>CM051822.1:29929029-32429029 GCA_028451465.1 Erethizon dorsatum
TCAGCGGCACAAGCTCTTGCTGGCAAGTGCGAGGCCCTGGGTCAACTCCCGACACCCACATTAAAAAAAAAAAGAAACTGGAATATTAGCTGATGTCTATGTTTTTCAGCTAAAAACTATGATACTAAATTAAAATATATGTACATCCCATACATATTTCAATTTTTGGTCTTTTAATTATCTTATTATTTTAGAACTATTTTGATCTATAGATAAGTTGAAAAGATAGTACAGAGGATTCATAAACTTGTAACCTGACTATTAGATGTTGATAGTTGTTATTTATATACTATTATTATGTGACTTTGGAACATTATTTCACTACTTTTTACCTCAGCTTACTCATGTATTTAAAAAAAATCCTACTGTAGCATTTTTATGGGATTTTCCAACATAAAGATTCCGTGAATTTAATTATAAAAGACAACATTGATATTATTGCTTTTGTATTTTCATGCCCATTTACTACGTTTAGTAGTATCTGTGTTTGTTTCTGTGTGCTTGCATAAATACTGCTCCTGCCAGTGGGCCCTGAAGAAACCAGGGAAAAATTTTAAAATCTTAGAATCAAATGAAAATGCAAACACAACCTACCAGAACCAATGGGACCCACTGACAACAGTTGTAAATTGGAAGTTTATAGTAGTAAATGTCCACATTCAAAAAAAAAAAGAGGAATCTCAAATAAATAGCCTAATGATGCATCTCAAAGCCTTAGCAAAACCAAACCCAAGATCAGTAGAAAGAAAGAAATAATAAAGATCACAGCAAAAATAAATGAAATATATAAAAGAATAACACAGCAGAACAATGAAACAAAGAGTCAGTTATTTAAAAAGATAAATGAAACTGACAAACCCGTAGCCAAATTAACCAAAGGAAGTGAAAGAAAGGTCTCAATAATTATCCTTCTTTGCATCATCTAGCAACTGTTGGATTGATTGTTTTTTCATGGTTCATTGCTGTTTTTAAAGTCTTTCATTTGATGATTACCAACCACAGCCCCATCTTCTAGATCTGATATTCTGTTTTTTCATTGGTTGATTCTGCTGCATATGCTTTCAATAGAATTTTTAATCTCCAAGATATTTGTTTGTATCTGTTTTGTGGCATCCAGTTCTTTCCCATGTTGGGCATTCATGATTTCCCTAAACTCCTATATTTAAAAAAATCTGTATCTATTATAGATTCACTGCTCATTTTGTTCATTGTGGTCATCATCTCTTTAGCTATCCGTGTGATTATTTCTGCTTTGTGTTCATCTAGGTATTTATTTATTTGTTTTATTACTTCTGCTACTACCATTTTATAAAATTCAGGTGGGAGTCTTTCGATTTCTTCCACTTCAATGCCCTCCGGGCTTGCTTTGTGTGGATTGGGTGTTTTAGATTGCATCTTGCTTCTGTGTTTTCTGATTTTCTATTTTTATTTTTGTTTATTTGTTTTCCACCTTGAGGTTTGTTGCTTAAGGTAGGTAGTTTTTATTACAAATGTCAAGACCTCGTTAGGTAATGACTACTTTTTAGAGCTGTCTTCTAGGTGAAGTTGTTTTTGCTCTTTGAGTCTCATAACCTTTATGACTTTCTTAATAAAACAAAGATATTAGTAAAAACATTACATAACTTTGTCAAAGTTAAATTATTGGATAGACCCCTATATATCTTCATGGCCTACCCACACCAACTAGGTTTCCAAGATACTACTTCCCCAATTATAGAAGAGCTCTTATATTTTCACGACCACACGCTAATAATTATATTTCTAATCAGCACCTTAGTGTTATATATCATTTCCCTAATATTAACCACAAAGCTCACCCATACAAGTACCATAGACACACAAGAAATCAAGACTATTTGAACGATTCTTCCAGCTATTATCCTAATCTTAATTGCCCTACCATCCCTCCGAATCCTATACATAATAGACTAAATTAACAACCCCTCACTAACCATTAAGACCATAGGCCACCAGTGACATTGAAGTTATGAATACACCGATTATGAAGAACTTAATTTTGACTCATATATAATCCCTACCACAGATTTAAAGCCCGGAGAACTCCGCCTACTTGAAGTAGATAATCGTGTGGTTCTTCCAATAGAACTCCCTATTCGTATATTAATTTCATCAGAAGATGTCCTCCACTCATGAGCTATCCCATCACTAGGTCTAAAATCAGATGCCATCCCAGGACGCCTAAACCAAATGACATTAATATCATCACGCCCAGGATTATTCTACGGCCAATGCTCAGAAATCTGTGGTTCAAACCACAGCTTTATACCCATTGTACTTGAAATAGTGCCCTTAAAGACATTCGAAAACTGGTCTTCCTCAATACTACAAAGCATTATGGAGCTACACTAGCGTTAACCTTTTAAGTTAAAGACCTGAGATCTTAATCTCCATAATGAAATGCCACAATTAGACACATCAATATGATTCACCATTATTTCATCTATATTCATCTCACTATTCGTGTTATTTCAACTAAAAATTTCAACACACTTTCATCCACCCAATCCCCAAACATCACGTCCCATAATTATAAAACCAAAAACCCCTTGAGAAACAAAATGAATGAAAACCTATTTGCCTCTTTTACCCCACCAACAATAATTGGCCTACACATTGCCACAGCAATTATTCTATTCCCCAACATTCTATACCCGTCACCTAACCGACTAATCAACAACCACTTCATTACTTTCCAACAGTGATTGATTAAATTAATCCTAAAATAAATAATATCAATTCATAACACCAAGGGACAAAACTGATCACTGATATTAATCTCCTTCATTTTATTTATTCGTTCATCTAATCTCCTAGGTCTGCTACCCCATTCATTTACCCCAACTACACAGCTATCTATAAATCTGGGAATGGCAATTCCCTTATGAGCAGGGATAGTAGTCCTCTTCTGTTTATTAGAGATGAGGGTTGCGGCCTGTTTGGCCTAGCACCTAGTTCTTTGGTACTGAGCTGTAGTATTGTCTGTTGCCTTCAGACAATCCAGGTATTGGAATACCAGGAGGATCAGTTGATCACTATAGCTATGTCACCTTGGCTAACTTAATACAATCAGCAATAACAAACTGGAAAATGACAATCGGTAATAACCAATACTTTGTCACATTTAACCCTAGGTACAAGATTTATAGCTGTATTACAGAATCTAAGACAAATCAGAAAATTATACACAGTTACCCCTTTTTCAGCATAAAGCAGTATTCAGCTGTAGTAAGATACAGTTAACTACCTATTGATTCATAAGGGCAATTGTTACAGGTGTGAAAGTATGAAGAAAAAAGAGCAAAAGAAATAGATTATGAATAAAAAAGCAATAGTAGATGTGAAGAATGTGGTAAGATTGATGTAGGAGGTCCAGTTAAGATGTAAAGGGAAATTAGTGGTATTAGATAACAGTAACAGAGATGACCACCTAGGAGAAGTGTAAATAATAGGGAGCGGAGATGAAACTAGAAGAAAAGAAAAAAAAGAAAAAATACTAAGGGAATAATTGAAAGGGAGAAAGGTGAGAAAAGAAGGGGCAGAGAGAGAGAGAATAAAAGGGAGCCTATTCAAACATATAAATTAAAGTACTATTGAAATGGGGGAGACAAGAAAATGGGTGGTTAAACTCCAACCTCTGCCAAAAGCAAAACAAAACAACAACAAAAAAAGGACAAAATAAAAAATATACCAACAATGGAGGGAAAAAAAGGAGAGTGAGAAAAAGTTTCTATGTATTTCCAGATGAATATTTCCTTCCCATGTCAACAGTCTTTACAAGTCACATTCTTCTCCGCCCCTCTTTATAGTCTGTGAGTTTGTGCGGAGGTTACTCAATTCAAGGTAGCCCCTCTCCACAGGCCTATTTGTGGCAGTTGTTCAACCTTGGTAACTGGACCAGGGAAGGTGTGGGGCCTTGTTTGTGAGGCTCCTAATGTGGATTCCTTCTTGTTGAGGATTGATACTGGTTACGCAGTGGATTTTCCAGTGTCTGTGGGCCAGGCTTTTGGTATATGGAGGCTCTCATGAGCTCTCACACATCACTCTCAGTCCTGTGATTGCTCAGAAGTGAAATAAATCTGCCCAGGACTAACTTGAGGAGATTTCTATAAGCCCAGTGAGGGTGCAGAGGACTGGGTGATGTCTCATAGGTGTTCAGAGTAACTGGCAAAATAGGTAGCCATTAGTCCTTGCTACTTAACCAGGCAGAGGACTGGGCTATTGTGTTAGGCAGCAACTGTGTCTGGGCTCCAGTTGAAGGCAGAGTGCAGACTCTGTTGTGCCCAGATTGCTTGGAACACCCTGTGTAAACTCCGGTTGCCCAGGGGCTGGTTTTAAATGTCAGACAGAGACTCTGGTGGGTCTAGGATTAGAGCAGGTTAGTGAGAGGTCAGTGCAGGCTTAAGGGAGCCCACAATTCTGAGTAAGGACTCCAGCTGGACCAGTGTTAGCTCCGTGTGCTGAATGACTGTCCCAGTTTGCTTAGGATAAACTACAGGATCCCTGTCATGACTTAGGTGTGCTCCGTGCCCAATATTGAAGACTCCCAACACAGACAGAGGTCACTTGTTTGTCCTGAAGTCTGAGAATGAACGGGTGGGTTGGGGGAAGGAGCAGCTGCCTGGTCACTCACCCTGGGTGTGTGTCAGCAAAAAATGCTGCCAGGCTGCAGTGTCCTCTGAAGCAAGGGGTGGTATAACCCAAGTCTATATCCTGTGTGGCTTGACTCTGCCATGCTACTTGGATCCCACCAGCTATTAGGGAACTTCTCAGAATGGTGGTTCCTGTGTTTGGCCTGGGAAGTTGCCCTGCATGCAGCCATTCTGGACTGCTTTGCCTCTTGTAAGCTGGTATGTGTATGTTTTGCTTGATCTACAATTCTCTTCTTTCAAATTGATTTTTTTTTCCTCATGGTTTATGTCCCTCCCCTTCTTCCATCTACCTGTGTTTTTAGTTGATCTTCTCTGAGTATCCCTGACATGGACTCCTCCTCTATTCAGCCATGTTTGACCTAGGACCTAAAACACTGTAAATGAAATTAAAGAAAAGAAAAGGGATATTGCAAAAGAAACCACCCAATTACACAGGATCATCAGAGAATATTTTGAAAAACAAATGCCAATAAACTAGAAATTTAGAAGAATTGGACAAATTTGTAGAGACACATTAAGTACCAAAACTGAACCATGAGGATATAAAAATCTAAACTCATCAATAGCAAACATTAGATGGAAGCAGTAATAAAACATATTCCAAGAAAGAAAACCCAGGACTAGACAGATTCACTACCAAATTTTACCAGACTTTAAAAAGGAATATCAATGCTCATTAAACTATTCCATAAAATAGAAAGGTATCATCTCAATAGATGCATAAAAAGCTTTTGACAAAGTCCAGCACCCATTCATGATAAAAACCCTACAGAAAATTGGAATAGATGCTCTCTATCTCAATCTGATAAAAGCTGTCTATGACAAACCAACAGCCAACATCATGCTAAATGGGCAAAAACTGAAAGCTTTCTCTCTAAAATCAGGAATAAAACAAGGATGTCCACTGTCTCCACTCTTACTCAGCATAGTTCTTGAAACATTAGCCAGAGCAATTAGACAAGAGAAAGAAATAAAAGGAGTAACTATAGGAAAGGAAGAAGTTAAATTATTACTATTTGTGATGACATGATATTCTATGTAGAAGACCCCAAAAACGTCACTAAAAGACTGCTGGATTTAATAAGCAAATTCAGTAGCATAGCTGGATACAAAGTCAACACTCAAAAATCAATAGCCTTCCTGTACATAAATAGCAAACTCACTGAGAGAGACATTAGGGAAACAACACCTTTCACAATAGCATCCAAAAAAATGAAATACCTAGGTATCAGTCTAACAAAGGAAGTAAAAGACCTCTACATTGAACACTACAGTATTCTAAAAAAAGGAGATTGAAATTGGTATCAGAAAATGGAAAGATATGTCTTGCTCTTGGGTAGGAAGAACCAATATAGTGAAAATGGCTATACTTCCAAAACTGTTATACAGATTTAATTCAATTCTTGTCAAAATTCCAACAGCATATCTCACAGAATTAGAGAAAACAATCCTAAAATTCATTTGGAATCAGAAGAGACCTAGAATAGCAGAGGCAATTCTGGGTAACAAAGGCGAGGCAGGGGCCATCACAATCCCTGGCTTGAAATTATACTACAAAGCTACTGTGATAAAAACAGCATGGTACTGGCAATAAAACAAAAAAACAAAACAACAAAAACAGACCTGAGGATCAATGGAACAGATTAGAAGATGCAGAAACAACTCCAGACATAGTCAGTCACCTTATCTTTGACAAAGGTGCCAAACACATTCACTGGAAGAAAGATAGCCTCTTTAATAAATGGTGCTGGAAAAACTGGTTTTGCACATGCTGAAGATTAAAATTGGACCCATATCTTTCACCATGCACTAAACTAAATTCAAAACGGATCAAAGATCTAAATATTAAAACAGAAACATTAAATCTGCTGGAAGATAGAATCAGTAAAACTCTTGAAGACACTGGTGTAGGCAAAGACTTTATGAATAAAACTCCAATTGCACAGGATCTATCACAAAGAATCAACAACTGGGATCTCATCTTTTTTTTTTTTGTGGGTACCAGGGGTCGAACTCAGGACCTCATGCACCAGCAGGCACTAGTGCCACTGAGCGATATTGCCGGCCCTTTTTTCGTATGTGGGTACCGGGAGTCAAACTCAGGACCTCGTGCTTGCCAGGCAGGCGCTTATGCTGCTGAGCTATCTCATTGGCCCCGACCTCATCTTATTAAAAAGAGTTTGCACAGCAAGAGAAAGCACCACCAGAGTGAAGAGACAACCCACAATGTGGGAAAAAATGTTTGTCAGCTGTTCCTCAGACAAAGGATTACTATAGAGAATATATAAAGAACGCAAAAATATTAGAACCCCCAAATTTAGAGATCCAGTCCAAAAATGGGCATCTGAGATGAATACATCTCAGATGAAGAAATACAAACAGCAAACAAATATATGAAGAAATGTTCAATATCACTGGTCATTTGAGAAATGCAAATTAAAACAACACTGACATTTCATCTCATCCTGGAAAGAATGGCGATTATAAAGAAATCAACCAACAACAAATGCTGGAGGGTCTGTGGGGTAAAAGGAACACTTCTGTACTGTTGGTGGGAGTGTAGACTGGTGCAACCACTGTGGAAATCAATGTGGAGATTCCTCAAAAAACTAGGATTAGAGGTCCCACTTGACTGCGCTGTTCCTCTTCTGGGTATTTTCCCAGAAGAAAATATATCGTAACACAGTGATATATGTTTATATATGCACCCACATTTATAGCAGCACAATTTGTAATAGCTAAATCTTGGAAACAACCCAAATACCCATCAACCAAGGAACTGATAAAAAAGGTGATCTTTTTATACAATGGAGTACCAGTCAGCCATAAAAAAGGGTAGACTGGAGACTTTTATAGGTAAATGGATGCAACTTGAGTCCATACTCACAAGTGAAATCAGACTCATATGTGTAAGCATCGTATTGTCTTCCTAATGTGAGCAGATGAAAGAGTAAATAAGGTGTTATGAATGTATATTAATTCTGGAAATAATGTCATGTTATCCTTCCAAAGTTTTTCTTCCTTTTCAAAATTGTTTTAATGATTTTGAGTCTTTTGGATTTTCATATCAATTTTAGAAAAGCCTGCCAATTTAAAAAAACTGGAATTTTCATTAGAATTAGATAATTAGATCACTTTTTGGAAAATTTTTATCTTCAAGTGTTTCACCTTAAAACATTTCTTGAAATGTTCAATTTCTTTGTAATATTTTGTAGTTTCCTGTATGTAGGTCTCATAAATTTTGTGGTGAGATTTATCACTATTTCATATTTTAATACTCTTATAAACAATGTGTTTTGTTTTCACTTGTCTCCATGAAGCGGAAGTACAGTTGCTTTTCAATAAACTTTGTTGAAAAAACATGGAAAGGGAAGGAACTTTTCCAAACTCATTTTATAAAGCCAAAATATCATAAACACACAATAATAAGAAAAAAGAAAACTATAGATTAATATCCTTGGTGGATATATCTGCAAAAATACTGAAGAAAATATATATAAATAAAATTCAATATCACATTTAAAAGATTATATGCTATGATCATATTGGTTTCATTCCAGGAATGCAAAGCTGGTTCAATATATGCAAATCGATAAATGTAACTCATTGCATAAATAGAATTAGCGATAAAAATCACACGATCATCTCTCTAGATCCATAAAAAGGCTTTGATAAAATTCAACATGCTTTCATCATAAAAACCATAAATAAACTAAGTATATAACCGTCGTAACTCAACATAAAAAAGGGTATCTATGACACACCCTTAGCCAACATCATAGTGAATGAGGAAAACATGACAGCATTTCCTCTGGAATAAAAAATGAGACAAGCTTCTTCACTTTCACCATTCTTATTTAATATCCTATTGGAAACTGTAAACAGCCAGGAGTAATCCGGCAAGAGAAAGAAATAAAAGTGTACAAGCAGGGAAGAAGAAAGTGAAATTGTTGCTGTTTGTAGATAGTATGTTTCTATATCTAGAAAATCCTAGAAGACTCCACTGAAGTCTCTCAGTAGCTTTCCTATTCACCAATGGTGAAGTCACTGAGAAAGAAATCAGGAAAATAACCCTATTCACAATATCCTCAAAAAAACTAGAAATAAACTTGAGTAGGTGAAAGACCTCTGCAATGAAAACGATAACACTGAAGAAACTGTAGAACACACTAGCAGATGGAGAGATCTCCAATGTTCATGGATTGGAAGAATTAATATTAAAATTGGTGATACTACTGAAAGAAATCTACAGATTTAATGAAATATCCATCACAATAGCAATGATATTCTTCCCAAAACTAGAAGAAATAATCTTAAAATTGATATGGAAATGCAAATGAATATGCAAAGCAATCCTAGACAAAAAAGACCCCATTTCAAAGCATACTCTAGAGCTATTATAACAAAAGTGGCATGGTATTAGAATAAAAAACAGACACATAAGCCAATGGAATAGAACGGAGAACTGACAAACCCATGCATTTACAACCATCTGGTTTTCAATAAAGGAGCCAAGAGCATACACTGGAGAAAAGACAGCCTCTTCAACAAAAGGTGCTGGGAAAACTAGATATCTACACCTAGAAGAGTGAAACTGAATTTCTATCTCTTATACTGTACAAAAATCAACTCAAAGTGGGTCAAATGTAGGTGAATATATGACCCGAAACTTTGAAACTCCTAGATGAAACATGAAAGTAACATTTAAAAATACTGATACAAGCAGCTATTTCCTGAACAGGATTTTAATAGCTCAAGAAACTATAGCAAGAATTAGATTGCAGGGCTGGTGATATAGCTCAGTGGCATAAGTGCCTGCCTGGCAAGAGTGAGGTCCTGAGTTCAACTCCTGGTACCCGCATATTAAAAAAAAAAAAAAGAATTAGATTGCATTGAATTAAAATATTCTGCACAGCCAAATAAACAATCACAGGGTTAAGATACATCTTACAGAGTGAGAGAAAATCTTTACTATCTATTCATATGATAGAGAAATATTATCCAGAATATATAAATAAATAACTAAAAATTTTAACCCCAAAAGAACAAGCAATCCAATTTACATATGGACAAGGGAGCTGAACAGAAACTTTTCAAAAAAGAAATACAAATGTGAAAAAAGTGCTGAGAATTTTTAGCCATCAGGGAAATGCAAATCAAAACTATATTGCGATTCCATCAATTCCAGTCAGAATGGCTATCAATAATACACACACACACACACACACACACACACAACAATAGATGCTGTTGAGTATGCTGGGGGAAGGAAGAGTTGTATACTGCCAGTGGGAATGTAAATTAGCATAGCCACTATGGAAATCAGTATGGATGTTCCCCGAAAACTGCCAATAGAACTACCACATGATCCCGCTATACCACTTTCAAGTATAGTATAACTGAAGGAGTCAAAGTCAGAATACAATAGAGATACTTGCAACCCATGTTTATCATACAACTCTTCTTAATAGCCAAGTTAAGGAATCAGTCTAAATGCCTATAAGTGAATAAATGAATAAAGTAAATGTGAATATATGCATATATATATATATATATATATTGCTATAAATAAGAAACAAATCACATCACTTGCAAGGAAATAAAACTAGACGTCATTGTGTTAAACTAAATAAACCAGACTCAGAAACAAGTGTCACGTGTTTTCTTTCATATGTGAAACCTAGGAAAAAAGAGGACAGGAATAGAGAAGGGGACAGTTAGGGAAGGAGCGGGGCAAAGAGGGAGGGAAGTAAGAGAGGGTAACAGGGAGGGTAGATACAATCTAAGTACATTAAATGCACATATGAAATTTTCACAAAGAAACCTATTATTTTGCTTTTAGTATGTGCTAATAATTGTAAGAAAAATATTGCTCCTAATTTGTTAAGAAAATGGTTATTTCTCAGAATCCAAATATCTTGTAGTGAACCTCCATAAATCTACACTATAATTTAATAGACATTTTAATTCTATCATGTGCTATTTACCTATCTGAATTTTATGACCTGAAGTCATTATGGACTATTTGTGGCTTTAATATTTTTATTTATTGTTGTCCTATGGGTGTATTTATTGTATTGTGTTTTGGCATTTCTTTTTATTGCAAAAAGGTTGGTGATGGCATCCTGAATGAAATTAATTTTTCAACAAGAATAAAGAAAAAATAAGCTAAAAATTAAATGATATTTAATTCACACTGAATAGCTTTCATTTCTTTCACAATATCTAGATCATCTTTGATTATAACATTTCATTTTGATAATTATTATTTGAATTATTAAGCTCTTTTAATTAACTTTGCTTTAGTAGATAAATTTAAACTAAGAATCTATCATATTTCATTGGTGAGCATTCACCTCCATTTTCAAAGGCTACATGGGCAGGACAATGGTACTTCTTTTTGGAACTTTAGTACGACTACAAGATATGTCACACCACTGCTGACTGAGTCTGTGGGACATTGTCCTTGTCACATCAGAAGTTTCTCCATTCCATAGATCTCTCATTCCAACTTTAAATTGCTTTGGGAATTAGGGAACAATTACAATGACTGTTGTATAAAAATACTTACACTTCTGTATCTGTGGAATTGTGCAGCACTTCTTGAAGCTGAGTTTAATTAGAATGCTGAGATAAATATTACAGAGAAAGTACCTGCTTCTGATAGGAGGTAGAAATAATTTATCATTATAAAGGTAAGTCCTAAATACTGAAAATTGTACCATAATTAAATTCAATTAAACCCAATCTGTAACGAAAGATGTTAGTCAGTATGTACTTGTAATACAAGTAACCTGAAGAAATACAGTTATCAATTTATTTTCACCAAATACACCTGTAATTATTACTTTATTATTATTTATTTATATTTAATAACAAACAATTTCCATACACTATCTCATTATTTCCTCACTAAATCCAGGAGAGCAAATTAAGGTAGTTATTTTTATTACCATTTTACAAATGAGATAACTGAGGCTATATAATCACCAACAAAGACGCTGAAGCCCAAGACTGATTCTAGTCTGAGGTACTGTCCGTTATGCTAACCGTATGTCACGTGTGTCCTAGTGAGAACTGGGTGAACTCTGTGTACTTGCAGTGCATAAACTGCTGCTTAAGGACATAAGATGGAAGCCTGTTAGTACTGACTGAAAGATTAGAAGTTAAGCCTGTAAATGAATAACTTGGGTATGTTAAATTGTCCTCAACTTTAATCGGCAACTATTACACAGGGAAGTTAAGAGCTGTGTTAGATTTAGGTGTAGAGGGATGAGCAAGAGTTAAACTGTTCTCCATGTTGCTTATTACCTCTCAGTATACAAGATAACCAATGGAAAGTGCTGGGAGCAGAGAAAAATCAAAGACAGAAACACAGGCCTGGCTCAAGGTGGACCTGAATTGATGGAAGAGTTAGAGCCTAGGAGGATAAGTCTTAGAGCAAGTGGCAGGAGAGGCAGTTCAGGTAGCCTAAAGTGCATTGTCACAACATTTGTATGAAATGTGAAGAGAGAAGGCTGCCAGGCCTGGATTCCAAAAGGGCCTGACCTAGAATATTGCCATGTGTCCTGGTAAGTCAATGTTATGCTGTCTTTTTCCTTGTACTTTTGGAACTAAACTGATGAAAGTGCTCATCTTCTTTATCTAATGTACTCCATGACCGATTTCTAAACCTCATTTGAGGAGAATTTTGATTTATCATAGGTGCTGTAGGACAAGTGTAATATCATTGCCCTGTCACTGGGCACTGTTGAATGAATACTGTCAACTCTTCTCCATGATCCTAAATTCTATATGGTTATCACTGACCATTATGTTGCTGATATATGATTTCTATATAAATTTTAGTGTTACCAATCAAATGAAGTAGTAATGTAAAGAGAACTGGCTTTGGATCGTGCCTCTTCTGTTATTGCCCGTGTGACCTTGGCCTAGTGAGTTATTTCCAGCACGAAATGTGGACGTAGCATGCTGCAATAAAATTGGATAAATTAAATGAAGATGTTTTCCTTCTCCCCTCTCCTCCCCTCCTCTTCTCTCCCTGCTCTCCCCTGTCCTTCCCTTTCCTCTCCTCTCTTCTCTCTTCTATTCTTAGGATGAATAAGTAAAAATTAACAATCTCTTTCATAAGGTTAAGATTATATACTCCCTTGTTTGTCTCTCTTCAAAATTTAAATATTTGTATTGTCTGTTTTTTACTAAACATTTCCATGTACAGAGAATATTCTAGTTAAATTAGATTTTTGATTAAAACTAATGTTTCCTTTAGTAATTTTCCCAGGTACTATCATGCAATATGAATCTCCTGTGTTGAAATTCCCCAAACTATTAGTCCATGCAAGACCTAAATATATACTTGTGGTGACTATGGAAAGGATAATTTTCATATCAAGTCAGCAATTATGACAATCTCACTAATCTAAATATCTTAATTCCTTTAGTTACATTTCTGTTCAAAACTCTCATCTCATACTGTGTGAAGTCAAGCTTACATAGATGTTAAAGTCAGTCCTAGGCTAAGCACTCACCCAGTGTTCTTTACTTTCTAATGATGGACCTCTCCATGACTAAAACAAGTGCCAAATTTTTTCCCCAATGTCAGAGGCTTTCTACATACTTGACTCACTTTCCTTCTCAGATGTTCTTGCCATTGCTCCTTTACAAAAACACTCTCGTCCAAAACAGGCACGCTGAATCTCCTAATTTGGACTCAGCTTCTCATATTTGGCTCCCCTGCCCAATTGCCCTCTTCTCTTCCAAATCTGCCTTATCCTTTCCATGCTTCTGGATCCAGCCTCAGTTTGAAACTACTCTAGAAGTTTCCCTCATGTGATTTATTTCTCTTAAAAGTCTTCCTTCTTGGAAAATCTATAATTATAACCCACATTACAATATGTAAATATATCTATGACATATTTCCATATATATTTCCTGTTTTCCCAGTTTACAATTGGCAACACTTCCTTTTTTTTTTTTTTAATTTATTCTTACTGTGCTCGGAACATGACTGGTTTCAAAGTAGGCTATTAATGATAGTTTAAATTTATTGTAGTAGATTTGTGTAAGTTTATTCTGCCTTTTAAAATGTGCCCTTTAATATTTAAGAATATGGCATCTATCTGGAGTTTTCTGTAAAACACAAAAGAATTATGGTCTTGAATTTTTGCAGAAGGTTATACATATAATAAAGAAATAGGAAATTGATTTGAATCAAAAACACCTAGATAATCTGCCAACTCAGTGTGTATTAAAATCTGCTACTCAAGAGCTTTGGGGACCAATTGCACAAACATCATCTTGGGCACTTAGGAGAAATTCGGATCTAAGGACCTACGCTGGACACTGAAAGATCTGAAGATTTTCAACATCACCAGCTGCTTCATATGTATGTTAAAATTAGCGAACTCATTAACTGAACTTGATGTCAAAGATCTTAGTTTTAAACTCCACTTTACTGTTTACTGCCTGCTTTATCTTGGTCAAGTTTCATCTTTTATATTTGGAAAAATAGGGATAATATAAAGAATACACACATACAGTTTAATATACACACATATATACATACTTATGTAAAATATTTGAACATTAGTACTATTTTTAGGTTGGTTTAAGCATGGAAATTATGAGGATAAAATCTGAAGCTGCAGAATAAAATACATAGAGCCAATGTAATGTTCTCCATTGTGGTTATGTGGAGCTTGTCTATGCAATGATCTTGTCATAAGAGTGATTGTACAAGATAAGAGTGAGCTGAAATATGGGATCAATAACTAACTATGCCTTTAATCAGATGTTAAATTTTAGTTTATGCTATCAATTTATTATGATAGAATATAGATAACATAACAACATAAGGTATGCAGTGTCGGGCTTGAAAAGTTGCTGTGATATTTCAATTACTTTGTTAATCACTGAATCAAAATGCCATTCCTTTTTTAATAATATTTCCACTGCTCATTGCTGGGACATATAGAATGAATTAATCAGGGGCTTCATAAACATCAACTGTGGAAAGTGTCCTCAACAGAAGGAAATGTTACTTTATATGTGTGTCTGAATATGGGTAAATATTGACATCTTGCAATGGGGCAAAGTTATTTCCAATTGCATTGTATACTAGAAATACATGTCATTTGATAAGTATGTCAGATGTTCAAGCAAGAACTCTTAATACATTCTAAAAAAGATTGTTCAGGTACTTTGTATCGTTTGGTTCTTGGCAGTAGATATATTTTGTCAGGTCTTCTTTTGTCATGCTAGAAGTGAATATCATGGGTATGATTAACCAGACATTTGTGTCAGAATTTCTTCTTCTGGGTCTTTTAGGATACCCAAAGACTGAGATCATTTACTTCATTATGATTCTAGTCATGTACCTAATGATTCTAACTGGCAATGGTATTCTGATCATAGCAAGCATCTTTGATTCCCGTCTTCATACTCCCATGTACTTCTTCCTGGGGAACCTCTCTTTTCTGGATATCTGCTATACATCTTCCTCTGTTCCATCAACACTGGTGAGCTTAATCTCAAAGAGAAGAAACATGTCCTTTTATGGATGTGCAGTGCAGATGTTCTTTGGATTTGCAATGGGGTCAACAGAATGTTTCCTCCTTGGCATGATGGCTTTTGATCGCTATGTGGCCATCTGCAACCCTCTGAGATACCCCATCACCATGAGCAAGGGGGTATATATACTGATGGCCTGTGTGTCATGGTTCTCTGGTGGAATAAATTCAATTGTGCAAACATCTCTTGCCATGCAATTGCCCTTCTGTGGGAATAATATTATAAATCATTTTACATGTGAGATCTTAGCTGTCCTCAAACTAGCTTGTGTTGATATAACCCTCAATATTATTACCATGATGATATCAAATATAGCTTTCCTGGTTTTTCCTCTTCTGGTCATTTTTTTCTCCTATGTGTTTATTATCTACACCATCTTGCAAATGAACTCAGCCACAGGAAGACGGAAGGCCTTTTCCACCTGCTCAGCTCATCTGACTGTGGTGATTATATTTTATGGTACCATCTTCTTCATGTATGCAAAACCCAAGACCCAAGAGCTGAATGGGGAGGACAAGTTTCAAACTTTGGACAAGCTGATTTCTTTATTTTATGGGGTAGTGACCCCAATGCTGAATCCTATAATCTATAGCTTGAGGAATAAGGATGTAAAAGCTGCTGTAAAATATATGCTGAACCAAAAACCTATTCAATAATAACAACAAGAAATTCAGGTTGTTGTGTAACAGGCACAAAAATGAATTCACAGATAATTCAGTGATAACTTTTATTTGGAGAAATCATGCTTAAGAAGAGAGATTTTTATTCTTAGCTTCCACTAACCATGCTCAGCTAGAATTCCTGAGAATTATAGTGTGATTTAAATTCAGCTTACAGCATTCCCTGACCCAGATCTTAAACACACAATGAGTTCTATTAGAATCTTATCCTTGGTGGTATCTGAAATGACTGTTTCTGATTGACTGTGTTGAAACAGTGGGAAACAATCACACATAAACTTTGGGAAAGGAGAGACAAGTCCACAAACTCTACAATTCCCTTACTTATGTGAATGATTTTAGATAGATTATTTATTCTTTTTAAGCCACAGTTATCTTACTTGTAATAAATAAATAAAATCCTGTTCTTAGTGTTATTTAAAGTTTCAATAAGTTGGAGAAAACAGCTAACATAATACTGGAGTTATACTGTTACACAATTTTAGAATTGAAGCTAAGACTTCGATTGAGGAATGAGTTACTACATAGCACCTCCTGCACTCTAAGGTAATACTTACTAGAGCTAATATCTCCCCCACCAAAAAAATTTAACATGTCATTCTTTCCCAATCCACTTCTTTAAGGTTTACCCAGGTTTATACCTAAATGGTCTGGTCCCTAAATCCTGTTGCTCTGTTCTGGTGCCTCTGCTCTACCCCATTACAGGCCCTCTGTACCTAATTCTTGTTTAATTGTCTTTTTAAAAATTTATTACAATAAAATTTTAAGCATGTAAAAATATTATTTCTATTGTCTTAGCCAACTCCTTAGCTCCTAACTTAATTTTTTCATCACAACATCAAAAGTGTCAGTATCTTATATGCAGGTTTATGTATCAGGCTGAAGTCATCACCTGCTAAATATTTCATAGGTGTGTGAAGGTGGATGTGATGTGGCTTTGATATAGACAAGTGTACCCATTTTTATCATTGATCAGAAAACTAATAGAGGGCTGGTGAGATGGTTCAGCAGCATAAGCGCCTGCCTGGCAAGCGCAAGGTCCTGAGTTCGACTCCCGGAACCCACACACACACAAAAAAAACCTAATAGATTCAATAATAAACTCCCCTCTCAGGCTAATTTTGCATACTTCCATAAGGGATGATTGGAGGTTTGGGATTATTGGTATCACCCTTTTGAGATTTCCCATTAACTCTTTAGGGATGGGCCAGCCTCTCCCACCCACTAAGACTAAACTAAAACCACTAACATTAAAAAAACACTCCAGGGCAAGATCCTTCCTAGCATGGGATCAACTCCACCCTCTTGAGTCATTCTGAGTCATCAACCTCTGTGTTTTCTACTGACCTTGAATCTTCCACCAGCCCCTCCTATCATTGCATACACCCAGTAAATAGTGTCTGGCTTGGGGAGTCTTTGTCTCTGCCCATCCTGAGGCACTGACCTCCCAGCCCCCCTTCATGTATTACTAAATTTGTCTCTGTTTCTTATTTCATCCTTTCACCTTACCCCTCATCCAGACAGTTGGGGATCTTGGCCAGGTCTGATACTCTGGGAAATCAGAAAATCTCCAATACATAGTTAACTATACTGACTTTTGAGTCAAGAATCAGTATTTTCTAAAATTCCAAAAAACATAAAAGGAATTTCTTATAATTACTGCCACTTTCCCAAAATATAATTTTTAATCTTTCTTGTAATAACTAAGTCATAAGTTAATCATGTTTTTATTTTGATTTATTGTAGGTATACAATAAGCACTAGGGGTTAAATTTAAAAAAAATGTAAAATACAGATATTTTTACAGGATGAATTTAAGAAGTGAAAATAATAGGCCAGATATCAAACTAAATTACCTTCATAAAATTTATACTAGTTTCCTAAACACCATTTCAAAAGTTTGCAAATTTGTTTGCAATTCTAATTACAGAAATACACACATTTGTGTCTCCATAAAAGGGGTGATCAAAACATGCAATGAATGTTTAAATTAAAAAATTTATTGCAACAAAAGACACATCACCATTAATCCTCTCAACATACTCCTCCTCTCTTTGAACACATCTCATCATTTTTGCCTCTTTCTGAAGCAGATCCTCTTTCATGTTCTTATGAGATGTGCTAAAAATGTGCAGAATGCTGCTTCTGAGTGCCATCCAATGGAAAGACAGGCTCATAAGATGGATTATGGTGTGTCCTCATCCACCTTATTCACCCAGTCTGGGACTGTGCAACTTCTGGTTCTTCCCCAAAGTCCAAATCACCGTGAAAAGTAAACATTTTGAGTAGATTCAGGACATTAGGGCCACAACAGCACAACTAAAGATACACACATACATTTTTTTCTTTAATGCATTCTTTGGAAATGTTAATTTTCAAATATTTAACACAAAAAAGAATAATTTAATCAAACACCATGTACAAATTATCCAGCTTAAATAATTATCAACGCTTGGTCAGTTATCTCCTATCAATATCCATACCCATTAGTCTTCATCCTCTGGATTATTTTGATGTAAATCATGGACATATTTACATCATATATAAATTCCTGGACATCATGGCATCATACATATGATATAATTATAATATAATTTTTCCAGATTATATAAAAATGTGGACATACAATAAGTGGCACAAACTGAAGTGCAGGATTCACACTGTAGTTAATAAAATGTACCTTTGGGAAAGTGTAAACCATGGCATGAACAATGCCTTCTCCAGTTAAGCAGCAGGACAGTGCTGATGAGGGCTGTAAATATGAAAAGGTTACATCATTTCTCACTCTAGTGGATTTTTGTTATAAGATAATGCAATCCATATGTTGATTAATTTTATAAATTTCAAGAGGGTCCAGATTTTTAAACACTGTACACTTATCCAAAGTTAAATCTTTTATAGAACACAAGAGACTCGAGTGTGTACTCATGTAAGGCTTTCATAAAGATGTAGGACAGGGGTTGCAGGAGGAAGGAATTTCAGGAGAAAACGTTGAATTCAAAGCTTTAGTTCATACTTCCCAGGTCAATTTTGAACAAGGGTCTTGTAGAATTTTTCAGACAGTATTGGTTTATACACCAATCATGTTGCCGTTAACTGTTGACTCCTTGAGTAGAATTTGAGTACATGTTGTGGACCTCATATGTTGATTTCCCAAAGATACTGTCATACCTGTAATAGTAACCCCTAAATATATTTTAATTTGAGCACGCAAAAGAGCTTTCTGTAGGATCATTTCTAAAAAATCAGCAATCGCTTCTGTCCAGTTTTCATTTCTTTTACTTAGATTATCCTCCTTGGGGTAGGGCTGTTAGGTTCAGCCAGAGATCTCACCCATAAAGTTGGTAGCATAAATATGGTTAATATTTCCTACTTAATTCTCAGTCATCAAAAAATAGGGTTGGGTAAGTACCAGTAAATAGTCATGTATCATGCATGAGGTTAGAAGGAGACATAAAACATTAATCTCAACTTAAAATGGTGAAAAGAAAGAATTATTATTATTGTTCTTTTAGGAATATAGGCAGTGGTAGTATTTAGTTATACTCAGTGTCATGTTCAGCAAATAATCATTCTTCTGAAATTCATAAATGCTATGAATGCCCCACTAATATAGAAACAGGCAAAGAAAAAGAAAATATATTTCAGAAATACAGAAGTTTCTGTAAGTGCCTATATCATTCCCACTTTCTTTTCCTTATATTTCCCTTCAGTATTTCAACCATATATCCAATGCTGATTTCCAACTAATTCTTGTGTATGTTAAATTTTAACACACTTCAGTTATGAAAGCCATAAATTTAGTTTTTTTAATCACCCTCCAATTGTACATTTCAGTTTTCATTGGTCCACATTTTTTGGATTAAAATATTGTCTATTGTTTGTGATATTTTGCAACTCATTGTTGAATTTTATCTAGAATGACTTAATTAGATGGCCAAACTACAAATTAAAATAATACTCTTGTTCTAGGTCCTAATGTGGTGGTAGTAATTATTCACTTCTTAGGTATAAATCAAATCCAAAACAAATCTTTCTCTCAATCAAGAATCACTGTTATCCACCTGGAAACACTGGTGATAGCCAACATAATCCACTTACCAGCTATGGTCTTATAGATCTTATGGATCCTTTCATTTGGAAGCTTATGATTGCATTTTGTTTCTACTTTTTGTCAAACAGAAAAATTTTAAGGTGTATTTTCAGCTTTAAAAGGAAACAGGATAAATTTTTTTCTGTTCTTTGTTGCATTACTTGAATGCCTCCATGCCCTCTCATCTTATGTCTCCAAAAGCTACCCTCAAAGAGCAAATACATGATTCATTTATCAGTTCTAGTCCCTTTCCAAATTTTATGATAGACAGGTCTTTGGGTTCACCAGTTAAGGGTCTCACAGTTTACATCCTACACAGTCATGTAAGGCCTGTATTTTCTGACCATATGGCATTCCATATTCCAATTCCAATTCTGCCCATTGGAAAAAAATTGATATAGTTTCATTATTGTTATTATCTGGGTCCTCTGATTTATGAAGAAGGCCATGAATTCTTCCCAAATCAAACACTAACAATTACTTGGGAATAATATTTTATCACACTTACCTCTGTTTATCTATAGAAAAATCAAGTCTCACTAAATGAGTTTTACAGTTTTCTGTCTCTAAACTTCTAAGATGTTACAATGCCAGAAGAACCTTAATAATTTTCCATTTGTATTTAATGAACTTACATACACTATAGCTTGTAGTGTGTGTGTGTGCTTTATTTGCTTTTGTCTATGGAAACACATAAAAACTCTTTGCTTTTCTCAGAATTCAAGTATTCTATAGTAAATCTGACATCTACTGGGTAATTAGCTGTAATCTAAGTATTAATATCTATGCTATAGCTTAGTAGATTTTCCAAAAATAATTTAGTTCTATTATACACTATCTGCCTATCTGAAATTATGTCTCAGACTCGTCATTATGGAATGTTGTTTTTACTTATGTAACCTTATTATATAGATTCATTTTTGTGCATATTTGTCCACAAATTCATTTTGTGGATTTATTGATTGTGTTGTTTATCTGTATTTCTCTTCATTCCAAAAAAGGTTGGTGATGGCATTTTGCATGAAAATAATTTATTAAAAAGAATGAAGAGAATGTAAGCAAAAAAGTTAAATAACACTGTGTTTAATTCAGAGTGAATATATGTTTTGTTTTTTCATTCATAATACCTAATCATTTATAAAATTATAGTATATTTTAATAATTATTGTTTGATTTCTTAATTTCTTTGATTAACTTGGTTTGGTAGATATAGGTTAATCTTAAAAGCTCTCATATCTCCTAAAGTTTGGTGAACATTGGTCTCTGTTTCCAAAAGTTACACAGGCAGGAGAATGGTATTTTCTTTCTGAGCTTTACTTCAGCCACAGTGTAGTCTCAGTACCACTCATAATTGGCTGTGTGGGACATTGTCCCTATCGTATCAGAAGTTTCTCCATACCATGGATTCCCTCACTTCAACTTTAAATTGCTTTGGGAATTGGGGAACAATTATAATGACTGTGGTATAAAAATATTTACTCTTCCACATTTGTGGATTTGGGCATTGTTCGGGGAACTTGATCTTATTTCAGACTGCTGGCACAAATATATAACAAAAGCACTTGATTCTTTTAGGAGGTAGTAATAATTTATCATTATAAAAGTGGGTACTGAATATTTTGAATCTATACCTTTTCATTCCTAATTAAAACTATCATTAAGTATGAATTTTTTTTTCTTTTTTGCAGTACTGAGGACTGAACATAAGGCCTTTGCACTGAGCTACATTCCCAATCCTTCTTTATTTTTAATTTTGAGACAGGGTCTCACTAAATTGTTCAGGCTGGGCTTGAATTTGTAATCTTCCTACCTGAGCCTTGCAGAGTGCTGGGATTATGGGCCTTTGCCACCACACTCAGCTGAAATATGGATTTCTAATGTGAATAATATTAGGCAGCACAGCTACTAATTCATTAGTACTAAATAAATCTATGGTTTAATATGTTCACTATTATAATCTACACAGTGCTGATTAATGCATGAAGAATTTTCATATGTTCTCTGAATTATTCTCAAAACAAATCTGTGAGATATTTAAGCTAAATATTTCTCTCACTATTTTGCTATATATTTGAAGAAAAATGAACCTGAAACCGAGAACATTGTTTTGCTTACCTGGGCTTACCCAATGCCATATAAATTCAAGTGACTATTTGGTGATCTGTATGTACTTGTAGTGCATAACCTGTCTAATTTCTGTATGAGGGAAACTCATTAACATTAATAGAAAGTTACTTTTGTTTTAAATTGAGAGCTTGTTGAAAATGAACAATTTGGGCTTATTAAGTTGTCCTACACTAGAATCCACAAGTACTGTGCAAAGAAATTGCTTATGAATCTAGAAAGTAAACCTTTACCAATTCAGTCGCCACTCATCTATTATGTACAGCACTGGGTTAGGCCATAGTTGTACAGAGATGAGCAAAAGAGACAGCTGCTCCCCCATGACTCTTGCTATCTCACAGTGTACAAGGTAAGTGGTTTAAAGTGCTTGGAGGAGAAGCAAACTAAAGGCAACAAGACAGGCTTTGCTCAAGGTGGATTGAATCAGTGAAGGGATTTCTGCCCAGGAAGAGAAGGCCGAGAGAAGAAGACGGGAGGAGGGAGTTAGGAACCTGTTGTGCAGCGTTGGTACCATTGTCAGGAAGGGAAGGACAACAGACTCCCTCAATCAGGACCCGATATGCCTACATTTGGTACATTGCCATGATTCCTGGTAAGTCAATGTCTTCTTTTACGTTCGTGATTGGGATCTTGAGAGTACTGTATCTAAACCTTCCCCTGACCAGGTTCTGAACTCCACTTAAGGAGAATATTGATTTATCATAAGTAATGTGAGTATAGAATAATTTCAGTGAAAGTGGAGTGCTGTGAGGGATATGATTCAATCCTACAGCCCTGCACCTTCCTCGTAACTAGAAGTCACTGTACATTGTTAAGTTTTGCCTTTATGTTCTCAATTTACCTGTGCTACTCACCATTTTCTTTTGCTGACACACAATTTCTGTAGAGATTTTAATGCTGTTAGACATGGAAATAGTAGAAAGAGAGGTGGATTTGCATTTTGTGTCTGCTCATTTTTAGCCGTATGACCTCAGCCAAATGAACTAATTTCAAGCGCAGTGGCTGGCAAATAGTAATCTGTGGTTGTGGTCTTAAGCTGAACAAGTATAAGTTAAAATTGCTCTGAGGCTCAATTTTCTCATCTCTCATTTGGGAATTCAGTATTCTCTCATTTGTGCCTCTCTTCAAAGTTGAAAGTTTCTATTTGGTATTTGTTAACAAAATTATTTCTAAAGTAAGGATCTCTTTCTGTGGTTGACTTCTAATTCCAAGACCTTACGCACCACAGAGAAATTTTTCACTTTTCATCAGACAACAAAATATGTTAGGCTAGAAGTTGAATCTGAAAATTGGTGGTGATTATAAAAAGATGGTTTTTGTGTGTATCTGCCAGATAGTAACTACTAATAACCTAATTGATCTAAACATGCAATGCCTTGTATCACATATCTGCTCAAAAAGCACCACAAAATTGAGTTCTGTGTAAAGTTTGGATGGCAGCTAAAGTCACAGGCCCTAAACACTCAGCTGTGTTTTGTGTTCCCAATACAAAGCCAGTCCCCAGTAGAAAGAAATGTCAGTTTCTGTGCCTGGCCTTTGGGACTTTGCCTTTCCAGAAATGCTTTCTACCATTTCTCCACAGGACTGTCACACAAGAAGTCCCTTGTCTGAAAAGTAGGTTCAGGGAACTTGCTCCTACAAGTTGCTCAACCTGTTCTCCCTTTCAGGCTATTCTGTTTCTTGTTTTTCTTCTAGACATGGCTAATTATTTCTCTGTGTTTTGAGGTCTGGCCAAAGTCTGAACCTTTTGCAGAATTCTATCTTGTTTCTCATTAGCTCCTTCTAAGAACGCATAATAACAATATTCATTCTGGTCGCATGATGTGATTATATGCTATATCAAACTGTTCCATGAATAGATTTTTCTGTTTCCTTCACTAAATTGTGAACTTTTTGATGGCGCACAAAATGGGTTATATGTTTCCCCTCCTTAATTGGCTTAGAAGAGGATTATGCTCAAATGAGTCTATCAGTAATACTGTACACATACTAGTGCAGCAAAAAAGATTTTATTGGTTTTCTGATATGTCTTTCAATAGTATTTATTTTATGAGGAATATTAAACAACAAGATGTCCTTAAGTTTACTAGAAAACACAAATAATGATATGGTTGGTCATTTTTCAAGTTGTTATGGTAGTTCATATAACAATGCAAAACAAAATCTATTTGCATGAGAAACATCTGGGTAATCTGCCAACTCACACTAGTTAAACCAACACCTTTTGTGCTCAAAATGTGGCTCTGTAACAGCTGTTGTATTATGCCCTGGGAGTTTATTAGAAATGCACATTCACCTCTCCTACTCGAGACTAAAAAGAATTTATATTTTACGAAACAGCATCAGATGATTTGTATGCATACAAAAAATTTAAAGACTGAAATAACTGATTCTTCAGGCAAAAAATTTCAATAGTCCTTGATGGGAAAATAAGGCACAATAATAGTTGGCACTGTAGTACAAAAACCTCTAGACTTCATTGTCAAAGAGCCGAGGTTCGTGCTCCTCTTTTCACCTACAGGCTGAAGCCACATTCCATCTTTCACATTTGAAAACAGAATTATGAATAGTCATAAGATTCATTTGCTCTTTGTAAAGTATAATATGCTATACACACATGTACACAAATATACTTAAGCCTTATTATTGTTTTCTCAGATTCACTTAATAAATAATCATAAATAAGCCTGAAGTTGTAGGATAAAATAAATGAAGAGAGACTATGTACTGTTCCCCAAAGACTATCACATACATGCGGACCTGGTCTATGTAATAGTTTTATCATAGGAAGATGCAATGTAAGAGTGGGCTGCTACTCTGAAATCAACAATTAACTTTCACTTTGAACAGATGTTAAATTGCAGTGTATGTATTTCAATTTGCTGTGATCAAATGGCTGACCTACAAAAATAATTAACTGAATGGAAAAAGATTCAGAGTTTTGTGTAGAAAAACAAATATGTGTAAAAATCAAAACTGTTTTAAAAATTCAGAACATTTCTGTTAAATTTTGGATTGAAATCCTTGTTATTTTTTGCTTTCTCCACTGTTCTCTCACTGGGCTTGACTAAATGAAGAACTTGAGTTTGTTATCTGCAATATTCTAGGGCTTTTAGAAAATTCAACTTGGAGTATTTTCAACAATAAGGAAGGTTATTTATGAATTTGCTTCTGCTCCTAAATATATTTTCACACATGAGAGGCAGGGTAGAAAGCCTCAAAATCCTGGTATCATTTTATTTTAGCCATGCTGTTGAAGATAATAGAAGGGCAGAGCTTTAAAACACTTTCATCCTAATGGTAATGCTTATTTAAGACATTGATTACATTTATTGCTTGACCATGAAAACATCTTATGTTGGATCTTCCTTTGACATCCTGAAGACTGGGACATGGATAAGATAAACCAGACATTTGTGACAGAATTCATTCTTCTGGGACTCTCTGGCTACCCAAAACTTGAGATCATTTTCTTTGCTGTGATTCTAGTCATGTACCTAGTGATTGTAACTGGCAATGGTATTCTGATCATAGCAAGCATCTTTGATTCCCGTCTTCATACTCCCATGTACTTCTTCCTGGGGAACCTCTCTTTTCTGGATATCTGCTATACATCTTCCTCTGTTCCATCAACACTGGTGAGCTTAATCTCAAAGAGAAGAAACATTTCCTTTTATGGATGTGCAGTGCAGATGTTCTTTGGATTTGCAATGGGGTCAACAGAATGTTTCCTCCTTGGCATGATGGCTTTTGATCGCTATGTGGCCATCTGCAACCCTCTGAGATATCCCATCATCATGAGCAAGGGGGTATATATACTGATGGCCTGTGTGTCATGGTTCTCTGGTGGAATAAATTCAATTGTGCAAACATCTCTTGCCATGCAATTACCTTTTTGTGGAAATAACATTATTAATCATTTCTTATGTGAGATCTTAGCTGTTCTCAAGCTGGCTTGTGCTGATATATCCTTCAACATTGTTACTCTAGGCATTTCAAATATAGCTTTCCTGGTTCTTCCTCTTCTGGTCATTTTTTTCTCCTATATGTTTATTCTCTACACCATCTTGCAAATGAACTCAGCCACAGGAAGACGCAAGGCTTTTTCCACCTGCTCAGCTCATCTGACTGTGGTGGTTATATTTTATGGCACCATCTTCTTTATGTATGCAAAACCCAAGTCTCAAGACCTTTTTGGGAAAGACAGTTCCCAAGCTATTGAAGGGCTTTTTTCCGTGTTTTATGGGGTAATGACCCCCATGCTGAATCCTATAATCTATAGCTTGAGAAATAAAGATGTGAAAGCTGCTACGAAATATTTGCTGTGTCAAAAAACAGGTAACAACACCTAAATATTGATTTTTTTATGAGGAATTAATGTAGCCTTTCCACAGTGTATAACAATCCACACATCATGTTGAAATAAATCAAGATCTAAATATTAAAACAGAAATACTAAATCTGCTGGAAGAAAAAATGGGTAGAAATCTTGAAGACATTGGTGTAGTCAGAGACTTCGGAGACTTCATGAACAAAACCCAGATCACATGGGAAATACTAAAAAGAAGCAACAGGTCCAGGAGTATACCTTGGTGGCATTATGCCTGCTTGGCAAACACAAGGTCCTGAGTTTGATTCCCGGTTCCAAAAAACAAAAAATAACAGCAAAGAAATCATCCCAACTCTCGGAAAACTAAAAAGAAGCAACAACTGGGATCTCATCTTATTAAAAAGTTTTGCACAGCAAAAGAAGTCACCAACAGAGTGAAAAGACAATCCACAGAGTGAAAAAAATTTTAGCCAGTTTTCCCTCAGACAAAGGACTTATATCTAGAACACATAAAAAATTGAAAAAAATCAGGCCTCCCCCAAATACAAAGACCTAATCCAAAAATTGGCATCTGAGATGAATACACATTTCTCAGATGAAGAAATACAAATGGCAAATAAATATATGAAAAAATGTTCAACATCTTTGGTCATTCGAGAGATGCAAATTAAAACAACACTGAGATTCCATCTCACCCCAGAAAGCATGGCTATCATCAAGAAATCAAGCAATAACAAATGATGGAGGGGCTGTGGGGAAAAAGGAACCCTTTTCCACTGTTTTTGGGAGTGTAGACTGGTGCAGCCACTGTGAAAATCAGTATGGATAGTCCTCAAAAAACTAGGATTAGAGGTCCCACTTGACCCAGATATTCCCCTTCTGGGTATTTTCCCGGAAGAATTAAAAACATCATACCACAGGGATATATGTGCACCCATGTTTATAGCAGCAGAATTTGTAATAGCTAAATCTTTGAAACAACTCACATGCCCATCAACTGAGTAATGGATAGAAAAGATGTGGTCTTTTTATACAATGGAATACTACTCAGCCATAAAGAAGGATAAACTTGAGACATTTATAGTAAATGGATGCAATTTGAGACCATAGTCATAGGTGAATCTTATGAATCTTAAATCTTATGAAATAAATCACACTCACATGTGTAAACATCATATTGTTTCCCTGGTGTAAGAAACTGAAAGAGTAAATAAGGACCAAAATGTACAATAGATATTGTGAAATGGGAAGAAATTGTTCGAAAGGAGAAAGGAGCTAGTTTGGAGAAAAAGGGAAAGAAAGGAAGGGACAGGAAAAAAATACAAATTAGTTATACTACTAGTTTCTCTTGGTTCAGTGAAAAGAAAGGTTTGTGCTAATATTGTTTGGAGAATTTTTTTATGCCCATATCTTGTACTCTGAGTAACTACTCTGAAGATAAGAATATGCAATATATTAACTATTGTTATTCTCTTATTATTTGGTTATGAAATTTTGTTTTATTTTTTCCATAAAATAAAAAAAACCAAAAGAACTCATCATGTTGTATACCATGAATATATGAACTTTGTATTTGTCATTTAAAACAAATTTAAAACCAGAAAAGGTGATATTATTTGGCAACCATAAAGGATCTTGTTTGGGGAAAAAAAATTATGGGTAGAGAGATTTACTGTTTGCCTACATTAGCTCCACTCAGCTACAGTCCCTGAAAATAAGTTTGCTATAAATCAAAGCCTAAGAAGTTCTGATCCATCTCATTCAAAAATAATAAATTCCTTTAAAATCTTATCCCTGAAATGAATATTTTTGGTTACTTGTGGTAACACAATGGAAAGCATCACACATAAGGTTTCAGGTAGCAGGAATATAAATTCTGCTTTCTCACAAACAACTTACATATATCAGGAAGTATTCATCCTTTCTAAATGATAGTTTCATTATTTTCAAAAAGAGTAAACTGCCCCCATTGGTATTGTAAAGATTCAGTTAATCACACGAATACCTGTATAGTGCCAAGTTCATAGTATTTCCATCTATAGAGGATGCTTTTTAACTTTTCCTACTGTCTCAGAATTTAGGAATTGAAGATTTTGAATTGAAGTAAAGGACACAAGCTTGGACCTTTTAGTTTTGTCAGCTACCAATTAATAGAGTTCAGCACTTCTCTCTGAAAGTCTTTATATTAATATAAATCACCATTCCTTTTCACCATTTCACCATAATATTTATTTAAAGAAAGCATCAACCAGTTACTGTGGAAAACTAAGAATGTGTTTTTTTCTAATTCAAGTCAAATGAGGAGGTGCCACAGAAGAGCTTTTTGAAAATTTGAGGCATCTGCAAAGAAAGAAATTAACATCTGGCTTGATGAAGGAAGCTTGCTGAGCTGTCTCCCTCTAGATTTCACACTAGGACAGGAACTAATCTTAAATTAAGATGGAATGAGTATTCCAGAGCTGAAAATAACCAGAAATTTTTAAGTTCTCCTGAAATGTTTTATTTGGTATTTCATAAAATCAGCCAAGACGTTGTTTTACCATAACCAGAATAAAACTGTTAACAGAGAGAGGTATTTAATACTATTATCTAATTTGTGGTCAAAAACAATGACCTTGTGCAAAACCTGCCACATAGACTGTGTGGCTTCCTCAGCTAAGAATGATGTTCACATTTTTGAACTGTGGAGGAAATTAAAATAATAATACTTTGTGACACATGAAAATTACATGAATATCAAACTTGAGTAGTTGTGAAGTTTTAAAGCTCTCTATTTGTAAATAGTTATAGACTCATAGAAATTTGTAAAAGTGGTATATACCATATCATGTATCTTTCTCCCAGTTTCCCCTGTTCTGATATTATATATTATGGTAATAAATGTCAAAACTATGATTGGTTCAATACTATAAATTAGATTTTGAAGCTTTTCAGTTTTACTATTTTTAAATGCATTCATGCATGTGTACACATATATGTGTGTATATTGGTCTATGCAATTTTATCCCATGGACACATTTTTGTAACCACCACCATAAAGAAATCAAAATATATGACTCTTCCATCACTGCCAAGGAACTCCCTTTGAATCACTCTGTGATGTTTACTTTTAATGTTTCAACTCTATTAGGATATAATTTCCAGGTGTTTGGTCTAACATGACACTGTGAAGGTATTCTTTAGATGTGACTAACATGTACATCACTAGACTTGGAATAAAGTAGTTTATCCTCCATAATGTGGATGGACTTCATTCAAAAAAGTAAATTTCAAAGTATCTGCATCCATTGAAAAATTTCAAGCTATGCAAAGAAACTAACAAATATAACCTACTCAATTGACAAAGACCAAGAAATGGCAGAAATAATGAAATGAGAGGACAAGGAATCTAAAAGAGCTATTATGATTACAATAAATATGCTGAAACATTTAAAGGAAAATAGAAATATAATATGAAGGGAAGTGGAGAAAACACCATTTTTAGAGGTGAAAGATTAAAAGTATGAAATTTTTACTGAGTGGTCTTAGTAGCAGGGTAGAAACTGTAGAAGAAATGAGCAATGAAAATAAAGACATAACAACAGAAAATATCCAAAATTAACCATTAAAAATAAAGGATTGAATGTAAAACAAATAGAACCTCAAAGAAGTTTAGAAACTACCAGACAATACAACATACATATATTTGAAGTCCCAGATGAAGAACAAAAAGAGGAGAGGATTGTTAAAATATTTGAAGAGATAAATGATTGAAAATTTCCTCAATTGTATGGCAACTACAAGTCCAAAGATCTAAGTCATTTGGGATAACAATAAATGTCAAGAAAACAACACAAAATGTAATCGTAGTGCTTAAAACTAGTGATACCTACATTTACATTGCATGTGCAAAAGAAACTTTTCTTCAAAAATACGTAATCCTAGTTTAACTGTAACTTTTAAACTTAACCGTAACTGTTTAACTTTTAAATTTATTAAATTTACCTTTGATTCTTTTGTATCAACACATAGTTTAAAACATACATATGCACAACTGTACAGAAATATTTTCATTATATCTTTTTCTGAAAGTCTTTACTTATTTTTTAACTTTGTATACATTTGGTTAAATGTACACAGGGTCAGTGTTACCATCCGGCTGGTGGGCTCTTTTCTCAACCCAGAAAGAATTACAAGGAAGAGAGCCAAAAGAGTACAGAGCAAAAGTATACACAGTAGAACAAAAGCAGAAAGCAGCACTATGGTAAAGGGAAAGCAATGCTGGGAGGGGACCCAAAGGAGTTGCCAAAAGGAACTCTTTGTCTAGGGTTTTTATCCACAAAAATGACTACATCTCAGCCAAATAGACGGGATTACAAGTGGGAGAGTTTGACTTAAAAGTGGGCCTATTGGAACTTGGGGTAATAGGCATACTTTTGTAAGCACCATTAATTATAACTTTAAACAGAACGAAGACATTCCTTAGAGAGGTGTGAATATCTTACTTCTGGGCAAGAAAATCCTGCCAAGCCAGTGAGGCCTTTGTTGAGCCTCATGCCCTGGTCTTGGCCATGTGTCCTTCACTGAATCTCCTTGGCTGCCTGTCCTGCTGCAACGCTCTCCTCATTCCTCTCTTCTTATGGGCTAGTGTCACTCTGAGAAATCCTCTCATCTTCTCACGGGGTCCTCTTAGCCCTCAGCACCACATTTTACAGAAACTAATTGTCTAGATTACTGTTGGGAGCCTCTCGTTAGTTAGGAATACAATACTCATACCTTAGAAAATAGGACCTAAGCCCAAGCACGCCAGCGCTGAGGGCTCATGGTTCATGCTCCTCAAGTCTCTTGTCATCTCCTGCTTTAGTCAGGATCACCAATTCAGGTGTTTTTACCACCACATCTTGTCCCTCTGGAAGGTTATCAGTGGCAATAACATCTCCTATGGCAATGATCCCCTTTTCTGGAAACCTTCCCGAAAGACCTCCCTGTGGCTGTTAACTTTTTCTAAATAAGTAGAATGAGTGCACTCTAAACTACTGATAAGAAGTGTAGCACATTAAATACATAAACCAGTTGCATAGTCAATTATGTTTTCCTTGTATAATATTAGTAAGTATTATATATAATACAAACTTAGATGTGCTGTGATTTCATTTGGCTGCTGGTACAGTAAGTTTATTACAACAGCATCGCCATAAAGAAAGGTGCTGTGCGACACTGCTAGGATGGCTGATCTCAGCACTAGGAAATAGGAACCTTTGAGTTCTGTTATAATCTTATGAGAACACTGATGTTTATATGACCCATCCTTAACAAAATGTCTTGGTACAATAAATGAGGTTTTACTTTAAACCACACAATTCTTTTTATTGCTTTGCTTTACATAGTCAATTTTAAAGAAACTAAAAGCAGTGAAGAAAAATTCTATTTTGTTTACCCTTATGTTTACCTTTCCAGCACTCAGTACTTTTTTCTGCTGATTGATATTCTCATCTGATACAATTTTCCATCCACTGGAAAAACTATTTGTTAAGGGGTAGTCCTACTTATGATGAGCCCTCTGAAAATTTCTTATATCACCTTCATTCTGTAAGAATATTTTTGCCGTATGTAGAATTCTAGATTGAGAGATTTATTGTTCTTTTAGCACATTAAGGATATTGCTGCATTGCTGCTAACAATGGTGTAAATCATCAAAATTATCTTTAATAATCTATGTGCAGGGCTGGTGAGATAGCTCAGTGGCATAAGCACCTGCCTGGCAAGCACGAGGTCCTGAGTTTGACTCCTGGTACCCACATAAAGAAAAAAAAAAAATCTATGTGCAGTGCTTTCTTTCTTTGGCTTTCTTTTATAAGATTTTCTTTGTAGTACTGATTCATCAACTTATGAATCATTATAGCTGTGTGTGTGTATATGTGTGTGCAAATGTGCGGTGTTTGCACATTTTGGATCTGTGAGTTTTTCAAAATTTGGAAATTTTTGAACATTTTATCTACTTCTCGGGTTCTTTTTTTCTCGGTTACTTTTTTTCTTCAGATACTGAAATATCACTTATATCTACGATGGACTATATAATATTTCCTATATGTCAAGGGAGTACTACGCATTATTTTTGTAGCCTGTTCTCCTTATGCTTCATTTGAGTAGGATTTTTGTGCTCTATCTTTAAATTTCTTATATATATATATATTTTTTAACTTATATTTTAATCTATACTGTCTAAAATGTTACAGCTACCATGTGGTAAATTTTTAATTTAACTTGTTGTATGTTCCAACTCCTGAAATTACTTTTTTTTTATTTTTTTTTTTGGTACCGGGAGTCAAACTCAGGACCTTGTGCTTGCCAGGCAGGTGCTTATGCCGCTGAGCTATATCCCTGGCCCTTGAAATTACTTTTGATTACTTTTCTCCTCATTATGTTCTTCCTTTTCTCAAATTCTGAGTAATTTATAATAGCTCATCTGATAATTTTATCATCATTTTCATTTGTAAATGCTTCTATTGCATGGCGTTTGTTTTCTTGAAGTTATGGGACATATCCTGCTTCACTGCATATTTTACAATTTTGGGTTGGATTCAAGTCATTCTAACTTTCATGTGTCTGAATGCATACCTTTGTGTTCTGCCTTTAGAATTGTTGGGTATATTCTGGCAGGCAGTCACTGCACATTCCCCTAATCCCTCTAAAGCATGTTTTTAAGCTTTATGAGGGCAAGTCTAGCGTTGCATTTACCTGAAAGAGTGGATGCTATTAACTAGAGAACTGTGGGTGATTTTGTCTTTTCATGGGGAATGTTTGGGTATGGTTTTGGTTGTTATAGCAGAGGGGGGGTCTGTTGAAACTTATTGGTAGAAAGCAGAGATGATGTTAAAAATTTTTGAATATTAGTATTGATAATTTTTTCCTGCTATTTCAGTAGTTGTATTATCTATAACAATTAATGTTAAATAACAATAGCAATGAAAGCTACTCTTGTCTTTTCACCTTCACTAGAATACTTTTATATGTTAAAACATGGAGCATGATATATTGTTGATTTGAAAACACATTTATTAATTATTCAAAAGTCTTGTAATTTAACAGGATTTTCAAATTAATTAATGTGCCACTGTATTCAAAAGATTTTACTTAAAAATCACTTCTATATATTTAATTCTTCCACTTTTATTGTTCATGATTTAATGTATTTCTATACATAAGAAAAACTGACTAAATATTAATTTATTTACTATTAATTTTCCATGAATTCAAGTAGATTAATTTTTCCATTGTATAGTACCTTGGTTTAGTTGACAAATTTTATTTAAAGTACTTATATTTTCTGCACAGTTGAAGGAACTGGGACACAGAGGGGTACAGGACTGCAAAAGCTGGTGTTCACTTGAGACTTAGGATCTACAGATAGAAACACGTAAAACATGAATGAATACATAATCAATAAAGTCCCTTCGTGTATGTGGTAGTTCCATGAAAAACCAAAATACCTCCTTCTTAAACCAGCAGTTTTAAATAGATAGTTCCATGAAAAATTAAAACTGAATCAAAATGTCTTAAGTCAATGCCATTTTATTTTATTTTATTATTTTTTAAAATTTTTTTAATGTGGGTACCGGGAGTCGAGCGCAGGACCTCGTGCTTGCCAGCAGGCACTTGTGCCACTGAGCGATATCACCGGCCCTTTTTTCCTTTTTATGTGAGTACCGGGAGTTGAACTCGGGACCTCCTGCTTGCCAGTAGGCGCTTATGCCGCTGAGCCATCTCACCTGCCCAGGTCAATGCTATTTTAAATAGAAGTTTTTGATGTCATTAATTTCTTCTGTTTTCCTCACCTTTTTAATAGTCTATTTAAAACTGCTGGTTCAAGAAGGAGATATCTTCAACTTCAATTGCATGACAGACTGTGAGATTATTAGTGAAAATGCTGAGATGGGAGAAGTGAATAATATGGCTGCCTGGATTCATACCTCAGCACTCCCCCATCTTTATTAGTAAGAGAATATATAAAAGATTATAGTGATTGACTATCAGCAAAGGCTTTGATGAGCATGGAAGTACTCATTTTGATTTGTGTATTACTTTGAGTTACCCTAAATCTCTCTGGACATGCTGTATGCTTAAGAGAAGTCAAATTCAAGGGTATAGAGGTTTGTCCCCAGCCATGATCTCTTTAAGAATGTGAGCTCCTTTTTTCTTCTAGAGTTTCCTATTGGTAAAGATGAAAGGGAAATGTGATTTCAAGGACATTCAGTTTATTGTGGGAAGTAAAATAAAGTAATGGTTAAGGGAAAGGTTTTGCATCAAATTAGATCCCAGCTCCACCATGTACCTGATTTGTAAACAACATAAGCCATAAAATCTCTCTTTACTCACATTGTTCATTTGGAAAGTCAAGGTGACAAAATGACTGATGAAATTGAATTAAATATTATCAATATCAACTCACAGTGCTGTTTGTATTAAATTACTACGTGTAAAGAATTTAGAAGAATGATTGAAATACAGTAATAACTCAATAAATATCCTGGATATTTTATTTATTATTATTACTTTTAGTATTATCACTGCATCCAGTGCCTCATTCAATGAGCACTTAGGTTATTCTTTCTTTATGCTGCTAACACCTTGTAAATAAATCATTCTCCAGCAGAAGCTCTTGTTAGCCCTCATTTCTTTGACATTCGAAGCCTTGCTTTTGTTCCCTATATAATTTATTTTCACACTGTATAGTGTATGAAGTTATATAATTATAACTTGGTGGTGATGACTTGTTTCTATGGTGCTGCAGAAGCCAGTTTGTACCAATAAGCTTCTGTGTTGTTTGAGAGTTGTTTAGATCATCAGCTTTGTCCTAAAAGCATCACAAGAGGAATCATTGATTCCTCCTCATCACCTTTTTGTGGCTCTTTGAAAACAGTGTAGTGATTTTTGAGAAGAAACAAATTGCAAGGTGAGACCTAGGCAAGATTGAAGACAATGGAGAGATGGTGTAATGATTTTAATGATATTAAAATCACATGTATGAAGTTTCATGAAACGTACAAAATCTACTTGGTTGGGTGGTGGTGGGGTCTAGGTCAGATTCAAGCTTTTCCATTTAATGCTTAATGTCAGAGCTTCTTATCATTCTCATGCAATAAAATTCACTGGTTCTTATAAAATATATGGCTTAACAAGCCTATCCTCTAGAAATTTTGAATTCTAGGTTGACCCTGGGGATAATATCTTTGACAAAAATTCTAAGCGATCTTTATTTTCTGACTGGTTTGGGAAATTTTCAAGATAGAGTAATGCCAAATAGCACAGATATCAATCAGTGTGTTCTTTGGATGTATGGGAAATTACTGAGATAACAAGAAGGATCACATAAAAAAAATCAATTAAAATCTAATTAACCTGAAAAAAACCCACAAATATTTAGGAAAAGTTAAGCAGATATTTAGGAATCTAGTAGCATGGGTGAGTTCCCATTTATCATATGATCGGTAAGTCAAGTACGTGTTTCCTCTGAGCTTGCATGAATATATATGAAGGTGGTACACAGAGGTGGGTCACAGTGAGATGCTCCTAAAGACCTTGGAGGGCCGGTGAGATGGCTCAGCGGCGTAAGCGCCTGCCTGACAAGCGCGAGGGCCCGAGTTCGACTCCCGGAACCCACATACAAAAAAAAGGGCCGGTTATCGCTCAGCGGCGTGGGCGCCTGCTGGCACACGAGGTCCTGAGGTCGACCCCCGGTACCCACAGAAAAAAATAAAATAAAAAAATAAAGACCTTGGAAACTGTGTGGGAGCTAAATGGTAAAATTTCCATGAAGTTACTCTCCCATTGAAGTCAATCACCTGTGTGAGTGAAATATCTGGCAACACTGAATATAAATATTGCAAGCAAAGTATTAACTGGATATTATCTCAGAAAAACAGGAATTAAATGTGAGGCAATTCTGCATGCTATATTTTAATGAGCTATTTCTTCTGTTAATAATGTTGTAGCAATAGAAGCTTCTCATCATAGGACATAGACTAATGAATAAGCAATCAAAGCAAATTCAGGATTACATATACAGTGCCATTTTGGGATTAAGCACAAAAACAAATTTGGACTAGGCAGAATTAACTCCATCCCGGCTCAGATTATTGGGGGAAGATGATTCTTGCAGATGTACCTGAAATCTGAGGACCATCTTCAGGCTTGTGGAGACCCAACCAGGATTAGAAAACTGTATTATTGGAATACAACTTCTTGTATTCCTGTACCAGCACTTTCTAGCTCATCCACATCCTTTAAGAATACTAACATTAAAAAAATGAAAAAGATAACATATTAAGCTGATGGGGGATAAAACTTTCAATTTTTATACAAGTTTTCTTTTTATCTGTGTAAGAAAATAACTATGTGTATGCTTAATGGTTGTGATTACTTGGAATTAATGTTTTTCTAAGTTGGTATAGAGATTGGGTAGATAATAGGTTTCACACTCTTTTCTCCTCTTCAAATACCAGTATCACAATGTGGTCACTATGATCTAATAGTGGGATGTATAAATCAGGACGCAAATAAAAATAACTGTGTTGTTTTTGTTCCTTACACAAATTTCTTGTCGCTACCTTTGGAGTGATTTTTGAGTTAATAGAGCTGGGCATCAGAGAGCACAGAGAAAAGTTTTCTCATGTATACTAAAGATGTTTGGATTAAGATCACCAACAGAGTTCATACTTAAAAAAATTTTTTTTCTCCTACATGGTTCCTTCCTCAATCCATTCATCCATGACTGAATTATTCCTTTAGAGTTCTGCCTTGCTCAGGCTGAGACCTACTGTGACAAGCATTTCAATTATCTCACCTTTCCTAAACCAAAGGCTTGGGGGTTATCTCTGTGGTAGCAATAAGTATGTTTTCCATAGAATAAAGCCATCATCCACATAAATTCCGTGAAGCTTCTCTAATAAAAAGGAAGTGATGTATATACATTGGTCTCATTATTTCTTACCTCAAATGAAGTCATAAAAGACAAAGAAAAACCCATCAATTTACACTATGATGAAATTATAATTTATACAATTTTGCATGCATATATTAAATACATTCATGACGTTTCCTACAATGTTTACATTAATAGGTCATTTCTTCTGCAATGTAATCACTACAGGTTAGGGATCTTTACTTCCTCAGCCTTAATTGGTCAAGTATTTACCATGCTTTAAGAAAAATAATAACATTTGGGATGGGAGTGATGATGAATTCACCAAGACAATGAAGTACAATATGAGAGCATTGTGACCTTATACCCACAGGTACTTTAATATCTCCAGATTGTCACATCTCTACTCCATCTCATACGTAGGATTACAATGGTACAAATACTTATGATAATTTTGTGCATGTGAAGATATTTACTCATCACCCACATACACATTCCAAAAAGACAAAGTATTTCTCATTTATCTAAAATCATATTTTTTTCACATTTTAACATTCTGGAAACTATGAGGAATTCTTAATTGATGGTGTTTTTGGTTTTAGAGATATAGTGGATTAGTTTTAAAATATTTCTTTCTTTTTTTTTTTTTTAATGTGGGTACTGGGACTCGACCTCAGGACCTTGCGCTTGCCAGCAAGCACGTGTGCCGCTGAGCGATATCACTGGCCCTTTTTTTCCTTTAAGTGGGTACCAGGAGTCGAACTCAGGACCTTGCACTTGCCAAGCAGGCGCTTATGCCACTGAGCTATCTCACCAGCCCTAAAACATGTATTTCTTAAATGTAAAGATAGTTGGATATCATTGAGAATAGATCATTTCAAAATTTGTTGGGCTCACGATTCTACATTCTTGTTATATTAGTTATTTTCATGAAATGCCAATATTGTACTCTAGGCTCATATAGTAAGTCAAGTATGAAACAATGAGCAATTTTTAATGTTAATGTTTAATTTTAATGTTAACTATTTTCCCAGAAACAAAATTCTTTGTAAATGATTCATTAATACAGAAAGCATCGAGGATAGAGAACATGGATGAGCTCCTATTGAAAATGAGTATTTTCCAGAGTTTCGGTTTGTATTACTGTTATGCAGTTTTCCAGATAATGTTGGAGACTGTCTAAATGAGTGTGCATATTCCAACACTATTTGAGGGTGGAAATTAAGGCAGTATTAAAAGGATTTTTAACCAGCAGTGTTTTCACAGCCACTTTTACCTCTTTGTTCCGTAAGCTATAGATAATAGGATTCAACATGGGGGTTAATCCAGCATATACCAAAGCCATAAATTTATCTATTTCCTGTGAATTCACTTCTGAGGGCTTCAGGTACATGGAGAGAGCTGTCCCATAGAACAGAACCACCACAGTCAGGTGGGCTGCACATGTAGAAAAGGCTTTGCTTTGACCATCTTCTGAACGGACTCTCTGGATGCTGGAGAGGATAAAGACATACGAGGTACAAATGAGTAGCAATGGCATGGGCAGAAGAAGTGCACTGATCACTAGCATGATTAACTGCACCATGGAAGTGTCTACACAAGCCAGTTTCAAGATAGCCAGAATTTCACATGTGAAGTGATTGATGATACTGTTTCCACAGAAAGACAACTGCAGCACAGCCACCGTCTCCACCAGGGCAGTGAGGCAGCCTGTCACCCAGGAGCCAGCAGCAATCAGCACACACACCCTCCTGTTCACGATGATAGGGTATCTCAGGGGATTGCAGATGGCCACATACCGGTCATAGGCCATCATGGAGAGGAGTACACACTCAGTGGAGCCCGTGGCAAGAGAGAAGTACATCTGAGAAGCACATCCTGAGAATGAGATGGTGTTTTTCCCTGAAACAAAGTTTGCTAGCATTGGAGTGAGAGCAGAAGAGGTGTACCAGATGTCCAGAAAGGAGAGATTGCTGAGGAAGAAGTACATGGGGGTGTGCAGGTGGGAATCCAGGATGGTGATGGAGATCAGAATTACGTTGCTCAGCAAGGTGAATATGTACATCAGCAGACACAGCATAAATACGATGACCTCAACTTTGGGGTCGTGGGAAAATCCCAGGAAGATAAAAACTGTTATAGATGTCTGATTTGCCTGAAACATTTTATTGTTATGTTCACTACATATGCATAGATGGATTAGTATTGCATTTTATACATACTGAACAAGTGATCCCCCTTCACATTTTCTGGCATATTTTTCCTTCATATTAACTTATGTTATGTGCTTATATGGTTCTCTAGTTTAGTGATAGTGTTTCTAATGCATGCTTGAACAATCTGTCCTTAGTATAATTTAAGTGGGAAATCAACAGATAAATCCTCAAATTACTATTGTTATTACCAGATTTTCTTTTTTGTCAATGTTAAGGGGGTTGGACTGGAATTGGGTTTACTTAGTTGAGAGAAGGCAATAAAAGTTTTGCTTTCTTTTTCTAAGACTACATTTGTAACTGATTTACTGTTCTGTCCTCTATTTACCTTTGAACCATTGAGATTATTTTCTTCCTCTAGTTTGGTAATAGTCTTCTCACTTAGAAAAGTTCTGTTTCCCAAGTTCACAGTATGTTCTGCCAGTCCTAGAGCTATGCCCAAAATTCAAGGAGTAACAAACAAGTATAGATTTCTGCAGACACAAATTAATTAACTGAAAATCTTGAGCACTTAGAAACAAGCCACGATTTCCTTTTCAAACCTGGAAATAGGGTAGCAGATGTTCTCTGGTAGATGTATGGCGGGCGTGTCTTTCATATTGCTGTAGTTGTCCTGGTATCTGTGCTGTGCAGGCATCCTCCAAAAGACCAGCCATTGGCACTGGAAGGCAATTTAAGGGGCTTGTTGCTTTTGAAAAGTTTCCAACTAATGCAGCAAATTACAGTTACAAATATGTTTGTACAGTAGTACAAATTCTGAAACTCCAGGGATAATGTCCCATAGATCCAATTATAATCAGTAGTGTGTCTGATCTAATTATAGTACTACCCAAACACGAAGTAAACATATTCCTGTCAACACTATCTTTGGAAAGGGGAGATTTACTTGTCTCCAGATTATGTTATGAAAGCAGTCAGGCTATGTAACTTAAAGTTGAGGGACATGAATAATATTGGCATTTTCTCTTGCAGATTGAAGGAGAGTTTCATAATATGTAAAAGATTGTACCAGGTGTGAAACCCACAAATGATGGAGGAATGAGAACTTAGTTAACTTTTCTATTGCTCATCACGGCTTAATGGGAGGAATTATATGAGAGTAGATGTGGAAAATGAAGGTCCATCTGCTTTCACAAACATTTTTCCGCTGATGAAGTTAACTTCACATAGTAAGGGTTTTGTAGCCAGGGTTTGCAAGGGAAACCATTTAATACAGGACACATAATTTATAGGATTATTTTATAGTAGTCACGCAAGAGTCAAATATGAAAAAAGAGTGCAGGAAATCGGTCCACACACTAAAGACCCAAAGAATCCAGCTAAGGGCCTGGATTCCACAGCAATGTCCTGCACGAGTCCAGCTGAAGACCTAGAGCCCATGGCAATGCCCTCCACGAGTCCAGCTGGAGGCCAAGAGCCCACGACAATGTCTCATGCAAGTCTGTTTCATGGATCTGTGCTGGGAAGGCCCAGAGGTTTGTGATGGATGCTAGAACCAGTGGGATGAAGGACCTGTGTCAACAGGCTGAGGGATCTGCACTGGAGCCAGGAAGTGATGCTCAAGGTAAGGACCAGAGCTCCTCTGAAAAGAACTGCAGCCATCCTCAGTGACAATGAGGTCCCAAACTCCTCTGATGATGAGAACAGCTGAGTTCATATCAGGAAAACCAGAGTGACATGCTTCTCTAGGAGAACCAACAGCACCACCTCTTGCTCTCCAGTTCTCCTTTTTATGCTGTTGGCAACAGTCCTCAGGTGGACACTTGACACCCAGTACCATGCTAATTCAGTTTAGCTGAGTATTACAAGTTGACCACCAGTTGTCATCCACCACAAAGGGCATTTTAACTTTTCAGAATTCCACCAAGTCCATCTTTTTGAGTGATGTTTTATAAACCCTGTTTACTTGTTCATTTTCCTTATGAGGATCTGATGGTTAAGAGGCTATGTTGGTTTGGGGAAACAGGCTTTAAGTTTCATCAGGGAATAATTAAAATTGAATAAAAATAGCAGGCAAATTAACTGTAAGAATTGGAGTATATTCAGAAATAAATATTACAATGTGAAATAGAAATATACATAAAGAATATAGCATGAATTTACAACTGAAAGGAAAACACACGTATCTATAATTGTATGTAGATATTTTTAACTCTCATCTTCAATAATTGGTAATAGAAGTAGACAAAAATTCAGTATAGATTAAGGAGATTGAAAAAGACTATCAAAAATTGATTCAGTGGACAGTTAGAAGACATTATTGAACACTTTCAGAACATATATTCTTTTTCAGAGAGTATGGTGCATGCCCTGGGATGGAATATATGCTGGTTCATGAAAAAAAGTCTCAGTAGATTTTAAAGTGTAGTACACAAAAGAATTAAATTTGAAAGCCATATTAGCAGTATAAGCAGAAAATTCTAAAATATTTGTAAATTAAGTAATAAATTTATAAATAACTGATGTGCAAGGAAGAAACAACTAAAATACATTTTAAACTGAATGCTCATGAAAATAGAATATGTCAAAATGTGTTGATGCAGCCCAAGTTGTGTTTAGAAAAACAGTTTCAAACACAGTACAAAAGGAAATTTTAGATCAGTTATATAAGATTGCAATTAGTTAAGAAAAAAAGAAAAAAATAACTCAAAGTAAGTACAGGAAAATAATAAAGAGCTGAAGAAAAAGAAAACAAAAATATGATAGAAAATGAACAAAGCTAAAGTCAACTATTCAAAAATATAAAATTTATAAATTTCTAGCTAATTGCACTGGTAAGGTTTCTGTTGCTGGGATAAAATACTTGATATACACAATAAGAAAAAGGAAAGGTTTCTTTTGTTTCACATCTTCAAAGATTTTGTTTTCCATAGTTGGCTGGTTCTATTTTTTTTTTTTTTTGTGGGTAGCGGGGGTCGACCTCAGGACCTCGCGTGCCAGCAGGCGCCCGTGTCGCTGAGCGATATCACCGGCCCCTTTTTTGTATGTGGGTTCCGGGAGTTGAACTCAGGCCCTCGCGCTTGCCCGGCAGGCGCTTACGCCACTGAGCCATCTCACCGGCCCCAGGTTCTATTTTTATTTGATAGAAATTGCCGTAAGTATATAATTAATGTGGTGTGATCAAGAAATACGGAGAATGCTTAAATTTTGCAAATTAATTAAAATGAAAGACACATTGCCATTTATTCCCCTCAAAATATTTCCTCTCACTTCAAGCACACTTATCCCATCATTCTCAGTGGTATGTCCTTTACTGTAATAATTTTTTTAAGAATTTAAACATTAATTGCATCTTTTGATTACTCCTTGTATATATTAAATATATGTACAATCTTTTGCTAAATCTACTATCACATATGTAAATATTTATTAATACTAGAGTATAAACATGTGTAAATGGTAATCTAATAATACAGGGTAGATATTTTATACTAATGTAATATGAAGTCAAATCCATTTGAAAAATAATAGGACGTGATTAAGGCTTGCAATTGTGAGGATCCAGCATTGTGTTGGAAGAGGAAAGATGGAGCAGAAATGAGCATCTGAAACCCAGGCTGGCTTTCCAGTCAAAGAAGGAGCAGGAAGATTAAAGATTAAAGATCTGGGGTGATAAGAAGTAGTCTAGACCTGAACCTGAGAGGCCAGACCTAAACACTTCCATGTTGCCTTGTCTGCTGCATCACTGAAGGCTCAGAAAACCTAGGTTGTCTAACACAGGGTGATGGGTACACTATGGTGGTGTAGAGAGAAACTAGGAAGAGGCAATAAGCTGTCTGCAAAGCCAAATGAATTGAGATTTTCTAGCAATAGCATGCTGCTACTATGTGCCCATCTCTGGTTGTGGGATAATAAACTGAATATCAGATAAAATTATCAAAGTCATGGGATGAATCAAGTGACCCCTTTGAAAACAATGGTGTTGAAGAAGTAGAGAAACCAGAACCACAAATATTTGTCCTTGGGCCACATTCAGGATGTGTGAAGTTCCTGGTGAAGCCAACAGTTTGATTTATGAATTTTTTTTTGGTTAGATGACCCAGGCATTGCAAATGCAATATTTCTAATACTCCTACTCCAGCCTCTGCCTGTCCCTCCACCCAAAAAGAAGAAAACCCATGAAAGTAAATAAAGTCCATATTTCTCCTGCTCTATTCCTGGTTGAGAATAAATTGTTCAATAAGTCACCAATATTAAATTACTGTGTTAGATGTCAGAGATAAGAAGATAATAGAGAGATCAGCCTTCCCTGGGCATCTTTTTGGTCTAACCAGGAAAACACAGTGCAATGGTAGAGTTATTGTAAGACATAGGGGTGAGTGAGTAACCTTTGCTGTCTTAGAAGAATTCCTACCAGAGTTGGATTGGGAAAGTTATTAACAGCAGCCTAACAAGAAATTGAAAGAAACAACTTGTGGGCAAGAGAATAACATATATTTAAAGTTGGAGTGTTAAAATGTCATTTTGCATTCAAGAAAAAAAATAATGTGAGTGGATCAAATTAAAATGTGAAAGAAGGAGTGGCCAGTAGTAAAGTTGGAATCATCATGTGTGGTAGTCTATACTAATTGAAGGGGTTTATACTTAACATTTTAGGTACTAAATAGAGACTTTCACCAGCAGAATAGTATTAGTATAATAAATTTTTAATAAACCACTTTCGTGGAACTTGGAGAAAGTATTGGAAATGAGGTAAGACTAAAACTCTTTCAATCAAGTAAATAGGAAGAGTTTGAGTCCTGATACAGTAGCACAGACAGAAATGCAGCTCGCTGCTCACTGGACAGTATAACTCAGTTTAAGAAGTTAAAATAACATAACTGAACATAATTTTATAGAATTGGGAAAATATTAAAATGAGCTCTCAGCCAAGATTATATTACGGACTGGAAAGTGTGTAATTGATTCATTTTGACTTAATTTAGAAGTTCCTGGGAAAACCAAAGATGTATTGACAAAGGGCACTGAAGGGCTGGATGCCAATTTCAGTGATCTCAGGAACATCAATTAGCATGCTTAAATCATGAGGCAAGAGATCCAATCGATATGTTGGGCCAAGGGAATTTCTTTGATATTTTACTCATTTGCCTAAAGAAAACAGTTATTCATCTCTGGATGAAAAAATTCTGGCTGAAAAATCATTCTACTTCCTGGAAGTTGAGTCAAGATCAAGGGAAAGATAAATTTATATTTTAAGAAGTAAAACTGTTAATCAAGTGAAGACACCACATGGCCTTCCAAGTTTTCTGGAGGAGAACGAGAATTGAGCCCTGATTAGGGTTATTGCGTGGGAGAGTGTATTATTGTGGTAGGACTGCCATGACAAAACACTGTAGCGTGGGCAGCTTAAACAACAGACACTGATTTCCTCACATTTCTGGAGTCTAGAAGTCCAAGATCAAGGTGTTTTCAGGCTTGGTTTCTCCTAAAGCCTCTCTCTTTGCTAACAGAAAACAATCTTCTTTTGGTGTGTTTACAGGCTCATCTTTGTGTGTACGTGTGTCAGATTAGTTCTTCTCTAAAGATCTCATTTTAACTTAATCACCCCTATGAGGACCTTATCTATAAATACAGTTACATTCTGAGGTAGTTGGGCCTAGGACATCAAAAATGAACTTTGGGAGACAAAAATTCAGTCTATATCAGAGGCTATGGTCACTTGGCACTGGCTTTAAGAAAGTTGTAAATATGGCTACATTCTGAGGTACCGGGGATTAGGGTTTCAAAAAATGGACTTTGGTTGCAGAATATTCATTCTGTGTCAGAGGCTATGGTCACTTGGCACTGGGCATTTTGCATTTCTTCAGTAACAAACTTAGGATCTATTATCAAGGCTAGTTCCTTTGAGGTAGGGAAACATTTTGTGTTCTGTGTAGCAACTCAGCCACTAAAATCCATACTGATCAACTTTCCAAGTAGAGTTTGTTCTCCTACCTGAGAGTGCAGCCAGCTGGTAATCTTTCCAGTGGCTTTCTAGAAGTATGTCTAGGAACATAGACAGTTTAGGCAGGAGTAGTGGTCGTTGATGCAATCTGGGCACAGATAATCATGATTTCCACTGCATTTTCTACATAGAAGGTAGAGAAAACATAATTTCAGCCTCATTGGAAAGGAATCTCAAGGCACAGGGGTTTTGATATAGTCAAATCCTATTTTCTTGCTTCGTTATAATTTTGGCATGGTAAGGGTTCTCTAAGGATAACACAGAGGATAAAGTGAAATAAAATCACGTCTAAGAAAATTTCTGTGAAGCATAGTCAAAGAAGACTTCCAAAGAAATAATCAAATCAAAGTGACTTGCACCCTGCTGTAGTCAGGGTTTATAAGGGAATAGATTTAATACAGGACACATAATTTATAGGATTATTTTATAATATTCACCCAAAGTCAAATGCAGAAGAGTGCAAGAGATCTGTCCATGCACTACAGACCCAAAGAATCCAACCGAGGCCTGGATCCCATGGCAGTGTCCTGCTTGAGTCCAGCTGAAGACCTAGAGCCCATGGCAATGCCCTCCATGAGTCCAGCTGGAGGCCTAGAGCCCACGACAATGTCTCGTGTAAGTCTGTATCAAGGATCTGCACTGGGAAGGCCCAAAGGTCAGTGATGGAAGCTAGAAAGTCTGTGCCAGCGGGATGAAGGATCTGTGCCAGCAGCCTGAGGGATCTGCACCGGAGCCAGGAAGTAATGGTCTGGTAAGGACCAGAGCTCCTCCGCAAAGAACCACAGCCATCTTCAGCAACAGCGTGACGATGAGAACAGCTGAATGTATATCAGGAAAACCAGCACTACAAGCTTCTCTAGGAGAACCAACAGCACCACCTCTTCCTTTCCAGTTCTCCTTTTATGCTGTTGGGAACAATCCTCACATGGGCCTTCCATACCCAGAACCACACTGATTCATTTCAGCTAGTTGTTACAAGTTGACCATTAGTGAATCCACCACACACTCTGAACCCGGACCATACAACAATGCTAAGACATCTGAAAGTCATGGGAAATGAGAGTCAAGCAATAGTGGATACAAATGGGCAGGTGTGGAGTGGGGCTCTATTAGTCAAAACTGTAACAAGAGATGGTGAGATTTGCAGAGCAAGGGCACAATACATTAAATAGACACTTCCGGTGTGGCTCCTTTATACCACATGATTGTCTATTTTGTAGACAAGGTGTGTCAGTCTGCTTTTTATTACTATCTCTGTGGCTGCAATGTGGTAATGGCCAGAGATTTGTTGAATGGATCAAGATCGTGTGCCTGCAAACGATCATTTGCCTGTCCTGCCCACAAATGTGAATGCAGCTCAACGCTGTACACTACTTCGTGTTTCTAAGCACAGTTTAGTTGGAAGGATTAAAATAGAACTTTTATCTGTCAAGTGTGCCTCAATAAAGCCAGGGGAGGGGAGAATTTAAATTTAAACCCTAGGCTGCTATAATCAATTATGACCACTAGATGGCGGAAAAGACTTGTGAGCACAGGAGAACGAGCTCAGTCGGAGCCGGTTTCCATGGTAAGAGATTTTCCAAAGCAGAACTAAATCTTGTCCCATAGCATGGTATCAGTGTGAGTGGAGGAGGGGAACGGTCTACTCCTACAAGACTGCTTCTAGTCAATGACCCCGAAGAAGGTACATTAATTTTCTGGGACTGTCATGGCAAAGTACCACAACCTGAATGGCTTAAACAACAGAAATTTACTATCTTACAGGAGTGGAGACTGCAAGTGCAGTTGGAGGACTGGCTCCTTCAGGGGGTTAGTAGAATCTGTTCCATGCCTCCAACCTGGCTTCTAGTGGTTTGCTGGCTTTTTTAAATTTTGCATTTCTTGGTTTGAGGAAATATCACTTCATTCTTTGCCTTCATCTTTACATTGTGTTCTCCCTGTACCATTTCCGTGTACAAATGTTCCCTTCTGTATAAGGACACCAGTCATATTATATCAAGGGCATGTGCTACTACAGTATGACCTCATCTTAATTAATTACATCTGCAATGACCTTATTGCCAAATCAGGCCACATTCTGGGTATTGAGGCTTACAACTTCAACATATGAATATTTAGTAGACATGATTCAACCTATATAGAAGTCTTCAAAACTATCACCCAAGAAGGGATTATAAGTACGCCAATTTCTTTTTCTTTTGCTTCTTCATTTTTTTCCCTGCCTGGGTTATTAAATCTTATGAGGTGGTCAACATGACCATTCTATAGAAAAATATGAAATCTATCTTTAATCTTTATACTAAAACAATGTTAAAATCTTCCTCCTTCCCTTCCTCCTGTCTTCTTTCTTTTCTTCCCTTTCTCTCTCTCTTTTTCTTGCTTGCTTTCCTCATTCCATCCCTCACTCCTTCCTTCCCTCTTCCCTCTCTTTCCTCCCTTCCCTCCCTCCTTCCTTTCTACCTCCTGCCCCATTCCCTGCAACTCCTTCCTTCTTTCTTTTTTCACACAATGTACTGAAGTCTGGTACAAAACTGGATAATATTGAATCAGTACAAAATAGAAGGAGCAGAGAAGAATAGAATAAAAAGACAGTTTATAATTTATAAAAACATTAGTACTTTTATTTCATGTGGCAAAGAAAAAAATGACAACCTAGAGCCTTTTTAAATTGAATGAATAAATTTTCTATAGAAAATTTCTAAGGCCTCTTAGTACATGGGCCACAATTTTTTTCTTCTCTTCCCTTCCTCCCCGCTTCTTCTTCTTTTTTGAGACTTGAAGGGCACCAACTACTTACTTAGTAGGTAAGACAAGGAGCTCCTTGTAATGTTATCCTGTATTCTATTTGTAACCAAGATAAAATTTATTAGAGAATGATGGACCTTATAGCAGCCAAACTGGGTACAGGGAAGAATGCCTAAAAAGAGGACACTAGCAAATGATTCTGCCTTAGCAAGAACATGAGTAAATACTCATGGCTGTGTTGCAGCTGAATCTTGGTGTTACATTAATTTTGACTTCATGATGTATGTTATTCACATTACATATATTTAGAAAAATATTTTGTTCATTAATATGTTCAATACACTTTTGAAGAATACTTTTTCAGTGAAAACCTTGTTTTTAGCACAGGGAACTCTGAGCTGGGTCGGGCAGGATCTCTGTCTTTATGGGGAGGGTGACCCAAAGTAATTGAGCTCATTCAACAACTGGGACGTAGACATGTGCATTTTGGCAGCATGAACTGAGTGTCCACTGAGACCAGTGGGAGAGTCCAGGGCAAGGGCCAGATCCTGCAGGTGATCGATGAGGGTGCCACGCCAGCTCATCAGTAATCCTTGTGCACTTGTCATTGCCTCTCTCCTCCGAACTCATTGACCATTCTGTTGGCCACATTTATGGGTCAGGCACACGAGGGCTGTCAGAACACCTGGATATATCTTTGTGCATATTTGCTGAGTATGACTGTCATGATGCTAAGTGTCCTCTTCCCCAGTGAAGGACAACTCTCAAATGTCCTCTATTAACCTTAATGTGATCATTAATTCATCAATTCATCAGCATTCTCAAATAACATTATGTTAATACTTAACTCTTCTTTCACTGGCTTAAATTTATTTTCAAAATTCTCAACTTTGCTTCATTCAATAGCTTTTTAATACATGGAACATGTATTCCTGATTGTAATTGTATAGTCTACTAATGTAAGATAGTCTCGCTTCTATAAAAATTCTTCCTAATTTGTATGCTAGGTTAATTGTATTTTTGCAGAGAACACCATGTCTGTGAGGTTCTCTGACAATGGAATAAGTGTGAGAACTACCGGTGTAAGATAATACAACTGCCAGGCAAAACCCCTATCCCTAAACCAACAATAGGAGTCCTTGCAGTAGGACATAGCCAAAAATGGAAGTGGATCTACTAATCTAAGACATAGGACCAGCCTCCGTGGAGTCACACAGCCTAAAGATGGCCTCTTATTTGTATTCACTCACACTGAGTTCCCAGCATTCAGATTATTGTTGGTGCTCTATGCATGTGTGTTCACTGACTATATGACTGCACAGGTCGAAATAGTTAACCCACTAGTTTTGGAACTGATTAAAGGACCAACAACTTATTTGACAAATAATTTGCAGGCAGGTCACAAGAGATTATAAATCCAGATAGTTTTATAATTAATTTTATTATTTTTACAAGTAGTTGAGAAACTGACAGCAATTAAAATTTGGCCTTCAAAATCCAATCCAACTAAATTAAATTTGCAAATCTTTAAATCAATACACCAAAAACCTTGATACCACAGAGTACATTTATATTTTCTGCAACTCTTGTGTATTGGTCAGCTTTCCATTGCTGTGCCAAAATAACTGACATACACAACTCAAAGGAGAAAAGCTTTATTTGGCTAACAGTTTCAGAGGTTTCAGTCCATGATCAGCTTGCTGTTAGGCAGAAACATCATGGCAGAAAGATGTGGTTGAGGAAGCCACTCAATTCATGGCATCCACGAAGCAGAGAAGAAGGGAAGAGTCAGGCAGAATGGAGCCAGGCACCACGTACAGTCCCTAAAGCCACACCCAGAAGTGTGTTTACTAATATCCTAGGTGTCTTCTAAGCCAATCAAGTTGATAATCTAGACTAACCATCATATGTAGCTTTTCATATACCACAGTGCCTAACATAGCATGTCTGACTAACCAGTACATTTACTAGCGCTTATTGCTCAGTAACCATTTAGTAATTTGAAGTTGGAGGAGAAATGTCCAAAAATTAATCTCAAGTCAAAATCTATGAAAATTCTTTCATAATGAAAACTTTATATTATAATGACAAATGTAAAGCTTCTATTTAGCATAACTTGAGTTTCTACTATCTACCAAATATCCAGCTTTATGATGCAACTTCCTTTTCTGAATTTAATTCATTATTCAAAAATAAATTCTAACATGATGATACAAAATTACATGAGATATTATTTTTTATTAATAATGCCAAGGATGCCTTTTATTAAGCTACATTTAGAAAATCCTTCCCAATGTGAGAATAATCAAATAATTTCTAGTCTTTAAAAAACTTTGATTACATAAAAATTAATGTAACAGACATTTCAGTATTGTAGTACAGTACAAGTACTGTATTGAAATACAGTATCACAGTAGTTAGCTTTTTTAAGAACTTGGTTAAAAAGTCATTTCAAAGAGACTTGATTCATGGAGGACATTGATTATAGCAGGAGGTCTTTAATATTGACATTATGTTTGTGTTAAGGTCGTAGACTCTCATTATAATGTAAGTATTTTGACATGTGCTGACATGTTTAACTTTCTGAAATATTTCTATAAATTATCTACTAAAGGTGATGAGAACACAACCAAAGTAACAATTATGACTGGAGTGTTTACCATGAAGTCGTATGACAAAGAATGAGTTGCTAGCTCTGGAGTATAAAATGAGAATGTTTTGTGTGTGCTAGTGAGACCCATGAGCATTAGTGCTTTATGAGTCAGATGAGGCGCCTTCAGTCCTCTGTGAGGGTAACTCAGGATTCAGCACGCAGGATCTGAGATTCCAATTCTATAAAGACAAACCCATGTAGTTTAAAACTAGGACTAAGATTAAGTGACTTAGTTATGAACAATGTCCAAGCTTTACTAAAGTGACCAGGCTATAACAAGAGAAAGTTGGAACTGAATTATCTGCAATGTGCACAAATCTGTTAACGAAAGGGGAGTCTTATCTTCTTGTGTCTAAAAAAGGAGGAATTTTGAACCAGATAGAGACTCTGAAAGACACAGTCTGACCACTTGAAAATGAACAAGGCTGGGAGACAAGCAGAGACCAGTAGCTTTTCTATGTTTGTTAGAATATTCTTCAAGAGCATCCCACTCCTTTGCTCTGATTCTTTGCTCTGTGCAAACTTCTAACAATACGTGTATTTCCAAATTACCTAAGTATGTGATATCTAATAGCCTGGCTAGAGTGCCCTAGATCTGTTTTATGTGTTTATTCTTCCATGGAAAATTAATAAATCTGCTAGTGTCTGGTTTGCCATTCGTTTCTTGAGAAGCTGATTGTTATGAACCAGCCTCTAAGAGACCAGGTATTTCTTTGCACATTAAGTTCAAATTTCTGGGACTAAAAAGTCAATGGCCAGACTTCGGGCCCTTCAGGGCCCCTGAGGGAGGCTCTGAGACCTGCAGAGGCCACTTCTTGCCTGTCTGTCTCATACGATGTTCTTTCCACAGTCACCATATTGTAATCATGACAACACATTAATTAGATGTGAATTTAAACACCCAAAGTTTCTTCGACATAATTTTAATTTTAAGTTTACTAATTTAAAAGTACATGGATGAGCTCAAGTCCCTTATAAATCTTGTTTGCAAGGCATGTTTTGATAGCACATATCCTAGCATGCCAGTGTGATTCTGCTACTAAAGTACTCCACATAAAGCTAAGCTCAATCACCTACCACACTACTGTCTTCATGCTTCAGTTCTTTTAGGCTTTATAATGCAAAAGGCTTGTCCCTGGCACATTTGTTCAGTATAACAATTACAGCAGTAAAAATCTTGAGTGAGTGGTTATTATGAGTTAGCCAAGATGTTGAATATTTCCTACACATTTTATCTGATTAGTGCTTTACCTTGTGAAATAATTTCCATTTTACAGATCGAGTAATAGAGGATTTTGTTCAAAGACACACAGTGGAAAATTTATAGTTTGGAATTAGACTTATCTCACTCCAAAATCTGTGCTCTTTACAGTATGGCTTGCTGTCTTTCTTTAATTTATTAAATGAGTTTTAATATAGATTTTGTCCTTTATAGTGCAATAACTTTATGGTGACATAAACACCTATATTGCAAATGACCTAGATGTCCCAATAGGATAGATCTCACCAATTAAGACAATGAATACAGAAAGCAGCACGTAATGACTAAACTGATTTATAACTTCTGAATAGAATTCCATTTAACTAAAAGATTTTTTTACTTTTAATTAACTCACTGATGGTTGGGCTGGATTGTTTGTGACTTAATTGCAATAGAGCCCTCTGCTTTGGCAGTTTTACACATATACATTTAAAGTTGAGTTCATTCCTAGTGTCTGTGAAGGTCTACAGGATTTATCATTTAGGCTGATATTCTCAGTTTCTCACGATCTCATAAGACAGATAGTGAAATAAATATAATTACAAAGAAACTGTTGTTGCAACCATATTGCAGCAACCAGAGGGGAGGGCAGTGGGAAGCAGAGGGGAGGACAGTGAATCACCTGAACTCATCGTGGAGCTTTACCAGTGAGGAGGTATCAGCTCAGTGAGGTCTAAACAGGACAGGTTGGAAATTTGGATCAAGGGAAGGGCTTTGCAGGAAGTGGATCCAGATTTTGCAAAAATATTGACATGTGAAAACATTCTGTGAAAACATTCTGTAAGTCCATAGAATAATACATTCAGTGCAATAGTTTCTTATTTGTTTTGATTTTGGTAAGTATGAATATATTCTGTAGAAGTTAAGATAGATAGTTTGCAACCTAGAGCCAGAGCGTGATGTTTGACCTACTAATGTGCTTGACTCTCTGCTATTTACAGATTTTTGGCCTGTCCATGATTGCCAGACTAAAGGAAGAGACTCAGTGAGACAGACTCAGGCCCCCATTATCAAGCATGGTGTAAATTTAGGGGCTGATTAGTCCAGCTTCCTGGAATTTTATTAAACTCTGGTTCAGGTCATGTACAGTGTATGCAATGGAAAACGGATGGATCTTTTAATTCACACTAAATATTCTTTAATAAGAAGTTGCTGATAATGGTTATCAGACCAGTGTCAATTCAAAATCTGGAAGACTTGCTTAAAAGACAGTTTCCTGGGTCCTAGGATTTTGATGTTATTTGTAGAATCAGGAATTTATGATTCTAACAAACATTCTGTAAGATTATGTTATATACACAATTGTGCAGATCCTTGCCCTATAGAATAAAATTTAAAAAGATATAGTTATATTGATTAATAGGAACTTATATAATTCAAACTTTTTTTCACTTTAAGATAAAAAACTATAAGACAATATATTTATATCGTTAATATAGAGTTATGCGAGTGGTTTCTAAATCTAGTAGATTAAGTAAAACATGAATTAGGATTAATTCATTTTATGTTTTAATCTTAGATATATTAGAGCAAAGGTTACAAAGTGGCAGCCCATTCAGCTGGTATTTGTCCACAGAAGTTCTAATTTTGAGTTTAGTCTAATTTCTAAAGTTTGAATTAAGTCCCATATTTAAACACTGGAACATTTCGTATAAGATCTTGCACACAACGTAACATGCAGCTAGTGCTGGTCAGGGGATGCCTCCTTTGGGAAAAAATCCAGGATCTCCATTGTACCACAGACCCTGCCCTGCTCCAGCCTGGGCCTCTGCTTGGCCTGTGCAAAATGGTCTCCCTTAAGGCTAATCCATATGTGACCACACTACGACTTTCAGTTCCATTCCCTGTGCTCTCCTAACTTCTTCTCAGAAGTCACACATTACCAAAGTATTGGCAAAGTATTTGGACAGAGACCTCCACCCTTCTGCACATGCTCTTATTTAAACCTAAAATGCCCTTCCCAATGTCATATTATTGGGAACTTTTTATGAACCATTGAAATGTCTTATAAACCATGCAATCACCCCTGATTCCTCCAGACCACTTTAAAAATTTCTCTTCTGTGCTCTCCAAGAACTTTACAAAACCCTTTTATATCTCTTATTATATTGTTCTATACTCAACTATTTACTTGATCATTTCCAGCATACACCATGAATTTATTCAGTACATCTTATTTGACAATCTTTATGTAGACTTAATATAAAAAGGATCATCCTGAGCCCATAGTTAACCAGAAGACTTAATAATTCTACAGACCTAATTTCTTAATTATCTTGTAGTAAAGATTATGGCATTGTTTTGGAAGAACACATAACTATTCTGACTTAACCTGGACATATTTAGACAGAGCTCAAGTAGATGCAGTGTGTTCTTTATTTCATTAGTATGATTATACCTCTGAAATGAGGTTGAATATGCTGTAGGAAACCTAGAAGTCCACTTCATTAAAATTCTCCCTACCATAATATACTACAACTACATTTTAGCTGAATGCAATTTGTGACAGTTTCTTAGAAGAAAATCCTGTTTTATATTTAAGTATAGACTTATCTAACATTGAAGTCACATTTAACTCTGAATTCTATTTAGTCTCTTTTTCATAAAATAGCCTAGTGCCCTTTTCATAATGATCTATTTCAGCTACTCACTATTGTTTTCAACATTCCATTTCCCCCAAATATCATCTAAAGATTTTTTTTCCTGCTCCTAATACACTTATTAGTTTCTCCCTCTCTGTTTCTGGCCAAATGCTGTCTGGGTTTTAATTAAATCCTTCTACAATATTTGCATGCTATGATTTTCTTTAATTTATTCTGTCTATACTCCTGCCTTATTTAATTCAAGGGAATATTTGGGGAATGGATATGGTTTGCATAAAGGGTGCTATGCAAATAAATTATGCTGCTTCCAACTGCCAGAAATGGTAAGCAAAACTTTTCAAGGCCATTTCTGTAAAGTCCATCTGCAAACAATAAGAACACTCTGATTAATTTAAAACTACACTGAAAGTCATTAGTTTGCTGCAGTTGCACTTGCACACTTCATGTTTTAAGAGGTAACACTGGACTTAAATGCTCAAAATTACTCTTTCAGCATCAGTTCCAAAAAGAATGTATAAATCTGGCTTTGTTTGGCTGATAGTTCTCTCTCCAGATGGGATTGTGCATGTGAATTTATAGACCATTAAAAGCTTAGAAGTCCAGTGATTGTACCATGATGTCTTACACATTAAATTCCTTTGCAAATTGTTGCCAATGTGATTGCATTTAATTTTTTGAAAATGATTTCAAGTCCATTAAAACTAACTGGATGAATTGATTTAAAACATATTTCTGGAAGCTTTTAGGGCACTGGAATAGCTCAGGGTGAAGGAGAAGCAGAGTTAGAAGTAGTGGCACTGGTAACAGCAAAGGGAAAGTAGCTGATTAGTGGTCCCCAAGAGGAAGAGAGGGTATAGAGCAGTGGTGGTGAACCTATGGCATGTGTGTTATTTGTTTTTCTTTTAAGACAAAAGGTGTTAATGTATGAGTTGCTTTTTATAAACTAAAACCTCAGTATTCAGGATTAATTCCAGGGTTGGCACTTTGCAATAAATAAGTGGGGGTGTGCTTGCAGTTTGTTCACTCGTCTCTAAAAGGTTTGCTATCACTGGTATAGAGGAACAACCAGGCTGGAATGATTTTTCTACTTTTCTTTCTACCACTTCTTTCTTTTCTTTTCCTTCATAAAACATTTATAATTCAATATTGTATAAACTTGTTTAATATTGTTTAATATATTGTTTTTACTTGTTTAATTGCTTATTATCCCTCTCCTGCACTAGAATGTAAACTCCAACAACATAGGAGCTATGACGGTTTTATTTTCAAATATATGCCCAACAACTATCACAGTAGCTGGTATATCGTAGTTGCCCAGAAAATATCTATTTAATAAAATAATAAAAGACTGGGGCATTCATGCATTTGCAAGTTCTGGAAGTATATAAGCTATAAGGATATGGGGAATACAATAAGGAAAGGCATTGTAAAGCCACCTCAATTATGAAAAAATAAATGAAATAGCTGCAGGATGAGAGAAGGAAGAAGATAATGTTCCGGTCATTTTTCATAGGGTCAATGTGATAGTCTCATTTAAAATTCCTTAGAAGATGAGGTGTAGCTCAGTGGTAGATCGCCTACCATCCTGGAGGCCCTAGACTGAATCTCCAGCACTAAAAAAGGAAAAAAAATATTAAAAATTAAGATACTTTGTTTCTAACAGATTAACATAGATGTAGAAGTACAAATATTAATGTGTGTGTGCTTGAGTTTTATTTTGTGGTGGGAAAGTACAGCAATTAGAGAAAGTAAAATTGGAGTATTTTAATGGCACTATCCTAGAGATAGTAATGATGGTTGTGTTTATGAACAAATGTAGGATTCTCTGTTTTTGTTCAGTGAATCAAATTACTAATTCGTTTTTCAACCAAAAGAAATTTAGAACAACTTATCCTAGCAACATCTCCTTTCAAGGTATCAAGGCAGTGTGGTATCAAGTAAGTTTTTAAAGGAAATCTAGCACTTGTCATGCAAAGGATTGGAATGAATTCCATATCAGTTTATGGTGAATAGATAGAGGAAATAGGATTTATTGAGGAAAAAGAAGTCTCTCCAGGCAAGGTCAGCAACGCACGGATGCATATGGCCCATTCATTGCACAGAACGGTTCATCAATACCAAAGCTTCCTTTGAGGTTATGGGTAAATTAAAAGAGTAAACTTGAAAAAGTAGTGGCCTTCACAAGGCCACTATGATTTTGGGTAAAGATAAACAGGCCATTTGGATTTTGGGTATCATATATTTATAGGAGTTGATTAGGATGTTTATGGCCTAGACCTGAAAACCTTAGGACTTGAGAATTACTGCAGTTCTCCAGGGAAGCAAGCTACAGACACCTGGGATGCTAAGCCTTGGTGAGCTCCTTTTATTAAGGGCCTGCACTAGTTTCACAGGTTGCTGTTGTCTAGGAAACTCAGGCAGAGAAGCACAATTCTTGGTAGTGCTGGTGTTGTACTCCTTTATAAAGTGGTTATCTTCTTAAGGCCTCACTTTCCTAATTTTAAAATAGGATTTATGTGTCTCTCACACAATTTTTAGAAACTTGGATCTTATTCTAAATGAATTGATGTATTCTTTCTTATATGTGGCCTCTAAAAAATACCGATGCATTTTCCTTGTTTTCATAAACCTTTTGGAGTTTACATTGAAATGATTACTCCATTCAGATATGAGTTAATACTGAAATTTAAGTGGAGAGTTTTAGGTTGCTAGAGTCCTTCCAAACTTAAATGTTGTTTGTCTATATGGAACTGCATTTTAGAGAGCAAATTGGTCAAGCTTTTGAGAAGATGGGTATGGTGGCACACACCTGTAAGTTTAGCACTCTGAAAAAAAAAAAAAAAAAAAAAAAACAACAGAAAAAGGGCCAGTGATATAGCTCAGCAGTGTAAGCACCTGCCTGGCAAGTGAGAGGGCCTGAGTTCGACTCCCGGTACCCATATAAAAAAAAAAAAAAAGTTTAGCACTCTGATAATCTGAGGGCAGGAAGATCACAGGTTCAAGGCCAGCCTGGGCTCAAAACTTTTAAAAAAAGGCTGTGGATGCAGGAGAACTTGTTAATGCAAGTATGATGTGAACTACTTGGTTTAATATCTTTTCTGTACTGTTTTAAAGAGTTGGTATTGACACATGAAGGCCATGGCCTAACCCTCAGTAACAAAAAACAAAACAACAATAAAAAACATAACCAAAAAAAAAAAAGAAGTAAGACTTTGAGAAACTTCTCATATACATTTTTTATTGCAAAATAGTTGTAACGGATAAAAGGGTAGCATGTCTTTTGGTAATATCGAAAGGAAAATTCCTGAATTTTCTGGCACATGCTAAGAACATAGTTTTTTGCTTCTTTGTAAAATTGTCTTGAAAAATTTTCATGTTTGTGTTCTTGCTACTAATTTTTAACTCAAGCAACTTTTAAAAGGCAAGCTTCCTGGTGCCTAGGATTGGAATGAATCCTTAGTTCCTAGTATTCCTGAATTCCCAGTTGAGAGACCAGTGGCTGATGTGTTGTGTCTGATATCAGAGGTTCACACCTCCAGGGGGTGATACAAAACTTCTTCCCTTTGTAACACGGGGAAACATTAGAAAGCAGGCTGTCTGCTAATCCTGTTCAAATGAAATTACATGTTCTTTTGTTCTTACAAAGTAGCATATAGATTTCAAGACAAAGAACCTGTTAATGCAAGGATGATGTGAACTATTGGCTTTAACAAGTTTTCTGTACTGTTTTAAAGAGTTGATGACAATTGGCACTTGTAGATTAACAAATACAATGCACAAATTCATAGAAAAACATCAATCTTATCTGTATGTACTTTTGACAATAAGCATAGTTAACTTCTTGTTCCTTACCATTTTTGTTTCTATGGTAAAGGAAAGGTACTTATAGTTCCAAATGAAACAATGAAGGCTACTTTTATGTATATTTATATGTGCTCTGAAGTATTATAGAGTGGTAATAAAATTCCAAATAGTTTACTACCGCAAAAGCTAAATTAAAAAAGACCAGTTGGCCTTTGTTTCAATCATACTTTAAGTCTGCAAAGATAGTCAGAGTGGAATATAATTGATTTTTATTTCTGAAAGTGCCTTCCCTTAGGATATCATGTTATTTTATCAGATCAAGTATTCTTTTACATCACTTCATGTGAGTTTTATAAATGAATGACAACTTTGCTGGGTTAGTGAGACATACTATACAAAATATTGTATGTTATAGAATACAGCTCCAAAATTTTTAAGTTTCCTTCTTTTTTGACACCTTAAAGTTTTGGGTTATTTTGAAAGCTTCTTGGAAAATGCCATATACAGTTACCTCTACAAGTGAGCAGTAGAGTCCAAGAGGCTCGTCCAAGAGATGTTTGATCTATGATTGATGTCACCGGAAGGGTGACTAATATGAGACATGGAGTTTCCAGGACCAGATGTTTGTGCTGTAATTGAGATAAAATGAGGGAAGTGTTGAGAGGGATGTTTTTCCTAGCAGATCAAAACAGAAATTATTGACTTCACAGTGGATAAGATAATAATAGTCCCAGAAGATAGAATAGAATGTACTGGTGAAAACAAAGCAACATTTTAAGTCTACTTAAAGTCTTTTAAATATAATTATAAAACAAATAGAAAATCTTCAAGACATGCTGCATATTTCTGGTTCTCAAATGTTTGTGTGCCTCAGGATCATTTATTCAAAGGCAAATTCCCAAACTAGACACTAACCGAGATGATTGAGATTTTCTGAGAAGGAAGCTAGGTAATTCTGATGCAAGCCGTGCTCAAAGAATTGCTAAGCTATAGTTTTTGCCACCCCTTGCCTTAGGCTATAGGTAAAAGGTTATGGATTCTAAGAGTAACACACCATCTTGATTTCTCTCCTACCATATGCACTCATAGAAAGTGGTACTTTTATTAGTACATTTAGCAGCAAGTTGTTTTTAAAGATTTTATGTTGCATTTATTCAATAAATGACCTCTGAATACTCCATTAAATATAATCAACTATAATTCTTGTTAGCAATAAAAGGATGAATCAAAGAGTTGAAATTATCTTCAGTTTGCCTGCATGCTAATTGTAGAGACACACATGCAACCAAAAAATTATAGTAGTTGCCAATAAGATAAATGCATGCAGAGGGTATTATAGGAAGATGGGGGTAGAGGAAGACAGCTTTAATTCACAGGGCAACTTCTTAGCACAAATGATGCTTAAATCAAATCTTAAAAATGATTATAAAGTCAGGTTAACTTAGGGGTGTCTATAGCAGCATGTTTCACTTCTAAAGAATCAGGTTAAAAAGGTGTAAGGGCATAAAACAGCTGGGATAAAAGCAGGTACTTAAATATATCATTGAAAATATTCCTGCGTATATTTAACTAATATCAAATAAATATAGTAATTAAGTATATTATCAGAGTAATAGCCGACAAAAGTACGAAAGACGGAAAGGATAAAACTATGAAATTATTGTTCAGTTAAATGAGAAATTTAAACAATTTCCTACAGTTAAAAAAGAACTACAGAATGTTTTTAAAGACCAAAGTGAAAATAACAGATCTGCATATTTGAAAGCCTTTTATTCCATTCTGATCACATTATGGAGGCTGGTTAAAGATAGATCTTTTGCAAATGAGAAGGGAACCTAGAGATGGAAGGAGGAAGAAGGGGATGTAAAAGGAATTAAGATATGCTATGTATATGTACCAGCTCCCCACAATGAATGCAATTATTATGTACTGCAAATATGTGCTAATAAAAATAAAAAAAATTTAAAAGTAGGGAAATGTAATTGGCTGGGAAAATATGGTAATCTTGGCAAATGGCAATGGAAGAGATGGGAATGAATATAAAGGACATTAACACAATAAACAAGACTTGAAAATTCAGTATGAATTGTATCGAATGAATAAATGTACACAAAACCAACATTCAGGACCAACCGGAACCTTAACACCCAGGACAGGCCTGGCCCGTGCACGTGGGTACACAGATGCCTTTGGTGGCTGGACCTGACAGAACCCCCGAGACCCAGGTCAGCAGGTCCCGGGGGTGTGGAGTAATCAGAGAGACCAGCAATGTGGAACTGTCTGGGGCAGCAGCAAGAAGCCAGCAGTTGGGCTCTGGAGAACTCCACCAACAGAAGACCAATCCCAGCCCCCACATCCAGGGACAAGATCAGCTCCATACTCAGCACAGTTCCCATGGCAAACTTGGCTGGAGTACACAGCACATTTCTGGGATCTGACATGGACACTGTTGCAGAAATGCAAACACCAGAGGTATTTTATTACTTTTATTCTCCCTTGTTTGTCTGATTGACTATCCCTTTCCTGTCTAGTTGGAAGTCATCATTTTGTCTTATATTTTGTGGGTATTTTTGTTTTTGGAATTTTTTTTTCCGCTCTTCCCTCCTTCTCAGGTATATTTTTTCTTTTTTTTCTTTCTATTCTTCTTTTCTTCCTTTCTTTTCCATTCTCCTCTTTCCTCCTTCTTTTTTTCACTGTTTAGGTTTCTTATGTATCTTTTTCATTTTTTTCTATTAATCTTCTTTCTCTTTTCCTCAACTACTTTTTGAATTTAAACTTTCAAGTGAGTAAACATTGTCTCTTCCCTTTCTGATTGCTCCTGTGCATTCTATTTCATTTTTCACTCCTATGTCCTCCAGTTTCCAAAAATTTGGGTGATTATCCTTTGACCTCCAGCCTTGACTCTACTATAGTTGACCTCATTCATCACTTTATTCTGTCTCCTACCCATCTTAATCCCCCAGCCCCCTGGAAAAGGGTAAAATCACTCCACTAAGGGGAAAATCACTGCATACAAGTACACTTGGAACCAGAAGAGACCTAGAATAGCAAAAGCAATTCTGGGCAACAAAGGCAAGACAGGAGGCATCACAGTCCCTGACTTCAATTTATACTACAAAGCTATGATAAAAGCTGTGATAAAAGCAGCATGGTAGTGGCAAAAAAATAGACATAAGGATCAGTGGAACAGATTAGAAGATGCAGACACAACTACAAACACACTCAGCCACTTTATCTTTGACAAGGGGGCCAAACATGTTCACTGGAAGAAAGATAGCCTCTTTAATAATGGTGCTGGAAAAACTGGCTGTCTACATGCCGAAGACTAAACCTAGGCCCATGTCTATCACTATGCAGTAAACTAAAGTCAAAATGGATCAAAGATCTAAATATTAAAATGGAAACACTGAATGTACTGGAAGAGAAAGTAGGTAGAAATCTTGAAGACATAGGCATAGGTTGAGACTTTAAGAACAAAACCTAAACTGCATGGGAAATACTCCAAAGAATCAACAACTGGGATCTTACCTTATTAAAAAGCTTTTGCACATCTAAAGAAATCACCAACAGAGTAAAAATACAACCGCAGAGTGGGAAAAAATTTTAGCCAACTATTCCTCAGACAAAGGACTTATATCTAGAACATATAAAGAGTTGAAAAAAATCAGGCCCCCAAATTTAAAGACCCAATCCAGAAATGGGCATCTGAGATGAATATGCACTTCTCAGATGAAGAAATATAGATAGTAAATAAGTATATGAAAAATTGTTCAGCATCATTGGTCATTCAAGAGATGCAAATTAAAACAACACTGAGATTCCATCTCATCCCAGAAGGAATGGCTATCAAGAAATCAACCAATAACAAATACTGGAGGGGCTGTGGGGAAAAAGGAACACTTCTCCACTGTTAGTGGGAATGTAGACTGGTGCGACCACTGTCGGAATTAGTGTGGAATTTCCTCAAAATACTAGGATTAGAGGTCCCATTTTACCCTGCTATTCCCCTTCTGGGTATCTTTCCAGAAGAATTAAAAATACCATACCATAGCAATATATGTGCACCCATATTTATAGCAGCACACTTTGTAATAGCTACATTTTGGAAATAACCCAAATGCCCATCAATCGAGGAATGGATAAAAAAGATGTGGCCTTTTTATGCAATAGAGTACTACTCCACCATAAAGAAGGATAAATTCAAGGTTTTTATAGGTAAATGGATGCAACTTGAGACCATACTCAAAAGTGAAATAAATCAGCCTCTCATGTGTAAACACTGTATTGCCTCCCTAGTTTGAGAAGCTGAAAGATTAAATAAGATCCAAAATGTACAATAGATATTAGGAAATGGGAAGAAACTTTTCAAAAGGAAAGAGAAACCGGGATGGGGAAAGGAGAAAAGAAGGAAGAGAAAAGTAAAAGTGTATATATATATATATATATATATATATATATATATATATATAAGATAGTTAAGATAGCTACACTACTAATTTCTGTTCATTGGAAAGAAAGGTTCATGCTTATATCATTTGATCAATTTTTCATGCCTATATCATGTAATCTGAGCAACTACTTTGAAGATAACAATAAGAAGTGTACTAACCATTGTTACTCCCCTAATCTCTTGTTTTGAAAACTTGTATCATTGTTTTTTCTCTTTAAAAAAAGCCCAACATTCAATCTGTAGAAACTCTTCATTAGCAAACACTTAAAAAATATCCATTCTCCATGGCACAAGGATTTGGAGAGAAAAGCAGAATAAGCATGGCTGTCTCGGAACCCAGATACTCTTCCCTGTCCTCTGGGGCACAGGTGTGGCAAAATATTTTGATTGATAGGCACCAAAATTACCTGGTGTTTTTAAAATACTGAATTTGGATCAATGGGGAAAATACATGAGCTTTCTTTTAATTATTTTTAAAAAATAATCTGGGATTAAGATGATGAACTAGGATTAACAGTATCTATTGAGCACTAAGTGATATAATTGCCTACCTGGTATTAGGAAGCTGTTTTGTCCCATGAACTAAAGAGATTGAGTGTAGAACTCTGCCTTCGTAGGGTGTCACTTTGGGATACAGCTTGTTGTGTTCTCCATATCTGCTCTTTCCAGGAGTGTTGTGTGAATTGGGAAGAGTAGTCACCCAGGACATTTCGTGGGCTGGATGAGAATCAAATGTACACTAAAAAATATAGTATTTTTGCTTCCTATAATGTCACACCCTGGCAGAAAAACATTTGTGAAATAAAAATGTAGATATGTTTTAATGAATCAAAACACTTATTTTCCTGATTAATTTGAAGAAAAAAGAGAGAAAGAGGGAGGAAGATGAGAGGTGAAAAAATTTTTTAAATCTACAAAAAATAAAATATATTTTTCCATCCAGAGATGAGCTTCATTAGCATTTTTCTGAATATCATTCAATATGTATGTAAATTACAGATTATGTAGCTTTTGCACCTTTTTTGCCTTAACCTTATATCATTTTACATGAAACGAGAATGAGCTCAACAAACAACAGGTATGTGTAAGAATAGTATTCACAACATTGTTTACATTTGTCTACTCTAAATTTTACATTTAGCCTTTTAGAATCTTTATTTTTATGATTTTAAAGTAAACAAGCACCATAGCAAACAACATAATTTTCTATGATAAAGTAGTAGCATTAATATCTTGATATACTTTATCTCTACCCATATTTTTAAACAAATATTTGCAGGTATTATATATAGTTCAGTACTCTTTTCTTCCTTAGCATATAAAAATTTCCTAAATTCTTTAAATATTTAGGTATTTTATCACATAAGACACATTTTTTGAAATATTATTACCTATTCTGGTTATAAATAAGTTCATAGATGTACACGCATTTCTTTAGAGCACCATGGTAGTATGGTAATAAATTACAGCTTTTACTTTACTGGTTTGTGTTTCCACTTGCAAGTGCAATATCTCATGTTCCCTTGGTTCCATCGTAGCCTCGTGACTACAAATTGGGTGTGTTTATCACCATGTCTGGTCTGTTGTTTACCTAGCCATCTTTGCTTTCTCCTTACTTGCCTAGAGTCCAGTCATCCTAACTCTGCCCTTAAGCCATGCTACATTCCCTCACCTCATCTTCCTGGGCCCCACACGCACTGTACTGATGCTGGGACCCACCTCTTTGCCTCTCCACATGTTTTTCTGGCTATGAGCTCACTTCTACAACATGGTGCCTCTTTTGAAGAGATGCTGCCTTCAGAATCCCTGTCCTATACTTCATTTTTCCCAGGGCTCTCCAGGGTGCCTTAGTTACTGTAGTGAGGCCAAGATAAAAAGCTGACTGTTAATTATTAATTTAAAGGAAGAGAGGAAATTCTCTTAGAGGTGAAATTGCTTCTTCTTCTTTCTTAAAATTACATTCTTAGGTCTAAAGAGGAGTGCAGCACATACCCTACTCTGTTATAGGAATTTTTGTGAACAGGTTTTTTGGTTTTATTGATGGTTCTCTCATAGAATTTAAGCATACATACAATAGGAACTGGGCTAGAAAATGATTTACCAGGGACAATCTGTCATATTTGGGATCACTTTGCTTTTTTAGGGACTTTGGTTGTGTTAATTCAGCTTCCTGGTGTTGGCTATCTTTATAATTAATTTTCTTGGGATGATATACTTTCAAGAAAATATAATGTTGAGGTATAAACTCAGACTTATGTATTTTTTCCCTAGTGAGTTCTAATAATTATTTGAAAGGTCCTTACTAATAATATCTAAGAATAATTATCAATAGAGTATGTAACATAAATATTATAGTGATACATGCATACCCATGTTTATAAGCACCACAAGTCATAATAACTAAATTTTGGAAGTTGCCTCTATGCCCATCAACAGATGAATGGATAAAGAAAGTGTGATATTTATACACAATAGTGTACCACTCAACCATAAAGAAGGATACACGAGTTGTTTGTAGGAAAAGAGCTGTACCTTGAAACCATAATCCTAAGTGAAATAAATCAGACACAGAACATGAAATATTGTATAGTTTCTTTTATGTGAAAAACCCAAAGTATAAATAATTTAAAGAGCAAATAAAAGAGAGATGATAGGGAACAAGGAAATAGACTTTGTGGAGATGTGGAAGGGATTTGTGAATGGAGGGAAATGGAAGGTAAAGGAGAGGAAGGGGAAGTAGAAAGGATCAAAATGCAATATGTATATGTACTAATTCCCCAAGATACATAGATTTAATACATATTGAAAACATACTAATAAAAAAAATTGAAAGATTTTTAATAGAATTGTCCTGTCTTTTCTCCTTGGTCAGGATGTCAGAAATGAAGAAAATCATTTTCCAATGATTATTAAATGGCCTGTGAGATGGCTCAGTGGCGTAAGCACCTGCCTGGCAAGCGTGAGGGCCCAAGTTCAACTCCCGGAACCCACATATGAAAAAAAGGGCCGGTGATATCGCTCAGCGGCACGGGCGCCTGCTGGTGTGTGAGGTCCTGAGGTCGACCTCCAGTATCCACAAAAAAAAAATTGTTTATAATATTTCCATGAAAGATCTACGTAAATGCATTTTGGCAGCAGCCATTTGTTTGGATTTTGTCTTGAAGCTTTCAACCTCTAAGCCTTTTTCAATCTTGAGGTTTCTCTTAAGCATGCATGGCATTTCTGTCAAGAAGACCCTGTTTCTGCTGAAGGCCATCACATTCCTAAGGTGATACAGGAATTGATGGTGAGCCATTGGCTCAAAGAGAATAGAACTGGCTTTTGCAGCCCCATTAACCCTGCCTCTGCTTTCCCTAGCTGACTTCCTCTAGCTTCTGCTTCAGACTTTGCTCAGCATCAGTCATTGATCATAGCGTTGAAGAAAGTAGCTCTGTGAACTATGGGATCCTTTACATATTTCTGTGTAAGTTGGAGTGGTACCTGCTGGGGACCCCTTTCTTTGTCCTGGTTTTTCTGTAGTGTTCTTTTGAAAGGGAATCAAAATTTTAGACAGAGGCCTGCTAAATTCAGAGGCCCACCAAATTCAGAGGACATGTGCGGGCAAGCCTGATGACAGAACATTCCTTTCTTTGTGTAACCCCTGTTTTTACTGCCTTTGTGTGGCTGGTGGCCTTGCAATGTAACATGAGGTGTTGTTTGCTACCTTCGTGTAGCTGATAGTCTTACAGTGTAACTTGAGATGCCTGACAACCCATGATGTCACCAAACCCTCCAATCACCTGCCCCGAATCTGCCTGTGTACCTCCCCACTTGCTTTCCCTTTAGAAACCTTGATACCCCGCCAAGTGGAGCTCTGGTTCTTTGGGAGAGATCCTAGTCAGAAGCCCACTGGTGTAATAAACTGCCTCCTTAACTTCCTCAGTGCCATTTCTTCCCAGGTCTGGTCTGTTTTCTGCAATGCTCTTTAAACACATCCTCACAGAAGCACTAACCCTAAACATTTGATTTCTGAACTTAGTTTATCTGGATTGAATATAAAAATCAAAAAGGGATCTAGCATACAAAATAATCAAAGCAGATAACCCAAAAATATATGAAAAGATGTGGGACCTCTTCATATATAAAGAAATGGAATATATTAAGTAGCTATAGAATGTCATTTATTTTCTATCCTATTGATAGAAGCTAGAAGGTTTGATGATATCTTGAGCTGCAAAGAATAAAATTGTGCAGAAGCATATACTGGTGCTGAAAGTAAATGAGTACCTCCTTAGTGTTGATGGGGAAATGTATGTGTGTATTAAAATTAATGTACCTTTTATTTGGGGAATTACACCCCTAAAGCATACCTCACAGGCACCCTCACTAAACTGTGCCAAGAAATATGTGTTTAATATTCATCGAATATTGTGATGTACAAAAATGATCCACAACTATCTACAAACAAAAGACATCAAAAAGAACTAGGTATGTCTAGGATCTCAAGCAATAGAGAATTGAAAATTGTGTTATTGAAAAGAATAAGGTATATACTGAAGAGGAAGGATTTGCAAGATGCATTAAATGGAAGGGTAGTGTAAAGGGCTGAGTGGGTATTGTGGCTCTGCTCTCTGTGGATAAAAAGAATCCATCTATGTGGCATCTTTTTTTTTTTCCCTAGAAGATGACAATAAATACTAAGAGTTACTACCTCTGGGAAGATAGTGGTTGAAAAGAGAAGCTTTCATATTTCATTTGAAATTCTCTGAGTTGCATTCACATAGTGCAACTTTTATTTATTTTTTTTAAAATGGCAATGGAATATATCTGAACTGTGGATATGCAGACCAAATTTCAATTATATAAATATACAAAATAGGGGTCTATGTATATTTAAAAATTTTTATTCTAAATTTTTGAGAAAATTGTATATTCACATGCAATTACAAGTAATAATGAAAATTTTTTTAATACATCTGTTTTATAGCCTTTATAGTGCCGCTAAGTGGGTGGTAGCTAAAGCTGTTTTTTAAGTGTGTAAGTGCTCATCAAATGGGATGTGAAGTTTTTAAAGCATTATCATATTAAAGCATGATAAGCATGCTAGGTGGAAAGCATGACAGATGGAAAGAGATTCTCAAACATGGCAGAACACTAGAATCACCTGCAGCTTTTTAAAAGTAATAATGTTTCATGCCCACTTACACCAATTAAATCAAAATCTTTTGTGAGTGCAGGGAATGTTTCTAATGTGCAACAAGTGTTAAGAACTAGAATTGCTTATATTTCTCAGATTTCAATATACATACAAATTACCTGATAATCTTGTTAAAATGCAGATTCTGATTCCACAGGTCTAGGGTAGAGTCAGAAATTCTGCTTTTCTAACAAGTTTAGGTTGATGATAATGGTGGTCATCTATGGACCACACTGGGAATTGCAGAGGGCTACAGGTAGGAGCTGGCACTTTCTGAGAACTTGGATTTTGAATTTCACAGGGCAATATGTGATGATATAAGAGCTGCAAATGTAGGAAAAATGTGAGTTTGAAGATGGGAGTATAGAGGGAGGTGGAAAGAAGGAGTCTGATGCAAAAGAAGAGAGCGCTGGTGGGCTGATAGTAAGTGGATGGTTTCCAGTATGACAATTTTCCTTTTGCCCTGAACTTTGTCTAAATTTCACCATTATCCTAAGCAGTCATTACACACATGGAGAGTTATAATTTTGAAGGAAATTTTTGGATTAGTTCCCTTAGAAAATATAAATGCCTGAATGAATTTATAGCTCTGCTTAATCTTGTCTGAGCAAGCACCTTCACATCGTAATGGCTCTAAACGTTTTGGAAGTTATGTTAATGGCAGCGAGAGTACTCAAGCGAATGTTAACAAATACTTATAGAGCACCCAATATTGGAAACTTTCACTTATATTATCTAATTTAATTTTACTGCAACTCTATGAGCTAAGCAAGGTTTTGCATTCTCATTTTGGGAGTGAGGAAACTGAATCTAAAGCATCCAAGCATTCAAGTTCTTTCCCAAGGTCACATAAATTTAAAATAACTGAGCATCTGTGCTCAAGTGTTTTTACTTTAAGTTTGATGTTTCTTTCTCCATTTCAAATAGCAGAGTCTGAAACTACAGAAATAGCAGAAAATACATGAAAATAAATATTTGCTTGCATAAAAAGTGGAGATAAGTATGTAGGTTATAAAAATAGTAATGTAAAGAAGCATTACATTTAAAGAACATAATGATGTTGAAGTTCAAAATGTAGTCTGAAAACTATGGATGGTTTGCAAATGAACTGCTTGAGTAGAAAGCTGAACTATTAAAGATTGTTAAAAATAATATAGGAAAGCATGAGGTCCTGAGTTTGACTCCCGGTACCCACATAAAAAAAATAATAATATAGGAATCTAATAGGATACTTTAAAAAAAGTTCCTTTCCATAATGTCAAAAATAATCCTTAGTTTTCCCCCAGCACATTTGTTGCCAACTGCATCTCAGACTAAAGCTTTTGTGCAGAGTTCTCAGTGCCTCAAAGAGAGAATTACACAGAAGTTTGCCCTAGAAATTGAGAAGATATGTAAATAAAATGTGTGCATGTGTTAGAATAAACCCGTTAAGAAAAGTGTACAATGATACTCTAGTATCAAGACTAAAATAGGAAGGTAGGGAAAGAGACTTTATCACTGTGTACAGAGGGGATAGGCTGAATTTGGACACCTACATAATTCCAAAGGAGGAGGGATAAGCTTGCATTATCTACCACCTGTTTCTACACCTTACCTAACTAGACCTTCAATTTGTCCTGACCAGTTGGCAAACACTTATAAAAAGATTCTCAAAATTCATTCTAAAACTTCAGAAATTCTTTAGTGCATTAGGACCATTTCCGAACTGCAGGGAGTTTGAGGGAGAACACTTTTAGTAAAAACTCATTAACATTTATTCTGTGGGACTTATAAAGCAGCACCTGACTCCGATGTTGCTCATCCAAACAAATGAACCAGCAGAGATAGCCAAGCTTTGTGACTGTGACTTAAGATTTTATTTGTTTATGGTTGGCAACTATGCGATGAGTTACACAGTTTAAATTGTTATTTTTTAATCTCACCTTTTTGAGCATAGATGATAAGATTAATTTTTAGATTCTTATGTCTTAAAAATCAGGTATGAGGGCCGGTGATATCGCTCAGTGGCACGGGTGCCTGCTGGCGCGTGAGGTCCTGAGTTCGACCCCCTGTACCCACAAAAAAAAAAATCAGGTATGACTTATAGCTTGCAAAGTGCATGTTAAAATATACATAAGCTCATATTTGTTTGTTTAGCAGTGCAGACCCAACAAAACTCACTTTTTAAGAAAGGTTAATAGGTCAAAGACTGTTTAAAAGGTTAACAATCAATGCTGTGCTTCTGCCTTTTAGATGAATCCACAACAGTATCGAAACCTCTATAAACGGTGAGCCAAATAAATCTTTCCTCCTTTAACTTTGGGTGTTGGGTATTTTGTCTCAGCAATGAGAAAAGTAACTGAGAAAAATGCCTTTTAGATCATGCTAAGACAGCTACACTTTGAGCTACCATGCTAAAAGCCAGTCCAAAATTCTCAAGTACTTACCACATACCTACCGATAAAAATATTAGCAGGGTATGGTGGTGCATGCCAGTAATCCCAGCACTCAGGAGGCTGAGGCAGGAGGATTGCTGTGACTTCAAGGCCAGCCTGGGCTACAAAGTGAATTCAAGGCCAGCCTGAGCTGCATAGTGAAACCCTGTCTCAAAAAGACAAAAGGACAAGAAACAACAACAATAATAATAATAATGTGAGCCAGTGTCCTTTGATCACATTGTCAATTGACAGATGGCTTTCAGCAATTACTCTGAACTCTCTTTACCTCTCTTCCTGCTGCTTTCCCTCACTCTGAGGTTGCTTCCTGGTCTCAGCTTCTCCTGGAGTTTGAATTTGGAGTGGCAGCATGTGGACTTGTATCCCTCATAACAGTTTTCTGGCTCTGGAGGGGGCTCCTCTCTGGTCTGACCCTCCAGAACTCATCCCCTGGCACAGATTTTAGCCTCTGTCTTCCTTCAGAAATAAAAAATGCTCAGGGAAAAGTGTTACAATCACAATTAATTGCTTTGAAGCTATGCTTAACACAACGGGTATGTAAAGAGATACTGAGTGGTAAAATATCAAGACCAATGATCTTACCACTATTGTCTAGAAATATATACTGGCAATGTGATCAAAGGACACCTAAACAGTTAAGGGAAACCTACTTTATTTCATTTGTAAATTTTAATTTATGAATAAGCTTGGCTAATCTTTTTTATTGTCAAATAACTGGTTATTAGTGAGGATGTAAAAGATCAAGTGAGAAGGCATCTGCCAAAAAAGATTCAAACCTAACGTGTGGCTTTTCCTTATTTAATATTCTTAGTTCTGTACTGGTTCCAGACTTAGCATGTCATGAAACTTTGGGAAAATGCCAAGGATAAAATTCAATATGTTATGCCTAATCTGAAAAACTAAATACTGGGAATTACAGGAAAAGTACTTTCTAGTTCTATTCCTTCAATCTCAGTTATAGAAAAGTATAGGTAATATGAAGTCTGTATTTATTATTGTAATTATGTTTTACCATTTCAATGTAACTTTTTATTCTTTAAATTTAAAGAGAAAATTTCTATTTTTTTTTCTTTTTTTAGTTTACATCTCTGTTAATATTAACCATTTTCACCTTTGGATATTATATCTAAACTCTTGTGTGTGGTAGAAAAAGTCCCATAAGTCTCATTTTTTGTCCCTTTGTGTTTCATATGACAGTTCCACCAAATTATGTCTTATTTTCTAAAAAAAAAAAAACTTTCTAATTTCTTATTTAGTAAAATTCTTTTATTTTAATACTGAGGTCAAATATTAGTCTGTAAAGGGCTCCTCGTCTGACTTCACCACTCCTTGGCATAGTTAATAGCTCTTTCTTATGCTTGTTTTATATTTAAAGGTTTCTATATATACCTTTATATGTATATTATACTGCAATATAACTATTACTATTATCTCATTATACTTGTGGTATTATATTGTAATTTATATTTATTTATTATTAGATGTTCATTGCTTTTACAAGTCTATAACATCCTCCAGAGCAAGGCAGACATCTTATTAATACTTATAATTCCTGACACATGGGAAGTTCTCAGTATTTTACTATGAATACTTTTGTTATTAACAGCATGAGAGAAGCTTACAACAAAATAAAATTAATAAGAGAGGTAAATCATGAATTAAAATATAGAATTCAAATGTGGAAATGCAAATAAAGTTAAAAACTTGAAGTTCTATAAAATAAATGCCAAAATATGCAGATTGCTTAAAGAAATAACTGGGCTTCAAATATGGCTCTGGGCTTTCTAGCAGACAAATAATTAAAATAGGATATTTGGTATATTAGGGACTTTTGCCAACAAGAATGGAAGGTAAAAAATAATCATGATATCTTAGTGGTCTATACTGTTTACTCATCACAAATCTCTTGGTCAAAGTCACCTGTTCTGTGGTTGAGAACTGTGGGTGACTGGGTATTGATTGATACAGATTTTGGTGACGTGTTTCCCTTCAAGCTGAAGGTGGGAGGATCTGCCCCAGTGTCTCTCAGCCTCCTTGAACAAGTACATTAGCCAAATCATGTTCATACTGATACGACAGTCAAATAGACTAACACAATGTCATAGGTACCTTTCAAGCCTTTCGCTCTGCCATGTCCACTAATGCTCTATTGTCCGCAGTTACTCACATGGTCAGACCTGATGTAAGAAGAAGGAAGCACCCTATTCCCAAAAAGGTGGCTCCAAAAAGCAATGAAAATTTCTAAGTCATGGCATAAGCACACACAGTAAATCCTGAAGTTTTTTCAAGAGGAAAATATTATTTTGTAAAAGAAAACATAACTTGTTTTCTCAGTCCTGTAGTTCAAGAGATATTTCTCAAATCTTACTTTATGGGGAAATTCTCAACAACATAGTGGATAGTGAATTGGTCAGTGGCAATTATTTTCTAAACCTATCTGGTTTTAAATTTGTATTCTTGTTTCTTGAATTTCATCTAATACAGGAGATATTTATGTTGTGGTTATTGTTTCATATGCATTATTTAATTACACTTCTGTGGCCATATCACAAAGCAATGTTTTCATTTCCATTTTACAAATGAGGAAACATAACTCAGCGATATTCATTTTCCCAGTACCAATGTTTTAATAAATGATATTAATCAGATATCATGAACTACTAGTTCATTATACAACATTGCATCATCTTCCTAAGACCTGAAACACTTTAATTCTGAAATTGATAATAGTGTAAGTAATATATATATATATATATATATATATAGCATAAAGAAATAACATAAATGCACAAGGCTACTACATCTATGCAGAATTAAAAGGCTTTTTTTTTTTTTTTTTTTTTTTTTTTTTTTGTGGGTACCGGGGGGACGACCTCAGGACCTCGCGCGCCAACAGGCACCCGTGCCGCTGAGCGATATCACCGGCCCCTTTTTCGTATGTGGGATCCGGGAGTCGAACTCGGGCCTTCGCGCTTGCAAGGCAGGCGCTTAAGCCGCTGAGCCGTCTCACCGGCCCAAGGCTTTTTATTTTTATTCTAGCCTCCCACCAAAATTCACAAAGTTTAGATTCTCCTCTTTGTTTTTGCACATAGATGTTCCAGTACACTTGTTAGAAAAATTGTTCTCTCGCCATTAAATTGCTTTAGGTCAAGTAGCTGTATTGGTATGGGCGCTTTTGTGTGAGATCCCTATTCTGGTCCATTGTTCTGTCTGTATTTTTCACCAAAACCACACACCAACGCAAACCTTTTTAATTATTTGGTTTTTTTCTGCAGAGGTGGGTACTGGGGATTGAACCCACAACCTTCACACTAAGCTACATTCCCAGCCATTTATTATTTTTTATTTTGAGACAGGGCTTTGGTAAATTGCTAAATTGCTTAGATTGGGCTTGTTTTTGGAATCATTTTGCTTCAGCCTCCCAAAGTGCAGGGATTGCAGAAGTGTGCCACAACACCTGGCTGATTACTATAATTTTAGAGTGAGTCAGGTAGCGCTAGCCCTCTACTTTGTTCTCCTCTGTTTCAGTATTGTGTTGGCTGTTCTGCTTCTTTTACCTATTGGTCCTATAAATACTTTCTTAGAATTATTCTAAAATACTTCATTTTTTTTTTAATTTTTTTTTTTTGTGGGTACTGGGGGTCGAACTCAGGACCTCATGCACCAGCAGGCACCCGTGCCACTGAGCTATCTCACTGGCCCAAATACTTCATTTTTAGTACTAGGTTAAGTGGTATCATGTTTGTATTCCAAATCTCAATTTTCCATTTCTAGTATATAGGAAAGCAATTGAATCTTTGTGCTAACCTTGTAGCCTGCAGTGTTCCTGTAACTGCTTATTAGTTACAAGATGTTTTGGTTAGTCATTCTTTAAGATTTTCTATGTAGACAGTCATGTCTTTTGTAAAAGAAAACAAATCCTCAAAAAGCACAAACAATTTTATTCTTATTCCCTGATTTATATTTCCTTTCCTTGTATTATTGCCTTAAGTTGTGTGACCTGTATGGTGTTGAATAGGACCAGTGAGAGAGACAATCTTTCTTTTTTCCTGATTTTAGGAGGAAAACTTCTGTTGTTTGTTATTCAGAATTACATTATTTGTAAGCTTTTTATAAATGTTTTTCATCAAGTCATGGAAATTCCCTGCTACTCCCATTTTATTGAGAGTTTTATTACGAATGAATCTTTGTATTTTGTCAAATGCTTTTTTGACATCAAGTAATATCATTATATGTCAATAATGGTGAATTACATGAATTGATATTTAAGTGTTGAATCATCCTTGGTTGAACCTGGAATAAATCTTGCGAAGTCATGGTATATAATTCTTTATATACATTCTTGGATTCAATGCCAAGTTCAGATTACCTCTTAAGAATTATTTTGCTCTGATACGTCTCTAAATTTCAGAATGACCTGCACCCTGAACTAGCATGATTTAGGTAATTAGCAAAGGATGATAAAGCACCCAGAGTGATCATACCAGAAATATTAGTATCTGTAGACTTGAAGTGGCTAAAGGGCTGGCAGTGCTACCATGCACTAGAGAGAACTATGCTGTACTATGGCTATAAGTTGAGAAAGGATGATATAGAGAAAAGTGAAATGCTTTTAAGTTGTGTGTAAACATCCCTAAAGTTGTGTGTATTATTTTATTTTTCTGCTACAACAAATCACCACAAACAGTAACATGAACAACTCAATATTATGCTATAATTCTGTAGGTCAGAACGTGACAAGGTTTCACTGGATTAAAATCAAGGAGTTAATAAGTTTGCATTCCTTTTTGTTCTGCTACTTTATTTTATTTTATTATTTTAAATTAAATAAGTTTATTGGTACATTTTAGATATACATGATGATCACATTCACCATACGGAATTTGTACCTGTACATGATGTGACCTGATTCTTCTTTTTCTCCCATTCCCCTATTGTCCCTTCAACCCCTCTTCCCATCCTCATTTATAAAAGCTTTTTTTCCATTTTTTCCTTCTTTTCTTGTTTTTTTTTTTCTTCTTTTCTCACTCCCACAGTTCCCCTTCCCCTTTGAACATTTTCTTCCTATTTCACAACAAGGAAATGCCCAGGTACTGATGGATTCACTGCTGATGTCTACAAGAAATTTAGAGAAGATCTAATGCCACTACTCCTTAAACTTTTTAATGAAATTGAAAAGGAAGCACTATTCCCAAAGTCATTCCTGAAAGCAAGTATTACCCTGATACCAAAACCAGACAAGGATCCAAAAAAAAAAAAAAAAAAAAGAACTACAGGCCCATCTCCCTAATGAACATGGAAGCAGAAATTCTCATAATATATTAGCAAATAGAATGCAGCAAATCATCAAGAAGAATATACACCATGACCAAGTAGGATTCATCTTAGGGATGCAGGGATGGTGCAAAGTATGCAAATTAATAAATGCACTACACCGTATCGACAAAGCCAAGGACGACATTCACATGATCATCTCGATAGACACAGAAAAGGCATTTGACAAAGTCCAACACCCATTCATGATAAAAACCTTACAGAAAATCAGAATAGATGGTTTTTATCTCAATCTGATAAAAGCTATCTATGACAAACCAGCAGCTAACACCACACTAAATGGTCAAAAACTGAAAGCTTTCATTCTAAAATCAGCAACAAGACAAAGATGTTCCACTATCACCACTCCTATTCAATATAGTTCTGGAAACATTAGCCAGAGCAATTAGACAAAGAGGAGAAATAAAAGGAATAAGGATAGGAAAGGAAGAAGTTAAATTACCATTATTTGCAGATGACATGATATTCTACATAGAAGACCCCAAAAACTCCAGCAAAAGATTTCTAGATTTAGTAACCAGATTCAGTAGCATAACTGGATGCAAAGTCAATACTCAAAAATCAATAGCATTCTTGCACACAAAAAACAAACTCACTGAGAAAGAAATTAGGGAAACCACACCTTTCACAATAGCATCGAAACAAATGAAATACTTAGGAAAGAATCTAACAAAGGAAGTAAAATATCTCTACATCAAAAACTATAGTACTATGAAAAAGGATATTAAAGAAGATATCAGAAAATGGAAAGATATCCTTTATTCTTAGCCAGAAAGAATCAACATAGTGAAAATGGCCATACTCCCAAAATTGTTATACAGATTTAATGAAATCCTGATCATAATACCAATAGCATATCTCACAGAATTAGAGAAAACAATCCTAAAATTCACTTGGAACCAGAAGAGACCTAGAATAGCAAAAATAATTCTGGACAACAAAGGTAAGGCTGGAGGCATCACAATCGCTGACTTGAAATTATACTACCAAGCTACTATGATAAAAGCAGCATGGTATTGGCAAAAAACAAAACAAAACAAAACAAGAAAAAACCAGATCTGAGGATCAATGGAACATATTAGAAGATGCAGAAACAACTCCAAACACACTCAGTCACCTTATCTTTGACAAAGGGCTCTAACATGTTCACTGGAAGAAAGAGCCTCTTTAATAAATGGTGCTAGATAAACTGGTTATCCACATGCTGAAGACTAAAACTAGACCCATGTGTCTAACCATGCACTAAACTAAAATAAAAATGGATCAAAGATCCATTAAAACAGAAACACTGAGTCTGCTGGAAGAGAGAATAGCTGGAACGCTTGAAGATACAGATGTAGGCAAAGACTTTATGAACAAAATCCTGATCACACGGGAAATATTACAAAGAATAACTGGGATGTCATCATGTTAAAAAGTTTTTGCACAGCAAAAAAAAAAAATTATCAGTGAGTGAAGAGACAACCTACAGAATGGCAAAAAATTTTGCCAACTGTTCCTCCGACTAGTATCTAGAATATAAAAAGAATGCAAAAAAATCATACCTCTCAAATGTAAAGACCCAATCCAAAAATGGGCATCTGAAATAAATAGACATTTTTCAGATTACGAATTAGAAACAGCAAAAAAATATATGAAAACATGTTCAACATCACTGGTTATTCAAAAGGTGCAAATTAAAACAACACTCAGATTAGATTCCATCTCACTCCAGAAAGAATGGCTATTATCAAGAAATCAACCAATAAAAAGTACTGTGGGGCTGTGGGGGAAAAGGAAAACTTCTACACAGCTAGTATAGACTGGTACAACCACTGTTGAAAACAGTGTGGAGATTCCTCAGAAAAGTAAAATTAGAGGTTCCATTTGACCCAGCTATTCCCCTTCTTGGTATCTTCCCAAAAGAATTAAAAGCATCATACCACAGTGATATATGCACATCCATGTTTATAGCAGCACAATTGTAAAGGCAAAATATTGGAAATGCCAGAATAGCCATCAAACAAGCAATGGATAAAAGAGATTTTTTTTTATACAATGGAGTACTAGTAAGCCTTAAAAAAGGATAAACTTGAGACTTTTCTACATAAATGGATGCACCTTGAGACCATACACTTAAGTGAAATAAATTGGACACAAGTGAAAATATTGCATTGTTTCTCTGGTGTGAGAAACCAAAAGTGCATTCCTTTTTAGAGTCTCTAGAGACAAAATATACTCTGACCTTTTCCTGCTACTAGAGGCAGCCTACATTTCTTCTCTCATGGCCCTATTCCTTCATCTTCAATACCAGGGTGACAGGTTAAATTCCTCTAATGTCACATCTTTCCAACTTTCTCTTCTGCATCCTTAAGGAAACTTGTAATTACCTGATTACATTTGGATAATCCAAGATAATCTCCCTATCTTAATATCAGGTAATTAGCAAATTTGATTCCATCAGCAACCTTAGGTCTTTTCCGTGTAACCTAACATTTCCAGAAGCCCCAAGAACTAGGATACAGACATTTTTCAAAGCCATTTTTCTGTCTGCTTCATTGTTGAAGCCCAAATCTTTATCTAAAATATCTGTGATGGTTGATTGATTGTGTCAATTTGAGTAAGAGAAGTTCAACTAAAGTAGCTCAGCAATTCCACACTCTAGGGTGTGGAAGACCCACCCTAGGATGGCTTGTCCCTGGATGGTAAAGGGGAAATGAGGAAGGACAGATATGCTTCTGTTTCTTCACCTTCACCTTGGATGTCATCTCCTGGCTTCCAGTGTAGACTTTTCAGCTTCTACAGCCTTCTGGCATAGACTCTTCAGCCTTCCATCACAGACCCATCAGCCTCCTGATAGAGACTCACACTTGACACTGCAGTGAGCTCTGGGCCTTCGACTGGATCCTTCCATCTCCAGTGTGCAGACACCCTCTGCACTCTACCACATCCAACTCTGTGGGTGGCCATTGCAAGGCAATCTTGCAAATTCTTATGTATTTGTGTATCTTGTATTATATCTGTTTCTGTAGTAAACACTGATGGTACAATATCTGCTTATATTCTCATGGTCACAATTCTTATTTCCTGTCTTTACTGAATTTTTGTGTGCTTCTCCAACTCTTGCAATGGTATTTCCTAATCTATGTACCAACAAAAACATTAAAAAACCCTTTTATTTATCTGTCACTTCATCCCAAATAAGTTTGAACGCTCAATGATTATCTATTTTAGAGCATTTTGAGAGAACTTGTGGATGATGGGGGTATAATATACAGCAACAATTTCTATAGACACAGTAGAAGTTTCTGATCTTATTTCTGTTGATTGTTTACCTACTGAAGTTTTTCCATGGGCATTGATGTCACTGCATGAGGTGCCCAGTCTTCTTCCATAACATTCACCTCATATTTATCTTCCTCAATATGCTATTTTTCCTCCTTTTTCCTTCTCCTCACTCTCAGATCTATAACGTATTCCTTTCACTTTTTCACACAGGCACCTTTTCTTGCCTTGGCTCTTTGAGGAACTCATGGCCTCAGGTACTCATCTGCTTCTACAGGATGCTTAAATTATTTTAAGAGGAATTTAGGTGAGCATTAATTTGTTTCTGTATAGTGAATAGCAAACACATCACAAAGTCCTTTGTATAACTTTCTTTCAAAAATACTCAGCTCTTTTGCTGTATTGTTTTGGTCTGAAGGATCCACATCATTTGAAACATTAAGCCTGTCAACAAAATAAGGGATTTATTTTAGGTAAAGTCTGCAGTGAGATTTTGAAATAAAATCTTTCAAGTCAATGCAAATGACATCACAACATTTTCAGAGCAAATGTGACACAGCTACTCAATCTCAACTTTCTTCTTGTCACTCCCTTAATGAGCTAGAAATCTAAATATTTTCCCTAGCTTTCCTGGAAGCTGAGATGTCAAGGAAAAATAATCCTGGTCAATTAGATGCTGTTTTGTTTGCTAGGGCCACCAAAGTAAAATATTACAGATAGGTGGCTTAAAACAGAAATTAAGTTTCTCACTGTTCTGGGGCCTGGAAGTCCAATCACAGTGTCAGCAGGGTTGCTTTCATTCTGAGGCCTCTCCTTTGATTTGCAGATGCTGATACTTGATGTGACCTCACCTGGCTTTCCCTCTGCCCATGTACATCCTTGGTATCTGTTTTATGTGTCCAAATTTCTAATTCTTATAAAGATACAAGTCAGACTGGATTAAGACCCACTCATACGACTTCATTTAAACTTAATTATCTTTTTACTGGCCCTATTTCCACACATAGTTTCATTTGAGGTACTGGAGGTTAGGGCTCTAACTTAAGAATTTTAGGGAGACAGTTCATCATGTAACAGGTGTGAAACATAAGTCCGCTGAAAGCATCTCCTGGGAAACTAAATTTTAACTATAAAGGACAGACACAAATGCTATGACCTCTCTTCTTTTTTCTTGATTGAATGAAGATATGATAGGGGTAAGAACACTCATCATATGATCCTGAATTAAAGGCTAAATGAGTAGAACATATGTAAGGACTACCATTAGAGACTCCAAAATTTATCAGTACCCATCTATTTCCAGACTTTTTGTTATGTAAAATTAATAAACTTTGATTCATTTAAGTCTTCGAGCAAAGTTTTTGTTATTTTCTGCTAGATAGAATCTCTTTATACTTTCATTTCAGTCTTCAAGCAAAGTGTTTTGTTATTTTCTGCTAGATAGAATCTCACTTTATACTTTCTGTACCAGAAATTTTGGAAATATCAGTTATTAAGACGCCATGGCTGTTTCAGTCAGGATCCCAGTAAGAAGCAGCATTAACCCCAAATGATTCAATAAAGAGAATTTAATGGAGGAATTGTGTATTCTGGGTAGGTTTAGGGGAAGAAACAAAAGATGACACAACACAGAGATAAATATGAAAAGGAAAAGAAAACAATGTTCACACTTAAAATCAAGTGAACAAGGGAAAAGTAATTAATTATTTTACCTCAGTGAAAGCAGAAACTATGAAGATGTGACTGTAGGTAGCGTCTAAATGCATAAAGGTGTCACAGCCATCCAGAGGCATGGAAAGGAAGTAGAATAGGAAAAACAAAAAATCTATAGTCTATCTCTTTCTGCCTTTGGATTGCCTGCCTGCACCTTTAGTGTTCAGACCCAGCTGGAAAGGTTTTGGCAGGGAAGAGTTGTAGATGGAATCCATTCATATCAGCCTCCAGGGGAAGGGAAATACAGAGAAAGACAGGGAATGCATCTTGGACAGGTATAGGGAAATGAAATCATCAGTACAGTGTCCTAAAAATTTTTATCTTCACTTTGATCACTTTCCACTTCAGTTACTGTTGATATATTATATGCCAGTAGCTCTTCTCTGATATCAGATATCCATCCTTTGACTTGAACTTGAAATACACAAACCTATGAATTAAATTTAACTATCCTTGGGAAATAAGACTTAACTAAGAAAATTTATGGGTGAAATGTGTGATAACACAAATTGAGAAACTGAAGTTTGTATTCAGTTGTCTTCTATCAGAATATTAAAGAAATAAATGCATAGCTACATCCTAGGTATAACTTGGTTTTAATTCAATAATGATGAAAGTGCTACTTAAAAGCAATTAGAAGTTATGGGAAGAAAATTTTTTTATCAGTAAAATTAATGGAACAAATCCCATCAATTATAATATAGGGCTCTGGGAATATGACAAAATATCAGTCATAAAATATATTTTAGACAAGAAATTAATAAACATTTTATAATGAATATGGTAGATTCAAAGAAAGACTACATGTGGATAGACAAAATTTATAAAATGCTGATATGTGAGACAAGTTTCCCTTCATTCCTTCCTTCATTCCTTCCTTTGTTCCATCTTTCCTTTCTTCTTTCCTCCCTTCCTTTATTTCTTGGCTGCCTGCCTTCCTGTTTCCCTCCTTTCCTATCTTCAACAAACATTGACTGGCTTTGTGGTAGTTATTGAAAATAAGAAGAAAATGGTATTACAAGTAGAAGAACACAACCTAAGCTGGGGGCAAGAAAGTATTCTAGAAAGAATTGCAACATGTTCTAAACTTTTTTTTTTTTTTTTTTTTTGTGGGTACGGTGGGTCGACCTCAGGACCTCGCGCGCCAGCAGGCGCCCGTGCCGCTGAGCGATATCACCGGCCCTTTTTTCGTATGTGGGTTCCGGGAGTCGAACTCGGGCCCTTGCGCTTGCCAGGCAGGCGCTTACGCCGCTGAGCCATGTCACCGGCCCCATGTTCTAAACTTTTAAGATCATACACAAGCTAGCTGTGGAAAGAAGTGAGGGAGACATATGAACAGTGTGCAAAGATGATGAGGACAGAATGTGTCATGCTTTTTAAACACTATATATATATATATATATATATATATATATAATATATAATATATAATATATATATATATACTTGGCCTGAGGATGTAGCTGAGTTGTACAATGCTCATGGAACATGTGATAGGACTTGGATTTAATCTGTAGTACCACAAACAGGAACAACAAAACACTATACATATTTAAGCACCCCAAGGAAATACAGGGCAGAGGGTAAGGGTAAACAATGGTGGAGGAATGTAGGATTCTATGTCTTACTGAAGAGTATGGTTTTAAAACTAAAAGTATTAGAATAACTATATAATTTGCCATCTGAATTATAAAACTGTTGAGAGGCAGAGTTGACTATTAATAATTACTCTGGAGAAAATGATATAAGCTGAGAAAGTCCTGGGTACACTGGGATTTATGTTACCTTTAAGTATTAGAGATACATTAAAGAGTTTTAAGCAAGGATGTGGCATGATGAGAATTACCCTTTACGAGAAATCAGTTTGGATTCTACTAGAAAAATCATTTAGACTGGATACCAAGGCTCTAAACTAAATTGGATACAAAGCACTATATTCAAGAGATATAAAGCAGAATTAATAGGACCAGATGTAGGGTTGAGGAAAAAGTGACAATATCTCCTATGTCACTTATGCAAGACAGCAGTCTCAAATTCTTGATCAATAATAATAGTTATTTTATATTCACACCACTGCAATTAGATTTTTAGGTTATAGTTCAGATCATTTTCTTCTTTAAAATTGCTAAAGGACTTCCTATTGCTTTTATTTATTTATTTATTATTATTTTTTTTTGTGGGTACCGGGGGTTCGACCTCAGGACCTCACGTGCCAACAGGCACCCGTGCCGCTGAGCGATATCACCGGCCCCTTTTTCGTATGTGGGTTCCGGGAGTCGAACTCAGGCCCTCGCACTTGCAAGGCAGGCGCTTACGCTGCTGAGCCATCTCACCGACCCTCCTATTGCTTTTAGAACACAACTCAACTCCATGTGGCTCAAAGACTGCATGGTCTGATGACTGACTACCTGCACTCAGTATCACCCTTCACTTGTTCACTCAGCTCCACTTTAGTCTCAGTTCTGTGCCCTAAATGTTTACAACTTCTGACTTTTTCTTTGTTCCTCCTCCTTCTTGGACATTCAGTGGGCTCTACAAGGCTGGTTCATTTGCTGCTACAGGTAGCTAAAGTGTACCCTCTCCATGGAGACGTCATTACTAAACACTCCTATACAGCAGCCTGCTCCTGCTTTCCACCCGACTCTAGATTTATGTTGATAAAGAACTTATGCGAGTGGAAATAGAGGTCAGCAAATTTGAAACTGCTGGAAAGTGGAGAGTGTACCATCTACTTCTCCACACAGCTCTGGACTGGTCCCTAAAATGTGAGGAGCAAAAACCTTCAGGGTCCTCCTCTTGCCATTAAAGTAAAATTTTAAGTCCCCATTTTTGCCTTTGTGGCTCTACATGGCCAGGCCCTTGGTTCCCTCTTTTGTCTCATGTCCTACAATTCTTGCCCTCACTCAGTCTTCTCTAGACCCTCTGGCTTTCTCATTGTAGACCATATATTCCAGACGTAGTCTTATCTCAGGGACTTTGCACTTATTGGGCTCCTGTCTGGGAAGTTCTTTGCTAACTTACTATATGGTTTGCTCCCTTCTGTCACATGTCTATACTCAGATGCCGTCTCCTCCAATAGGCTTCCCCAGACCACTATGTTCTTAGAGTAACTCCCCCAGTTACTTCTATCTCTAACCACACTTTTATTTTATAGCACTTACCACTTCCTGATGTTATATATATACACAATTATTATCCCAAGTAGTTGGAAGCTGCATCATTAATGCAGGGATGCTTTCTGTTTGTTTGTTCATTATTCAGTGATTATGATAGTGAATGTCAGATGTAGGTGACTAATAAATGTTTGTAGAAAAAAAGGAATGAAAAAATAGGCCATAAAAACCACACAAAATCTTCTTAGCCTGGGGTTTGATTGAAATATTAATATTTACGTAACAGACTTTGTAGTTAGCGAAGATCATGGTTAAAGGTGAGGTCATTGATTTACTAGCCTTCCTTCAGACAGCTAATTTAGTACTATCGATGCTGATTAACGAATAGCAAGTGAGGCTCAATCATGAACTTACTTATCTACTATTATGTATCTTGTTATTTTCAGAGCTTAGGAGAAACTGCGTTTCCTGAATTTTAGCAGATAAAAAAATTCTCATGATAGTGTATTTTCTATGGGACACATATGAGTCAAGTGCTTTATTCAGTAAAACCATCTTATAAAAAGATATATAGCTAAGAGAGAGGAAGTAACTAGCCCAAGATCCCACAACTGGTAAATTGCAGAGTTGGAATTTGCTAGTATGTCTCCTTGGTTTCTTTACCTCAAGATGTCCGAGTGAGCACCTGTTATAGTGAATACTTACTTGTTTCAGTTACTTTTCTCATTGCTGAGACAAATACCCAGCACCCAAAGTTAAAGCTCACAGTTTGTAAAGGTTTCATTCCATAATCTGCTGGCTCCAAGGTAGGGTGGTGTGGCAGATGGACATTGCAGAGGAGAAACAGTTCATGGTGGGCAAAAGGTAGCAAAGCAAGCGAGGGACCTTAGCAGCTTTTTCCTACTCCTTTTATATTCTATCTAGGCTACAGGATTAGGGTGATGCCAAACCAATGAGTGGATTAACTTAGTAATCACCCACTCTTAATCCCAGCACTCTTAATCCTAGCATCGCAACATGAATCAGTCACATATTCTAGATTCAGCCACCTCAGAAGAAGCCCCACATATGACCACATATGACTTTGGGAGGACATCTAGACATGAGCCATAATATTAGTATTGGAACCTAAAACACTTTATACCATCACCCATCTCAGTGGTATCCTCTGAATGAGATTTAAAAAGCTATTAGAAAGTTAATATATAATCCCCCAAAATGTAAAGTGATGAAATGATTATGAAAAGAAAGAGATGAATGTCAAGATCTCTAAGAAAGGGAGAGTAAGATAACTTCTTGGAACAAATATCATTTTTCCTATTCAAATACTCTTAGTGTGCCAACAAAACAATGGCCTTGTATTAATAACCTGAAATTAATTAGATAATTGGTTCATTTACTCAGGAAATATTTACTTAGTAGTTCCTATACATACCTTATTACTAAGAAATGTAAAAGGCATAGAGACCAGGAGCTATTCATCTAACTAGGAAGATAAAAGTATGCAAAGCCAAAATTTAAATGCACATTTTTGATAATCAAAGAGCTCTTCAAGAATACATATAGATAGTTCCTTTAAATAAATTGTTTATATATTTTCCCACACTGTATCTTCTTACAGAACCTCAAACAGGTACTGGTTGGGCTGATTTGTATCTCATATCTACTTCATTCTTTAGTTTGTGTTTTAGGTGATCATACTCACGGGACAACTAATGAATACAAAAAAGCAAGGTAAAGGGAAAGATGAATTATTCATGAGCCATTTTAATTCATTCAAATATCTACTATGTATTAGGGTCACATGGAATGCCAGTGACACAGGAAGGATAAAACAGACATTGTCCCTGCCCTGAAAGACTCTTGGTCAAGTAGAGGACAGTGTCATAAAATTTAGTGGTCCAAGAATCATTTGTATAAAAATCAGAAAATTTGGAGGGACAATAAAACAAGTGGATATGATGGATTTTCATACTGACAGAGTTCATACTTCTTACATCTGTGTGGTATTAAATACTTGTCTTGATGTCTATGGATTTCAATTTTCTTCATGAATTTCAACTTTCTCACCTGTAAAATTAAGATAACAATTGATCCTGCTTCTTAGGGTTATTGTAACTACTGAATGAATTAATATGTTCTTGGCGATAATAAGAGATTCTCTCATTAGATATTCTATTAGCAGATGTCTGGGAAGTTTTCTGACAGCAAGTTGCCTCTGTCTGAGATGACGAAGAAAGAATAATAAGAGATATTTCCAAAATTGGGAGAGTATTCTGGGCACATAAACATCATGAAAGAGAAGTCATCATGAATAAGATGCCCTTGGAAATATGTGTTTGGATAGACCTAGATCTCAGGTCCTCTAGCTAAAGGTAAATGTACTATTTGGAAGGTATATAAAGTTGGGATAAAAAGAGAGGCTAGATAATGGACAGCCTTGTGTCATCTGCCAACAGATTTGGACTCAGTCCAGACAACAGCACAGAAAAGGAGAATTTTAATCAAAGAAATCACATGGTCAAATTAGACTTGGACCGCAGTATAGAAATACATTGAAACAGAGAGAATAAGGCAGTCAGAAAGACAGTTAGAAGATGGCTTTAATGGTTCTAGTAATGGGGTATAATATCCAGAAGGCTTAGCTGTGGGGGTAGAGAGATAGGCATCACTGGGAGATCTTAGGAGGTAAAATACTTAGGATTTAGTGATTTATTGAGTTTGTGGGGTATTTGAGGAAAAAATTCTAGACTGACTCATAAAAATGTCTAAAAAATGAAAAATTATACTTCTAAATAAGTTAAGTGATGACTATTCCAATTATTGCTGCAATATGTTTCCACCTTACTTAACCTTGGATAACCATTTTCATTACTGATCAAGCATGTGCCTGATTGAAGATGGGCAGGCACATTATTGATCCTTAAAGGACCATTGTTAATTCTGTGATTAGCCATCAAGAAAACTAGTGCTTTTACTGAAAAAAATAAAATACATTTCAATTAGGCATTCTTATAATAAAATTTAGGGGGCCAGTGAGATAGCTCAGTGGCATAAGCACCTGCCTGACAAGCACGAGGTTCTGAGTTCGACTCCTGGTACCCACATACCAAAAAAGGGCCAGTGATATCCCTCAGCAGCACTGGCGCCTGCTGGTGCACGAGGTCCTGAGTTCGACCTCTGGTACCCACAAAAAATAAATAAATTAATTAATTAATTTAAAAAATAGAAATAAAAAATTAGAGCTAGTTGAAAAGATCTATGCTTCAAGAATGAACTTCAAATTCATTTCTATAAGTTTCAAAGCTTTGAAGTTTATTCCGTAATGGATTTCATCCCTAATGCCATCAATATTCTGGAATTTAATGAGACAATTTCATTAATTCTGAGGGGGAATTCATCCTCTGTAGTTTTCATTTGTTATGTGTACTTGTATGTAAACCACCACAAAGTGTATTTTTAGCCTTTTATGGCTTTGAAAACCTTAGCTTCATGTTGGGAAAATCTAAAATTATTGTAGGAAAGATATAGTTTGTGATTAGGGATGGGAGAATTTAAATTTTCCTTGAATAGGCTCCTTCCATTTCTGTTTGTTCTGCTACTTAGAAAATTTCTGAGCACTTTATTTATTCACCCAAGAAGACAATCATATAGAACCAGGAAACATTTTGTTTTGGTTTAGGAATAGAGGATAAGTTGTTGCCTCCCTTAGGTATTGCAAAATGGAATGAGTTATATGAGATATTATTCTCCTTCAAAATGCATTGTTTCTCTTTTTCTACTGGATGAATATGATTTACATTGTGAATTTGTTTTTAATTGTACATATGACTGTTGAATGGTGAGTGAAGGTGGGCATTATTTAAACAGTAAATTGCGTACCAAGATATCAGTATTGACCAGATACATCTGGAATTTCCTTAATACTATTAAAGGAAATTTATCAAAAGTTAAAATTATCACAAGAAAATAATACCAAATATCTGATATTACTATAGAAATACCAAAACCTTTTTATTTTAGTTACTTCAAACCAGCCTAAGTACTGATTCTGATGCATATGATTTATTATATTGGGTAAGGCTGGATTGGGACATGATTTAAAAAAATTTATGAAAGAGGCCATAGCATGACTCAGCAGCACCAGTGGCACCTGCAGGAATGGCCCAGCAGTGGTAGGAAACTGTTTCATGAGGGGCCCCACAAAGTCAGCAGGTAAAATCAATCTACCAAGGGGAAAGTCATTGTATACAAGTTCTTGGTATATGTTGGATTTCATTATATAACTGTAGGCTTGCTCCTATGGATAAAGGTACCAAATTAATAGTTACCACAGTTGGTCAGTTGCTAGGTTGTGCTGGATGTTACTGTTAATTCTAATTGTACTACTTTAGCCAGGATGTCATATATATTATAAGTTTTTCTCCCTCATATGACAACACTGTGAATTCTTGGGGTAATAACCATCACCATAGTCCAGTAGGAAAAAGGGGAAGGCAGAGCCAAATAGATAGCAACCACTCATCCTTAATAAATTGGGAAGGTAGGTTCTTGGGATAGACACAGAGACCAAGAACCACTTACACATAGAAGACATCTCCGAGGAATAGACATTTCCTAGGAAAGCTTTGATAATAGTGATAAAGCTATCTACCATAAGAAATCTACAAGCACTAACATAGAAAGTAAAACAAAATAGAAAGTAGAAAATGAAAGATGCAGAAGAAAGATGCAAACCTAGACCACCAACCCATGTAGGACAAGTACAGAGCACAATAAGATAGAAGAAATTGGAAGCCACACACTGGAACTTGCTGAAATGATAGCAAAAGAAATAAAAATACAAATAGAGGTGGCTATTTAAAAAATAATCTCTTGGGTAAAAAAAACAAATGATGATCAAAATGAAAAACATGCCCAACAAATCTACAGTAGACACAGATAAAAAAATAGAGGAGCTTAGGGAAATGATGGAAACCATGAAAGCCCCAAATTGCAAAGAAATAGAAGCCATGAAACAGATCCAAACACATATCCAGGAGAATAAAAATTCCATTGAAAGTATATGCAACAGATTGAATGAAGGGGAAGATAGAATATCAGATTTAGAAGATAGAATTGTGGTTAGCAACCATGAATAGAAACCAGCTCTCCAAAATGCTCTGAAGGATATTTTAGAAAAAGATAAGGAAGACCAAAATTCAAAGAACACCAACAGAAAGAAGCCACCAGGCAGGGCAAGCAATTAAATAGAATGGAGAGACAGGGAACCAACAACAGGAAAATAATATGAGAAGGATAAGCCAATACATACCAGTTATAACTATCAATGTAAATGGTATCAATTCACCAAGCAAAAGAAACAGGCTGGCAGAATGGATCAAGAAGCAAGAGCCAACAATATGCTGTATACAAGAAACACATTTAACTCAAAAAGAAATTCATAGACTGAAAATCAAAGGATGGAAAACAAAATCCCATGCGACAGGAACCCAGGAAGTAGTAGGGGTAGTTATTCTATTTGCAGACAATGTGAACTTCAAGCCAAGACTGATCAAAAGACACAAAGAAGGTCACTACATACTTTTTAAGGAAAACTCCAAGAAGAAGAGATAATCATAAATCTATATGCACCAAACACCAGTGCACTAAACTACATGAAACAAATATTAATAGACATGAAAAATCAAATGAGCACTAACACAATTGTAATGGGGACTTCAATACTCCACTGTCACAAATAGACAGATCAACCAAAGAATCAATGAAGAAATATCGGAACTAAACCAAACCTGTGAACAAATGGACTTAGTAGAGTGTTCCACCCCACATCATAATATACATTCTTCGCAGTTGCACATGGGATGTTCTCCAAAATAGACCACATACCCACCCATACAGCATGCTTAAGTAAATGCAAAGGCACTGAAATTATCCCATGCATATTATCAGACCATAGTGCAATGAAATTGGAAATCAACAGCAAAAGAAACCACAAAAAATACATTAACAACTAGAAATTAAATAACACCCTCCTGAACAGCCAATGGGCCACAGATGAAATTAAAGAAGAAATTAAAGTGTATTTACACTTAAAAGATAATGCAGATACAAATGCTGGAACCTATGGGACACAATGAAAGCAGTCCTAAAAGGGAAATTTATGGCAGTGAATTCTCAAATCAGGAAAACAGAACAAGCTCAAATAAACAACCTAATGTTGAAGCTCAAACACCTAGAAAAAGAACAAATCAAACCCAAAGCTCATACAAGGGAGGAAATTATAAAGATAAGAGCAGAAATTAATGCAGTTGAGACTAAGAAAACAATACAAAGAATTAATGAATCAAAGACTAAATAAAATTTATAAACCCTTAGACAACCTTATCAAAAAGAGTAAAGAAAACAATCAAATTCATGCAACTAGGAATGAAAAGGGTGAAATAATGATGGACCCTGGGGAAATCCAGATCATCAATACCTACTTTGAGAACCAGTACTCTAATAAAATAAAAAACACAGAAGAAATGGACCAATCACTAGGTCCATATAAATTGCTGAATTGAATCAAGAAGATATAAACAATCTAAGTAACCCAATATCAGTGAATGAAATTGAAAATGTAATTAAAAACTTACAAACTAAGAAAAGCCCAGGTCCTGATGGATTCACTGCTGAAGTCTACAAGAAATTTAGAGAAGATCCAATGCTACTACTCCTAAAAATCTTTAATGAAATTGAAAAGAAAGCAATATTCCCAAAGTCATTCCTGGAAGCAAATATTACCCTGCTATCAAAACCAGACAAGGATACAACCAAAAAAGAGAATACAGGCCAATCTCCCTAATGAACATAGATGCAAAAATCCTCAATAAGAAGCTGGCAAACAGAATACAGCAAATCATCAAGAATAATCTGGGCCGGTGAGATGGCTCAGTGGCGTAAGCGCCTGCCTTGCAAGCGCGAGGGCCCGAGTTCGACTCCCGGATCCCACATACGAAAAAGGAGCTGGTGATATCGCTCAGCGGCAGGGGCGCCTGTTGGTGCGCGAGGTCCTGAGGTCGACCCCCCGGTACCCACAAAAAAAAAAAAAAAGAATAATATACACCACAAACAGTAGGATTCATCCCAGGGATGCAGGGGTGGTTTAACATATGCAAATCAATAAATGTAATACACCATATCAACAGAACCAAAGACAAAAATAACATGATCATCTCAATAGATGAAGAAAAAGCATTTGACCTAGTCCAACACCCACTCATGATAAAGACCCTATAAAAAATCAGAATAGATTGTCTTTATCTCAGTCTGATAAAAGCCATCTATGACCAACCAACAGCCAACATCATACTAAATAGAGAAAAACTGAAAAGTTTCACTCTAAAATCAGGAACAAAACAAGGATGTCCACTATCACCACTCCTATTTAATATAGTTCTGGAAACATTAGCCAGAGCAATTAGACAAGAAGAACAAATAAAAAGAATAAGGATAGGAAGGGAAGTAATTAAATTTTCATTATTTGCAGATGATAGGATACTCTGCATAGAAGACCCCAAAAACTCCACCAAAAGACTTCTAGATTTAATAATCAAATTCAGTAGCATAGCTGGATACAAATTCAGCACTCAAAAATCAATAGCATTCCTGTACACAAACAACAAACTCACTGAGAGAGAAACTAGGGAAACCACACCCTGCATAATAACATTAAAACAAATAAAATACTTAGGAATCAATCTAGAAAAGGAAGTTAAATGTTTCTACATTGAAAATTATAGTACTCTGAAAAAGGAGATTGGACAGGATCAGAAAATAGAAAGATAGCCCTTGCTAATGGGTAAGAAAAACCAACATAGTAAAAATGGCCATATTCCCGAAATTGCTATACAGATTTAATGCAATCCCAATCAAAATACCATTAGCATACCTCCCAGAACTACAGAAAATAATCCTAAAATATATTTGGAACCAGAACAGACACAGAATAAAAAAACAATCCTGGGCAACGAAGTCAAGTCAGGTGGCATCACTATCCCTGACCTGAAATTATACCAAAAAGCCACTGTGATAAAAGAGCATAGTACTGACAAAAAAATAAAACAGACCTGAGGATCAGTGGAACAGATTAGAAGATGCAGACCTAACTCCAAAGACACTCAGTCACCTTATCTTTGAGAAAGGGGCCAAGCTTGTTCACTGAAAGAAAGAAAGCTTCTTTAATAAACGGTTCTGGAGAAACCGCCTATCCACATGCCAAAGACTAAAACTAGACTCAGGTCTCTCACCATGCACTAAACTAAAATCAAAATGGATCAAAGATCTAAATATTAAAACAGAAACACTGAATCTGCTGGAAGAGAGAATAGGTTGAACTCTTGAAGACATAGGTTTAGTTAAAATTTCATGAACAAAACTCCTATCTCATGGGAAATAATTCAGAGAATCAACAACTGGAATCACATCCTGTTAAAAAGCTTTTGCACAGCAAAAGAAATTTACCAATAGAGTGAAAATACAACCGACAAGTTGGGAAAAAATTTTAGTCATTTGTCCCTCAGAGAAAAGACCAATATCTAGAACGTATAAAGAATTGAAATAAATTAGATCCCCCAAATCAAAAAGACCCAATCCAAAAATGGGCATTTGCGATGAATACACACCTCTCAGAATAAGAAATGCGAATGGCAAATAAATATATGAAAAAGTGTCCAACATCACTGGTCATTCGAGAAATGCAAGTTAAAACAACGCTGAGACTCCATCCCACACCAAAAAGAATGGCAATTATTGAGAAATCAACTAATAACAAATGCTGGTGGGGCTTTGGGGAAAAAGGAAGTCTTCTCCACTGTTGGTGGGAGTGTTGGCTGGTGCAACCACTGTGGAGATTCCTCAAAAAACTAGAATTAGAGGTCCTATTCGACCCAGCAATTCCCCTGCTGGGCATCTTCCCAGAAGAATTAAAAACATCATACCACAGCAATATATGGGCACCCATGTTTATAGCAGCACAGTTTGTAACAGTTAAATCTTGGAGACAACACAAATGCCCATCAACCAAGGAATGGATAAAAAAGATGTGGTTTTCTTATACAGTGGTATAAAGAAGGATAAACTGGGTTCAGTGGCCCCATATGGCCCCATTCAGCCATAAAGAAGGATAAACTTGAGACATTCCTAGGTAAATGGATGTACCTTGAGACCATACTCTTAAGTGAAGTAAATCGGATACACATGAGTAAATATAGCATTGTTTCTTTGGTTTGAGAAACCAAAAGGGTAAATAAGGACCAAAGTGCACATTGTGAAATAACAAGAAATTGTTCAAAAAAAAAAAGGAGGGGGAACTAGGGAGGGTAAAGGGGAAAGGAAGGAAGAGAAAAGACACAAAAACAGTAAGAGAATGAAAAATGGAAATAAAGCTTTGTAAATAAGGAGGGGAAAATGGGTTGAAGGAAGGGGAGGGGAGTGAATAAAAGAGAGGAACCAGGATGTATCACGTATAGGTACAAATTCTCTCTGATGAATGTGATCATTATGTATATGTAAGTTGTACCAATAAACTTAATAAAAAAAGAACGTGGCAGACAGGTCCAGAATTTCACAGAGTATAATTTATTTAGACTTATGGACAAAGTCAGTCTTGAGCAGCAACGAGATAGGTGGATCCTCACACCCCAAGGTAGGAGAAAGGGGTTTATACTCTAACCTAGACAAAGGTGGGCTTTGGCCGAGAGTAATTTATCTGGCCTTTCCCAAATCTATTAACATGATCACACATCAGTTATGAAACAGTTTGGGCCTGAGTGCTCAGTACAACACACTCGGCTGACTAACTTAGCAACTCTGTGTGTCCTATAAGGTTTGGAACTCCAAGTGCTGAGGTCACCTGGTGGGGAAAATGCAGTTAGGACCAAGATGGCTACAGTCATCTCAAGCTGGATCCCTGCACACCCATTCAATGTGACATTGTAGGGACATTTCACTGAATGGGAAATATTTTTGGAATAATATTAAATTTTTTAAATGTTTAAGAATCATAGGTAGTAATTTTCATCTTTGTTAACTACATTTGCCCTTCTGTGATAGACAAAATCATGGCAAGAGGACACTACAGTGTTAACAGTGGTTAAATGAATTATAAAATTATAAATTTCTCTCTCTTTAATTCATATCTTATAAATTTCCTATAAGGAGTATGCAATATTTTTGTAATATTTTATTTAAAAGGTAGTTTTTAAAAGTCGATTTAAAAGGTTGTGACCAAATCTGGTGTCTGCCTCTATAGTATTCTGCCATCCTCTCAGAAAAGTTCAGTAGTCCTTGTCACAGTCTTTGTCTTTCTGTGTGACGCTATTTGAAGGTTTTGCTCTATGGTGTTTTCCAATACACACTTAAACAAGAGCCCAGTTAGTAAATTCCTCTTTGAGTCTGTTCCAGGAAGCAGTGTGGCCAGCCAGCACAGAGGCTGTGTGTGCTTTGTTTTGTCACATGATATGAGCTATGGCTTTCATAGTTCATAGATTTTCCAGGTTTTCCCTTTGCCTTTGCTCAGAATTGGGCTTCATTGTTTCAATGATCTCATCTCAGAGTCTGGTAATATCTAATTCCTCTGCTCCTTTTTGGTAATTTCAATGCTACCTTCTTCCTCTGGCATTCTGCTTTTTTATTGCATTTACTTAGAAAAGACATCTAGATTTATTTTGGAAATAGATTTTAACTACAAACAAACCTTAGGGATGCAAATCCTAAACAAATATAAATATTTGACTATGTTTATGCAAACAAAGCTCCTTCTTGGGAGCTGGGTGGGACCACTGAACCCAGTTACCTGGGGAGAGGGATGCCTGAGGAGCAAACTGGGAGGATCGAAACTTGGGAATCTTTGCACTTCCCTAGCTCAGATGCAAGACCTGCTGTCCTCTGCCTGCCACTGACAAGGACAGGCAAGCTTCTTAGCTGGAGGAGCAACTGGGGCAACCTCCTGGGACCAGGCAACATGGGAGGGTTTACCTGGAAATAGGAACTGACCTCCCTCCTCCTTAGATCTGTTGTGTGCCCTTCCAGAAACAGTCAGCCCCTCTGGGATTATTCAGAACATGTCTCCTCATCACAGTTTCAGCTCCTTTCATACAACTGAGGCCTTCCACGGTGTTTTGCTGCGCCCAGTTATGAGGATGGAGATGAGAAGAAAAAGGGGAGAAAAGGAGAGGGATGCTGTGGTGGTTGGTGGTAAAGAAAGAGATACAAACAGATAAATGGAGAGCAACAGACCAGACACACATAGAGTACTTGGAACATGTTTAATTAATACTGAAATGAAAACCCAGGGTACAAATAATTGCTGCTTATTGCATTGTTTCAGATGAAAAAGGGTAGAAATAAAGGGAACTATCAGTGTTATAATCTTTTCCGTCTTCATTGTAAGTAAAGAATTTAAAAATAAAAAGTAGGAAGCAAAGTGAAAAAAAAAGAATTTATGAAATTTTCCAGGATTTTCAAAGGTTTATTATGCCATACATAATTTTTGGAGAAAAAGTTTACTTCTTTGAGCCAGATTCAAAATTCAAAATTTCCATTCTAAACTTACTTTCTATTCCAAAGAAACAATTTAAGGAAAATACTCTGTTATGGCTTACATCTAGATATCCCCCCAAAGTCTCATGTGCTCATATGTGGGGCTTTTGGGAGGTGACTTGATCACGAGTATGTGGTTACTGGATCGTGGGCCTGTGATAGTGGATTAGGCCACTGATGGGTTTATGTTGTGAGATGAAGGCTGGTGGGAAAAGTGGGTCACTGTGGATGTGACCTGGAATGGCATATTTGCCTCCTCCTCCCTTGATGGCTGCTACTTCCTGCCTGACATGCCATGAACTGTTGCCCCTGTGCCATGTTGCCCTGCCACAGAGCCAGGTGACTATGGACTGAAGCCCCTACAAAGTGTGAGGTAGAATAAATCTTTCCTCTTTTAACTTGTGGGTGTTGGGTATCTTGTCCCAGCAACAGAAAAGTAAATAAGATGTACTACAAAATAGACATACTCCAAAATCATGAAGTTTTACACATGTAAGCTTACAATTTATAGAATTTGGATTTGAAGTGGAGTTTTCAATCTAAGTTTCGATACTTTACTACAAGAATAACTCTAAGCAATCATTAGTGCATGTGATTAGAAACTATATCTCTTAGGGCTACTTGGATTGTTCCATTTGACAAAAATAGCAAAACTTTCACCAAGGCTAAGCAATCATTTTAGTGTGTGTGTATTACACACTTTCTTTGGTGGATCATTAAGTTCTTTGGCTCACAAGCAAAGTGGGGCAGACTATTGACTTGTTTTCTGTATCTTTGCTTTGGGATTTTACTTCCATATGAAATATCAATACAGCTCACATGTAAGGGTACAAAAAGTACAACTTTTGAGTCTGAAAATGCTGTGAGATAGCAAGAAAAAGAAAAAATCATTACAAATAATACCTCAGAAGGAAAACAATACACTAAACTGAACAAAGAATAAGAGTTTATAGATTATGTGAGATAAAACATTGCTCATCAGAAAGACTGGAATATAAATTATATAATAACCTCTGGTGGTATGGTATAGATGAATATGTTAATACAACTAGTTTTTCCTAAGATTCTCTGTCATGTAATAAAAATGAACAGCTATCTTATTTATATGTATGGTTATACACAGAAGGGATGAATAGGAATTGCTTCAGCACATCATGGTTTATAATTGTGGAATTTTCTGTTCGGGATTGTAACTTTCACCAATAGAAAATGCAAGAAAGAACACATCTTGATGTGGCTCAAGATAAAATTTGAAACAAATAATAATCTCAAGGTGTAAAAACTCAGTTACTTTATCATCAAAGAATATGTACAGCAGACATTACCTCATCACTGAACCTTTCCCAGTTCCTTGTTCTCTCTATTTTGGTCACTCCCAAATCTGAGGCTGAAGGATGGAAAATTTTTCTGCATCTCACATTCCCTGATTATGATACTGAAAATTTTACTGTTTTTAAGTATCTTAGAATCATATTTAGCATAATTTTCCTCTAATATTGTAGATGAATGAAAAGATCTTTCTAAGCACAAAACCCTAACATAAAAATATGGAGAAGTAAATTGATAATTTGATTCCATAAAAATGAAAATATGTCAAAATTTTAGAAATAAGTAAAAAAACTCTCAATACCAAAGCCTGTCTGAAGGATAAAGTACATCAATAAATTAAAGGCTGTCATGTCTTAATTAAAAAAAAAAAAAGATGGACCAAGAGATTGAGGGAGGAGAGGGGAAAGGGATGAAAGAAGAATTAAGATGTGTTATGCACATGTGCCAACTTCCCACGATGAATGTAATCATTATGAACATAGGAAACATGTTCAAGATGTTCAGGACAACAGTACCGGAATAGAGAGAAGTGAAGACAGTCTGAGGGGGTGGGTAAGGTGGTGCACAGACCACATGGCTGGAGCAAACACTGAGGAGCAGTACATTTGATGTTCAAAAAGTAACGTGGATAAATCTCAGAAACAAAGACCAAGAATACAAGATCCTTACTTGTATGACAATTGTTCTCATAGCACAAATATGCATGAGGAAAACACTGTTGGTTTTCCAGTTGAACTGAAACTTCTAGTTCTGTTCTTTCTTACTTGTTACCTATAATAGATTGTGTAAAATTTAGCAACACAGGCTAAAAAACACTATATACTGGCATCCCCAGCCACTGATACTTTTGGAGCTGCTATTTTTGGTCAATAAGACGTAACTAGAATTATGGAAAAGCATTTGTTCTCCTGACAGAATATAAGAGAAAGCACTAACTTTGCTCAATCTCCATTGTCCTACTTTAATGACAAGTGTGATTGCTGAAATTGTAATGCCATTTTATCTCCTGAGGCAACACATGGGGAAAGGAGAAGCCAGCACCTAACGATAGGGAAGCAAAGCACACAAAGGAACTGGAGTCTCTCATGACATCACCGAGTTACTGAGCCAACACCAGGAATAGTCTACTTCTAGAGTGCGTTATGTGAGGAAACCAAATCATTATTTATGTAATCATAGTTAATCAAGTATTCTGTTACTTACAAAGAGATGTGAAGAAGAAACTTGGGACTATCTGGTATACTTAGTACTAAAGAACAAGTGATGCAAGGTCAAAAGAAATGTCAGGAATGAGATGTCAGATAAGTATATCTCCTACCTGAAGTCATTCACATTAATTTTAATCAATAGCTTGTTTGAATATCACTGCCTCTAATAAGAGACATTCTTTACACAAGAATTATAAATAAATACTTGGGAAAAAGAAAGGAAGCATAAACAAAGGGCAAATGAAAAAGAATATATCTAAAAAGTTACTACAGAAAACTGAAAATTTTAGTCAAGAATTCTCCTTTCCTTGAAAATAAAAATTAAAGAAACATAGATTTGTGATAAAAATCTCAAAAGATACAGAGAGAAGAAAAAGAGGTATTAAGACACTGTAAAACCAGCAGTAGTAAGATGACAGAACCCAAAAGAAATGGAAGATAAAAATAAAATCATTATCAACATGAAAGATTCTTTCAAAGCAGCTAACAAATAATAGAGGACAAATATTGGTCATGAGCATAGGAGAATAGTTTTTAAAAAACACTCCAAATAAAGTATAAACAATAAAAAACATCGACATGATGATACTACTTATGCGATGAAATGCAGAAAGTGGTTGGTCTTAGGGGAAGAGGAAAATTAGATAAATAGGAGTGTAAAGGAAATTTCTGGAAGGTAGAATGTTCTGTATCTTGCTTTGTGTGGTAATTACATGGGTGTATACATTGGTCAAAAGGCAAAAATCTAAAGACCTAATGTCTGCATTCTTTGAAAGATAAATTACATATATATATATATATATACATATATATATATATATATATATATATATGATACATAATATGTTATAATGGGACAGATTTAGACAATAAAAAGCTTACTATAGTAGAACATATTAATATACACAATCTCACATTTATATCCATTTCTTTTGTTTTAGTGGCAAGCAGCTAAAATTAACTTATTTAGCAGAAATCTCAAATAAAGTTCAATTTTATTACCTATAGTATTTATGTTGTACATTAAATCTCTACAGTTGTTCATTTTACAGAACTGTATATTATACTAATTCGATGTAAAAATTTAAAATACGCTAAAATTATTAGAGAAAATTGTAGATATGAACAACAGAAAAAGATACATCATTCACAGAATTGAAACACTGAAGAACAGAGAAATACAAATGGGTAAAATATTTAACAAAGGGAAAAATATTTTTCAGAATAAATCATCAGAATCTTATAAAGAAGGGACACCCTGGGACCGGGGATATAGCTCAGCGGCACGGCGCCTGCCTGGCAAGCGTTGAGTTTGATTACCACTTCCCCCATGCCAAAAAAAAAAAAAAAACAAAAAGAAGGGATACCCTATGTTCCAGGAAAAATGAGCTCAAAATTATTAAGATAAGGGTAAGAATAATGGAAAACTCCTATGTTTGTATGAAAACACTCTCCTGAATATTACAAAAGTACTTTCTCAAAAGATAAATCTAGGGCCTGTGAGATGGCTCAGCGGCTTAAGCGCCTGCCCGGCAAGCGCGGCGGCCCGAGTTCGACTCCCGGAACCCGCATACGCAAAAGGGGCCGGTGATATCGCTCAGCGGCACGGGCGCCTGCTGGCGCGCGAGGTCCTGAGGTCGACCCCCCGGTACCCACAAAAAAAAAAAAGAAAGAAAAAAAAAAGATAAATCTAAATTCAAACAAGCAATTAAAACCAAAACTTAAGAATATTTAGGAAAAAATGGTTTGTAAATATATTCTGCTAGGGGCTGGTGAGATGGCTCAGCAGGCATAAACGCCTGCCTGGCACATGCGAGGGCCCGAGTTCGACTTCCGCAACCCACATACAAGAAAAGGGCCAGTGATATTGCTCAGTGGCACGGGCGCCTGCTGGCGCACGAGGTCCTGAGGTCGACCCCCGGTACCCACACACACAAAAAATACATATATATATATATATATATATATATATATATATATATATATATATATGTATATATGTATATAATATATACTCTGCTGATACATATGAAGTATGACTAAAACTGTATTGAGAAAAAAAATTTACTGCCTTCAACATTTTCCTAAGAGCAGAAACAAGTAAAATCCATTCAAATTAAATAGTAAAATGAACTAAATAAATAAGTGAATAAACAAGAATGATAGCAAAGCCAGGGAAAGCAAAAGGAATAAATGAAGTTAGAATTACTGAATCAGGATGATTTCTTTTTCAGTTATATTTCCCCAACACATGCAAGTGTTGAAAATTAAATGGTAAAGATTAATAATTGCTTTGAACAATTTTATGATGAAAGTTCATTCAGTTATAATGGTTATATCAATCTGTGTTTATATATACATGATTTACATAATTTTATGCTTCTGTTATGTCTAATATTACTCCCTCCCTGTGTATGTGAATATTTAAAAAACAAACAGTTGCTGCTTTGTTGAAGAAAAGGTGTTGAGTTGATCCATGCAGTATGTGTTGGCATCAATGTGTGGTAAATTAATATTCCATGTGCACCAACTGTCTAGTCATTGCCAAGATTGTAAATTTTTAACTGAGAATTCTGCATGCAAACTCATGATGAACTCAGAGTCATAGATGCATGAAGATTGGGCTGTACCTCAATATCACATGTTATGATTTTCTTCATAATTCCAGTTTATAATGTTAATATTTTATTACTATTTTTAGTAAATGACTCAGTTTGCAACTAAAATAATTTGGGGGAGAATTTACTGGGAAAGGCGCTTGCGACAGAAACCATATACAAAAATGTGTTCCTGATTGTGTGACTTTATTAAATTAGGATACAAAAGTTTTATTGCACTGGACAAAACTTCCTCTTTTTTTTTTTTTAGATAATAAAAAGACAGTCATATTGTTTAGCTCTCAACTTCTGTCAGTATTTGCAAAGTCCAAACTTAGTTAAACTTTTCTTGAAAATGTATTGTTATTGTTTTGTTTGTTTGTTTGTTTGTTTGTTTTTGTCTTTGACTACACAGCCATTTCCACCCCCCAGACACTTTGTCTTTGGTGACTTAGATTTATTAATAACATAATATCTACGCCAACTCTTTGGTAACCATGTACTGGTACATTTGCTGTAGCTAAAATATGATTAAGATCAAAGTTTATTTAAAGAGTGGAAAAATATGATGAAAAATCAGCAGCGTATAGTAATTTGGATGGCCTGAAGTAGAGGATCTCACATTTTATTTCATGTAAATGAACCATAAGGGCTGGGCAGAGCCCTGACTGCGAGACAAGCAGGAGCAGAGGAAGGACAACTTGTATGAGTTTAAATGAAATTGATTCAGCTGTGGGATCACATTCCATATCTATATTCTGTGTTAAGGCAAATATCACATGAATCAGTAGAAGACTATTTTATAGACAGATCCCCTTTTCCCAGTTGCTCCAGCTCAAACTTGGAGTCATTTACATCTCTTCCCTGTCTCTTTCAATTCACATTCAGTCCAAGTACCAACATATTTGCTTAATAGATATTCAGAATTTAATCCTCACTGAGACCATCCTGGTCTAAATTTATAACAATTCTTGTCTGGATTACTAGCCTCATCCTTCCACTAGTGGCTATGAAATTTTATTTTCCATTCAACAGCCAGAAGGGTATTTTAAAAATGTAAGACTGTAAAATAGTTTCTTATGCTGTGTAAGTAAAAGACATTGTCCTTTTCTATAAAGTCCTGCACAATGTGTCCCTTAGTATTTTCTACCACTTTTACATTCATTTCACTCCAGTTGTATTGGCCCCCATGCTACCTTTGTCTCCATAAACAAACTCAGACTTGGCATTCAGTTTCCCTGGAGTATGCTTCCACAGATATTTCATCTTCTTACCTAAATAGTATACCTCGTATTCACTATCCCCTTGATTTATTTTTTACACTGTCATTATTTTGATTCTTTTGCTTTATTTGTTTGAATACTTTGTCTATGTACTCATTTTCATCAACCTTCCTTCCTTTCTTCTTCTTTTTCCTTCTTCCCTTCCTCCCTCCCTCCCTCCCTTTGCTTTCTGTCTGCTTTCCTTTAACAGAAAGTGAACTCCATGAGGATAAAGATTTCTGCTGAGCTCACTACTGTATTCCCAATGCCTAAAACAGAACCTAACATACGAATGTTCAATATTTGAATTAATCAGTTCACTCATTTTTTAAGAGTGTCAGCCAGTATAGCAGATAACGAGCATGACAATGATATGAAATATACCACAGTTGAATGAAAAGAACAAGGAATATTGAAGCAGGAATTTTTAATTGATTGAGAAAGTTATTGAAATTTTATTAACCTTAATATACAATCTATAAAATGAGAATAAAAGTAATAATGTTATGGGAAGTGCAGCCTTGGTTATAACTGAAATTCTCTTTTGTTCCATGTTTGAACTTCTTGCGTGGGTCCTCTGTTAACCAAGATCCTGAACTCTTGCCTTACCTTCAGTTAGAATGCTAGCGCTTACTCTTCAGAAGTAACAGCATGTATAAATTGGCTTAGTGTTTGAACTCTGGCTTTCCTTCTTAGACATGGGTTTTGGTTCCTCAGAGCAGCTATCTCTTCTTAACTACTGTTATGGTTTGTGTCTGGAGGTCCCCCCAAAGCCTCATGCAGTCATGGAGGGCGGGTTTTTCGAAGGCGGCTGATTCTAGAGTTTGTGATTGATTCGGAGTGCGGTGCTGGGATTAAGGGTGAGTGATTGCTGGATCACTCCACTGATTGGAGTGGCACCGCTCTAATCCCAGCAGTCTGGTAAGACACAAGGGGCAGAAAGAGGCTTGTTTCCCCCTTTTGCTTTTGCTGCTTTTGCTGTCTTCTGCCGCCCCAGCCGCCATGAATTGTTGCCCCTCTGCCGTGTGCCACCCTGCCGTGGAACCAGCTGATTATGGACTGAAACCTCCCCAAACTGTGAGCTAAATAAACCTTCCCTTTCTTAATTTTGGGTGTCAGGTATTTTGTCTCAGCAATGAGAGAAAAGTAACCAAGACACCTACCCTTCCCTAAAGGATACTTTATATGAATAGAATTATTCTACATTAGTGCACGTTTTGTTCTTAACCTTTGTTACACCACATACTTCAAATTTGTTTGTTATATCCACGGATTGGTTCTGGAAATATTGATTATGAAAAGCAAAATAGAGTGTATTCTGGAGCCACATAGAACTAATTAGGCTTTATGATGTTACATTTTAGTCTTTCAATCTGTACTAGATAGTTATTTATCATTAACAAAAAGGTCCAAGTGACCAGTGTAGGCCTGGGAAAGTCTGGAATAAAATAGCAGTTCTAAAATAGAAATTAGAGGTCAGGAGAAGTAAAAGTCAAAATCTAAGGGTTGTAGTTTGTTAGAGTCAAGTTCTATTTTTCACATTGCAAAAGTAGTAAAAAGTAAAAATCAAAAGGAATGATCCCTCATATTGGAGCACTTGTCTGGAAATGTAACAGTGAGAGAAAGGAGATTAGGAAGTTCAAGGGGTCTGTGAAAGTCAGAGAGAATGAACAAGAACTATTTCCATTTCTTTTCAAGGCAAAGGCACCATTAACTTGACAAATGGCTGGTTCTTGGTGGAGCTGTTGATCACACACATTTATAGTGTCAGAAAGATGTAGTGAGACAATGAGAAATAGGGTAGTTTGAAACTCTGGTTAGCAAAACAAAGACAGGAAAATAAATGAAAAAGTGTCTTAAAAGTTTCCAAGATAATGGGGAATAAAGAACGCATGACCAGTTGCCAGCCTTTGAAGCTCTGTAGCCTCTGAATATCCAAATCAAGAGTCAAATTTATCTAAGACCAGCACTTAGAGTTGATCATTTCTAGTGGAAAGTTCTAAGAATTCAAGCTCATCAAAAACATTATACTAAGTACTTTTGATAAATGCTTGTTAGACTAGAGTAGGGAGGGATAAGATAAGAAATGAAGTGGATTGGAGGATCCTATGGGGAAATTGACAGAGTGCTAGAATGTCACAGTTCTGAGATAGAAATAACTGCAGACACACAGGCAGATGGACCATTCACAGTGTTGCAGAGAAACATTCCGTGTGCTTAGCAGGAAACCAAAGTACAAAAGGAGAGCAGAGGGCTCTGATGTGAGGCACCGTCTGAGTATCCAGGAGAGTCACGGAAGCTGAGTCCTTCACAGCAGAGCACCTACATTTCACTGAACCTGTCCAGTGTCTGTGATGCTGGCTGCATGGTGTGTCCATTTCTAATTTGGAATTGTTTATAATTAGCTAAAATCTAGCCTAGCAACCTCTCAGCAAACATTTTATCCTTGATTATTGCCTGACACTTTGTCCACCTCCATGTGCTTAAGCTGTGCGATTGTTCACATATGTGATGTCCAGTGATGCTCACCAGCTCAAGAAGTAGTGCAGACCTTCTCTTCTGTATGAAGATGAGGGATGTACTTGCTTTGGGGGAAGGCTAAATAAGCATCACATGTACATTTTTATTAAATCAAACACATGGTGCTCCATAAATGATGCGTTGCCATTATTATTTCAGTGTATGTCATTTTGGAAAAATCATTTAAAAATAACTCCTTAAGGTATAGTGATGGAGAAATAAATAAGCCAGTTGAGCTCATGGTCAAGACTCTGATTCTCAATGACCATTCTCCCTCACAATGTCATGCCAGACAGCACTTGCTTCTGGCTGGCAATCAGCATATTACGGATCTAAAATGCAAAATTTATTTTCTTGCACTTAATTAATATTTGATTATACCTTCAGGGAACAATTCTGTACTTCAGTTAGTGACAACTTTTTCTTTAGTGTATGTTTTATTCTCTTTTGATATTTATGACTATAACCGTGATCTAACTGGATATCTGTCACCTGAGTTTTACCCCAATATTGATTCTGATGATCTGTGCAGCTAAGAGTTGCCCAATTTATCCTTCACCAGTGCAAATATAAGATATATTCCCCCTAAATATATATTGCCCCCTAAATCTGTACTATTGAATGGAGGGACAATCTTCATTCATTCATTCAAATAATATTTGTTGCATCCCTGTTCTCATAGAGTTAGAGCTTATGGGAAGTGTCTAAGAGAGAAATGAATCAGTCAAACTGATTATTATGCAAGTAAATACTTATATAAGCCAATGTGAAAAGGCTTCTAAATATGATGAACTATATGAAGGAAGAGTCTCAGGAATATAAGAATACGCAATGACGGGCCTTCCATGTGGATGGGGGGCAGCAAGACTGACTTCATTAAGGCCTTTTCTGAAGAAAAGAGTTCATATTGAGATTAAAAGTATGAATATGAATTTAGTGGATGACAGGAAGTGAGGGGAAGAAGAAGATAGACAAGAGTATTTGATCATTTAAGGATTAATATTCTCTTAGACTGAAGTATGATTTTCCAGCAGTAAAAAGGTAAGATATTTATATTGCTGATTTTCATTAATTAATTCAGTATAGATTGATTAAGTACTTATTATGTCGGGTGCTTTATAATATATTGGGAATATAGTAGTATTTCCTTGGCTGTTTACATAATCACTTATTCACTTAGCTTGTAGTCTGGTGGGAGAGAGAATAACTAATAAAATAACTATTAAAAAGTATTAAATTTCAAATACAACATTATCATTATAAATATAAGATATATGTATAATGCATAATACAAGCTTTCCCCAAAATGATATTCTTAAATTTAGAGTTGAAGGATCAGTGGGTATTAACTAGGAAAAGATGGGAAGGAGCTAATTTCAAGATGAAATAATAGAAAGCTAATGTCCTCAACAGAAGAGAGTATCAGAAAGAATATTGTGTGAGGTGAAGATAGAGAACTAGATAGAATTAAGCTATACATGATCTTATTGATAGGATGTGTTAATTATGGGCGCACTAAGAAGCTGATGCCAAAACAAAGTTATATTAGGGAAAATGATGGTGTTAAAATAGGAAGGGGTCAGGAAAGTTGGCAGAACTTTCAGACCATAGTATAAATTGAGTAGTAGCATTTTAGATTGATATTCAGTTTAAGAAAACTTCAATAAAACTTTTGGATACCCAGCACCAAATCCACAGACAAAGGAACAGTCTGTCCCATAAAGAGATCTGCCTTAGCAGTCGGTGGAGAGCAGCTTGTGTGTGCAATGGCCCATTGTTAGCAAGTACAGATGGATTTCAAAAACCGGCAGCACTGTACTACACTGATTGCATCTGAGGTCGCTTAATGTGATTCTTTATAATACTTATAAACTGGTAGTTATATCCAGAGACTAGATCAGATTAAAAATAATTGGTGATTGTTAGCTTTTCTCTTTTGCAATGATGCTTTTTTATATGCAGACATTTTATATTGTTCTGTATTTTGCTGTATTTGAATCTGTCAGTATTTTCCTTTTTATTCCCTCTTTTGTTTACAATGTTTTACCTGTGTCTCATTTTAGTATTTAAGAGCACACGGATTTTAGCCTCCAAGGGTTAAAATCTTGTTATAACTTTGAATATTTTTCTTAATAAAAATAATGTTTATTGAGCTTTTATGACATACTTAACCTAAACTTTATTTCTTTAGTTTTGATTCTGTTTTACCTTGTTTTGTTTTTGTCTTTGGTACTTCTTTCTTATATTTTCAACCTTTTTGTAATTTTGCATATAAGATATGCCTGTTTCCAGGTTTTACATTTTCAATCATTATGACAGTCGGCCCTTCCTCCACTTTTTTTTTTTTTTTTTTTTTTTTTTTTTTGTGGGTACCGGGGGGACGACCTCAGGACCTCGCGCGCCAACAGGCACCCGTGCCACTGAGCGATATCACCGGCCCCTTTTTTGTATGTGGGTTCCGGGAGTCGAACTCCGGCCTTCGCGCTTGCAAGGCAGGCGCTTACGCCACTGAGCCATCTCACCGGCCCTCTTCCTCCACTTTTAAGTAGAGCATTTATTTCATTACATCTTAAAATTATGTATAAATTTGATTTATTGCAGAAAATAATGTAAGGAAATACCATGCAAACAAAGGGCAATGAATTCTTTTCTATATAAAAGAGGGGAAAAAGAAATTTTTTTATTAAGAAAATTTCCTTCTAATTTTTTAAAAAAGATAACTCATATTAACATGGAGGGTAGATTTTTAAGCAATTGTTTTATAAAATAATCCATATGAAAATGAGAGCGCCACTGATGACAATGACAGTAGAAGGAAAGGATGAGCACTATGATAGAAAAGTTAGCTCAGGAAGATACAGTTTTGAAGAGCAACAAATAATTAACTGTTTTGACAATATGAGCAGTGCTTCTTCATAGGCTTTCTCATGAATTTTTAGATTTTATACCTGACTTCTGACAGGGAAATTCATAGTTGTGGCTTTTGATATGTTGGGATTTATGGCCCTGGATATTGTCTAGAGAAAGATACCCTTAAAGTATAGTGGGAAGTATAACATTTAAATTTGAAGTTCAGGGGTTAGAGTATAAAATGTCACGAATCACCAACATGTGGTAGAAGCGATAGTTGAGTTTATGTGAGTTGATGATTTCAAAATAGGTATATATATGAAAAGACAGGATGGTCAATAATAGGCCCTAAGGAAAAGCAACAAGTGGGAAGATGAGTAAACTGAAAAACAAAACCAAACCACAAAACACAGTGAGAGATAAAACAAAAACAAAAACATCATAGGTAATGTGATAGAAACCCAGGAAAGAAAGTTTTCCAGCAGCAGGAAGTGATGATTACTGTCAGACTTCAAAGTGTCTCATAAACTAAGGAATAAAATGAGCCCACTCTTTGGATTTGAAAAATTGGAAATAATTTGAAAATGTTAAGAAACACATTTCAAAAGTTTCACTTACGAGGACAAAGGGAAATTTTCTCAAAATTATTGCCCCACAGAGCTGATCTTTGAAAATGGTCAAGGCACTTTCTAGCCATTGCATTTTTCTGTGTTTCTGTATGTAGCACCTTACAACTTCCAGTCAGCCATGGCAGCCGCTGGAAGGGCTGCTGTGTTCTCACAGTGATCGCATCTGCAGTCACCCAAGGCTGTCTCGTTCCTCTTGAATCCTATGGTCACAGTGCCTGTGACATGAAAAATATTTATTTATTCAACAAATGCTTACTGAACATCGACTCAAGACTGAGTATTGGGAGCATGAAAATAAATAAGACTGATGTGAGTTCCTCTTTGACTATCAAAGAGACAGATGGAAGCACATTAGGAACTGGATTTTCATCTCATAATAACATAGTCCACCATGGAAAAAAGCCAAGATTTATTACTATGCGTATTAGTTCAATAAACTTAAATTTATTATTAACTATGTGTATTAGTTCAGTGAACTTAAATTTTTTAAGGACTAGAATACTATGTTTTGCTTTTCTGTAGTTGAGTACAAATAGTTAAAAGTATTGCCTTCCATAAGAAAAATACTTACATATTCAAAGCAATCCATTCAAAGACAGGGTCTTTCACTGCAATTCAGTATGTGACCCAGATCTTCTCTGTAGTAGTAAATAGATGATAAATTATCACTTATTTATGACTATATATCATGGATGGATAGTGGTTTGGTAATAAGTATCTAATCTTATAAATAATAATATTTTCTGACCTAATAATACCATTCTGAGTAAAACTTCCAAAGAAATGCTTAAAAAAAATAAAAACCAACATATATACACATATTTTATACCAAGATAATTTGGTAACATTAGGGTATAAGCAGTATGTCTCAAACAAAGGGGCTATGAACTACTGTAAATTTATCATTATCTTCATAATTATCATAGCTTTAGGTATTAGTAATAGTGTAGAAAATAATAATTATAATCATATAAGATGCCAAGATTAAAGAACAACTGCAATAATAAGTTTCATGACTTTAAGTTAAAGGGTCAATTGTAGATGAAATGAAAATTATATAGTGAACTAAAATGACTTTATGCCAATAAGTTAATGAGATTCTTTCCTGTATTTGTGAGTGGGCACATATATGGAAACTTGCCCAAGAATAGAGCTGGTTTGAGTAGAATTTCATTAGAATTGCTTAACCGAGGAAATTCTTCCAGGGAGAATTACACATAGTTGTTCTTATGCCAGAAATTCTAATAATGTCAAGATGCTGGTTCCCTGCCAAATAATATACTTAAATTAAGATGGTGGTACTTTCCCTCATTACTTTTGATACTAGTTAACTAGCAAATCAGAATGGACAAGGGACCTTGCATAGTAACAAAGAAGGAAAATCAAGAGATATGAGGTGTGTGTGTGTGTGTGTGTGTGTGTTATAGTGATGTTATTAAGCATAAAATGTGGGGTAAAAGGGGAATTATTTAAGATGTTCCATCAAAGCTGAGGACTAGTGTCTCAACTTTTGCAAACCAAAAATTAAGGTGATTTGGGCCGGTGAGATGGCTCAGTGGCCTACGCGCCTGCCTGGCAAGCGCGAGGGCCCGAGTTCGACTTCCGGATCCCACATATGAAAAAAGGGGCCGGTGATATCGCTCAGCGGCACAGGCGCCAGCTGGCGTGCGAGGTCCTGAGGTCGACCCCCGGTACCCACAAAAAAAAAAAAATTAAGGTGATTTGTTACTTTAATGTACCTACTGAACATCCACCATATGCTAAACAATATATTGGGCTCTTCCCAAGTGTTATCTCAGTTAATCCTTATAACAGTTTTAGTCATTTATTCAACAGATAACCATAAGATTATTATTATTATTATTATAGATTAAAAACGATACTCAGAAACATTATGCAACATACTCAATGTAAGAAAAACTGTACATAAGTATTTGGACTCGTATTTTCCTGATGCCAAAGCTCTCTCTGCTAGTTCACCTTGACCTTCAGAAGAATGGTAGGGCTTCTTTTTCTTTTAGTTAGTAATTTTGCAGATATGGGACCCACTAGGTCTCCTTTGAGGAGTTTGTTGTGAACTCTGAGTAGTGCAAACCTCCAGGGTCAGCACTTAATTACTCTATCACAACAGTCAAGTGAAGGTCACACTGTCTGAGGATGTTCCTAATCAGTGATTGAGCATAGACGAGGTAGAAGGTCCTGGATGTTCTGCCCACATTTTCATCCTCTATTGGTCAATCTTTGCTCCAGTGCTGCCTATGAGTTGACTAAGACTTTTATGTCTCTACAGAGCTTTCTGTGCTCCACCCTGTTTCCTTCCTCTTCATGTTTCCCAGACATTTGAAAAGTAGAGTATGAGGGAAGACGATGAATACAAAGAAAATGGAATTGGCTACCTGATATTAAGTTGAACAGCTGCTCTATTAAAGGAAATTTTAAAAATCCGAGGACATTGACCAAACAGTTGAAAGACAGAGGCAAAGGAACACCTTCCTAATACCCCATACCTGGTCATGCATTTGGTGTGGAAAGAAATGTGGTCCAAAATAATATATCACTTATATAGTAGTAAATTATCTGGCTATCTGGTCAGGGTCATAGAAGCAAAAAAGCCTGAAAAGTTATAGGCAGCAAAGTCTGTAATAGAGGCATGTAGATGGACATGGGTATAGTCATGAAGTGTGGAAGCACTGTGTATAACATGTTAGCACCTACCAGAAAGCATATACTATGGGAGATGCATGAGGTAATATACAAACACATAGACAAAAATGGCTCAGCCACTTGTCATTAGCCAGAATTCATTATTGGCTAAACTGGGACTGGCATGAAGAGGATAGGTATGTGGTGGCCACAGTGGGAAGACAGAGTTTTTACATACATCCAACAGCATAGATTCCCAAATGCTAAGCCCATTCTAACAACCATCTCCTTTGAATGTCCAGTCTGCCAGCAGAAAGAACATTGAATTTCCAATACAGTACTATTTACAGAGGAGGATCAACTGGCTACTTAACAGCAAGTTCTCTACCATAATCATTATCTGTGATGTTGGGGTTAGTATCTCACTCTCAGAGATACAGACACACGTTCTACATATCAGTTTTCCTTTCCAGCCTGTAGGACTTCACTGGGCACCACTAACCGGAGGGCTATAGAGTGTCTGAATCAAGCTGTAGGATCTTAACACCATAATATCCAAATGGGGAATCTACTTCACACAAAAAAGAGATGCTAGAATGAGTCCCTAACCATGGGATCCACTGGTCGCATACTATATCATCCAGGTGCAACTGGTCTGATAGAGCAATGTAATGGCATGATGAAGGAACAAAATAAGTTCTACTCCAGAAACATCCTCAGTGAGGATATGATGCCAACTTCCAGGAAATATTACATACACTGAATTGGAGATCTTATAGTTTGTAAACCCAAGAGAAAGGCATCAGTCCAGAAACCAAGTGGTAGGAGCAAGGGTGACCTGTGTTACTGTCACCTCTAAAGATCCACCCTGGGTGTGAATGGTACCAATCAAAAGGTTTGTAGTCTGAATGGAATAAAAAAGGGAAAGAAAAAGGATGTCTCACGTCTGTTTCTTAGGATGAGCTCCAGTCTTTGCCTTTGCCTTGGACATCTATCTCCTGGCTTCCAGTGCAGACTCTTTAGCTTTCCATTGCAGACTCTTCACCTTCTGATTTGGACTTACACAGGACTCTGTAGCAAGCTCCAGGCCTTCAACTTGAGACTGGGTCTTTCAGATATCTCCAGCACACAGAAAGATATTTTGCACTCTTCTACACCTGATTCTGCAGGTGGCTTTTGCAAGCCTACCTACCTTGTAAATCCATATAATATATATATAGTAAATATATATATATAGTAAATCCATATATATATATAGATAGATGTAGTTTTTTTGCCCAATATGGGACTCTGTTCTTGCACAATCTCTTTTTTCTGAAACTCCTCATTGAATTTTCACCAATCAACCAAAGATTATTTTGCTCAATTAGAATGGAAATCATGAAATTGGCACGTCACTGGGTCCAAGGTATTCCCCTAAAAAGGAAATGGGAACCTCAACTTGTACCCTCCTTCATGGAGTATCAAATCTGGTTTATAAAATCTGGTCATAGAAAATGAATTTGAGGACATGTGAGAATCATAGGCAGATTTATTATATAGAGTTAGAAAGTAAGAGAAAATAGGGAAAGGACTTCAGCTTGAGAAGCTAAAGGAGGCACAACTCTAACTAATGAAGAGGATCTTACTGGCCCATGAACAAAAGAAAAGGATTAGCTTTTATGACTTTGCTGGGGTTGGCCAAGGGCAGCTAGTTTTTCATTGGTTCATGCCTATAGTATTTTTTAAAACTTTATTTTATGTTGTTAGTACATGCGTGTAGTACATAATGTTTACATCCCTTGTGGGAATTTGGTGCATGTACATAACACACCTTAATTCCTTTTTTCATCGTCTTTCCTTTCCTTCCCTCCCTCCTCCCTGCCCCCATCTCTTGATCCCTTTCCTTTTTTTCTTTTTGTACACGTTTGCAGTACATAATTTTTACATTCCTTGCATGGAGTTGGTATATATACATAACATATCCCAATTCCTTTTTTAAAAAATCCCCATCCCTTCCTCTCCCTCCATCTCTTGATTTCCTTCCCCTTTGAGAAACATACTTCTCTCTCATGTTTCATTGTATGTCCTTAGCCAAAAGGGTGAGTGGCCATTCTTACTGTTGGAGACATCCTGGCTTTCCCCTCCCACTCCCTCAGGCAGTTACAGTACACCTAGTCCTTGCTGTAAGAGTAGGGCTTAAGGAGAGGCTGCATTCCATGCATTATTAGCAAAGGAAGATAGAGGAAAATGATGGAGGATGGAGAAAAAGAGATGTTTCCATCTTCAGTGAGTAGCAGGTCATGGTTTAAAATCCAGGAATCCATGTCTGTGTCTTATAGTGTACCTGTCCTATTTCAGGATCAACTGAGTCTTTAACAGATCTGTATCATGGATTGTAGCATCCTCTGACCAAGTCTACATACTTCCCCCATTGTTTTTATAGGTATCACATCTGTACAGCAGTAAAAGATTTTCCATGTTTCTCCTAATGTTGTCTATCTGATATTAGTAGGCATGCAGCATGAAAGATGCTTTAAATTATTTATTTAATGAAAGTTATATAAACCCATCATTAGCAATAGGATCACTCCCCATGAACCTATTACTAGATTTTTATTTTTGTCACATTAATACAGTAAACATTAGAGCCAACAAGACAAATAAAAATTACTAAGCCCAACAATTTGATGCAATTTAAAGTAATAAAAGTCTGGTTTCGATACTGTAACATCTTGTATTGCTATAACTGTATATAAGTGGATAAGAAATGATCAAACTGAAAAACCCTAATATAACTCTTGTTGATGACATGGAGATAAAAAGGAAATAAGACACCCTTAATAATCAACTAATATTATGTTGATTTAAGTGTTTCAAACAATTGATAACATTAACCCACTGAATTCTCAGGACAATCATATTTATTATCATATTTATTTTATAGGTAAGTATTTCAAGGGACAGTTTAGTAAGTAACCTTGATTGGAAACTGTGCTATAACAATCCATACACAAATCTGTTAACAACAGAGTAATGCTTTTAAATAAATAAGTAGCACTCATTCAGGCTGGTGTCTCATTGGTTAAACAAATGAGGAAACAAAAAACACATGGGTAAATGAAAGACAGTGGCCATATTTGCAAGAATTATCAGGACTTTGGGATAAGAGTTGCACTAATACTTACATATATAAATCATGTGGGAAAAGATAGGAACATAAATATAGGTTAAATATACATTCTAAAGATTAAACCTGGCTTAACTCAGAAATAAATTTTCATGTTGTATCTTTTAAAACAAATAGAATTATAAAGTAAAGATTTTTCCAAAAGAAAGTAAATATATATTATTTAAAACCATCACCCAGATTATTTAAAACTGTTACCCAGAAACAATGTAAAAGGATAAAAGGCAAGCAGAAACATGAGAAATGTTTGTTCTTGAAATACTTCTGCATAAAGTAAGAACTGCAGGTTCATCACCTCCTTTTTTTTTTTTTTTTTTTTTTTTTGCCTGGAGTCACTCTACCACCACTCCTCCACTGACAATAGCAAACCACGGTTCTACTGGCTCAAGGTGGCGGGTGATGGAGTTCAGGGTAGGAAGACAGCTGCATATTTAAGGGGATAATTTCAGAAGAAAGGTATCCTTGACAAGAGTGAGACCCAAAATGTGAGCTTAAATCCTGCTCAAATCACTTGCAGAATGGTAAACTATGCACGAATATGGGAGAACCCAGGAATACTGACAATGAAGAAGGAAACCAGAAGAACTTTTGTTCTTCAAAAATAGGATGACTTCTAGTAAGATTGACATTTTGCTGTACCTTTGATGGCTTGATTGCTCACATTTGCAGTTGCAAATGGAAACTTTACTGCTTTGAATATCTGTGGTCAGAGTTTACAGTTGGTAGAGTACCTGGAAATTTAGTGAGGCACAGAAACAAGAAAATCACACAGAAGAAAAAGTAATATATACATTAGATAGCTTGATTGTGGTCGTCATTTCACAATGTGTATGTACATCCCAGCATCACACTGTATGTGTGTGTGTGTGTATGGTACTGGGCATTGAACCCAGGGCCATTGCAATGAACTACATTCCCAGACTATTTTCATCTTCTATTTGTTTATTTGTTTTTATTTTGAGACTGGTTTTTTCTAAGGCATTAAATTGTTAAGGCTGGGCTTGAACTTCAGTTCTCCTGTCTCAGCTTCCTAGAGTGATGGGTTTACAGGCATGAACCTCCACACCTGGCTACATGGTATACCTTCAATGTGGGCAACTTAGAGTCACTTAAATGCCTCAATAAAGCTGATAAAAAAGAAGGTTAAAGGCAATATGTTTTAGTATTCTGTGCTGATTTAAAAAATTATGAGGAACTTGTTCACTTTTAAAAAGGCCTTATTTTCCCATGGTTCCAAAGGCTAGAGGTTCAACTTTAGCTTCACTAGGAAAAAGCAAGGAGTTGGCAGGGTGATATTTCCTCCAGAGTCTTGAGAGAATGGTGTCCTTTGCCTCTTCCAGCTTCTGTGTATCCATTTTCCTACTAAAGTTTCCAAATTCCCTTTCTAATTTAAACTTTGTTTTCTATGCCTACTGCACAGCTGGCTATTCATTTCACTCTTGGGATAGTCTAAGTCTTTCTTGGATTCTATGTCATTTTCTTTTTATGGATATGGCTTTCATTCAGCAATAGTTCATCCTAAATGAATTTTAGATACAAAGAGGATAAATTTAGGAACTTTTATGTTTCTGCAGTGCTATTTTTATCTTCACATTTATTTGCAGTTTGGCTGGGTGGGAAATTGAGGGTCAAATTCATTCAGTCTTCTATTTGTGAAGACGTTGCCCTTAGGACTCCATTTTTTGTTTCCAGTGTTGTTGATGAGAAGTCAGGTGTATCCCACCATGGATGACCCTTTTCTGTTATCAGTTTTCTTCTAGATCAACTTTGGTATGTACCTGTTTCCTCCACAACCAACTCCACATATCAAGCCTCTCCCACGCTGAGCTTGTTTCCACTACAGCCTTCTCTCAATATATACTCAGAGTTTTCTCTGTATATAATAACAGAACACTGCCCCGTCTCCCTATCCTAGAAATTCATGAAAATGTATTTCTTTTTTTTTTTTTTTTTTTTTTTTTTAATGGTTAATACATTGTGTATTACTATCTTTAAGTTAGTTATTCAGGACACCAGACATTAGCATTATCCAAACATTATTGGCACAAACCTTACTCTTCAATGAACTAAGTAAAAATCGTAGTGTATCTATCTTAACCATCTTATATATATATATACAATTTTTTTTCCCTTTCCCTTCTTTCTTTTCCTTATTCCAGTCTCTCTTTCCTTTTGACCAGTTTCTTTTTGATTCACCATGTCTATTGTACATTTTGGATCTTATATACTCTTTCAGTTTCTCATACTAGAGAGACAATACGATGCTTACACATGTGCTTCTGGTTTATTTCACTTATGAGTATTTTCTCGAGTTGCATCCATTTACCTATAAAAGTCTCCAGTTTATCCTTCTTAATGGCTGAGTAGTACTCCATTGTATAAAAATACCACATCTTTCTTATCCATTCCTCAGTTGATGGGCATTTGGGTTGTTTCCAAGATCTGGCTATTACAAATTGTGCTGCTATAAACATGGGTGCACATATATCGCTGTGGTATGATGTTTTTAATTCTTCTGGGAAGATGCCCAGAAGGGGAATAGCTGGGTCAAATGGGACCTCCAACCCTAGCTTTTTGAGGAATCTCCACACTGACTTCCACAGTGGCTGTACCAGTCGACACTCCCACCAACAGTGGAGAAGGGTTCCTTTTTCCCCACAGCCCCTCCAGCATTTGTTATTAGTTGATTTCTTTATAGTAGCCATTCTTTCTGGGGTGAGATGGTATCTCAGTGTTGTTTTAATTTGCATCTCTCGAATGACTAGTGATGTTGCACATTTTTTTGTATATTTATTTGCCATTAGTATTTCTTCATCTGAGAAATGTGTATTCATCTCAGATGCCCATTTTTGGAGTGGGTCTTTAAATTTGGGAGGTCTGATTTTTTTGAGTTCTTTATATGTTCTCAATAGTAATCCTTTGTCTGAGGAACAGCTGGCAAACATTTTTTCCCACATTGTGGGTTGTCTCTTCACTCTGTTGGTGGTTTCTCTTGCTGTGCAAAAGCTTTTTAATAAGATGAGATCCCAGTTATTGATTCTTTGGGATAGTTCCCGTGCGGTTGAGTTTTTATTCATAAAGTCTTTGCCTACACCAATGTCTCCAAGGGTTTTACCTATCCTACCTTCCAGCAGATTTAATGTTTCTGTTTTAATATTTAGATCTCTGATCCATTTTGAATTTAGTTTAGTGCATGGTGAAAGATATGGGTCTAGTTTTAATCTTCGGCATGTGTAGAGCCAGTTTTTCCAGCACCATTTATTAAAGAGGCTATCTTTCTTCCAGCGAATGTGTTTGGCACCTTTGTCAAAGATAAGGTGGCTTAGTATGTCTGGGGTTGTTTCAGCATCTTCTAATCTGTTCCATTGATCTTCAGGTCTGTTTTTTTGCCAGTACCACACTGTTTTTATCACAGTAGCTTTATAGTATAATTTCAAGTCGGGGATTGTGATGCCCCCTGCCTTGCCTTTGTTGCCCAGAATTGCCTTTGCTATTCTAGGTCTCTTCTGATTCCAAATGAATTTTAGGATTGTTTTCTCTAATTCTGTGAGATATGCTGTTGGAATTTTGATTGGAATTGCATTAAATCTGTATAACAATTTTGGAAGTATGGCCATTTTCACTATATTGGTTCTTCCTATCCAGGAGCAAGGGATATCTTTCCATTTTCTGATATCCTCTTCAATCTCCTTTTTCAGAGTACTGTAGTTTTCAGTATAGAGGTCTTTTACATCCTTCGTGAGGTTGATTCCTAGGTATTTCATTTTTTTGGATGTTATTGTGAAAGGTATTGTTTCCCTAATTTCTCTTTCAGTAAGTTTGTTATTTGTGTACAGGAAGGCTATTGACTTTTGAGTATTGACTTTGTATCCAGCTACACTACTGAATTTGCTTATCAAATCTAGCAGTTTTTTAGTGGAGTTTTTGGGGTCTTCTGTGTAGAGTATCATGTCATCTGCAAATAATGATAATTTAACTTCTTCCTTTCCGATCATTATTCCTTTTATTTCTTTCTCTTGTCTAATCGCTCTGGCTAAAGTTTCCAGAACTATGTTGAATAAGAGTGGGGACAGTGGACATCCTTGTCTTGTTCCTGATTTTAGAGGGAAGGCTTTCAGTTTTTGGCCATTTAGTATGATATTGGCTGTTGGTTTGTCATAGATAGCTTTTACCAGATTGAGATAAAGACCCTCTATTCCAATTTTCTGTAGGGTTTTTATCATGAAAAGGTGCTGGACTTTGTCAAAAGCTTTTTCTGCATCTATTGAGATGATCATGTGATTTTTGTCTTTGGTTCTGTTAATATGCTGTATTACATTTATTGATTTACGTATGTTGAACCATCCCTGCATCCCTGGGATGAATCCAACTTGGTCATGGTGTATAATCTTCTTGATGATTTGTTGGATTCTGTTTGCCAGTATCTTATTAAGGATTTTTGCATCTATGTTCATTAGGGAGATTGGCCTGTAGTTCTCTTTCTTAGTTGGGTCCTTCTCTGGTTTTGGTATCAGGGTAATGCTTGCTTCCAGGAATGAATTTGGGAGTATTGCTTCCCTTTCAATTTCATTGAAAAGTTTGAGAAGTAGGGGCGTTAGCTCTTCTCTAAATTTCTTGTAGAATTCGGCAGTGAATCCATCAGGGCCTGGGCTTTTCTTTGTTGGGAGGTTTTTAATTACATCTTCAATTTCACTGGCTGATATTGGTTTATTTAGGATTTTTAAATCTTCTTGATTCAGCTTTGGTAATCCATACGAATCTAGGAATCTGTCCATTTCTTCTGCATTTTCCATCTTAGTAGAATATAAATTTTCAAAATAGGTATAGATGATCTTCTGGATTTCTGCAGGGTCCGTCGTGATATCACCCTTCTCATTTTCAATTGCATGGATTTGAGTCTTTTCTTTTCTTTTTTTAATAAGGTTGGATAAGGGTTTGTCAATCTTATTTATTCTTTCAAAGAACCAACTTTTTGCTTCATTGATTCTTTGTATTGTTTTTTTATTCTCCAATACGTTAATTTCTGCTCTGATCTTTATAATTTCCTCCCTTGTACGGGCTTTTGGCTTAACCTGCTCTTCTTTTTCTAGAAGCTCGAGGTTCACCCTTAAGTTGTTTATTTGCGCTTGTTCTATTTTCCTGATATAAGTGTTTAATGCTATAAATTTCCCTCTTAGGACTGCTTTCATTGTATCCCATAAGTTCCGGTATGTTGTACTGTCATTATCATTCAGTTGTAGAAAGTGACTAATTTCTTCTTTAATTTCATCTGTGACCCATTGGTTGTTCAGGAGGATGCTGTTTAATTTCCATGTGTTTAGGGAGTTTTTGTGGGATCTTTTGCCATTGATTTCCAATTTCATTGCACTATGGTCTGATAATATGCATGGGATAATTTCAATTCCTTTGCATTTACTTAAGCAGGTTTTATGAGCTAGTATGTGGTCTATTTTGGAGAACGTCCCATGTGCAGCTGAGAAGAATGTGTATTCTGATGTTGTGGGGTGGAACACTCTGTAGACATCTACTAAGTCCATTTGTTCAAAAGTTTGGTTCAGTTCTACTATTTCATTATTGATTTTCTGTCCAGTTGATCTATCTTTTTGTGACAGTGGAGTATTGAGATCTCCCAATATAATTGTATTAGTGCTTATTTGATTTTTCATGTCCTTTAGTACTTGTTTTATATAGCTGGGTGCATTGGTATTTGACGCATATATATTTATGATCGTTATCTCTTCCTCTTGGATTGTTCCCTTTACAAGGATGTAATGACCGTCTTTATCTCTCTGAATCCTTCTTGGCTTGAAGTTCACTTTGTCTGCAAAAAGAATAGCTACCCCTGCTTTTTTCTGGGTTCCTGTGGCATGGAGTATTGTTTTCCATCCTTTGACTTTCAGTCTATGAATTTCTTTCTGAATTAAATGTGTTTCTTGTATACAGCATATTGTTGGATCTTGCTTCTTGATCCATTTCGCCAGTCTGTGCCTTTTGATTGGTGAATTGAGACCGTTAACATTGATGGTTAAAACTGATATGTATTGACTTGTCATGATATTTTCCTGTTGTTGGTTCCCACTCTTTGTTTTTCCGCTTTCCGGCTATTTAAATATTTGCCCTGCCTGGTGGATTCCTTCTGTTGGGGTTCCTATCTCTTTCTAGAATGTCCTTCAGAACGTTTTGGAGTGCTGGTTTGGTGGTCATAAATTTTCTCAGATGTTCTTTGTCATGAAAGTATTTTATTTCTCCATCAATTTTGAAAGATAGTTTTGCAGGGTACATCAATCTGGGCTGAAAATTATTTTCCTTTAGAGCTTGCAATACATCATTCCAAGCTCTTCTTGAATTGAGGGTTTGTGCTGAAAAGTCAGCTGTGATTCTGATGGGTTTTCCTTCATAGGTGATTTGTCTCTTCTCCCTAACAGCTTTTAAGATTCTGCCCTTCTGTTGAATTTCTGGGATCTTGACTATAATATGTCTGGCTGAAGTTTTTTTTTGATCATGTCTAGTTGGTGTTCTGAAAGCTTCACTTATAGAGGTGTCAAATTCCTTTTCTCTTCCAGGAAAGTTCTCCCTGATTATGTCTTTGAACAAGGTTTTAATGTCGTTGATGTTATCTCCTGCTTTTTCATTTATTCCAATTATTCTTAAGTTGTTTATCTTTGAGTCATCTAGCAGCTGCTGAATTGATTTTTCATGGTCCCTTGCTATTTTTGAGAATTTTTCCATTTCATGATCACTAATTGCAAGCCTATCTTCTATATCTGAGATCCTGTCCTCGCATTGGCTTATTCTGCTACAAATACTTTCAATGGAATTTTTTATCTCTTGGATATCTGTTTGAATCTGCCTTATGTATTCCATTTCTTTCCTATGCTGAGCATTCATGGTTTCTATAGTTTTCTTAAGTTCATCTATTTTTTTGTCTGTATCAGCTATAGTGTCCTTAAGCATGGTCTTCGTTGTAGACATTATCTCTGCAGTTATCTGTGAGATTATTTCTGTTTTAATTTTTTCCAGAACCTCATTCAGTTGCTTTGTTGTTACCACTTCAGATAGGCCAGGTGGGTGGCTTTCAGATTGTCCCACCTCGTTGCTCCCTAGGTTTGCCTTTGGTGAATTGGATGTGTGGGGTTGCATCTTGTTTAAGTGACGTCTCATGTTTTCTTTCTTTAATTCCTGGGGTGATGTTTGCAAATTACCTATAGTAGGTTACTTTATTGCTAGTGTTTAAGATCTTTAGAAGATGACTACTTCTCTGCAGTATCTTCCAAGTGGAGCTTGCTTTTGTGTTTTGAGCTTTCTGCCAGATCCTACCTCTTCAATTCGTTGGGTATGCGAAGTTGCTACCTGTTTGGCCCAGTCCTTGATTCTTTGGTACTGTGCCACTGTATTTTCTGTGTCCCTTAGTCAATCTCAATCATGAAATATCAGGAAGGAAAGATGTTTAGAAAAATTATTTCACATTTGGCTATAATGTTAACTAAAGCATCAAACACAGCCTAGAAAATGACAGACTGAGCTAACCAGTTATTTACCACTTTTAGCTGTATAGAGTTGCGGTTATATAACAAAATCTAAAACACACCAGAAAAATTATATGCAGTATACAAGTCCTATGTATGTCAATTTTTCCCTAAGGAGTTTAAATTTAAAATGAGTTAAGGAGGAAATAGAGTATTGGGAGAAGAGGAAGGAATTAGATGTAAGGTTAGAGGACCAAGAGGGATCCCACTAAAATTGGGACACTAGTGCAGAGAACAGGTGGTAAAAAGAGAAGGAAGTGATAAAAGGAAGAACAGATCACGACCACAATCACAAAGAAGTTAGAGGCGCTGTTTACACTCATATAAAAAACCAGAGAGAATAATGAAGGAAAGAGCAAATACACATACAGAAACAATAACGAAGATAAAAGCAATAAAACAGACAGATCAAAAATAAAACCCCACCAAAAAACAAAACTAAACAAAACAAAAACAAAAACAAAAAACCCTTCGCCAGAACAAAAAACAAATCAGTGAGAAGAAAAAAAAATAATAATAATAAAAAAAAATAAAAATAAGAAAAAAAAAAAAAATTAAAAAGAATCAGTTCCAGGTGTTGACTTTGTTGTAGGCAGCTACCTGTTCTGTGCAGGTCCGTCCCAGTAAGCCAGGAGCGCCCTCTGGTGGGTGGTGAGCAGAGGCGCGTACTTTCAGGTAGAGACCAGTCTAGCTCGCCTCCGCTCTCGCCGCCCTTTCACGATCCCTGGGCCTGAGAGGCTCAGCGCGCTGTCCGAGCGCGGATTTCCTGCACTGGTTCCCGCCGCTCTGGTTTTTCGCCACGCCCCCCACAATGGCGCCAGGCCAGTCGCTCTCTGGCGCGGGACAGGTGTGGCTGTGAGTCCAGTCTCGTTCGCCTGCTGACCTCAGCACACTTTCGTGGGCTCAATTGAGAGGCCCTGTGCTGCCCTGTCCGGAGCACAAGTTCCCAGAGCAGTTTCCGAGCTGCTCTGAGTTTCGCCACACCCCCCACAATGGCGCCCGGCCGGTCGCTCTCTGGCGCGGGGCAGCTGTGGCTGAGAGACACTCACCGCCGGTCAGCGCCGTTCTCCGCCGCTCCCCTGCCCCGCCGCTGTCTCAGGATCCTCCGTGGGGGCTCCCTGGGCGCCAGCTGCCACCGTGTGTCCGTAGAATTGAGCCTCCGCCGGCGCTCCAACTCCCGGGATATTAGAAGGTGCGCGCGCGCGGTCTGCTCCTTCTTTCCGTCTTCTTTGTTAGAAGTCACCCGTCACTGGTGCCGGGGGTCCCAGATTGCGCTTCAGAACTTCTCTGGGTTTCGGGGAGGCATCTCCCCCCCTCCTGCGCTTTCCGGGTCGCTATTTTCTCGTGTTCCAATGGTAACTTTTAGAGAGAGTTTCGTTGCCTGCTTCTTACTCATCCGCCATCTTGAGGCTCCTCAAAATGTATTTCATTTATTGAAATCTATTTCATTTTAAGCAATGTCGTGAGTTATATGTATATTAGAAGCTGAATTTTTAGTTATTGTAATAGGATTTGGGGGGGTGGAAAAAGCATAACACAGTATACATTTTAACTGTTATCTTCATTATAAACAATACTGTTGCTATCTACAGATCTTCAATAAAGGAAACATCACATATCCTTGAACCAGGGGGATGCAATTAGAAGTTATGTTTAACAGAGTGGGAGAATGAAATAGGAAGATGAAATTATCATTGGTAATATTTTCTCTATAAACAACAATATAAGATTAAACCACATCTAAAACTCTAATTTCATATAAATATTTTTTTTCAGCTAATGAGAAAGCAAACAAACTTCTACAATCCTCATTCCTTGACTATAATTTTATATCCTTCTACTACTCAAGATCTCCTTAGGTTATAAGGAATGTATTTTAATCCAGATATGCTTATATAAAGAAGTGAAATTTTCAGAAAAGACTTTATAGTATATTAGTGAATCCAAAAGAAGGTTAAATGGTCAACATGGACAAGCAGACATCAGAGGAGCTCCAAAAAACCTAAACAGGAAGTGTTTACCAATTTTTCAGAGCAGGAAATGGGGTTATAGATTCCCATTCACTCTATTCATTCTAAATTCTTGAAGAAAGCTACTGATTGCCTCAACATTTGTTAGGGTAGGGTTACATAATATAAGCAGAGCCGAAGATCAAGCCTGAAAAAATGTGGCAGATATAAAGTAGAAATGTTTATGTTTGTGTGGTAAGTAGGCTCTAACTTTGCCCAGACAAACAAGATTTCAGGGTACAATGTCACAGTGAAACTCACTAACCACTGGACCTGGAGGTCATAGGGCATTCCTATAACATTTCCTAGCAGCTGTTGCTAAGAACAAAAATTTAAGTTGTACTATTCCCATGCACTTATATCCCTTTCAAATAAACACACAAAACACAATAGACTTGAAAGCAAAAAAAGAAAAGAAAAAAATTTGTGGACCAATAGAAGAAATGAATAAGTGATTAACCGTACAGAAGTTTTTTCCAAATAAGTCGGTTGACTCTAAAAGTCAATTTATAGTAGCTTCCCACTTACAAACTAATGCACAGTTTTAAAGTAGAGATTATGACATTCATGCTTAAAATAACAGAACTGTGTAACAGAAAGATAGTACCAGAAAATTGCTTCATTTTATAGGCAAGAAAACAATCTCAGAGAAGATAAATGGTTTTCTAAAACTAAAGAGTTCGCAATTTCAAGAGGAAAACTCCAATCCAGACCCCATGACCCCAAATTCAGGGATATTTGAACTTATTTCTAAAATGGTATTGCAGTGTTCCAAGAAGACTTTGTTCAGTTGGTTGTTAGAATCTTTTGGTAATATTAATTGGGGTTATTCTACTGGAAACAATTTCTGCCATGATCTGGAAAAAAATGATTGTTTTCAAAAAACTGATTCTCTATTTTATGTTTTTTTATTTTTATTTTTTTGTGGGTACCGAGGGTCAACCTCAGGACCTCACGTGCCAGCAGGCGCCCGTGCCGCTGAGCGATATCACCGGCCCTTTTTTCGTATGTGGGTTCCGGGAGTCGAACTCGGGCCCTCGCGCTTGCCAGGCAGGCGCTTACGCCGCTGAGCCATCTCACCGGCCCCTTTATTTTTAGGATTAGTATTTGACTGGAAATGTGAAAGTTGTCAGTGAAATCATTTTATTTTCAAACATTTAATAAAAGTATTTTGAGAAAAATTTTCTTTGAGATTTTAATTAATAATTAATCTTAATATTTTTCTTATGACTTCTTAATATTTAGTTGGATTTGACCAAAGTGTCCATAATTATTTTGTTATTAAATTTTTAATCTAACTGCTTATTTGAGTAGCAAGTTAGAACTGACTTTTAAAATCTGGGAATATAAAACTAAATAATACATGGCTTTTATTTTGAGAAATTCTGAGTACAACCAGAAGAGAGTAATTAAATATTTATAATATATGTAATAAGTAGTATAGTATGGAGAAGAATCAGAGTGTTATAAAAACATACAGTTCTTGTCCCAAGGAGTGTCTATATATGAAGGATTATTGTTCTTTTACTCAAGGATTTCACAGTTTAGGGCTTTAATATTTTTTAATAACCAGTGGGACAAATGCCCTATGGGATGACAGTTTGCATGATTATTTTAATGAAAATGATGATTAAAAAGACATTGACTTTACTAGTTTTTTCCCAAGTAAGAAACCAAAAACCAAAATAATCATATGTAGTTTTCCCCCTATTTGTAATATGTCAATAAAAATATCAACAATACAGAATAGAAAGTTGCAGATTTTATGAAAACAATGCAGGTAATCCTGTGCAAATTTAGTGGTGGGACAGGTCTTTTCTAAATGGGAAGAGTAGATTCCATAGCAAACCTGATAGTGTAGCTTAGTATGATTAAAATGTGAGAAACTTATCAAGGGGTAAGCATTAAGAAAATTGCTAAAAAAAATGAATGTCATCAGCATGCTTAGTATTTATTTTTTAGTTATGGAAAGATTAGCTAGTTCTATCTGGTTACAACATCAAGAAAAGTGGTATAAAATAAGGTTTAAAAACAAACTTGAGGGGGCCGGTGAGATGGCTCAGCGGCTTAAGCGCCTGCCCGGCAAGCGTGGAGGGCCCGAGTTCGACTCCCGGAACCCACATATGAAAAAGGGGCCGGTGATATCGCTCAGCGGCACGGGCGCCTGCTGGCGCGCGAGGTCCTGAGGTCGACCCCCTGGTACCCACAAAAAAACAACAACAAAAAAAAACTTGAAACCACACTGGTCATTAAAAGGCATGGTACTGATTCACCAGTTTATCCAGTAACCAATTTGGAACCAACAAAAGTGTCTGAACTACAAACTGATAAGATTTTTCTTGTGTTTCAGAAAAATTGATCCACTAGTCTCAGTCTAGCTTGGAAGTGGTATATCCTTGAGGGTAAAGAGGTCAATTAGAAAATTATTCCAACAATCTAGGGACTGAAGACCTAGAGTAAGCCAGTGAAAGAGATCGCTAGGAAAGGTTATGTAAAATATGAAACTATTTTCACATAAACTATATGTACCCCTTATATTCTTTACATATTAGTGGGTATTTTACACACACACAAATATGTAAAAACACACATGATAAATGTTTTAGTAAAATAAAACATCTTCTTAGTGAAAGTTACCCAAAATGTCATTCATTTTAAAAAAAATGTGGAAGAGATCTGAATGGATCTATATGTGATGTATTTAATTTTTCTTTATAAGTAAGGATGTGGTGGGAATGAGAAATGGGAAGATGAATAAAAAATAAATAAATAAACTGGGTAAAGTGTGAGGAGAAGTTATCCAAGAAAGAATTATTTATCAAAGATACCTATGGTCTAAATTAAGGACGAATGTTAAGGAGATGACTTAAGATACCATTGAAAGATTTCTGGGGGGAAGAGAGAGCACTTCCTCTTCCTAACTGCAGACCCTATTGTCAAAATCGCTGTATGTCAGTTTTCCCATTTTTCAGATGGGTATAATATTATCTACTGGCTGTTGGCAGTGACTGAAAAAGTGAATATCTTACATCATAGCCTTTAGTATGCCTTTAATAAATATTACCTGAATAGTTAGGAAGTAGACAATGATGGAAAGTGCCATCTAAATGGCAGAAAACAGAGAATTACAATGGATAGAATAAATTAAAAGAAAGGGAGGGTAGTGTATGCCATCAACAGAACACAGCCAGATTCCTAGCCCATAGGAAAAGATCATTACTTTCCTAAATATAATTAAAAATAATGGGTCCACAGCTGACTATACTCATATTCTTGGGTATGTGATGTTTGAGAGTTAAATGACCCCAGTTTAAATTCAACAGGAGAAAAATAGCATTACGAATCTTCAAATTAACAATTGAATCAATTTATTTATGTCTACATTAGGGAACCATAATTCAATCCCATTGAGTGCACCACTTAATGAGATGTTTTGTCTTAGTGAGTTTCCCCATAAAGCATGTTTTTAAATTTAAATTAAGTGAGAAAGCAAATTTCCCATGGCTCCCTGGGATTTCGCCCAGAAGCAAATTCCTTTAAAACCCCAAGTTCCTTTGCTGCACTGTTTTAATGATGTTCTTTTATGAAAATGTTCATGAATATTAAAATTAAGACAATGAATATTTACATGTATAAAAACAGGTTTAAAAAGACAAAAAAGTTAAGTCCAGTACACAGAATGGTTACCTATCTCTTTTTCTCCCAGGACATCTGCTACACAGTTTGAAGAAAGTTTCTGATCTGCTGTGTGCCCTGTAGCATTGTAGCTGCTTCTCACAAGAATGTACTCTGCTTGTGTTTTCCCCACAGTTATAACAGAATTAAGCTCAGCTCTTCAAGGATGAGTTCAGGATCAGAACTGACCCATCCCTGGCTAAGTAGTGCTCTGAGGGCAAAACAATTATAGGCGATCATCACACCCACACATACACAGAATAATTTGTCCTTAGTAACAACATTGGTAGGAAAAATGCTGCCATTCTTGTTGTTTTAACTGAGATTTGCAAATTAGAAGTTTTTCTAAATACAAATGAGTAGAAATAGAACTACGTATCTTAAGAGAGTATAGCACATATTTGTCTCACTGAATAAAGCCAGAAGATGATTAGTGAACAGAAAAACTTCAAAATCCGCTCACCCCGGAGAACATACCAAAAAATTAATGGTTTGCGAGAAGGTTTCTAGACACCCTTCAGCCACTCTATCTCTATAGTCACCTCTGTTTATTTGACTCTGTGTTTCAGTCAGCGGGAAGATGAAAGACCTTGCCTTCATAAGCCCCTTTTAACAGAGTTAGAAGATGTTTCTTATGATGTACCTACCTGATCTTGAAAGGGTGGCTGTCCTTCATCTCTTCTTCTTGGCTACTCTGATGAAGTGACTTGGTAGAAAATAAAACTGGAGTTTAATCTCTTAAACTGTTTGCACATCTATAAAATGAGGCTATGATCACTTATCTCATCAAATGTTGTACAAATTAAGGTATGTATATAAAGTATTTGTTGAAATTTTTAGAACAAAATAAATACTCAAAATGATTTGGAAAATTATGTTTGTCATCATGAAAACTTTTATATCCATAGAAGTTAGGGTTGAGATAAGAAAGTTTGTTTTTCTTTACAAAGTTCAGGGAAAGAAACATAAAATACTATAAAGAATATCTTTGTTGCCCAAAGATTAGGAGGTTGATTTACAGAAATTACAAACTTTGATAATAAAATTATTTGATAAATATTTTTTAATTCATGTAGTTTAAGAGAAAATTTGGCTATTACTGCCTCTTTTTTATTTATTTATAAAAATTTTTTTGTACCAGGAATCGAACTCAGGACCTTGCACTTGCCAGGCAGGCACTTGTGCTGCTGAGCTATATTCCCAGCCCCTATTACTGCCTCTTATCATTTTTAGAACAGGATTGAACTAGATTAGTTTAATTAGGGCCTTACCAGAACAATTGATCTTAAGGCCATGTTTTTACCAGGAGATTTTATCCTTAATGATGTTAGTTAGCTTCCAGGTAGAGAAAGAGAAGTTTCTATAGTATTCTGTACAATAATGAGTTCAGTTTTAGTGTTAAGGTTTGAATCAAGACGTCCCACCAAAGCCTCACGTGCTAATAGCTGGGCTTCTGGGAGGTGATTGGATCACGGGAGCACTGTACTCATCAATGGATTAGTCTACTGATGAGTTTATAGCTAAATGTGCCATGAGAAGGTGGAACCTGGGAGGAAGAGATGGGTTACTGGGGGTGTGGCCTGAAAAGATACATCTTCTTCCTTGGGTCCTCCCGTATTTCTCTGCTTCCTGGCTGCCATGAGATGAGCAGCTTTGCCTATACTGTGACCCTCTGCTCTCCTGCCTTGGAGCCAGCAGACTATGAACTGAAGCCTCTACAAACTGTAAGCTAAAATAAACCTTTCCTCCTTTGATTTGTGGGTGTTGGTATTGTGTGTTAGTGATGAGAAAGTGACTAAGCCATATAGCGAAAAGATAAAGCTTTTTGCAAAAGCCAAATAGGCTTATTTTCTTCATTAATAGTGATTTTGACTAGATTTGACATAGGAAAATAGTGGTTTGATCTAATGGGGCTATGGTTAAGAAAACGTGTGTGCATACGACATACTGAGTGACTATCCAAAAGTCATCACATCTCCATAGATGAGGTGATTTGAAATTTCACAGCCCCTGTTTCAATCCTCAGCCTTGGACAAGCCTGTGGGTCTCAGGTGTAAAAGGGCCTCACTGATTATCTTATTAAGGGATTGGAGGCTTCTCCAGGCAGCAGACTCAGACCTGGAGAAATGCATGAGGAAAAAGTGTAAATTCAGGGACAGTGACATCTCCTTCTGAGTGTCATAGGATTTACTGGGAGATTCATGATACATTTTATCATATAAAACTTGGATAGTTTAGGTAGTGATTGCAAATTCAGAGAAAGGGAGCCAGATTGGGAAATAATCTTTGGTTCTTACTATACTGTCCAATCATATATTTGGGGGAGTCATACACTGGTGTCATGAAATGGTTTCTTTGACCCATTTGGCTCACATCTTGATATGAATGGTTTAAGTCAGTATCCTGAAAAACAAGGCAGTTAGTAGCATTATTTGGACACCAAACTACTGTCAATCTCCAACATCATTAAGTTAGACTACACTAATATAGAAAAGTATAATAATTCTAACATAAGAAAGGCAACTTTGGGTTCCTTAGTCTTTGTTTTGCATTGACTGCCAAACATCAAGCACTGGGTTAGGTGTTAAAATATAATTACTTCTTTTCCCACAATATGTACAACCTGGCACAGGATAAAGGAAAATAAACTGAAAATGTTAATGAAGTTTTCAAAGTGCTATAAGGAAACAAAAGAGGCCATACTAAATACATTCATAGATACCAACGAATTTGAAGAGTGAGTGAGACCTGTACTGTGTCTTAAATGAGTAGACAGAAATGCTAGAGAGGGAATCTAATTAGAAGAAATAGTAAATTCATACACATGAATTTACAATAAGACAAAGCATGTTGGACATTATTCCAGTAATGAATAATGAAGATATGAAGCGAGTGGAAAGAGAAAAAGCTAGAAAGGTGGAGGTTAGTTAGAGTTTATGTACTGGAGGATAGGAAATATGAGTGTCAAGCAATAGCTAGGGGAGGTAATGATCTCATTTATTTTAGCAAGATCACTATTCCTAGAAATAAAGTCGATATGGTTCTTATGTGTTGACATTTTTTTTAAATTGTATTTTTGCATTTGATTTGCTAGTATTTTCCTTAGAGTTTTAACATGTCTGTTTATGAAGAAAATGAGTTACAATATTTATTTATTATAATGACTCCATCAGATTTTAGTATTTAATTGTTACTGGCCTCATAAAACAAATGGAAAGAATTTCCTGTTTTAAGAATGTGTCTAATGTTGGAGTTACTTCTTGCTTACTTTTGACAAAATTTAGCACTGAAGTCAACTGCACCTGAGGGTTTCCTTATGGGAATATTTTGAGTTACAGATTTAGTTTCTTTAATAGTTTCATTAGTAGACATACATGGTCCTATATACCCTGGTACTGAATCTGGATTTTTATTACAAAATTAACTTGAGGGAATGAAAGAATTTTATGTGGGAAACAGAGATAACATGATGTGATATACATTTTTTAAAAAATCACCTTGACGATCTATGATAAACTTATTGGAGAAGACACCAAAGTGACAAGAAACCACATAGGAGGTTTAGCAGTGGTTAGGTGAAAAATGACACTTACTTGGGCCAACTGATCTTGGGGAACATAAAGTGATGTAGAAATATGAGGGCTTGGTTGAGGATTGGGTAAGAGTTTGTAAAGAAGTTGAGGGAGAAGAAACAGTTAAGAATAAAACCTAGATTTTATCTTGTACAATAAGAAGAGCATAGAGAAGTGACATAAAATATGAAGAAAAATAGATATACAAGAAATGTACTGACCATGGAATGTGACTCAACCACTAAAGGGATGAAATCCTGTCATTCACTACACCACTGATGAAACTGGAGCACTGTATTAGTTAGCTTTTTTGTTGGTAAGACACAAATACTAGTCACCTACAATGTAATGGAGGAGAGGTTTATTTTGGCTCAAGTTTCAGAGGATTCAGCTCATGATTGCTTGGCTCCAAATGCAGAAATGGAAGACAGAGGAGCAGGGCAGAGGAAAGCTGCTCAACACATGGCAGCCAGGAATCAGAGAAAGCAAAAGAGAAGGGAAGAACCAGGGACAAGAATAAATTCTTCTAGGTCACAGCCCCCAGTGGCCTACCACTTCAGACCAGGCCTCACCTTGTAACGCCAGATTCAGCTATGAACTCATTACTGATGAGTATTGTGCCCCCAAGATCAAATCACCTTTTGAAAGCCCCATCTCCGAACATCTGAGACTTTTAGGCAATATTCACAATCTAATCCATAACATTCTACTCCTGGCCCCCAAAAGACTCATGTCCATCTCATTATGTGAAACACATTTAGTCCATCTTTAAAAGCCACCAAAAAATAGAGTCCCCAAAGTCTTAAAAGTTCCAGCATTATTGAAAAGTTCAAGTACAAAGTTTCCTCTGAGACTCAAGGCATACCCTTAGTTGCAAGGCTCTATAAAAATAAAAAAGAGAGCTAAATAATTCTAGTACACAATGGCACAAAGTAAACATCACCATTCACAAAACAGAGGAATATGGGAATAGAAAGAAATCAGACCAAAGCAATAATGAAATCCAACAGGGAAAACATTAAATCCTGAAACTCCATGACTAGCATTTTGAGTGCATGATGGCAAAATGTGAGCTCCAAAGGGCTTCGGCAACCCCTCCCCTATGGCATTGCCAGTTGCAGGCCAAATGGTCTGTGTCTTGGGCAGGACTCGCTAGCTGCCTGAAGTTTTCCTTGATAAACATTCCACATCCCAGCATCTTCAACTTCCTGGGGTCTCCATTATACTTTTGGCTTTATTCTCACACATTCATTTACTGCCCTCTCGGGGGCTTCTAGCAGTAACTGTGGCCCTGTTACAAATTTTTGCCTGGCTTCCCAGACCTTCTTCTGATATCTGAGCCTCTATGATCCCATAACTCTTGAATTATGCATAGATGAAAAATTGAGACCATGCAGATGATGCCAAAGTCTGTCACCAGCTCGAGCAGTAGCCTGCCCCCTTTTAGCATGACTGTAGCCAGTTCTGAGTGCCTAGATGGCTAAACTTAAGGAAATACTTCCCTAGCTGTCCCTGAATGAGCTGGGTAACCTGGGAGTCTCTTCTCAAAACAGAGTGTTTCAAAGGTTACCTTTTTATACCCTTGAGCCTATGAAGTGTAGAATCTGGCCAGTTCTTAAAATTCCTTCAATCCATCTTTCCTGCTGTACTGATGTAAAATACTTGGCTTCTTTTTAATTATAATCCCTTCAGTAACAATGATCTCCTTGTTCCCAGATCTGCAGCTTCATCCTTTCTGGTGAAACTGCAAACTTTACACATCTGCATTTTGCTCCTGATTTTCAATGTAGGTCTGGCTAGATCTGGTACATCCAGCAATACCACTGCCACAGCCTGAATACTGGGAATTTTCTTTGGTATAGTAGTTAGTCTGCCACATTTGCATTTAGCTTCACACAAAGACTTAGGATGTAGCAAAACACAGACAAGTTCCTTGACAGAATGTAGCATGCACAGCCACTAGTGCAGTTTCTGATAGAATCGTCATTCCCATCCGAAACTCATGATTACTGTCCATATTTCTGTCAGTATTCTGGTCTTCTGAGTTCTGATTAGCATCATCCCTCAAGCTCTTCTTATAGCACCCTAGGCATTCTCTAGTACACTTCTCCAAACCTTTCCAAACTCCTCTCACAAGTTCTAAAGGATTATGAATCACATGGTCAGATACATTTAGCAATGACCCTACTCCTACAATCAATATCTAAATTAGTAAGCTCTCTTATTGTTGAAACACAATATTTAACATCCATAATTTAAAGAATGATAGGTTTAGTTTGGCTCATGTTTTAAAGGATTCAGTCCATGGTTGATTGTCTCCAAGGCAGAAATAGCAAGGCAGAAGAACATGGTGGAGGAAAGCTGTTCAACCCATGGTAGCCAGGAAGCAGAGAAAGAAAGAGAAGGGAGAGACAGAGACAAGAACACATCCTTCTTGCTCACTTCTCTAGTGACACAGCTCTTCAGACCAGGCCTCATCTTGTAACAGCACATTCAGCTATGAACTCTTCGGGGGATGAGCCTGCTGAAGAGTTCAGTATCCCCAAAACATGTGCTGAAACGTTTCATTAAAATTTGGGAACACAATTTAGATCACTTTCTTGTATTATGCAGTGAAAAATGTCCTGGCTAAGTTTATAGCATTGACTGACAGAAAACCCCTGAGAACCATATAAAATAGCTATAAAGTATATCAATATTTATTCCATATTTCTTTGGAAAAATGTCTTTCAATTCTCAAAATAGTAAAGAAACAAATCCCACTGAAAAAAATGAAATGACTGTAAATATCTGAAACTATCGCAACACCAAACATAAAATTAGTTAAAAAATATAAATGACAAGAGGAAATAATTTGAGATACAATGGCTGAAAAAGAATTGCTATCCCATCTTTACTAAAAGTGAATTGAAATGATACCTTACAGTAGTTCAATAAAATAGCTAAGCAGGTATACAGAAGGAAGGATCTAACACAAAACCTTGTATGTAGCAAGGTACAAATAAATGTCAGAGTTTTATCTAGAGAAAAATAAAGTAATGACCAAAGATGTTCATATGACTAGGAAAGATGATCCTCCTGGCTACAGAAAAGAAAATGGATTGGTATGTGTTATGGTTTGTGTCTAGATGTCCCCTCAAAGCCTCATGCAGTTATGGGGGGTGGGCTTTTCAGAAGTGGCTGAATCTAGAGTTTGTGATTGACTCATAATCCAATGCTGGGATTAAAGGTATGAGTGCTACACCTGCCCTACGGCGGGTAGCCTGAATAGAATATAAGGGACAGAAAGAAGTTTGTCCCCTCTCACTCTCAGTTGTTGCTTTTACTGTCTTCTGCCACCATGAACGGTTGCCCCTTTGCCATGTGGAACCCTGCCTTGGAGCCAGCAAATTATGGACTAAAACCTCCACAACATGTGAGCTAAATAAACCTTTCCTCCTTTAACTTTGGGTGTTGGGTATTTTGTCCCAGCAATGAGAGAAAAGAAACTAAGATGCTATGGTCAAGATCAGCAGCCACGGGCCGGTGAGATAGCTCAGTGGCATAAGCGCCTGCCTGGCAAGTGTGAGGTCCTGAGTTCGACTCCCGGTATCCACATATGAAAAAAGGGCCGGTGATATCGCTCATCGGCATGGGCACCTGCTTGCATGTGAGATCCTGAGTTTGACCCCTGGTACCACAAAAAAAAAAAAAAAAAAAAAAAGATCAGCAGCCATAATACTGTTTAGAATCATGAAGGAAGCATATATTTTTTAAAAGTTTATAAAAATATGTGATATAATCTCTTGGAAGAGTAAGGAATGCTATAATAATTGACTTCTAGGAAATTGTTTCAACTTTGAGTTTTCACTTTTCCTTCATTTACATCTGCAAAGCAATTTTATTCTTTCCATCCATAGAGAGTTGCATAAACCTCTTTTATGATACAGCTTTTAAGTTATGTATGTCACACGCTCTCCTCCCACCCCTACTCTCTCTACTTCTGGCCAAATATCTTTCTAACTAAAAATATTTTAAATTTTATTCTTCACTTTATAAATGTGACATGAAAACTGATGACTTTTATAGATACTATACATATATTTGAGTGTGGTTATTAAAAATTGTGGTCAAATCGTTGACCCAGTAAACCTATTTTCTGGGACTTCATCATCCTTAATCCAAAAGCAGTTAAAGAAGAATATGTGGGATAAAGAATTACAAATGATTAATTGAGAATCATGATAGTATCTGTATCATAGTAAAATAATATGTAGCCATTAAAATGACTATTAAAAAGACTATAACAACAAGTCTTTTGAATTATTTATGCAGAGTATAAATGTGTATCTATACTATGGCTAAAACCCTGTAAAAATGATATATATTTGGGACAGGGTCTGGAGAGGAGCAATAAAAATTTGATTCACAGAGGCAACAGAATAGTGGTTCTCAAACCACAGAGTACAGTGGATCACGTGGAATACTTCCTAAAAATTCACGTTTCCGGGCCAACCTACGAGATTTGTGTTCAGTTACTTGGAAGAAGGGCTCCAGGTCTTACATGATAAAATGCTTTCTAGAGTGATTCTAAGTCAGGTTGAAACTTTGGGGGATCATTGTGATAAGATCGTGGGTCATTTAAAGGACTGTATCTACAGCCATTGGTGGCACATGCCTGTGATCTCAGCACTCAGGAGGCTGAGGTAGAAGGATCGCCATGAGTTTGAGGTCAGCCTAAGCCACATAGTGAGCTCAAGTCAGCCTGAAATATATAATAAGGCCCTGAGTCAAAAAAAAAAAAAAAAAAAAAACGAAAGAAAAAACCAAAAACCAAAACCAAAACCTTACAAACAAACAAAAAAGAACTATAACCATACTCCACCAATATGGTCATGTGGTTTGTCCCACAAATATGAAATACAGAAGAAATTAGGATTAAACCGCACTTGTTTGTCTAATCCCTCATTAAAATGTGATAGACTGAACAATAGGGACCAAGAATGTAGCTAAGACTGAAAGCCTCGGAGCTCTCTGGAGAGTCATTAGTGTGAGTCTATATTGAAAGCCTGAAGAAGCTGAAGTCTGATGTCCACAGGAGGTGGCAGATGCAAAAGACACACCTGTGCAAGGAGGGCCGAGCTTTTAAGCCCAGCCGACTTCCTCTTTCCCTTTTCCTTCCATCCAGTCTACAAGCATGTTGGACATGTTGGACATGCCACCCACAATCGGTGCGGATCTTCCCCTCAGTTTGCAGACTCACAGAGCAACCATGTCTGGCAACGCCTCACAGCACACCCAGAAGTGTGCTTTACTAATCTCCGAGGAGTCTCTTAACCCAATCAAGTTGCCAATCAATATTAACTGTTACGGTCACATTAATCATTTTTTTTAATTGCCTGTGCCTTTTGGTCTCCGTTTTCTCATCTGCTCAAGGGGAGAGATGATCCCATTTGGTAACTTACTCCTGTAAAATTCTCAATATTGAGCAGGGCTAAAGTAGATTAACTACAAGCATTTACTAATAAATAAGGATTTTATAATGATAATTTCTACACTTCTGAGGAAGTGTGGAGTTAAACCTGCTGTTGTGGATTCAGTATTTACATTTCTGGGCAAACCTACACTTGCTACCTCCCTCTTCCTCAAACCTGGTTTTCCTTTCACCTGTTGAAAATGGATCCCATCTATGATGCAACCCCTGTCAGACACTGTTTTGTCTTGCTGGCATTCTTCTAAGGGTACTGAGTTGCCTCCCTTGGGTCAACTCACGAGCTTCTACCTTGAACGGGGCTTACCAGCAGGAAGCATAAAACTGTGGCCAGCTGGGATTTATTTATTAATTACTACCTAAACAGCTGCTGCATTTACAATTATGACTGGCACATAGAAAGTATTGAAAGGGTTAATGGTTATCAGGACACCTGAACAGGACACCAATAGAAACCAACGTTGGCTCTGAACCTAACCACTAAAAAATCTACATTAGACACTTAGATTGGACTTTAAATTAGTTGACCTGTACAGCTTTAGTAGTGCCCTGAACCCCTAGCTTCTTTCTGGTTCATCTTTTCTCTTTTTCCTCATCTAATCATAGGAATGAAGTTCCAGTAAGTCTTACACCCAATTTCATCATATTTATATTAGATTAAAAATTATATGTAATTTATATTTAGATACAAACAGAACAGATACATCAATGTTTACCTTCTCAAAGCACCCTACACAAACTATGCATAGAAAAGAAGAAGGAAATAGCGCTATGTTAAGTGCTTGGCACACATAATTAACTTTATTTTCAAGAGTCTATATAATGTGAGGAAGCTGCAGTTGGGAGTTAATAGAAGTTTAAGTAGCCACAGACAAGATTCTAATTTCCCATTTATCACATTGTCGTCTCTTTTTTGCCACTGTGCTACCAGTCAAACTGTCTGATTTGTTGACTTTTCTTTAAAAGGTAAAAACAAACCACTTAGGAGAAAGAATTTCTTCCTAACATGATGTCAAATGAGGCAAACAGTGGAATGAAGGGTTTTTTGTTGTTGTTCGTGTGGCTTTTGTTTTTCTAGAACTGCTGATCTCGACTTGGCTATTATATTGTTTTAGATTTTGGACAAGGCCAAAAATAATGAAAGAGAGAAGAGATATGAGGTTTTAAGTGGAGGAACTGTAGACAAATTCCTGACACAAAATTAATGTGCAGGGCAAATGGGAAGCTAAGCAAAAATGATTAATTGCTCATTAAAATTTACCTTGGTATTAAAGTATGTCAAGGTCATATAGTTCTGAAAGGCTATCAGACAAGACTAAGAGTGTGAGAAAAATGAGAAATAGTTCTGAGGTCATTTATTTTTTGTTCTGTTCTATGAACTTAATAGTGTAGGAACCATTGCATAATGACTGACATGATGATACAGATCAAAAATGAACAATACAGCAATGCAAATTAAGGAACTGGTATTGGTCTGACTTAGGAGAGGAATAATGAATAAGCAAGGTCATGGCATGAGTTTTTCTTTTATTTAAGAGCTTTAAAAAGAGTTTTAAATTGAAATTAAATTGCAGTTTGTATTCTAAAGTTATCAGTACCTTTTCCAATAAAGTACTCACAAAGACAGTTAAAGATAACACTTAAAAATCATTCTGAGAACTAAGGGTATATGTCAACCATTGAAAAGAGGCCCAGAGGAGTTTCCATGAACCTCTGGAAGCAGATAAAACTGATTGATAAACACAGTTATGACCATGTGTTGAATCTTTGTGCGAGAAAAAGAAGATTGAGGAGAATTAAATATCAGCCTAGAATACAGTTTTATCCCTCTCACCTTAGCCTGGATTTTGGAGAAAAACCAACCTAAACAACTACAGCTTTTTCCTGGAGGTTCTGCACAGCTAGAGGCAGGGTCATGTGCTACCTACTTCATCCCTCATGGATTCCGCTCCTTCTCCACCCATTCAAGGAACAGACACAAAAGAAATAAACAAAATGGCAGTAGTAGAAGACTGAGTGTTCTGTGTTTCTTGATGTGCTTTTTCAATCATAGGCAGAGATTTATGTGCAAAGACAGAAAGAATGATATAGAGGTAGATAATGCTGATAATTATAAAATTTTACATGCTCTATTTAATGGAAAAAGAGCCAGAGATATATTTTGCCTCAAATTTATCTGCTGATTTACTGAAATTAAAATCATCTTAATTTGTATAAAGATCAATTTTTTGTCAATTTTATGTGCCCCTCTTACATTTAATTCTTCATACAACCTGATTGCTATAAAATGAATTCTGTCCCCCATCCTCCAATTTATGTTACAGCTCTAAACAGCAACATGACTGTATAGGGAGACAGAACATATAAAGAGTTAATGAAGTGAAATGAGATCATAAAGGTGAATCCCCAATCTGATAGGGCCAGTGCTCTATTTTTTTTTTTTTTTACATAAAAACCCAACTTTATTTAACATAGGAATAGTTGGATTTTCAAATTAATTATTTTTACTTTATGGTTATTAGTTTTGAAGCTATCTGATCCATGGTAGAACTAACTGGTACTATATGAAGATGCTTATCTATCACTTCAATTTTATATTCATAAACAAATATATTTAAATCTACATAGAAATATTTGTGATTAGTGCATGGTAATCCCTGCTGTTTGCCCCTCTGAGGCTGGTGATAGGGGATCATCTGCTCTATAGCAAATTTGAAGCACAAGCACAAATTTGAATTTTATATAAAAATTCAGTTTTATTCTTATTCTTACATTAGTGGGAGCTGACATTTGTAACTTACAGGCAAGCAAATGCTTCTGTTTGTTTTCTACCTCCTAGCTGAACAAAGATATACATAATGTATTGTTTTCATTAGGCAAGACTTGCTTTTTATATTTCAATGAGAATGCCATGTAACCCTTTCGTGAACAAAATGACCAGGGTACTAATGAAACCATCTTTGGAGGAAGTATGCATATCTTATTTAAATAAATCCTCCAGTGAGAAAAGGAGAATTCACTGCCTTTACTTTGAAAGCTTTGTAGTTATCTGTGAAATTTCTATGTGCAGCTCACCAACATTCGCATATTGGAAATATCAGTATTTCCATATCATAGTTCTCGAAAGGACTTAAAGCCTCAAAATTCTGTGTCTCCTCTGGGTTGCTTCTCTCTTGATTCCACCCAGGCTTTATTAATGGTTCACTTCATATCATCTCTCCATCTTCATAAATTTTCTTTAGAACATTCACTAATCCCTCACTAGGACCTGTCTCAGCATCGTAGGATGGCTTTTTTCTTCGCACTCTTCTTCAACCTGAGTCAAGTACTCCCACCGAGTGTTTCTGCTTTCTTTCTACACCAGATAAGAACTGTATCAGTCTTGTTTTTTTTTGAACTGCCTTCCACTGAGGTGGGTTTCAAGAGATTGTTCACAATCATATAGTCACTCTTCCCATTTAGATTCCTTGCCAAAAGATCAAATGACCTCTCTGTAAAATGCACCTGCACGTTCTCAGCAGGAGCTTGATGAACTCCAGTTAAGGTAATGTAGAGTTTCACAAACTTATCGGACTGATCCCATCCATAATTACTGATGTTTACTGTATATCCTGTTGTCATGGGAACAACCACAGCAGCCGGTTTGTCATTGTCAAGAATTTCTGGTTTCTTTTGCGATTTTTGTTGCATCTTACTCTTTATTTCTGTTTCAATCTTGGATTTTTCAGCTGGCAGGGCATCACGTGCTCTCTTCCTCATGGCCTTTTCCAGCAGTGTCTTAACCTCTTCTAGGTCATTCTGCAACTCCTCCAAAGCTGGAGCCATGGTCGGGCGGGGTCGGACTGAAGGCCCGGGCTGCAGGCGTGCACTCAAGGACAGGAACTTCCAGACCCAGCGCGCTCCTCGCGAGCGTGGACCTCACCCGCACAAACCGCGGAGCCGGCCGCTGTGCATGCGCCCGAACTGCGCGGAACCGTGGCCACCCCGCTCCACACGCAGCACAGTGCTCTTAAGGAAGAATAAGAGACGCACAACTACGTACAGAGAGACATACAGAGAGAAGACAAGAAGGCAGCCAACTGCAAGCCATGAGGAGAGCCCTCCCTAGGAATTGAAACAGCCAGTACCTTCTTCTTGGACTTCCAGTCTCCAGTATTGTGAGAAAATAAATTTCTGTTGTTTAAGCCATTCAGTCCTTGGTTATGTTATGACACCCTAGCTGACTGATATTTGTAATCTTGATAATTATTTATATTATCTTAATGTATTATTTTTAATTTGTTTAATTTGACCTTTTCTAATTCACTTCCATTTCTCTGACTTTGGATTCGTCTTCTATCATCTCATTTTTTTAGGATTATGCATTTATAATGTAAACTAGTTGGTAGTGTAAATCTCATTTAGGAGTCTTTGAAAAATGTTTACTAAATTCTTCAAGTCCACTTTCTTCCTAAATTATTTTAGCTATTTTCAAATGTATAAATGTATAATTTTGGGTAGTGAGATTGTGATGATAATTCCTTAATTATCTAAGGAATATTAAGACCTTTATGAAAACAATTCTTCACGTACAAGGACTCCCTGAAATACTTTTAACTTTGATGCAAGTTTTGATATTGCATAGAGTTCCCAGATATTTCCTGCTTATTTATTTTTATTGTATATAAAGTATTTCATTTATACAACAATTTAGCTTTTGTTACTATGAAGAAATGTATTAGCGGTTAGATTACAAGACTATGATATGACTTCAGAATAGATGAGAATATTAATAGGCTAGATAGTTCAATCAAATAATGCCTCTACCTGAGCAGGGGTTAAAATATCAACGAATTGAAAATTAAGTAATGATATGACTCAAATCCAAAAAGACAGCCTTTGTGACCACCTTTTTAAAGTAATGAATTCCTTTTACTGATTCTAACTTACGCTAAATATCTTCTACCGTTGTAACAGACAAGAATTTGATCATGTTCAAGCCAATGTCTAATTCTTTAGAAATAACTCAACAAAATATGAAAAAGTAATCCTCAAAGTTACTTGCAAAATTTTTGTCAAGGTTTGAATGCTAGAAGAATTTCTTAAGTTAGTTAACTTAGGAAAAAACCAGTGAAGTGAGAAGTAAGAATATACTTGAGAAAATAAAAAGTCAACATTTTGGGGTTAACTAATAAATAAACAAACTTGTCTTTCAGTTAGTTGGAAACAATGAAGATAGTAGTAAATTATCTCCTAATACTTATTCCGCAAAATACATGAAATAGCCTCACATCACACAAAGTCACATCCTAAACATTACCTAAAGAAAAGGCTGAGACTTCAGTTTTACTTAGCAAATGGGACAAATCAGTAGGTGCTGGCACCATGGTCCCACTGGCATCTGCCTTACCCTTGCTTATTATAGTTGAAGGAGAGTCAAGGGGGCCAAAAGAAGTGTCAGGCACTGAGAGTGAGCGGGAGCTATCCCTAGACAAAGTAAAGCCACACTAATCTGAAAATACAAAAATACTAAAAAGGCAAATGAAAGAAACTGTGAATATGCTTAAAAGAGATGAAATGAGAAGTCTCAGCAAAGATACAGAAAATATTAGCAAAGAAATGAAAGATAAAGCTCAGAGTTTTTAAAAGAATAAATTTTAAACATTCTTACTACAAAATATAAGCAGGTGAGGTACATATATTCATTAGATTTTTATACATTGTACTTTTCTACAATATATATATGAATCAAAGAATTGCATTGCATTCCACAGATATATGTTATTTGTCAATGTAAAAAATTATAAGCAATAATGTTCAACCCTAAAATTGAAGTAAAATATACAGTTTTTAAAAATTAAATTTACTTTTTAACTGATACATAAAAATATAAAAATTGTACATAGTAAGGGAGTACCGTGTGATATTTCAATGCATGTATATTGTATAAACAAGTTAAACATATCTCTCTCCTCAAACACCAATTCTTTATGAGGAAAATATTCAAAGTCCTTACTTCTAGCTTCCTGAGATATACAGTACACAGTTTGTATCTATACTTATCCTATGATACAGTAACACACTAGCACTTCTTACCCCAGCAACTGAGTATCCATTGATCAATTTTTCTCCATCCCTCCTTCCCTCACAATAAACATTTTAAAACTGAAAAAAAATACAATAAATGAAATGTAAAAACTCAAAGAATGTGCTCAACAACAATATGTAGAGACACAAAAAGAATAAGTAATCTGGGTGATATAATTATAGAAATGGCTTAATTTGAACATGAAACATAATACCAACTTTAGAAAAATGAACAGAGCCTAAATAACACGAGATCTAACATTTGAGCCCAGAGGGAAAGGAAAGAATTTAGGGTTGAAAAAATACTCAAAAAACCAGTGGATGAAAATTTCCTAAATATAACAAACCACATCTTAGTTAATTTTCTCTCATTGCTGAGACAGAATTTCCAACACCCATAGTTAAAGGGAGAAAGGTTTATTTAGCTCACAGTTTGTAGAGGTTTCAGTCTATAATTGGCTGGCTCCAACACAGAATGGCTTGGCAGAGGGCCAACTGTTCATGGTGGCAGAAGACAGCAAAAGCAACAAATGCAAAAGGGGAGGAGTAAGACTCTTTGCCTTCCTTATATTGTATGCAGGCTACCTGCCCTAGGACGGGTGTAGCATTTATACCTCCAATCCCAGCATTAGACAATGAACCAATCACAAACTCTAGATTTAGCCACCTCCAAAAAGCCCACCCCCCCCATGACTGCATGAGGCTTTGGGGGACCATCCAGACACAAACCATTACACCACATAAATCTATTGATTCAACAATCTTATTCCCCAAAAGAATAACCTTCCTCCCCACCAAATTCACACTGAATACACTATAATCAAACATCTGAAAACTAAACACAAAGAAAAAAATCTCACTTGTTAGTAACAGGGAAAAGACACCAAGTGCTGAAAGAAAAGAATTGTCAACCCACAATACTAAATTCAAAGAAAATATCCTTCAAAAATGAGAAATTAACATTCTCAGAGGAGGGAAAACTAAGAGAATTTGATACCTGCAGATGTACAGTCCTCTAAGTGAATGGTCAATGGAGCTCTGCACAGAGAAGAGGTAATGAGAGAAGAAAATTTAGAATGTCAGGACAGGAAGAGAACATTGGAAGCAAAATGTGGAGAAACACAACACCCTTTCTCTGTTGCTTCTTAAATAGTGTTTGATAGTGGAGGCAAGTATTATGGTTTTGCCTGTTTCTAAATTAAACACAGGAAATATTTAAAATGATTTTAAGTGGAGAAGGTAAAGGGATGTGAAAGGAATAAGGTATTTTTATACTTGAATTGGTCAAATGATGATACCAGTAGACTATAAGTTATGCATATGTAATACCTAAAGCAATAACCAAAATGCTATACAGAAAAGATACACACCCAAAAACAAAAGTAAATCAAAACGGATTGTAAAATTGCTCCATTATGGGTAGGGCAAAAGAAAACTTTAAAAAGAAAGAAAACACAAATCAAATGCTGGATTTAAGGTGCAACATACCAATAATTACATAAAATTCAGTGGTCTAAATGCATCAATTAAAAGAGAAATTGGCAGAGTGAATTAAATAGCAAATTATAATTACATGCTGTGTAGCTGAAATTTACTTCAAATATAATGACAGAGGCAAGTTAAAAGGATAACAAAAGATATATCTTGCAAACACACTATTCAAAAGAAAGCAGAAATGGCTACAGGAAGGAGGAGCAATAGTGCACACCTGTAATCCCAGGTACTCGGGGGTAGGCTGAGATAGGAAGATCACAAGTTCAAGTCCAATCTGGGCATTCCATTGAGAAATAAATTTTAAAAAAAGAAAGAAAGAAAAAGATTAAGGTATAATTCAGTGGCAGAATGTTTGTTTAGGATGCGCAAGTCCCCATGTTCAATCTCCAGTTACCATACAAACAACAACAACAACAGAGACTTTAGAGCAAAAAAAAATTGTTAGAGAAAGACAGAATACTGTATCATTACAAAAATATTAATGTACAAGGAAGATTTAGCAATACTAAATTAAGAAACAGAGTTGCAAAATATGTCCAGAAACTTACAAAATTAAAAAGAGAAATAGACAAATCCACAGTTATAATTGGAAATTTCAACATCCTTCTATCATCAATTGATAGAACATGTGCACAGAAAATTGAGAAAGAAATAAAACCGAACACCACAGATAATAGGAAAAAAGAGAGAGAAAAAAATTATTGTAATCCAGTGTGGACAATGTAACTAAAAGTGTACCTTCACTTAGTACAATTGTCTTACATTTTTAATATGATTTTTGGCCTATTAGTCTTTTGTTTAATCTGTATATATGATAATTAACTTTTTAAGGTCCTATAAGATAAATGAATCTGATGCTGGCAAAATAGAAGGGAGGTGGAGGGAAAGGGAAAATAAAGAGTTGAAATGTGTTATGCATATGTACCAATTCCCTACAGTAAATGCAATCATTTTGTACTGCAAACATATACTAATAAAAGTAAAAAAAAAAAAAAAACCGGACACCACCATCAATGAACAGTATATAACTAAAATTTATCGAACATCATATTCAATAAAAAAATTGACTTATATAGATAATAATTTAGCCCCTCAATGCTCATCAAATGTAAAAGAATAAAAATTATACAGAGTGTGTTCACTAACTATACAAATGCAAACTTGAAATCCATGACAGTAAAATATTGGGAAATCTCCAAACTGTTAAAAATGAAATAATAGTTTTCTAATAAGTCCATGTATCAAAGAGGAAATGTCAATGAAAAATTACATAAAACAGAATAAAAATAAAAATATATTAGAATGTGTAGAACAAACTCAGTAAAAAAATTAGAAAATGGGCAAATGACTTGAATAGACATTTCTCCAAAGAAGATACACAGGTGGCCAACAGGCACATAAAAAGACACTGAACTTCACTAATCGTTAAAGAAATGAAAATCAAAATCACAATGTAATAGAAAGTTTGAAAATGACCATTAGAAAGTTATCGTCAAACAAACAGAAAATAACAAATGTTCGGAAAGACGTGAAGAAATTTAAAACCTCGTGCATCTCTGGTGGAAATATAAAATGGTGTAGCAAGCTTGGAAAACAGTATGGCTGTTCCTCAAGTAATTAAACATACAATTAATATATGACTCAACAATTCCACTTCTGGGTATATACCGAAAATAACTGAAAGCAAGGACTAGATTAGATGTTTGTACACCTATATTCATAGCAGTAGAATTCACAGTAGCTGAAAGGTAGGCGTAACCTTAAGTGTCCGTTGACTAGACACATAAAATGTAGTACATATCATGGAATATTATTCACTTTAAAAAGGAAATAAATTATGACACTTGCTACAACATGGATGAACCTTGAGACATGCTAAGTAAAATACACACACTGATCACAAAAGGGCAAGCACTATACGATACTAGCTTATACGAGGTACCTACAATAGTCAAACTGGACACAGGAAGTAGAATGGTAGTATCCAGCATATGAAGGAAAGGAGAATGGGAAGTTAAGAGTGTGATGGGTGCACAGTTTCTGTTTGAGAAGATGAATAATTTTGGAGATGGATAGTGGTGATGTTTGTGCAATAATGTGAATGTAATACAACAGAACCATGCAAGTAAAAACGGTTAAAATAGTAAATTTTATATCATGTATATTTTATTATAATAAAAAAATTGAGAGACATGGTTTAAACAACACTAAGAGGGAAATTTATGGCACTAACTGTACCCATTAGAAAAGAGGAAACATGGGGCCGAAGGCACAGCTCAGTGGTAGAGCTTGGGCTTAGCACCAATGAGACCCTAGATCTCAGGACTGGACCAGTGGTTCGGGAAAGGGAGGTGGGGACAGAATAAGAAATCTCTCCACTCAGAAATCTAAGATCCCAGATTAAGAATCTAAAAATGGGTGAGCAAAATAAACGTGCAGCAAGCAGATGGGAGAAATGATAAAGATAATATCAGAAATCAATGACATTGAAGATAAACCTATAGAGAAATGCAATGAAATAAAGAATTTGCCCTTTGAAATGATTAATATAATGAACAACACTCTTTCAGTACTGACACAGAAAAAAAGAAAGAAGCCTGAAATCACCAACATCAGGGATGAGCACAGTTAATCGATTATCACAGATTTTAGAACCCTATCAAGTGTTCTTTTTGAGACATTAAATTTGATACACATTATGAAATTTCAAAGCCACCAAGCAGACACAGAGTTTCCAGTGCTTTGATACACAAGGGTTCTTGTTGAAACCTGCCTGAGTAGCTAAAATATTTCATGGTCATTTGCCATGTGACAACACATCCTTCATCTGAGAACAAACAAGTCTGATTAAATTGCTATGAGGAAGGTATTGTACAGCAAGTCTTATTTTGTTTCATTCCATTGAGATAATTTATTTGTCATAACAAGAAATAGAATGAGAGCATATAAGTTTCCTAATACGTTTTTCATTATGTCATGAACATTTTCACATGATTGCTACTCTATAATAGCTCAGTTAAAGAAAGAATCAGGTGCTTCTACATCCCAAATGATATCATTGTAGTCACTGGGTGTAAATGAAGGAAGGTCACTTCATGGAAGAAAGAAATGATAAGGTTATGTCTAGGTAGCTTGACTGCCAATGAACCTTGTTTATCCACCTTCTTAAAGGTAGCTGACAGCTGGATGACTGGTGAGATAACATGTTCTCCAGGTCTTCTCAGACTTTTGAAACTCAGAGTAGAAAATATTCCCTATCAGAGTGCTGAAAAATAAGTGTGTGATACATAGGATTTCTACTCGATGTTACAGAAAGTGGTTACTTTTGCTGAGGAACTTTCTGGCTGTGGTCTTTCTCCAAATTCTCAATACTTCACTCAACTGATTTCTAAAAAGAATCTGTCATAAAATTAGGCCCTGGAGAGGAAAAATACAGTCTCTACTCTTTTTTTTTTTTTGCCACAAGTTCCACTAAAACATCAAGAAGACAACATCATATAAGTTGTAATAAAAATAAATGATAAATGTTTAAAAATTGTTATAGTAAGACACATCCCCATTAATCCCTCTCAACATACTCTCCCTTGCTTCAAACACACGTATCCTATAATTCTTTCCACCTTTTGAGGCCGTCCCAGAAGTCCTCTTTTGTGATTGGTGTTATGAGGTGTGATCAAAAATATGGTGAATGCTGCTGCCACCTGCCATCCAATGGAAGGCAGGCTCGTAAGAACATTATTCGGTGTCCTCATCCACCTTATTCACCAGATCTGAGACATGAAACTTCTGGCTCTTTGGCAAAGACAAATGACCATGAAAAATAAATGTTTTGAGTGAATTCAGGATATCTAGGCATCCATGCCAGCACAACTAAAGACACTTAGAACTTCCAGAACTGCTTAAGAAAGTGCAAGAACAATGCGATAAGTATGTTCTAAATGAGGGGGAATATTTTAGAGGGATTAACGTTAATGCGTCTTTTATTGTAATAGTTTTATAAAGTTTAAGTATTGACTTTTTATCACACTTCATATATATTATTGAAAGACAGAAATTTCTATAATTACTTAGGAAAGTGTTTCTCAAGCTTTTGGCAACTTGAGGTCATTGATTTAAAGTATATTAAAAAGATTCATTAAAATTTAAAACAGTGGGCTGGTGATTTGGCTCAGTGGCACAAGTTCCTGCCTGGCAAGCACAGGGTCCTGAGTTCGACTCCCGGTACCCACATAAAGGAAAAACAGGGCCGGTGATATCGCTCAGTGGCACAAGCGCCTGCTGGCAAGCACAAGGTTCTGAGTTCGACTCCCGGTACCCATATAAAAAATTTTAAAACAACAAAAATGAAACATAATATTTAAAGTGATAGATATGGTGATTTTTCAGGTCAATGAAAAAGAAGATAGTTATTATTTGAAATCCCTCACCAAGGTTTATCTGGTTTAATAATGCAGGATTGTAGGTGAGAGTCAGGGGTATATAAATAATGTATTTTTTTTTTTTTTTTTTTGAGATGGGGTCTTGCTATGTGGTTCAGTCTGGCCTTGTGGTCACTAGGTAGTCCAGGCTGGCCTTAAACTCCCAGTGATCCTCCTGCCTCTGCCTCTCAAGTGCTAGGATCACAGGTGTGCACCACCACGCCTGGTAATGTATTCTTTTATTTATTTGCTTATTTTATTTTCAGCTTTATTAAGCTAAAATTTATGAATTTAATTCACAAATTAAAATTATATATGTTTATAGTATAAACACAGTGTTTTGATATATGTATACATTGTGCAATGATTAAATTAAGTTAATTTAATATATCTAATACCTCGTATATATTTCTTACTTTTTTTCTTTGTGGTGAAAATAAGACCTATTCTCTTAGCAATTTTCAAGTACTTATTACATTATTAACCATAGTGACAGTGGTTTACAAGGTATGTTCAGATCTTATTCCCCTTTTATATCTAAACCTTTGTACCCTTTGAAAAACATCCTCTCACTTCCCAGCCTCTGGTAACCACCATTCTGCTCTCTGCTTATGTGAATTTGAGTTCTTAAAATATCACATATAAGTCATATCATGTAGTATTTGTCTTTCCGTGCTTGTTTCATTTCAATTAGCCAAATGCCCTCCAGGTTCATTCATATTTTTACAAGTGGCAGGATTTCATATACATATATGTATATATATGTAGGCATGTATGTATATATGTATATATATACATATATATAATTATCCAAAAAAATCACCAACAAAAAACCAAAACACACAAATGAGTTTGCATCAAACTAAAAACTAAACTTTTTTGCACAGCCAAGGAAATGATCAACAGAACAATAGATAGCATACAGAATGGTACAAAATATTTGCAAACCTTAGATCTGATAAAGGGTTAATAATTCAACTTGATAGTAAAAATAATAGCCTCAGTAAAAAGGGAAAGACATTATAGTTAACTATATTCACTTTCCCGCACAACAGAATACCAAGACTTTTTCCTTCTGTCTAATTGTAACATTGAACCCATTGATGAACTTCTGCTCATCTCTACTCCTCTCTACTCACTTTAGCCTCAGATAACTACTATTCTGCTCTCAACTTCTATGAAACCCATATATATATGCATGTGATATTTATTTTCTGTGTCTGGCTTACTACACTTAATGTGATGTTTATTGTACATATTAAAATAACTAGAGTATTTTGAATGTATTCACCATAAGGAAATGATAAAAGTTAGCCAGGAGTAGTGACATATGCCAGTAACCCAGCACTCCAGGAGGCTGAGGCAGGAAGATCACAAGTTCAAACCTAGCTTGGGTAATTCAGTGACTTTAGAAGACGCTGTCTCAAAATAAAAAGAAACTAAAAATGGTCTGGGATGTAGCTCAATGTAAAGGCCTTAGATTCAATCCCCTGGAAAAAAGAAAAGAAAAGAAGGAAGGATGGAAAGATAAAAGTTTCACTTGATGAATGTAGTAATTGTCTTGATTTGCTTATTATTCAATATGTACATAGGACAAAACATCACATTTATCTCACAAATATGTACAGTTATGTGTCCATTAAAAAAATAGGCATAGGACCTGAATAGACATTTCTTAAAAGAAGATATGCAAATGGCTAACAGGTATGTGAAAAATGTTCAACCTTACTAATCATCGGAAAAATGCAAATCAAAACCACAAGATATCACCGTATATCTATTAGAATGGCTATTATCAAACAGACAAAAGATAGCAAGTGTTGGCAAGCATGTGGAGAAAAGGCAACCCTTACGTACTGTTGGTGCTGTGTAATTATAGCCATTATGGAGGTTATGAAGATTTCTCAAAATGTAGAAATGGAACAACCATATAATCCAACAGTCCCACTGTATTACTACTGGCATATAGGTGGATGGATGAATAGATAGATAGATATAGATAGATAATGAAATCAGTATGTTGAATATATCTACACTTCCATGCTTAGAGCAACATTATTTACAATAGCCAGGATATGGAATCAACCTAAATGTCCATCAGCAGATTATTGGATAAAGAAAATGTGGGATATAAACACAATGAAAAGGAGATAATGTAATTTAGGATAGCATGGATAAACCTGCAGAACATTATGGGAAGTGAAATATGCAGGCACAGAAAGCCAAACATCACATGGTCTCATTCCTACATGAAATCTAAAGAAGGTGTACTCATTTAAGCAGAGAATAGAATGACGGTTATCCAGGGCTGACGCAGAGGTAGTGAGGACGGAGGAGACTTTGGTCAAAAGATACAAAATTTAATTTACCTAGGGAAATCAGTTCAACAGATTTACTATATATCATGGTGACTGTAATTGGTAACAATATATTGTATTTTTGAAAAAGCTAAGACAGTGGGGCCGGTGAGATGGCTCAGCGGCGTTAGCGCCTGCCTTGCAAGCGCGAGGGCCCGAGTTCGACTCCCGGATCCCACATACGAAAAAGGGGCCGGTGATATCGCTCAGTGGCACGGGTGCCTGTTGGCGCGCGAGGTCCTGAGGTCGACCCCCCGGTACCCACAAAAAAAAAAAAAAAGCTAAGACAGTGAATAAGTGTTCTTACTACCAAAGTGATAATTATGTGAGTCAATGCATATGTTAACTAGCCAGGTTTAGTCATCCTACAGTGTACGTAACCTTCAAAACATCATGCTACACACAATAAATATATACAATTGTATGTCAATTTAAAAAATAAAGTAACACCAAGAAACAAAAAAAAAATAGTTTGTAGAAATGTCAGTCCCTGTAGTTAACTGTCCTTTCCAGCCTTCTTTTTAGAAACATTTCTCTTCCTCTCTGGATGAAATTTCTGACATGTTCTTTGTCTTTTGGGTAATAAAAAATAGTTTCATTTCCCAGTGTTAAAAACATTCAGATTTATATTAAAGCATCAATGTTTCATTTACTTTAAAGTGTTCTCCATTCTCCTGCTTAACTATCCTTCAACTGGAAATTCTGCAGTGGGAAAATGCAGATGATGTTGGTTTCCTTGCCATTTTCCATTTTTGATCTTCTCTTTCTCTAGTGTTGGAATGGGAGAACAAAGAGAGATAAGGGCAGGAAAGGCTTTCTTGTATGGTGTGATCATAATCCGGCATGAGTATGCTCTGAGTGTGGCAAATGTCCAAATGCTCATTTTCTGATAGAGCACTTTAAGAGTTTCTTGGAAACTTACCAGGAACCTCTTACTTGTAATTCTTTCATGAGTGAGGTGAGTGAGGTATCCCATGGCTAACCACTTATTATTTCCTCTTTGGTTCCTGGGTTCTGAAAATCATTTCAAGATTCTCTCTGAAGAGTACACTCACCACTTCTGGTGGTGCTCTTAAGTGGGACTCAGTCAAAGTTCAGTTAAACAATCAAGTTTAGTAGTCTTCCACAGGATCTGCATCTATCCTCACATACTGCTCCCCAACTAGAAGTCCAGGCCATTCTCGTGCACCAATCTTTGCTGAGATTGGGAATGGCTTTCCTCTGCATGGTATGAGCTGATCTTGTACTGTTTTCTGATCTGGTTAGGCTTCCCTGTTGCCATAGTCCATTGCTGCCTGAATTGGGGTTCAAGTAACTAGCCCAAGTTAAGAAGAGTCAGAGATCAAATTTAAACTCAGGTCTGTTTGGTCTCTCAAATTCATAAGGCCTCACTTTGACTGTTAAAAGCTTAGAGTCTAGCAGTGAGCCAGACATGCTTATCTTCAATTTCGGGGAAGCATAATAGCAAAGACTTTGATATGGCAAATATCATAGCAGAATAAGGCCTTTCTTCAGAGGCCAATTGCATTCCCTGGCAATAACGGAAAGTTCTAAGTATAAATGATGATTCTTTTGTTGTTGTTGCTGTTGTTCTTATTCTTTTTTGGTGCCAGGAATCAAATTCAGGGCCTTGTGCTTGCCAGGCAGGCGCTGTGCTGCTGAGCTGCATCCCTGGCCCTAAACAATGATTCTTAACGCTCATCTGTAGCACCCAGTCAGTTAAGATACCTACCAACCCCAGTGCTTTTCAGTATATTCTGAGATGCATGTAAACTCTACTCAGAATCAGAAAAAGCTCATCATTTTTTGATCTTTCAAAAGTTTAAAAAGTTTACATTTACAAAATATAACATTAAGTTTCACACAAATAATAGCTGAACTTAGTATTATGTCTTTTAAAAGGTGATTTAATATACATCTATTTACTTGGTATTTTTACTGGTTTTATGGCTTATATTATTATTATCACCAACAGCATTATAATTATTATTAAATTTTAAGGAATCTAGGGCTTAGAGTTATAAAGCGACTTACTGAGTCACCCAGGTAGCAGCTGGGTAGACTCTTCTCCAATTGTAAATTCTGCACTCTCTGCCTCAGACACCACCAGCAGATGTTCTTGCATTTCCTTGGTGAGTTGCTTCAGAATAATAAATACCTTGAAAAAATTGCCAACGTGACTACAAGAACTGATTATTGGCTGGCTGGAAACAAAATATACATCAGACACTGTGGTAAAGTACAAAGCACATTTATAGAGGCATTGTTTTTAATCATGGAAAGCTAGTATGACAGGTAATTTTTTGAAATATTAAATTATGTTTTGCTTTTCTGGCCATAAAAACACAAGAAAATGAATGAGCAGAATTTATGTTTTATGTTTTATATTTTCCTTCACTCATTCCATAAAGGCAGCAGAATCTTGCATTCCCTTCCCTTGGGTGTAATTGCCGAGTCAAAGCAAAATTACCGGAAGAAAATAACTTTTTATGGTCTTTGTGGAGGCTTAAATTCATGGAGGATAACATGAGAGGGAGGGAAGAGAAATGAATATCTTCTAGATTGAGGAAAAACAAATAAAAACAGTGGAAGAGTTGGGGTGTACAAGAGTCCAAGGGCAGATGATAATTTGCTAATTTATGGAATATTTTGGATGTGACATTGTCTCCCTTGCAATACTCACAGGAACAGGAAAGATCCCCAAGAGTGAATGACTACTTGATAACTTTCTTGAGACCAGACCCTGCACACTGGGGCTGGAACATAGGCCAAATTCAGGGATCTTAGCCTATGCAAAAGCTCTCCAGAGCCACAGAATTTCAAAGTTCAGTGTAGGATGAGTAATGGATTTGTTACCTTTTCTAAAAATTCCTAAGGGCAGAGGAGGTCTCTGTGATGTACAGTTTTGGAGGAACCGCTATCATCCTCTTCACAAAAGGCAAAGGCAGGAAGAAGACTGTTGAAAAGATTAGCATTCTGGACAGATACTGGGTAGAGGCTTGAAGTCAAATTTAATTTTATTTAAAAACAATAATGTATGTGCAAGCATGTTTATGAAGAGAGTTGGATAGATGAAATGATGTTGGACAAATGCAGATAGTTCTTGACAAGGAATGATGGTTACATGGGGACACCTACCATTGTCTTTGCGAGTAAATTTGAAATTTTTTATAATAAAACATTTAAAAAGACAGTACAGCTAAGTAGCAGTTCATGTACCTCTATTATGTAGATTAAAGGTCTACGTGGGTTGTGTGGGAAACAGCCTAAAAGTACAGTGTACAGAAAGTGTCTCAGTAGTAATGCCAGCCATGGGCTTAGACAGAAGTGACAATGTATGTGACTTACATTTTCCACCTTCAATCAAGGTTCTATAGCTATTTTTGATATAAACAAAATTATAAGAAATCAAAATACTTGAATTCAGTCATCCTCATACAGAAATAGAACAAATATATCATACTTTTGTGAGGACGAACTAATAATTTGGAACAATAGGCACACCCTTTTGTTATCATTAAAGTTATTGCCCAATAAAGGTATTTGGTTTACAGCATTTTTATAAAAAAACCCTAGTGAAATATCTCTGCTTGCTCTAGTTCCAGGCAAAGCTGTGCTAGGAACAGAGGTGGGAATTAACTAGAGTCTCAGAACCACTAAAGGTTGTAGATGAAGATAATCCTGCTGGCTTTGGCTCACCAGACTAACAGAAGCTCGCCTGATCCTCCCCTAGAATCTACAGGCTGGACTTCATTCAAACTAAAAAAAAAAAGAAAAAGAAAAAGAAAAAATGCCCTTGTATCCAACTTTCACCACAAGAGAGTCGCCAGCTTCTCCCCCAGTCTTGCTGGCCTTCTGCAGCAGCCCCATCAGGTATGCCCAAGGGCTGCCAGACTCGCTGATGCTTCTGAGTTGGAAGCTTCTTTCTAACTCTGCCATAAAACTTGCAAGCTGAGCAGCTCCAGAAGTCTGAGCCAACCGGCCTCCTTCTTCCAGACAAGATGCCTAACAATACCATGCACTGAATGCAGGAAATTCATACTGAGGGAAACCAAAGCACCACCTGGGGGGCCTGGAACAAACTTCAAAGGATCCTGCTCTCTGAGAGGGGCAACACTGGGGAGACAGCTTGTCCCCTTGAACCAGTCATAAATGGAAGCTCATGAAGATTTAAAGTTAGCTCCTGTGTAACACAGGATACCAGCAAACTATCCACAGACACATCTAAGTCTTTGAGAGATACTTAATTATATTTAGAACTGGCTTAAGTGCAACTATAGCTCCAGAAACAACAGCTTCTACTTGGGAGCTACCCACTAACACTCAGATTACTGAGAGGTCTTTGACCCCTGAGGGCTGAGGAAAGAGCATCAAAAACAGAAAAAATTTCAAAGGCCTCTCAAAGGTCTCCAAAGTGACGCATGGGAAGATGATGTTAAAACTGCTATGTATATTTATTTCTAATAGAATAAAAAAATATGCTTTAACAATATGTATGATCCACAGTGGCCTCCTCACTTCATTCATGTATCCCTAAGCTAAAGGCTGTTTCCAGAGGGTAGAATATAAATTTGAGAACTCAAAGAGGTTAATGGCTACACACTCACACATCTGCTCAAACTCGCAGGGTGCATCACAGTGTGGGTCACATCACAGTGGTTCACATACTCTTGATTTTGTGGATTTATGAATTTGGGCTTATAAGGTGTAGACTCACTATCATACAGCACTAGAATTTTTAATGACATAAAATTTGACCACATAAATCTATATATATATAATATATATATATATATATATATATTTTGCTTTAAGAAATACAGTTCCCTTGTTATTTTTTGGCAAAGAAATGAAAAAGTAACATTTTTCTTACACTAAATGACAAGAGTTTCAAATCTGGTGACCTTCTCTTTGATGACTAGTAGATTTCAGTAGAGTACTACCCGCAAGAAACTCTCAGAAAAGATTAAGACTAGATGTACTGTCTCCTCTCAAGGTAAGGGTGACAGTCTAATAGTGAATAGAGAGTAAGTATTTGTTTTGCTTTTAATCCTGCTATAGGAAAAGAATGTTGAAAATAGATGTTTGGAAATGTTTACATCATCATTGTAAAAAATGATAAGGCTCATTTCTTACATTTAACTTCTCATATTTTGCATTTTAAAAAGTTGAAACATATTTTTCTAATTAATTTTAAGATCTTCCAGATGAAGATTTTCAGGGTTTTGAAGACATTTGATGAAAATCCTGAAGAAAATTATCTCTTCTGATTTATTCACAAAAATTTGATTCCACAATGTGTACATGTATTGAAACATTAGACTGTATGTCTAAAAATATATGTAATAATTATTTGTCAATCAAAAGTTAAAAAGATTTAAATATATATTTTAAAATCTGATTTGACAATAGAGAAGAGTGAATTTATTAAATTTTAACAATACAAGAGATAAGACATTTTGGCGGTGACACTAAGAAATTAATAAGATTTAGAAAGGATAGCTAATTATGCACTTATTCAGTTGGAGCCACAGATCTTTTATGAAGTATTTTGCAGCTATGATGGTCATGAAAACCAAGTATCAAAATAAAATGAATGCAATCATTCAGTTTCTGCAACATAAAACATAAAACCAAAATTTTGTCTAAATAACCAAGGACATTCTATAACAACACATGAAAATATTAATTTTAGTGAAGTTTTGAATGCAGATTTTTGCTAGATTAATTAATGTAGTTTATATGTTTAAATATCCATATTCATATTTATTCTTTGTATAATACCCACTTTGATAAATGGCTTGCAGTGTGCATATCTAGTAGTTTTACATAAGCATGCACATATTCCTATGTGCATCTATCTAGCTATGTCCATATTTACCCAAAGAATCAAAAAATATGCAGAGATGCATACAAGTTCTAGGATAACTAGTGATAGCTTTTGAACCACAACTTGAATTGTTTCTGATGCTAGCTCATCTCTATATCCCTAGTATTAAGCATGAAGCCTTGCTATGTTCAATGAATTCTTGATAAACGAATAAAAGTTTCAAAATGGCTAGAGATTGGAATTGTTCTTATATAGAAATAAGTATCCTTGAATTATTTTTAAAAAGGCTTTAATTCAACCATATATGCACAGAGCAGTGAAATAAAATTGAAAAATATTTATTATGCCTTTGTTTCTTCTTTCAAGGCAGTGAAAAGGCATCTGTTTCTATTTCTAGCCACTAGATGGCAATAGCTTTACATTACTCTCTTCCTGGGGCTCACTCCCTTAGTGGTCTTGAAGGTGGCACCTAGAATGATTGTTATCTCTGCAGATATTTGCCAAGAAAAGTCATGTCAGCTTTAGGAATACTAAGATTGATATTACTAATTGAAAATGCATTTCTGTGCCTGTTTCTTGTTGTATATATCTATGACAATTTCAACAGTTACCTGCCAATATGATTATCTTGGAACTGTAAATCACTATAGCAAAATCGATAAAAATTTTATTTTAAGCTGTGAGCCCATAAAGGTCTGCATATGGAAAATTTAAGATAATTGCAGCACTTTGAGGTAGAATACCAGTATTCTTCTCTCTCCCCTCCTTCCCTCTAACCTCATGGCATTGGAACATATACACAGCTACAAATAAATACACAGATGACAGAAGTGACAGCTGTACTTTTCTCCTCTCCCTGAGTGGTGCTGTATAGTCACAGACAAGCTTTCTAACTGTGACTGAGAGCTGTCTGACTTCTTTTACATGGAACAGATTTACCAAAAGAACCTCCAAAAATGCTTGTGATTTTGAGCAAAAAAGAATTAAAGATATGGAAATAACTGTATACAAGAACCTCTCTGCAGGCTAATACTGTGGGAAAATAATATCACATAATTTAAATAGGGTCAAAATATGATTCATGGGCTGTTTTGTTTGTACAAAAGTATTCATGTAGGGAAGTGGAAAGTATATGCATGAATTGGGAGTTGGTACGATCATTAACCATGTCTAAACCCTCACAGATTACACCTAGATTTCTTTGTCTTCTATGTCTTTATGAACTAATAACTCTGGATAGCTCAAAGACTGGGGAAAGAAATTCAATTAATTCTAAGAAAACCCTTGATCTTTGAAGTTGTATCTTTTTGTTTCTTGAATACTTTTAGCAAATATATCTCTGATGGGTTCAGAAATGCAATTTTATTTTATCATCTTTCTTTGCCATGATAATGCCACTTGTCCCCTTCCCCTAATTTTAAGATTATTCTGAAAGCAAGATTTAAAAAGATAGAGCTAAAATGCAGATAATCTGAATATTTCTTTTTAGAATTCAGCAAATATTACAGATGAAGAAACAAAGCCCTGCAGATTTTTTTTTATTGTTATTTAAGACTACATCGGAGGGCCGGTGAGATAGCTCAGCGGCATAAGAGCCTGCCTGGCAAGCGCGAGGTCCTGAGTTCGACTCCTGGAACCCACATACATAAAAAGGGCCAGTGATATCACTCAGTGGCACGGGCGCCTGCTGGCATGCGAGGTCCTGAGTTTGACCCCCGATACCCACAAAAAAAAAAAAAAAAAGACTACATCGGAGTGTCTTGTAATGAAAAACAACCCAAGTGACAAATCTCCCACATGCATTCTGCATTTATTTAACTTAAATTTCATCTCAATCTAATTCTAATTGGTTTCTTCCAGAGGGACTACTAAAGGATCATTTGGGGACTGAGTTTTCTTTCTCTTGACTACCAAAACCAATTGTTGAAAATAGTTTTTAAAACATATCATATCAATTGGAAACAATGTGGTGTCTCCAAAAAAGAAGTCATTCATTCAACAACTCCCCCATGAAATCTCCAGCATTGTATCTCATGTAGCAATGTCCAGAGCTGAATGATAAAGTAGGGAGGAGTCTCCCTTTCGTTCACATCTTTTTTGCTCTTTATTTTAGGGAGAATGCTCTTTATAGGTATCTTCTAGCTCACATTTCTCACGTCTATTTTGGCCAGAACCAGATTTTTAAACTCTAGCCAACCTATGGGAGAAGTGTATGGAGTTTCCTTGATTCTCTTAGACCAATTATAAACCTTTCTCTAGATCTGAGTATAAGGTTACCTAAAAAAAACCTAGAGTTCTGTTGGCCCTGAAGAAACATAGGAGTGGTGGTTGGAAAGGAGAAGATAAATTGAGCAATTAAGGGATTGTGTCTGCTACACGTAACATTGTACGTGTAGAGGAGTGCATGTAGTTTAATGTGGCTAGGTGGAATTCTGAAGGGAAATATAAATGATAACATCAATGGTAAGCAGGACCTAGATTAGGTGTTCTTGAGGCAATATATTCTTCACAGATGATGGAGACTCTGTGAATGATTTTTATGTAATGAGTTTGGTGGTCTTGGGTAAGTCTAATATTCACAGCTTGGAAGAGTAACCAGTGTGTATCTGAGAATAGATGTCCAGGATATTTCTTACACTAAGTGTTCACTAAAGATTATTTGGAGTAGTGGGTGAGGGCAGCAAGAGGAGAGCGGAGTGTATACAATACTAGGGAATACTAGGGAATACTAGGGAATACTAGGGAAGCCAAGTCCATCTGACACGTGGGCTGGAGTGCAGAGACAGCAGTAACCTTGCAGAGGCAGCGATTGGTTTCTCTGCAGTTCTTGGCAATGCAATACTTTAGAGTTCTACGTGACTTCAACCTAGGTGGGATGGAGGGTATATTAGTCACCTTTCTTGTCTCTGAGTCTAAATACTCGATACCCCCAAATTTAAAAAGGAAATGGTTTATTTGGTTCATGGTTTCAAAGGTTTCAGTCTATGATCACCTGGCTCCAGAGCAGGAACATTACAGCAGAGGGTGTGGTAAGCAAAACTGCTCACTTCACCATGGCAGGGAAGCAGAGCAGGGGAAGAGCGCAGCAGAAGAATTGGCTCGGGACCAGATAGGGTACCCAAGGTCAGGCCTCCATAACCCACCCAGACATACCCAGAAGTGTACTTCAGTAATCGCCTAGGTGGCTTCCAAGCCAATCAAGTTGACAGTTAAGTTTAACCGGATGAGTAAAGCTAAGAGGGTCTGCAGGTATGGTCAGAGGGGAGGACTTGTCTGCCACCCTGAATATGACTGGAGCCAGGTCTCTGCAGCATTTGGTGAAGGAATAACTGATACATTCTGGTTCTGGGAGGCAGAACATGGACAGTACAGGATAAATGTTTTTAGGAAAGAAGCTCGTAGGTTTGAAGAACTAGCAGGTCAAGAGCCAGCGTTTCTGCAGCCCCGAGTGAGGCAAGACTAGATGTTCATTCTTTTTTTTTTTTTTTTTTTTTGGTACCAGGAATCGAACTCAGGACCTCACACTTGCCAGGCAGGTGCTGTGCTGCTGAGCTGTCTCCACAGCCTAAGACTGGACATTCAAACGTATCAGAAACGGGAAGGAACGGGGAGTCTCGGAACTAGATTGTAGAGGAGACCAAGAGACCTCAGCATGGGATGACCAAGCCCATAGTTCATCCAGCATCATGTGTGGGGGTGCATATCACTCTGCGTCACTATCATGAGTTAGATTTGCCGTGTCTCATCATTGGAACAAAGAGAAATTATCTAGAGCTCTGGGTGGGAAGAGTAGTTTGTCTCATTCAGTTGCAGGAATGTGGCATTTGTAGCTTCTTTGGGATTATTTAGAATGTAGCTGAGCATGTGTTGGGTTTGTTTGCTTCACTGTGAGAAGGTGTGTCAATGTCCCTGTGCATGTGGAATTATTGGAGGACTTCCATTTGTGACTCCACCACTAATACTGAGGAAGATCAGCAAATCTACTACAGTGGACAAAATGAGGTCTGAGTATTTGCAGAACTGTGGGGAAGGTTCTAGTGTGTCTCCCTGGCTATAAGACTTGGGACAAGTGCCACTAACTGGAGATGGTGTCAGAAGACTTGGCTCTTGCAAAAACCTGGATATCTTTTTTTTTTTTTTTGTGGGTACTGGGGGTTGAACTCAGGACCTCATGCGCCAGCAGGCGCCCATGCTGCTGAGCCATCTCACCAGCCCATGGATATCTTAAATATCAAGGACAAGAGTTAGAAATTTTAATTTACTGGACAAGGTTTCTGCATGGCTGTATCAATGACTATGCACAGAGCTGATATTTGGAAACTCTGGAGGGTAAAGAACCTATGTATTTGCAAAAACCTTTGATTAAGCATAGTTGTATATGAGGGAAAGATTCAACAAAGCAGAGTATGAGGTGTATTCTATTCATTGTATGTAGTCTGTGTGCCTGTACTGAATTTCCATTATTAAGTATGCATCACCACCATCTCTTTCAAATATTGCTTCTAATGACAGTAGAAGACAAGCAGCAAATTCATCTGCTCTTCTCCACTGGTTCAGATTTAAAATACGCTAGTGAAAACTATTTAGAAAGTGTTTCTTGAAGACTGTTGCAGGCAGACACCTAATTAGACAGGACATTCATAGCAGTTCCCTAGGGCGTAGAACCAGCCATCCAGTTCAGCAGAACAAACTGAGACCTTTGGTGGTAACTCGTCTGACTTTAGCTGGCCCAGCTCGCTCAGTGGGTGTGCGAGTGTCTAATCTCTGCTTTAAACTCCTACAAATGTAGACAACACAGGGTGAATTCTGCTCTCCTAATTGAATACGGACTAGAACAGAGACTCCAGCATTTCCTACACTATTTGCCTAAACTTATACACATTAGATTGGACACAACAGAGGATAGGAAATACTAAATAGTTTGGCTAAAACTATTTCTACAAACACCTGGCCAGATTGCATCAACTCACGTGTAAAGTGGAGTTACTGAATTCTGTTGTGGCACTAGAAATTTCAAAATCTCTTTTTGTTTATGTAGGCTTTTAATTTTGTCTGCAGTTGTCCACTGAGACTCTCATGCCAATTTATGATTATAATAGAAATAAGAGAATAAGACTTTTATTAGGTGTTCAGGTGTTGCCATTCACTGTGAAACAAGTTGAGATTCTGACAGTATATAATATCACTTTATTAAAGTGATAAAAGTATAAGTATTAGGGTTCCAGAAATGGGAGAGAGAGGAGTCAGGATTGGAGTTATTAGAGACAACTCTGAAATGGGAAATTTCTTGTTTTCTGTTGTTTAAATTGTGGTAAGATACATGTCACATAAAATTTACCCTCTTAACCCTTTCATAGTGTACAGTTTAGTAGTGCTAAATATATTACATTGTTGTTCTTCCAACCTCCAGAATTCTTTTTACTTTACAAAACTGAAGCCATATACTTGTTAAACAATTTTCCATTCTTTGCAGCCTGTCCATTTCTCATCCTCTGGAAACCACTATTCTGCTTTCTGTCTCTATAAATTTGATTACTTCAGGAACCATGCACAATCGGGAATTGTATGCAGTCTGTCTTTTTGTGTCTGACTTATTTCACTTAACATAATGTCCTCAACATTCATGAAAGTTGGCGGGTTTGAAGAATGCCTGAAAGAACTGAAAGGTTTTGGAGACATGGAGAAGAAAACTGAAAGCAGGGTAACATATATACTTAATTAAAATACTTAAAAATTTCAGGTTTTATATAGGATATCTACCAACATGGAAGAATATTGTTTTAAATGCCTACCATACTTACTATTAAATGAATCACTTTATTATAATAAGAGAAAATATAGCAGAGTAAAACAAAAACATTAGAAATTCAGAGAAAGTTGATAAAATTGCCATAAGAGTGAGAAAGTTTAAGAACCTAGTCTGTCACTGCATATAAAAAAAGGCAGATATGAAATGAGTATGTAAATAATTTGAAAAATACAATTGATATTTAAATATATATCTCCAGCTGTGAGCCCTCTAACTGGAATATTTTTAGGTTATTTTTACTACATTGATAAATATTGGTAGCCAAGGAAAAAATGTAATATGTATAAACTTAATCCTCACACTAGGACAAGATCAATTAGTAGTATTAGCTTCAGGTTATTATACCAAAGGAAAGAATTAGAGTAAGTCAGAAGTCCTGTTTTTGATTATTTCTTGGTCTTCCTGCAAGAAATTTTCCTCTTCTTTTAGTTCATTTGCTTATCTATGAAATGGGGAAAAAGACACCTAAGGACTCCTTTCAACATTATGTGACATTCAGATAAAAGGAGATGAAATTTTAATGTTCATTTGAGAAGCGTTTATTGATGGTATATTGCATGCATGTCCTGTACCATTTGATCAGAATGATATGGGACGAAAAAAAAGGACAAATCAAGGTATATCATGTACAGTTACAAATTCCCTGTGATGAATGTGATCATTGTATATACCTAAATTGTACCAATAAGCTTAATTAAATTTAAAAGAATGATATGTGAAGAAATTATAAATTAGGGACCACCCAACTATGTTTGGAATGCTCAAAGGAGGCTTTATAGAACATTTTAAAAATAAGTCTTGAGAAAATGCATAATATATTCAGAGAATACAAAAACGTATCCATCATTTTCTTTCCAGTGAGTAATTTATGGTCCTCAAAATACATTGCACAATTCCCTTTCATGCTACTCGTTCCTCTGATGACTTTAGAACTAGAGAAAGAAAACAAGTTATTGTATCTGAGAAATCACCCCACTGGGCCACAGCATATAATATAAAGTTTGTGATGCTATGAAGGAAGATAGAAGTACAAGAAAATAGGGAATCAAGGAGAAATTGAAAAGTTTGAAAAATCAATTGGAGTTAAAAGATCAGTAAAGAAAATAAACATAGTGGTGATTGCTCTGAAGCTTGGCTATCGATAGCTCAATCCGTGCTGCTCCTAAAGGGTCCTTAACACAGCAGGTGGTAAAGAATATCTAACTAATAAAAATCAGTTTCATCTTGTTACAAAAGAATATAATTGCTATTTCAGTGAGAACTAGAAAGGGCATAATACTAACTAAGGGAGGAAACCTAAAGAATAGTTCAAGTGAATATTGGAAAATGATTGGTTGTATCTAGCGTAGGCGTTAATCCAGATGAATATGAATTTAATCCTAAACTCTGTGATTTAGCCACTGAAGGACCTTGTAATCTCACTTATTTTTCTGAGCTTTGGGGTCCTAAAATCAAAAATCACACCAATAATAGTATTTTGCACCATTAAATTGCTGTGATGATTCAATAAGATAATGCAGATGCAGTGCATAACATGTTGGTGGAGGAGTGGCTATGAACCACTGGATAGCAGGGAAGTTGCTGTGCCACACCCTCGGAAAATAATGGAAGTCTGTCTTCTATAGTGTAGGGAAAACTGTCCACTGGGAGATATCTTGCCTGGAGCAGTCCATTGCAAACCTCAGAGGGTGCTGGAGGAAGTTGCTGGTTGTGTGTTGTTGGTCACTGTGCACTGAAGAATCTAGGTAGTGGGGAAGTTATCTGGACTGCAGAACCCTGGTGCTGGAGGAACCTCATTGCTGTAGGAACTGGGTGCTGGAGAAGCCATGCATGTTGTAGGACTGAAGTGCTGGGGAAGTGTCCCGTGCTGCAGGAGCCAGGATTGGAGAAGCTGTGTGCACTGCAGGAACTGGGCACCAAACCAGCTTTACACACTGCAGGAGATCATGGAGTAGAGCATGCTGGAACCAGAAAGAAGATCAATCCCTTTACTCCTCCATTAATTGTCTTTCCAGAACTCTATTAGCAGAGCTTAACAGTGTCCCATAGAGCAAAGAAAACATAACTCAAGATCGAAAGTCGATTTCACAAATCAAGAAATGAAAAGTAGATTTGGAGCTGAGAGGCAATGAAATGATCATTCACATGTTGGCTAACCTAGTTGCCTCTTTGGAATGCATCAAGTGTGGAGTTTTACTTTATGGATTTATATAGGTGTGAATGGACAAATAGAGATAGGCAGTCTAGATCCTAGGAAGGGCCATCGAGACTGCTGACTGCCAAAGGCAGGGAAAGAATTTTAGCTTGCTTCTGTCCATGTGCATTCTAGCTCCCTCTTCCTTCTATGAAGAAAAAATTGCTAAGCTTTTTCATCAAATTCTGAGCTACAGTTTCATCCATATTTGCTAGTACGTAGGAACACTGCCATAAATAACAAAAACCAATGCTACACTTTTTCTCTTTCAATTCTTTTTTTTTTTTTTTTTTTTTTTTTCCTATGTTGCTGTTGAGGAGAATTCTACCACTTCTGATTTTTTCCACAAAACCACCCCAGACACCTGGTCAGTGTGTCAGGTCCTGCACCATGTAGCTGGTCAATAAGTAACAATTTAAAGTGGGAAATTAGGGTTGGGGCAAGAAAAGATTTGCAGACCCCATACTCAGCTTCACAAACATTTTATGTTGTGAGAATTAGGTACTTGGTCAAGTCATAAAAACATAATATTTGCTTCCCAATGGCTTTGTTTCCAGTGTCTGTCTCCCTGTAGAATCTATAGAGATGAATTGTGATTCACAGAATGGATCCAGGCATCTACATTTTTGGCCACAATACCAACAAACACCTTCAAACCAACATTTTAGTCATCACCATCTTGTTTTTGCATCCAAACATCCAAAGTGGTTAGCTTTTAGAAAAAAAATTCATAGCTGGGCATGGTGGCTCACTCTTGTAATCCCAGCACTAGGAAGGCTGAGGCAGGAGGATCACTGAGTTTGGGGTCAGCCTGAACTGCATAGCAAAACTCTGTCTCAAAAAAAAAAATCATATGGTAACAATCATGAAACAGAACATTTAAGTAATAATTTATAATTTTCAACGGAAATATTCATATAGCAATTTTACAATCACTCCAGTTCAAGTTGTCACACAACTTCCCTTTATGCCTTAGAAAACTGAAGTTGAAAGATTGAATACATTTCCCAGAATCACATAACTTTAAAATGGAAGAGTAGGGACTTAGGTAAAGGTATTTTGATTCTTGTTTCCATGTTTTTTTTTTTTTCATATTTGAATTGTTTTCAGTTTTTGTTTTTTATTAATACATGTTTGCAATACATTACTATATTCCTTGTGGAGAATTGGTACATGTACATAATGCACTTCAATTCATTTTTCATCCCTTTCTCCTCCCCCTCGATGTTATTTCAATTAAATAAAGATATTTTTAAAAATTTCTACACATAGTAGGCATTCCATAAACATTGATCTTCCAAGCCCCTGTGCTGTTCTTGTGTTAGCTGCTTTCTTTGCACTGCAGGTGATCTGTTAATAAAGCTTCTTTTCAGCTCCCATTGCTATGGTAATGCAAATTATTTAACATCTTGTTCTAAAGGCCAAGATCCCAACTGAGATCATCCATGGGGCTTCTACTATAATGAGCAAGACTTCTGGTGGTGGAAAGAGATATATTTTGATCCCTGTCTACAGTATTACAAAGTTGTTTCACTATTTGAAATTTTCCTTTATTGGGAAACAAGATAAATTCATCCAAGTTTGTTCATGCTGCTTAAACTTCTATATTTTTAAAGTTCTTCTCAGGAAATGTTACTCTAAAATCAACATGTAGAACAGCAGGGTAAATTATTATGGATAGATTCTGAGAGGGAAACAAAGAACATCTGATGCTTTTAAAGGGAGTTTTCCAAACATATTTACTACTGAGGACTAACAGCTTTCAAAAAAAAATCAATGTTCCTGCACTGTGGTTGCCATTCCACCTTTAAACAGTCCCATATTTATTCAGTAGATATGGCTCACCCAAATGTGTCATTTATTGACTATATGGGACACTTTAGTTTTTTACTAAAATTTAGAAAATGAGTAATACTTTCTCTGTATTTCTAGATCATCTTCATGAGTGGTTCTTAAGCTTACCATGCAGCACCCCCAGGAGTACGTGTTCTCCTGGACTCTGGTAAAACTTCTTCCCTTTGTTCTCTTCCTTTTCACCACTTCTCCTTTTATATAGTATCTTGAGGGGAGATACCTGTTTTCTGCAAGTCATCTCTGGGTACAATTCCTCCACTTTATTCCTCCAGAATTCCTCCTCATTTTTACTCTTCTAGCCTTCCAGCACTAGTGGGACAATTCCTTCTGTTTAAAAATCTTAAAAGGACTTTTGTTTTTCTAGTTGAACCTAATTGATAGAGAAAACAAATTAATGTTGATTTTAAAGAGTCAAGTGCTTTCAAAGAAATAAACAAAGTAAAATGGAACTCTTTAAATTTTATCAGAGCCACTTAAAAGCAAAGCTGTTTGAGCTTCAGCCCAGATCATGAGAAGGAGATAAAATAAGAAGATCTGAAAGATGTGAGCTTCAGGGAGAGAGAATCTTCTGTGGATGATGATTAGTGTTAGCTAGGATTAGAGGCATGTCATTGGAGATGAAGACAGCTAAATTAGGTAGAAATATTATAGGCAGTCAGACAGGGGTAGGCCCTTCAGGGAGTCAGTGCAGAAAATGCATTACAACTGTGGGTGGAGGCAAATTCCTTGAAGGACAGACCTCAAGACAAAGATGGAATGACTACACCTATATACTTCACCTAAGGATAAACAATAATGATTGATATTCTAAATAGGCATCAATCACCTGGGAGGGGGACCAAGACCTTGACCCATCCCTTCTGGGAAAAGTCCTTGTTCTTTCCATGCACACTCGCTACTTGACTTGCTTCCCCATTGGACCAATATTACTTAAGTGACTATACTTGTAATCTTATTAGCTGATCATAGTTTTGTCCCATCTTATACCTGCCTCATGATTTTCCATTGGATCAATATTACATTAGCAACTATACTTGTAATTTTATTGGTTGATCATGATTTTGTCCCATCGTATACCTACCTCATGATTTCATACCCACCTCCTAATTTTTGCTCTATAAAGCCTCCCCTGTAAATGGAGTCCACAGCAACCTACTTTCCAGGTCTCCTTCTATCTTTCTTAGAAGCTATCTTTCCTTCAGTAAATATTTTCCTGACCTGAGAAAGACCTTCCCAATAAACATGATGCCCTCTACAAACAACAGAAATCCATGCTGCCCTCAGCAAACAAGAATTGATGGCCTTAAAGAAATTTAGGACTGGACTTGCAGTCTCCCTGATGCTGGAGACCCAGCTTTATATGCACACCTGTGTTGATTGTCCTTGCACATTTGACCTCAAACATTCCTTTCAGATTCTTTGGTTCTGTGACCCCCAACTCCAAACCCTATATATACATAGCCTCCCCTGCACATATTCACTGATATCACTCTGATTTCAGCCTGCCTGTCTGCAGATGGAATTAAATCTAGTCTTTCCCACAGTCTCGGTCTCCGGGTGTTTCTCCATGTGCTATTAATTAACATTTGGTGCTGAAACAGGTATGATAGGGGGTCCCTTTTGAGAGGGTACTATACCCTCCCTCCAGCCTTTTGATTCCGGACTTTCCTCCAGTGCTCCAGGCAGCTCCCCAGCTCTTGCCATGCTGACCACTTCAGATCTGGTATGCTCTCTCCCCTTTCCAGGCTTCTAACACTCTGTGCCTTTAAGACCCCCCCCACTGCTGCTGCCTGCTGCCCCATTAGCTCTGGAGGTTTAACTCTTTGGTGGGTAACCTCCCTTTCTGCTGCTGGCTGCTCCCTAGTTCCACTTTCTTTCCTCACCCCCCGAGACAGAGAAAGGTTTGCTCCTCCATACCTGTAAAACTAGTGCTAGTCACTGACTCTTCTTGGGGAGACTGACTTCCCTCAGTGATTGATCAACTGCAGTGATAACTGCCTGGTTCATTCACCCATGCTCCCTTATGGCCTTGGGCATAATTGAAGATGTTCAGTACAGGTCCTGGTACTGCTGTTATTTTGCCACACCAGGTGTAACAGTTAACTTCTCTTTGCTCCTGATGGGGATCTTCCTCCTTCTATTCCCCCTTCCTCCCCCTTAGCCTGTCTTTTAAAAAATCTGAAACATTTCTGACTCCAACCCAATCTGAAGTCCAAGCATCTAGTATTTTCCTGTAACACTGCATCACTAGGGTACAAACTGGAAAATGGTTCACAGAGCCCAGAACATGTGATTTTTGATCCCTTCATTCTGCAGGACTTAGACATTAACTGCTGGAGGCTAAAAAAGTGCTCAGACATCCTCTGTGTATAGACATTCTTTATACTCTATAATATTTCCACTATGTGCATTTCATGTGATCCTTCTCAAATCTTCTTCTTTCTCTCCCATCTACAACCACTTCATGAGACATGGACTTCTCTCTGATAACAGATCCAACTGATCTTGCTCTCTCTGGAACCTCCTGCCACTGCAGTAGCTTCTCCTACTCTGGACCATCCTGCTCCTGCAGCCCCCAACCTCCTTAGGAGCCGCCTGCTGCTATGGCTATTTCTTCTTCTCCCCCAGTGCTTCCAGAGGCTGCTACAGCTGCTCCCTCCCCTCCTGTAGGGCCTTCTGCCATTTAGGTGCCTGTTCCCTCTATTTGTCTGGCACTTCCCTTTGAATTTAATCCTCCTTTATACACTACACCTGTTACACCTGAGCTCTCTCCACCCCATACCCAATCTGGATTGCAGTTTGGCCCCAAAACCTTGCTTTCCACCCCTAGGTCTCACTCTGGGAAGTGTCAGGGCCAGAAGGAATTGTTAGAGTTGATGTTCCCTTCTCCCAAATTAACCAGTGTCTAGGCTCCTTCGCCTGAGATCCCACCCAATATATCCAAGAGTTTCAATACCTAACTCAGTGATATAACCTAACCTGGACTGATTTAAATGTGACTCTTGGCTCCACTTTTTCTTCAGAAGAGCAGGAATGAGTGATCTGCCTGGTTCAGTCCTATGGGGATGAATAACACCTCCTTTAGACCGATCTTTCAGTAGGCACTCCAGCTGTCCCTCAGGGAAACCCTAACTGGCACTATCAGGCAGAATCTGAGGAGATAGCAAGCTGAGACCACATGGTTTCTTAGTAGAGGGACTTCTCAGGACAGCCCATAAGGTAGTTAATTTTGATAAGCTAAAGGAAAACACTCAGAACAGGGATGAAAACCTAGCTCAGTTTCTTGCTCGTTTGGCTGCTGCTCTTAGGTGATAAACAGCATTAGGTCCAGAAAGGTCAGAGGGACAACGTATCCTAAAGATGCATCTTATTACCCAGTCAGCAGACATTTGTAAGAAATTACAGAAACTAGAGGCTAGCCCTCAGATGCCACAACAGGAACTTATCAACTTGCTTTTCAAAACTTTTAATAATACAGATGAAAGTGCTTGAAAACAGTGCATTTCTGAGCTGCAGAAGTTAGCCTCTGCTGTAAGAAACTCTCAGGCTGGACCCCACCTCCAGCCAATGGCTGAAAGCATTTCTAAGGCCTTCCTGCCCAAGGGCATTTCTTGAGGGCTATGCTTCAAATGCCACCAGTCTCAGTCTCCAGGTGTTTCCTGACCCACCATTAATTAACAAATATGTCCTATTCTTAACCTCCATTGTTCCTTAGAATTCATTCTTTGATTTTGGAGAACACAAACTCAACATAGCAGATATCTAGCAGGTTAGGAGTTATATTATGTCCCTTATATTATTTGGATTATTTGGAGGTCCTATATCACCCCTATATCAAGAGGAGGAACTCAAGATGTAGTTTTCAAGTAGAACTGAAAAGAATCACTTATGAAAAAACAGAATGTTGGGGTGGGAGAGGAACCTTCCAAGACAGTGTGGCAAGCTGAGAAATGGGCTCAAATGGGCACCAATTCATGGGACCTGTGAGTGCTGCTTCCTCTGCCAAAAAGAGGTTTTGCAGATGTGATAAAGTTGAGGATTATCTGATGGGGAGGATTTTCTTGGATTGTTCAGGTAGGCCAAAAATGCAATAAAAGTGTCTTTATCAGAGGGAAGCAGAAGGAGATATGATACAGAAGAAAAGGCCATGTGACAGAAATAGAGGGAAGCAGGGTCAGAGAAAGAAGAGGTTATGCTGCTGGCTTTGAAGATGGAGGTTGAAAATGGAGCATGTGTTCTAAGCCAAAGAATACAATGGCTACCGGAAGCTGGAAAAGGAAGGAACTGGATTGTCCCCTTCACTCTCCAGGGGTGTGCAGCCCTGCTGGTCCCTTGATTGTGGCACAGTGAAATTCGTTTCAGCATTTCTGGCTTTCAGGAGAGTAAGGTAATAACTTTGTGCTGTTTTAAACAACTAAGTTTGTGGTAATTTGTTATGACCAGTGCAGGAAACTAACACAAATGGTTTACACTGTTTTATTTTGAGCAACAGGATGCATTTGATTTCATGAGAAATAGTGGGGAGTAAGTAGGCAGGATTGAAGGATGGGGCCATATCAAAAAATTCTGAGACATCGTTTTTGAATTTGCTCAATTTAAGATCTATGACTAACTTAAATTGAAAGGATTAGTTGTCAAATATATGTTACTTGAAATTTGTTGATTTTGGGGATTCTATTGGTTATTTTCATCACATTTGGGATAGTTCAATAATTGTCTCTTAGATAGTATTTGTTCTGCTCCATTATCTCTTCTTCCTTTTCTGGAACTCCTATTTTCTGTGTGCTAGACTTTTGACACTATTCCGCAGGCCATCGAGCCTGCGTTCATTTATTGCTTTGTTTTTTGTTTGAGACAGGGCCTCACTATGCAGTTCACACTGGGCTTGAACTCACTATGTAGCCCAGGCTGACCTTGAAGTTGTGGCGATCTTGCTGCCTCAGTCTCCCAAGTGCTGGGATTACAGTTGTGCATCACCATGCCCAGTTCATTTCATATTTTTATTTCTATGTGTGAATTTGGTCATTTCTATGTATTTAGTCTTCAGTTTCATTGATAGCTTGCCTCTAAAAGTCCTCTAATCTTAGGTGTTGTATTTTTCAGTTCCACGATAACCATTTGGATTGTTTTCAGTTTTGATATATTTTCTAAAACATCCTATATCTGTATTCATATCCATCTTTTCCTACTAACTCTTCCATATATTTATAACAGACATCTAAAATTTTTTGCTAATTCCAATATCTGATATATATGTGTACCCGATTTGTTGACTGATTTTTTTTTTAAATATTGGTCAAATTTTCTGCTTATTTATATGTTCAAAAATTTTATTGTACATAGGTTGATATTTTGTAAATATTCTGAATTAGGCTAACTTCTGGAAAATAATTTCCTTTTTCTTTTCTTCTTTTACTCTCTGAAAACAGAGTGGTCTTTTCTTTTTATATTAGTACATTATTGCAGTAAGTAATGATTACTTTCATCATGGGGGGTTAGTGCATGTACATAATGCACGTTCTTTTCTTTATCCCCTTTGCCTCCTCTCACTTTCTCCTACCTCCATCTCTTGCTCCCCTTTCCTTTTACAAAACATTTCTCTCCCTGTTTTCTATTTTCTATCTTTTATTTTTGCTCTTTGTTTTTCTTTCTTTCTTTCTTTCTTTCTTTCTTTCTTTCTTTCTTTCTTTCTTTCTTTCTTTCTTTTTTATTTTCTGTTTGAGACAGGGTTTTGCTCTGTAGTTCAGGCTGGCCTTGAACTCACTTTGTAACTTAGGCTGACCTCAAACTTGCAGTGATCCTCCTACCTCAGCCTCCCGAGTACTGGGATTACAGGCATGTGCCACCACAACTGGCTTTATTTTTGCTCTTTAATTTTTTTCTTTATGAGTTTCTCATATAAGAGAAATTGTGTGACATTTAAGCTTGTGTGTCTGCTTCATTTCACTTAACATATGGTCTTAAAGTGCATTCATTTTCCTACAAATGACTCAAGTTTATCCTTCTTAATGGCACAGCAGCACTGCATTATGTGTAAGTACTACATTTTCTTTATCCATTTGTCTGTTGATGGACATATAGGCCATCTCCAAGATTTAGATATTATGAATTGTGCTGCTATAATTAAAACAACTCTGAGATTCCATCTTACTCCAGAAAGAATGGCCACCATTGAGAAATCAAATAGTAACAAATGCTAGTGAGGACATGGGGAAAAATGAATCCTCTACATTGTTAGTGGGAATGTAAACTATAAATTCCATTTGACTCAGCTCTTCCCCTTCTAGGTATCTTTCTGAATAAGTTAAAGATATCATATTACAGTGCTAATTTTCTTATAGATCTAAGTGAATGCGGGAAGAGCAACTTTACTCTATGTTTTCATTTTATGAAAGCAGCGGTAGTTCAATTTTTTTCCTAGTCCCAGGATAAGGATTTTAGTCTTGGGAATGATCATTAATACTATAAGCTGTAGACTTTGTAGGATATCAATGACAATTCTTAGATTTAAGTCATTTAGTCAGGCATGATTTACACTTGAAACTCTGTCACCCCAGTACCAGGCAGCTACTAAAATTCTGGCTCAGCCTTTTTGCCTTTCAAGTAGTTTTCTGTGAGACTCACTGAATCTCACTACACTAGCCAAATTTGGGGGGAGTTTACATGCACATCTGGGGACTCCCCGCTCTGAGGTCACATCCTCTTATGCATTTAATCCTTGCATTAAGCAAACTGGGAGTGCTGTCATGAGAACAGCCAGCTAAATATGGATCTCACCCAGTGTGGTTTCATTTTTCAAAGTATTGGTTCCAGTTTTTACCTGGTTTTAGTTGATTTAAATAAAGATACAGACATAGATATATCTGAGTTTGCATAGTTTATAATTGTTATTGGCAGGAAACAGTGCAGTGTAAACTATTCTGCAATGTTGTCACTAGAACGCCAGCAATCTTGATCTTTAAAAAGAGCTTTTGAGCAGAAAGACATAAATTACTATTTATCAATAGGGAGAAATACAGACTAGGAAAGTGCTTCTCATTGGTTTCACATTAAAATCACTCATTGAAAATTTTAATCTACATGCTTGGGACTATCCCAAATCAACTACATCAAAATTTCTGGGGGTTAGACCCAGAAATAAGTATTTGTTAAAACCCCTCACTTTCTTTTTTGAAAGAAAGTAAACCTAAGAGAAGTAGATCCAGATTTGAGTTCAGAAAAATTTATTTCTATAACACCTCTCACAGAGCTCATGAGCCTCCCATTTTTCCATGTTTGTAGTAGAAAAAATTAAATTACAGACTGTAGCTTTCTGTCTCCTCCAGTTTGAAATAGTTTCTTTCATATTGTCAGCCTATTTCACATTCTTAGTCTTGATCATAGCTGGATCAATTCTGACCTTCCCTATTTGTGTGTATATGTGGTAGAAAGACTGACATGCTTCAGTAGCATACATGCCATTTGAGGTGTTTGGGTTGAAGCATGATGGATATTTGAGGATTCTTCACTAGTTTCCTAATATGTGTCAACCACCTACCAAGTCATTGGGCAAGATGGTAAGCCTTCATATTCCTTGCTTTTGCATCTTCTGCCTGGAGTCATAGATAGCATCTCTGACCCTGAGATTTCCAAATATGTTTTCCCCCAACCAAGACCCAAGCTTCTATTGCATTACCATTTCTTTCTTATAAATTTTCAGTTGTACATATGAAGCCAATCTAAAGTTATTAAGCAAGGACCTTTAATATAAAGGTAAAACTTTAGTAAATATAAATGTGAATAGTGTAATGTGTAAGTAGCTAGAACATAAAAAAATTAAACTTTATTTATATTAGAACTCTACCTTTAAGAGAGCAAACCTAAACAAATATCCAGTAGGAGTTGTGCCTCTTACCTGCATTCATCCTTCATCATTTATCATTTCCTGATAACATTCCAGGTCTCTTATTTTGGGAACTGTCTATTCCAACCATAACTAATTGATGATATCTTAGCCTTTTAGGGAAATCTTTCCTCCTGTTGGAGGCCAACATCACAATCAGGCCTCCGGCGCGGCCTTGTGCCTGACTCAAGGCCTGTGCTAAATTACCCCTCCCATCGACCTGGGCAAGATGGCGCCTATTTCCTGCTTCCTGGTTGCGGTCAGTGCTGTCCGCGCCCTGTAAATGTGTGAGTCTGCCTAGAGACTGATGAGTTTAGCCTATGAGCTTTCATTTCCTGCTGTATTGCTATTGGCGCCCCTCTCCTTATAAAAACATGTTACTCCGCCTTTTCGAGGGAGATCTCGGCAGAGCACGGACGAAGCCGCCACAGGGCGGACGTGTGTAAAGGCTCTGGAGCTGTGAACGATTAAAGCAAGCTTTCACCGACTCGTGTTGTGTGATTCTTCTCGCTGGACGAGCAGAAGCGCGCGACATTTGGTGGCCCGTACGGGGACCCTGATCACCCTTCGTGCGGAGTCTGGTGGAGCTGCATCGAGTCACAGGACGGTACGTACCTTCAGGTAAGCGGGAGGCTTAACCTGGCCCTGGGTGGACGCACTTTCAGGGAAATTCCGCTCTCAATTGCTGAGGCGGGGGTTGCCCATATATCGGGCGGGCTCACAGTGGGGATGGTGTCGCTGGAGCAGTTTCATTTCACAATGGGGAACTCCGACAGTGCCCCGATGCACAAGCCGATGCGAGACTTGCTAAAAGCACGCGGCATTAAGGTGAGTTCTAAAACTGTTCAAAATTTTTTTAAAAATATACATGAGATCGCCCCATGGTTTTGGCCCACTGGGCACCTTACTCTACCCTGCTGGGAAAAGTTAGGATATGATATCAGTTTTGCTGAGGAAGAGGGAGTAATTGACCCCTCCGTACGCCCCCTCTGGGAGATGGTTAGATATTGCCTCAAAGTGGAGGAGGGCCCGAGCGGATCTCTTCCGCTTTCGCAGGCCCGTGAGGCTCTTGAAAAGGCGCTTGAGAAGGCTCGCTCAGAGAGCTCGAGGGCTAATTCTAGGGCGGGGTCGGATTCTTCCTCTTCAGACTCAGAGGCGGAAGAGACAGAGGGGTTAGAGCGGGGGCCTCAGGCTGCTGTCAATAAAGGCTCGGCGCCAACAGAGGGCCTCCCCTCCCCGAGACGTGGCACTACGGCTGCTACGTGGCAGACTTCTAATCCTTTCCGGAAATTGTATGATGACTTCAAAGAGTTAAGCCTAGGCTGGCCTCCGCTAGGGGAGGGCAACGGGGAGGGCGGACCTATGCCCAGTGCCCCGCCCTGGGAGCCGCCTCCCCCGTTCCAAGATGGCCCTTTGCCCTCTGCTTGCCGTACCTTCCACGGCCCCACATGGGAGGTCATAAAGAAAACAGGGACCAGAAATGTCCCCGGCATTGACCGAGGCCCATACGGGATTTATCCGGTTCTCACCAGCCAGGGAGGGCAACCATACCATCAACCCCTTGACCTTAAGCTTATAAAGCAACTAAAAGAAGCAGTCTCTTCCTATGGCCCCAATGCTCCTTTCACACTCGCTGTATTGGAGACTATAGCGACTGCTCCTATGACCCCTGGAGACTGGACGCAACTTGCAAGGGCATGTCTTTCCCCTGGGCAGTTTATTGATTGGAAAGCATGGAATACCGACCTTTGCATGGACCGGGCTGATCGCAACAATAGGGAAGGTAATAGGCGATGGAATGCAGACATGTTGCTCGGCAAAGGCCCTTATGCACAAAACCAATTACAATATCCTAATCCTGTCTATGACCAAATCACCCAGTGTGCCACCCAGGCGTGGCGACGCCTGGCTAACCAAGGGGAACACCAGGCTTGCCTCACCAAGATAGTTCAAACCCCGGGAGAGCCATTCTCAGATTTTGTGGCCAGAATGGAGGAGGCCGCCCAGAAGGTCTTTTATGATCCTGGCCTGGCAGGACCTCTTATTAAGCAGCTCATTTTCGAACAATGTACTGGGGAATGCCGCGTGGCCATTACACCACATAGAAATGAGGGGTTAGAAAAATGGATTAGAGTGTGCAGAGAAATTGGGGGCCCCTTGACAAATTCTGGATTAGCCGCCTTTGTTGGAGCGGCAGTCCAGGCTTCTCTGGAGCGCAATAAGCGCAAGGATCAAAAGGGCCCACAAAAGGGACTGTGCTATGGGTGTCATCAACCTGGCCATATTCGAAAGTACTGTCCACAGAAAAGTGGACAGGAGACTAAAAACCCAAAGCTTTGTCAACGGTGTCACAAAGGAAACCATGCAGCTAAAGATTGCCGCTCAGTGTTTGACAGCGAAGGCAATCGCCTAACAGGGAGAAAGGACGATGAGTCAAAAAACGGCCTGAGGGGGCCCGTGCAGAGAGCGGGCCCCCTCCAGAACAATGCCACCCTCCTCAGAGCCAGCAGCCAGTCAGAGCAACCCCAGGGTCAGCAGGATTGGACCTCTGTGCCGCCTCCGAGCTCATATTGACGCCTGATATGGGTGTCCAGTTGGTAGAGACCCTATTTAAGGGCCCGTTACCCTCAGGGGCAGTGGGGCTTGTTCTGGGACGAGCCTCGTCTGCTTTAATGGGCCTAGAGGTTGTGCCCGGAGTTGTTGACTCTGACTTCACAGGATATGTTCAAATCATGGTCCAATGCCCAAAAGGCACTGCTGTCATAAATAAGGGAGACAGGATTGCTCAGCTCTTGCTTCTACCCAGCCTGCACTTGAACTTTCCTTCACGGGAGACACCCCGAGGAGACCTTGGATTCGGGTCTTCCGGAGACATTTTCGAGGGGCTCCATATGACGCTACAAGAGAGGCCCATACATACATTAATAGTTAATGGAAAGCCCATGAAGGGTCTGCTGGATACAGGGGCTGATCGCTCTATTATTTGTACTAAGGATTGGCCTAATACATGGCCCACAGATATGGCCCAGCAGACTCTTCAAGGGTTGGGTTTGGTGCATGCTCCTTTGGTCAGCGCGGCTCTCTTAAACTGGCAAGATACAGAAGGTCACACAGGAAAGTTCAAGCCTTTTGTCCTTCCACTCCCAGTCTCCTTGTGGGGTAGAGATGTCCTTATGGCAATGGATGTAACCCTCACTACATCCTGTTCAAAACAGTCCCAAAACATGATTAAAAGGCAGGGATACACGCCTGGGAAAGGCCTCGGCGCCCGCCTAAAGGGCCGCGCCTCCCCCATTCAGATCGCCCCTAAAAACGACCATAAGGGGCTGGGTTTTTCCTAGGGGCCACTGAGGGCTTTTCTCCGCCTGAAACAATTAAACTTACGTGGAAGACCAATGACCCAATTTGGGTGCCTCAGTGGCCACTCCCTGAAGAGAAAGTACAAGCCGCGTTAGAGATTATAAAAGAACAATTACAGGCTGGACACCTTCGCCCCTCCACCTCCCCTTGGAATACCCCTATTTTTGTCATAAGAAAGGGGGCCACCAGGTGGCGCCTGCTCCAAGATTTACGCGCTGTCAATGCGCAGGTTCAGGTATTAGGGGCTGTTCAAAGGGGTCTTCCTTTGCTTTCTGCTCTCCCTCAACACTGGCCAATAGTGGTGATAGATCTTAAGGATTGCTTTTTCTCAGTCCCGGAGGATAGTCCTCGTTTTGCCTTCACTCTACCCACGGTCAATCAAGAAAAGCCAGACCTTCGATATGAGTGGACAGTCCTCCCCCAAGTGTACTGGGGATGTCACCCAAACTCATCCACATCTTGCTCCCTGCGATCATTCCCTGCCAGCCATGGTGACGCTCTCAGATTTTTTCTGGCGTCCCTGCCTGTCCACTGTCCACCCTTATGTTCTCTCCAATGAGGAGTGGTGGGTCTGGGCTACAGAACCGATGGTGCCACCTAAGGTCACCAAATTACGAAAGTGCAACTCCTCGAGTGAGGTTTGGCCCCACGTTACCAGGTGCAGAGAACAACAAGATAGCCCCTATAAATGGAGAGTTCAACTCTTTAGCCAATATCAGGCTTGCAACCCCCTGGGGGGATGTGTAGATCTCAGACCTCTAATGCTGATAAATGGGAGCGTGACTAACACCTCCACAGCGGCTAATGCTAATAATGTGACTTTCATGCTTCATACAAAAGTCTGCGTCAAAGCTCCTTTCATGTTTTTGCTCTCTGACAATTCTTCCTTCGACTGTAACGACTCAGACACCAGTTGTCGGCTGACTAATTGCTGGAATGGTTACCCTGCCTACGGCATCCTAGTATATCGCCCAAGTTACCTTTGGGTCCCCGTAAAGAGCAAAGAATGGGTGGGCCCTGTACTTTCCCAAATTAAACTTGATAGCCTCTCTTCAAGAGGTCCGCGTAGTATAAAAGATTGGCTACAAAATGTTTTGGGGATAGGGGCGTCTCTCTTTGTTCCTGCCGTAGGTCTCGCAGTGCTGCAGTCATGGACTTCAAACCAGCTGGCGCTAACCATGGAGGAGGTCAACAGAATAGCTAAAACCACCCGTCGGATGATTGAAGCACAACAAGGCGTACTACAACTTACTAGCCAGGCCATTACTCAACTCCAAAAGGAAATAGAAGAAATAGGCCAAGAGATTGATGCCCTGTGGCAAGTGGCTGGTCATCTTTGCGATCAAAGATGGGTACCCCACAAGATATGTGTCACCCCGGTCAGGGCTAATCTGACGGCTTCCATCCACACGGTGTCTTACTGGCTCAAAAACACATATTTACCCTCCTTTAAAAACCTCTCAGAACAGGTTTTCATTGGCTTAGAAGATATGAAAAAGATAAATTTACAGCCTGTTACTTTTGACCTGTCCAGTTTGGGAACTGTCATCACAAAATTGTGGGAAAAGGTCACCTCCTGGTTTAGCTGGCCCAGTCTGGCAACTTGGGTTGCAATCGGAGTCGGTATTCTTGTTGTCTTGGTTGTTATCAAGTGCCTGCTGGATAGATTAATGCAGACTCAACAACAGGTGCGCTTGACAGCAATGGCTGCCATGCAGTTGGCGGATGGAGGCCCTACAGCCAGGCCAGCGGCTGCCTACCTGCTCAGGGTCACAGAACATCGCTTTTAGCTGGGTGGGTGAGCCAAAGACGGGTAAGAGCAAGGATCCCCAGCCTTGACTCAACCTAAGACAGGCCCCATCCCATTGAGTGGCGACCGCCGTCGAGTGTGTGACTAGGAAAGTCACGAGGTGCTCCGCAGGGGGGTTCATGGCGGAACACCTAATGCATGCCTGCATGCATCTAGGTTCCATCCAGTTATTTCCTAGCCCCACAAAAAAAGGATGAGGCCCAGGATGGTCGGTGCTAGACGGCCGCTGGCACAAACGACCACCGGGCTAATAGTGGGGTGCAGGCCAATACATTCACTCGAGACTGGCTACGTCTGCCTTTTTATGTGATTTATAAGGGGGAAATGTTGGAGGCCAACATCACAATCAGGCCTCCGGCGCGGCCTTGTGCCTGACTCAAGGCCTGTGCTAAATTACCCCTCCCATCGACCTGGGCAAGATGGCGCCTATTTCCTGCTTCCTGGTTGCGGTCAGTGCTGTCCGCGCCCTGTAAATGTGTGAGTCTGCCTAGAGACTGATGAGTTTAGCCTATGAGCTTTCATTTCCTGCTGTATTGCTATTGGCGCCCCTCTCCTTATAAAAACATGTTACTCCGCCTTTTCGAGGGAGATCTCGGCAGAGCACGGACGAAGCCGCCACAGGGCGGACGTGTGTAAAGGCTCTGGAGCTGTGAACGATTAAAGCAAGCTTTCACCGACTCGTGTTGTGTGATTCTTCTCGCTGGACGAGCAGAAGCGCGCGACACCTCCATAAAATCTATCCAAATATTATAAGATAATTCTAGTATCCATTTTTAAAAAGACAAGCACACAGTATGGAGTGTTTCATTTTCTTAAACTCTAAATAACAGAACATAAAATACATGAAGTATTAGAAAATTTATAAATGAAAACAAAGTGATAGACACATGAAAATTTGAATAATATACTTTTGAAAACTAAACATATTTTTGTCTAAGCTACTATTGAAATAAAAGATACATAATTTAACACAATTAGCAAGTTTAAAAATGCGTGCATATTTTTCCAAGAACTCAGAGCATGTTTTAAAATTGCATATCTTGTTTCAAAGTAAACACATGAAGAACCTGGGATGCAGACAGATTGATTTGTCTCAGCATTCGCAGTTACTGAATTTCTGCTTTCTGCTTGTGTGACTCTACCTTGATGTGCATTCTCATAAGAGTGAGATGTAGGGGATGGGGCAAACAGAATTAAAACTGTAGTTGAGTAGGTGGCCCAAGGATTCCACTTAAGGGATGTAGTTATCACTAGGAGATAAGCAAATGGCTGTCAGCATAAAAATTGAAGGTATCCAGAAGAATAAGTTCAAACAATTGATATTATATACACACACTACTAAAAATATTGTCCTCAGCTCACCATCATCAGTACTGCCCAGGAGTATGTTAGAAATTCAGAGTCTCAGACCTCACCACAGACCTACAGCATCGTAATTTGCATTTTAATATGATCCTCAGATGGTTTGAAGGCACATTAAAGTTCAGTAACTGATGGAGGATATAGCTGAAAAACAAAGCAAAGATCTCTAGTGTCCTAGAGTCATAATCCAATTCTTTATTATTATAAAGCTCATTGGATAGTATATGATTTCAAAAAGTGAGATATAAAACAGGGGAAGGAAAGTGCACTTATTTTGAATATAAAAAGATCAATAAAATAGTTTGACTTCAGTGGGGCAGTTAGTGGCACAAGGCCAGAGGCAGTGGATATGGAAGAGCTATGCAAGTCATAGGAATTAACTTACATGAATATTAATTCCGGTTATGGACTGTTTGACCTAAAATGCCTCTCTTCTCATGAGACTCAATGTTTCTCCTTTGGTTAAGCTGGAAGGAAATGAAAAGCAATTCTAATTGAGTTGCAAAGGCCTATGAATAGCAGTGATAACTCTAAATAAATATTAAATGTTAATTCAAATATTTGTAGGTAACAGATTTTGAAAATGAAAGCACACTTAGTTAATTAGCCAGGGTCTTAAATCCCAGGTTTTATCATACCTCATAAATGAGATTTGAATGAATTGTAAATTTGAGATGGCAGCTTCTAAACACTTAGAAACAATAGTCAGTGTTGAATACCAGAGAAACAAAACCAGGGGTTGGTGTTGCTAACCTCCAGTCAGCTTTATGTAACAACTTTCTTCCAATGAAGTGGCCTTGGTAAAAATTTATTTGCTCATAATTATGGTTTCTTGATTTCCATTTGTCCTTTCATCAAACATTTATTAAACATATTTTATGTACCCAAAAAATGATGTGGATTCTGGGCATACAGAACTGAAAAAGGCTAGTTCTTGACCTGGGCAGGGGTGAGGAGGAGGAGGAGAAGAAAAAGCATCCACACTGATAAAAGGAAGTAGCCCTTGGTAGTGGTTTAAACAAGGAGTTACGGAACAGAGCACGGACTGATGAAAGGTAAGACTAAAGGGCCAGATAGAGCACATAAAATATACTGAAGAAAGATGTAACGTGTATAACCTGTATCGATGTACGAAATGGTTTACACTGTATATCTCATCTGGTCACTTTTCAGGGACCATATAGTATAGATATTAATCATATTTTGCAAAAGAAGAACCTGAACCTGATCTCATAGGTAAAAAATGGGACCTAAATGAGAAACCAAGTTTTCTGACCCTATAATTCCACATAATTAGTCATCATTCATATAACTATTATAAGAAATAACATAGGCAAGAATAACATTTTACATTATTTTAAGATCTTCATCCATATACCTGTAAAGGTGGTCTTGGTCTTGGGGGTGGTATATCACCTGATGATTGATTGATATGTTTGGCTGATATATTTATTTAGACATAGTCCTTTCTCCCACTGCTGCTCTTTGCCCAGCCCTCTGAACCCTGGCTGTTTGCATATGAACAAATAAACGCTTTCTAGTCTTCAGCTAAAGGCTGCTGAGTGTTTGGTCTCCACTGTTAGAATTTTCAAATATGTTTGTTTTATTTAATGGGTATTTATAGCACATGTTTCTGCTATGTGCAAGGTATTGTGGAAGAACAAAAGTTTTAGTATTCTAGTTTTAGGACTACCTCAGATCAATCAAACAAAAATTTCTGGTGATTAGATCTAAGCATCCACAATAGTAAAACCTTCTAGGTGATTCCAAGGTGCATTTACACGAGATGATTAACTCCAATGGATTGTGAAATGATACGGAAGCAACAGCAGCTAACTGTTGTGTCTCGACACATCACAGAGTAGGCAACGTACTAAGTTCTTTAATTGGATAATCTTTTCATCTTCACAATGACCCAATGAAGAGAGTGTTATAGTTACTTATTATTCTCATTTTTACGCATGGGAGAAATGAGGTTTTCTTAGAAGATGATTAATGTGTCCAAGGTCAGTGGGAAGTCTAACATTTGTAACTGTAGATTATAGGTGCTGGTCACTAGATTATACTGCTTTCCTACCATAAAGTTAAAGGCCTAGATTATCAGTTCAATATACTACAGCTTTCATTAATTCTTTTATTACTCCATTAAGTGAATATGCAGCACAACTAGCAAGAATACATTTATGAGAACAGCACTTGACGGTATTCTTTGAAAAGGAACAAGAAATTCAGAGAAAATTGTATAGTTATAGATACTATAACTAGACGAGAAGGGTAAGTGTGTGGGAACTTAGTTTAGTGGTTAGAGGCACAGGTGCAGGAGTTACATTGCCTGTCACTTATTAGCTCTTGGACATTAAGCAAATTACTGAACATTTCTGAGGATCAATTTCTTCATCTCTAAATTGAAGGTAATGATAGTTTTAAAAATTTAGGATTAATTGAATCAATATTTATAAAGCTCTTACAACAATATCTTATATATGGGTAGTATAAATATATTGGCTAAAATAAATATGACATGGAGATATGAGTTTGCCAGTATGTTTCAAGGAAGGACCTGGTTAATTTTGAATGTGTGATTTAGGAAACTTTTCTTGATAGAAATGATACTTCAAGTAGCCTGCACAGCATCCCTAGAAAAATTCTGCCCCATAACTCAATGTATAGGGAGTCAGGGTTGATCTTTTTGGAGGATTCCTTTTGCCTATACTGGGTGTGAGCCTAAATAGCCTCCAAAATTAATGGAAAGGCAAGTATTTTTTGTGTTCTCACGAAGAAAGATAAATCCAGGGTTTAGCATATGATAGAGGTAATTACAGAACAGCTAGTTAGAGGTAATTACAAGACAACTAGAAATTATTTGAAATAGTTACTGGAGTGGAGAATATTTACTATCAACTGCAAATCAATACCCATGTCCCCAAACAAGGTCTTTTAGGGTAAGAAAACTTGGCAGGATTTTTTTGCCTTTAGCTCTGCAGAAGGAAAGAATATACCACAGAGATACACATCTTATGACCCCAGCAACATAGCCCCATGTATATCCTTGATTTTAACTCCTTCTTAGGGAACCAGTGACAATGGGCTACAAAAAGAAGCCAGGGCAGCCTTCAGAGGTCAACTTTATTGTTTCTTTTAATAATTTAAGGAGCTTAACAGAAAGATCATTTGTCAGCTGGAGACATTGCTGAGCCATCTGGAAAAGGATAACAAAGATCAGCAGATATCAGAAAATGCCTTCCTACATATACACATGGCCCCATTACTAATTTTTAACAAATTATATGTAGTCACGTACTTTGAAAGTCTGAGCATCTAATTTGTTTCAAGCATTAGGAATGCAGTGGTGAGGGCAAAACAAAACTGGGTTCAGCTCACAGGGAGCAACTAAATAAATTAGGCTTCAAATTGTGCTCAGATAGAATCAGTCAGAGGGGCCTTAAAAAGCACAAAATCAAGAATAGTGTAGGAGACCAAAATTGTATTAGTCTAAAAGGAAATTTACACCAAATGCCCATGATAAATGTAATCATTATATACCGCAAACATGTACTAATAAAAAAAGAGATTTAACTACAGGGTTAATATGAAATTCATTAAAGCAATCTTAACAGCATTTGCAAAGTAAGAGAGGAAATCTAATAACAACATATAATTTAAGCAAACATGTATAACTTTCTATCACAGAAATGCTTGAGAAACTAAATGTGTAAACTCTGACATTTACATGTGTAGTCAGATATACTAGCTGCTCACAAAGTCTTTATTGTTGCACTAATTATTGATAAATACAGAAAAGGTCTCTTAACAATGACAAGAAATAAAGCTTGCACGATTTCATCTTTCAGAAAACCATTTTCTGTCTGGCTAGCATCTCCATTTATATTACTCCTGTGGTTACAAGATATATATATATTCTCATTCTTTCAATTTCTTATCTTGCTTGGGAGGAAATTTTCAACAGAGTATTTGCATTCTTCAAGAACATGTGTCCATAAATATGATTTAACCTACATTTTTATAACCAAAGTATGTCAACACAATTAAAACTTCCTAATTTTGATTTCCATGGAGCTTACAGTCTAGGAGGGACCAATTAGAATGGCAGATCATCCCCTTAGGCCTTCGTGCAAATTTCTTTTAATACTGTCCCCAAAGCCTCTAAAATGGGTCAGTACAGGAATTAATGAGTGATCCCAAGAGTATGCTGTACATTAGGATAAATTATCCATGCTTCTATTTGCCCTTCCTACTTACTCACCAGACAAGTCTATACACAATATGGCAGCAACCAGCAGAGCCCTAAAACAGGCTAGCAATTTAAAGAGCCTCAAAGTTGATACCAAACCTGTACCTTTTAACAGAATTGACCCTTCATGTTAGTATAAAAACCTCGCCTTATTTTACCACTGGGAAATTTAACAACTGAAATGGAACCTTGTCTCCTTTTTTATAGGTAGTAAAGTCCCAGATTATGTTGGAAAGCATCTTCCTTCATGCACTTTCTTCTTATTTTAATGAGTCTCAGTCAAAAGATAAATCACTTAAATGTCTTGGTAAAGAAATAGAGTGTGGTCTTCATCAGCAGTGCCCTGAGTTCTTTTCCTTTAGAAGTTATAGAGATTTTCTTTTTTAGCACCTGTACACAGACTACTTCCAACTGGAATACTCCCACATATTCTTTCAAAGTTTACATGTGTAGTCAGATATTCTAGCTGACCACACATAAAACACATAACATAACACCCATGAGAATATCCCAGCACCAGAGCCATACTTCATCCACAAAACTCTTGGGACCCATGTGACATTGGCGAGCTCTAAAATGTAAGCATATTTCCATGAACAAAAGCATTTTGTAGGGGGAAAAATTATGTTTTTGAAAAACAAAAGCTATCATAAGACAGACTCACTATCTATTACAAATAATAGATAATATAGAGCTTTTAATAATTGGGGAAGACTTAAGAAGAAAAAAATTAGAGTTCAGAGAAAAACCATTGTTCATTTATTTGAACTTTTCCAGGATGTCTGAGTCCAGAGTCTGTTTGTGGATTTAATCCTTATATGAGAATAATCTCTCACTCAGAGGTTGTGATGATCTGCTTCTCACATTCTGAGGGAATAATAAAACAAAAGAGGGGGAAATAATTTAAAAATAATTCCTGCAACCATAAATTAGGTCGTGATGTATTAAAATATCCTACTGTTTAAAAGGGAGCGGTCAGCATTCAAAAATTTCTCAATATCAAAGCCAACATTTCTCCTATGTGTCATAAATAGCCCATTAGTCTTAATTAACATTTCTTTTTTACTCCAGAGTTCTTGGAATCCCAACCTCTGATTGGGTCTAAAATTTCCATTCTCTCATGTGCTCAGAATTTTATTTATAACAAAGACCAATATAATATATGGCGGTGCATTTCCTACTCTCCCAAATTCTTGCTTCTCTCTGAAGTTGTTCCTTCTCTGCAAGAATCACCTTGTTCCTTAGCCATTTGCTGACATTTATATTACTGCATAGCAATAGCTGCAGACTCAGCCCCTCAACTTCTGAATTCCTTAGATCTTGGATTCTCCCAGAGAAGATTTCTTCCTGGTTCCACTTTTGTCCTTGTTGGAGGGCAGAATTACAAACTGAATGTGCCCTTCCTTTTGCTTTTTTAACCTGGGTCTTTGGGTCCAGCTTGAGTACCTACTTATGTTCTTCCTTCAAACATTGTTTTTCCTGGTATTCCTTGACCTTCAGAAACTTCTCCATTCTGCTTGGAGAAGAAATATTCCTTGCATCTATGTTTTGTTATTTATAGCAGAGAAATCTGATCACTTTCACTCTACAAATCCATTTTTTCCCTTTGGTGTCTCTCAATACCCTTTTGAAAAGGCCAGTTGAGATTTTAACAGTTCAATGTGTTTCTCAATGTGCTGCTTAACTTGATCGATTTCTCCTTGACTATGTGTAAGACTAATGTATGCTAAGTCTGAATGTCTTTCTTCCTTTCTTATACTATTTCCCACAGCTCATACTTTACCTGCTAGATCAAAACTTTTTATAAGAGGATTTCTTTACTCCTCAAGTTTCCAATAATTTTCTTACAAAATGCTAACAACAGTTTTTTGTTGCCAGTCTTCCTCCTTGCTGGTGGTAGTTATTCTTCTGCTTATCAGCAATTCTGATAACTCGAGTCATTGTGTTGGATAATACACCATTCTTTTCTTCACAGCAATTGAATTTTTTATAAATGCACTCAGTTTTTCTTCATCTCACTGTAAGGCAACAGTACAACTTTGATATAGAAAAGATTCACATTCCTCTTTATCTTCATGGATGAACTCCAGAAAAGAACTCTGCTGGAACGCATCCTTGGGGATTCGAGACCCCTTAAGTTTATGCCATTTTATCAAGACTTAGTAATAAATTGGTCCCTCAGAACATGGCTGGAGACAGAGGAAAAAAACTATAAAAAGGTTTTGATAAAAAATACATCAATCTGAAAGTCAAAAACCTTTACGTAGGAATTCTGACAATTCTGAAGTGAGTCTTCCAAGATCTTGGAAGTGAATATGGACAGTGGTTCTACAATAAGTAGAAGTGTGTCAGAGAATATGTTTTCACAAAAAGCTACTTTTTCCCTCCTGGGCTAACAATTAGACTACATTTCTTAGTCTCTTTTGAGGTACAGAAGTCTGTCAACTGGTGTATGAGTAAATGTATTGTGTATCCCACCCCGGGACCTGGCTCATTAAAACCCCGAAGTGTGATCCTCTCTGTGTGTTCCTCTTCTCCCTTCTCTGCCAGTCAACAGTGGGGTTCTGCAGGGCCCTAGGAAATGATGGGCCTGCACAGTAGGACGGTCCTGAGTCCCTGAGGGACTCTGTGTAGCAGAACTAGCTTTCCCTCTTTCTCTACATCCTACTAGACTTCTTATAAATGAAAACCAGAAATATATTTTTGTGACACTGAGATATTGAAGCTATTTGTTTGAGCAAATGGCTGCCCTAAATGAAACAATATGTAAAGATTGATGTAAGAGATGTTTTTTTTCTGTGTCAAAAATTGATTTTATTCAGCATTGCGGAGATTTTCTGGCTCAAAGCAGTGTCCCCCCAAAAAAGCCACTTCAAGATAAAGAAAGTTTCTGGCACCCTTTAAAATATATTTTATTTCTTTATCTACTGAAAGAAATATCAAGTGATAGCCCATGCTTATTTTTCTCTTGGAATGTTTATCTTTTTCTTAGTTACTGTATATGGCTTCTTTTATTTTAATTTTTTTTGCTGTATCAACCCTGCTTATATGAGTGACCCAAGCAAACTAAAGATATAAAATTGAATATCACTGAATATCAAAAGCTAAGAAAAAAATACACAGAGAAAATTCTCCAAGCAAATATCTCTAATTCTCTAATGGTGCATACTGATTCTAATAAATACATGCTGACTCTTATCTCCTGACCATGTTTAAAGTGAACACCATCAAATCAGTGGGTAGGTTGTGATGATTTCAAAAGGCACCAAATTGGAAAAGAATTATAAAATGTTGTATTGCAATAAGCAAAGGAGATTTTTCCTGTCAGGACTTATTTAAAAGATGCACTTTGGATCTAAACCAAACATAATGATGGCCTAGCTCCCATGATTTAAAGTCAGACAAAAATAATTTTTTAAAATTTGTATTCTCTGTATCTCAAAATTTTGTCCTTTAGTGTATATTTTCACCTGTCCCATGAAAGTATATAAAATGTACTTTTGTCTGAGCATGCCGCAGTGGAACGGTAATCATCCACCATTTAGTGTTTTCCCGTTACTGAAATTTGAAAAGAGCAATGTATGAATGGATGACAAGATTGTGGAAGTGACACTGTTATTCCCTGAGATTTGTTCTCAAGCTTCAATGTGGAATCTTGGTAGCAGTAAGGTAGAATAGAGTGTGCAGAACTCTGAAGAACCCTTGGCTGAGACAAGATAGTCTTAAATTTTTTCCTTTCCAATAGGATTTTATTTCTTTCCAACATTTATCTCAACGGGAATGAGGAAGTGGATGCAGAAGAATTGAAATAAAACTTACCATAATTCTGTTCTAAGAATAAAAACTTCAAAGTCTGGCCTCTGATGCTGTACTATTGTAAAGAGAACTTAAAGCATTCTTGACAGAATTACACCTCCCCAGGAATGGAATTTTTGAACCAATAGATATATTGCATAACGGTAGGAATCTTTTGTCAAAGTAAGTAGCCAATCTTTTGAAAAGGGAGGAAGGGATTTAGAAAGACAAAAATGTCTTGAATGTTGGCAGGTCAATGTTTCAACTTACTTTCCCCAAAGGAAAAACAGTTTGAGTAGCATTTTAATGCCAGTTAAAAAAATAGAGTAGAAATTTGAATAGAAGCATAGATAAAACATAATATAAGGAAGCACAAGATCTGATTTGTTGACTTTTATTATCTTTTCAAATTTTTTGAGTGTTTTTAAACTACCAGTTTTGATCTTTGTTTTCCTAAGTGATCCCATGCAGGTCTACAGCTATGCTTTTATGGATTTGATGTCAAAATAATTGAAGATCTTCTTTCCAACTGACTGGACATTATTTTTCACATTCTGAACAACAACCCACATTGCTCTATTGATAAATGCTCACTATTCATAGAATTTCACCAACAATAACAGAAAAAAGGGTCCCATTTAAAAATTACTTTGTGGGCTGGTGAGATGGCTCAGCGGCTTAAGCGCCTGCCCGGCAAGCGTGAGGGCCCGAGTTCGACTCCCGGAACCCACAGACGAAAAAGGGGCCGGTGATAATGCTCAGCGGCACGGGCGCCTGCTGGCGCGCGAGGTCCTGAGGTCGACCCCCCGGTACCCACACACACAAAAAAAATAAATAAAAAAAATAAAAATTTAAAACAAAATAATTTTTTTTTTTTTTGGTGGGGGTCGACCCCCCGGTACCCACACACACAAAAAAAATAAATAAAAAAAATAAAAATTTAAAACAAAATAATTTTTTTTTTTTTTGGTGGGTACCGGGGGTCGACCTCAGGACGTCGCGCGCCAGCAGGCGCCCGTGCCGCTGAGCGATATCACCAGCCCCTTTTTCGTATGTGGGTTCCGGGAGTCGAACTCGGGCCCTCGCGCTTGCCGGGCAGGCACTTAAGCCGCTGAGCCATCTCACCGGCCCTAAATTTTTATTTTTAACTGATGCATAAAATCATAAAAGTTGCACATATTCATGAGGTACTGTGCAATGTCCAATACATGTAGATATTAGCTAATATTTACATCAGGTTAAACAATGGTTTGGATCAAAAATGATCCCAAAAGTCTCATTTGTTCAGAGGTGGAGAGTTTGGAAAGTGATTAGATCATTGTGTGGCAACTTCATGGATGGGTTAATCAATTCATCAGTTCATAGCTAAATGTGCGCTTAAAAGGTGGGGCCTGGTCAGAGAATGTAGGTCACTGGGTCATAACTGGAAAGTTATATTCTTGTCTGCAGCCCTTTCCCCTCTCTCTCTGATTCTCTTTTTCTGTCTGGAGCTCATCCATAAGGTGAACAGCTTTCCTGTGCTACAGTGTTTTTCTTTTTTTTTTGGAGCCAGTTTACCATGGACTGAAGCCTCAGAAATTGTGAGCTGAAATAAACTCTCCTTCTGTAAGTTGTTTTCCTAAGTACTTGTCACAGTGACACAAATGTAACAGAAGGGTGAATCTAATTATAAAAGTATATGTCACCAAAATACAAGATAAAAATGTAGATGTCATGGGAGTCATAAACTACATCTCTAGGTTTGTCATACAAATTATTTGTGGCATGTTGGCATGAGTTTATTTAATTTGTTGCTAAAATCAAATTACATGCTCATGGGGTAATAAACTAGGGAGTAGTAATTTTATTGATTCATTTTTTTCAAAGAAAATGACTTTTTTTGGTACATTTTAGGTATACATAATGATCACACTCCTCATGGGGAATTTATACCTGTATATGATATAACTTGATTCTTTCCTTTTTTACACTCCCTTACCCTCTCCTAAATCCCTCTTGCCCTCCTTATTTACAAAAGCTTTGTTTCCATTTTTTCCTTTTTTTCTCTTTTTTTACTTTTTCCATCCTTCCTTTCCCCCTCCCCCCTCCCTTTTTCCCCTTCCCATTTCAACATTTTCTTCCTATTTCACAATATCTATTATGCATTTTGGTCTTTATTTACACTTTTGATTTCTCACAGCAGAGAAACAATGCAATATTTACACATGTGTGTCCGATTTATTTCACTTAAGATTATGGTCTCAAGGTGCATCCTTTTCCCTAGAAATGTCTCAAACTTGTTCTTCTTTATGGCAGAGTAGTACTCCATTGCATTAAAAAAATACACATCTTCTTTATCCATTCACCAGTTGATGGGTATTTGGGCTCTTTCCAAGATTTGGCTATTATCAACTGTACTGCTATAAACATGGGTGTGCATATATCACTGTGGTATGACGCTTTTAATTATTTTGGGAAGATACCAAGAAGGGGAATAGCTGGGTTGAATGGGACCTCTAGACTTAGTATTCTGAGGAATCTCCACACTTATTTCCACAGTGGTTGCACCAGTCTACACTCCCACCAACAGTGGAGAATTGTCTCTTTTTTCCCACAGCTCTGCCAGCATTTGTGATTGGTTAATTTCTTTATAATAGTCATTCCTTCTGGAGTGAGATGGAATCTCAGAGTTGTTTTAATTTGTGTTTCACAAATGACGAATGATGCTGAACGTTTTAAAAAATATATTTATTTGCCATTTTTATTTCTTCATCTGAGAAGTGTGTATTCATTTCAGATGCCCAATTTTGGATTGGTTCTTCAAATTTGAGGGGTCTGATTTTTTTTCAGTTCTTTATATATTCTAGATAGTACTCTTTTGTCTGAGGAACAGCTGCCAAAAATTTCCCACACTTTGGGTTGTTTCTTCACTCTGTTGGTGGTTTCTCTTGCTGTGCAAAAGCCTTTTAACAAGATGAAATCCCAGTTGCCGATCCTTTGTGATAGTTTCCATACAAATGAGGTTTTGTTTATAAAGTCTGTGTCTACACCAATTTATTCAATAGTTCTACCTATTTTATTTTCCAATAGACTTAATGTTTTTGTTTTAATATTTAGGTCTTTAATCCATTTCAGTTTTAGTTTAGTGTATGGTAAAAGATACAGGTCTAATTTTAATCTTTGGCATTTGGAAAGCCAGTTTTGCCAGTACCATTTGTTAAAGAGGCTGTCTTTCTTCCAATGAATGTGTTTGGCACCTTTGTCAAGGAAAAGGTGGCTAAGTATGTCTGGAGGTGTTTCTGCATCTTCTAATCTGTTCCATTGATCCTTGGGTCTGTATTTTTGCCAGTACCATGCTGTTTTTATCACAGTAGCTCTGTAGTATAATTTTCAGTCAGGGACTGTGATGCTCCCTGCCTTGCCTTTGTTGCCCAGAATAGCTGTGGTGGATTGACAACTGGTGGTCAACTTGTAACAACCAGCTGAACTGAATCAGTGTGGTGCTAGGTGTAGAAGGCCCACCTGAGGAGTGTTGCCAACAATATAAAAAGGAGAACTGGAGAGGAAGAGGTGGTGCTGTTGGTTTTCCTCAAGGAGCTTGTTGTGCTGGCTCTCCTGATATGAACTTGGATGTTCTTATCATCAGAGGAACCCGGGACCTTGCATTGCTGAGGATGGCTGTGGTACTTTTTGGGGGAGCTGTGGTCCTTACTTTGAGCATTGCTTTCTGGCTCCAGTGCAGATCCCTCAGCCTGCTGGCACAGATCCTTCATCCCATTGGTGCAGACTTCCTAGCTTCCACCACTGACCTTTGGGCCTTCCCAGTGCAGATCCATGAAACAGACTTGCATGAGGTGTTGTGGGCTCTGGGCCTCCAGTTGGACTCATAGGGGTATTGCCATGGGGTCTAGGTCTTCAGCTGGACTCATGCAGGACATTGCTGTGGAATCCAGGCCCTCAGCTGGATTCTTTGCATCTTTAGTGTGTGGACAGATTTCCTGCACTCTTTTTGTATTTGACTCTTTGGGTGACTGCTATAAAATAATCCTATAAATTATGTGTCCTGTATTGTTTTCCTTGTAAACCCTGACTACAACAATTGCCTTTGCTATTCTAGGTCTCTTTTGGTTCCAAATGAATTTTAGGATTGTTCTCTAATTATGTGTGAATTTTGATCAGGATTGCATTAACTCTGTATAATGATTTTGGAAGTATGGGCATTTTCACTATATTGGTTCTTCCTACCCAAGAGCAAGGGCTATCTTTCCATTTTCTGATATCCTCTCCAATCTCCTTTTTCAGAATACTGTAGTTTTCAAAGTAAAGGTCTTTTACTTCCTTTGTTCGATTGATACCTAGGTATTTCACTTTTTGGATGCTGTCGTGAAAGGTGTTGTTTCCCTAATTTCTCTCTCAGTGAGTTTGCATTTGTGTACAGGAAGGCTGTTGATATTTTTTTTAGGCTATTGATTTTTGAGTGTTGACTTTGTTTTAAGCTATACTACTGAAATTGGTTATTAAGTCTAGAAATCTTTTGGTTGAGTTTTTGGGGTCTTCTATGTACAGTATCAATATCATCCACAAATAATGATAATATAAATTCTTCCTTTCTTAACCTTATTCCTTTTATTTCTTTCTCTTATCTTATTGCTTTGGCTAATGTTTCCAGAACTATATTGAATAAGAGTGGTGACAGTGAACATCGTTTTCTTGTTTCTGATTTTAGAGTGAAAGCTTTCAGTTTTTTCCATTTATTATGATGTTGGCTGTTGGTTTTTCACAGATGGTTTTTATCAGATTGAGATAAAGACTATTCCAATTTTCTGTGAGTTTTTTTTTTATTGTGAATGGTTGTTGAACTTTGTCAAACACTTTTTCTGCATCTATTGAGATGATCATACGGTTTTTGTTCTTGGCTCTGTTAATATGGTGTATTACATTTATTGATTTGCATATGATAAACCATCCCTGCATCCCTGGGATAAATCCTATTTGGTCATGGTGTATATTCTTCTTGATGATTTGGTGCATTCTGTTTGCCAGTATATTATTGAGGATTTTTGGGAGATTGTCCTGTAGTTCTCTTTCTTTGTTGGATCCTTCTCTGGTTTTAGTATCAGGGTAATGCTTGCTTCCAGGAATAAATTTGGGAGTATTGCTTCCCTTTCAACTTTATTAAAGAGTTTGAGAAGTAGCAATATTAAGGCTTCTCTAAATTTCTTGTAGAATTTAGCAGTGAATCCATCAGGACCTGGGCTTTTGTTGGTTGGTAGGATTTAATTACATATTCGGTTTCATTAACTGATGTTGGTTTATTTAGATTTTTGTATTTTCTTTACTCAGCTTTGGTAGTTCATATGTTTCTAGGTATCTGTCCATTTCTTCTGAATTTTCCATCTTATTATAATACAAGTTCTTGAAGTAGATATAGATGATCTTTCAGACTTCTGTGGGATCTGTTGTGATTTCACCCTTTTCATTCCTAATTACATGGATTTGAGTTTTTTCTCTCCTTTTTTTGATAAGGTTGGCTAAGTGTTTGTCAACTTTATTTAATCTTTCAAAGAACCAACTCTTTAATTAGTTGATTCTTTGTATTGTTTTCTTATCTCCATTGCATTAATTTCTTCACTGATCTTTATAATTTCCTCCTTCATACAAGCTTTAGGCTTGACTTGCTCTTCTTTTTCTAGAAGTTTGAGGTTAACATTATTTATTCATGCTCATTCTGTTTTCTTGATGTGAGAGTTGACAGCTATAAATTTCCCTCACAGAACTGCTTTCATTGTGTTCCATAAGTTTTGGTATATTTTATTGGTGATTTCATTTAATTGTAGAAGCTTTCTGATTTCTTCTTTACTTTTATCTGTGATTCACTGATTTTTCATTAGACTGTTATTTAATTTCCAGGTTTTTAATGAAGTTCTTGTGGTTTCTTTTGTCATTGATTTCCAATTTAATTGCTCTATGGTCTAATAATATGCATGGGATAATTTCAATTTCTTTACAATACTTAAGTACATTCTATGAGCTAGAATGTGGTCTATTTTGGAGAACATCCAGTATGCAGCTAAGAAGAATGTGTATTCTCGTGTTGTGGAGTGGAACACTCTGTAGAGATCTACTAAGTCCATTTGTTCCAAAGTTTGATTTATTTCTAATACCTAATTATTGACTTTTTTATCTGGTTCATCTGTTTATGACAGTGGGGTATTGAGATCACCCAATACAATTGTATTAGTGCTTATTTGATTTTTCATGTCCATTAGTATTTGTTTTATATAGTTGTGTGCACTGGTATTTGTTTCATATATATATGTATGATTGTTATCTCTTCCTCTTGGATTGTTCCCTTTACAAGGATGTAGTGACCCTCTTTGTCTCTCTTAACCAGTCTTGGCCTGAAATCCACCTTGTCTGAAAGCAGAACAGCTACCTCTGCTTTTTGCAGGTTCTGTAAGATGTAGTATTGTTTTCCATCCTTTGGCTTTCAGTGTACAAATTTTTTTGAATTAAATGTGTTTCTTGTATGCAGCATATTGTTGGATCTTGCTTCTTGATCCATTCTGCCAGTCTGTTTCTTTTGATTAGTGAATTGAGACTATTAAAATTGATAGCTATAACTGATATGTATCAATTTATCCTTGTCATATTATTTTCCTGTTGTTGGCTCCCTTTTTTCCTGCTCTGTTTATTGGTTTACCTTGCCTGGTGGATTCATTCTGTTGGAGTTCATGGAGTTGTAGTCATTGTTATCTCTTTCTAGAATGTCCTTCAGAACATTTCAAAGTGCTGGTTTGGTGGTCATGAATTTCTTCAGTTGTTCTTTGTCATGGAAGTATCTTATTTCTCCATTGATTTTGAAAGATAGTTTTGCAGGATACATCAATCTGGGTTGGATGTTGTTTTCTCTTAGAGTTTGAAATACTTCACTCTAAACTCTCCTTGACTTGAAGGTTTGTGTTGAGAAGTCAGCTGTGATTCTGAGGGCTTTCCTTTATAGGTGATTTGCTTCTTTTCTCTAATAGCTTTTAATATTCCATTCCTGTGTTGAATTTCTGGAATTTTGACTATGATATGCCTGTCTGTAGATTTTTTTTTTGATCATGGCTAATTGGAGTTCTATATGCTTCACTTATCTGTATGTCAAATTCGTTTTCCCTGCCAGGGAAGTCTTCTGCCATGACATCTGTGAACATTTTTTTTTATGTCATTTGTGCTATCTCTTGCTTTTTCACTGACTCCAATGAATCTTATGTTATTCTTCTTTGCATCATTTAGAAGTTGCTGGATTGATTTCTCATAGTCCCTTCCTATTTTTAAGAAATCTTTCTTTTCATGATCACTAACTACAATCTTGTCTTCTATATCTGAGAATCTATCCTTACATTGGCTCATCCTGTTGCATATACTTTCAACGGAATTTTTAATCTCCTGGATATCTGTTTGAATGTGTTTTATGGATTCCATTTCTTTCCTATGTTGGGCATTCATGGTTTCCATCATTTTCCTAAGCTCCTATATATATATATATATATATTTATCTGCATCTGCTCTAGAGTCACTGAGCATGTCTTTCATTGTGGTCATCATCTCTGTAGTTATCTGAGAAATTATTTCTGATTTGATTTTTTCTAGAGCCTCATTCATTTGCCTTGTTACTTCCGCTGTTACCACTTCAGAGAGGCCAGGTGGGTGACTTTCAGATTGTTCCACTTCATTGTTCCCTGGGTTTGCCTTTGGCTAGCTGGGGTTTCATCTTGTTTAGATATTTTCTCATTTTCTATTGTTTTTTAAGTTTAATTCCTGGGTTGATGCTTGTAAATTGCTACTGGTGGGTAGCTTTATTGCTAGTATTTAGAACCCTTAGGAAATGACTACTTCTCAGAGGTGTCTTCCAGGTGTTGCTGGGTTTTGGGCTTTGAGTCTGTTGCAGGATCCTACCTCTTCAATTTACTGGGGATGAGAAGTTGCTGGCTACTTGGCCTAGCCCATAGTTCTTTGGTACTGGCCTATAATATTTTTTATGACCCTTAGGCAATCTCAGTCTTGGTATACCAGGAAGGACAACTGGTCAGAACAATTATGTCACTTTGCCTAATGTGGTACAGTCAGCAATAACAATAGTATTAAACACAGCCTAGAAAATGCAAACTGTGGTAACTACTAATTTGCCACCTTTAAACATATAAACTATTTGTAGTTATATAACAAAATTTAAAACAATCCAGAAAATTGTATGCAGTAAATAATCCCTCAATATGCCAATTTTACCCTCAGGGGAGAAAATTTAAAAGGGGTTAGGGGAAAAAATAGAGAAATAGAAGAAGAGGAAGAGATTAGAAGCAAGGCTGGAGGATAAAGGAAGATCAAGCATACTTTGGGAAACTGGTGCAGAAGACAGGAGGGAAAGAGAGAGAAGAAATAAAAAGAACAGAACAGAGCAATGGCTACAAAGAACTACGTTCACACTCATATAAAAACAAGAGCAAGCAATGAAGATAAAATAAAAGAAAACAAAAAACAAAAAAGAAAACAAAGGGAGAGAAAAAAAGGTCCACTTCAAGGTGTGTCTCTGCTGTCACTGGTGGACAACAAGGGCAGAGTCCAGATCCATGTTGATTAATCCCAGCAAGCCAGCAGTAGCTTTATGCCCCTTCATTTCCCCTGAAGTTCAGGCTGGTTTGTGAGGCTGGAACCAGACCCATTCAGCCTGCAGCAGTCAGTGTGCCTTCTATGGGCTTTAACTTGGCTGGAGGCCACTAGATGGAGCCAGCAGTTGTTCTGAGTTTCAAGCTCAGTTGGCCCATCTTTAAGATGGCTCCCAGCCAATTGCTCTCTCCTGTAGGATGTCTGAACCCCAACAGCACTCATGAAACCCTGCAGTCCTCCATGTCCACTGCTTCCTTCCATTGATGTGTCTCTCTGTGGAGACCTGTGGGGTGGCCAGCAGTCACCATGGGTCTGTAGGTTTGAGCTGCCCCTCCCACACAGTGAGTCTGGGATCAGAGAGAAGGCACTGCCTGCCATCTCCTTCTTCTTCATTGAAGTTTCTCTTTTCCCTTTCCCTGTGGGCTTCAATTCTCACTTCAGATCCTTCCGGGGTCCAGGAGACCAACTTCTCTCCTTCTTCTCTTCCTCAGTTGCTATATTCCAGTGTCTGGACAGCAAATCTCAGAGAGGTTGTTTCTCTGCTGCTCACCACTCAGCCATCTTCTCAGAAGTCCCCTGAATCATTTTTAAAATTACAGGAATAGACACAATGATAAAAATGAAGTGTAACATAAAATTATACAACAGCAAAATATTGTTTGGATTATAATAAACAGAAATGTAGTCATCTGGTTTGGTGAATATATTAGAAAGATAATGGGATATACTGAGAAATGAAAATAAAAATGAAAAATGAAGACTCAGGAAGGACACTCTGAGGACTCCGGAATCATGAGATTAAGAATTGCTCTAGAATGCTGCTATCTCTGAGACTCTGTCTCAGTTACTTTTCTTGTTGCTGAGACAAAGTACCTGACATCCAAAGTTAAAGGGGGGATGGTTTATTTCGGCTCACATTTTGTGAAGGTTTCAGTCCATAGTTGGCTGGCCCTAAAGCAGGTTGGCATGGCAGGGGGCATCACAGAGGAGAGAGTCCATTTCAGGACAGGCAGGCAGCAGCAGCAAGCTCTGCCTCTCTCCCTTTATATTCCATCCAGGATATAAACCTATTGATTGGTGCCACCCACACGCAGGCTGGGGCTTCCATTATCCACATCCAAAACTATGCTAAACCCATTTAGTTATCACACACATTTAATCTCAGTACCATGCACCCTAGATTTAGCCACCTACAAAAAGTTCCACCTATTGAGTGCATGAGGCTTTAGGGGGACATCTAGAGACAAGATGTAATGGACTAATTTCTGAAGGCTCCAAGTGTAGTAGCTATTTACTGCTACATAACAAATACCCCTAAACATAAAGGCTTAAAACAGGAGCATTTATTTCTCACAGTTTCTGTGGATGAGAAACTCAAGCATGGCTTAGCTTCATGTCTCTGCTTCAGGAAACTGTAGTGATCTAAAGGCTCCATGAAGGAATCTTCTTCCAAGTTTACTAACAAGATTCAGTTCCTTGTGAGTAGCCCACAGGGGGCTTCTATTCCTTTGGCAGTTGGCCAGAGGCTACCCCTAGTTTCTCACCTGATGGATCTCTCTAACACGACAGTTTGCTTCATCAAATTTGGCAATGCGAGACGGCATTAGAATGAGTATCCAACAAGACAGAAGTCATAGCTTTTTTCATCTAATCATGGAAATGGCATCTCATCTTTCCATCACTTTTGGCCTATTATATTCATTAGAAGAAAATCACTAGGTCCAGCCCATACTCTAGGAAGTTATTATACAATAGCATGAATCCCAGGAAGCCATGTCAGATGCTACCTACCATACATCCCATTTATTTTGCTTCAAGGTTTCAGACTCCAAAGGTTTTTGTAGGGGGGAAAATTAGAGAAACTTAGTTGTTTATCCCTTGATCGATTAATTATATAGAGTCAAGAGGGAAATGATAAGGTATAAAAACACTCCTACTCAAATCTAAAACTTATCCATTAGGGGCTATTTCTAGAAAGAAAGAGTAGTATGGAAGATGAGTTCATTGCGTGTGTGAAGAATGGTATTGAATAGTGAAAATAACTTCACAATCTGTTGTTAAAGGTAATAATTGTAAATATTATCATGTACTATTAATTTCTTTCTGTAGTAAGTGATTTTAAAGTTGAACATTTTTGAAGGCTAAGGTATCTAATTTAATTCTTTTCTGTATAATTTAGGCATATATTTTTATGTCTTTGGGGCAGTCAGTATGTTATGACTCATATCTAGATGTCCCCCCAAAGCCTCAGGCACTCATAGGTGGGGCTTTTCAGAGGGATGGCTGGACCTAGTGTGTGCAAATATGGATTAAGGGTATATGAACTAAATTTGTCCACTGACTGGTTTAGTATAGTTCTGGGTGTGGATAATGGGAAGGCCCACCCCTGGTGTGGGTGACACCAACCAATAGGCTTGTAGCTTGAATGGAATAAAAGAGAAAGGAAGGCTCACTGCTGCTGTGCTGCTTCCAGCTTGCCCTACCATGCACTGTTTCTTTTCTGCCATGCCCCTCTGCCATGCTGCCCTGTTTTGGAGCCAGTCAACTAAGGACTGAAACCTCTACAAACAGTGAGCTAAAATAAACCTTTCCTCCTTTAACTTGTGGGTGTTGGATATTTTGTTCCAGCAACAAGAAAGCAACTAAGACCCAATGTTTTACAAATGTTACAATAAAATATAAACATAGGTTTTAAATATGGCATTCTTTTTATCATATTAACTGAATTATAAACCCTAAAAATATCTTGAAAATGGTGCTGGTAATAAATATTTTGTTATCATAGAATTTATGAGATTGTTGGGTTAGTATTACAACACAAATTTCCAGGCACATGGGCTATACTGAGGGTTGACATATCTTAAATATGATAGAACTCTTATGGAGAGGATAATTAAATATCACTTAGCTCAAACAACATGAAAAAGAAAAGAGTTAAACAGCTAACTACTAAATATCTGAATTAAAGACCAAAGAGTACATCCTACAAGGATGACTTTTTCCTGATTAGATCTTGTCTTTTATCTTTGCATTTTATTATGCACATAAAAAAGTTTTTCAATTAGTGGAGATGATTGCATGTTGATATGTTCCTTTTAATTATTCTGAATGTAGAACCACTAGAGAGAAAAAAGAGCCATACTAAATTTAAAACAGGATTGCATATATTTTTTAAATGTTAAGGTACAGATAAGTAGGGGTTATCAGGGATAACAGAAAAAAAATTCTTTTTTCTTTCTCCTATTACTTTTTGAGACTATATTTGTGAGGTTAATTTTATAGCCCTCATTTAATTCCCAAATTGGTGCTTAGGGCTTTTCCACTTTCGCATTCAGTATAAAGAACTTCAGTCACTTTAGTCCTCATAGTCCGAGCAGTCTCAGTTCATAATGACACATCTAATAGCAGGAAATGATCAAAACTTTGAATTTCTATATTATTAATTCACATCCTACACATAAATACATTTTAAATGCGTGAAATATTACTGTTAAAAAAGTTGTGATGAGGCAGCCACCTGAATAGTATAAATTCATACTCCTGCAGTCTAGAATTGTTGCTGAGTTGATGACACTTCATAGTCTCACTGCCATGAGGTAGTGCTATGTGAACGCATTCTTACCAATGAAACGTGAGCAAAACTGACATACTCCACTTACAATACTGAAGAATTACACCACTATATTCTCCACTCTTGTTTTTTTTAATTTTTATGTTTCATTACATGTTTTCAGTAGATAATGATTACATTCCTTGTGAGGAATTGGTATATGTACATAACACATCTTAATTATTTTTCATCCCCTTTCTCTTTCCTTCCTTCCTCCTCCCTCCAGCTCTTGGTGCCCTTATCTTTTGCAAAGATCTATCCCCCCCTCCATTCTTTTTCCATCTGCTGGCTGAATGTCAACCCTCAGGGCAAACTTGGAAGCTACCTGTTGAATTTAGGTGCTGGATATTTGAATGTTCATTGCAATATTTTAAAACTTTATTTTGTTTCTTCATAATACATAGTCACAAAATGAAATTAGTGGAGAAAGAAAACTATCTCGTCTTTGTTCAAATTAAAAGCATCAGGTGGAACAAAAATGCCTTATTTTCTCTAACTTGGCCTGATTTTCGATGGTGATCTTCAGTGGGAACATGGCTATGTCTACCTCTTCATTTCCCTAACTTAAAACTTTTATCTTTCATACAGCTAACCATAGTTTTTGACATGTCTAAGTTTCATGCACAGAGGAAGCAAGATAAAGGAGGGTGATGTAACAGAACAGACTATGCTTTTCTTGACTGGTTATATTCTAAGTTGTTTATTAAATTCTCCATGATAGTAGAGTAAGAACTACTTTTCATTTGTTTTTTGAATTATCATGTGCTGAATTAGCAAGCTGTTTAGCAAGCTCACCAACATCTGAGGACCTCTTATATACAGATTCCTTTCCTATGAAGTTTCTGTCCATGAGATGGATGCTTAGAGCTGCTTCTAACACATATTTTGATAGCACTCTTACTATCTGGTGCAATGAAGCTTACTCCTTAGACCTTAATGTCAACAGAAGTAGACCTGCTTCCTAACTGAATGTCTCCATTCTAATGTCATGGATCAGTTTTGACAGCCTCTTTCTTTTCATAATTCTCAAGTAGGAGTCATGTACAAGCCCACTGTGTCCTGAAAATTCCTGTGATCATATATAAGTATCAGTGATTGCTTGAAGCTGCTATCAATGGGCTTCAGGTGAATTATGAACACCAGCCATCCTTTTCCTAGGAGTAGAGACTCGCAGCACTCAAGGGAAAAGTATCTTCACTGAAACCCTTTCTATAAATGCAACCTACCTTCTAGCACATGTAGAAAACATATATACACAAACTTTATCATACAAAGAGTGTAAGTATGGCAGTGGAAACCAAAGCCATAAACTTTAAGTGAAAAAAATGACCAAACTCTACCAAAACTTTCAAGTTCCAACAAAACAAAGTTCTAAGTAATACCATAGCACAACTTGCAGACCCTTTCTAAACCTAGAGAAAACAAAACTCCAATAGGGGAAAGAAACAATAAAACCAAAATAAAGATTAGCTCATAATAGCAGGTTAGAAACCACAGAACAAAGACACATGAAGAATGTTTAAAAAAAATACCAGAAAACAACTAAAATGAAAAATAAGTGGTCAAATTAGAAATTAAAAAATGAAAATAAGCCATAAAAACAAAAAAATACTAAAAAAATGTAGATTTGAAAGGAACAAAAGAAAATTTAGGAAAGTACAAATTCAGTAAAATAAAAAAATAAATTTCACTCTAATGAAAAAAATTATATGTGATATTCAGAAGAATAGACACAAATCATTTGGGGATTAAAATCTACACATAAGTGGATCATTCATAATGCAGCACAGAGAATGAAATTAGAGAATATATTGCAAATAAAGATAACAAACACCACTGGGAAGAGGTATTAATAAGACATACATCCAGTAAATTCCCTCTCTCTCTTTCTCTCTCTCTCTCCCTCTCCCTCTTTCTCTCCCTTTCTCTCCTCTGCCTATATTCCCTCCCTCAATCCTTGTAGATCAAACACAATCCTTACAATCCTTGCAGATCAGTAAGAAATGTAGAATAAAACACTACTCTCTTCTTCCTCTTTCCTTCCTCTCCTCTGACAAGCCACTGTTTTCAGATTTAGATATGTTTGAAAAGAAATTATTTTCTGGTTTCAGCCATACAAATATAGTTATATTGTGACTACAGAGATGCTAAAGATATTTGAATCTCTGAATATTGCTGCCTTTTAAAAATATCTTTGTTTTGTTCACTGAAGGTATCTACCCATTAAGCTTTCTAGGTCATCACTGCTTTTTGTCTTATTGACTTGCCTCTGCCAAGTCATTTCTACTCCTTTCTTTAGCAACACTGTTATTTCTTCTACCCTAGGAGCTGTCTCCTGCCTTTCTACTTGTCTTTCTGAACATATTTGTTTTTTATCAGCAGCCTCTTGTGACATTTGCTTTGCGCCTTACCATGTTTTAGCAGCAGCTATCTCTTAAACTCTTCTGTATATTGTTTTTAAACCTTTTTCAGAATAATTTTATGAGTCATGTAATCCAAGGTTCAAAACAAAATAAACAAGAAACATCAATCCTGTTTCAGCTGCTGCTAATGATTTTCACACTGGATTATCTTTATCTTTAGAGAAGCAAGGTTCAGTCTTTTTTTTTTTTTTTTTTTTTTTTTTTGGTACCAGGAATCGAGGGTTCAGTCATCTTTCCCAGGCATATATCCAACATGTCTCTTAGCTCATAAACCAGCTTGTATTCAGTCTAAAAGACATATGAATTATTTTATGTTTTACAATCATTAAGAACATGCTTGTGGGAAAATGCACAAGAAACTATCTCTGAAGAAGCTAAAGATGCCTTTATAAGTTGTTGGACAAAAATTTATTCAGACCTTCACATTTCAGAATGTATACACTAAATATGGGTAGTAGAAGCTTCTCAGTTCCTAAGAACCTATTTTTCAATTTGAGAAATTTCCTTTTAGACTGCTTTAGTTTGAGATGAAAACTTTCTTATGCCTTTAAGAGCAGTTAAAAAAGGTGAAGGGAAGCATTACAAACTCATTTGGTAAATCTAATGAAACTAGACAGTCAAGCTGACTTTAAAAGACCTTTCCTTTACTTAGTCAGAATGGGTTTTTCTCTTGATTTTGGATAATGACTTTTCTCAAATAAAATGTCTTCATGTTTAGAAAAACTGAAAACTTTCACCAAATAACCAAACATTTGATTAACAAAACTGCTAAATACCCAAGATTTTGGGAACACTTAGACAACCGTTCTATAATTTGATCTGAATATCTTAATCAATATCTATACATGCAACATATGTAAGTGAACCTTTTCTATTGTTTCTATTGTTTGTTTTCAATGAATCACCTTAATAGATAACTGAGAGCACCAATATTACTTTTTGAGAAAACTCACACCACATTTGTGTTTGTTTTCCATCAGGAAACTGAACAAACAAGTACAGTAACATGATGCTTAAGACAATTGCTGCCTTTTAAATGAGTGATACTGTTAAGGCAAAATCACAAGAATCACTCACAGAGGCCAAGAACGGACACAAGGAACTTTCTTTTATTGGCTGGCGGATGATGTCCCAGCTTCAGCTAAGACATCAATCATCCAGTATTTCTTCTCAGAGGTTTTAATACATTACAAGTTCCCCACAAGTCCCCCCCCATAACCTTAGCAACCACATTATCCCACATCGTCTTTCTGGAATTTCACAGGAACATCACTATATTTATCACAAGACCCTCTCCAAACATCTGGTCTGTTTGCTGTAATTCTTTGTCCTATTATGAGTTTTATGGTTAACTGGGAAGGGGTCTGAGGAGTGAGTTTATCTACGGGTTAGTGCCTTAATATCTAACAGGGTTGGGGAGTGATTTAATCTAGGGGTTAAGTGAAGACAAACTGGAATCTAAAAAGAAAATGGAGTCACTTTAGCCATATCACTACCATTTAAAACCATGGGTCATACAATATTAATCAGAAGAAAACATTTTTAACCTAACTCTTTAGGGACAGAGAACTTCCAATGATCTTAAAATTAAAACAGATTTGAGAAAAAGTAATAATTATTTTTAACCTATCTTGATTCTCTAATATTAGCAGATGCACCAATTTAAAAATAAAATTGCCCTTTACTGAGAATTGCAATAGAGCAATTGGTATAGTGCTAAAGCATGAGAATGTATATTTACATATATTCTGAATTGTTCCCTGAGTAATTTAGTGTATTTTTAGATGAAAGTCATAGTAATATGTGGGATGATGTCATTTATTGAGCAAGCAAGTAGTAGATGTTGCCTCAACCTATGCTTTATTAGCTTCCATTCTATCCCTCATTGTTAACAGAGGCATTTATCCAATTTGCTAGTTAGTTTAAAAAACTTCGGTGACCCTCACAAATTTCTGTGTTAAATCCATCCCTCAGATTAACATACAAAGCATTTTGTTTCAGTTAGTTTAAGTGATGTTTTGTAACCCAAACAAACATCCCCCAAATGTCAGTGACATACAGTAACAAAAATTTTCCCTGGCTCATCATACATGCCATGAGGTTGGCTATAGCTGTGCTTTGAAGTTTTATTTTGAGAATCAAACTGAAGGAGCAAATCCGATCTGAGCACAAGAAAAAAAAAATACATGTATAGTAGACTACATGCTTGTTCTTAAAACTTTGGATTGAAATGGCAATCCTAACTTTTATCTCCATTTATTTTTGGTCAAAAGAAGTAATGTGGAAAGCAAAATATCAATGAAATATGAAATATAATCTTCTTTCAGGGAGGAATGCTGAAAGAAGAAGCAACATTTCACTCTATTTCTTTCTCCATGAGGTGATTTTTTTCAGTGTTCCAGTTAAGAGGACTTTATATTATTTTTCACACCTTACTGTGATATGTCTTATTTGCTCAAGAGTCTGAGATTTTGAATATGCCAGAATCCTATATCTGATTTTCCTGCAGGCCACTTCCTGCTTATTCTTCAGATATTATTATGTCTATAGAGGTCTTTCGAGTTTTAAGAAGCTACGTGGCATATTTGTAGTTTCTTTGTTGGAAAATTCTTGATAAATACATAATGTTCTTTCATTACCTTTTCTGTAGCTACAACTGCATATATTTATGAATACCTGATGTTTTGGGGGTCTCTTTCACAGTCACCAAAGTTGAAGTCTCTTAATTAGGAGGAACTACTACACTATGTCTGTTTTATTATAAGGCAGTTCAAAAGACTGCCAGAAAGATACCTGACTTTACTATCATTTAAAGACATATATATATTAATTCTTTGAGTTCTCCTGACATGACCCTCAATTATAAAACCCACCACCATAACTCTTCTGGCAGAAAGTTTCCTTGCATGCTGTGTGGGCTGAGCATCAAAAGATCCTAGTCTAGCCAGGCGTGGTGACACATGCCTGTAATCCCAGTACTTAGGAGGCTGGGGCAGGAGGATCACCGTGAGTTCGAGGCCAGCCTAGGCTACATAATGAGTTCAAGGCCAGCCTGGACTACATATTGAGATCCTGTCTCAAAAAAATAAAATTAAATTTAAAAAAATCCTAGTTTTTATCGTTTAGCAATATTGTTCTTCCATGGGAGGAGTTTGATGTAGCCAGACCATCGTTCATCCAATAGCAGAGAAACTATTGTGATTGCAGTAGCTGAAGAATTGCTGGGTTACAGACAAACACAGGGGCAAGGAAATGGAGATATTACATGGAAATATTAACATTATAACATTGGAGCACTCGCTCTTCTCTCATGCTTCTGAGAATTCTTCAGGCAATACATCTCTGGGGACTTTAGTTGGCTCCAGAGCTTCCTAAATCCGAGCCTCTCTGTGGATTTGTGAATTGCTCATTCTCTTCCATATTTTACAGAGAGTTAAGAGCTAGCAGAACTGCCAGCTGCCAGTGAAAAACCAATAGGTTTGTTGAATACATGACAAATGTGTTAAAATCTGCAATTTGAGAGTTGAAAGAACTTTTGAAATGGTCCAGTCTGGAGAATCCTAAACATAGCTGCAAATCAAAATCACACTGGCAGATTTTTAAATTACAAATCCTGGAGTCAAAACTGCAGAGCTGCTGAGTTTTTAGATCTGAAACAGAGCCCAGAAGACTTAGTTATTGGGTGCAGGCCTCTCTTTACACTCCACCAACTTCTCCTGCTACCTTCCCACAGCTGCAAAGTCAAGAAGACCCAGAGAGCAAATACGTAAAAATGTGCTTAAATAACATGTAGTATAAATTCACGGTCCATTTATTTATTGAGAATATATCCTGTAGTTGTCTTGTAAGGAGACAGAAAACTAAAACCTTCTTTCAGCATATAATATTTAGTTTTGATCAACATGATTGACTCCTACTTTTTTTTTTTTTGTGGGTACTGTGGGTCGACCTCAGGACCTCGCGTGCCAGCAGGTGCCCGTGCCGCTGAGCGATATCACCGGCCCTTTTTTCGTATGTGGGTCCCGGGAGTTGAACTCGGGCCCTTGCGCTTATCAGGCAGGCGCTTATACCACTGAGCCATCTCACCGGCCCCCTGACTCCTACTTTTTGATTCCCACCTGAACACTACTCCCTACATAATAAAAAAATAAATGAATATCCTTAAGTGTAACCTGAATTTAAATTATTTTGCTGAAAATAATTCTCATGAACATACTGATGTTTTCTTCAATTCCCCATTCCAATAAAAAATCAATTTTCTAATTTGATGTGATAAAAACTTTTGAACCCTACTATATATGAGATGTTCCGTGAAGGTGGTGGATCTGGTAACCTTAATTATATTGATGAAAAGCATACAAGGTCACAGAAGAGGTCCGAGGTAATTATCATCCTTTCAGCCTCTACGCCCCTAACACTCAGTTAATTTCATACCCCTTACATGTTCGGGATGCAATTTCAGTGCTTGGGTATACTTTGTTTCCAGTGGTTTTATCACTTCCAAAGTTGCATAGAGAAAATATCTCTTCTACTCTGTCCTCTAATTCATCCTTCTTTTCTTTAGTCAGGGCCTGGTACATTCCCCATTTTGTTCAGTTCTCCTTCTGAAATCTAAAACACTGTTTCTAGACTTCTGATTTTTATAATTATATTTAATTCTCAAATAGTTCCTTATTAAAAGACAACATCACAGTTTTTAAGAATCCAAATTGCATTTAAAATTTTGCAACAGACACAAGTATTCATGGTTCAGTTGATACTACCCAAAAGCTGTCTATGCGCTAACACTTAGGTGTCATATAGAGAAGTCCCAAAGAAAACTTGTTTTTGTTTCTTACTCTTGTCATTGTTGGTGTCTTGCCACAACTTTTGGCCAAGAGGCATCATGGCATAATTGTCACCACTTTTTGTTGTATGAATTTAGTTAGTGCTATTGATATTGTCATCACATCAACTGAATTATAATTGGTACCAGTCACCTTGACTGCAGATGCTTTTATGTTTCAAAAAGACTATTATAAACTTAATTTTAAAAAAGACTGTTATAATTTACCATTGAAATAAAAAGTATATGTGCAATGTCCTAGCCATAGGAGAGGATGATATATCATAACATTCTTTGTGTAAAAGAAAAATCTAAAAAAAAATGAAAAACTAAAAAGGAAACCTAAAATTACTCTTTCAATGTTTATAAAATAAGTAAATGGAAAAAATCATGCCACAATATTATCCAAAGGAACTCTTTAATTCTTTCTTAGTGGTACATAAAACAATGTGTTTCACATTTAGTTTTATTGGAGGAGGCATTGTGCCCAGCTTTCCTTACAGATTGAGATGCCTACATAACTTAGTTCCAAGCACTGAGATATGCCACAAAATAAAAACAAAGAAAAATCTTGTAAAGAAGCAAATTTAACCACCAGAAGATATTTCATTCTTCTGCACTGGACTGAAAATATGATAAAAGACCACGTGATCTTGAATACATAATAAGGATAACAAGGGAAAAGATGGGAGCAGCCAAAGCATCGTATGACTTTGTGGGGCCAGGACACGAGCCTTGAACTTCCTACCTCCAAACACCTGGGTGCAGGAGAAAATTAAAACTTCTAATTTTTACCATTCTTCACACTATAACTCACAGTTGAGCACAGATCTTAACTTCACACATAGATTAAAATGTACAACATGCCGTTTATTCAACCTTGGCTAGCTCCCTAATGAAACCAATGAAATGAAAATAATACAGTAAGAATGACTTTCCAGGATGTTTTACTTGGTCTTCTCTCATCCATACAAGTAATACATGACATTGTTTCAGAATATACATATCAGTATATTGAAAACAAGTCAACGTCATCTACGTTTTCACCTTTGATATTTAACAATTGGTAAAATTGTTCTAATTCCAAAGTAAATAGGAAGTATGAACAGAAATACAATATACATTAGATTAAGACTTTTATAAAAATAGACCAAAATATACCTGGTGAAATTAAAGTGAATTACATAAGGGTATTCATTGTACTATTTCCTCTTTTCTGTAGGTTTAAAATTTTTCAAAGTAGAGATTTTATATGCACATATATGTATATACATGTATATGGACATACAATATATATATATATACATATATACATAATGTGTGCATTTATATAAATACATGCAATATACATAAATATGCAGAGATATCCAGAAACTCTGATTAGCAAATATCACACCTGGAGAAACTTTGGTTCTTTCTTCCCAGCTTTGTTGGGAAATTCAGGGCTCCAAAGCATGGAAAGCCAAGTGTCTGGGTCTACATTATACTAAGCCTGGTTCCACATCTATGACAGAGATGAAAAAATTCTTTTAGTTTTTTCCTTCTCCCTCTCTCCTAGAGATACCACCCCATGAACATAGCTCCTGCTCAAAATAGCTGAAATGAAAATTCTGACAACCCAGAGTTTTTTTATACCATGAAACTAACTAGAATCCTTTGACTTTCAATGAAAACAGAGGAACTACTCTGGTGGGACAGAATTATCAGGAAATCCTTGCTTTCAAGTATATTCAAATTTGATAAGTAAAATGGTTTTCAATATGTTCCTTAGAAATCCCATAGCAAAGTATTAATGAGCTAGTCCCCATTGCTGATTGCAAGTCGGCTTTAGTAGAGGATGTAATTAAAGTCTCAGATGTTTTGATTTTCACAAATAGAGGTTTATCCTCCCTTGGCACCTTTTATCCCTTCTCGGAGTCCTTGGCAATTATTAGCTCATTAGTCCTAGTAGATTTTTTAATTTAATTGTAAATTAGTAGGCCCTATAGAGTTAAATATAAAAACAAACAGAATGTTAACTGCGCATTTCATGAATGCATATACTCAACCTTTATTATCACGACATACACATTAATAGTATCAGTGATGTCAACTCTCCTCTAAAGCACAATTCCATACTTCACACATATTAGTTCTGCACAGAGTTTGTCTCAGCCTGAAAACTGCTTTACACATTCATTCTCAATGGTAGCTTTTGTAGAATTTCTATAGACATTCGATTTGTTACATTAGTATATTTTTGTGTATTAATATAGCAAAATATCTCATTATACACAGTACATAGAACTTTTTGATCAAGTACTGTGATTGTTGAGGTAAAATTGTAACCAGGGATCTTATTTTATCATTGCTTTCCATTAACACCTAGTAGGAAATGCTTGTAATTTTATGTTGTCTCACTATTCATTTTAAATGAGAATTGGATTTTCTCACACCAAAGGCAAGGCTCAGATGCCTTTGCCAGTTTTAAATTCTGCTCTTCTTCTCAGTTCTTTACTGTGGAAGATCCAGATGTCTGTCTTACAGTTGTTTCCTGATGATTACTAGATGCCATCTGCTTGACTGGCCCACCTAATCCTCACTCCCTGCAGGGACTGCAGATATGCCATAGTCACTACTTCTCAGTCACTGTGTGACATCCTGCACTTGTACCTGCTTGCTTTAAAGCCACCAGTTTAAACTCCCCACAGATCTGTTTGGATAAAGCCCTGGACTCCATAAAGGCATGGCTAATGGTTCAGTTTCACCTCTCCCTGCCTATACTCCCTGACCTCTGTATGTGGCCTCCAGGTATAACTTGTAGCACACTCTTCCCATGTTTGTAAGTACTAAAACTCAAACTTTCACACTGTGGTTGTTTCACTGAAGGCCTACCTGCAATTCAACCTGACAACAGAGACTCTGGAAAGAGCCTATGCAGGAGGATCCCCTGTGGATGCTCTTCTATTTGGGCCTTTGGTGGCTGCTGTAGACAACTGAGTTGAGGAAGAATCATGAAGAGTTACATTCAAAATACACCACCATCCTGAGAAGGAAAACATGGCCATTGACAGTGTGTTTTGCGGCCTGATAGTTGCCTTTGTTCAGAGAAGGGAATATCAGGTGTCGTTGAAAGACTAAAGGACAACAAAGATTTATCACACAGATCCAGGGAGAAGCAAACCTTGGCATTCCAAAAATTGTTGATGAACTATGTAATTTATGGGTGAAGTTTATTCTACCCAGCATTCGCTCATCCTCCAGCTCTAAGCCTTGAACATTACCCTTGCCCTTTGCCTGTCCTACGGCTGTCATCGCATAATGGTGGGTTCATGTATTAGTTTCCTGGTATTGTCCTCACAAAGGACAGAATTGGGTAGCCAAGCAACAGAAATTGAATGTATTACAGTTCCGAGGTAATAATGTTAATGGGGTTAGTTCCTTTTGAAGGCTGTAAAGGAGAATCTTTTCTATAATTCTCTCCTACTGTCTGTAGTTTGGAGGCAAGTTTCATTTTCTCTGAGTTCTGTTGCATCATGCTGACTTCTGTTTTAATGTATATGGCATTTCTCATCTATGTCTATTTTCAAATGCCCCCTTTTTCTAAAGATACCAAGCTACATTTCATTAGGGACCACTTTTTGCTCCCATATGACCTCATCTTAACAAACTGTAACCACAATGATCCTATTTCCAAATAAGATAACATTCACAAAGGGGCTAGAACTTCAACATATGCCTTTCTGGGAAACACAATTCAATTTATATTGACCGGTATGAATGCGTATACCAATCAGACTCAGTGAGGCTCAATGAAGATTCTTACTGTAAATTCTCAGAAATACTCTCAAATTTTTTTCCTCACTAGACAAGAACAGGCAGAACAGGAGCTGTTGTAGTCATCGTACAGCCACTGGGTGGAGATGAGAGTCTGCTGAAAATGAATAAAACACCATGGAAGCAGAACCAAGAAATATAGGCAGAGATGTCTGTTTGCTTATAGTTGAACATGGGGTAAAGCTATATCTGAAGTCAAATACTTCCTTAATTGTTCAGTTACATCAGCTCAAATATTCTCTTTTATTATTTTTATTTTTTTTTTGTGGGTACCGGGGGGTCGACCTCAGGACCTCGCGCACCAACAGGCGCCCGTGCCGCTGAGCGATATCACCGGCCCATTTTTCGTATGTGGGATCTGGGAGTCGAACTCGGGCCCTCGCGCTTGCAAGGCAGGCGCTTACGCCGCTGAGCCATCTCACCGGCCCTCTCTTTTATTCTTAAGCCTAAGCATAACTTTCTACAATTAAAAAAAAAAAAAAAAGGAGTGAGAGTTAATATGATTAAATAATGGAATTAAAGGTGAGGTGTCCATATGAATTGCAAAACTAGAGGAGGTTATGAAGTGAAAATTTCTTTCTGCTTTTGTATTATTTTAGGTAAGACTCAATTTGATGAGTTCCCAAACAGTAATATAGCACATTAATAACTGAACAAGCACAACTGAATCTAATATTCCTATTTCAATGAAATACTGAATCCCTTTATACAACAGAAATATTTTACTCCAAGGTACAATTTCCTGTAATAATAAATCTCTCAGCAAAGGACTAAGGTACAGGTCTCCAGACGCTGAACCCATGCTTTGTTAGAAATAAAGGGACAACCAGGCTAAGAGGAGGAGGATTTGCATGGAAGCTCCCAGGATCACAGGTCAAATGCAGACAATGACCATAGAAAAGTGGTCTTTAGTTAGAGATGTTGTCCAAACAGTAGAATTAGAAAATAGGTCAGTTGAAAAGATAAATCTGGTTCTGGGAACGAAATGGAAAATTGAATTTCAAAGTACATAGTGGTGATGATGGTGTGTCATCAGGCAAAGCAAGATCACCTAGAGGAATGAAATCAGAAGGAGCAGTGCCTATCCTCCAAAAACGTAACAGACAATCACAAGTCAGGCAAAAGTTTTGTGAGAGGTCCTCATACAAGTGCCATTAATCATAATCTTCAGAATAGTGTGAGCACCCTCTGGTTTACTTGGAGGCCCTAGGAAACAAGGAACCAACTCTAGGACACCAGATTTTCTCTGGTGGTGTTGATAGTCACAGAGGAGACTTCTGTCCAAGATCATCGGGAGGGGATACATAATTTGCATACCTTATCTGTTTGCTAAATATATTTCATATATTTGTGGGTTAATTAGCTTTTACTGGTTATAGGTGAAATGGAAAGCAGTACTTAGTAAGAATACAAGGGGAAAGTCTATGGAATAGGTGATTACCATTACCGAGAGCCTGCCAATGTAGCAATATGTAAGGAGCATAACTTCAGTTGTTGTTGGTAATTCAGAGAATTCTGGAAACATTTTAATGCATAAATAAGTGTCCTTTGCCTTTGGGCTTCCTACCCATATGTTGCAGATCCACTGGAGAACAGTAGCTTCCAGTGCAGAAGTATTAGAGACTTCTGTGCTATTGCTGATCTTCTTAGCGTGACTTTTAATCCAGCCATTGTATAGCAACAAGTTTCATACATGTAATCTGAGAACAACTCATCTCTGCCTGTCTGAATACCTTTCCTTTTTGTGCTCCACGTCTTCTCTGATATTATGGTGTGGGGTGCTTGTGGAAAATCATGGCACTCATATGTGCACAAACTTGGGTACCAAGGAATAAATTCTTGAACAGAAAATCCTTGATTAATGCCAGATGGGTGCTGCTGCAAGAATGCCCTCCTCTTCTGTCCTCTTGTGAGCAAATAGGAGGCATATTCTCCATTGTTCCAGAGAACATCCCAGCAGAATTCTGGCTTAGTGTTCACTACAGTGACCAACTCAAGAACACCTCTTGTATTGACTTTCCTCTCTTCTTTAGTTCATTCCCCGATACTTGACTTTTGTTTCAAGGACTTACTTCCTAATTACCTGCACTTAAACCTTTGTCTCACACTCTAATTTCTGGGAAAATGCAGGCTAATAAAATGATATGCTGGCCTCTATATTTTACAGCCAGAATCTCACTGTGGTTTACGGGACCTCCTTATTACTGAGAAATCCCTGAAACTTTTCACAATGAAGTACACTAAAAAGAGCTTCTGGTGTTTAAGAAGCAAAATAGTACGAAGTAAAATTGGCAATTGGGTCTATATTTAAAATCTTACCATGTGTTTTCTTTATAATATATACCCTGATTAGAGGCTGTTCAATTATGATGATGTTGCAATCGCTATGCATGATGAAAGATCACGTGGTTGGATTGCCCATGGAGCCTTCTAGAGTGAATTTTGCATATCCTTTGTAAACTATAGGTTAAGTTAGACCAACCTAAACTCTTCAAATTTGTTAATTGGCTTAATTTTTATTCAAATTGCTTCTAGGAGTATGTGGAAGGATGACAGTATGGGTGGGGTACACTTCAGTATCTAAAATATTTTACTCTGACACTTTGTTGCATATTAGAATTGCCCACAGAAGTTGGTTTTTAAAACAATCCAAATTTCTGGACTACAGCCTCGTAGATCTTGGCAAAATTCTTCCCTTCCCTTCCCTTCCCTTCGCTTCCCTTCCCTTCCCTTCCCTTCCCTTCCCTTCCCCTCCATTTCCCTCTCCCATTCCCTTCCTCTGCTTATCTGTGAATCGTATTCTTAAAAAGATTCCTAGGCAAGCTAAATAATTAGCACAAGGGAATTTAAGAAAATTTATTATGTAAAATTATGTTTTTCTGCCATAGATTTGGAACTCAGGTGTTTCCTAAATTACATTTCCTCATTTTCATGTGAGAAAAAGTCTTGGCTTCTCTATTTAGACAAGAAAGTTTAAAATTAAATTTTCAAAATTCTGTTCTAATTTCAGAACTTTTTATCTTCTTGAAAATTAACACTAGATATCATTTTTTAAAATACACTTGCTTTCTAGGCATGTATAGGTAGTCCCAGTTTAAAAGAAATTACCTCTGCATGTAATATAATAGAAAATGCACTGAGCTATTAATTACACATTAATTACACATTTAGGTATTAATTACACATTTAAGACTTTGATTGACAACAATAATTAAGTTGATTCTCCTTCTCAAATATCTATGTTCCTAAAGTATTCTTTAACTAGTTTCAACCACAAAATAATTTCTACTAGATTTCCAGAAAAACAGCAATTCTTCTGCTTTTTAGAAATTACCTTGAGAAATGGCTGCTCTTTAGAGTCTGAGTGTATTCAAAGTTGGTTGAGAGTGCTGAAAATCTGAAGTGAGTTCAGGTGTTTAGTTACAAAAGGGTGTGGGCCATTGAAACTGACAATCAGTTTGTTTTTTTTTTTTTTTTTTTTTTTTTTTTGATTAGCTGTGGTTTTGTGAACAGGAGGAAAAAACCCCAAAGTGGTAGAAATAAAATACATAAAAATCTTAATAAATACAATTGTAAGTATAAATTGGTTTCTCAATGTCATTTTAGTTGGTTTCTCAATATCATTTGTAACTGTTCCTTAGTAATGGGATTTTCTGACATGATGAACTTAATTTAGGTGAGAAGAGGTTTTATGAAGAAGTTTTAATTTGTAGAATGTCAAAACATGACCTGCGACTATAGCATTATTTTGTGTGGCAGAATTGTATGGTGGCAATAGAAAATAAAAAGGGAAATTAAAATCAATGTGGATTCAAATTCCAATGAAACCTATAGAAAAATGTAAAATAACAGTCTGAAATTTCTATTCATGTCTTTATTCAGTCAACAAATATTTATTTAGTACCTACTCTCTGAAACACTATCATAAAGAGTAGGGATATATTAATAAATAGACCAAAATCCCTGCCTGACTGGAAACTTAACATTTTATATTTCTTGATTTAACTTTCTATTAGAAAAATTTCTGGTATATTACCTAGGGTAACTGCAAATTACTGTAGCTATTGTTGCTTGTGTGAATATGATATCAAAATAGAAATGCGCCTGAAATATGCTGTAAAATGCAAGTTACAGTACCTGTGTTTCGGCTTCTCTTTGTTATGATTCATGGGGACACCAGCAATACACCAGCACAGCATACATAGACTAATAAAAATCATCCCATGCTTTGAGGTTGCAGAATATACCGCACCATTGATAAAACTTAACAAAATCATCTCGTTTAGACAGCTCAAAAGTTAGACTGCTCAATTGGCAATGTTTCTGACATTCAGAAAGTCTCAACAGAGCATTTAAAAGGATGTATTTGACTAGTACTAAACTTAGATAAATAATATCTAAGGTTTTTGAGCTATTAGAGTCAAGTCAGAATTAAACAAGGAATTTAATGTCCTGAAAGGCAACTCCTTAATGACTTTGACCTAAAATTTTGGTTCTCTTAAAAAGCAATTATTCAAGTTCATTTTTTTTTGAAAACTAATCTTGTCTATGGCTGGTTATTTTGCATCTGAGAAACCCTTATTTGTGTCCCTTAAGTCTTGGAAATAGAATGTTTTATTGTGACTTGTTAATTGAGTTTAAAGCCCTTACAGGAGCAAGCAGTCTTAGATTTTGAGGTGCAGACAAAGCATGGTCCGGAATACTCTTGCATTAATTATGAGGAATGTTTCAGGGTACTCCAATACTGGAATAAGAAAAAGGGAGAAATAAAATCCACAGTAAATGTGCCTCTGCAGTGAAGGATGAATAATGACACACATTTTTGTCACTATGGAAAGAGCAGGATTTTTTGACAAGTCCTTTTTTCATTCTGCTTATTTTTTCTTCCAATTTCTTCTTTTATCTCCTACCTCCTTTTCCATTTCCTCCTCCTCTTCATTTTTCTTCATCTTTGTCTTCTTTCCTCTTGAGTTAAATGGGGAAGAGGGTATCCTTTAAAATATATCTTGGGTCACTTTGGACTTCCCCTAGGTGGGCAATTTGGCTTTCTTTTTTCTTAGCAAGCTGCTGTGCTGTTTTGTCTGGACTCTAGATCATGTTGCCAGTTGGAGCCAATTAAGGACACCTGTGTTGAGATCACAGCCACGAAGTGCATGACTATCAGACTTGCCTTTTCTCTAGTCATGCATGGCACGCTACCAGCAGTAGTGGTGGTCTGGTCAGCCACGCCAGCTGGGATCTGGGCATGAGAGCTCTGTGGTTGGAAGTGCTCTTACTGTGGCTAACTTCAAAATATCACCATGATGTAACTGAACTCAGGTAGAGAACCACTCTGTCTTTTATTCTGTGACTTGGTTTTATCTTTTCTAAAGCTCAAAATTACACATATAAAGATCATGCATCATCAGAGGAAAGGGAAGAGAAATTCTAATATAGAAAACTGTATTCGGAGGGTTTTTGTTTGTTTGGTTGGCTTGTTTTGTGAAGCATTAGCTGAAATTGGGGAAGGTGTGATAAGCTCTCTATGGGAAAAGCAGGGTTGGACTCTAATTTCCTGGTGCTATTTCTGATCCCCAGAATTAGGCACTGCTAGAATCTTCTGTCATCTAGTGATCTCTTACATATTACTAACAGTTACCTGCTATGTGATTCATTTTAGAATATTTTGCCTTCCTCTTTCCCAAGTTCAGGATTTATCTAACTTTTGAATGCCGTATGACTTATTAAAGAAAGTAATAGGGAAATCATCAGTTTATGTATTAATACCTGCATATTCAGAGGCCCAGATCCATCTAGAAATATTTCAACACTCAATTCAATAAGTTTCCTAAGTTTCTCCAAGGGCAATGTATGTCTATTTTCTCAATATTATACAGGACCTGAGAGGACTACATCTTCTGAAGTAGGACCAGGGAGTGAAACAAGTACTCCAATTGATACTTTCACAAAAATTTGATCAAATTCAGCAGTTATCACAAATTAAATTTTCTATTGAAGAAATTGGTATAATTTAGTCGTAAATTCTTCCATATGAATTACCATCTATGAAACTGATATCTTCATGGGGACTAAATTTTTTTCACTTAAACTTATGCTATCTCTTATCACTGCTTTGCCTAGTTGTGACCGGTTTTAGGAGGATGCATTTAGGGGAGGAGGAGTTGAGGAAATAGCAAGCATAGCTTCATGAATATTTAACTGTGTTGTGAGACCAAAAGTATATTTTAGATCTGAAGCATATTCATCTGAACAATATAAGCCACTGCTGTGGCAATTTTAATGTCAGGAATTATTTGGTTTGATGATGTTTCAAAAACCTATATATTTCGATCCCCAGTACCAAAAAAAAAAAAAAACAACAAAACAAAAACAAAACAAAATCTATATAGCAGCATGAGAAATATGCATGCTATAATATTATAAAAGATTGCAAGAATTCTAAACTATATATTATCTATGAACTCAGTCTTACACATAGACTATAAGAAAATGTACATATATATGTACATATAGTGGAAATATGGATAACTAATATTCCTTTTAATTTTCTATATTCTATATAATTATATATTACATAAAATTCAAAAATCAAGTAAAAATAATCTCTAGGTTAATTTGAAGCAATCATGAAAAGAAAAACAAACTCTTTTACAATCTTGACTTTATTACCATTTGTGAAGTTCCTTTTTATTTTCATTTTAAATCCTGGATGAAGAATTTAAAGCCTGCATATAAATTTTCTTACCAAGATTTACAGACTTTTAAAAATGAAGAGGCATTCCCTCCTCTGATTTCCCTGCATTCCCCAAATCGAAACCTTCTAAACCCTGAGTCAGAGTGTCTGATGGCTTAATTTTTTCAAGAAAAGTAGAGCAAAGCTTGATGATCAAAGGACACAGCATAACCATGCCATCTGGGAGGCGAGAGTCAACAAGATTGCTAAAGACTGCTAAATATGCTTGAAAACACAATTTATCAGAGGCTTTGAAAGTTCTCTGCAGGTCACTTATAGCTTCAGGCATTTCTATTTCAATTTTAGTCCAAACTAGATAAGGATATGGTATTATTTTTAATTAAGAAATATGTGCTTATTTTAGAGGATGCAAACTGTGGAAAAAAAGAAAGATAAAATCAACAATAATCTTACTCTGTGAAGATACAATGGCTAACATTTTGTTGTAATTCCTTTAAGCATTTGCCCATGAACATTTTTGCTCACAGATAAGACCGAAATATTACAGTATATACACCTTAAGTTTTCATTTTGCTTCTTAGTAAAATGTAATGTAAGATTTTCTCTATATAATATCTGGAAACACTAAAAAATTAAATTTAGGGGCCGGTGAGATAGCTCAGCGGCCTATGCGCCTGCCTGGCAAGCGCGAGGGCCCGAGTTCAACTCCGGAACCCACATACAAAAAAAGGGGCCGGTGATATCGCTCAGCGGCACGGGCGCCTACTGGTGCGCGAGGTCCTGAGGTCGACCCCCGGTACCCACAAAAAAAAAAATTAAATTTAAACAGAAATAAATTGAATCAGCGATGGGGGAGTACATAACGACGTGGAAACTCCAGTCAATTGCAACTGAGAGCCATAGGTTTTAGTCTTTGTAGTGTCCTTGCCAGTGATGCAATTGTATGTACAAGTTTCTTTGGATGACAAGGAGGCTGGGATGGGTGGACCAGAATGAGTTGGTACAAAAGAGTCTCCTGGAAAAGATGTGAAGATACAGATCTCCAGACTCCAGCCCTAGATGCTCTGATCAGCATTTACGAGGTAAGTCTGCCTCCATAGATTTTTCACACCTGCCAACTGACCTTGGGTATTCACCAGGCTTTCTTCATCTATTGATAGTGATTACGTTTCCCTGAGATTACCTGAAAAGTTGTGTAGAATCTGTCTGGTTCCCTTTTTTTCTCACTGAATTTTAGAAAAATTTTATGTGCCATATAATTAATTATAAACAGGCATATAAACAAAGATATTCTCCCTTTTCATTGTTATATACCCATTCCTCTATCTTTTCATCTGTATCTTACTGGATTTCTTGAATCATAGAGAGGGAAGAAAGAAAAGAAAGAATATTATAAAAATGATTTCTCTCCCTTTCTTTTTATTAAATTTTGTTTCTCTGTGTTATTTCCATCAAATCTATCACATAACATTGGTATTTGTAAACTTAGTGAATATTTGCTTAGAAACTTCCTAAAATTTTTTGAGGCTTTTAAAAGAAATATCAAAATCTTACAGTTACCTGGAAATTATCTTGGTGTGATGACTCATCATTTATTCTATTTTTGCCACTTATTAGTTATTTGCCTTTGTCTGTAGGTCTCAACAGTCACCTGTATTACATTTTAAATTATTTCTATAGACATAAGTCTATTTTTTTTTTGATACCAGGGATTGAACTCAGGGCCTTGTGCTTGCCAGGCAGGCACTGTGCCACTGAGCTATATCCCTGGCCCCGTAAGTCTATTTATTTACTTTCTCTTCATTCTTTTTTTTTTTTTATGTGAGTAGCGGGAGTTGAACTCAGGACCTCGTGCTTGCCAGGCAGGCACTCATGCCGCTGAGCCATCTCATCGGCCCTTCATTCCATTTTTGTCTCTTCCTGTACTAGTATCATTGCTTATGTTTACAGGTAAACTGAGGCACAAACATTTTAAAGAATTTACTTGCTCAAACTCTCATTTGTGAATTAGGTAGCTTCAAACAAAAGTGGGCTGAGGGCAGTATCCACTGAAGGAGTGTTTCTATACTGTGAACAAGGAAGTAAAGCAAAGAAACTATTAGATTGATTATAGTTACACAATTCCCTTACTTGATTTATCCTGTTGGGAAATCCCTACTTAGGAACTGTAAGGTAGTTGGCAGCTTCTTATTGTCTAGCTTTGTTTCATTTTCTTTAATATAGGAATTTACAAAAAACAGCTCGGGTTGAGTTCACTTATGTTTGCAAATGAAGAAAGGTTCAGGTCACTTGTGAAGGCTAACCTGCTTTTCTGTTCAGGAATTATTCAGGCTGGTCTCTGTTTTACTTTACTTAACATTCCCAACATATAGGGAATAAGAAAAATTTTCTGTGACTGCATCTGAAAAATATTTGCTATTTTATCAGGGCAATTGAGAAGAGATCTCAAGCAATAAATACTGCCTTAATGTCAATTGGTTTGTTCCTCTCTTTTGTGTACACAGTGATCCTGCAGGGTGCACATTTTTACAGCTGAAGATCCAAAAAAGAATAACAATCTAGTTTTGCATCAGCTAGTTTCCTTCTGAAATACTTCAGTTCCAAATGGAGTTTTTCCAAATTTCAGCTTCCTTCATGCAACTGTGCCTTTAGAACAGAGCCAAGTGCTGTCACTGTGATTTGTACAGATGGCAGCTACTACAAAGGAAGAATTTAAATTATCATTATTTGCAGATGACATGACACTCTACATAGAAGACCCCAAAAACTCCACCAAAAAACTCTTAAGACTTAATATCCAAATTCAGTATGCTTGCAAATGAAGCAAGGTTACAAAGGATACAAAGTTAACACTCAAAAATCAATGACATTCCTGTACACAAGCAACAAACTCACAGAGAGAGAAATTAGGGAAAGCACACCCTTCACAATAGCATCTAAAATAATGAAATACTTAAGAATCAATTTAACAAAGGATATAAAAGATCTGTACAGTGAAAATTACAGTAACCTAAAAAAGGAGATAGAAGAGAATATCAGAAAATGGAAAGATATCCCTTGCTCTTAGATAGGAAGAACCAACATAGTGAAAATGGCCATACTTCCAATATTGTTAAACAGATTTAATGCAATCCCAATCAAAATACTATTAGCATACCTCACAGATCTAGAGAAAACATTCCTAAAATTCATCTGGAACCAGAAATACCTAGAATAGCAAAAGCAATTCTGGGCAAGAAAGGCAAGTCAGGAGGCATCACAATCCCAGACCTGAAATTATGCTACAAAGCTACTGTGATAAAAGCAGCATGGTATTGGCAAAGAAACAGGCCTGAGGATCAGTGGAACAGAATAGAAGATGCAGACACAACCCCAAACACACTCAGCCACCTTATCTTTGACAAAGGAGCCAAACATGTTTACTGGAAGAAGGATAGCCTCTTTAATAAATGGTGCTGGAAAAACTGGCTTTCCACATGCCAAAGACTAAAACTAGACCCTTGTCTATCACCATGCACTGAACTAAAGTCAAAACAGATCAAACATCTAAATATTAAAACAGAAACACTAAATCTACTGGAAGAGAAAGTAGGTAGAAATCTAGAAGACATAGGGGTAGGCAAAGAGTTCACGAACATATACCCTTTAAAGTGACTTAATTTTGTGTTTTTGATTTCAGGTTGCAAATAATTAAAACCCGAGTAGCAATAAGTTGTTGGTTTTGCTAGTTTCTTTACTTTGTGCATATAAAATATGCATATTACTTTTCCATGTATTTAATAATGAAATTTAATTTGATACCCCATTTGTAATGTTTCTTTTAAATAAAAGTGCCCAATTTGTTGTTTAAAATAAAACCTAAGACCAATACAAAATCTGCCAAAAATTTATATGAATATGTATGTTTAGATGAGAAAACACCATAATGTAAAGATGTTGTTTTTCTGGTAAGTTAACTTAAAAGTATCTATCAATCAATATCCCTCAGGGATTTTATTAACTTTTCAAAATTATTTAAAATATTCTAAGAGTAAATTGGAAGAAATAGTTAAATTAAAAAAATGAATACCCATGTTTATAGCAGTACAATTCATAACAGCTAAAACTTGAAAATGACCTATATTCCATCAAGAGATGAATGGATAAAGAAAATGTGGTATTTACACACAATGGAGTACTATTCTGCCTTAAAGAAAGATAAATGAGTCATTTGTAGGAAAGTGGATACACCTTGAGACCATAATGTTAAGTGAAGTAAACCAGACAAGTTTAAATATCACCTGGTCTCTCTTATATGAGAATCCCAAAGCATAAATAAAAAACAAAAGATAATAGGAAGCAGGGCGATAGATCTTTCTCAAAAGGAAAGGGGTTCAAGAGATGAATGGAGGGGGGAGGAAGGAAAGAGAAAGGGGATAAAAAAAGGAATTAAAATGTGTTATATACATGTAAAAACTCCTTACATTATGTATTGAAAATATGTACAAAGAAAAGGAAGGAGATCAAGACATGGATGGGGGAAGGGGATGAAAACAAAAAATTAAAATGCAGTATGTACATATGCTGATTCCCCACAAGGAATCTAAATGTTATGTACTACAAACATATACTAATAAATATTTCAATTAATTTTTAATTTTTTTTTTGTGGGTACCGGGGGGTCGACCTCAGGACCTCGCATGCCAACAGGCACCCATGCCGCTGAGCGATATCACCGGCCCCTTTTTCGTATGTGGGATCCGGGAGTCGAACTCGGGCCCTCGTGCTTGCAAGGCAGGTGCTTATGCCGCTGAGCCATCTCACCGGCCCTCAATTAATTTTTAAAGGGAGTTTACTTAACTATTCGACATATCCAACGCTTAGGCTGTGTATATATATATTAAAATATGGAAGTATAAACTTCCTTTTTAATATTTTTTAGTGTAACATTTTTAAAAAAGAGGGTGAACCTTCCTAAAAATGATAGGTTAATCAATGGACTTAAAGGAAATTACCCTGGAAAGGTGTATTTTAAGCATGGTGTACAGGGTAAATGGAGAATTATTTTTTCCTTTTTCCTTTTTTTTTTTTTTTAAGAGGCAAGAGGAACTTTTTTTGGCAAAAATTTTAGACAGAAATATAGGATGTACTCAAGGGCAGAATGTGGGTACTCAAAGAAATGAGGCAACAGAATTTTCTATTCTAAATGTACATCCTCTCGTACTGATTTTTCAGGAAGAAGCAAGTGGATTATGCACAATTTATTTTCAAGTTTATGTAGGATGTCTTTTTTTTTTTTTTTGTCTTTTTGAGACAGGGTTTCACTATGCAGTTCAGGCTGGCCTTGAATTCACTTTCTAGCCCAGGCTGGCCTCGAACTTGCAGTGATCCTCCTGCCTCAGCCTCCCGAGTGCTGGGATTTCAGGGGCGCACCACCATGCCCAGCTGCTGATAGGATGTCTTGTGATACAAACACAGACATGGATTAAGTAAAACTTTCTCAGCCTAATTAAGCTATTAACTAAGAAAAAAATAAGAGTTCAACCTCTATTAGCAAGAGGCATATGAATTTCAAAACCCATAGGAAAGAACTTCAGAATAAAATAAATCTTCAATGCAGTAAAAATTGGATGATATTTCTGATTTTCCATACTCTGAGGAAGAACCAGGTGCAATAGTAAGAATCCTACCCACTTATCCTGTTTCTTCTGCCACTACCAGTATCCCTTTGATTCTAGGCCAATTTCCAACACTTTTCAGCAAAATCCTTAAATATGGCAGTAAGTATAGTCAGTGAAGTTTAATGTTGGAAAAGATGTTTAAATAATTTGAAGGGTAAGTATATACAGTAAACCAGAATTAATTCTAGATATGTTATTTAAATACAACAAAAACTATAAGAGAAAGAGTAGAGAATATAACAGTTACATTTGCAACATTAATGATCATTTCATCTACTTAAGATTGGAGATATATAGATGTAATTTGTGCAAAGAATCCCATTTAAAAATGTCAGGAGGGGCCGGTGAGATAGCTCAGAGGCATAAGCACCTGCCTGGCAAGTGCGAGGTCCTGAGTTCGAACCCCAGTATCCACCAAAAAAAAAAAAAAAAGTCAAGAATATGTTAAAAGAATATATTAGTTTTACTACATTTAAGTATACAGTATTTTTATTTCAAAAAGACAATAAAATAGCAAACAGAAAATATAGCAGCAAACACAGCACAGACACTAAAACATAATAAAATATCATATGCCTGGTGACCTTAATCTTAACTTAGGTGATCCTCATGCATACTCAATGGCATTGAATTTAAAGTCTAGACCCAATAACCTAATCAGCATGCACAGAAGAAAAGAAAGTCCAAATTCCTCACTTGGGGGCTTTCCTGAGCATTCCAGAGTATTTATAACACAAAGAAAATCCCCTTCCTCCTTTAATTTAAACAAAGAGGAAGATGAAGAAGACAAACAACCCTTTGGAAAATTGGTAACAGGATAATGTGAAACAATTCATAACAATATACTTTTCCAATAAGTATCATGAAAATACCTCACTTCACATTTAATAAGGACAGCTAATTATTAACTGTATGTTACTTTTTCCCTTATCAAGCTATGTATTCCTGGTGACAGTATAGATTAGTGCACTAGAAGTGCAATTACAAACCTGCCAAAAAGCAATTTGGCAATAAGTGGAAAAAGCTTTACAAATATAATGTACGCTTTGACTCAATAATTCTAGGATTCTGTCCTTAGGAATTCACAAGAGTTGTGGAGATAGAAGAAATGATTTATGTACAAGAATGAACACTTTATGTACAGAAGTTTTACAAAATAAAAAACTAGAAGCAGCTTCATTGCTCAATTATAAGTTAATAGTTACATAATTTATGGACCAACCTTTTGAAGTAATATACAACTATTGAAATATTTTTTTCAGAGAACACTGAATATTATAGGAAAATACTCATGTCAGAATTCAAATGAAAAGAAATAAGTGATAAATTTATAATACATATGTTTGTGAATGGAAAGGAATGTGTGAAATACTTATGTCGGTTATTTCTAGGCCCAGACTTTGTGAATAAATTTTTCTTCTTTATATTTTAATTGTCAGTATTTTACTTGTAAAATAAAAGCACTAAATTTTATTTTCATATCTAGTAATTTTCGGGGAACCTATGAAACATTAATACACTTTACTCCAATATATTATGTTTTTTGACTAAATTTTTGTTTTATTTTTAATTCCAAATTTATGCTTTAAATTTACCTTTGTGAATTAAAATCTTCAGCTTTAGGAAGTGACATTGTAGTGCATGTTGCTCTAATGGCAAATTTTACCCAAGTAACCCTCAGCTCAAGCTAGTGGAGATTGATGGGCACATATGTTGAGTAATGCACACTGATTTTTCACAAGAACAGAAGCATTTGTAGAGATTGATAGAGCAATTCTTCTCAGGCAATATACGCTTTTCCTTTCTAGACATTCATACTAAAAACAAAACACAACAAAACAGTTTTTTTTTTTTTTTTAGATTGATCTTTTTATTTCCCTATTTGATTTGGGGTAAAAGGCAAACATGTTCTGGACTTGCATGTTTACAAAACAGTGCTTCTTGCTGAAGAAAATGTAAAGAAAATGTAAATAAAGAGAAAATCCCTGAATAACTAAAAATTTCCTTGATAATGTGAACAACCTGAGGAAATCATTTAATTGCATTATACTTTGGATTTTTGCAATAACATTAAGATGATATTTTGAGTTATTTCTGTGATTTTAAACTTTGTATCTCAAAGAGGTTTCATTTCATCATTATTTTCAGGAGATTTTGCAATGGTCCTTGTCCTCTTATATTCGTAGTGGCCTTGTAGAAATTTTCTAAACCATCAATCAGATTTTGTTTTTTTTAGGACTCTTCATAGTCTCCTCTTGCTTTTAGGATAGTTGCAAAGACCTTATCCTTGTTTATATAACCACTTCCCCATCAAACTTCTGCCCTTCCTCTTACTGTTGACCCCTAGTGCTGCTCAAGTTACCAAAGTTCCAACTACCGAAATTTCCAAACAAGCTGGGCACTTTCTAGACACTGAACCTTTTTTGGCTGTCCCCTCTCCATCAAATGCCTGTCCCCAGGTTTTTTATCAAATAAACAAACAAACACACAAAGCAATGACTTCATCCTGGAAGATTCACTGTAGTTGTAATTGTCTTGTATACCTGCCCCAAGGTGGGTTACTTCTTCCCCTCTCTCTACTCCTGTAGCATCATCAAATTGGCTTCCATCACACCAGTTCTTATGCTGTTATTGTAAATATTGCTCACTGATGGCTGTGTCCTTCTCTAGACTATGAGTTTAGGAGGACGGGAATGTTGTGAGTTTCCTCAGGGAGGACTGCAAGTCGGGCACTTGACCAAAGAATAAGAAAGGCTGTGATAAGTGGTTAGCCGATTTTGGTTCTAACCATTTGAGATGTCCTTGCCCATTTCATCACTGTCACTGGAGCAGGGGAATGAGGACACCCAGTGAGGGTTAGGCAGGGGGTAAAGACACTAGTAACGTAACTTTACCAAGTTTCTTCAGTGATAGTAACAAACACTTTCCTTTCTCCTCACTGTTTCCTGAGATCCTAAGGGTCTCAAATGAAGAGCAGCCCTTCCAATAACTAATCCTGTTAAGCGTTTGCCACATGCCAGGCAGTCTTCTAAGTCATTTATGGCTGTCACAGTATACTCCATTACTAACCCTACTGTATTGATGAGAAAAATGCAGACAGAGTTCATATAACTTGCTTAAATATATATATTAGGAGTAAGTGGCAGAGTTGGGATTCAAAACCAAGTGATATAATCCAGGTCCCTACAGCTTTCCAGCAGCCATGATCAAGGGCATGTTCTCCTTAGAACTGTGGCCTTCCCCTCAAAGTACTGGCCTCTAAACACTTATTTATGGGTTCCAAGGACAGCACTTACTGAATATAGCTATTTTCTGATGTTGTTCCCTGTACAGTCCAGGAAACAACATGTGACCCTGTTACCCTTCCTGCTTGTTACTGGTGTTACTCTTCTTACCCTCATTATTCGTTTCTTCTTTTCTTCACTCCTATCTACACACTGTAGCCATTGATCTTTGAGTAGGACATTCATCTGAATATTTTACTTCCCAGAAAAAGGAGCTTTTTGTATTACCCCACTGTTTTGGGGGTAATGTCCAAACACCTGAACATAAAGTGGAAAGCCATCCATAAGGCAGGTCCACTGTTCTGGTGTCAGCTCTGGGCTTAGTATAATCAAATGCGAACTAGGAAATTCAGCCATAAAAAGGTTGTAAATGCAGCATAAAGATGTGAAACCACTGTAACAACTATGCCCTAAGATATACAGGGTTCTCTCATGCATTTACACATATTCCCTGCCTTCTCCTTACCCCTCATATTAGAGTTACTCAAAGAAACAGTACTTGTTATGGTTTATATCTAGATGTCTCCTAAGGCCTCGTGAGATCCTAAGCAGGCCCTATGGAAGGTGATTGGATTATTCGGGCAGTAGAATTCACTGGCTGTTAAGACAGGAACCTGGTCAGAGGAGGCGGTCACTGTGGGTGTGACCTGGAAGTGTATTATCTCAGTTCCTAGCACCTCCCTTTATTCTCTCTGCTTTGCTACTGGAATGGTGTGAGCGGCTCCTCCTACATGATGCCTGTCTGCCATGCTGAACTGCCTTGGAGCCAGTGGTCTGTAGACTGAAACCTTTATAAAGTGTGAGCCAAAATAAACCTTTCCTCCTTTAAATTTTAAGTGTTGGGTGTGGTGTCTCAGTGATAAGAAAAGTGACTAATATAGTAGCATTAAGACATATAGAGATACATAAAAAATATTTATTATACAGGATTGGCTGGCATAACTATGAAGACTGAGAAGTCCCAAGATCTGCTTTCTGCAAGCTAGAAAACCGGCAAAGCTGGTGATGTAGTTCAAGTCCAAGACTGGAGGCCTGAGAACTGGGCGAGAGGATGGTGTGCATTCTAGGCTGTGTGGGAAAGGCTGAGAACTAGGAGTGCTGATGTCTGACAGCAGTAGAAGAGAGATGCCTCAGCTTAACTAGAGGGAGTGAACTTGCCTCTCCTCCACCTTTGTTCATATCGGGACTTTAGTGGATTGGATGATGCATTGTTGAGGGTGATCTTTTCTCAGTCTACTGATTCAAATACTAATCTTGTATAGAAACGTCTAGAAATGTTTTACCAGCTATCTAGGCATCCCTCAACTCAGTCAACTTGATATATATTTAACCATCTCACCCTTCTTTCTAACAAATTTTTATTCATCCTAATGTTTTCAGCCAGGCCACAAAAGATTGGCTAGGCCGGGGGACCTGAGAGAATTAATGTTTACACTTGACTTAATTTGCTTCTCAGCTGAATTGAACTGCAGTTGTAATAAGCCTTAGGTTGTCCCAGGCTGTGTTAGTTTCCTGAGGATACTATAACGAATTACCACACAGTGGATAATTCACACTTTTTCCTGTCATTGTTCTGGAGGCTAGAAGCCTGAAAATCAGTACAGCTGAGCCAAAATTGAGGTGTCAGTAGGAGCATGCTCCCTCTGGACGCTCCAGGGGATAGTCTGCCTCTGGACTCTTCCAGTGGTTGTTGGCATTCTTTGGCTTGTGGCTACATCATTCCAGTCTCTGTCTTTTTATCACCTTCTCTCCACTGATAGCATTTAGGGGGCACCTTGAAAATCAGGATAATCTCCCAATCTCAAAACCGATAGCTTAATCACATCTGTGAAGATGGGGTTTCTATATAAAGTAACATTTATGGATTCAGAGATTAGGGCATAATATTTTTAAAAGGCTAATTTTCACCTTTCCACATATGAGGAGCTCTGGAACTTGTTATAGTTACAACTCATCTTAAATCTCTATATTGATAGAGCAGTCAGGTCTGCCTGAGTACCAGGATTTGCCCTTGGCTGAGGGGGCTACCTTGAAAGGAAGACAATGTTCAGAGAAAGACTCAGCTTCAAGCCTACAGCATGAAACACCACCCACAGGTAGAGTTAATGCTTTGGTCCTAAAGCAGTCATCAGGGTGACACGTCACCACATCTACTCGACTTCCTACCTTTTATGACCTGTAACAGGGCAATAGTTAATGAATTTCTGTTTTTTATTTCTTACTATGTCATAAAGAATTCTATAGGCCTGACCATTGCCTGCCCCAAAGGTATACTTTAAATACTACTTTGTAAAACCTTCCTGTACCTTGCCTTTCTCCACTTTTCTCTCACACAGAATTATATTTTTAAACTATTCTACCTGACTTTATTCATACCTCATTTAGCACTTATTCTTATTGTGCAATAATTAATATTCACACATTTATCTTCCCTTACTAGACTGTTGTCTCCTTAAGGGTAGGGTAACCAATTTGCTCCTATTTGCAATTGCCTCAGTATCTGCAAGACAGTAGGTGCTCATAAATTATTAATGAATGAACTAATAAACGTGGCTGAAAGTAGCCACTCTCGGATTTTTCATCAATTGGTAGAGCAGACGGAACAGCCAACCATATGAACAAAAGCCATCAAGCATGTCTAACGGAAGTGACTGAGTGAGTATCAGGAGGCAGTAAAGTAAACAATATCTCAAGGGTCACAGCTGTTTCACTCTGCCTTTCAGCCAAGAAATGCTATGATTTACTTTCTGCTCTTGCCAAGGATGAAGAAATAAAGTCATAAACAAAAAGCGAAGGGGTGAAGAATTACTCAGCTTGGATGGACAGGTCAATCTGCTTGCCCACCTGTGGCCAAGCAAGCGTGATCAAAGAATAATATACTTTTCCCTCTGTCCACATCTCACAGTCTATCTTTAAAGAAGAATAAAGAGATCTTCAAAAGGAAATATAATTCCATTCTTATATCACTGACAAAGTTAATTTTGTACACAGATAACAGCGTATGTCCACAACATTGTATTGTCTACATCAAAATCTGTCCCAAGTATACCCTTTCTCTCTCAAGGTTGGCAAATTTCAAGAAGGATTCTGTATAATATCTATTTCATGGGGACATCAGGAGGATTTACAGTTAAGAGTTAGTGTAGAAACTCCTAAGAAAGTAACAACTATTCATAAATGTTTTGTTTCCATTATTTTTCTTTATCAGTTTAAGTTCAATGACAATTTATTCATAAGGGAGGTTTGGAGGAACAAAGTTGATATGGCAGCTCATTATGTATTTTATACTGGAAATCTTATAATTGTTAAAGTAACATTTGCACATATTCAAAGTTCAAAGAGTATGAAGCAACATTAAATGGATAGAATATTTTTTCTTCTCTCCTCTCCCAGAACTCTGTTAGCACAATTATTTTAAGTAATTGTTGAAATCTATTTTCTCAATTCATGAATTGTAGGTAATAACTATGAAATTTGCCTTTCAAGGAAAATAAAATTAATTTAACTACTTCTCCCCTCCTACTTTTATTACACAAAGTGGTGCCTCAATTCATGAACTTAATTCAAAAATGGCCTGTTTCTCACCTGATGCAGAATTTGCAAACAAAAACAAAATTTTGCTAAATTCTTTTGTTTGGGAACGAAATTGTTCCCAAACAAAAGTGTTCATGAACCAAGGTACCCCCCCATCATTTCTCTCTCTGTGTCACTCTCTGTCTCTCTGTGTCTCTCTGTCTCTGTCTCTGTGTCTGTCTGTGTCAGTCTGTCTGTCTTTTTTTCTCTCTCTCTTTATATATATATCAATTTCTATTGCTGTCATAATGTGGGCTATTCCTTGATATCTACAACTTCAGTAATGAAATCATAAATTTTCGGAGCCTCAGAACCAGTGGTTTGATGGTAAACTGACTCAAAAGTAGAGGAGGATGAGAGTTGATTTGTGATCTTTGTCTATTTCTGTGGCTGACTTCACACTAGCTAACAGACTTTGAATTCCCTTTTATTTATTTATTTATTTATTTATTTTTTTTTGTGGGTACCGGGGGGTCGACCTCAGGACCTCGCGCGCCAGCAGGCGCCCGTGCCGCTGAGTGATATCACCGGCCCCTTTTTCGTATGTGGGTTCCGGGAGTCGAACTCGGGCCCTCGCGCTTGCTGGGCAGGCGCTTAAGCCGCTGAGCCATCTCACCGGCCCTGAATTCCCTTTTATAATTATAATCATCTTCAATATCTTTTCTATGGTTTCACTTTGAAAAAAATCAATAAGGTACATTAAGAAAATTATGATCATACAAATGTTATTCAATATAGAGTCAAATATTGTGATTCCCAATAGGGAAAGAAATGTAATCTTGATGGGAAATAAAGTAGATAATAAAATAAACAATGGTTTTCAATTCCAATTGTATTTTAGAAATAAATCTATCAATCTGAAGGAAAATGTGTTTCAATGCTCAAAAGAGAAAATGTAAGGTATCAGGAATAACAGATAACATAATTAGCACTAACTTTTACATGTTTTTAATCACAGAAGCATGCTATTCTACAAAAACATTTGGAAGGATGTCTTAGAGTGTTATACTAGGGGTTACCACCAATAAAGGGAACAGACACAGAAAATTATTTCCTAGACATATCATAATGATCCTATAAAGTACCAGAAATTTAGACAACACAGGAGTTGGAATGGTGTGAAACAAGAGGAGAGAGGTTTGTGGTTCTGTATAAACGATTCTAATCAAAACTTCCTGCCTGACAAGCTATTGGCAACCGCTGACTTGTTTCTCCAGGTACATGGAAATACTAAGATGCAGAATTGGGTATCATTTTGGCTCATTTTTTTTCTACTGGTCCCCATAATTTGTTGAAACAATAGGATTTTCTGTTATAATGAAAACCTTCTATTTCTTCACTGTTTAAATCTGTTTTTCTAGCCATCAATGCATCCATCCATCCAATGGTAGTCATAGCTATCTGTGACCACTGAACACTTGAAATGTGGCTAATAAGAATAGTAAAGAAAATTTAATTTGTACCATTTCAAATCCACTTAAATGAAATCACAATATGGCTAGTGACTTCATTCTGGTAATGCAGTTCTTAAAGAAGCCGAGGACTAAGCCTTAGTGATGGCAAAACTTTTAGGATGAGTGCCCAAACTGCAACCCGAAACCCACTTATTTGTTCCAAAGTGTGAACACTGCAATTAACCTGAATACTGAGAATTTAGCTTAGAAAAAACAACTCACACATTATATTCTTTTGTCTTAAAAGAAAAACAAATAACACATGTGCCATAGGTTTGCCACCACTGCAGGAAAGACAAGGATTCCTCTAGTAGGGACTATGTAGTTTGGCATGGGAATGAAGCAATCCACTCAGTTACTGCTCTTACAAGGACTTTCTTGCTGGGTTACCACCAGGAGGAAATATGAGTCAATTCTGTGACTCTAAACCTGTGCACCTAGAGGTAGAATCTTCTAAAAATAAAATATCTTTTATTTCACCTTTTTTATTGCTCAAAATCAGGATGTACTCACAGTATTATCCCCACCCACAGTTTTTTTTTCTGAGGTTTCAGTTACCTGCAGTCAACTGTGGTTAGAAAATATTAAATGGAAAATTTCAAAAATAAATAGTTCATAAGTTTTAAATACTTTTATTCTAGTTTTTATTACAGATATTGTTATGATTATTTAATTTTATAACTATTGTTTTTAATGTCCTACTGTGCCTAACATATAAATTAAACTTTATTACAAACATAGGAAAAGTATAGTTTCAGGCATCCACTGGGGAGTCTTGAAACTTACCCCCTCAGATAAAAAAGACTATGTCTGCTATAGTTTTGTTTGTTTGTGGATTAGGCTGTGTGTGTGTGTGTGTGTATGTGAGTGTGTGAGTGTGGTATAAGAAAACTGACATGGATGTTCTGACAATACTTCTTTAATTACTTGGAGTACTGCATCATGACCAAACTGGGTCCTGTGTGTCCACAGCTTTTTCTTCAACTAAAGACTATTTTTTTGCACTATAGACTATCTGTGTGTTGGTTAATGTTGATTTTTCAATTTGATTGAATTGAGAAATTCCTAGAAAATTAGCAAAATATATTGCTTGATGTCTCTGTTTCAGTGTATCTGAAGAGGATCGGTCTGTGGGACAGCAAACTGAGCATATGTTCTTTTAGTCTCCTTATGAGTTGCCATGAGGAGAGCTGCATTCAGGCATCATGCTCTTCTAACATGATGTTTCTGCCTTGGAGTCAACCAACCATGAACTGAAACCACTGAGACCATGAGCCAAAAAATCCTTTCCTACTTTAAGATGTTTACTGTGGGTATTTTGTCACAGCAACAAAAGGCTGACTAATGGAGTCTTCACCCTCTGTTCCAGTTTTATTGAACCAAATAATGTATACTGTGTCCCATATAATAAAAATTCCTAAAGATCTGTGGTCACCAGTAGCCTGATTTGTAGAATAGAAATAAGATATATCTATATATCTATATAGCTGTATATATATATATATATACAGAAAGAGAGAGAGAGAGAGAGAGAGAGAGAATATACAGAGCCCACCAAAAATATATACATCAGGAAAAGAAAAACTTGTATAAATATTTTAATTCTAAATTTATGGAAACATCCTGAGATTAATGCAAGTTGCCTTTGGCCTCTACAATTACAAGAGGTGCTCAACGCAGTGGCCATTAGCTTCCAGACATTTATTAGTATGTAGAACTGCTGAAGTGTAAATACATGTTTTTGGTGGACTCTGTATAGAAAGAATATACTGTGGTACCTTGATTTACGAACATAACTTGTTTTATGATTTTGGGGAAGATGGCTATGTTTGTGTTTGTGTGGGGAAGATGGCCATGGCTGTATTTGTTACCTGATGCAGAGTTTGAGAATGCAAGCAAAATTTTGCTGAATGCTTTTATTTGCAAACAGAAGCATTCATGTACCGAGGAGAGAGAGAAAGAGACAGACAGACAGACAGACAGACAGAGACAGAGATTATTCTCATTTTGCAAACACTTTAATGGAATTTAGGAAAGAAATCAAGTCCATGTGCTCCCTTGAACTTGGCATCTGCTGGTATGACTTGAGCATGTGACTTATAGCACACTATAGAGAATAGGTCTGTGTGAGTTCTCACAGTGAGAAATTATTAAAGAATCAGCCCTTTACTACCATGTTCTGAGACGCCTATTGTATGAACATGTCAATGATGGACAAATTCTATGCAAATCAGTTTGTAAGCATGCAAAGCAAGGGCTTCAGAGCGAGCAACCTCTAGAGCATCCATAGGAAGGGGAGAAATAGGGTTTGGGATGCAGAGATGAGGAATTGTAACTCAGTAATGTTAATATCAGCATAAATTGGATATTTTCTTCAAAATATAAAGACATTTCAACTGACAAAACGTATCCTAAGGAGGCTTGCTTAGGTGTGTAGAGTAAAAAATTGTGTTTTAAAGACTTTTCCTTGTTTTTACCCTATGAAGAGAAATCCTGTGACGGGCTAGACTAGTGGTTAAAAGAAAGAGAAACGGGATAAAGAGCAGACATCCAGAAAGGAGGGTAGTGACTGCACATTCAGGGAAGGCTGTGAAGAGGATCGGCACCTCTGCTAAGATGCTGGAAAATGAGTAGAATCCCTCAAGTGGGACCCAGCAGGCAATGAATCCAGCCTAAGTCCTCATTCCAGATGTTTTGATGGCTATCTAGGTATGAAAAGATTTAGAGACCTGACCACCACATCCTGGGCTACCTTTGCAGTTTTCACTCTTTGCTTTTATATTCTGCACTTGAAGCACTTTCTAGGCAATATCCTCTGCTTTTATGACTGGCTAAAAAATCATCCTCTTGCCCATTACACTTTCTGTGGTGAAGGGAATTTACTTATCTACATTATTGCTATTTTTGTTTATTTACATTTTTTTCTGTTCACCAAGAATGGGTGGTGGAAGAGATAAAGCCAATTAAATCTTGCTAAAAAATGTGCTTTGAATTATCCATATTATTTTTCTATTAATCAAAATATCTCTATGCTTTTTCTGAAATTGAAATTGAAATTGAAACAGAAGGCATAATCTCATTTGAAAAATATCTTGAAACTATAGAATTTTTCTGTTGCAATAAATGTAGACCTGTTCAAAACTGGAAAGTGATTTTTTTTCTGAAGACAGGAAGAGAGGGAAGTATTTCATTTTAAAGTAAGTACTGATTTTTTTCTTCTTACATCAAAATATGTGGATTGTAGACAATACATAAAATTATAAGGAAGAAAGGAAAATATCTACTGACCCCATCTCCTCAGGTTAATTACATATTTAACATAGTGAAATATATTTCCAATCTATTTGACATTATATTTTGAAGATAAAGTAATTTAAGCCATTGGTATCACAGAATTGTAACAGAATCTGGTTCTTACACTTTCTGTTTCACATACACAAATTATCTGCTCTTCTTTGGAATTGCTGAGGAGTAACCAGAAGCAACTTCATCTCCATTTTCAATGCACTTTTTGCACTATTTACCAAATACATTTTCTTTTCTCTTTCTCTCTTTCTGGAGCCTGAGACTGTCACATTATTCTGCGTCTGTGAGGCTTCTGTCATTGGATTCTATGTTGCTTTAGTTTATTTAAAACTCTCTCCTAGTAGAGGCTTTTTTTCATAAAGCAATTCAATGAATAAGATAAAACATTGATATTTAAACTTGCTCGATTTGTCTCTTCTGGGAATATTAAGAAAGCTCATGAAAGCAAAGACACAAAATGCTTTTAGATCCAGTTTCCAGAGCATCAGTTATTTAAATCTGAGATAAATGTCCACTTTTAATTCACAGGACAGGTGCATTTCAGATCTACCTCAGTGGATTATTGTCTTATGGTGACATTAAAATAGAAAAGAAAAGGGCTGGTGAGATGGCTCAGCGGCAGAAGTGCCTGCCTGGCAAGCGCGAGGTCCCGAGTTCAACTCCCGGAACCCACATATGAAGAAAGGGCCGGTGATATCGCTCAGCGGCACGGGTGCCTGCTGGTGTGCGAGGTTCTGAGTTCGACCCCCGGTACCCACAAGAAAAGAAAAAAAAAAAGAAAAGGAAAAATGCCAAGGACTTGGAAATTCATGTATACCCCCAAATTAAGAGAATACAAGGAAATCTGAAGATGCTGTAAAAAGCTTTTGTTAAATTAATGATTAAAACGCTCTTCACAGTACTGTGATAGGATAATCTTCTGTGTAGCATTCCTCAGAGAACCTATCTTTAAAACAATCGTAATGGCGAGTTGTAACTAAAAATTGTCATATTCTTTGTTACTAAGATTGTATGGCAAAAACCACAACAGTTGATTTCCCTATGGAATCTCAGCCTTGAGTGACTTAAGAATTACCTGGAGAGTTTGCAATAGAACCCACTTAACTCCCATATATTTTGATTTAATTTAACTTAATCTAGCAGAAAGCCCAGATTTAGGTGTTTTTTTAAAGACCTTTCTAGGTGATTTTAGTATGTAGGCAGGGTTGAGATCCCCTGACTTTACTGTAACACTCTCAGTGGGGAGCCGGATAATGCTGTGTCTACCATGAGTCTGAAATCCAAGATGCATCCCAGAAATGTCCTCTGCATGAATCAAAACTTAGCAATTTTTACAGGATTTTTCAGGAAATTTTGTTTCTGATTATTAAGATTTGCATGTTGAGATAAAATTCATAAAGCAAGTCTCAGCCTATACTTTTGGTGTTTTTCTATATTATGGGTGGTTTGAGAGCTCTTCTAGTAGGGGGAAAGGGACAGAGGAAAAGTAATATTCTAATATGCCCTTTTTCACCTCCCATGTGTGTGTCATGGAAATAAATTTACTGCATAGGTAATGACCAGCATTGTTTTAAACAAAAACAGAATAGGAAGAAAAACTAGAGGCTATATGTGTGCATAGCAGTTAACAAGAATAATTATTGTTTCATAAATCTTTAGTTTTCATTATGTGCATGTAGGTATGAATATGTACATACAAGTATGTGGATAACTTATCACAGTGAAAAATGCATTCCTTAGTATGAATTTGCATGTCAGTGTTCCAAAAGACACACAACGCTTGAAATACAAGGGCTCATGGAGTGGCAGCAGTGTAAAGGAAAGAGCACTGGACGTGGAACAAGGATCCTGGTCCTGCCAATCACTTTGAGCTTCTAATTATACACCTGTCAAGTAAGGATGACTGTTTGGAAGACTATGTTATAAAATAAACAGGCAAATTATTGCTAAATAATCATGCAAATATTTACTGCTAATATTTTCTATGTCAAATTGTTTTGAGGACTGAGAACATAAGATAGTTTAACAGTATGAAAGGAAATATCTTTTTTGTTATGGACAAAAAAGTCAATTATAATTATTTTAAATTGTTACCTCTGCATCACTGAAATTACTTAGGAAAGATCCTGTGGAAGAAGTGGAGGTCTTTGCCCTTTCTGCGTATGGCTTTCTTCTGTTCAGGGAAGAGAGACACAGAACTGAAACAATGAGGTTTGCGTACGTTTTCTGCTGATGCAGATTGAGATTGTCAAATCAGACTCCCACATGGTGGAGATGTTATAGAATATCAGATGTTTCTAACATTTTTTATGATATGGATGTTCACAAGGCTCAGAGAAAGCTGGGGCAGTGTAGGGTGCTGAGGCTGTGCCCCAGGTCACGCGTCCCACATTGGACATGCGCTCTCTAGCTGAGAGTACAGGAAGTCTTTAAGTAATATTTGTGGCTTACTATATCATGGAATGGAAAGCATTTTCTTTACAAAGTGTTCTACTTTATACAACCCAGCTTGCATACCATTTTCCAGGAGCTCATAGTCATAAATCCATAGATTCTGGATTTCATTTCTGTAAGCAATGAGGATACTTAAAAAAAAAAAAACCTTCCTTTTAGCAAATATCATTAGATTTTTTTTGGCAAGAAGTCCAATTATTAAGTTAACAAGACGAGGTTACCTTCCCTCTAATTAAATGTCTTAAAATGAGACAGAAGTAGAGGTTGTGTTTCCATGAATCAAGTTTATTCTCTTCTCCAGATTCTTTCTAGTTAATACATTTTTACAGTCGAAGCACAAACAAAATAGTTCAAATTATAAAAAGAACATCTGCTCATTGAGAAATATTCAGGCAATATAAAATACTCAGAGAAGAGGTAAGTATCACAAATAATCATACGTTCCTATGATATGGTTGTAATTTTTATATGTATCTTTCCAAAGTAAATGATATCATTATATATGTTGTTATGTAAACTGATTTTTAAAAATTAATTATATCATTCATCTATTTTATAGCATTCATGCAAACATGTCAAAATAAAAATTATTCTCATGATTGTTTTTTAATTTCTAGTGAGGAGATTTCAAAATACAAAGTAGTAAATAAAGTAGAATACTAAATGCTATTTTTAGAAGGTTATCAAAAGTGGAAATCAGCAAATTAATGTTTTTATATTTCTAGAATAAAACATTGTAGTTATGGAAATAATACTTAATGTATTTAATGAATTATTTGATGCTTACAAATGTTTGTGGGATAGATATTGTTATACTCATATTGCAGGTTTAAAAACTGGAGGGTCATATAAATGCAGTAATTTGATTGAAAAGATTGGAAATGAGCTGTAGCAGGTCCAAGCTCCTAACATATGTAGCTTTATATTTGGTCTTGGGGGACTTCCTCTAATGGTACATAGGTTGCTGGTGTCCACTGTCCAAGCAGTAAGGAAGTCCAACCATGTACAGTCTGTACTGGAAATCTGTGCCAGCTCCTTAATATTGCTCACAAAGCCCATCACAATGTTGTTTGAATCCAAATCTTTTGCATCATCATTTCCCATTCTCCACTTTTCAGTGTATAAACCAATCATGTCAGATTATCCCAATATAGACACCATATTGACTCTTACCCATACATGTTCACTTGGCCTGAAAGCCTCTTTAACTCTTCCAATGTGTTAAATTCTTGATACCTTTTTATAACTCAGCTCAAGTCCTGTCTCCCCCGGGATGCCTTATCATTTAACCACAGAATATGATTTAGAGTCCCCTGGGATGTTTTTATAGTCCCCTGTTCTTATCTCTGCCATGATGCATACTTCTCATGGAGGTAATCATTGACTAACTTGTATATTTATTCATTGACTATTGTCTCTTTGAAAAAAGGATCGATATCAGTCTGTCACAGTATTAGATGCAGATATAAATATTCAACTCAAATTGTTGAGACAACTTTATTTCCAGACATGCAGTGTCATATTATCTAAAGGTAGGAAAGAAGAAGGAGACACAATCTTCTTCCAGGCAAAACTGGACTCAATAGATTAGAGAATGTTTTCCATATCCTATTCATTTATCTTCCCCAAAGCAAAGCACCTGTCTTTGATGGTTGTGATCTAAAATGAGCTCTAGGAAAACCTTCACTGCTGTCTTAATCACCTCCCTTGTTGCTGGAACAAAGTACCTGACACCCGCCACTTACAATAGGAGAGGTTGAGATAGCGCAGCGGCATAAGCACCTGCCTGGCAAGCGCGAGGTCCTGAGTTTGATTCCCAGTACCCACATACGAAAAAAGGGGCTGGTGATATCGCTCAGCGGCATGGGCGCTTGCTGGCACACGAGGTCCTGAGTTTGACCCCTGGTACCCACAAAAAAAAAAAAAAAAAGGAGGAGAGGTTTATTTTGGCTCACTGCGTTTAGAGGTTTCCGTCCATAGTTTGTGGGCTCCAAGGTAGGACAGCATGGCAGAAGGGCATAGCAGAGGAGAAGCTGCTCATGGCACAGCAGACAGAAGCAGAGAGAGCTAACAGAGAGCTGGAAGAGAGATACAACCTTCTGGGCCTTCCTATAGTGACCTGCCTCTTCGGATCAGGCCTTGCCTCCAAGCAGCAAGTCAGTTAGAAGTTCCCATAATTTAATCATCTTCCAACAGCTCCATCTATGAGCATATGACACTCTTGGGGGATATCTAGATATAAACTATAAATGTTGCTTGCTTCAGAGTATGGGGAGAAGGAAGAAAAGACCCAACAGAAGCACTCATAGCAACCTGCAAAGGTTGGGGCGACTGGCTTCTCTAACAGTCTTGTTCCCCTGCAGTGCTACAAGTGGATGCCTTTTTCTGTGCTTGGGAGAAAGAACTCTCCCACCTGTGCCACCTCAATCTGTGGAGGAGAAGTCCCCCTACTCCTTCATTAACGCTCTTCCTGTGTCAAAGGGAGCTGCTTGCTGTGACGCCTGCCATAATGTGTCACAAACTGACAGACAATTACTTTGTGGAGGATACTACTTGGCCACAGGTTACACATCAGACTGACACACCACTTCTTCTTGATGGAAAAGAGTAGTTCTTATACATCCTTAGGTAGAAAAAATCTTGTGTCAAATGCCAGGCTTCTGGAGTGATGTGATAGAAATAGAAACATTATAAATACATGAGTTTTTATAATTGTCATTCCTTGCTAGCCTTGGGATCACTTACCCTCACCTGGAGCATATTAATTCACTTATCCATACACTTATTCATTGTGTATTCAACAAATTTGGGGATACTTTCTAAAATCCTGGCACTGTGGGACACAGGGGTAAAGAAAACATGGTTCCTGATACTAAAAACATCTCACTGAAGAAGGAGACACAGGCATATTAGCATTATCTTAATACAGGGAGATAAGAGCATGTAAGAGTCAATACAGGACCTGGGGAGATAGCTCAGTGGTAGAACGCTTGTCTAACATGCACGAGGCCCTGGGTTTGATCCACAGCACCAAAAAGCAACAAAAAAAGAAAGAATGAAAAAGGAGCCCTTCTTTATGCCTGAGGCAGTCAGAGAAAGCTTCATAGGGATACAAAATGGGAACTGACATTTGAAGGACAATGGCATTCACTTGGTCAGAACAGGAAGAAGTCAGTCTGGCAGTGCAACAGTCAGGATGCAGGAGGCAAGGGTAAGGGAGTGTGAGCTGTGGTGCCCACGTGTGGAGTGTGATACACAAGAGTCACAGGCATTGGTATCGGACAGGCCAGTGTGGGACATGTTGTACAAGGCCTTATAACTCTTTATTAGGAGTTTGGATTTTCTTGTGTTGACAGTGGGGAGTCATCAGTTAATTTGGCAGGGTTGAGCACAGTCAGGGATTTTAAGGTGAATGCTTCCCAACTTTATAAAAGTTAAGAGCAATAATCTGTTTCTGTCACTTCTCTGTATTTGTGTTTAATTTTATCTTTTCCTATCTGGGTTTTCATAATGGTTAAAATTTTCAAGACACATACAAAAGACCTCATGGTTTATGCCTGCAGGTAGCATAGGAAAAGAGAAATTTGGAAGACTGAATATTATTTTGTAGAGTACATCATGTCCTATGAGCATACATAGGCAGAAAAGGAAGGGGACATGAGAATCAGGGGGCTATACAATAAGAAAACAAGAGGTCCTGAAGTACCAATCTAGGACAGGGAAGTGTTAGGTGACCTGGACCTTAATTGCATGATCTTCGTACCAGGTGAGGTCTGAATGTGCCAAAGACTATTGCAGGGCAAGGGTCTGGAGGTAACACATATATCTAAGAAAAGGGTCACAGAGTGAATGAAAACACCATAAGTGGCAGACTGTTGGTCTTAGTTGCAAGCTTTGCTAGTTGTGTATTTGCTCAGGCAGGTATGTCCATTAAAACTGTGTAGGGATAGAGGCAGATGAGAAAGATATTCACAATTATAATGAGCCATAAAAGTCTTATTTTATCCCCTCAAGGAGAGGATTAACCCTAAAAAGCAGACTCTAATTATGCCAATATAAACAGCACAGACGTTGGTTCAGACAGATCTAAGTTTGTGAATCCCAGAACTACTGTTCACTTTTTCTGTGAACCTTGGCAATTTCATTTATAAAACAGTAATGAATATATAATTGAGAGGAATACCTGAAATAATGTTCGTAAATTGCTCAGCCTATTTCCAGACATTCAAATAATGGTAGCTAGTGTCTGACATATACTTTTTATGTAGCACAATGATGGGAACTTAGAAATATTCTTTGGTGTGACTTCTCTTGGCTTGTAAGTATGCCTTAGTGTTTAAATTAATCTTTTGTAAGTATATGACACGGTAAGAGTTATAACCAGCTGGTCTTGAAGGAGATAGTCATTTGTCAGTAATATTGACCCAAGGAAAACCAGTCAGGTATAAAAGACATCATTTTGAAATGATATGATAAATGAAGGCCTGTCATTTGAATGAGGGGATATAAATAGGGTCACCAGATCTCGTGGGCTTTCTCTGACACGTAGCTAAATAGTCATTGCAGTCTCAGTAATCATGATTCCTCAGCCCTCTGTGTGAGTGAGGTAGGACTCTGAGACAAAAGTCCATCACAAAAGCAGAGATGAAATTAAGGTACCTCGAACATCAAAACCTGAAATAGAATAACAACTAAGAAATAAATATAAGGAAACATGCAAATAGGTGTCAATGTTCCAACAAAATATTAGTTGTTTTTTAATATTTTTCTGAGTATGTATATCACTCATTTGTTAGAATTATATAGTGACAATCATTATGTCTCCATCTTGGAAATCCAGCAGATTTTATTTAAATTTAACCATGAGCAGGGGAAATTCTGACATGGCTTATGTAACTTCTTTAGCATGCAAGCTTATATGTAATTCAGTGTTTCATACTTTGCAATGAAATAAAAATATGCTATGAAAAATTTACAAAATGTGAAGCAATGGAAGTATATGTCATGCACAGAATAATATTATTCACTACTTAAAAAGTCATTTATGTGTCACTTTTCAAGCTGTATCTTCATTTAGTGTATCTCTGTTAGAAAGGTATAGTGTGATTTCTGTTTTCCTAACTGATCTCCAATTGAGTGAAAGTCCTATCAAACCTTGGAGTATAGGCGGGGTCAGAAGAACAAAAATAACTCCAAATTTGTTCACTCTAGGTATCGGTCAGCTCATACAGACCCCAGACACCTACAGTGTTCCTCTCACTCAAGTGTAATAAGGAGTCCATTGCCAATGATTGCTCAGTTTCTGGGGTATCTGCTATCTCCTGCCATACGTGACAGTCTCCACTGTTTCTCTGTCACAGCTGTCTGGTGTGTGACCATTGGTGCCAAAGTATTGCATTTGCTTCTCTTTATACTTCATCATATCTTTACACCTGGGACCCATAGTAACATTATTTGTGTCCCCAGAAATCAGAGTCCTTCATAAAAATATTCCTTCAGTGCTGGACTAAACACTCCATTTATTTAAAACACAAATTTGACTAATGTAACAAAAATATTCTAACACTTGATGACTTCAGCAAGATGACATTTATTCCTGTTATGTATTTCCTGGAAGTTAGCATCTTAGGGCTGATAGTCATGATTTTGTTCCACCAAGTTTGATGGACCATTTCTTCTATCCTCAAAATGTAGCTTCTATCTTTGTATGTGAGATAGCTATTCATTGTTACTTTTTCCCAGACCGAAAAAAAAGGAGAGAATATTCAAGACTAGGGGGCTTAGCTTAAGAAGATGGCTGGAAACTACTACTATCATCACTCCAACACACATTGCATTAGTTATAACTAATTTACATGGCCACACATAGAAATGAGGGTAGAGAATTTGTCTCTAGCTGGACTACCAAATGCCAATTTAAAACTCTTGGGTTCAGGGTACCACATGCAGATGTGTGTACCACAGGCAGATATGTGTTGTGGTCTACCTATGGGCTCCTGCTGAGAGCTTAGGGTAGCTGATACCTAACCCACACTCTGTTTACCAAGCCAGAAGCTCCAGTCCATCTTCTATACACAAATTTTCTCAGTTTGCCAAGCCATGTGCCCACATGGTTATCTCTAACATGAAAAGCACCTTTCTCTAACTTGTACCAGGGGAGTATTTAGGCTGGTGGTAGTCTTGAAAGATATCAGCAGTCTATGCCACAGATTTTTTTTCTTCAGGAGTCATAGGTAAGTCCTTTGGGCTAAGGAAGATGGGGAGAAGTTAGGAATAGACATTATCCTGTGGCCACCAATTTTCTCTCTGCTATTCAATACAAAAATTTCTTTGTTTTAGCTAAAAATACACTCTGATAAAAATCACCTTTGTGAATTAAGTATCTCTCATAGCTTCCCCACTAATTCATTCACTTCTTTTTTTACCAACAGTCTGAGTAAAGTCATTGTTATTCGTAAGACACATATAAAGATAATGAAGCTCAGAGGTATTGGGTAACTCCCCCAAGGTCACACACTCAATAAGCCAGTAAGCGATTAGATGCAAGTTTGAATCCAAGTCTGTCTAATTCTGAAGTCATTCTTCTTTTTATTATATCACAAAATAGTTACAAGCACTAGTAACTTGTGATAAAAAATGAACTACTTGTAATATGAACATTTTTAATAGAGGAGTACCAAGAAATGGGACATCACCAGGGCCATACTGTCACTGTGGTTTACACTTCCCATGAACTCTTTGCAATTAACATTTCATTTAAATTTAATAAAGCAGTTAATAAAGCTGTAAAGGTTAATTACTAGTTAAGGGAAAAATATGACTTCACTTTGGTGAACATGTGAAAAATGGATCAACTTCGTTTTCAGTTAACCTAGGATTATACAGGCAATAAAGCATGGTTATGGATTTAACATGTAAATTCCCAGTGGATTTAATAGCAGTGAGGGGAAATACATGACCAATCACTAACCCATCTGACAAGTCTTCAGACAGCACTAATCAAGATTAAATCACTTGGCTCGCGGGTGGTTGCAATATATCTTTCAACATGGAATGACCATAATTTTTCATCATGGACGTAGGATAAATGTCTGGATCTAGGATGAGATGTGGAGAGGGAAAAACTGGGGACGTACTCTGTGATCTCAATCTGACACTGCACTTTGGAAGCCATTTTTGATAAAAAATAACTTAATTTGTTTTCATAAATTTAAGGTCCTCTCCAATGTATCATTGCTGGTTGTAATGACTCATGATTTGCCTATAGCTTGTGGCATAAAACGAAGCATCCACTTCCTTTAAAATATTGTGCCTTTCCAAAATTCAACCCTCTGTAACTCTCTTATTCAGTAGTTCAACAAATCCTCAGTGTGACTTTATTAAAAAACAGAATTCTAAATAATACTGTTTTCTTTTCATGAGTCGTTCTGCCTTATAATCACACAATAAAAGTAGTACATACTGTTGATCATTTGAATATTAACAGCAGAGGTCTGGAAATTAGATGTTACCTGACAAATCTAACCCATTACCTTCACTTATGTATCATCTTTGGTCGTTTTCATACTGCAGTTCCACAAAGCTTAAAATATTTATTATCTGCCCTTTTATGTAAAAAGTATACTGACTTCTGATGAAGAGTTTTGTTTTTCCTGAATTCTAATTTAATTGCAACATGGTTATTTTCAAGGCTATTTCCTCATTTGCATAATCCATTTTCTTTCCTAATTTTCTGAAGTCTCACATCAAAAATTCTTCCTGCTTCACAGCAAGGTGGTGAGAATTGCATAGAAGGGTGTGCGTCTAAAACAGTAAGTGCTCAAAAACATGAATTCATTGCTTATCCAGCAATATTTTGTTGCTGTTTCACATGGAAGCAGTAACCTATGATGGTGAAGATCAGGGACTCTCTACAACATGGGGTCAGAGAACAGTTCTGTAATTATTACCCATGAGATCTTGAGCAAATTCCTCAAGGGATCATGAAAATAGTAATATGCCTACATCATAGGGTGCTTGGTAAGATTAGAAGAGGTAACACAAGCAATAATGTTTAGGACAGTGTTTGGCTCACAGTAAGCACTACACAGTGTCACCCATCATCATCGTCATCATATCATCATCATCACATTCAGCATCATTAAAAGAACTTAGAGCGTATTGGAAAGGATCAGCCCATTTCCCACTGGCTAGTTAAAAAATGCATTTAGGTAATTGTGAGGTGTAGGGTTACAAAATCTAATAAGTGCCGTGCTCAAGTCAGTCTCTGTCAACTTCTTTTTTTTAAATCTCAAATAATTCATTTAATCTCTCTGCAGTCCAGTTTCCTCATTTGTAATATGTGGTTAACAGTGCAGGCCTCATCAGGGAGTTGAGGATTAAACCAGCTAATTATTTACAGGTAGTTGTCATGTTCTGGCACATTTTATCTATTCAATAATTAATAATTCTTTCCTCTTTTCTGCCTTTGGTTCCTTTAAAGCACAAGACTAATCTTGTCATCAAGGTGCATAAACATGGGTCTCTCAGACCTACATTTATTTTCTAGAATATTTTTATTGATGAATTATTAATTTTAATTTCATGATTTTATTATATTATACAATAGTATTTAACAGGAAAAATATCACAAAAATAAAGTATTGGTTTTTAATATTTATTGTTTATAAAAAGCATCAAAATTTTCAACAATGACTGATTTTTGGTGTACAAAGTCTAAAAAAGAAGATCAAAAATAAATTCCTGTATGAACTACAATGAAAATACCAATAGTACTGTATAAACAAATAATATTTACTTCAATTATCACATCTAAGGCAGTCTGCACACATGACAACAACACATTCCATACACATGCAGTACTTACACTGACAGCACATGTCTTTTGCTTTCCTGGCCTTTTTATAAGACATACTTGACAGCTCAGTGGTCTTGTTGTTCTTTCAGGAGTTTCATATTATACTATTCTGTGTGTAGTTAACAGAAACACAAAATATTAATAAAATAAATCATTAAATCAACATTTTCATATCAGCTGTGTACTTGCTTACAACCTAAAAGCTAACATCAGAAATAAATTCCTATGTGAACTACCATGAAAATACCAATGGAACTCTACCACAAAAATAAGCTTTGCTTCAACTGTCACACCCAAGGCAGTCTTCACACATGACAACTGCATGTTCCATGTACATGTCTCACTTAAGCTGACAACACGTGTTCTTAGCTTTCCTTTCCCATGTGGCAATCTTGTCACCTCTCTTTTCTTCCTGTTTTGTCAAGAGCTTCCTGCTATATTGTACAACATGCACTTAGCAGGGAAATAAGATGTCAATAAAATAAAATATCAAATATGTGATGAGTGCTTAGAATAGACATCAACATTTTCACATCAGCTGTTTACTTGCTTACAAAACCTAAAATATAACCTCCAAAATAAAAACCTATTTAAACTACAGAGTAAGCACAAATAAAAGTCTACCATAGAAATAAGCTTTGCTTCAACTGTCACACCCAAGGCAGTCTTCACACATGACAACTGCATATTCCATACACAAATATTGCTTACACTGATAGCACATGTGTTTTGTTTTCCTTTACTTTCTAGTAGTTCACAGTTGACATGTTTTTTGTTTTCCTGTTGTCATAGTAGGTCTTTGTGATGCTGTTCCTGCCTGTTCACCTGTCAGCTCATAAATGTGCTCCACAATTTTTTTGCATAGTTCCCTGGGCAGAAACATTGTTTTTCCACTTCTGCAAATGATCTTTTATGAGCTCTAAGAAATTTCTCTGTGATATTTTGCACTCGTTATTTTCTTTGTAAACTACAAACGATTTATGCCATGCATGTTTAGGATTGAGTAAAACACAACCATTGGCCAAAGCTGTGTGTTTCAAATGACATTATAGTTGCTGCATAACTCATCAACAACATCTACTCTATGTTCGGTTTTGTGGTTGAAAATTTCCATTCAGGCTTCCATTTTGTCGAGATTTCCCTATCAATATTTCCATCATGGTGAAATGTTGACATCAGCAGTACCAGTTTGCTTCTCTTTACCATATACAAGGCCAATTATATCTTTCTAAAATTCGAAGATTGTACCATACAATTCTCTGTTTTAAAATTGCAGCATTTCATTTGGAATTTCTGCTTTGTTCCTGTGTACAGTTCCTGTGCTGGTCAATTTGTGCTCTGTTAGCAAATGTAACATCAACTGGAAACCAGTAAACTGGTTGTCAAATGTCACATTCTGATTAGTATGGGAGATGAGAGCAACAAGTCTGTTCACAACATCGTTCGGTTTATTACCATACAAATAAGGACCTGATGGTTGAGTTCCAGTGTAAATGTCTAAATTGAAAGAATAAGTCTTCAGGCATAAATTTTTATGCTATATTTTGACCCATCACTTTTCTGTCTTTTACATTCCTGCAATCACCATGAGAAATCTGTGATAAGTACAGCAGACCTATGAATGCTTTCAGTTCAGCTGGTGAGGTGTCAAATACATTTCTGAATATGGCTATTAGCATACGCAGAATGTTTTACTTGCATTTCAGCCTTTGTGTATTTCATAGGATCTTGTAGCATTTCATCTGTTACAATTTCCAGCACTGAATGGCAGTGTTGGTATTCTGTCCAACACATTTTACCCCTGCTAAGACCTTCACTATATTTTCAGACATAGTACTAACATTGGATTGTTCCATTTGGTTATGTGGCCATTTTGCAACATTTTGACTAGTCAAATATATACTCACATTGCTGTTTTTTTCCTCAGATGACTCAAGGAGGTATACATACCCTTTGTCTGTATCAGTCAATTCTTGCTCCATTTCACTGTCACAGGAACTTTGGCTCACATGGCCAGTGTCGAAGTCATTATCATCTCATACACCCACACACTCTTCTGTTATGGAAGTATGTATTTTCCCATAATGGATCATCTTCATCACCATGCATGAGTAATCTGATGATTCACTTTTGATCTGCTCCAAAACTTGTAAGTCTGGTTTTTCATGTGCCATTGTACAGAATTGGGCTACTTCTACCAGAAAAATCAAAAGACAAAAAATTTTTTTTCACAAGTCCTGGAGTGGTGTGTGTCTACAGGACCCTCTGTGATGCTTGGGTAAACATGTGCAAAACCAGTTAGATGGAGCATAAAGGTGGGTCCAAATCCTGTTTTGGCACTTTTGCATACATGTACACTCCTTGCTGTTCATCATATCGAGTGGGTAAACACATAGACTGCTTCCTCTATCCCACAAGGAAAGATACTGAGACATACAGCTGGCTACTATTACACTAAAGTACAAATTTACAGTAGAAAAGTAAGGGATGGGCCCTCTGAACCCAGTCTTATGTTCTTAAGGTGGCCTGCATTCCCTGAAAATATCCTATTTCATGATTGTTCATGTACTGAGCTCCAACATGCTAACCACAGCACCATTGCCCATTAGCCTTCTATTTTCTGCCACTTTGTGATGGTAAATTTTCTGTTGAGTGTTCTAAGGGGTACCCAGATAACTGGTAAAATACTATTTCTGGATATGTCTGTGAGAGCATTTCTGCACTGAGCATTGTGGTGCACATCTGTAATCCCAACACTGGGGAGGCTGAGGCAGGAGGATCTGAGTTACAGACCAACCTGTCTCAAAAATAAATCCCATTTGCTCTGTTTCTCTGGAGAACCCTGACTAATATACTGTTCAATTTTTGTGGACAGCTAATTCTTATTTCTAGACCAATATGTTTCTCATCCCTTCTTTTGACCTCTGTATCTCTACTGTCTATCATCTATCTATCTAATCTATCTATCTATCTATCTATCTATCATCTATTATTATGAGACAGGGCCTGTATTAGGCACTTTACATATATTGACCCCTCATAAAAACCCTTTGAGTTGAATACTGCTATTAAATCCATTTATAGATAAGGATATTGAAAAGAAGATTTTAAATACAAAGTTCACACAGGAAGCACGGAGTAAGCATATACATGTAGACAGCCTGCTCCTGGAGTCTACGCTTTTAGAGTTTCTGCTATCCTGTTCTCTAAAAGCTTTTTAAAATCTTAATAGACTTCAAATCCATTTCTGTCCTGATACAGAAATTCATGGACATTGGATATACAGTATGATTCATCCACTTTTAATGTATATAAGTTATACGCAATTTATATATAAATTGGTAAATATATTTTTTCTAAAGAAGAACTCATTCAAATGGTTAGAAATAAGGAACAACTAGTTAAATTGATTAATTAGGTTCTGTTTATACTACTACTGTCAACCTGAATTTTTTGTCTGACCCAAAATCTTGTTTATTATAGTCACTACTATTAACTACTACATGATAGCAAACTTACATTTTACAATATGAGGGCTGAGGATGTAGCTCAGTGGTAGAATGTGTGCTGAGTATGCATAAGTGTCTAGGTTTGATCCCAGCATAAAAAAAAAAGGTAAAATTATAATTTCTAGGTAAAGTTCAATCCTACGAATTGAGGTTTAAAGTGTTTCTCAAAATACATATAAATCACTGGCGATAATATTAAAAGGCAGATTCTGATTTGGGTTGAGGCTTATGATTCTGAATTTCTCTCAAGTAGCATATACCCTCTGATGAAGTATGTAGAGGTTTTTATATTAACGCATAAGTGGTTATCTAAGAGCAAATCTCCTTGGGTTTTCCTTTCTTTGGCCCAGGTGACTGAATTTTAGGTTCTAATAGAGAAGAATGATGAGAATGGGTCACACTGGATTTCATTTCAGGGCCACGACCTGAATCACTATTCCCTCATCATGACTTGTATAACCACTGAGCCTACTCAACTCACATCTAAAACTTTCTTCTGCATCCTTTATTCACTTACCTATTCAGTGTTTACTAAACACTATGTGCCAACCTGGTCCTTACCTTAAAGAAGCTCACTGGGGCAGGGGAAGGAGAGGTAGGCTAAATAGTGTAAGATAAAAATGGCAAGATAAGGGTGTTACAGGAGAAGCTTGAGGGCAGAAAAAAGTGATTGCTCACTTCTCACAGCTTGACAGTTGGGAAAATACAAAGCAAACTTTCAGACAGAATGTATCCCTTGAATGGACTCTAAAAAGTAAGTGTTCTCTAAAAAACAGTGAAGCAAAGAACTTTTTAGGCTAAGAAGTCAGTACGAAGCTGGGTGTGGTGCCACACATCTATAATGCCAGCACTCCCACACACCTGTAATCCCTGCTGAGGCAGGGGGATCACAAATTCAAACACAGCTTGCGAAACTTAGTGACTTAACAACACTCCTTTTCCCTGTTTCATCAAAATAAAAAAGGGCCAGGATGTAGCTCAGTGTGAAGGTCCTTGCATCTGATCCTGGCTGTGATAACGTCCAGACTCTATTTATGTATCCCATTCTTCTGAGTTTCTGATAAATAATAAGCATATGTGAAGAACCTTCATGTTTCAAAATGTTCTTGTGTATTATTTGATATATAGAATATTTATATTTCTTATGCAGCTTAAAATAAAAGCATCTATCAACCTGCTAGGTAACTTTATAATTAGAATATTACTGAAATTGTCAAAGCTACCTGTGTTCAGATACTTTATAGTTCACGTTAATAAATTGTACATCAGTGAGGCAAAACTGCACGATAGTATTTCCAAACAATGTCCTCTACACTTACTTTGGATCACTTCATAATGTAATAAAATTCATTTTTAGTACTTAATTGCACAGTACTTCCAGTGGTTCAATAATTATTTTTGTGTAACAAGTAAATTTTAAAAATCAAAGATTCATTGACTGTTATAAGTTGAAGGAAATCTATAGAATTCTGCTAGAGTTTTGCCAAATCCTAATTATATTATAGGCCAGTGGACATTTTACAATCCAGCTATACTCCAGTAATGTGATAAAGAACCTTCAACGAGTGATGAATTAGTCCAGTCAAAGCCTCTGGCACGGAGAAGTGTGGGGTGGGTGCAGATGCAAAACAGTGACATTGTTTACAGGGCATCAAGTCAGTGGTTCAAAAGTCTGATTACATGAGGTGAAAACCAAATTGCAGAGAAGTTAACTTATCCAAGGTCATACACTTAAATAATACTGGAGCAATTAGAGGAAGTATGTTTATCCATATGGAAGACACTTGAATAAGTGCTGTGAGGGAATGTATTTGTCTAAGATAGGAAAATTACAATGTACTCTATTGTATAATGTATGCAGGGATTATGCTAAGTGTATGTATGTACACCCTAGTGTTACTGGAAGGTCCAGGGTCAGCCTGGGCTGGGTACTGATCTGTGGTATGTAGTGGCCTAGGCTCCATGGATCCTCCCTGAGAAGTTTTCCAGGGAGGTCAACATAAGAGACTCCGAATCAGAAAGTAGTAGTTTTTAGCAAGCACAAGGGACAAACAGTACACTCTAAACAGCTAACTTTTATAAGTAAGGATAGTACTCCCTCAAGAAGGAAAGGCAAGCAGTGCCCAGAGATGACAACTGCTATGAGTTCTAGGGTTTTGTTTTCTTAGGATTTGAAGTGTGGTTGGGAGTAGTAACTAATGGAGATTCTTTCCACTTAACTGTGAGCCACTGTGAGCCTTCACCCTTAAGTCAGGAGGGGAAGCTTTTGAATTTATTAGGGAATAGTTGAACCAGCATGGCATCCATGTCCTATTAAGGAAGTCAAAACTGCAATGCAAATGCATGTAAATGAAGCCTAATTGGGTCCACATGGTCACTAACTTGGGGCTTGTGCCTCAAGAAATGACTGTGTCGGATCAAAAGGTGCTGGACTGGGAAAGGACAAGGAATTTGCAAGGGGGCATGAAGCCTGGGGACAACCGCTAACTCAGGAAATCTAGACCACAGCCTTACTTAAAATCTTTTCTTAGGGCCCTGCTGCCAATAGCCCAGCTCCAATTTATCTCTGGTGAATTACTTAACACTGTCACTAGTGAGTGATACACGTGTTTGTGTGGTTTACTTTTCACCACCAAAGAAAACAAGAATGGGTTGAGGTTACAAGGTCCTTATACAGAAGACTAACTTATTTGGGTTTTATTTTCTATGCAAAAAGGAACCAGTGGGTGATTTTTGGGATATTACATGAAAAAATTTGTATATTAGAATTTGGTAGCAGTGTAGACAACTATCTGGAGAGAGTGCCAAGAGTCAGTGACGCCAGTTCAGAGGACACTGTAATGGTTCTGGCGAGGACAGATGAAAGGAGTTTTCTATGTGGTAGCTGCAGGGACTGATAAATACACACTAGCTAAAATATGCACAGCAGAAGGATACAGGTATTAGCCTGCTTTTTATATTCACATCTGAGAATGACACTTAAGCCTATTCAGATTCCTTATTTCTTCTTACTTGCTGCTTTTCATTAGACAGCTGTAATGTACTTCAAGGAGCATTGGCCCAAAGAGCATGGAGAATCAAGGACAGAGATAAAAAACTGCCCCTGGACCTCTAGCTGACCCACATGCACAGAAGATACTGTGTGAACTGAAGCGTATGTATTGAAAATCAGTCACTTGCTTCCTCCCTGCTGGCTGAGGTGAACCACATTAGCATTAAAAGTACAATGCAGGGTGAACTTGGGAATGAGGAATTGGTTTTTATCCTTATAAATAAATAGGAGTAACCCCCTTAGTACCTTACCCTCCGTGGTTATGTTAGCATTCTGGATTTTAAATGAAAAAGTGCTGTTAGTAGCAGAGAAGACTAGGTGATTAAGGGTGGTAAGTGTTTCTAAGTTGGATTTGAAAAGCTTGGTCAACTATAATAAGCTATAAAAACACAAAGCATGTGCAGTCAGATCTCAGTTTGGCTCTCAGCTCTGGTGTTATAGTATAATCTCTCTGAAACTCATTTTCCTCATTGAAAATACAAGCATAATTAAACCAAACTATTCACTTGTGGTGAAAGTAAAACAGCATAGTGTTGTGAATGTGTTTATCACAGGTATGAAATATAGATGAATGAAAAATGCAACGACAAAAGAGTAGGTAGTGTCCAATTGTGGTTTAACACCATTAACACTGGAGTTGGGAGCATCTGGGTGTCAATTCAACACTTAACTTTCTTATCTATAAATGCGGATTAAGGTAATATCTCATAGAATGTGTGTGTGTGATTCACAAGTAGTAAAATTACTGTAGTTGTTGATATTGTGTAATCATTAGAGTGATTTTCTGTCTATGAAAACTTATATTGTTTAAGGGTATTCTATGTTTGGTTCATTAGCAAATTTCTAAGACCCTTTAATGGATCTTGGAATATTTGAGTTAAATGCAAATTTAGAAAACATCTAGTCACACAGTAACAGTTAAAAAAGCTACTGTAAAGTGGTGGTGCTCTGAACTACTACAGTGGGTCTCCTATTCTTAACCTCAGAACTTTACATATATTTTCATCCATCTTTCCATGAAAGGTTTTAGTTCATAGTTCATAATAATCTACTTACTTAATAATGAAAGTGTGCACTAAAAAAGTAGAAAGAGAACTATGGCAAAGTTTACAACTGAATTGCTAGAAAAATTTATATTTAATTTTTTATATTCTAAGATTTCTGCAGAATTTTTTCTTCATTATCTTTAAATGAAAGGTTGGTTAAAATAATATATTTGAATTTCGAGTCCTTTGCTAATTTCATGTGCTTAGTGACTGCTATGGACTTGCACTGGCCTGATTTCATTCTTATTTACAATTTGCCATCGTATCTTCTCAGAGTATCTCTTGAGATTTCTCAGCTACAATAGAAGAAAATTTTTTATTTTTCTTCCTTTTCTTCAAGTCAATCCTTTTCTTAGTAGACTTTGCCAACAAGTTCACTTGCCAAACTCTTACTCACTCTGCAAGATTATACAAAAATCCTTCAAATTTTTCCCCAGTAGAGCTGTTATTCCCTGTCTAATCCATACACTTCTATTGCACCATTCCCCAATGAACTGCTTGAGAGCAAACGAATGAAAAATCCTGATTAAATAAAGGAAGCATGGAGGAAATGTATCAATTCACAGAACTTAGGGAAGGGTTAAAATCATAAAACCAGGTGAAGAGTAGGGCAAGAGCTTGAGTTCAAGATCCAAGACACCCTCCTTATGAATTTACTTGCTCTTCTTCCTCCATTAGTTTGGTCCTCTTTTACCATAAACTTTCTTCAAAAATACTTGAATATAGCTCCTGCTAGTATCCAAGCTTTAAATGTTCCACTGTTTATCACCAAGGAGAGAGAATGACCTTTTTCCTTGAAACTAATTTGAAAACCCCCAGGGAGTTATAATCCATTGACCACTACTGGACTCATCAATTGTGTGGCAAGGGGACAAATGCTGCGATTAACTTGGCTTAGGTATAATCACCATTCCTGGACCATTATGGGTAGGAAATCAGCATTATCTAAACATATGGCAGCTTCTAATGAAGATACATATATGTCAGGACAAGTGGAGGTATTATTTTCAGGGCACAGACATAGGGAAGATTGTGGCAAAAATTTTATACATGTCTACTTTTATTTTTTTTTTACATGTATTTTCACAGCTGAATGTGAAGTCCCAATGTCTATATCTTAAAACAGTGACCCTGGCTTATTTTCTAGGGATTGAAAATACATTAGGTCTGAAATACAATAGACCTCAATATATATTATTTTTAAAAATAACACTGTGTTTAGCAACACATTCTATGCATAATTTGTGTTAAATAACCTTTACTCCCGGTGTTAGTATAATCTTGTGTTATACGAAAAATTGGGCAATCAATCTTTATAATTGAGTCTAGAAACAAAAATAAGAAAAATATTTTAAGAAGTCCATTCACTAAAAAAAAGGCAGACAGAGATAATATTTACATATATGAACAATTTAATTATATGCATTTGTCTCCAACAGAAGCTTTGAATTTAATCACCAGGCTTTTGTTTCCAATTACAAAGTGATGTGACATATATTTTTAATAATGTTGGTAGATTATATTCATACTTTCAAAGATCCTCAGCTACTAAGTAAATTGATTTTCCTCTGAAAACAACTTGCACTCTGTTTCTAATATGAGGTCTCCTCTGTGTTTATTCTTGACTCTATGGTATTTCTGAAGACTTCTGGTATTGGGAGATTTGCCTCCTGCAGGAAGGTGCACATTCAGAAAAAACATTCTTTTGCCGTGTATTATCCAGATCCCCCAACTCATCACTGACTTCCTCTGTGGTTTGTATATCTGAATGCTGGCTTTTGTTTTTCCTGTGACTGACTCCTCTGGTTCTTCTAGCTCTAGGCAATGTGGATTTTTGCTTCATCTCCCCTTTACTAGGGGATCTTTGTTTCACAATATGTAGGCAGGTGGGACTGTTACAGTGGCTCTCAGTTTGGGAAGCACCTTCACCTTTAGAAGGACATTTGGGCCTCTTCCCAGCTGTTGAAGAAAGTTTCGGATATTGGACTGGGGTCAAGGATGCCCTCTTACAGTTGGATTCATGGGCATGCACATTCTTTTCTTTTGGAGACCCACAAACTATATTCTGGGTGAAGGGTCCACATCTGTGACTTATTTCCAGAGAGAGATTACTGGACTCTCTGCCTTCACATCTCCTTCTATGTCCAACACACCAGGAGTTAGATCTCTGAATAGTGGACCTTCCTTGTCTTTGGATTCTTCTACTGTGGAGTGAACCAACTTCAATAAACTGGGAAGAAGGTCTGCACTTTGACATCTTTTTTCTGAAAGAACTTAGCTTTCTACCATTTCTCTTAGGAGAAAGGGAATTTTCTGAGATGCAACTGCAAGAAGGATCTCTCTTTCCAGGTTTGCAATTTATCAGGGATCTTTCTCTCGATAATCTTCGAAAAACTTTTGGTGGGGAATCTGAGTATTTGGTATTTTCGATTTGTTTTTTCTGGAAATTTGTCTGGGTGCCAATGTGCAAAGCCCTTCTTTCTCTTAGATTGTACTTCTGTGGTTGCACCTGATTAGAAATTTCTGGGGTGCTGAAGGTGTGTGCCATTGTTTCAGTCTTTTTCAGATCTTGGGTGTGACCAGGATGCAACTTTATTCCTTCTGTGTTTTTCTCTTTAACATGTTTTTTGCAGTTAAGCATTCTTGGACCACTTTCCCTTTGGGTAGCCCAACTCAGAAGCACATTATTGGGAGAAATTGTGCCTTTGTGACTGCCTGATTCTGGTTTGGCTTTGGTCCAAACATGGATTTTGCTTGCTGTTTTATGATGGACTGGTGGTACTTCAGAATTTTTCAAAGAAGAGTTACCATTTGGAAACTGTTTCAAGTGAGACTCAGACCTGACCTCTTTATTCCATTGACCTTGGTTATCTTTAGACTGTTTTTTATCATGCTGAGACATCATTAGATCATGGACTTGAGGCAAAGGCAAAATAGGACCTAGAGCAACAGACTTCTTTTTCACCCATGTTGAATCAGAAGGGCATTCATAGATGGCTCGTTGGTCATAGGTCTTCATGTTGTAAGGTGAATGAACGAAACTGATAAACTCATGCAGGAAATGGTGGGTATGTTGTAGAAGATAAGGTTCCAAGAGGTGAATGAAGGACTCACTGTCCAAATCATATTCGGTCATATGATGGAGGATGGCAGCTAGAATATTCTTCACTGTGTAGCCATAATCTCCATAAACAGCTCTTAGTTCCCTTTTTAGCCAGGGAACCAGACGATGCAGGCTACCAGGATTATTTTGGAAATGTTTAGCTGAAAAGTGCTTTTCACATTTATAGCCCTGGACATGAAACACCCAGATTCCAGAATAGTACAGAGCTCTCCGGAACTTCATAACTACATGATCTCTGAAGAGGCCCACAGACATGGAGTTCGGCTGGAGCTTCCCACTGACCCCAAACTCCCTCAGTAAATCTTGGATAGTCAGCTCTCTCGAAGGTCTGATTTTCCTTCGGATACCCTCAGGGCTCAGCCTGAGGTGACTTTTTTGAGAAAACCTCACACAGCCTTCCTCCTCTGGAGGAAGAAATGCTGAGTCTTCTTTGTCACTCTCCAGCCTAGAGAAACAACTCTGGGGAGGACAGCTCTGTACACCAAAAGGAGGCAGAGGTTTCTTCCTCGATCTTGAATACAAGGAGCCATTTTCTCTTATTTCGGAGTAGAGAGTCCAGTCAGACTCACTCTCAGCATCCTCCAGACAGTTAGGACACTCACAGTTGGATGAGAGCTCCAATGTCATTGCCCTAAGCAGATTATATTTCAGGGTCGAATGTGAGAAAAAGTGCTTCAAATCAATTTCTCATCTGGCATGAAAATTACCTGTTGAAACCCCTCCATGCATGTTTTTGTAATATGTTCTAAATCCCAGGGACTAATACTAAAATAAAGTTAAGAAGCTAAATATTAATCAAATTAACAATAACGTGTTCATAAAACTTAATGTAGATAAGGCAATGAGAACACAGGCACACTGATTCTCTCAAATTAGTAGTTGCGAACTCTGAAAAACAAATTAGGAATAAGCATTAAAATTTAAGTATTATATCCTTTCACGTAACAATTCCACCCCTATAGATTTAACCTAAATATACAAATAACCAACATATATGTACATTGATTTTTTTTTTGGTAATGAAAAACTGGAAGTAATCTAAATAATCATTAGTAGGGGATGTATTAAATGATGTCTTTTTCACAATATTTAGTATTATGCAGTCATTCAAAATAAGCGAAGCAAACTTATACACATTAATGCATATGGGTAAATATATTGTTAAATGAAAAAACAAGTTTGTATAGAAACATGAAAGACTCTTAAAGTATTAATTTCTGACAGTATTGGGGACAAGACAATAAAATTTTCTCAGTAGAAATAACAAAATATAGCTATAATATATGTACATTTTATATGCATTTACTATATACAAATATATTTCTATATGTGGCAAAATTCTCAAAAGTAAAAATTACTAAAGATAAATGGAAATCCAGAGAAGGACGGGAACTCTGAAACCACTAGTTGCTCTCCTGGGTTCTTAGCTTCAGTTCTGGGGAACAAAGAATGGACTCTGTTTAAGACTAAATATTCAGGGCTGGTGAGATGGCTCAGTGGTGTAAGCGCCTGCCTTGCAAGCGCGAGGGCCTGAGTTCGACTCCTGGATCCCACATACGAAAAAGGGGCCGGTGATATCGCTCAGCGGCACGGGTGCCTGTTGGTGCGCGAGGTCCTGAGGTCGACCCCCCGGTACCCACAAAAAAAAAAAAAAAGACTAAATATTCAACAGAAAGGTCTTTCTTAAATATGGATATCGAAATGTTTGCTTCCTCCCCAAAAAGATTTATTAGAAGACCTCTTCCTTGAGGAGTCAGCAAGAAATCTTGTAACTAGAAATAAGTCAATATATCTGCAGACTAAATTCAATGGTTTCCTAAAAATCTCAATAGGATCATTTATATTGATTTGAATAACCACCCCAGGCAACTAGCAAAGGCCAACCAAATTCTCTCTGGAGTAACACAGCTTAAACCCAATTCTTATGACAAATTTCCCATAAATGAGTTCACCATTAAAAATCACTAACAAGAATAAAGCATTGTAAGTCTACAGAAATAACAGCAAATTTTGCACCTAAGAGAATCAGAAAATGAGTGAGTAGAATGTGTACAAAGAAATTAAATTGTCTTGAAAGTACTATGAAAAAATCTATATAACATGATGAAGGATTTAAAACATAGCCAAATAGGATTTTAAGAAATAAAAATTATAAATATTAAAATTTTATATGAATGGATAAAATAAACGAAAAAATAAACATTGCTAAAGACAGTTATTAATGTTAAAATAAAAAACTGAAGAAATTATATAGAATGCATCACAGAGAGATGAAGAGATGGAAATTTGGAAGATAAAGACAATAATAAAATAAAGCTTCATATTCTTAGGAAATAATAGAGAGATTAAGAAAAGGCAATATTCAAAGAGATATGTCTAACAATTTCCCAGAATGCATAAAATATATAAATCATTCATTCAAAATTACAATGAATTCCAACTATGACAAATAAAAAGAAATCCACATTAAAATACACCAAATAAAACAGCAGGGCACCAAAAATAAAGGCCACTTTTCAATTGTTATTATATAAGCCAGAAAAAAGAAAAATATATCTTTAAAGTACTGACTGAAGCAAATTTGTCATTCTGGTATTATATTGTCAGTGAAAGTGGCTTTCAAGAATTAAGTCAAAAGATGGAAAGGGGTGAAAAAAGAAGTAAGATGTGTTGTGTATATGTACCAACTCTGCAAACATGTACTAGTATAAATAATAAAGAGAAAGAAAAAACACTTAGGTCAAATTTACATGGGATTTGACAGGAAGACATTTGAGAGAAATTAAAACTTGAAAAAGTTAAACTAACCAACTTCTCTAAAGAAAAATGTGGGGCTGGGGATATAGCTCAGTGGCACAAGTGCCTGCCTGGCAAGCAGAAGGCCCTGAGTTCAATTCCTGGTACCGAAAAAGAAAAAAAAGTGAAAGATGACTTCAGAAGAAAAATAACTCAAAAATGACTCCAGAAAAAAATTTGTGAGGTGGAAGACAAAATGGTGAGCCAAAAATTGTAAATATATGGATTGATCTAAGAAAATAGTATATAGAACACTGTTACAAACATCTGTTATGGTATTAAAATGAAAATAAAATTCTAATATGTAAAAGTAATAGCATGAGATTTGAAAGGGTATACATTTGTCACTGTAATATGGTGTCTTGCCCACAGTTATATCAACACAGTTCATAATAGCTAAATCTTGGAAGCAGCCTACATGTCCATTAACAGATGAATGGATAAAGAAAATGTAATTATACTCAATGGAGTACTACTTTACCATAAAGAAGGATAAATCTGAGTCATTTGTAGGAAAATGGATGCACCTTGAAGCCATGATATTAAGTGAAATAAATCAGACATACAAGCTTAAATATTGCATTATTTCTCTTACATGAGAAATCTGAAATATATACAAATTAAAGAGCAAACTAAAAGATAGATAATAGGAACCAAGGAGATAGATCTTTTGCAAAAGGTAAGGGAACCAAGAGATGGAGGGAGAGGGAAGGAGGGAAATAGAAGGGGATGAAAAAAAGAATTAAGATGTGCTATGTACATGTACCAACTCCCCACGATGAATGCAATCATTATGTATTGCAAATGTACTAATAAAAATAAAAATTTAAGAAAAGAAAGTTGAAAAGGAAGCAAATTAAACAAAAATGTTCTAAAATTTTGGGATCTTTTTGAAGGTGAAGATATTTATTAAATTTAGATGCAGATGTGCCTGTTAAAATATTTACAGAAACAATTGAAATAATAGAAGTGGGCTGTACAGAAAATTGTGAAAAGGAGGAAAATGGAATTAAAACAGGAAAACATCAATGAAATCCAATGCAAAAATAAATTTAAAATGAGCAAAAATGATGAATACATAAGATTTTAGTATATAAGTATTTGAAATACCAAATAATATACTATTGAGATATTCATTATTGTGAAACAAGCTATATGTAAAGAAAGAAATAAGAATGGCAAAGAAAAAACTGGAGATAGTGATTACTATTAGGTTGTAGAAATGGAGAGAAATGGCATTGAGAAGAGCGCAGAGATCATTGAATGCGTTGGACATTTTCTACTCCTTAGTTTGAGTGTGGCATTCACTTTGTTGGTATTATTTAAACCTCATTTATATTATACACCTTTAGTATTAATTACTATTAAACTAAAATCCTAACTCAAAAAAGGATATACATAAAAGAAGTTTCTATACACGTAAAAATTCTATATACGGGGCCAGTGAGATGGCTCAGTGGCATAAATGCCTGCCTGGCAAGTGCGAGGTCCTGAGTTCGACTGCCGGAACCCACATACGAAAAAAGGGCCGGTGATATCACTCAGCAGCACGGGCGCCTGCTGGCGTGCAAGGTCCTGAGGTCGACCCCCGGTGCCCACAAAAAAAAAAAAAAATTCTATATACATAAAAAGATGTTAGTACTGAATTAGATAATAGAATTTGATGCAAAAACAGGGAAAAATACTAATACAGTGTTTGAATTTTTAAACCACAAATATGTATTTTTCAACTTAAAAAAAACTAGCTAAAAATGATATATCCTAAAAGGAACAAAATTGTGCTAAGTGTACTAACTAAAAAAAAAAAATGGGTCTTGAAATATTAGTCTGCTCATTTTGAACATATTTGGAATGGCACGATTGACAAAAAATTATTCGAATCTTTAGTGAAGACTATTTTTCATTTAGCCTGACTTCTCACTAACTTTGACATTTTTCAAGAATAGAATCTACTTCTAGTTTCACAAACTCATAGAATCTTTGAGATGGAAAGAATTTCAGAGATCCTGTTGTCTTGTACTGTCTAGATTTTTGAAGGCAAAGAACTCTTCTAATGAAAGCATACACAGAAGTGCAGCTTATTGAATATAACTCAGTCCAGCCTCAGCATCCCTCCCTGCCTACACCACAACATCTGTGGCTCTCCATTGTTGTTCCACCAAATTAGTACAGTCACCATGGAGTTCGGATTTACAAAACTGTTTCTTACTGCACGTCCTTAATCTAGTGCAGGAATCCCTTACGTAACCCCATGGCAGCACCAATACTGCCTCTACAAACTTAGTATTCTAAGTCATGCCTCATTCCATTTCACTGCTCACTACATCTTAGTCTAAGATCAGAGAAGCCTTTTCTTGCCAGTAGCTAAAATATTTTGTGGCATAATTTTAATATATTAGTCCAAACTGTATGCTAGTTCTAATTTTCCATTCTTCTCCTTGGCCACCTAATCCCTTCCACATAATTGGAGCCATTCACAGGTGAACGTAGTTCTCTTGCATTCCACACCACACTCCCCTCTGACCTGCAACAGGGTTATCTTACCCGGCCTCCTCTATTTAGTACTACCTTGGGACCCTTCACATAGGAGAAAAGTACCTTGAATCAAGGGCCTATGACATCCCCATACATGATGCTGCTGTTTTCTAGGATCCTTGAATTTCCTACCCAAATCCTAGGGCTTGCACCAGCTTCCTTCCAAATCCATCCTAAAGGACAGATCACATGGCCAAAATACATAAACCTAGAATAAGGGAGTGTACAGGAGGTAAGTGGATGGGATTTTTTTCATGGATACTGGGGTATAAGAGGCTATTTATGGTACCAGATGGAAGAGAAACTAGACAAGATACAAGTAAGGAGATCCTCTGTTACTGTTCTTGCTCCAACTCCCACAGATACTAAGAACAAGCCTACTTCCAAAAGTTAAAAACTCTTTTTAAAAACTCTTCGTTCAACTTTATACAATCTCAGTTAAATATGTATTTTACCCTGTTCCTGTTTCTATCAGGTCACCACATTAAAAATAGTCTATGTCTAGATCCTTTCAAGTTGAACAGTTTTAGCCAGTTATTATTTTTTAAATAAATACAGCTGGTTGCTTAACTTTCATTCCTCCTGTTGAGGTTTTAAGCTGTCTTTTTCCAGAAGTAACGTTTTAACCGTCTTCCTTCATTTTGAAAAGTGAAAATGAGAGAAATTACATTATGTAGCAAATTACCTCCCAGAGGACGTGGAAGTACCCGTATTCATTTGAGCCTAACCTGCTGGATTAATTTGGTTGTAGTGGACAACCTCTGTTTTGTTTGCCTTAGAGACAGAATTTAGAACACAGGGAAAGTTCTGTTATGGACTGGGGAAAGAGAAACAGTAAAAGATTTCATGGAACTTGTCTTCTTATTTTCCCAGCAGGGTAAGATGCAATGCTTAAATAAGACAGGACTCACCTCTCTGTTGTAGAAGTGGCCAGAACTCTTTTCTTTATTTTTCAATTTTTATTTTTTATTAGTACATTTTTGCAGTACGTAATGATTAGGAGTCTGACTCAGAAGAGAGCAGGAATACTAGGTAGAATATAGATTTTCCTGATGAATGAATTCCCCAAAGTGAGAGTTGCTGGCTTAATATGGCCTAATATTAATATTTGAATTTAAATTAACCAGAAAATTGCCACTTTCTCTTTAAATCAAAGATATAAATAAACTTTTTAGTATATACTCGAGGTGAGTTAATCAACATCTTGGTTGTTTATATACCAACTTTTTAAACCACAAATGATAAAATTTACAATTTTCATACACTTTACTCATCCATGGCTAAAAGCAATTAATCCAGACAACACAATCTCAAAATCACTCAAAATAAAATATGTCTTTTTTGTTGCTTTTCTAACCATTAGGCTCTTTTAAGTTTAGTTGTGCTTACCCAAATTATTCAATTGTTTAGACCCAAAATGAAACTAACCTAACTGACAGGATCTTTGGGGATATTAGACGAACTAATTTGCTTTAATAGTTAACACCTAATAGCAATTTAATAAACAGGCAGTCTTGTATTATTTTGAGTGTGTTTCATTAATGATGCCCACGACAGTACATTGCCTTTCAAAAAATATGTTTTCTATAAATCTGTAACCCAAATTAGACACCAATTCTGATATCCTGTAACTGGAGGACAATATTGAATCACGTAGCATCGTGACTTTCATACCAACATCACCACCAACACAGACAGGAGTTTTTGTTCTATTACCTTGGCTAAGTTCAGAAAGACAAGTTCTCTGAGCATCAATTTACTTATCTGTGAAATAATATTTGCAGAATGGCTTAAATGAGATAACAAATGGTAAAAGTACTTGTAAAATGCAACGTTTAGTAATAAAGCATTTTCAGAAGATGCTTACCTATATAAACAGTGTCTAGTTCTGGGTGGGAAGACCCCCCTGCTGCAGGAGGATTGACACCAGCATGGTATAAAAGAGAAATGAAGAAGGAAGACTCACTTCTGGCTGGTGAGATGGCTCAGTGGCATAAGCGCCTGCCTGGCAAGTGTGAGGTCCTGAGTTCGACTCCCGGAACCCACATACGAAAAAAGGGCCAGTGATATTGCTCAGCAGCATGGGCGCCTGCTGGTGCGTGAGGTCCTGAGTTCAATTCCCGGTACCCACAAAAAAAAAAAAAAAAGACTCACTTCTGTTTCTTTGGAAGAGCTCCAGTCTTCACCTTCACCTTGCATGTTGGTTCCTGGCTTCCAGAGCAGACCCTTCAGCCTCCTGATACAGACTCACACGAGACACTATACTGAGATCCAGGACTTTGACCGGATCCTTTGGATCTCCAGCATACAGGCAGACCTTCTGCTCTCGTACGCACCTGACTCAGTGGTAAGCCATTGTAAGCCAGTCTTGTAAATTCTTATTTATATTTGTATATTTTGCATTAAATCTGTTTCTCTAGTAAGCATTACTAAAGAAAGTATGGAAAGGAAAAACTGAAAAAGGAAGAAAATGAACAGATGGAAGGATCATTGAAGTTTCTTTCTCAACTGTATGTATTTCAGTCTACTTCTATTTTTTCCTCTATATTTTTTCCTGTGCTTTTTTTTTTTTCCCCTTAACTCCAATTCCCCAATTCTGGAATCCTCAAAAGTCTGAAGGGAAGAGGTTGTTGGGGGAGGATGCATTGGCATCCAAAGCGAGCATATTCACGCTAAGGAAGATCTTAAAATGCAATAGCAGGACAATGTTGAACAATTAATCTGACTGTTGGCAGCTAAGAAATCAGATCCTTCATTTTCCCACCTGAGTCCTGCACTAGTAACTTGGAGGCCTCGGTTTTTTGTCTTATTTAAGGCTACAGGCTTTAGAGTTCCTTCATGATTAAGCACAGATGATTCTTTGCCATTTGCTGTAGAAAGTTAAGTACCATCTCTGATCTCCACCCACTAGTTACCCCAATAGGATATTGTGGAAATTGCCCCCGCTGTTTGAGAACAACTGCTGTGTGACATGAAATTATTGCATTTGAGAATAATTTCCTCACTGGAGCTAGAGCAGTTCTCCTACCAAGACAGTGTACTATGTGGACTCATGAAAAGAATCAAATATAAAATAGATGAACGAGCATAGGTTTTGAGCCAGAAAAATCTAAGCTTGAGTTTTTACGTTTTCATTTGGAATTGTTTTTTCATAAACAACTTAGTTGACATCTCTGTATTTTATTTACTTAACCGATCTACTAAAACATGTAAGGTTTCTTTATAGCACTTGCACCACCAGCATTTTATATATTAATATGCCTCTTTCTTCTTTGCCCTTATGGGAACACAAGCTGTATAAACAAAGGCACAGCTTTTGATTTATATACCACTAAGTACCCACTACTTAGAACAAGTCAAGCTTATACAAAAGCCTCATAAATATTTGTTCAATAAATTTTCTTCTTTTAAATATTCAAAAAAATTTCTATAAATAACACTATGACCAATACCTACCAGGTATAAACAACTATACTCACAATGGATTTTCTTTATATGAGGTAGTTATGTTTTATAAAGTCACCAGAAACACTGAATTAGCACAAACAGAACCATGGCTTCTAGGGAAAATACAGACTTAGGTTCCTTCAAGCCTCTCACATTTTTTTCACAGGAACAACACACAACCTTGTTTTGTCTGTGTCTGCTTGAAGACATTGTATTTAATATATATTTTTGATTCATAAACTTCAGACTCACAGCCAATGGCACTATAACATGTCTAAACTAAACTCATCTAAAACATGTATTGTCCCTGTAAGTCACATTGTGATTTTTCTTCCACATAGGAAACCTACACAGCATGTTAGCACTCTGTTTTAAGACACTTTTAAGTAGTAAACTCACCAATAAAAGACAGAAATATAAAAAAAAACCACATCACTAAGTAGACCATGAATAAGATGCCTATTTACAGTATGGCAGCTTAAACAAGAAGGTGAATATTGCCTTTATTTCAGCTGTAAGCTGTGTAAGATGGATGACTCAAGTATTCACTGCCCTGTATATCCAGGAAGGACCAAAAAATTCCATAATGATCGATTTTTGAGTTACAAATACATTTTCAAAAGTGGACAAAATTGTAAATACAGACTAGACTCTGAAAATAATGAGCATCGATTATATTTGTGGAGAGAATCAATTTCTGCAAGGAGATACAAGAGAATTATTACCATCTTTCTCAGTAAGAATAAGCAAGCTTAACCCAAACATTTCCCTTTTTATATCTACCAGCAGAACACAGCTTGTGTCACCCAGTTCACATGTTGGAGGCTCAGTCCCCAAGGTGGTGACGCTGGGAGATAGTATGAAACCTTTCAGATACAGAGCTTAATGGAAAGTCCTTGAGTGATTGGAAGTGTGCCCTCAGAAGGGACTGTGGAACCCCAGAGTCACTCTCTCTGCTTTATGGTTGAAGATATGCCACTGGTAGCTACAGATGTTCCCTCTGTGAAATGATGCCATCTGCCACTCTCATTAGACGCCAGACCAAAAGGATCACCTGAATCTTGAGCTTTGAACCTCCAAGACTATGAGCTAAATAATCCTCTTTTCTTCACCCAAGTGCCTTGGGTACTTGATTGCAGTAGCACAAAGCTGACTAATATACCCCTTCACCAATATACAAAAGGAAATAGTACAATTTCCTTTGTGTGCACATTGTTCTGGTTTTGTGTTCCATGTGATTCTTCATTCTGCACATATCTGAGAATTTTCAAGTCGTCTTTCTGTTACTTATTGCTAAATTAATTGTGTTGTGTTTGCTAAATTAATTGTGTTGTGTTTTGAGAGCATACTTTCTTGGATTTCTGACCACTTAAATATGTTCAAGTGTGTTTTATGGGCTAGAATGTGGTCTGTCTTGGTGAATATTACATGTAAGCTTGAGAAGAATGTTCAATCTACTGTTGTTGAATGGAATATTATATAAATGTCAAATATATCAAGTTGATTGATAATGGGGCTCAGATTAGCCATTTCCTTTCTAATTTTCTGCCTGCTTGATCTATTGATTACTGAAAAGAGGGTGTGTATTGAAGATTCCAACTATAGTAGTGCATTTATGTTTTTCTCCGGGAAGTTCTATCAGTTTATGCTTCCTGTATTTTGATGCACTGTTGTAGTATGCATGTTTTCCTGGAGAATTAGCTTCTCTATTTTTATATAGTCTCTTTATTTATCTCTGATAATTGTTTTTTACCTGATGTCTGCTTTGTTTCAAACTAACACATCTACTTCAGCTATCTTTTTGATTAATGTTAGCATGGTATGTCATTTCTCCATCCTTTTACTTTTAATCTAAGTATTTTTTAAATTGGGTTTCTTATAGACAAAATACCCTTCACACTTTAAGAGATTATTAATGTAGTTAATTAATTCTTACAATTTTTAAATGTTTTCTATTTGATGCATGCTTTTCTTTCTTTTTTCTTGGTACTTCATTTGATCCTCATAAATACTCCATGAGGAAAATATCCCATTACAAGTGAAGAACTCATGACTATTAAAATTAAATGAACTTAACCAAGATTACTCAAGGCAAAAAAGACAGAGCCAGAATGTGAAAGTTATTGATATCGTCTACATAATTGAACATTATCTTCTATGTAATCAGGAACTTCAGTAATGAAACTCTGACAAAGCCTCCAAACTTAGGAAAACTATGTCTTCAAAATCTCTATGCCTCCTAGGACCAGGACTTCTTGCCAGCAACACCAACCTGTGAATGTATTAAGAACCCAGAGTATTTGCTCTAGTTAAACTCAAACATCAAGGAATAAATAACAGCCAGTTTATAACAAGGTCTAATAAGATTAACACAAGGACAAGTGTTTAAAGGAAAAATGGACTTATTTCTTTAATGGATAGACTAGAATTATCTGTGAAAACAATGAGTGTAGTTTCCGGGTGCCAGGTTCCTTAAAGAGCAAGAAAAAATTTAGCCTTGTGCTCAGCCAGTCTGTTCAGTTTTATTTTCCCATTGACTAAGGTCATTTAAAATGAATTGTTACAACCTGACTCCTGAATCACCATCTATTTTCCTATAAAAGTGCCTTCCCTTGCTTTCATGGGGAAGACAGGAAAGAGTGAACTGGCCTTGGGCCCAAACCATAATTTTAGTAATTACTAAACCAAGTCACTGCAGCCATAATTGAGTCATTCAAAGCCAAATGGTAGTAGTAATTATTTTGTCAAATTTGAATAAAAGAGCCTTTTTAGAGGAAACAAGTGGAGTTGAGCTAAAGAGGCCTGAACTGTCAGCCATGGAGTGGGAGATCTTTTCCAAGCATTAAGGGTCTTCCTGGCAGCATGACTCTCTTGTGTGCCAATGATATATGTTCCTCGTTACAGATTATGGCCTTGTCACACTTAAAGTAATCTCTCTTTGTGTTTTTAGGCCTGGCTCATTCCCTTGGGCAGCAATCATCAATTTACATTGAGAAGCACCTACTGAAACACAAAACCTATGTATCACATTTGCTCAGAGTGTACTAACAGGGACTTTAAGCCGAGCAAGGGTCTACATTTCCATCAGGCTTCATCTCTGCAGCATCATAGTGTCAAGAGATGTATTGTTAAGGAAATGGATGGAAGGGAAGTGAGAGACTCGTGTGAAATATGGAGATCAGTGAACTCCACCATCAAATGAGTGCCTCAGTGTGCACAGGAGTTCACCATGGCTTAGATGTTATCCAGACTTCCTGGGGTCACCCGCTTACTTTGGAATGGCCACCATAGCACACCAGCTGATGAAGTAGAAGCCACAGTAGGTTAGGAAAACAGAAGCATAAGAGACAGGGTTCATTTCCTTAAATCCTCTTTTCTCCAACAAACCAAGTCAACCTGTGCATTCGATTATATGCTTTGTCACGGACATATTCTTTACTCTCCCTTCTTAGGTTCTATGTTCCATCTAGATTGGTCGGTGCTATGTCTGCTCAGTGCTGAATCTGAACCACTTTTTCCAAGGAGTTCACTTCCTTCCCAAGTCATAGATTTCTCAGGCATTGTTAAAAATGCAAATGACACTGCCAATATACTCTCATGGTCAGAAAGTCAAGTGGGAAGCAAATATTTCAGTGTGATGGAGTCCAGGTCCCAGAGTCCCGTAAGTTGAAAAGGTTAAAATTCCTCCACTTTTCTGAATTCTACTTGAACATAATCATATTTATTTTTAATAGTTTTTTTGTGTTTTCCCCCAAACATTCTTTTCTCTTGTTAATGTTTGTATAACTTGCACACTTCAATATAGAACAAGACTTGCAAATCTTTGTTCTCAGGTCAAATCAGTCCCCTGCTTATTTTGGCAAAAACTTTTATCGGAACACAACCACATGTATTTGTTTCCTTATTATCTATGACTGAGTACCCACAACAAGGACAGAGTTCAGTAGTGCTACAGAAACATGACTTGCAAATTTAAAACATTTATTATTCAGTCCTTTGCAGAAAATGTTTGCAAAACCCTGATATAAAATGTGATCTGCATGTATTTAAAGTAATTTGCATGATTTTGCCCTCAAAAAGATTATTTTTCTTTATGGATATGCATATAATTTTGTACCATAAACTAGGCAATAGCATACACAATTTATTTTGAATAATTTTTCATGCCTTTTTCCCATAAAATACTTTTCTCTTTATGTTGGTATCTCCTGTCACTTTCATGCAATAGTTACTTGAGTTGATATATTTACTCTTACTACCAAATGTACTAGAATTATCTAATATATAACTGGACTGAATTTTAATATTTAACAGTGCTATGAAATCTGCCCAAGATGTTAATAAAGTATGAGAAAGGGAGAGTCATTACTAAAATTAAACCTAAATAAAAGGCTGGGGATGTATCTCAGTGGTAGACAGTTTGCCTATCATGTCTGTGGCTCTGGGTTTGATCCCTCAGTACTGAAAATAATAAAGAATTTTTAAAACTTCCATGCTTATGTCTCACTGAGCTGATATCACTCATCAAACTAATCACAACTAACTGCATATTAAAATTAAAAATTGTGGCTAAAGCTATGTTTAAAGACAAGTTGATTGCAAGCTTTAATTACAAAATCAGGAGAAAATGAATTAATAAACTAAGATTTTTCATTTAAGAAATTACTAAAAAAGACAATTAAAAATACAGAAAACCAGGTGAAATAAAGATAAAAAAAACTCTTAAGGATAGGTGAATTGTTGAACTAGAAATGTTATAAAAAAGCAATTATTAATAAGTGGGATATTATTTTTAGAACAGATTTAAGTCACTTAAAGAAAATCAACTACAATGCTTTGCTGATTATAATTAATTGTCCTGGTTAAGTTTTCTATAAGGCCATATGTCTGCAAATGTCTGCAAATGTTTGCATATGTCTGCAAAATGATAAAGGCATATGGAAATCCTATAAAGCATGAAGCAATCACCACTAAATTTGGCCTGGAGTTGCCTCATATGCTTACCTTCATGTCCTTCACATCCCCTTCCTGTCTGGTTGGCTGAGACTGAAATTAAGACAATGATTTTTGCACTGGCCTGTGGCTTCCCAGGTGCCATGGGATTCCTCTCAAAATACAAACAGGAATTCTCATGTTTGCTGTCTTCCCCATACCAGATTATTCATAAGGAAAAACTATCCCAGAAAACATCAACATTAGGCCATGTAAATAAACAAATTTTCTCCTTTTACTGCATGTGGAACAGACTACTTAAGCTGTGAAAAATGAACTTCTTTCACGAAGTAGTAAAATTTCTTGAACTTTTAAACTATTTCCCTTGCATTTTAAAATTTCTCTCCTAGGTTGCTTCTACTTGTAAAATTCCAATCTATTTCCAGAATTTTAGACTATTAGAACTGGAAGGGAACTCAGAGTTTATGATTTCTTGCCTTGATGCTCTTATGCGTGATGTTTTCTTAAATTAGAATGCTGTTACCTTCATTTGTTTGGCAAATTCTTAGTTCTTTAGCACATATTTTATAGCTCCTTTGAAAGTCCTTTCCTGACCACGTGTGATTGTTGTGAGCCTTTCATTCTAACTCCCGTAGCACCTTATATTTTTATGTATATTACAACTGAAAAATCTCCAGGGGTACTGGCTAAGAAGGTCATACACTCCAAAGCCAAAAGGCCTGGGTCTGAATTTATGTCCACCATTTATTGGATGTGAGATCTCCAACGTTCTGCACATTAGATTCTTCTCTGCAAAAATGGGATAATACCACTTATGAAGATTAAAATGATCAATGCATGTAAAGTACCTGGCACAGAGTAAATTCTATAATGTTTGGGTTATACTATAATGAAAGAATAACTGCAAATTTATTTGTTTATATTCTACCTTAGATTGTGAGGTCTTTGAAAATAAGATATGTCATTCATTGTTGAAAGAATGAAAGAAAGCACCTTCATCTTTTTAGGAAATATACTGAAATATAATTTATATACCATAAAATCTATCTATTTTATTTGTATAACTAAATAAGTTTTAGTAAATGTACCAAGTCACACATTCATGACCATAATTCATTTTAGAGCATTTCTATCACCTCAGTAATTTCCCTGTGTCCACCTATAGTTAATCTCCACTTCTATTCCTGTTTTATGATTAAGGAAACTGATACCCAGAAAAACTACTTTACTTTTCTAAAACCCATAAAAAATGGTGTGATAAGCAGCTCTAGAACTCAGGACTTCTGAAATCCTCATGTCCAAAGCAATTTCGTTATACAATGCTCCCTGCCATGATGATTTAACAAGTAATTAAATCTGAGAATCGGGCATTATATTACTTTTGTTAACTGTAACCATGTCATCGTTATTGTTATTAGCATTTTCATTGTTATCATTGATGAGGATTATAATAATCATTGTTTACCTACACTAGGCCTTATGCTGCATATTATCTCCTTTGGAGGTGCAGCTACCATACTACGTGGCAGCTCCAGCCATTCTGAGTTTCAAATGTACTCAAAGACTTTGCTGTTAGCGTCATGCCATTATCAACTTTGATGATTATTTGTCTAGCTGCCAACTCAGCGTACTCAAAATGAAATCTTAAAATCTATCAGTAAAATGAGTGACGAAGGCAGGAACATGCATTAGAAATCATAATCCCATGGGGCAGGATCATTGTAGTCAAACTTTTGCTTAGCACTATCAACATTTCAGAATAGACAAATGGAAACACAAAAAGTCAGTAAGTCTACTGCGAAGACAGAAGCAGCTTAGCTTCCTTTTCTCTATTTGCCTTGATTCTGGATGTGTGTACCTTTTCTCTGCTAATCTAGGAACCATTAGATATCAAAGTTCTATGAGTAGTGAAATTGCTTTGGTCCCACAGCACCACACGGACTTGCTGGGCTGCTGTCAGAGCAGAGCAAAGCGAGTTTCCTGCAAACCCTCTGCGCGCCAATGATGTTTTGTTCGTGCTTCAAGTAATGGACTAAATCAGCTTTCATAACGGGCAGCTGTTCATAACTCACTAATCCGGGATGATTTTTTTGTGAAAACAAGCACTTCTCAAAACACTTTACCAGAGATCTACTTAAAAAGAGGATAGTGTTGGCAGATCAAAATGGACAAAAAAAGCGAATGCATAATCCTTACATCAAGCTAATTAACAGCTTGGCAGTTCTAACATTGAAAGCACCCAATTATCACAGGCCAAAATACTGGCCATCATGAATTTTTGTAATGCAGCTGGCACTGAAAGTATCATACAAATAACTTCCAGCAAAGGCTAATGGAGACAGACACTAATGCCCCAGGCCAGCTTGAAAATGGAAACTGGAACCCAAAGCAATTAGACCTTTCATTATAGAAAAAGTAACTGTGGCCATTCAAGAGTGACACGATTAAGGTAGCCAATTGCTTCTCAAAAATAAACTGCTACCATCTTTTATTCTGCTCCATATGAGGTTGAACTTTCACCCTGTCAAAATTGTCTAAGGATGTGTGTGACAGTCCTGCCAGGAGTGGAAAAAGAAATGATGAGATGGTAAGGATATTCTATTCACTAGATGCCATTGCTAACAAGGATTATTTTTTCTTTTTTACCTATATCTGATATTTTATGCATCCACTCAGGGATCTTGTGGACCCTCTGAACTCATTCCATGGGAGTTCCTAAATGTAATGCCTTTACTGGATATAAAATGCTATGTATAATATTCAAAGATTATTGTCCAGTGAGTTGATGGGAAAATTGCCAAACTGAAAAAAATACAGGATGATTCAAATAATAAGTATATAGACTCGGACAGAAAAATGTATACACACTTAGGAAAACAACTTGTATAAATATTTTAATTCTAAATTTATTGAGGCATCATGAGATTAATACAAGTTACCTTTGGCCTCTACAATTACAAGAGGTGCTCAAAGTGGTGGCCATTCGCTTCCAGACATTTATTAGTATGGCGAACTGCTGCTTGGGTAACCTTGGTCATTGAGATTTCTGCACATACATTTTCAGTTTATTCTCTAAGGGCCAGAAATGTAGTGGGTTTTCTGTGATATACAACATCCTCTAGGATCCCCCATACAAAGGTGCTGTAACACCAACTGTTGAAAAAAAATCAAACAATTTTTTTTCCTGAAAAGTGTGTATTTATATTTTTTGGCCAACTCTGTGTATTGATTGACTAACACGAGCCAAGTACTGTGCTTGGAGCTGGGGCACATAGACAGAAAAATCACTTTCTTTGCTCTTAGAGATCTGTTTCAGTGAAGACACATTTATACAAAAAGTCAGTATACAATGCTAATGTATGTAGTGAAATGGTTAAGTTACCAAAAAGGATCAAAATAGACCATTTAAGATCAAAGCTGGAGGCAGTGGTAGAGAGGGTGCTGAATAAAGTCTTCATGGAGATTACTCTGGTTTTAATTTACTAGAGCACTTGTCCATGTATTTCTGGAACTTAGAATATTTGAGTTTCCTACATTGAAAACTGAGCTACCAGACCCTACCACTGGGCAGTGACTAATCTTTTGCTGCTATTTGCAATGTAAGTGGGAGGGTTATGGGAACCATCTTCAATGAGTTATAAAGAGAAAACCTCAGGGTTGAATACTCCTTGGAAATGTCTTCCTACGAAGAAAGGTTACTCAAGTACCACCGTGCTGGTCGGAAGAATGGTTGCTCCTCACAGATGGCCGCTTCCTAATCTCCAGAATCTATGTTCTTATATGGCAAAAGAGACTTAGCAGATAAAATTAATTGAGGATTTTCCAATGGGGAGATTATTCTTAATTATCTGGATGGACCTGATATAATCACAAAAGTTCTTGTAAGTGAAAAATGTAGGTAGGAGAGTCAGTTAGAAAAGGATTTGAAGATGCTTATGCTGCTGGCTTTGAAGATGGAGATGTGTGCCACCAGACAAGGAACACGGGTGTCCTCTGAAAGCTAAAAAGGGCAAGGATACATCTTCTCTCCTGGGGCCTCCAGAAAGTCACTTTCTGACTTTTGTTATAGTCCAGTGTCACCTATTTTGAGCCCCTAAACTATAGAAATTTAAGTTATTAAATCTTCTTTATTTTCGGAAAATAAATTTGTGTAAATTGTTGAAGCAGCGCTAGAAAACAAGTACAGTTACAACCTGAAGACCCTGTTAGACTCAGTGCTCTGAAGCAACCACTCTACAAACTCGTAACTATCTTATAGCATAGTTTAAGTTAAGGATACGCAGTACATTTTAGACAAATGACAGGTACAAATAAGGCTAATCAGTGCTTGTGTTAAAACTATGATTACGTCTGCTGGTCTACTCTACCTCAATTCTTACACTTATGCTAAAGTCTCTCTTTCAGGATTTTGGGTCCTACAGTGATCCCAGACTTTTCACAAATGGTTGTTACTAATTACCTATCAGCCAGCTAGATATTCCACCTTAGAATTTTTCTCTTGAATTCTATGTCTGAGAAATATTTCCTTCCCCACCTAGATTAGATTAGCATAGCCAATGAACTTTGATCCTTACCTTCTCCTAAAGACTGTCCATCTTTCCAGTTTTTAGGGGCTCATTCCTTTGCAGGAATTATATATAAATAAAAGATATATAAAATTATATATAGATGATCTTGTTGTAGGCACTTAAAATATTATTTTGGAAAGGACTCCATAGTCTTTATCAGTGCACAAAAAGGGTCCATGGCAAAAAATTGTTAAAAATCAGTGCTTGAGCCCAAGTCCTAATGATCCTGGCTAATTCAGATCCTGATACATAAATAATCTTGATTTCAAATGCTGGCTCAGCACTGCCCAATGTGCCAATGGACAAACTTACCCTGGTGAACTTCATTGTTCTCATTTGTGAAATGACAGTAATAATGACAAGTTGAGGGAGTTAAGGTAAATCAATAAATAATGGAAATATCATATGTATATCATAATAGGTACTCACTAAATGTTAGCTCTCTTTCTATTTTTCATTCTCTGGAACTGTTTTAGTAGCCTTTCCCAATTGGTATGGTAACCTTGTCTATCAATCTGTTTCTTTGGGGAAATACTTAATTTTCAGTCAACCACTTGAAATTCATGTCAGCCTGAGAAATTCCTGGCTCATTTCTCTTTCAACAAGAAAGACAATAATGTATCAGCATGCAAAATGTACTGGGACTAGGAAACAAGTGATTCCCTATCCCCGGCTATGTTACCTGAGCATTAGACTTTGTAGATTCTCAATTTCTATAAAACAATGTGGTTAAATTACTGTTTATCTACTTATTACCAAGAGTCCTGTTGTTTTTCATACAAATCAATGTTTTGAAAAAGTTTATTACCAAAAACACTTCCTTTTTTATAGAATAATTCATTTTCTTGAAGTGCATTATATAAAAATAAATCTGACTAACAGATCTTCTAAATAGAATGCATTGATCAGTGTTACCACACATAATTTACCATGATTTCAAGCTAAAACAAAGAAAAATAAAATTATTATATGTACATGAAAAATTCCATTCAGCCCTTTATAATGTTATGAATAAATACTAAACTTTTCTCCTATCCCTATCCCCATTTCTGTCTTTCAGATACCTAAATGTCTGGATATACCACAGGACTAAATAATTTAAATTCTATTACAATTCACAAACACTGCAGTCCTTTTAAATTGCTCCTCAATTTTCAATCATATTAGCAATGAGTGTTTTTCAAGGCTGTTGAGAAAAGTTAAGAGCATTTTGGTTCTCACGTATTACATTTCAACTGTAATTATGTTTGCTTTGCCTTTAGACCTTTAAGCTACTGTACCAAACAGCCAATGAGTATGTAATTACCGTACTTGAATGACTGTTTAGAGACCTATACCAATAGTATTACTAGAAATGATTTAGGAAATGTTCTACCTCAAACCCGTGATTTTGAAAGACCACTTTTTTATGGGGGACGCTGACAATCAAACCCAGAACCTCATGCATGCTAGGCAAGCACTCCACCACTGAGGTACATCTTCAGCTCCAAGACCACTATTTTCTGCCTGGTATGTTTTATTTTTTTTTTATTTATTTTTTTTTTTTGTGGGTACCGGGGGGTCGACCTCAGGACCTCGCGCGCCAACAGGCACCCGTGCCGCTGAGCGATATCACCGGCCCCTTTTTTGTATGTGGGATCCGGGAGTCGAACTCGGGCCCTCGCGCTTGCAAGGCAGGCACTTATGCCGCTGAGCCATCTCACCGGCCCTGCCTGGTATGTTTTAAATGAAAAGAATAATTATACTAACTACAGATACATTTGCTGTGTCCTTCCTCCCATCCAGTTTTGTACCTATGTCCAAAGAAAACTACTCTCTTGAATTGAGAGTGTATTTTTTGAGTCATGATTTTGTCAACAGTAAACAACATGTATTATTTAGAAATGTCCATAAACAGTATGTAATATTTTGTGCTTTTTAATTTTATTTATTTATTTTTTATTTATTTATTTATTTTTTTGTGGGTACCGGGGGGTCGACCTCAGGACCTCGCGCGCCAGCAGGCGCCCGTGCCACTGAGCGATATCACCGGCCCCTTTTTCGTATGTGGGTTCCGGGAGTCGAACTCGGGCCCTTGCGCTTGCCGGGCAGGCGCTTAAGCCGCTGAGCCATCTCACCGGCCCTGTGCTTTTTAATTTTAAACCAGTGACATCACACTTCCGCTTTTGTAACTTGCTTTTTTTTTTTGTAGTCTATATGACATAATTTGAAATTTATGTATGTTCAAATATGTTGTTTATTGTCACTGAAGTTATATTCCATTGTACAAATATATTCCATTTCATTAATTCTAATTGATGCCAACAACCTATCCCCTCCTTGTCCCCATACAAATAGATTCCTGGTAGGATGGCCCCGTAAGTCTACCAAACACTAAACTGGCTTGGGTTCTAATATAGCCTGAAAAATAGCTCAAATCACGAACTTCACTCTTCTCAATTTGAATGACTTATTATTTTCAGTTCTGTCTCTCCTTGTAAAAGCACAAAAATGAAATACTTTATGTGCATAGAACAGCTAAAATATTACCAATATATCGAGTATATATTGTCTTTGTAAGGGCAGGTCAGGGTAGGTTTCCTTAGCTTCTATCAAAAGAATAGGAACATAGTAAATGGAGAGTAAGAGTAGCTGGGTGCTTTTTGAAGTACAGACATTTTTCATAACTTACATCAGCTATAACATTGATTGTATAATTAGAGAATCAAATCTGCATTATATATGTTATTTTGCAACTGTTTGCAGTTGTGACCCTGAAATCCTCTAGTCCTACACTTTTTTTTCACTGAAACAATTGCTTTTTTCAGGTGACTTTTAGTAACAGGGTATTTCTTCAGAATGTCGAGAAATAAATAATTCTTGTTTGAAAAGATTTCTTAACGATTTTGGCCATTAAGAAAATGACTTTCATGTATATCCTTTCCAGATATTTTTCAAAGATGTCTAGTTATAATCTCTGTTTCTAGGAAAGTTTGAATTTTAGGTTTACTCTAAGATGTTGATGGGAAATAGCCAAACAAAGGCAACTTTTGCTAGCTGTAGAGTACCTGGATTGGCAAAAACTATTCTCTATTGCAGATTACCAAGCGAAGAAGTCAAGTGAAAAGATTGTTTAAAAGTTTTCATTTTTTGGATAGTTTAATTTCAGGAAAATGACTCAGATATTATACAGGTTAAGTATTCATTATCCAAAATGCTTGAAATTAGAAGTGTTTTGGATTTTGAATTTTTTTTTTTTTTTTAGATTTTGGTATATTTGCATTTATATAATGAGATATCTTGGGAATGAGATCCAAGTCTAAACATAAAATTCAGTTTTGGTTTACATACATCTTATACATGTAGCCTGCAGGTAATTTTATACAATATTTTTAGTATATTTATATTTTTACTGCAACCTGTCATATGAGATCAGTGTGGAGTTTTCCATTTGTGCCTTCAGCTTGGCATTCTGAAAGTTTTGGATTCTGGAACATCTCAGATTTCAGATTTCTAAATTAAGGATGTTTGTAGGCAGGCATGTTGGTGCGTGCCTATAATCCCAGCATTCAGGAGGCTGAAGCAGGAAGATCGTTGTGAGTTCAAGGCCAGCCTGAAGTACATAGCAAGACCCTTTCTTAAAAAAAAAAAAAAAAAAAAAAAAAAAATCTAGATTAGGGATGTTCAGCCTCTAAGATCATATGAATCCAAATACCAGCATGAAAGTATAATATAAACTGGGGCCTAAAACAACAATCAGCAATGTAGTGGATATGAATACAAAATAAAGAAGGGCTTTCACTCATTTGTTGTTATAACTTATATCTAGATGTCCTCTCAAAGGCTCATGTGCTGTGGTGATTGGATCATGGAGCTGTGATAGTTTTCAGTGAATTAGTCCACTGATGACTTTGTAGCTAAATGTGATTTGGAAAGTGAAGCCTGGCTGGAGGAGGTGGATCACTAGCAGCATGGCCTGAAGGGTCTATCTCCGTCCCTCCTCCCTTGATGTCTCTGTGCTTCCTGCTTCCAGGTCCTGAGCAAGCCTCCTCTGCCGTGCTGCCCTGCCTTGGAGCAAGCTGACTTTGGACTAAAACCTCTACAAACTGTGAACCAAAATAAACCTTTTCTTCATTAAATTGTGAATGTCAGGAATTGTGTCCCAGCATCGGGAAAGTAACTAAGACACTTGTCTTGCCTTTAATTATTATACTATATAAGGAAACAATTTAAGTTCTGTATTGTTGCTAAGCCAATCGAAATGACTTCTTAGACCTTTTCTCATGTAGTTACCTAGAGTAGTATATTCTTTGGGTTTTGTTCTGAGCATTTGTTAATCGTGGAAAAGATTTGCATTCCTCTAACATTCTGTTCAGAAGCCATCAGCTCTTATCATAACTGCTGGTCTTCTCTTTCACAGCAGCCCTGTATACTTGTAATGGAAAAAAGTTTTCAAAGATTTTTGTGCAGGAAGAGTCACTTTCAGCTGAATCAAAATCTCTTTTTACAAAGTACTGTATGCCTAGGATTGCTAGATAGCACCATTAAGTGTTTGCTTCCACATCACTCTTAGGGCAAAGTCAGATAGACACAAACTCATCTTCCTGCTCAGGCGTATTTAAACCATGCATAACAGGTTATCACACTTTCTGTAACTTCCTGTGACTTATTTGGACAAAGTCTCCAATGCTATATTATTTAGAGGACTGGAAGACTTCTAAGAGTGATAGCTGTCCCTCTGTACTGTGGGTTCTACTACTCACGGTCACCAAGTCTTGACAACACAGCTCTAGCCTCCAACCCCGTTAGATACACAGAGTAATGATTACAACTGCTTGAGGTAGGCATTCCCTTCATAATGTATCACAGTTTAGATGTAATTAAGGATTTGATATCCAACTCTTAATCTAATAAATTATTAACAATTATTAACATTGTTAAATTATTTAACAATTATTATTAATTATTTTGTTATTAATAACAAAATTATTTAACAATGCATATTTTATATTAGTAAAGACATATACACTTTTAATGTCTTAACACATGCCTACAGTTTCTTTATACTTAGATGGGAAAAAGTTACCTAAAATAAATTCTACCCCCTGAATTTGTGCCCTAGGGGCTCTGTCTACTATTACTGGCTGGTGTTGATAACAGAATAACATCTTTAGTTTATTATAAAATTCACATATTATAAAAAGTTCTAGCCAGACATTTGCTCCTTTGTATAATAGTTCAAGCAGTTATTTTTTTAAAAAACTTACCCCATTGCTAACATAGTACAAAAGGCAGAAAATTATGATTTTCACTTTTTCATCTCATTCCAAAACAATGGGTATTAGAAAAAGAAAAAGGATAAAGAGTGGGAGAAGAGAAGAATGAGAGAGCTGAGACAGCCAAATATATAAAGAGAAAATTCTGTGGTGGATAATACAATGAAGAAATTTGTCACTCTTATGTTAACTTAGAAGACAGGAGAGCAGTGAGAAAGGGGCATTTTGTTTTGAAGAAGACAATGATACAATATATGTACATGTTACTACTAAAGCTAAACATACAGTCTGTTACAGAAATTCCACCCCTGCCCCAGATGGTGTCCAATACAAGACATGTACAAGGGTGTTATTAACTGCCTTGTTCACATAGTCCTAAACTTGAAACCATCCAAATATCCATCAACAATAGAATAAACAAACTGATTAGCACATATTGAGATAATGGAATACTACACAATAATGAAAAAGAATGAGTTATTTACATGTAATAAAATGAATTAATCACACAGATGTGATGTTGAGCAAAAGAAATCAGACTTGAAAATTTCTGTGGTGTCGTTACATTTATGCAGTTTTAAACCTAGAAATCTAATCTGCAGTGATAATAGAATAATATCTATCCATAAGGGCTATGACTTGGAAGGGCATAAGGATTTTTCTGAGTTGCTGGAAATATTCAAAATTTTGGTTTCTGTGGTAGTTATATAGTTGTACATATATTTTTATATATATGTAAAAATTCACATTGCTGTATATGAGAGATTTGTGCACTTTAGTGTATGAAAATACAGTATAGTGCATATGTCAGTAAATGATAAGAATATGAATATGGCCTTTATATGCTAGATAGTAACAAACACAACAAAATAGGATATAAATACTTAACTATCAGTACAGCACAAGCCTTGATACACAGAAGAAAGGGCCAGCCAAACAGAATGCACACTATCACTCAAGTAACAGCTATCTAGAACACACAGGCATTCCAGCCAGAAGACACAGCAATTCTAGTTTTGGAAACTGTCTTTTAAACAGATGTGTAGTTCGTGCCTTAACTAATAATTGTACCAAAAGTCTACACTTACTTATCTTGGTTGATGTGTTCTTTTAAACTCAAAACGTCTGGCAGTTTGTTCTGACTCCCAACTCTTTTGTTCCCTGGAAGAATGAATTGTTCGTTCTTCCCATACACAACACAAGCTTTCTCAATATTTTCTAAAACAAAAAATATTTAGTTTAAGGATTTCTTTTGGCTTGAATTTTATTTTCTCTATCACATTAACTTAAATTGTACCCTTTAATTTTTTGCTTTAAGAAAGAACTTCGATGTTCTACTTCACTAGTTCACTAGTTTACCCATCTGAGCATGAATCCTCATCTTTAAATTTTATCCTTTATAATTTTAATTTTATGAAACTCAAATCTGTTGGTGATGATAAATTCAATGGAAGAGTTTCTTATAAAAATGCCCATGACCTTCATTTTCTACCTTCTCTTTTATTAATGGAGATATATGCTTTTTAGATTATTTCTCTGGTGCTAATCTCAAAGCTATGAATAATATATTTACCAATTTTTGACAATATATGTACTGTTGCTCAATTTTCCAGGTGTGCAGCACCTTCAGATATTCTTGCTATGTCTGGTGAGATTTCAGTCTTATGAATCCTACCTCCCAAGACAGAAAAAAGAAATCTGTCTCTCAGCCTCCTTTGCAGTCAGAGCATAGGCTAGGGGACAAATAGGTGCTTTTATTTCATGCAGTCGTACTGAACAGGGTGAGAGTTTGATTTGGAAGTGAATGTAGTCATTTTCCTACAGAGGGGTTTGCAGTGGCAGTGGGATGGGGTGGCAAGCTTTGAGGGCATCTGAGATGCTGGTTTTCTGTAGTTTTCAGTGGTGCAGCCACAGGGATTGGAATTTTCTGATTCAACTAGTTTTGCTTGGTGGTCTTGGACCCTGCTGCTGGAAGCTTAATCCCAAACCTGGTTATCTTGTTACCTTCCAAATCATGTCAAATTTCCAATACTCCTTTAGCAAACTTCTTTTGTACTACTTTTGGTTTCTGCATCCACTAGTATAAATAATATCTCTGCCTCTTCAATATGAATGAAGAGATTTTAGATCAGTTACTCTATACCAGTGGTGGCGAACCTATGGCATGCATGCCACAGCTGATGGTTATCATTAAAACTCTACAAAGTTCACCATCACTGCTCTGTACTCATCCCCCATCTTCCTTCTTTTTGTTAGATACTCGTGTTGTTTTAATTATTTTATTGTGTATTATTTTCATCAGTCTCCCTTGATTTCTCACTTTCTTATCAGAAGCTATCCCTCTCCCCACCTTCATCCAAGTCAAACCTCTTCCCCCACTCACTTCTCTGCCTACTTCAGTTTCACTCTTACTTCTACACTGTCAGTTAGTGCTCACATTTTGTTCTGCAACCAGGTCGTGAATTTCTATGCTTTGTCTGTACAGGTGGACTATAAAAGTTAGAAGCCATTGCTTCCAAAAATATTGTGAATATGTCAGGCCATGGATTTGGGTAGTGTCACTTTCGTTGTGTTTGAATCCAGTTTTAAGACCTTTATACTACATACAGGAGATTGTTACTGGCATTAAGCCAAATGGATTTCTTTACATCCTAAAAATTAATTAAATTCATTTTACATTTCAATTTCCTTTCTTTTATTCTTATTTTATTTGACATTACAGGATTCTCACTTTCAATTTTTACTTTCACTTTCTATTATATCAGGCGCTTTTTCTTTTTTCTTTTTTTTTTTTTCTTTTTTACTGAGCTGTCCATTTTTTACATGTATTTTTTGACTTCTAAGTCTACTAAACAAAGCTGCAAATATGAGACTTCTTTCTGGATATATCTTTGGCTGAACATACACTTCTGGCTGGAAAGTAAGCTTTCCTTTAGAACTCTCGGACATCATTACATCTTTGTCTACTGGGCCTCCAATTTTGCTGATGCCCAGCTTAAGCCACTCTTTTGCCTTTTAATTTGTTAATGACTTGTCATTTTTCTTTTGGGCTCATTCCTTTATCTTTGACATTATAAATGTTTTAAAAAGTCCAATAAGTTTATGTGTTGATTTTTATACATTTGTTGTACTGAATACTTGATGAAGCTTTTCTGTCTCAAGACACGTATCCTTTACTTCTGGAAAATTTCCTTCCATTATTTCTTTGTAATTTTCTTGTCTCAATTTTCTGTTTTCTCCTTATGGGAATCCTATTAGTGACATATTAGATCATGGTACCTCTGTTTCCTAAATTGCCTTTATTTCCTTCAGGACCTTTGTTTGTTCTTTCTCTTTTGTACTGCCCTCTCTCATATGTTGGTGAGTCTTGATTGTCCACTTTTACTTAAACCGGAACATGATGCAGCTCATCTCCAATAGCAGGAACACTGTCAACAGAAGAAGTCATACACCGTGCCCACTTTCAGTGATATAGAGTTGAAAACAGGAAAAACCAACTTCTAGTGATACAAGTCAATATTGGTACTTAATTTCAATGGGGTAGGGCCTGGTAGAAGCATGATGGTAGCTTTTAAGACACTGTTTTCTGTTTCCTGATGTAGCTACTGCGTAGTACAAGGGTGCATTCCCTTTGTGAAAACTTACCAGTTGTACTCTTGCGATTTGGTTCAGTTTTGTGTGCTGCTTTGTTCTAAAATGGGAAGGCTTTGAGGAGAAAAACTGGTAAGAAATTTTTGATAGTGAGACTTAGAAAGTAGTCAGAAAATTAAGAAAAGACTAAATAGAGAGTTTTCAAGGTGTTCTTGATGTAGACATTTTCTGTTTTCCCCCACTAAATCTCAGGAGGGTTATTAAAACCCTCATATTGTGGCTGATGAAGGTAATCATAAGAACTCAAGATATTTTATATAGAATATATGTAGAAGGAAAGTGAAGAATCCAACAACATGGACACAAATGCATTAAGAACAAGTGAAAACTCGAAAGGAAACAAGAAAGCAGGAAGGGAAGAAGACAAAAAAGCAAATTTCCCCTTTTATGAAGAATCTTGCTGAACTTTTTTTCTGATTTGGAAGCCTTTTTGTGACCCCATAGTATATTTGCATAGCAGTATCACAGAAATTTTAGTGTTTATTATAATTATTCAGTACTGTCCAAAAGAAATAAATTCCAAACCATATGTGAAAATTTACATTTTTCTAGTACTTATGTCAAAAAAATAAAAAACAGGTAAAGTTAATTTTCACAATAAAATATAATAACATTAATAATGAACTTTAATACAGCATGTCCAAAATATTTAATATGTGATTAAAGTAATACGTTAAGGGCTATTTTGCATTTTTAAAATGAAGTCTTTGAAGTCAAGTGTGTTTTCCATCTAAACCACAACTTAATTTGGGTTAGCCGTGTTTCAGAGGCTCCATAGCCACATGTGGATGCTGGCTATCATGATGGTCAACATAGCTCTGGAATAAAGTACAATGAAGGCAGTTGACTATTCCTTCTCTTTGCATTTTAGAATTAACAGAAAGACACTACCCATTAGGTACTAAATAAATATTCACTGTTGCTGTATATTTGGATCGATTAAACTGATATAATACTCATAAAGCATTCTCCACCTTGAGACAGACAGTGAACTGGGCCCTGTGCTGGATTAGCACAGGGTATAAATTGGGACATGGATCATAAAGTGACCCCCAGATGGCCAGTTTTGACTAACACTTTATAAACATTATAGAGAAGACACAAAGTTGAGGGTGGATTTGCCTACAATTATATTTCCTTATCATATCCAAATTCTAAACATGTCATTATTTTATATTAACTTTAGAAAAGTGCCCAAGAGCATAAACTTTGGTATTACACAGACTTAGGGGTGAACGTACCTCTACCAACTTTTAGCTGAAATTACATTTATCGGTTTCTAAAATGAGGATGATATAAATCCTTATATCCCAGATCTTTTAAAAGGATTAGTTAAAGGCATAGCACATACAGGGCTTCACACAGTGCCTGGCACATAGAAAGCATTTAACATAAGTTAAGTCTTACTATTGTCATAGGGCAGGTGATAATATATATTATATTTTCAATCATAAAAAAATCCTTGATATATTTATCAAGAGTTATAACTCACCTACAAACGTATCAACATAGTTTAGAGATTTACAGGCACCATCTAGCTGCTCAGAGAGAAGCTCTAGTAACCAATTTCCTTACACTCCCTGTATGAGTTTGCCAGCACATCCATAAATGACACAACACACTGTGTGACTTAGAACAACTACTACAAAACACAAATTGTTTCATGGTTCTGGAGGCCACAAGTCCAAAATCAAGATGATGGTCTGGCCATGCTCCCCCTGAAAGAATCAGAGAAGGATCAGTCTTTCTGCCAAGTCTTCCTCCTGGCTTCTGGAAATGCTTTGGCTTTGGCAGCATAATTCCAATCTTCCCATGGTATTTTTCCTGTGCCCATGTCTCTATCTCTATGTTCACATTTCCACCTTTAATATAGACGTAGTCATATTTGGTTAGCATCCATCCTATTCCAGTATGACCTCATCTTATTTAATTACAGGTCACCTTTTGAGGTCTAAGTTACTAGAAAATGGAGTTTTAATTGTGGGGAATGTAATTAAACCTTAATACCACCCTACAGAATGAGGTTCATTCTTTTGTGAATGTGTTTACCTCTCCAGAAAGTATCCCAAATTAATTAAAACATATAAGTAGGGAGCAGAGATGAGATTAACTGGGGTCCATTACTGAAAACTAAATGTAGTACTTATAAGGCAGGTACCTCAAAAATCTTCCTACCTTTGTATTACAAATTATAAAGGGCAAGAATAATGAGAGGTTTGATAGGGATGAAGTACTCAACCAACACTTAATATGTCTTCTTACAGAGATCAGGCTAAGTGTCTGCTAAATAATGGTCAGTGATATTCTGGGAAAAGAAATACATAAACTTGTTTTGTGAAATTGCTTCATGACTGAACATGATAAACTTTAATGCATGATAAACTTTCATAAACTAAATTATGTGGTTTTCTATATATTATCTCCAGGAAAAAAAAATGACCTAAAAAACAGCAATGGATTCTTTTGTGAAATTAAATTTCCAGATGTATTGGCAAGGACCAAGGAACCAAATATAGTCCCCAAGGTCATGTCTCCATGATCCATGCAGACACACCCAAAAGTGTGTTTTGCTGATCTCATAAGTGACAATCCAGTTTAACTATCACACCAGATTTTAATGAGAAAACTGCCATTGAAAGAATATCATTAACAAAAGAATCCAAAGACATGTTCTTCTGTATTCTGCATAAATGTAAGGTTGAGCCAGAAGCAAGTGATTGCGTTGTCATCACTTCTGCAAAAATTGTGGTTTGTAATTGAAGTGAGAAAATTTAATTTCAAAGTTTAGTATCTTTCTTGTCAGGCATGGCGTTCATCCCTGTAGTCCCAGCACTTCGGAGGCTGAGGCAGGAGCATCACAGCAAGTTTGAGGTCCACCTGGGCTACACAGGGAGATCAAGGCCAGCCTAAACTACATAGTGAAACCCTGCCTCAAAAAAACAAACCAAAAAATAAAGCTTAGTATTTTTCTTAATGAATCAATAGTGTTGGCCATTAAAGGTAAACTAACTTGTGCCATTGTATTCTCATCTGAAAATAGGATGAGTATTTACTTTGTAGTGCTATGTGTTGTCATCCCCATTAGAAAGAAATATAATCAGTGAATTAGAACAGGTAACTGGAACTAAAAGAGAGAAAAATAATATGGTGGATGCCAGCTTTTAATTGTAGTTGATAGATTATTGATGGAAATATCGGTTACACTTTGTGAGTATTTGGAAACATCTGTGGATGTATTATTGCAAGAGTTGAGTTAGGAGATACTGAACATGCAATTGGGATAAGGATAGTAACTTTGAATTAATGCGATGATGTGACTATCTCTGCAGGCTGCCAATAATTGTCTCCACTGGATGAAACGTTAATGTTGTTGCTTCTCTACATATATTCCCTTCATCAGTAGAGTGTTGGGACGGCAGCCTAAAGCTCTGGGGAAGCTCTAAATAGATGCTTATTTTACCTTCTTGTAAGGTCAAACTATTTATGGGAGTTTTGTCACTTAGAGAGATAACACTTTCTTTCAGATCCAATGAGACATCAATAAAATATACCAGGAAGGCATAATTGTTCCTAAAACTGTAAGATCCCTAGAAATCGGTAAAGTGCTAAAAATCACAATCCATTTTCTAGTTGAACTACTGTTTACTTATCTGTAAAATGGGATGACTACATGCTGTAGCTCATAGGGCTTGCACAAGGATCAAATGTTTAATTAACTGTCAGGTGGCATATAGTGAACATGAATGAAAAAAATTTGGGGATATAAAACCAAAAGTTAATCATTAGTTGAAGTGTTCTATTTGTTTGAAATAAAAGGAGGTGTTATACAAAATGGTGGACTAGGGATAAAAATACCAGAACCATCACTGTTTTTGTACATCATTAAAGACCCATTATTTCGGCATTAAATTATAGTGCTCCAGAATGCCAGAATCATCAATTGGAAATCCTTCATGGTTTAGAGTTTTCCTTTGGGAAATTGATTTATGTGTCTTTGCTTATGGGTAGAATTTTCCTCATCTGGGAATGTCTTCTTTCCTGTATTTTCTTAAAGTTCTATTTAATCTTTCAACGGTTAGATTCATGTCAGTTCCTCTTTGAATTGTTCTATTTGCACAAAAGCCAATTAATGTATATGGTATCCATCCAAATTAATGGACTGTTGTCTCAAGACCCACATTAACTTGCATATCCATCTTCTTACAGTGAGATTTCAACTTCTTCCCTGGCAGGACCCAAAGGCTCTTCCGGTCCTCTGTAGGTGTAAATAATGAGGTCTCCAGAGCCTGAGAACACACTACTTCAGCCCATGCATTTACCACTCCGATTTTCAGTTCCTCTTCTTTTCTGTTAGCTAGTGACTCCCTTATTTTTTTTTCTTTTGAGCCCAGTTATTTGTCTTTGTAAAAGTTATCTTTTATCTACCATTTTAGGTAGTAGGTATAAGTTTGTATCAACTGAGTCTACAATCTTCCCGAACTGCTATATTTGTTCAATATGTAATTCTTTATTACAGCATCTGCTTCTCAACTATAGCAGTACAACACTTATTTCTCAAACGCAACATTTTAGTCTGCCTTGAAGAAGCAGGTGTCCATAGTTGCATTCGATTCACATCCTTAACATGTCATTTATCAAAACAGCCTGCACCTTGGTTGCATCCGAAAGCTTGTGCTGGTGATGTATCAATTCCAGTATGTATCTCCTGCTTTCTTTGTGCCTCAACCCATAGATGATATTGTGCCCTTTCTCAATATAATGTGTACTCTTTGCAGATACTCTCCAAGGTGACAGAAGTGAAAATCTGTGTGTACTCAGTAATGAAAGAGCTCTTGTTTGCCTTTTTAGTGTATCTGGATCTGATACATATGATAAAATTCTTTGCTTTAGTATAAAGATGCAAATAATGAGTGGCTTTTCTACTCCTGCTTCATAGAATTAAGGTATAGCCTTCCTCATTTGTGAAAACAGGTTTACTAGAAGTGATTAATAATAGATAAAAGAGAGCAATTAAATGCAATAAAATTAATTACAACTTTTTGGAGAAATTAAATCTGCTGTTAATTTGGTGATTAATAATGGCATTTAAAATCCTGGTTAGCTTTATAATTTAACATTCCAGCTAACCTTCACACCTAAACTAATTTATGAGAGGTGATTATTGGTACATGAAATAGTATCTGTTCTAAACTAATTTATGAGAGGTGATTATTGGTACATGAAATATGTATCTGTTCTAAACACTATGAGTGTACTGTTTATCTTTCAGATTCAACAAGCTCTTGATTACTTTCCATAAATAGCCACATTCATTTGTCTTTTATTCTTAGACCTGACTGCCTCATACATACGTAACCTAATAAAAAATTATAATCTGGCCAAAAAGGAAATAATATCACATATTGTTTGGTGAGGTACTTACTCATGGGATAGTATAGGTGAAATTCCATCAATCTAAATTATTACAGTATGCTAACATCAAATTTCCTCATTCTAAAATACTGAAAATAATTATTTTTACTTTCTGAATACTTTTTGACTTTTACTCTTTTTTTTTTTTTAAATAATGTCCCTTTGAAAAAAAACAGATTCAAATTTCACTGTGTATTTTAGGAAATGTACATATTTAAAATATAATTATTTAACATGAAATAATATATGTGGTGTCTTTTACATGAAAAACAAATGTAGATTCAAAAATGAAGGTACATAACTTATAAGAAGAAACCTTAAAAATTGAGAATCAAATATGTAGTGATTATATTTATTATGATGTAGCATTTTAAAACTTCACTTATTAGGTAAAAGAAAGTAAAACAATATTAAAAAGTGTTGGCATGGGATGAGATGGGTGATAGGGTGGCTGGGGATGTGTTCAGCTGCCCTGGGGAGCAGACTGGGGAAGGGTCTTCCAGTCATTCAGAAAATCTCTGCATTTTGTGTGGCATTTCACCCACCGTAAAAGGGGAGTAGTAAGGGCAACCACAGAGGGAGATGTATAGATTGATGGTTGAGACAGCATTTTCAGCTGCTCATACACAGATTGTAGTAGGAGTGTGGAGTATTCAAAAGGGAAATCCAGAGGACACTTGGGAGGTGTAGGAGTGCTAAGAACCAGGTGTATCAAAAAAATTCTGTGGTTAAAGTGACCAGATGATAAGCTAAGGCAATATCAGGCCCAGGTGCTGACACAGACTCACATGAAAGGAGCTACCAATTTTATTATCTCGAAATACCACAGTAAAAGAGGCTAATGCCAAGGATATGAAGGATGAACCAAATCACTTAGAAATTCACAAAGAACAGACATCACCAACTCTATCACATACGTATAGTCAGATCCCATCCATGCCCAGAAAGGAGGAAGAGGGGATATTCCCTATAGAGAGTTTACACTTTAACTTGAGTGAACATTTACCCTCTTTGCCAAGAAATAATGATTATTTCAACCTGGTATTACGCAGAAGTGCTGATAACATTGACATCTTTTAGAGAACGCACTATGTGCAGCTGAGAAGAATGTGTATTAGAATATTGTGGAGTGGAACACTCTGTAGACATCTACAAAGTCCATTTGTTCACAGGTTTGGTTCAATTCTGATTTTTTTTTGTTGATTTTCTGTCTGGCTGATCTATCTATTGGTAACAGTGGGATATCAAGGTCCCATTACAATTGTGTTAATGCTTATTTGAATTTTCATGTCCATTAATATATAATGTTTTATATAATTGAGTGCATCTGTATTTGGTGCATATATATTTATGATTGTTATCTCTTCATCTTTGAGTTTTCCCTTAAGTATGTAGTGACCTTCTCTGTCTCTTTTGAGCAGTCTTGGCTTGAAGTTCACTTTAACTTTAAGTAGAATAGCTACCCCTGCTTTTTCTGGGGTCCTGTCCCTTGAAGTATTGTTTTCCATCCTTTGACTTTCACTCTACGAAATTTTTCTCGAGTTAAATGGGTCTTGTTTCTTGATCCATTCTGCCAATCTGTTTCTTTTGATTGGTGAATTGAGACCATTTACACTGATGTTTATAACTGATAAGTATTGACTTATCCTGGTCATTTTATTTTCCTATTGCTGGTTTCCTATCTTTCCCCTCTGTTTAACTGTCTTTTTTGCCTGGTGGATTCTTTCTATTGGCTCTTTAGGGATAGTAATCTTCTTTATCTCTAAAATATCCTTCAGGGCATTTTGGAGGGCTGGTTTGGTGGTCATGAATTTCTTCAGATGTTCTTTGTCATAGAAATATCTTATTTCCCCATTGACTTTGAAAGATAGTTTTGCAGGGTACATTGATCTGGGTTGAAAGCTGTTTTCTTTTGGGACTTGCAATACTTTGCTCCAAGCTCTCCTTGACTTAAGGGTTTGTGTTGAGAAGTCTGCTATAATTCTGATGGGCTTTCCTTTATAAGTGATTTGTTTCTTTTCTCTTGCAGCTTTTAATATTCTGTCCTTGTGCTGAATTGCTGGAATCTTGATTATTATATGCCTTGGTATAGATTTATTTTGATCATGAATAATTGGAATTCTATATGCCTCACTTATCTGTATGTCTAATTCTTTTTCCATGCTTGGGAGATTATCTGCTATTACTTCTCTGAACAGGTTTTTTATGTTGTTTGTGCTGACTCCTGCTTTTTCATTGACTCTGATCAATCTTATATTGTTCTTCTTTGCATCATTTTGTTGCTGTTGGATTTTTTTCCATAGTCCCTTGCTATTTTTTTTTTTTTTTTGGGTACTGGGGGTCAACCTCAGGACCTCGCACGCCAGCAGATGCCCATGCTGCTGAGTGATATCACCGGTCCTTTATTCATATGTGGGCGATGGGAAGCGAACTCAGGACCTCGTGCTTGCCAGGCAGGCGCTTATGCCGCTGAGCCATCTCACCGGCCCATCCTTTGCTATTTTTAGGAGATCTTTCTTTAGCCACAATCCTGTCTTCTAAGTCTGATATTCTATTCTCTTTCATTTGGTCAATTTTGTGAGCTTTCAATAGAATTTTTAATTTCTTGAATATATCTGTTTGAACCTGTTTCATGGATCCCACTTCTTTCTTTTTTTTTTTTTTTGTGGGTACCGGGGTGTCGACCTCAGGACCTCGCGCGCCAGGAGGCGCCCGTGCCGCTGAGCGATATCACCGGCCCCTTTTTCGTATGTGGGTTCTGGGAGTCGAACTCGGGCCCTCGCACTTGCCGGGCAGACGCTTAAGCTGCTGAGCCATCTCACCGGCCCGATCCCAGTTCTTTCTTATATTGGGTATTCATGGTTTCTATCATTTTCCTATGCTCCTCTATTTTTTTTTTTATCTATACCTACTTCAGGTTTGCTGAGCAAGTCCATCATTATGGTCATCATCTTTTTTTTTTTTTTTTACCTGGGAGATTATTTCTTCTCTGATTTCCTCTATAGCCTCATGCATTTGTTTTTTAACGCTGCTATCATTTTAGAGAATTCGGGTGGGTGGCTTCTGAATTCCTTTCTCTCTTTGGCCCCTCAATTTGTCCTGGGTGGGCTGGAGGTCTGGGGTTGCATTTTGCTTCTGTGTCTCGTCATTTTCTATATTTTTAAATTTTATTTTGTTTTCTATGTTGATGGTTGTAAGCTTCTTATAGTAGATAGCTTTATTACTAGTATCGAGGCTTCTCTAGGGGACGTCTGTTCCTCAGAGATGTCTTCTAGGTGTAGGTGGATCTTGGTCTTTGTGTCTGTCCCAAGATCCTACCTTCCCAATTTATTGAAGATGAGAAGTTGCTCTCTATTTGGCTCAGCACCCAGTCTTTTGGTACCGGATTATGGTGATGGTTATGATCCCAATCACATTGTTGTCATACAAAGGAGAACAACTGATTACAACAAGTATGACATCCTGGTAAAGTACTACAATTAGCAATAGCCATTGCATCAAACACAGCCTAAAACCTGACAAATGTGTTAACTATTAGTTTGGTACCTTTAACGATACAGGCAAGATCTACAGTTATACAACAAAATCCAACATTATTCAGGAACTTGTAAACAAAGAGTTTCCCCTTAGTAGAGTGATTTTACTCTCCAGTGGGAAAATTTAAGAGGGATAGAGGACAAAACAGAAAGCTAAATGAAGAGAAATATAGTAAAAGCAAGACTGGAGGGCAAAGGATGATCGCCCAGGTTTTGGGAAACTGGAGAAGGGGGCAGGAAAGAGAGAATGAAGAAGAAAGCAAAGGATTATGGAACCAGACCAGAAAGACTAGAGTGTTCACTCACATGAATGTTCACTCGTAAAATCAAGAGAGATAGTTGAGGAAAGAGAGAAAGAAGGTGAATAGATCAGAGCAAGAATAAAGGTAAAGACCTCAACAACCCAAAAAAGAAAAAACTGTTTTTCTCTGTGTCTCTCCCAGTTGCTGTGGCACCCTCAGACAGAGGCAGCTCCCAGTGTGCGCAGTGGGCTCCTCGCGGTCGGACCAGCCCCGCTGTCCCACCTGCACTGACGCTTCTCTGTCCTCTCGCACTGCTTGTTGCCAGGAAGGGAGGGGTGGGTGCTGCAGGCTGGCTCTGCTCCTGCCACACCGCAGAGACAGCCAGTCTCACCTCGATCGCCTCTGCTGCGGGGGCAGTGCCAACTTCACTGGTCGCGGGGGGGGGGCGGGTTTGTGCTGTTCCACTCACTGTCTTCACAGCCACTACCACTGTCATGCCCTGCTGTGACGCTGTGGTCCCCAGCCTTAGTGACTCACTGCTTCTGCCACAGCTCAGTGGCAACTCAAGGCTGCTCAACCACTTCCATCTCCTCTCCCACGGGGGCAGTGCCATGGCTGTTTCAATCCCACGCGTCTGCATCCCTCTCCCTGGTCACAGGGAAGAAAGATCTCGGATCGCCTCCACTGTGATCCCCGACCTTGTTGTTATTAAGGGTTCCGGTTAGTTAGGGTGCATGACAAAAAAGAAAAGCTGGCATCTCCATGAGGAGGGAGCAGTGCTGGTGAAATTTGCTGGCAGACTGCTGCACTTTCTGTGTAGCAGAAGGCACAAGAGGCAAGCAGCCTTGTATCCCAAATTTGTCCTATTTGGCTTGAGTTAACCACACCTTTGCAGTCCATCCATTTCTTGTAGACTTCACAATACGGTGACTCTTACTTACCACACAGGTGGCATGCCACCGGCAGACTAGATCGCTGTTTTGTAAAGTCCTACATCTATGTTTTGTTTGATCTGCAAGTCTCTTATTTCAGATTTATTTGGGCATTGGGATGTATATCCCTCCCTCTCCTCCTATTACCTGTGTTTTTAGTTGATTTTCTCTGAGTAGCTCCAACGTGACTCCTCCTCTATTCAGCCATGTTCAAAGAAAACATTGACATCTTTTCATAATGAGATTCTTGCCTCTCACTTGGTCCTCCACTCTTGTCCCAAAAGTGTCAGAAATAACAATGGCTGTAGTTCGATACCAGTTAAGTTATAGAAAACATATGCTCTTTGGTAGATCTGGGAGAAAGGAAATAAATATCTTTTTGTGCAAACTCTATTTGAATGTCTTTCTCCCATCTTTTTCAATGCGAGTTTTGTGCAGTAAATAGATGACACAAATTGAAAAAGAAATCATTCTCTTTGGCTACTGTTCTTGGTGCAGACACATATCCACTGCACTTGCCAGATTTGCTTCAGAAGGGAGAGCCCTCTCATGCTGATGGAGGTCCAAAGCTGTCAGCTGCACATCCCATCAGCAGAGTGTCTGGGAAATGATATCCTCCTCCAAGTTGCTGAGGTTTCTATTGCTATAATTCTTCCTTCTTCAGTGGGCCTTAACACTTTTAAGACCATATCTAGGGGCCGGTGAGATGGCTCAGCGGCGTAAGCGCCTGCCTGGTAAGCGCGAGGGCCCAAGTTCGACTCCCGGAACCCACATACGAGAAAAGGGCCAGTGATATCGCTCAGTGGCATGGGAGCCTGCTGGTGCGCGAGGTCCTGAGGTCAACCCCCGGTACCCACACACACACACAAAAAGGCCATATCTACATAATCTCATAGTGCTTTTTTTTTTTTTTTTTGTTAAAGAAAAGGATACCAACAGTACAGCTAAAAATACCATGCAGTAAAAGAGATTATCTTACTGGAAAATAACTTGATCCTACCAAATGTTAAACTAATTTCTAAGTCCTCAACCAATTACACATGGGTTTTTAAAACTTGTAAATGAAATAAGTTATAATTTTATACCATTGAGTCACTGTGTTTCATAAATATCTGATACAATTACATAAGAGTAATTTCTTCTAATAGACTTTACTATTGAAAATAATTCACAATACAGGACATTTTTAGTTATCAGGATTTGAAGTTATACGTGTATGTGTTTATGTGTCTATGTAAAATTCTTATTTTCATTGTTTTTGGTCATATATACATATATGACCAAAAAATAATTTGGGATAATTATCCCAAATAATTTTGAAATAGATTAGGGCCATGGCAGGCTGGCTAGAAGATGGGATGTAACCTGTCAATTAGGAAGATCCAGAGGGGAGGCTGGGAGCAGGATGTAACCACGTAGCCTGATCCAGAACGGAGGGACCCTGTCAGTCAAGGCCAAGATGTGTAGGCAAAATAACCTCCCACAACCAGATCCGGACGATGAAAGAGGCGGTGGGCGTTGACGTCATCGCCACCGCCGCAGCCTTGCTGCACCGCTCTTCTGTTTCTGCAGTTCCTCATCCTGTCTGCAATGCATCTCTCTTCTTTTCTTCACTCTTTCCTTTTTTCCCGTTACTTTGCTTTCTTTCACCTTTTCCTTTTTTTCCTTCATGTTGACTCTTCCTTTACTTCGAATAAAAGTTGTATTTAACTGCACACCGGTTGTCCTGGCCAATTCTTCAGGCGGGACAGAAAGAGCCTGAAATCTTTGGCTACTGTGCCATCTGGAAACTACTTGATAATTTGATATATTTAAATATGGCACAGGTGAGAATGGTACAGTGTCTCTGCTGAGAGATACAAGAATTCAGACTAGAGAGTGTGCCCTTTGGAGACAAGCAAACCTGGGTTGAATCTTGGTTCCGGGTAGCTGTGTAAGCTATACGAGTTATACAATTTCTTTGATCCCTTCAATTTCTGGAACTTTAAGAGGCAACAAGAATGTTAACCCTGTGATGCTGTACTAAGAATTAATCATGGGGCTGACATTAAAGTGCTTCTCATGGCACTGTCATAAAATAGGCTTCCAATAAATTTACTATCTTGCAACTAGTTTCAGATTCCATGCACCACTGCAGTCATGAGGTTTTGTTTCAAAATACGTTTCTCTGCTTTCCATAATAAGTTTTATCTCTGTATTTTACTATTTTTCTCATCTTTGTCACTTTAACTTGAACATATTTTTAAAAGACGTACCTTTTCTTTATGCCCACTCTTTAGGTCTTCCTCTATATGGCCAATTCATTCAGACGTAAGAGTGAGAACTGCAGCATTAATTCATTAAAGTTTGGGTGTACAATTAAAAAGCAATTCTTGGTACCATTTGGGAATTAAAATACTACTAATTTTGATAATCTGTGTATGAATCTGTACATGAGATTTGAAAATCTTAAACTACATCTTGAGCAGGTATATAAAGTCTCATGTATTTGATTCCTGGCTGATATGCAATATTTGTTTATTGAATGGATGTTTTTGAATAAGATGCTCATGTTTCCATACTATACAAGAAAAACAATGTTTTTCTTCAAACTCAGGAATACTTACAAAAAAAAACAAGCTGCCAAAGATGATTCATAAGCAATGTCCTCAAAATAAGGAACACTGAAGAGAACTAGAATATACTCTGGTTCCAACACTATCCCGACTGTAACTTCAGACCAGTTACAGTCTCTCCCCAAGTCTCAGTTAAAAAATGGAAATTTTGGGGCCGGTGAGATGGCTCAGCGGCGTAATCACCTGCCTTGCAAGCGCGAGGGCCCAAGTTCGACTCCCAGATCCCACATACGAAAAAGGGGCCGGTGATATCGCTCAGTGGCACGGGTGCCTGTTGGCACGCGAGGTCCTGAGGTCGACCCCCCGGTACCCACAAAAAAAAAAATGGAAATTTTGGACTCATGCTCTCTAGACTTTTCCAATATGTGCTCAGTTCTTTGAATATATTTCCTATGGAGCAAATAACACATGTTCGCAACTACAACTAGTAGTTTTGATTGTCACCTCACTTTAAAGGACCTTTAAAATTATGTGGGCTTCAGTAACTACATAGATGAGGTTTAACAGGCCCATAGTAGTGGGTTTTATTGTAACCATTAGACCTGCACTATGCATAGGAATATGGCTCTTGGTTTCCATATGCTATGAATGCAGAGAGCGCAGGGACTGTATCTACTTACTCACTGTTGAATCCCCAATACCTTTGAAACTGGTGACATGTGGTAAGTTTTGTTGAATAAATGGTAAAATGTTTCTTCCATGAATAAAAGTATCTACCTACAAGGAAACTTTCACTGCAAATATACTGTGCATCATCTAAACAAAATGGAACACAGTAATACAAAAATATCTGCAAAAGCTACTAGGAATTAAGGAGATTTTTCCAGGAGATAAAAGGAGTCTAGTCCTAGAAAACTAGGTGGTAGATTATTCCTACGAAACACAGGATAGAAATAAGTGAAGCATTTAGTCCCACAAGGAAGGAGGCTCTGGCAAGTTGTTTTAAGGAATGTGATCTCTGAGCTAAACCCTGAGAGATGATTAGAATATAGATAGGTGGGAAAAGGAAGAAAGATATTCCAGTTTGAAGTAGCATGCTATGAATGAAGGCATGCAGTTATGAAACATTGCTGGTGTCTCCTAGGACCTACCTCTAGTTACAGTAGGCCATTAAACAATGGAGAGCAACTTGGAAAATCTAATATATAAGTTCTGCGTTAGATGGATGTTAAGTTATTTAGTAATTAACTAGACAGTGGTGGTGGATTCTGAAGGGAATCCTAATTGAGAATCTATTTAACTGACTAGCTCTTAAGAGGTTGGAATATAGCACAGAAATGACAGCATTTAAATCAATGCTTCTGACAAGAGAAAGCAATTATTTATTATAAATGTATTTGAACTGAGTATATTTTTAAATTCTAGGACAAAAATGATGGCCAAATAAACCTGGCCATCATCCATGAATGGTGATATTTTTGTTGTTGACATCTATCTGCCATTGACCCCAGAAGTGCACCTGTAGTCAGGTAGATAAATGAAATACACATTCTAAGAGCGTGCCTGAGGTTACATGTGTACTCATGGAATGAAGACTCGATGCAAATTGTTCTAAGAATTACAATTTTGAGTTTTTTCCTCTCCTGTCTTGACTTACATTCTTTAATTTTACTGCTATGCTATGTGACTGATAAAGGTTTGTGCAAACTTTCTAAGTGACTCACTCTGACGGGCAACTAATAAAGCATGAGCTTTCAACTTCTCTGAATTTTACACATACATTCTGCATTTAGTTAATTTATTATCTTATCCTAATGTTTTTTTCTGCTTTCCTTCTGCATTCTGCACTATGCTATAATCTCCCATGGAGAATGACCTTATCTGTCACTGCTATATCTCCTGTGACTAACCTAGTGCTGAAACAGTCTTCACACTCAGGAATATTTATATGAGCTAATGGATAGCTGTATCTGAGTTCTACATAACTACAAAGGAACATTTATCAGCACATGGAAGAAAATTCTGAGGATGAAATATACTATGACCCAACTTGCTATGCCTCTCATGAGGCTGCTTTGTAAAAAGATCTATTATTCTGCCATCTGCTTTACAATATTTTTCCATTTCCTGACTGTCACTTTTTAAAACTATTTCTGTAAATAGAATTGTTTCTTCCTTCCCTGATGCTCTTGCTGAAGTGAGCATCATTTAGGCTGCCTACTTGTCCACTTCTCTTAACATAGCCTTCACATGCCCTTTGGAGTTGATGCCTTCATAATGCACAGCAACCCAGGCCAAAAACTTTTCCCAACACAGATTCCTTAAAAGAGTTGCCAAGAACCAAACTCTTCATGACACCCAGTTTATCTCCACCTGTCCTCTAGTGACTATTCCCAACGTTAGTTTTTTCTTATTCCACCATGCCCCTTTCCTATTTACTTTCAGGAGACAGTTTTGTATAGCTTTTAGAAACAGAGCACCCCTCCCTACCTGCAAATCCATCTATAATTGCAAATATAATTACATTTTTCCCTTCTAGTCTTATAAATATCTCTCTTTCTCTTCAGGGACAACTCTTTCCTTGGGTTGTTGCCTTTAATTCCCTCCATTCACCCAAGTTGCTTGCTCTATTGATTATTGATATTTTCCCTACAGCTTCATTGTCTTGTTCCCACTAGATCATTCCTCTTAGAATATATGAAGGGTTCCCTTGACCACATTCTGGTCTGTTTTCTGCTCCATCTCAACCATCCTTTCACTTTCGTACTCGTCCTCCAGAGTTCAGCTCATTGTGATCCTGTGCTGCACAGAAACTACTTAACCAAAGGTGACCTGCAGGTAAACTTTACATTAACAAACCTAAAGAACTTTCCTGACACAATAGTATAGCGGAACTTATCTTTAATTATTGCTTCCCATTATATTCTTTCTTCTCCCATTCATCTCTTACTTTTACAAACCTCTGGTTCTCAGTCTTCTCACTAGTCTATTTTTTTTTTTTTTTGGTACTGGGAATCGAACTCAGGACCTTATGCTTGCCAGGAAGGCACTTGTGCTGCTGAACTATATCCCTAGCCCTATTTCTTTCTAATCACATTTTAAACACTGATATTTTCCCAAGGATGCTGTATTGTACCTGCTACTTCATTTGTTACCCCTCCCTTTCTCTCAGTGACCTCATCAGTTATCATGGATTTATCTATTTCATATACAACTTCACTATATTGTCATTACCTTTGACCCCTTTTCTGGGTTTGGGACAACAAATAGTCAACCCTTCGAACTGGGCATCTCCCCATACACATTTCAAGCAAATCAAACCTAGAATTTTGAAGCTTACTTTTTTCTTTTAACATTATAACTGTTATGGCTAGTATCTAGATATCCCCCCAAAGCCTCATCAGCTCATAGGTGGGGATTTTGGAGCTGGGTGGATCTAGGGGAGTGGTGGCAAACCTATGGCATGTGTGCTGCAGCAGGCACACAGAGCTCTCTTTGTTGGTATACAATCCAAGTCACGCCAGCAGCTGAGCATTGGACATTAAGGTTTAATTGTAGTGTTGGCACTTTGCCATAAATAAGTGGGTTTTGGATTGCAGTTTGAGCACTCGATCTCTAGAAGGTTCACCATCACTGATCTAGGGCATGTGATACTGGGATTTAGGGTATGTGGTAATAAATTAGTCCACTGATTGGAATTAGTATAGTTCCAGGTGTGGCTGAGTGGATTTACTGAAAACAGAAGCTCCACCCTGGGTGTGCATGGTACCACCCAAAAGATTTGTAGCCCATTTGGAATAAAAGAAAAAGGCAGACTGCTGCTGCTTGCTGCTTGCTGGCTTCTGCCTGCCACACCATGAACTGTCTCCTCTGTGATCCCCTGTGTCATAAAACCCCACCTTGCAGCCAGCCATCTATGGACTGAAACCTCTACAAACTGTGAGCAAAAATAAACCTTTGCTCCTTTAACTGTGGGTGCCCGGTATTTTGTCTCAGCATTGAGAAAAGTAACTAAGACACTAACTTTAGATGTATTTTTCTCATGTATTACAAGGCATCCTGTTAGTATCCAACTGAAGGATTCCAAACAGAAAACTCATCAGATGGTACCCTTTTTTTCCATTCCATTCCATCCCATTCCATTCTGTCATTATCTTTATCTGTTATCAATCATGGTTTAATGAGAAAAGCAGAACCACTTTAAAAATGACAAAAATAAATAGATATAGATATATATTTATATTCGATCTGAAGGAATCATTGAGTCTAGGTAAACAGTTTATCTATGGATGTTCCATCATCTGTTGCTGGATCTGAAGAAAACAGAAGAAAAACCAGCAGGAAGTGGAAGGGCTATGGCCCAAGCTAGTACCTAAGTCAAATAAGTGAGCTAACAACAATGTATGTGAAGTGCAAAGGTCCCTAGTGTTCCCAGTGACATTTATTGCAATATGAGACAAAGAGAGAAAGAGAGAGAAAGAGGTGATTGAAGCATATAATTAATCATTTAATTTTTAAAATTACAGTAAAACACATATTGTCACTAATCCCTCTTAAAATACCTGCCTTGCTTCAAACACACTTATCTCATCATTCTTGTCACTCTCTGAAGCAGTTCTGGAAATCCTCTTTTAGAAGTATTTTTAGTTGTGCTGCCATGGCTGCTTAGATGTCCTGAATGGATTCAGATATTTGCCTTTTGTGGTCATTTTGATTTTGGGAAAAGAGCCAGAAATCACACTCTGCAAGATCCAGTGAATAAGGTGGATGAGGACACACCATAATGTTCTTACAAGCCTACCTTTCTATTGTATAGCACTCAGCAGCAGTATTCACTGTATTTTTTTATCTTACCTTGTAAAGATATTAACAAAAGAGAACTTCTAGAACTGCTTCAAAAAGTGGTGAGACCAGAGGGATAACTGTGTGTTGTAGTCAGGGTTTGCAAAGAAAAAGATATAATACAGGACACATAATTTATAGGATTATTTTATAATAGTTACCCAAAGAGTCATACACAAAAGAGTGTAGGAAATCTGTCCACACACTAAAGACCCAAAGAATCCAGCTGAGGACCTGGATTCCACAGCAATGTCCTGCATGAGTCCAGCTGAAGACCTAGAGCCCATGGCAATGCCCCCCATGAATCCAACTGGAGGCCCAGAGCCCACAATGTCTCATGCAAGTCTGTTTCACAGATCTGCACTGGGAAGGCCCAAAGGTCTGTGGTGGTAGCTAGAAAGTCTGCACCAGCGGGATGAAGGATCTGTGCCAGCAGGCTGAGGGATCTGCACCGGAGCCAGGAAGTGACACTCAAAGTAAGGAACAGAGCTCCCCCAAAAAGTACCACAGCTATCCTCAGCAACAGTGAGGGCCTGAGCGCCTCCTCTGGTGAGAACTACCAAGTCCGTATCAGGAAAGCAAGCACGACAATCTCCTTCTGGAGAACCTACAGCACCACCTCTTCCTCTCCAGTTCTCCTTTTTATGTTGTTGGCAACAATCCTCAGGTGGGCCCTCCACACCTAGCACCACGCTGATTCAGTTTAGCTGGGTGTTACAAGTTGAGCACCAGTTGTCAATCCACCACACTGCGTTCAAAGAAAATGGAAATATTTTGAGGGGAAATAATAGCATATGTCATTTGTTTCAATAAAGTTTTTTAATTTTAATGTTCACTGTAAACAGTAACTTCTTCCTTCCATATTTCACACAGAATGTTTCACATTGCCCATACTAATCTGAAATTATTAAGTACAGGGAATTCTGAGAAACATAGTTCTAACTTAGCTAAATTGACACAATGTGGGTCATCACAACACCCAATTAGTTAACAAACACTGACAGCTTCTGAAATCTACCTTTTTATCCACAACTTTGCTGCAACAGTTCACTTCAACATCCAAAGACATCTTTACTTGCTTTCTTTCATCTAGTCCAACTAACATCCATGCAAACATCCTTCACAACACTGTTATACTGCTCTACCTACAAAAATCAAACTTCAAAGTATTTCTCAACTCACACATAGGTCTCACATTATCCACAAAATTAGGAATTAAGTCCAAGTTCTTTAGCCTAGTATAAAAACCTTTAAGATCTGGTCTCTACCACCTCTTCAAACCTCATGTCCATTATTCTTCTTGCCTTGAACTTCAGTGAATTGAAAATGTTTATAGTTTTCAGCCCCCCCACAAATTTATAAATCTGTGCATATTGTATCTTCTGTCTCAACAAATCTCCACTGCATCTGACCCAAGACACAGTTAACCTGACCAAAATTTTTATCCAATTTAGATGCAATTTCATTTGAAAAATCTTTCACTGACCTCCAACTATTCCTTGCTTTAGACTGGTTTAACTTAACTTTGTCTGAGCTCCGATAGCACCACACCTTGGGTATTTTGTTTCCAAAGCAAGCACCACATTATTTTGAAATTATTTAGTTGGACTTACTATTCTTGGGCAATAAGTTCCTTTCAGATAAGGACTGAGACAGGTTTGTTTTCTTTATTTATCATGGATAAGATTAAGTTTGATGCATAAAAGATGTGACAGTGCTAGCTACACCAAACTGAAGTAACAAAGCCTTTGTGTCATTGAGCAAATGCACTCTGGGACTGGCCCTGTGATACCAAGGAAGGAGGAAAGATGAAAATACACATCACTGTGGTAGTGTCAGAGATATCTAACACTTTGTCTCCTTCCAGGCTGCCTTCTAGTACTTCTTTCTGGGAAGACTTCAATGAGACGAGAAAATTAAAACTCTCAGACAATTACAAAGTTTATGCTTTCTATGAGGAGATATGGGTATCATGGAAAATATATATTTTTCAAAAATTCTCACATCAAAGTAGGTTTGGTCACTCAAGAAAATTCTCTGGAGATTATTTATAATAATTTAATGAACATATTTGTTAAATCGATAATAAATATATGAAAATCTATAACTTTCTTTTAAGCTAACCATGAATAATTAGAAAATATAGTGAAACAAATAATCTTATTCTCACTCTAAATAGAGAATACCTAGAAATTAACTTAATAAGAAATATAAAAGCTTTTATGAAGAAAACAATGAATCTTCACTGACTTGCACACAGGAAGATTTGAATAAATGACTACATGACATTTCTGCTTGAGGAGAGTGACTCTGAAAAATAATGTTAATGCTTTTTATAATGCTTAATAGGCTCATGCAATTTGTTCATAATCTAAAGAAAACATTTGAAGACCTTCACAGAACCATTTAAATGCTTATTTGGGAGCATAAATGGATAAGCCTAAGTATGCAAATTTTGAAAAAGAAAAGTTATTATGGGAACCCTAACCTCTCAGGTATTTTAAAATGTATGTAGTACTAAAATAATTAAACACTATAAAAATCATAGAAGATTAATGAAATAGAAAAATAGTTCCAAGGCATAAACTAATATATATAAGAAATAAAACCTAAAGGCAGAATTTTAAATCTGTGTAAACAAACTACAGTGGTATGACAATAGCATATATATAAGTATATATACAAAAAATAAAATAACCTCCTGCTTTTATTTCAATATCCACAGTGTAGTCCAAATGAATTAAAAGAGTACATGTTTAAAAAAAAAAAGAGATTATCTAATTGAGTGGTTCTCAACCAGGAGTGGTTTTGTAACTGCTAAAAATTCTACAGTGCACAGTAAAGCCACTCACAAGACAGAATTATATGATTTACAATTTTAATAACATCAGTGAGAAAACATGATCTAGTCAAAAGGCCCAAATCAATAATAGTGGTTAACTATGCAAAGTATTAGCACACTTAAAAATACTAGAAACCAAAAAGGCAAATAGATTAAAATGGCATTTAAAAAGTGTAATAAGGCTGGTGAGATGGCTCAGTGGTGTAAGCGCCTGCCTGGCAAGCGCGAGGGCCTGAGTTCGACTCCCAGAACCCACATACGAGAAAAGGGCCGGTGGTATCGCTCAGCAGCACGGGTGCCTGCTGATGTGCGAGGTGCTGAGGTCGACCCCTGGTACCCACAAAAAAATAAAAATAAAAATAAAAAAATAAAAAGTGTAATAAATATGACTTTAGGATTGCTTCAATTAGAATTGGGAATGGGATAGATTAATCAGATTTCAATCAAGGTCAGAAGCCATCAAATGACTTGAGCACGTGCTTAACATAAAATATTATTAGCTATATAACTAAATTTGGAATTATGAGCAGCCTGTAAGAAGTAAAGAAAACTCTAAAGAATATAAAAAATAATAGCTGTTAGGAGCAATAACTACCACTAGAGCTGAAATAGGACATGCAAGGAAGAAGTCTTCCAAGTGTTCACATGCACTTGTTGGAGAGGGCTGGCTGACTGATCGCTGTGGTGTCCTAACAACAGAACTTGATATAAATCTGTCCTCCAGATTTAAGTATTTAGGGCCTATCCATCAGCTGATCTTAAATTACACTGGTAGAGTTTTCTCCCTCTGGCATTCCTTTCTGTCAGGAAGACTAGAAAGAGGTTGCACTCTCCTCCATGGATTTTCCTTGGTTACATTTTGAATCTGTCCTTTTCTCCAGTTCTTGATTTCAGACCCCTGTGATGCTCAGGTGCATTTTTGGCATTGTTTAGTTATGTGAAATACCTCTCTCTCTTTATAATCTATTCTGCTTTTTGTGTAAGCAGAAAGATGGAGAGGTAGGAGGAGTAGGTGAGAGAGAGGAGGAAAGGGAGAAAATAAAAACAAAACTGACATGAATAAAAATTAAAGAAGAAATTCAAATGGCTTATAAACACGAAAAACTGTTCAAACTTTCCAATCTCTAATCCTTAAATTTTGAAATTTTGATACACCTGAGTATTAGAAAATATTTTGAAAAATTATGCACAGCTACAATGTTCTCTCTCTTTTTAGTACTTTATTTTTTATCTTAGAGATCACGACTTTAGTAGTGACTTGGTGTGACACATGTAAGTATTAGAAAATATTTTGAAAGTGATATATCTAAATATTAGAAAATATTTTCAAAAATTATGCAGAGCTATAATGTTCTCTCTCACTCTTTTTAGTACCTCATTTTTTCATCTTAGAGATGATGATTTTAGTAGTGATTTGGTGTTGAAAAAATTACCCTCATATATATAATTGTCAATTCATTTACACAATCCAGTGGCCTAGATGAAATAAAGTGTAAGAGTAATAGCAAGCATTTAACAACAGGAAGACACAAGGGAGCATAATGATTGAAAAATGCAAAATAAATATCTTATCTGCCTGAATTCATTGATCTAATCAAGAAGCATGCTACTGTTGATGCCATGATTACTGTGATGTACCCACAGTGGAAAAGGAAGCGTTTGTTTGCACTTGTGCTAAATGCTGTCCTAGGACTTATTATCGTAGAACTGACACATTTTCAAAACAGTGCATTTAAATTAACTAAAAACTGTAATCAGGGAATTGAGGAATGAAGATCAAATTTTTAACATACCAAATAGTTTTAATTATGTAGATAGAAGAAGGCCAATCTGATAAATAATAGCGGATAAAATTTTTGAAAACTTACTAGATGCCTGACTCAATGACTACGAAATTATAACTTTTGAGGTCAGTGCTATTATTTTCCCCATCTTACAGATGAGAAATTAAAGCTGAATAGATGAAATAAGTAGAAGTACTTGCATTCAAATTGTTATTTATCTGACCACAAAACTAATGCTTACTTATAAGATATTGATATTGTTTTACCCACTAATTTTAATTAAATAATATTATTCCGATTTTAAAATAAAGCTTTTACCTTTTGGAAAAATATTTTAAAAGTACAAATCGAAAATAAAAACATCAACATATTGTCATATTGTCTTCTAGCAGGTTTTATGCAAATATATACTCTTATCCCAAATTGAGATTGTATTGTATATCTTAGAATCTGTTTTGTTTTCCCTAACTATATGTCTTAAGCAATTTCTAATGTTAGTAAATGGTAGTCTAAAACATGAGTAAGAAATAATGTTACAAAGCATTTAATCACATAGGTAATATAATGATTTTTAATCAATTCTATATGGTAAACACTTGGTTTATTTATAATATTCAGTCTTATAAATAGTTATATAAAATACAATCTTTATAATCATTCAGAAATTTCTTTTCCATAAATTAATAAAAATAATATTGTATAGAAAGAAATCATGAACAATTACCCTCCAGATAAACTGCATCAATTTTTAGAAGTTTGTGAGAAGACACATTTTTCTCATCTTCTTGACCATAATAACTCCTGGTTGTTGTTTAATTTTAATATTTATAAGGAAACTAGTGGTCTCATTGCCTTACTTTTAATTTCTGTCCTTATTTTCTATATTAGGTTTATTTCATTCCAAGCATCTTAAATATGCCCTGATTAACTCAAGCACAAAAAAAATTTTTAGCTGTGTGCTGTGGCTATGTTTGTGATGCCAGCACTTGGGTGGCCAATGCAGGCCAATGCACTGTGAATTTGAGGCCAACCTAGCCTACATAGTGAGTTCAGGGCCAGCCTGAACTACACAGAGAGACCCTGTCTCAAAAAAAAAAAAAAAAAAAAAAAAAAATTAGGAGAAAAAAGTATTTTAGAATATTGGATAACTTGAAACATTGAAATTACAAATGAGTATTTTTTAAGGTGTTGTTGAAACAACTTGATCTTGACTTTTTTCTACAAAGAGTGTTGATTGTCCTAATTTGTTTCATGAGGAGTAAGGTTCTGGCAAAACCCTGTGGAGTAGGCGGCATGTTTCCGCAAAAGGAAATAATAGCCGTAAACAACAGATGTGAACCTTTCTAGTGAAAAAAAAAAGTATCCCAAGATATTATTTGAATATTAGAACTTCTCCTTTAAGAAATTATTTCTTGTGTACTCTTGACTTTCTCAACTACCTTTTGGCCTTTTCTTATTGTATTATATATCTTTTTACATATGAGAATATATGTCACATTTTTATATTTGTTATAAATCTTTTTCCTACAGTTTGATTTTGCATTCAAAGTTTGAATATCATTATTTTCAAACTTTTATAAAATTTGATGTAGTTAAGTAAGAAGGCTTTCTGCTTTATTGTTTTTGTTTTTGCTGTTGTATTAAAAATATTTTTCCCAGCCTAAATATCTGTTCAAATGTGTGATCATAGCTACTCTCTCTGGTCTTTACCTTATTACTTATATCTATTTTCTTGCACTTTATTTTACCTTGCTTTTTGTTTCTGTCTTATTCTTTACTGCTCCTCCTTCTCCTGTCTTATATTCTAATTTGATCAATCGCTCCGTCAGTTCTATTGAGAAGATGTCCATTCACTTTCAAATGACAGTTGCAACTTGGCTTTTTAATTTCTCAATATTAAGTTTTTTCCCTGGATCTTACCAGATTTCCCATATCCTCAGAGGCCAAGAGACACCCCATGAACACAGAATTCAACTTTAGTAACTCTAATATTGCTCTTGTCATTCTCCTCACTCATTTTCACTCTACGCTCTTAGGAGAATTTGACACTATTTCAGTCTTCCTTACCAGGTGTTCAAATACAGCAATAAAGCAATCCAAACAATGGAGAAAAGTTGTGCTCTGAGGCCAAACATAAATAAGAATGCACTCTGCCCATAGCACAGAGGACCATGCCTTGACTACTCAGTGTTTGAATAGCAAATGGAGATTCAGTAATTAAAACATTGAATATATCTGAATGTCAAGTATTAAAAGAAGTTATTTTTTAACTTCCTATTAAGGAAATCTTTAAACATACAGAAGCAGGGATTGAATACGATTTAATGTATTTCTGTGTCCTTATCTCCCACTTTCAACAATTAGCAAGATTTTAAGAGTACTTCCTAAAGATGAGCATATCAAAATATTTAATATTTTTCTATGAAACTTTTCACAACAATATACTTCTAAAAGAATTCAGTGATTATTATATGCCTAATACAGCTAACAACAATTTAATTCCTCCTATTTATACAGGGATGATATCAGAATCCCCAAATATGATATAAGGGAAACTCCCAACCTGTTTGATGTCTGATACGCTGAGTTTGTGTTCTCTAAAACTGAAGAATGAATTCTAGGAACAACAGAGGTTAAGAGTAGAAAATGTTTATTAAGAGATAGAAAGCTCCTACCAGAGGGACAGGAGGGGACCCAAATGGGTACCCCAGAGATCCCACTTCATAGGGAAATTTTATAGAGCAAAACACAAGTGGGTACAATTTGGGTTACAGCTATGATGAACCAATAAGATTATAAATATAGCCACTTAGGTATTATTGATCCAATGGGGAAGCAAGTCACATAGTGAGAGAGCATGCAAAGAACAAAGAACTTTTCAGGTAGTGATGGATCCAGGAGTCTTGGTTGCCCATGAAGTGACTCATGCCTATCTAGATTTTATTAGACCAAGTATTATCATCTCTTATGGGAGTATGTAGGCCTGGTCCTTTTGTTGTTATCTTGAGGCCTGACCTCCAACTGATGCATCTCTGGCCACAGTGGTGGTGCATTTGCACTTTAGTCCTGACTCCCTTGAGGGCTCAGCACTACCTAGTTGCCTATAATATTTCTACCTAACTTAGCTGTCTATTATACTATTATTCATCAATATCTGTTCCACATTGTGAGAGTTAAAAGTAAATGAGATATTCATACACCTGGAATCCATAGTGATCCTCAGGAAATGCAAGAAAATGTAACAAAAGTTTAAAATAGAACTGAGTCAAAATTCTGATGACTTTGTCATTTTCTAGTAATGTGCTCATCCTTGGGTATGGTAAAGTGTGGTGTTAAGATTTAGTCTCAGAAAAAGATAGAGTCAGGCATGATGGCTCATGCCTATAATCCAGCATTCTGGGAGACTGAGGCAGGAAGATACCAAGTTTAAGCTAAGTCTGGAAAAATTTAGTGATTTAGCCAAGAACTTGCCTCAAAATAAAATTAAAAAGGGTGGGGGTGTAACTCAGTGCAAAGGCCCCTGGATTCGATCTCCAGTATAGGGTTGGGGAGAATTAATATCATTTGTCAATGAAAGTTTTGCAGAGGTCAAATGATAGTTTCTATTCCTACTTTTAACAGAAAACCCCCATTGTGATATTCTGCAAAGTAACTCTTACTTATCCAAAATATTAATTAAATTGTAATTATATTAAGATTTATAGAATTTACCTATTAAGATCTGCCAGCTAAGCTAATCATGCCAGATCATTTAGAACAATTTATTTTTTACAATTTTACTTTGCTTTTTAATCTAGAAGCTGAAAAGAAATTAAGAGCATTGAGTTTTAAAATCAAATCTGAAGGAACTGCCAAGGGCTGCTAAGGATAGAGAGTTTGAAGATATCCAGCCAACAAAGACTTTACGTAGAAGAATTTGACAAGAATCAGAAGAGGGCAGCCAAAGAATAGTTTTGGTTGACCAAACTGGGGAGAATTTTCAGGTCTGTTTCTAAGGAAAAAAGTACATACTTCGCTATACTAAAAAAAGAAAAAACTGAAGTTTATACTAATCTGTTAAGATATCTGCAACATTTATTATTGTGATTTCAAAGTTTTTTTTTTTTTTGTGGGTACTGGGGGTCGACCTCAGGACCTCACATGCCAGCAGGCGCCCGTGCCACTGAGTGATATCACCGGGCCCTTTTTCATATGTGGGTTCCAGGAGTCAAACTCAGGATCTCACGCTTGCCAGGCAGGCGCTTACGCCACTGAGCCATCTCACTGGCCCAGTTTCGAAGATTTTACAGAAACATTTACATCAAAAGTTTGGCATGATGCACATTAAATTTTTAAAAGCAGAACACAAAACTGTATGTGTGCTGTAGTTCCCACTAAATAAAATGTTGATTTATGAGGATAAGGAGTAAACAAGACAAGGAAAAATGAACCATCTAGTACATTAAGGTGGTGAGTTTTTTTAAATTTTCAATTTACTTGATGTTGTAAAAGTGTGCATTAAAGAGAAGTTAAGAAATGAATGTCTGTGAGGATAAAGAAAGGCTGAGCAACATCACAGCCCATCAGAAGGGTCTTAGTCTCAGGAAGAACACAGGGTGGAGATGTAGTTTCCAGGAAATATGCAAAGGGTTATTTACTGATTCCAACATTCCTTACTTTCAGTGTGGTGCCAGGGGCAGGGAAAGCAATCAGAACTTTGAGGATAAAATCCTGCCGTAGGAGACGAGAGACTATTGTTGGAGACAGACTGATCATGGTGTTCGATGATTTTGACCTTTGTGAAACTTAGCTGCTGTTCAGGCCTCTGATTTCTTAGCTTCACACAGTCCTGAAGTCAGACTTTAGAACTTCCTCCATTACAGCCGAAAGAACTGTCAGCAATGTAGTTATTATGGAAGCTTCTCTAAGGAAGGAAAAGAAGCATTTTCCATCACCTGAACAATAGTACACAAATCACGTAGATCTTTTTAGGATTTTCTAGCTTTGCTAATATTTGGGGAGCTTTCCATCTTCACCTCTTCTTCACTTATTTACCTTGTCCAGTTCTCCTTTTTCTTGTTTTCATATCTTTTTCCCCATCTCTGCATAATTTTCAATGTTTATTCATGAAAAGTCATCCTGATTGCTGGTCCAAAAATTAAACTTTTATACCTGCAAACCTCACCTCATTAAGCCAAAGATCCTCCAGTAACCAGAATCTCCATTTTTGAAAAATATTTGGTGGATTGAATAATATTTTTTTCTTTCCTCATTGTCATCAGATACTCTTTATATGTGCTTATCAATCAATGCATATGAAATGTTTAATTCTTCATCTTGCTATGTATTAGAGACCAGAAAACTTAATTGGAAGACATCACATTTTATAAATAGAAAATTATCATTCCAATTTTAATTTGGAGGTGAAAATTTATGACTACTTTAAAAATTAAAAGCATGATGCAGTTTGATATTTTAAAAATTCCTGTGCTGTTTCCATATTCTTATGCTTCATCTAGAAATATGGCACAGTGGTCAAAATGAGAAGTGGCATTAATCAGGAAGGGAAACTTAGCAAATTTAAAAAAAATGTTAAGCAGAGAAAACTGTCATTTTTGCATTTCTAATGAATTGAGGCATTATACAAATAAAATATTGATAGTTCTAGCATTTGGTTTTTAACAAATGAATTCTGTACCCTGGTGGAATAGTTATTGCTTTTGAGTATGCTGCAATTCATTTTTTATTGCCCAAAATACTGTAGCCTAAAATGAGAAGGAAAGTACACCTTTCCCCATGAGAGCCTGTAACAATATCTTTTTGTGTGTGTGTGTGAGTACCGGGGGTCAATCTCAGGACCTTGCATGCCAGGAGGCACTCATGCCGCTGAGCGATATCACTGGCCCTTTTTTCTTATGTGGGTTCTGGGAGTCAAACTCAGGACCTCGCGCTTGCCAGGCAGGCACTTATGCCACTGAGCCATCTCACCGGTCCTACAATATCTTAATTATAATTGAGGAGCTTTCTGAAAATGAAAAAGTGGTATATAAATTATATAAATCTATGTTCACCTTCAGGGTAAGCAAAGAGTGGAGACTTTTCAGTTCTCCTTATACACTTTTTTGGGGTAAGGGAGCTAGACATTGAATCTAGGGCCTTGCATAGCATGAATTCTTCCCCTGAATTACCCCTTCAACCCCTGCACACTATTTTTAGAGAAAATATAGACTAACCTCAAGCTTCAGAAACTTAATTAAATTATTTTTCTCACTTATGTCACAGTCCAGTGCAGAGTAGATGAGCATTCTGATTCTCCTGGACATTTCAGAAACCAAGCAGGCAGGTTTTCCCTTCAGTTTCTCTCTCTTCTAGACCTCCTTTATTAGGGAGAGGGAGAGGGAGAGGGTCCGGGAGCACAGAGCAGGCACAGACACAGATGCACATTTGAAGATCAGGCCTGGAAGGAATTTTTCCTACTTGTTTATCAATATTTTCTTGGCCAAAATTCAGTCATACAGCCCCACTGACTATAAGGGGGTGGGGAAGATAGTTTGTCAGTGTCGTGAAACATGAACAATGTTGGGCACCAGCTTGCTGTATCTTCAGGTCACTGTCTTGACATTAATTAATATTTTCAGACATGTTAATATAAAATGCGAGAAGCTGCCCTAAAACTTTTTCAGAGCTGTTTAACAGTAGTAAAGCCTCAGAAAGAAGAGATGCAGAGGGAGGGGTTCAGTAGCCATTCAGCTTACTGCTACTACCACTAGATCTTCGATTTTGGATAACAGGAAATTAATACAAAGATATTGAGGTTGATAAGCTAGTGGTACAATTGTAACAGTAATCCAAGTCACTTGATTTCTAGTTATGTTATTTCTATGAAACTTCAAAGTATTCACATTGATAAGGGTTTGACGTAACATGTATAACACTGGGCTACAAATGAGAAACAAGGGTTTAAAGTGAAAACGAAGTAATTTATGGTTATTCTATTGTATGGAATGCACCCCAAGAGGGAATGTGCTTTGTAGTAAAATAATAAATTTATCATTAAGGGAATATAAAGTAAGAGCTACATTGCAGTTCTTAGGAAGTTGCTGAAGTAAAGATTTGTATCAGGGGGCCGGTGAGATGGCTCAGCGGCATAAGCGCCTGCCTGGCAAGCGCGAGGGCCCGAGTTCGACTCCCGGAACCCACATACGAAAAAAGGGCAGGTGATATCGCTCAGTGGCACGGGCGCCTGCTGGCGTGCGAGGTCCTGAGGTCGACCCCCGGTACCAAAAAAAAAAAAAAAAAAAAAAGATTTGTATCAGGTAAACTTGGGCATTCAACTAGTAAAAGCTATAATACATATATTGTCTGTTTTCGTTTTCCTTTTGTGGTTAGAAATTTAAGTGTTGTACGGTCGTAGCTATAGGAAAAACATTTATCTTAACTAATAAAAATATAAAAATATAACCTTTTCATGACGAATGTCATTATTTTCAAGTTTCAAGAAGTTCGTAGTCAATTCAAATAATTTACACTTACACACACTCTCAAAATTTAAAGCTTTATTTAAACTAAACAAAATTAGAGTCAAAGATGGTCATAGGAATCAAGATGAAGAGTAGACAAACGGTCAAAGCCTCATGCTTTCCAAACTGTGTGTCAGTCCCGATCAAGAACAGATATTGTAGTAGACATGTGGTACTATCAACTCACCAGGAATAGGGCTCTAAAGAGGAAATAATTAATAAGAGTTCTAATTTTTCCTACCCTTTCTTTAGGATGTCCAAGGCTTGTGAATGTATTTCTTCTCTTTGCATTTGGGTTCATCTTAATTCAATAAGAGACAGAAGAAAGTTCTTAAAACTAAAGCTATTTTAAAAAGAATTGAATCATGAAAGAGTACAAAGGACAAAACATGATTTCCTTCACACTTGCTACCATATTATTACTTTTGAGCTTGTGAAAAAAGATAGTTAAGAAATCACTTCTTATCTGATAGCCTATTTCATGTCAGATATTCAGAACAGAACAGAGCTACTATATTTAAACAATAATAAATTTGAAAAGTAATTTCAAGAGGACCATTCTCTGGAGCAAGGACATGTTTCCTATAATATTCTAATCTGCCATCATAATTGTCCCTTTTATCACAAACAAATTAATAAACATCTTATTCTACTTAGAAGCCATATGTTACATCAATAGAATGACCTCCATTACAAGCACAGCTAAGTGACAAGGGCTTCGTCATGAATAACAGTAGATGTATGTAATGACACAAAATAATACTAGTGTTTTAAGTCATTTTCCCCAACCCATGGTAAATGTCTTTTCTTGATTAAACTTAGCAGATGCATTGCTGTCTAAATGGGAAAGGAAATATCTTATAATGGCATGTGATGTTTAAATGCATTATGTTTATTATGTCTTTTAGATTTAACAATACACTTTGAGATGATTATTTGCTTTTTTATGGATAAAGACATGAAGGTTAGTCTTTCCCAATAGCAAGCAATAAACCTGGGATACTAACCCAGATATGGCTGGCTTCAGAGATCCTTATTGATCATTATGTTGTAGTTAAAATTATTTTTTAATTACAACATAATGATCGATAAGCAAAATTGTTTGTGAAATTTGATGAACCCATCTTCAGATTTGAACTTCATAGTAAAAATAGGAATAGTATTTTAGTTTTTAGGTTCACATAATACATGAACAGCCATTTTAATTTAAATCTCTCCATGAGCCCTCCAAAAGACATACAGATCAGTAAGAATAAAACTACCCATGACTTACATGTAGAGCTTAACTAAGAGATAGTGTATACTATAAAGGCAGTTTATAGGTAACTATGTAAATATGGATTTGAAAATTGCATATGAGAAATAATCCTTCCCCCAGAGGTGCGATATCACCTACGAGGCACAACTGAACTGAAAGTAAAATGAATATATGCAATAACACATACGTCTTAGTTACTTTTCTCTCACTGCTGAGACAAAATACCCGACATCCAAAGTTAAAGGAGAAAAGGTTTATTTAGCTCACAGTTTGTAGAGGTTTCAATCCATAATCAGCTGGCTCCGAGGCAAGGTGGCATGGCAGAGGGGCAACCGTTCATGGCTGTGGAAGACAGCAAAAGCAACAAGAGCAAAAGTGCGGAGCAAGCATCTTTTCCATCTCATATTGTATGCAGGCTACCCACACTAGGGTGGATATAGCATTCACACCCCAATCCCAGTACTAGACAATGAACCGATCACAAATTTGATTCAGCCACCTCTGAAAAGCCTGCCCCCCATGACCACATAAGGCTTTGGGGGGGACATCCAGACACAAACCATAACAACATAGTTATATTCTGTGGTTTGACAGGTAGACTCCTGTTGTCTGCTGGTATTTCTGAAAATAACTGAGCTTCAATATGACCTGCTAGAAGTAATTCACTTTTTGAGAAGATATATAATATAAATGAATATTCTGGCATATTTTATAATTTGACAAAGACTTAAAAGAATGACAAAAATTTAAGCATAGTCTATCAGGATAAAGGAGTACTAAGCAATTTCAAATTAGTAAATTCAAGAGCAAAAAGCCACTTATTAAAAGTATATGACTTAAAGCTCTCCTGCAGGTTTGGATGCCTGAAGAAAAACAGAAACAAGCTTAGATGTGTTTATTTCTACCGATTGATGGGATATTTCACCTTTACAGAGTACTGAAGTCCTCTTTGTCTTCTTCAAGTTTTTGAATAGGGTACATTTCAGGACACCTTCGCATGCTTTCTGGGAATCCCTGGCATTTGCCTTTCACATTATATGCTACAATAGGAAGCTGCAAACTATATCGCTGAAAAGCTTTAATGTTTCTCAAGATCAGTGCATTTTAGTATTTACATCAGGAGGTCATAAAGGACTTCTCAAGGTTTATTGTGATGACTTGTTTACACACAAACCTTTCCTCTTTTCTACTGAGTTTTTTTGTTTAGTAGAATGGCTGACAAAGTAGAAGCCCCTAAATATTGGCCGCTTGTGAAATAAGGTCAATTATCCTCAAAACTTGGGCATAAAATTAAACTCTACTAGAGTTTACTAAGAATCAACACCAAATTGGTAAGAGTAGTTAGGAATAGAAAGGACCAAGCTTCAGAATACATGTACAGATGTCTTGCTAAAAGCAGCACGGGAGATACTCAAATCCAATCATGGAACCCAGAAAGTTTGCTTAGATTTGGAATGTGATTAAGTAAGGGAAGTCTGCTAAAAGAATGTCTAGATGCTCTGCATCAAAGCTGAGGTATGAATATCTCAACAACTATCCTTGCTCCCAGGAGTCCTGCTGAGCTGCACTGTCCATTCACCCTCACTTGCTATTACAAGCCAAGGCTGAATCCAGCAGGGTGATTACCTAGAGAAATGAGAAGGCAGTTGAGCCTAAAGGGAACAAATTATCACATTTGAGGACAAAAACAAAGTTGGGGACCATGTCAGCTATTAAATCCAAGTTTAAATATGGAGCTGAATACACAAACAGAGGCAGGCAGTCTTGAGATATAAATGCATAGGGCAGAAGGTGGAATTGAAGAATTGAGGGAGAAATTAAAGAAGGCACATGAAAATCCACAGCTTTTCCTATGGTAAGGGTGTTTCCCGGAGCATTCTCTCCCTGGATATTGGGTCTGTTGTGCTGAAGTCAATTGTCCTGAGAGAAATAATTAGATATGATGTGGACAGTGGGAAAAAAGAGAGACTACCCTGTCCATCTCATGCAAGTTATAATTTTAATTGGGTAAATTTTGCATGATCTGACATGTGGAACCTAAAAAGCTAGAAGCCATAGAAACAGAGTAGAAAAGTGATTGCCAGGAGCTAGGAGGTGAGGAAATGAAAAAATGTTGGTCTTAAAAACTTTCAATTATAAGATGAATGAATTCTGATATCCTAGTGTATAGCATGATGAGTACATAATGGATACTTGAGTTTCACTAAAAGAATAGACATTATGTGTGCTTACTACACACATACACAAGTAATAACTATGTGAAGTGATAGATATGTTAATTACTTTGATTTTGACAATCAATATGTATATATGTGTGTGTGAAAGCATCATCTTGTATACCTTAAATACATACAATTTTTGTTTGTCAATCATACTTCAGTAAAGCCAGAAACAGAATTTAAAAACCTTTATCTACCTTTATTTATTTATTCATTTTCATTTCTTTGTGAAGATCTGAGTTTCAAACTGTATTGTTTTCCTTATTTCTAAAGAACTTGTCAAAAACATTTCTTCTAAGGCAGATGTACTGGAAACAAATATTTTCAATTTGTTTGAGAAAGTGTTTCTCTTTCACTTTCTAAGGATAATTCCACAGTATACAAAATTCTAGGTTGGTGAGTTTTTTATTTTTTTCTCTCAATATTCTAAATATGTCATTCTAATCTCTTCTTGCTTACATGGTTTCTGAGAAGAAACGATATAATTCTTATGTCTGTTGTTCTAGAGCCAAGGTGTTTTGTCTATCTTATGTCTTCTTCCAGGATTCCTTTTTTTCTTCTTATATTTTGTATGGTTTGAAAGTGATATACTTTTTAAAAGAAAGAAAATGATATTCTTAGATTTAGATTTTGGCATTTATGTTGCTTGATGCTCTATGAGTTTTTGGTATCAGAAGTTTGTTGGTGACATTAATTTGGGGAAATTTTCAGCATTGTTTTTATAAATATTTCCTCAATTTCTTTCTTTCTTCTTCTTCACTTTCCGATACCTGTACTATACCTTTGTAACTGTACTCACACTCCTTGGATATTTTTTCCATGCTGTTCAGAATCTATTCTTTTTTTTTTTTTTTTCCAGTTTTGGAGGTTTCTATTATGTCTCTTCAAACTCAATGATTCTTTCTTCGGTTGTGTTCAGGCTACCTATAAGCCTATCAAAAGGCATTTTCAATTCTGTTATAGTTTATTTCATCCCTATCATTCCTTTTTTTTTTTTTTTTGTGGGTACCGGGCGTTGACCTCAGGACCTTGAGCGCCAGCAGGCACCTGTGCCGCTGAGTGATATCACTGGCCCTTTTTTCGTATGTGGGTACCAGGAGTCGAACTTGGGCCCTTGCGCTTGCCAGGCAGGTGCTTACGCTGCTGAGCCATCTCACCAGCCCTATCACTCCATTTTTTGTTGTTCTTTCCTAGGATTTCCTTCTCTCTGCTTATCTATTACTTTGTGTCTACTTCATTCATTAGAACACTTAACATACTAATCATTGTTGTTTTAAGTTGCTAGTCTGATCTAGTTATAATCATATTTAGTTACCATATGATAACCTTATCATATCTAGTTCTTATGCTTACTCTGTCTCTTCAGGTTATGTTGTTTGCCTTTTAGTAGGCCTTAATCTTTTCTCAATAGCCAAACATGATGTACTGGATGCAAAAAGAATGGATGTAAACAGATCTTTAGTAATGTGATGATAAGGTGTGGGGTAAGAAAAGGAAAAGTATAGTTCCCATCACTATAATGAAATACCTGAGATAATTACCTTAAAAAGAGAATATGTTTATTCTGATTACAGTTTTAGAGATTTCAGTCTGTTCTAGTCACTTTTTCATCACCGGGACAAATTGTCCAAAATCCACAACTAAGAAGGAGAGATGTATTTTGGCGTATAGTTTCAGTGGGTTCATTCCATGGTCAGCTGTTCGAAGTTATAGCATACTGGAAGGCCCTGGGAGGAGGAGAATTGCTCATTCCGTGGTAGCCAGAAAGCAGAGAGAAAAAAGATGAGTCAGAGAGAGAAAAGATGAGTCAGAGAGAGAAATTACACCCTTCCAGGTCATGTCCCTAGTGACCCATCTCTTCTGACTAGGCCCCACTTCCTAAGAACACATACAGCTCTGAACTCATCACTGCTGAATATAAGGGCTCCATGATTCAATCACTGCCTAAAAGCCCCACATATGAACACATGAGGCTTTGGAGAAATATTGTAAATCTAAACCATAAAATACTCCATGATCAATTAGTCTCATTGCTTTGGGCCTGTAGTGAGGCAACATAACCTGCTATGAGGACATGGCAGAGCAAAATCACTTACCTCTTGGCCAAGAACAAAAGAGGGAGTAATGCGGGGCTAAGTCCCACAAATCCCTTCAGGAGTACACCCTCAATGTGACTGTTAGTTCTGATATGTCAACTTTTTTTTATTTTAAAGAGAAAAATATACATTAAAAGCAATGTTACAGAATTCCAAAACAAGGTAATAAGAGATTAGAAATGGTCAATATATTGCATATTGGTATCTTCAAAATAGTTGCTCAGATTTTAAGACATAGGCATTGGCCGGTGATATAGCTCAGTGGCATAAGCACCTGCCTGGCAAGTGTGAGGTCCTGAGTTCAACTCCTGGTACCTGCATTAAAAAAAAAGATATAGGCATGAAAAATTAATCACATGATATAAGCACAAACCATTCTTTTTAATGAACTAGTAGAAATTAGCAGTATAATTATCTTAACTATCTTGTGTGTGTATGTATTTATTTTTTTTCTTTCTTTTCCCTTCCTTTTCTCCTTTCCCCCATCCCAGTTGTTCTTTCCTTTTGAGCAGTTTCTTCCCCTTTCACAATATCTGTTGTACATTTTGGATCTTATTTACTCTTTCAGCTTCTCACACTAGGGAGACAATACAATGTTTACACATGCGAGTCTGATTTATTTCACTTATGAGTATGGTGTCGAATTGCATCCATTTATCTATAAAAGCCTCAAGTTTATTCTTCTTTATACCTGAATAGTACTCCATTATATATAATACCACATCTTTTTTATCCATTCCTTGGTTGATGGGCATTTGGGTTGTTTCTAAGATTTAGCTATTACAAATTGTTCTGCTATAAATATGGGTGCACAATTATCGCTGTGGTATGATGATTTTAATTCTTCTGGGAAAATAACCTGAAGAGGAGTAGCTGGGTCGAATAGGAACCTCTAATACTAGTTTTTTGAGGAATCTCCACACTGATTTCCACAGTGATTGTACCAGTCTATACTCTCACCAACAGTGGAGAGCCCCACCACTGACAGCCCCACCAGCATTTGGTATTGGTTGATTTCTGGATGATAGCCATTCTTTCTGTGGTGAGATGGAGTCTCAGTGTTGTTTTAATTTACATTTCTTGAATGATCAATGATATAGAACATTTTTTCATTCTTTTTTTTTTTACCATTTCTATTTCTTCATCAGAGAAGTGTATATTCATCTGAGATGCCAATTTTTGGGTTGGGTCTTTGAATTTGGGAAGTCTGACTTTTTCAGTTCTTTATATGTTCTAGATAGAAGTGCTTTGTATGAGGGACAGTTGCCTAAAAATTTTTCCCACTCTGTGGGTTGTTTTTTCATTCTGTTGTTGATTTCTTTTGATGCACAGAAACTTCAATAAGATGAGATCCCAGTTGCTGAATCTTTGAAGTACTTCAAACGCAATTTGGTTTTTGTTCATGAACTCTCTGCCTACCTCTATGTCTTCAAGATTTCTACCTACTTTTTCTTCCAGTAGATTTAGTGTTTTTGTTTTAATATTTAGATATTTGATCCATTTTGACTTTAGTTTAGTGCATGGTAATAGACATGAGTCTGGTTTTCATCTTTGGCATGTGGAAAGCCAGTTTTTCCAGTACCATTTATTAAAGAGTCTATCTTTCTTCTAGTGAACATGTTTGGCGCCTTTGTCAAAGATAAGGTGGCTGAGTGTGTTTGTAGTTGTGTGTGCATGTTCTAATCTGTACCACTGATCCTCAGTTCTGGCTTTTTTTTTTTTTTTTTTTTTTTTGCCAGTACTATGCCAGTACTGTAATTTTCAATGTATAGAACTTTTATTTCCTTTGTTAGATTGATTCCTAAGTATTTCATTTTTTCAGATGCTATTGTTAGGGGTTATGTTTCCCTAACTTCTCTCTCAGTGAGCTTGTTGTTTGTGTACAGGAATGCTATTGATTTTCAAGTGTTAACTTTGTATCCAGCTGTGCTACTAAGTTTGCGTATTAAATCTAGAAGTCTTTTGGTGGAGTTTTTGGGGTCTTCTATGTACATTATCATGTCATCTGCGAATAATGAAAATTTAAATTCCTCCTTTACTGTTGTTATTCCTTTTATTTGTCTCTCTTGTCTAATTGCTCTAGCTAATCTTTTCAGAACTATATTGCATAAGAGTGGTGATAATGTACCTCCTTGTCTTGCTTGTGATTTTATTTATTTTTATATGCAGGTACCAGGAGTTGAACTCAGGACCTCATGCTTGCCAGGCAGGCGCTTATGCCACTGAGCTATATCACCTGCCCTTGTTACTGATTTTAGAGTGAAAGCTTTCAGTTTTTGTCCATTTAGTATGATGTTGGCTGTTGGTTTGTCATTGATGGCTTTTATTAGATTGAGGTGAAGACCATCTATTCCAATTTTCTGTAGGTTTTTTATATGAATGAGTGTTGGACTTTATCAAAAGCTTTTTCTGCATCTATTGAGATGATCATGTTATTTTTGTCTTGGCTCTGTTAATATGGTGTATTACATTTATTGATTTGCCTATGTTGAACTTTCCCTGCATTCCTGGGATAAATCCCACTTGGCCATGGTGAATCATCTTCTTGATAATTTGCTGCATTCTCTTGGCTAGAATCTTATTGAAGATTTTTGCATCTATGTTCATTAGTGAGATTAGCTTGTAGTTCTCTTTTTTGGTTGGATCTTTCTCTCATTTTGGTATCAGGGTAATACTTGCCTCCAGCAATGAGTTAGGGAGTATTGCTTCCCATCCAATTTCATTAAAGAGTTTGAGGAGTAATGTCATTAGTTCTTCTCTAAGTTTCTTGTAGAATTAAGCTGTAAATCTGTCAGGAACTGGGCTTTTCTTTGTTGGTAAGTTTTTAATTACCTTTCAGTTTCATTAGCTGATATTGGGTTATTCAGAATTTTTATATCTTCTTGATTCAGCTTTGATAATTCATACTTTTCTAGGAATCTGTCCATTTCTTCTGTGTTTTCCATCCTATGAGAGTAAAGATTTTCAAAGTAGATGTGATGATCTTCTGAATTTCCACAAGATCTGTAGTGATTTCACCTTTTTAAATCCTCATTGCATGAATTTGAGGTTTTTTTTTTTTCCTTTTTTTTTGATAAGGTTGGCTAGGGGTTTATCAATTTTATTTATTCTTTCAAAGAACCAACTCTTCAATTCATTAATTCTTTGTATTATTTTCTTAGTCTCCATTGCATTAATTTGTGCTCTGATCTTTATAATTTCCTCCCTTTTGTAGGCTTTAGACTTGAACTGCTCTTCTTTTTTGAGAAGTCTGGGGTGTAGAATTAAGTTATTTGTGCTAGTTCTGTTTTTCTGATATGAGATTTCACTGCTATAAATTTTCCTCTTAAGACTGCTTTCTTTGTGTCCCACAGGTTCCAGTATGTTGCATTTTCATTTGATTGTAGATATCATTTAATTTCTTCTTTAATTTCTTCTGTGACCCATTGGTTGTTTAGGAGGGTGTTATTTAATTTCCATGTTTTTATGGAGTTTTTGTAGTTTCTTTTGCCATTAATTTCCAATTTCATTGCACTATGGTCAGATAATATGCATGGGATAATTTCAATTCCTTTGATTTTACTTAGTCATGTTCTATGGGCTAGTATATGGTATATCTTAGAGAACATCCCATGTACAGCTGAGAAGAATGTGCATTCTGAGATTGCATCTTACTTCTCTGTATTATCATTTTCTATTCCAAAAATTTTTATTTTGTTTTCTGTGTTGATCTTTGTAAGTTTTTGTAGTAGGTGTCTGTATCACTAGTATCGAGGCCTCTCTAGGAAGTCTGTTCCTCAAGATTGTCTTCTGTGTGTAGGAGCTTTTTGGCTTGTGTCTATTCCAAGATCCTACCTTCCCAGTTAATTAAGAGTGAGATGCTGGTAACTGTTTGGCTCAGTCCCCACTTCTTTGATGTTGGGCTATGGTGAGGTTATTAACCCAGAACTTCCCAGTATTATTACAGAAGGGAGAACAACTGATTACAACAGATACGACATCCTTGCTCAAGTAGTATAATTAGCAATAACAATAGCATCAAGCACAGTTTAGAAACTGACAAACTGTGGTAGCTATTAATTTGGTACCTTAAACCACAGAAGCAAAATCTACAGTTATATAACAGAATGGATTGTAAATTGGGAGCTTGTATTCAAAGTGTTTCCCCTTGGTAGAGAGATTTTACCCCGTGGTGGGGAGATTTATGAAGAATAGCTTTATGAAGCAAGGCTGGAGGACAAAGGATGATTATTAAATCTTTGGAAAACTAGAGGAGAGGGCAGACAGAAAGAATAAGGGAGTAAGTAAGGGATTGTTTCAATTTGGTCTCTGGATTAGGAGATGGGATTAGTTTTCTGTGTCTGGAGTTCTTCCCACCCATTTAGAAAAAAGAAAGAAAAAAAGAAAGCAAAGAAAAGAGAGAGAAAGAAAAATAGAGAAAGAAAAAAGAGAAAAAAACAAAAACAAAACAAACAAACAAACAAAAAACAACAAAAAAGATAACAGGTGTGGCCCCACTTGCTTGCTTCTATTCCATGTGTCTTTGTTCCCAATCACAATGCTGGTTCACCTAACTTACCACCTGTTAGCGCCTATTGTTATTGTTGCTTTGGACCTTTCATGCCACTAGTCTGGGCTGCCCATCCTGTGCACCTTAGTTGGAACCCTTCAGTGTCACTGGCGTTCCCTCTTGTCTCTCGGCCTTCCCAAGTGGTTCACCTCAGTCATGGCAGCAGCAAGGGGAGGTGCCCCTCTCTGGGCCTTCTGGCATGGTTCACCTGGGTCACCGTGGGGGAGATGGTGATGAGAGGGGCCGCCCTCCTCTACATCGTTCACCTGGGTTTCCACAGGGACTGATGGTTTTGGAAGTATCTGTAGTTCCAGCTACTTGGGAGACTGAGGCAGGAGGATGGCTTGATCCTGCAAGTTGGAGGCCAACCTAGGCAATACTGCAAGACCTTATCTCTCAAAAAGCCAATGCATTTGACGGTGAAGTTCTGCCTCTATCTGAAACCACTATGTCAACTTCTTTGAATTAAGAAACACCTGGCAGGTTTGTAAAGCATGCTCTTTGGCATGTCTGGGTGGGTTATGGAAGTATGGCCTTGTGTACTCTATATGGTCTTTCATCCATTTCTCTCTGGCATTGATCCTCTTCTCTGCTTCTTTTCCACCATAATCTAAGTGGGTTTGATCAAACATGTCCTTCTTCCTTGGAACCTACTCACTGAATTTCCAGAAACAGTAGACTAAGTTGAAGCTTTCCTCCTTTAAATAGTGGGTATTGGGTATTATGTCTCAAGTGATAGGAATGCTGTCTAATATACCCAGTGATCTAGGTCTCACCTCTTAAAGGTTACACCACTTCCCAATAGGAACCAAGTCTTTAACACTTGGGCTTTAGTGAACATTCGACATCCAAATTATAGTACCTATGATTTGGTCTCAGTCTTTTAGTGATTCGGAACTGCAAACTTCAAAGGTTCTTCTCAGTTCCTACTCTTTAGGTCAGATAGGATGATTAGTGTGGAGTGGAATTTGGCATTTTTCTTTCTCAGCTCAGTTGGGCTCTGGATAGCTTCTTCTGAAGACATGCCTTGGCAAGAGTAGAGTTCTCTGTATATTTCAAAATGGTTTCTTTGTCCCTCATGCCGTTAGAAGTACAAGGGGATTTTTCTCCAATATTTACTCCACGAACCCTGGCTGAGTTCCTGGAGGTAAAATTCATAAAAGTGTCAAAGAACCCCTAGGACTGGGTCCCCATGGAATTTTTAACTCTGAAATTGTCCATGATGAGTCTCTAGCATTTTGCCAGCTACACTGCAGTCTTTCCTCCCCCAGTGTTGGGTACCCAGTTCATACATATTCACTATATCTAGTTTGCATTTCTCTAAAATGAGAAATGAGAAAATGCCTGACAATAGCATGCAGGGTAGCTCTTGCAGAATCACCGATGTCAGGATATTATGTCAGAGAACAACCTCATGGATCATCTTTTTATATCATTTTTGGTTAAACAGAGAGACAAACACACACAAATGAAGTCAAGGATAGAGCTTGATTACTTAACCCTTTCAACCCAACAACCAGTGTTGTTCTCATCCTCTGTCATGTTGTGCCCCCTCTCCCACAGTCAGAACATCACCTACCTCATCTGACACCCTTGTATCTCCTGAGCCTATGGTTTAGAAATTTAGATTTAGAGACACTACAGGCATCTTCTTTTATGCTACAAATCAAATGCATCTCTAACATCCACCATTGGAGACATGTAGGACATTCCTTTCTCAGACATATCAGTGCCTTTGCTACTCTTTTCTTCATTGAGTGCTACTAACATGCTAGGTATTTGTAGATCAGCATCTCAAAATAATGTTGAACCCTCCAACAATTTCATTGCGTACATTGATGCTGTCCATTCTCCACTTTTACAGACACTCTGGTCAATCTTATGAAGTTCTTTTAACACATCTCACCTTAGGATGTCTATAGTACTAGATGGGCAAGAGTCTACAGTAGTGCTATCCTACAGAAATTTCTGCAATGATGGAAATATTCTACAACTTGTTGCTGTTTAACACAGTAACCACTATCCACAAGGGATATTAAGCATCTGAAACATAAACAACGAATATCTTGAGTGGTAGAGTTACTGGCATTTTGGGGGGAAAATGTTAAGCTATAAACTATCGCTTGTTAATCTATAAAACACTTTCTCATAGCTCATCCAATTCCTTAAAGCCCCATATAAGCCCCAAACAAAACTTTTTACTATTATTCTCTGAGATATGTCATTATTCTTGACCCTAGAATCCCTGGATCTGCCAATAAATGTGGAAATTTGCCTTCGTACCAGGAATTCTACAATACTTGATGAATATTAGAAAATTCCTCCTGTCAGGAGATTATATTGGTCCTTGGTGAGGTCCTCCTCAGCTATTAGACTTAAAATGATTTCAGTTCATTTTCACTAAAAAGTGAATATTTGTTTTGGGGAGGTCACTAGTAGGTAGCTTCATGCTTTTATGCACTTGATGTTTGATTCTTTATTTTAACTAACTTTCACTTTATTCTTTCAATCATTCATTTATTGAGTACCGAGAGGCTGGCCATACAGCAATAAATATAAGAGAAATGTCATACCCTTCACAGTATTGTAAAGCCTTTTCCCAATGACATGTTCAGTTTTATTTCTTTCCATACATTTCCACTACCCCATTGCCCTACCTTACTTTGTGTTCCAGGATTAACTCTTACTTTCTTGATCACATTGAGAGCTCTCTTACCCCTTGGCCTAAACACAGTCAGTGTCTCTCTTCTCAGGGCAAATATCTCTTTCTTTACCAGGCGTTACTCATCTATCAGTTCCTAGTTTAGTTCCTTCTCCAAAGTGTGAGTGAGCTGCTCTCCCATATCCTACCAAAACACTCCATCATCTGCCAAAGCACTTACTTTTCTGATTTCTGAGCTGTGTTTCATTTAGCCTGGTCCATGGAGTAGGAGAATGAAGAACAAGATTCTTGTGCTCACTGTGGTAGCCCAAGATCATAACACAATGTTCACAACAATAGTTCCCAGTAGATATTTGATGAGTAAATGCATGATTGAAGGAATTAATCAAACCACAAAATATACTGCTCTATCAATCTACAAATTATTTTGCTAAAATGTGGCACTGTCTGGTGGTTATGTAGGCTAAAAATATAATAATTCTCAGTAAACAACTCAGCATCATAACAGTATTTTGTTGTTAACCTGTATTAATTAACCTTTATAATTGAATGATGTGTTATGAATTATTTTGAGTTTTCATAAAATGTAATAAATAACAAGGAGGACTAATGCTTCAATTATATTTCTGAGACTAGTCAGTGTTTTCTTTGTGAATAAACAAATCACTGCCACATAGACATGACCCATAAATTTCTTAGATTTATAACATTTTCACTTTTCCAAATGCTTCGAACATTGGCTTATCAACAGATTGTCTACTAACTAATCAGCACACTGGCTGATTAGTCTATTCTCCCTCCCTTTTCCTGAAATTTTAGCGTGCCTATTTTGACAAGCATCAAATTCCGTAATTTTGTGGCATATACAAAGGTATATCCATAGGGCAATTTGAGATAACACAGTATTACTTCTGAGTGGGCTGCATCATTGTTTGCCTTCATAAGATTAATCAGAACAAAGCCTGTTGGATTTCCCAATATGCTGTCGTGATTGTTTCAAAATTGCTGCGCACTCACTGATTGTACCACTGGGGCTCCAAAATAAGGAATCTGAATATGGGACCAATGTCAATATCATAAGTCAAACACTGGGAAATGATTTTGTTTTTTGATTTTTTCAGACAGGGTCTCACTACGTAACACAGGGCAGGCTTGACCTCACTGTGTAACACAGGCTGGCCTTAAATTTGTGATTACTCTGTCTCCTGAGTGCTGGGATTACAGGCATAAACCCACACACCTGTTATGGCTTGTATCTAAATGTCCCCACAAAGCCCCATGTGCTCATAGGTGAGGCTCTTCAGAGGTGGCTGGATTTAGGGTGTGTGAATACGGATTAAGGGTATGTGATAACTAAATTAGTCCATTGACTTGTTTAGCACAGTTCTGGGTGTGGATAATGAGAAGGCCCAACCTGGTTGTGAATGGCACCATCCAGTAAGCTTGTAGCCTGGATGACAGAGAAAGGAAGGCTTTTGGTGTGCTTGCTTGCTGCCTCCTGCCTGCCATGTCTTGAACTGTTTCTCTTCTGCGATACCCCTTTGCTATGCTGCTGTGCCTTGGAGCTATCTGACTGTGGACTGAAACCTCTACAAACTGTGAGCTAAAATACTTACTTTAACTTGTGGATGTTGGATATCTTGTCCCAGCAATGAGAAAAGCAATCAAGACAATATCCAACTGGGAAGTCATTTTATAATAAAGTTTTAATATTATACATGTCAGTAAAAAACAAACAGAGGGGCCAACAAGTACAAAATTGCAGGTAAAGTTGGAAACTCAGGCAGGAATTGATGTTGTATCCTAAGTCTGAACTCTGTAGGGCAAATTGGTAGGCCGAGAATTTGGTTCAAGTTAGCACAGCAGACTTGAGGCAGAATTTCTCTAGAAAAATCTTAGTTTCTAAATTTAAGCTGATTAGAAGAGCCTCACCCATGTTATTAAAGGCATGCTTCTTTACTTAAAAAAAAATCAACTGATTATAAATTTTCACCACATGTGCCAAATATATTCACAGCAACCCCTAGATCAGTGTTTGATTAATAACTGGGTACTACACCCTAGGTAACTTGATGCTTGAAAATAATCATCACACATATTGAACTGTAGATTTCAGGTATCTAATGAAAATGAAATAAATGGTTGGTAATGATCCAAGAGGCAGGCCACCAGCCAACTTTGAGTGTTGAAATAGCAAGAGAGATCTAAGTAGAACATCCAAGAACTGGGTACATGGAAAGAAATCTAGTTTCTAGTAGGAATTAGGGAACACAGCAGGCACTCAATTACTGGAGTACAAGGAAAATAGGCAGAAGTGACATTACTAGAAATTTGATATACAAATGTCAAGTGAGTAGTTTTAGAGTCAGAGAGATTTGAGTTCAAATTCCAGCCCTGTGCTTGTTAAGCAAGCTATTTAATATATTTCAGACTTACATTTTCACCACTAATATGGAGGTCATGACACCAGACAGGAATGTGGTGAAGATAAAATAACACAGTATAAAATGTGTTTAAAGTAGTCCTTGTAATAAATGCTCACATTTTTTAACCTTTCCTTTCCTATTTATTTGTAAAATGAGATTTGGGAAATTAATGTGCCCGGGTTAGAACAGAATCAACAATAAACTGTTGCAATTCAGAGCTGCAAATATTAGAACAAACTCTTTCAATTTCCTTTGTCCATTTCCCAAAGACCTACAGATATTTTTGAGTTCAGGCAAAGATTGCCCCTTATTCCAGAATCATTGTGGAAAGCAAATTTTTTTCAAATTTATGAAATTCCTTGTATTAAGTATTTGAGCTTGTAATCTTTAAGCTTTATATGTCTCCCAATCAGAAGGTCCCAGGTCTTATTCAGCACTTACTGTGTAAACAGATACAAGTTGTAACATCATCATTACCCAGTCCTAGGTGTTGAGCTGGGGAGCTCACCAAATAACTGTGAGACTCATTTCATGGGTACACACCAAGGAGTCACTTAAGAATTATCTGCAGGGCCAGTGAGATAGCTCAGCAGCATAAGTGCCTGCCTGGCAAGCGTGAGGTTCTGAGTTTGACTTCTGATACCCACATACGAGAAAAGGGCCAGTGACATTGCTCAGTGGCATGGGCACCTGCTGGCACACGAGGTCCTGAGTTCGACCCCCAGTACCCACACACACACAAAAAAAACTTTTTTCAATTTGTGCTTCAATAAGACCATATGGTTCTGGAGTTTCTGGGAGAATCCTTTCAGGGAAAATGCTACAAGGTCAATCCCCACAATTACTATTGTTAGCACCTGGAGATACAAAGTGTCACTTATTCACCAGGGGCAAGAAAAAACTCCTGACCAATCAGAGATGATGAAGTGGTTTTAACACTTGGAAGTAAATGTTTAGATTTAGGACAGGTACAAAAGAAGAAGAAACAAAGTAGCCTTCACCTCCCACCCCTGCCCACTCTAAACCTTAACCAACTCCCAAAAACATGTGTGCAACAATTTTCACAAAACAAGACAACAGTCAACTAGAAAAGTCATAGGAAAAATAAAGCGTTAGTAAAATACCACAAATGAAAAGTAGAAGTTACAACCATTCTGAACTGGTAAAGAAAGAGATGAAAGAAATATGAACCAGTTAATAAGGAAGTAATTAATTCAGTGGATGTGGTCCTCAGTGTCAGTGTCTTTTTGTCAAAGACATGTAGGAACATTCATTTATGCCTTTGAAAGAAATGTTAGGGGGAAATCCATAATAACCTTCTTCCAATCCATTTGTCATGACTTCCCATAAATCAAATTTCAGAGTTGTGATCGAAGTACTATTTTATATTCCGATGATTCAATGACTATTAACATAGAAACTATGCATTCAAACTAGCTTTCAATTTGTTATATTTCTTCTTCTTAATACCTGCATTTTTTCTCATTCTATAATTCTTTTTTTTTTTTTTTTTTCTGTGGGTACCGGGAGTTGAACTCAGGACCTCGCGCGCCAGCAGGCGCCCGTGCCGCTGAGTGATATCACCGGCCCTTTTTTCGTATGTGGGTTCTGGGAGTCAAACTTGGGCCCTCGCGCTTGCCAGGCAGGCGCTTACGCCACTGAGCCATCTCACCGGCCCTCATTCTATATAATTCTACAGAGGGAAGGAGATAAGTCCTACAAAGATTCAATGGCTTCCTACATCTGTACAATCTTTAGGGGTCCAAATGATCAGGAGGCACAGCAGGGCATTCCTTTCAACACTAAAAATGAGTTACTGGGCAAGAGCATCTTCTACCACAAAGAAGGAAAACCAATGCCTGACAAGCCTACATGGGCAATGGGGGCAACATTTTATACCTAGTAATACTACTCAGATTCAAATACTGTAAATATAAAACAGCAAATACAACAATCACCATCCTTGAATGGGACTCAGACAGGAAAGTGTCTGAAACCAGATGAGGTTGTGGTTTAAGCAGCCTTGCTATGAGGGCAATCTGGTAGACTCTATGGTGTTGGAGGTGTCTACCATAGGAAAAGATGTTGTGTAGAGCTTACAACAGATCCTAGCAGGAGAATCTCAATGAACACACTGTGGAACCAAGGCCACGAAGGTTAAGGGTAAAAACTTTTTAAAATCCCAATAATTACTTATTGGAATACCAATGTATATGCTTCCTTACTCCTCTGACTCCTATGTTTTAGATCTAAAGTAAAATATTTTAGCATAATTGTTCCTGCTTTCCCAATTTAAGTTAATCCATTCCTCAACATAGCCATAGTTAAGTGAGTTTTATTTACCACTTTATACTCACTTCCTAGCATAGTGCCTCACAATAAGTAAATGTTGGATGAAAAAAATATTCAGAATTTTTTCTTGCCTCCTTTTCATGAAGCTTCCGTTTAAATAAATATAATAAAGTTCACCAGTTTAATGGAAATGGAAAATGAACTTGTGATAATTATGAAACTCAGGGAGCTGTCATTCTAGTCATAGAGCTAGATTGTATACAAGTAAATTAATAAATAAAAGAGATAATCTTCAATAATAAGTATATGAATATAAACCAAAGGTTATGTGCTTATAAACAAGAATCATGTAATATTGTAATGAATAATTGGAAAGAGATGAAAGGAATTTTTGTTTGGATAACTGGGGAAAGCTTTTCTGCAACTGCTAAGATAGAAGCCTGTTTCGAATAGGGCAGTAGGGGAAGGAAGCATGTTCTATAGAGGAATAAAAGCAACAACAAAGATTCAGTGGTGAAGTCAGTCTTAGAAAATATGAAGAGAAAGGTATCCAGAGGGTCAACAGAGACTACTAAAGAGGTGATTCTAGATGAGGAGCATGGCAAAGCAAGCAGAAAGATTATATGGGGTCTTGGGAGGTTTGGCAAGAATAATTGTTTTATTATAAGTAAAGTGGAAAATCATCAGAAATTTTAAGCAGAGGAATCATATCTAACTCTCATCTTTAAAATATGATTCTTCCTTTGAATAAAATAGATTTGAATGAAGGGTAAAACAGAGTGAAAACAAGGGCACCGATTAGAATTTTATTTTAGTGTAGAAAAATATGGTGGCTTGACCAAAAGTGATAGTTTGAAGACCTAGAGGCAAAAGAGGGTATTGCACATATTTTCAATATTAACATGAGTTGAAGGTGGGTTTGTTGTGAGATAACGAGGGAAAAAATGAATTAGAAATGACTCCTATGTTTTTGGCTCAAGAAAATAGGTGGAAGGTAGATCACTTACTCAGAGTAAGCAGATGTTTGGTTGTGGTCAGAGTTAAAACTCAAACTTCTATTTGAGGCACATTAAGTTTGAAATTCTTACTAGAAATCTAGCCACAGATGTCAAGTAGAGAGTTGGAGAGCTGAATTTAAACAAGGCAGGAGCAGAGCTGGAAGTATACATAAGGAAATCAGCATTTAATTGAGATCAAGGTGTGAAATGACAAAAAGGAAAATAGGAAAATGGGAAAGTGAGCCAAATTTGGTCACAATAGCCCACTAACATTTATAGATTCATTGGGAGAGAAGCCAACAAAGCACACTAAAAAATTCAGTGAGAAAGGCAGAAGCAGTGTTGCATCAAAGAAGCAAATTATCAGGAAAAAATAGAGGAACTAGTCTACCAAAAACTGTTCAACAGTAAGGATAAAATAAGGACTATTGGATCTGGCAAACTGCAGACCATTTGTGACTGACAAAACCAGTTTTAGTGAAATAAAAAGAATGGAAGCTCAGTTAGAGAGAGAAAATATTTTTATAATACTGGCACCATCACTACTCCCCTATAGTATCTATTGAGAAGATTAAACATAGAGTCATTAAATCCACAAATCATTTATTCAATCACTTAACAGTTCTCCACTAGGTGAAAGATGAGATTGAAGAGATGATTGCTGTTCTTGAAAATACTGAGTTTTAGATATCTCTGCACTCTTAGGAATGTATCATTCAGTTCTAAAAGTCTTCCTAATGTCATTGTCCAATTTTTTCTTTACCAAAAGATGATAAAAAAATTTACACTTCTCTCATGCTTTATCCAGTATGGATTGAGGCAAAGGCTTGATTTAATATTATTCCTATTCTTTACTCTGGCAGAGTGTTTGCATTTATTTTGTCATATCTTTCTATGTTCTATATATTTAAAAATCAATTTATGAATATTTAAATGAAATAGAAGGTGGTTATTCATACTTGTAACTTCTTTAACAAGTTATCTTCATTTGCCCTATATTCTTATCCTAAATGACTTGGGAGTTTGGGGTTGATAACTGACTACGAATAGATGCTATTATCAAATTCACTAGCTTGTCAATAACACTATAGGATTCATTACAATGAGTGAGTTTCTTAGCGCAGTAATTAGAGAGTCTGATATTGATTTTCTGTGCTGTGACAATTGCTGGTATTTCTGTGACAAAAACAACCATTATATTTAGAGAATCTTTTTCATACAGAATAGAAATAGCAGCTTAAGATGTAGTTACATCCATTTTTGTACTGGAAGTAGTTAAATTATTTTTTCTTTATCACAGTTGAAATACAGAATTGTCCTTTTACTTTATTGACTTGAGATACAAATTAAAATGCCTTTTCATTTTATTTTACCAAGGTGTTTTATTGTTATCACATACAGGATTGGAGTTTAAAATTGTTGATCATATAAAAATTTGAAAAGCAAAAGCAACCCACGATCTCATTAAACTGAGATAATGGTTTTTAAGATATTTGTATACAATCCCTTGCAAACATTTCTCTATGCTTCTGTCTTTAATTTTTTTATTTTTTATTTTTTGTGGGTACCAGGAGTTGACTCAGGACCTCACACGCCAGCAGGCACCCATGCCACTGAACGATATCACCGGCCCTTTTTTCATATGTGGGTTCCGGGAGTCGAACTCGGGCCCTCATGCTTGCCGGGCTGGCGCTTATGCTGCTGAGCCATCTCACCGGCCCTGCTTCTGTCTTTAAATCAGATACCTAACTAAAAGTAGATTTGGCTGATAAATTAGCACTTTATGATTTTCAGGGACTCTCTTTTGTTAAGTTTATTTTTGTTTTGAAAGAAAACATAAGTTTTGTAGAAAATCCAAGTTCTAAAGAGAAGAAAGTAGCCCCCCCACCACCACTGCCAGTCTTGTCACCCAAATATGAAAACTCACTCCATTAGCCTTTGGGAGGTTAGACTTCCAGGATGGATTCTGCATTTTCAGTTGTATCTTTTAATGACAATGTACATAGTGTGTCTTCTCATGGTTGCAACTTGTCATTTAGTCACTTACTAATCACCACTTAAATTTTTTCCCAGTTTTTTTCTTTTTGCTGTTTCACATCACAAAAAACATTCTGTACCTTATCTCATCAGTTTATCTCCTTTTCTACCCTTACTATCAATGTAGCATTCTCTTAAAACATAATTCAAGTATTCTTGCAATTTAGATGATAATGGTTACAAAAACGTTTTATATTACTAGTCTCTCTGTGTATTATGGCCCCCATTTACCTCCTTGTTTTTCTTTCTTTCTTTTTTTTTTTTTTTCTTTGTAAGGAAGCCAACATGGTCAGATGGGGTCATGAAACACTGTCTGATAAGTAAGAAGGGACTAGGGCTTTGGAACTCCACTCTCCAACAAATGAGTATAAACTGAATATTTCCATTTGTATATAAATTTCAATAAAATGCAAACAAATATATAGAGACAGAAAGCAGACCTTCAGTTGCCTGGTGATGGCAGTGAGCTGGTGACGTGCAGAACAGGGATTATGGAGACGAGAAAAGTTTTGAGGTGATTGTGATGATGGTTTCTTAGGATTACATGCATGCTATGGCTTAAATTGTGCATTTAATATTGTATGTCAGTTATACTTGGACAAATCTATTTAAAAGAGGGTGAAAAGAAATAATAATTGTCACTGGTGAGCTTTCAAATAGAGTTGCTGAACTATTACTTAATTCGGTTTACACTTATGCTACATTTTCCCATTTATTAACCTCATAGCAACTTTATGACATGAGAAAGTATTATTACCCCATTTTACAGATGAGAAAACTAAGACTCAGAAAACTGAAATTGCCCCACCACAAAAAGCTACAAAGAAATAAGTTTACATTCTTAGGTTAATGCTGAGTGTGCTATATTGCCTTTACATTCACTTTAGTTTTCTACATCACACTGCTATTGACTCCCTCCTTTTCAGGACCCCTAACTTAATATAATGCATTAAGCAATATAAAAATTTAGAACTCCTATTATAGAAAAATCAATATCAATTCCAGTGAGATTTTAACTCAAAAAAAATTGAAAGCAGGATATCCAAGAGATATTTATTCACCCATGTACAGAGCAATATTTTTTTGTGTGGTTTGTTTGTTCGTTTTGAGACAAGTTCTTACAACGTAGTCCAGGCTGGCCTTGAACTCACTATGTAGCCCAGGCTGGCCTCGAACTCAGGGTGATACTCCTGCCTCAGTCTCCTGAGCTGGGACTACAGGTATGAGCCACCATGCCTGGCTAGGGCAGTATTATTTTAAATAGCCAAAAGGTGGAAGCAACCCAAGTGTTTATTGATGGGGATAAACAGAGAAATAGAATATGGTGTTTGTATAGAATGGACTATTCAGCTTTAAAAAGAGGAAGTTCTCAGACATTGCTTCACGTGGAGGAGCCTGAGGACATTATGCTAAGCAAAATAAGCCAGTCGCAACTGAACAAATATTATTTGAGTCTACTTTTATATGCAATATTCAGAGTAATCAAAAATCTCACCAACAAAAAGTTAGAATGTTGGTTGCCAGGAGGTGGCAGAAGAAGCACTGGGTACAAAGTTTCAGTTTCGTAAGATAAAAAGATTTTGGAGAGGAATCCTGGTGATAAATGCTGAACAATGTGAATGTCACTGAATTGTACAGTTAAAAATAGTTAAAATTATGTGTATTTGACTACATGTTAACAGTCCAAATTATGTGTATTTATTACACTTAAAAATATAAGGATTTTTAAAAACATTTATATTTATATAGAAACTTGGAAACTTAAGAAGTATATTTATTACTTTGAGTATTCATCTTATCACTGTTCTGAAAATGTGCTTTTGAGCCACAATACATCCTCTGGTAACCTCAAGCTGCCCTAACCCTAACTGGAAACAGAAAAGATGAAATACAGCATGTGCGATACTCTCTGCCTGAGGCTAACAATCCCATAATTTAAAGGCTTGCTGAGTTGGAAATGTCTACTACTGTGCTTCATCAATTCTACCACAATGTTTAACTACAAAATATTCCTAAAATTTGTCCACTTCCACTTCTGTCACTCTAATCTAGTTACCATCATTTTTCATTTAAATATGACTACTTTTCCTGTTTCCCCATCTTGTCTCCCAGTTCATTCCCTTATGCATAGCAGACACAGATCTTTTAACACACATTGTGTGGTATCAGGTCATTGGCCGGTAGCTTCCCATTTTATTTATGGTAAAATTGGAGCATCTTACCCGTGACTTATAAGATGTTGCAACACCTGATCCCTACTGTCTGGTACCCTCCCAGCAACCTGTAGCACTCTCTGCCTCTCTTGGCACCTTAGACAGTGACCTTATTTCTGTTTTTTCAGTGCTCCAGACCCTGACATGCAGATCTGCATATGCCACCCTGTGGTGGAAATGCTCTTCCCCCACTCCTCAAACAAGTGCATCTTTGTTCTTTGGATCACAAATATCACTTCTTGACTGAGTTCTCGCCCAAACATCCTATATAATATCGGTACTCCAAATATCCTCTTTTTCTTTGTTTACTTCATGGCATTTAGCAAATTTGAAATTATGTCCTTTTGTCATGGGTTCATTTCTCTTTTTCTGTTCCCTGTAGTTGATCTTGAAAGTCTGGAGTCTTGGATGTCTGGGAATACGCTTGTCTTTTCACTGTTAGCCTGAACACCTCAAAGAGATTTGTCATATAATAGAAAATCAGTACTTCCTGAATGATCGATTGAATGAAAACAAAAATAAATAAATACTCCTTGAACATCTACCAATAAAAGAATACTTTTCCTATTAAATACCATGAAATTGTTTAAAAGAATAAGAAAGATTTATATGTACTCTTATTAAATGAAAAAAATCAGGCTGCATAATAGTGCATTAACTATAGTAATGTAGTAACAATACAGGGATAATATCAGAACCTCCAAATATGATAGAAGGGAAATATTATAATTCCCAACCTGTTAGATGTCTGATACGTTGAGTTCATGTTCTCTAAAATCAAAGAATGAATTCTAGGAACAATGGAAGTTAAGAGTAGGAAATATTTATTGAAGGAAAGAAATCTCCTACCAGAGGGCCTGGAGGGGACCCCCAGAAAGTGGGTTGCCTGAGGACCCCACTTCTCAGGGGAAGTTATAGAGCACAAGCATGTGCGTACAATGTGGGTGACAGCCATGATCAACCAATGAGATTATAGGTATAGCTGCTTAGATAATATTGACCCAATGGGGAAGCAAGTCACGTAAGTGGGCATGGAAAGAACAAAGAACTTCTCAGGTAGGTGATGGATCCAGGGGTTTTGGTTGTCCACTGAGGTGACTGATGCCTATCTCGACTTTATTAGACCAATTGTTATCACCTATCTCATCCCTTGGGGAGCACGTAGGTCTGGTCCTTTCCTTGTTATCTTGAGATCTGGCCACAGTGGTGGTATATTTTCACCTTTTGTCTCCCTTGAGGACCCAGCCCTACCTGACTGCCTATAATATTTCTACCTAACTTAGCTGTCTATAATAGTAAGTCCCTGACTTACAAACACTTGAGTTGTGAATTTTCACAGATATGAACAGACCTAGCATTACTAACATTTGCAGATGCGAACAAATCGTGGAAACAGCTCACGTGTCTGCTGGACATTGTACAGTGTTCAGTCAGAGCTCAAGATGTCTGGAAGGAAGAGGAAAAGCAGTGATGATGTGGAGGGGACTGTTAGGAAGCATAAAACAATATATATTATATATTTTTTCAAAGATGCTTAAAACTCACTTATTGGATTACAAACAAATCTGACTTACCGATGTTCTCCTGGAACACAACTTGTTCAAGTTGGGGACTTACTGCATTTTTATAAAATGTATATAAAATGTACATGTATATATAAATATTGTGCATACATACATAATATATATACATATGTACATATATAATAGTTATAACCAGAGAAGAGAACATTATCAGAGAAGTTAGGAATCAGATGATGGGAGAATTCAGCCTCTTATTTTATTTACTTCTGTAAGTTTGAATTTTGACTCTTACAAGTTTATTCCATTTTTGCGCATAATTTAAAATTTTATTTTGGGGGGCCAATATCTTTATTATTTTACAAATTAATTGGGAAAGTTGAGTGATTAAATAGGAGTCAAACTTTACAAAAATCAATATATGGTACAAATAGGAAAGTTATACATAGAGATCAATTTCAAGTCCTTAAACTGAAATTGTTAGATAAGAATAATTCTTCAATGTTGAAAACACTAAAAAGGGAAAAAATCACACGTTTTTAGTTTCTTCAAGAGGATAAGTTGTTTGCTATTGTCATGAGTTGTTCATGAATTTTCAGGACTGAAATATTGATTTTTTGTTCTAATAAAGATTAAGCACACTTGAGAATTTTACATTTTATTCAGCTGTGCTGTAACTGATAATGAACAGACATTAGAAGATGTTACAACTGTAAACATTACATTTGTACACGTGATGAGCTCTATCACACTCACTCAATTTCCCCAAAGAAGGAGCTTTTTAGTTTTGAAGACTGCAAAATTTCTGAGAGGGGGATGCTATGGGGTGAAATGCAGACTGAAATAGAATAGATATTAGAAGTAGAACAAAGATTTAGAATAAAAACTGATCATAAAATGTATTTCTTCTATATCATAAAGCTGAAGTCTGTTCCCTTGTCTTTATCTGCAGTGTTATGTGAAGGCCAGTTCAGTTTGCCACGCAAAGCATCCTTGTACACCTTTTTGAACAACTATGCACATGTGTTTTCTAACCTGTTTTACTTTTATGTTTTGTTACCCCTTTTATAATTTACAGCTAAAATTGATTTGCACCAATTATATAATGAATGAATATACATTATTGCCTAACAGAATGATTCCATTCTAATAGAATCTTTTCATGAGTCATTATTTATATACAATTTTACTACCCTTAAAATTCACATTAAAAATTTCTCTTACTCCCAACACCTCTCTGTTTGAGCCCCACCCCCACCCAGATTTATGTGGAGTTCATTGCCATGGTATGAGACAATGTAGAAGCCGTAAAGATGAATGATACATGGATACTGATTTCTGAAAGTTTAGATCATAGCAGGAATGATAACAACGATACACATTAGCCAATCTAAGAAGTAGAATTTTTAAGGTGTAAAATGATTACTCGTAGATAAAGAGATAGGAGAACTCATTGATTAATGTGAATACTGAAAGCTTCATGAAGAAAATACCATATTTTTTATTTTCATGCAGTGTCATAGCCCTTGTGCTTATGAACAAAGAAGGAGATTGAGAACAATAAAGACATTTATATAGATCTATCTATGTACTTATCATCTTTTAAAAGGATAAATAAAAGAGGAGTCTATTCCACATTTAGGTTACACTGAAAGAAACAGTGACAGCATGCATACCATAGGGAGATGTTCTATATCAATTCCAGAGAAGCAGAAGTTCAGAGCATTATATGACTTAAGAAAGTCATAAATCTCTCCTCTCACCCAGGAGCACCATGCTACACAACATCATGAGATGCCATACATGTCAAATTTAAGCAAATGTAAAACAGTAGGAAGCATTTAGTAGCCCTTTTAGATATATTTTCTTTATTGTTTTCCCATGAACTTTTAATAGTTTATGTGTACTGTACATCTGTCTATGTACTGTATATATATATATATATATATATATATATATATATATATATATTCTCTATATATATATATATTCTCTATCTACATAGGAGAATTTTCTCCCACAAACAAATTTTCATCTTCTCATGGGTGATACCTCTTGTGTTGAGAATGCATGATGTAATGGAAGGACCCATTTGTGTTACAGTGGACACCTTGATCATAGACTACAATTAAACATCTCTCCTGGCTCAAAGAAACCCAGTTCCCACATGCCACTCTGACTCTCAAAGGACATATAAAAAATCATTTAAGGATCCTGTAGCATAATGCTTGGTTTTGAGAAATTTTCATGTTCATCTCAAATCTTAGGCTATCTTAGTTGAAATCTAAGTTACATCATGAATAATACACATCCTATTGCCAGTTACTCAGAGGAATTTTCACTTTTACGAGGCTAATAGAACTTGATTGGAAAGATGTATACCATTAGTCACAGAAACATTTGCACGTGTTGCAGACCATACTGAAGGATTAAGACTGCTCATACTCAGAGTTGCGCACTCCACACACTCACCTTCATTTTGTTATGCACAACAACCACTCATTCCTGGTTCTGCATCCCTAGAACCTTCATACACAAAGTTTTATTAGTGTCACTGTTCAAACATGGGATTGAAGGACTGCCAAAAACTGAAATATCATTTCTCCACGCTCACTCTTTCTGTTAAACTCCTCCATAAAAGAGGTCACTGTAAAGATTTTCACACTGATATCAACTACCTCCTGAATGCACCAAGATATCAGAAGGCTGAAGAGATTATAGCTCATTATAATTCTAAGCAACTTTTTTTCCCACTATAGTGAGTCATGTAACTTTATAGATACTTTAGTTTAAAATTGAAAGGACTTTATTTGAGGTTGCTAACCAGATTCTTTTTTCCATTTTTCAAGTTTTGTTCTTTGTAGTGGTAAACAAGCAAAGAGCAGCAGAACACTTTCCCTCCTTTTTTAATGGAATGATCTGTCTTGAGAATAAATTAGATGCTCAAGAGCCTATTCAAGCACAAGACCAAGTAACCACTTTCAAGTGTATTAAATATTAAGAAAAATTGTCACATAGAAAACAAGTCTGGGCTCTGAAACCTCTAAGTTCCCACCATCTCACTTTTAAGATTCCAAAACCAGTATTTCTTTTTGAATGTAGCAGGAACTTCAAAAGATGTCAGTGTACCCCGTTCTGGTGACAACCTGGAACTGTGGTAAATTGTATCAGTGAAGTTATTCTCCTCTCAGTATTGGTCAGAGACCTAGTCCACACCATAGCTATAAATCCCCTTTCTTCCCTACATTTTTATATTTGATTACTCTAAGTTTGGAAGTTTTTACTATGTGAAGTTTAAAGGATCTTTGCACATTGTTAAAAGCACACAAAAATAGTCAAGAAACTCTCTGCTTTAAAATGTGAAGAATTTCTTACAGGGTTTTTCCTTTCCTCCCCCTTCCCACCTTACCCTCACCTCCAGCCCTGAAATGACACATCAGATTACATCACACCAGGCCTTTATTGACTTCAAATCCCTCCAGCAAAAGTCAAAGTTATCTAACATGATACGTGAAGTCCCATTGCTCTATATTTATGATCTCGTTTTAAGCTGCAGTTTAAAAAAAAATTTCCTGTGTTTCTGGGATTTTCTAAACATGACATTTTCCTTAATTTTTCTACCTTTTTATATCACTCCCTTTGTCTAGAAGTTATTTGCTTTCTTTTCCTTATGACTATGAATAATTAGTAACTGACACCTCCCTTAACAAGCTCTTACATAGCTAGTCACACTTTCTTCTCTGAAACCACCACACTACATCTGCCTCTGTTACAGCACTAGCATTTGCATACAGGCAGTCTCTTTCTTGAGAACAGGACAGTGTTAAACCAGCAGAGTTCTTCTTATACTATGCACTTATTTAGTATTAGGCCGATCTATATGAACATGCTGGTATTTTACTATTTTTGACCTACAAGCATGTCTATACTTATATTGTTTATACTCTGTCTCATACGAAAAATTGTTCTCAAAATCCTGTCAAAAATGCAGGCACAGCCAGTACGCTCACCACATATTCTATCTGAACCCTTACTTTTCTGACTTCATTGCTGTTGGGTGGGGCCTAGCAGGAAGACTGATCAATGAAACAACAAAAAAGTAAACAGAAGGATTTTTTTTTTCTGGTCAAAAATGAAAATAGCATTCGCTATATTCATTATAGTTTTAAACAACTTTTTTTCCCACTATGGTGGGTCCTGTATCTTTATAGCTACTTTAGTTTAAAATGGGAAGAAGACCAAGAGATGGATGGAGGAGGAAGGAAAGGGAGGAAAAAGGGAAAAAATAGGAATGAAGATGGGTTATGTACATGTACCAACTCCACACAAAAAATGCCAACATTGTGTACTGCAAACATGTATTATACATACATATATACATACATACTTACATATATAAGACTCTATTTGAGGTTGCCAACCAGATTTTGGTGGACACTTCAACAGAAAGGCATCTTTCCAAGATATCTTCTTTTGCTACTATAACCAAAGAGACCATCCATTCTAGACAGTGCACCTACAGATGAGAAAACTTTAGCTTATGTTGCTGAGTGACACATGGAACAGAGCCCTACACTGACACAAAATGTACATAAGCCAGAAATAAACTATTGCTGTATTAAGCTAGTGGGATTTCTGCTTTAATTTCTTGCTAATCTAACATACAACCAGACAAAGTAAAATAGACAAGAATATGAGGTAAAGGAAAATAAAAATAAGAAAATAAAGACAGGATGAGATTAAATTCAAAGTCCAAGCCTTATGTCTTTCATATGCTGAAATTATGAAACAGATTCTGAGCTTTCTTTTGGTCAGGAAAAGAATTCATCATATATTGTAAAGTTTTAAGTCTACATAAAATAAAAACTAACAGAATAATGGTTCAAGTGTTCAATATACACTGATGAATAAACTTTTTATATAATTTTTGTGTACATTATATTTCAGGAAAATAGAATAGCAATATTAGATCTAGAAATATCAAGGAGACTTTCTAAAACTGGGTCACAGAAGCCTCTTGAATATGTTGGGACTAGTCTAACTCTAGCTGAATTATTTTTCTATCTCTGGAGATGTTGAGCCCAAAATTCCAACTGGCAGTTGATTCTAAACAAAAGAAAGCAGATGTGGCAAATCACTCACTTTGTGCATATATCTGTAACAAGCTCCTTTTAAAGATATTATTTTAGGCAACACTCAACTGCATAATAACAGATCCATGACAACAGATTTTACATTAATGAATTTTAGTTGAGGGGGAGAATGACACCTTCAGTAATTTTGTGAGAATCATTGGTTGTAGAGACCTAATAACTTTGCTCTCCAGACTTTTGATGAAGGATGTAATTATCTAAGCTACATCTCTTCCATTATATATTTTGTATTGATATGATGGTAAAAATTTTGTGCATATACAATATATATTTATATAATCACTTGAACAGAAAAGCTGAAAACATGGAGTTAAATGAAATAAATCAGAGACATAAGCTTAAATACCAAATGGTTACTCTCATATGAGAAATCCAAAATATAAATACAGTAAAGAACAAAGTGAAAAACAGGTAAAGGGAAGCAGAGAGATAGATCTACTGCAAGTAAGAAGGGGACCAAGAGATAAAAGGGAGGGGGTTTTCGAAGCTGGAGAAAATCTGATTGGTTTTCTATTTTTTATTTTAAAGAGAATAAAAATAAAAATAAAAATAAAACAGTCTCAAAACAGGCTAATAGGAGAGTAACAATAGTTAATACACTCCGTATTTTTATCTTCATAGTAGTTACTCAGAGTACAAGATATAAGCATGAAATATTATACAAGCAATTTTAGCACAAACCTTTCTTTTCAATGAACTAAGAGAAACTAGCTGTATAACTGTCTTAACTATTTTGTGTATATATAAATTTCTTTCCTTTTCCCTTCCTTCCTTTCCCCTTTCCCCCACCACAGCTACTCTCTTCTTTTGAACACTTTCTTCCAAATTCACAATATCTATCATACATCTTGGATCTTATTTACTTGTTCAGCTTCTCACACTAGTGAGACAATATGATGTTTACATATGTGGGTCTGATTTATTTCACTTATGAGTGTGGTCTGTAGTTGCATCTATTTACCTATAAAAGTCTCAAGTTTATCCTTCTTTATGGCTGAGTAGTACTCCATTATATATATATATGTATATATAGAACACATCTCTTTTATCCATTCTTTGGTTGATGGGCATTTGGATTGTTTCCAAGATTTAGCTATTGCAAATTGTGCTGCTATAAACACGGGTGCACATATATCACTGTGGTATGATGTTTTTAATTCTTCTGCAAGGATACCCAGCAGGGGAATTGTTGGGTCAAATAGGACCTCTAATCCTAGATTTTTGAGGAATCTCCACACTGATTTCCACAGTAGTTGCACCAGTCTGTACTCCCACCAACAGTGGAGAAGGGTTCCTTTTTCTCCACAGCTCCACCAACACTTGGTCACAGTGCATAATCTTGATGATTTGCTGCATTTTGTTTGCCAGGATTTTTGCATCTATGTTCATTAAGAAGATTGGCCTGTAGTTTTCTTCTTCGGCTGGGCTCTTCTCTGGTTTTGGAATCAGGGTAATACTTGCTTCCAAGAATGATTTTGGAGGTATTGTTTCCCTTTCAGATTCCTTAAGGAGTTTCATCATTAGTGGCATCAGTTCTTCTCTAAATTTCTTGCAGAATTCAACAGTGAATCCCCCAGGGCCTGGGCTTTTCTTTGTTGGTAAATTTTAATTACATTTTCAATTTCATTGGCTGATATCAGGTTATTTAGAATTTTTATACCTTCTTGATTTAGTTTTGGCAATTTAATCGTGTCTAGAAATTTTCCATGTCTTCTGTGTTTTCTGTCTTGTCAGAATATAGGTTCTTGTAGAAGGTATTGATTATATTCTGGATTTCTGTAGAATCCGTTGTGATTTCCCCCTTTTCATTCCTAATTGCTTGAATTTGTGTTTGTTCTTTCCTCTTTTTGATGAGGCTGGCTAATGGTTATCAATTTTATTTATTCTTTCAAAGAACCATCTTTTCAATTCATTGATTCTTTGTGTTGTTTTCTTAGTCTCAATTGCATTAATTACTGCTCTTATCTTTAAAATTTCCTCCTTTGTATGAGCTTTGGGTTTGATTTGTTCTTCTTTTTCTAGAAGTTTGAAGTTCAACCTTAGGTTGTTCATTTGAGCTTGTTCTGTTTTCCTGATGTGAGAGTTCATCGCTATAAATTTCACTTATAGGACAGGTTTCAGTGCATCCCTTAAGTTTTGGTATGTTATATCAGCATTATCATTTAATTGTATACACTGTTTAATTTTGACTTTAATTTCCTCTGTGACCTATTGGTTGTTCAGGAGGTGTTGTTTAATTTCCATGGGTTTATGTAGTTTTTGTGATTTCTTTTGTCATTGCTTTCCAGTTTCATTGTTCTATGGTCAGATAATACGCATGGGATGATTTCAGTTCCTCTACACTTACTTAAACATGTTTTGTGGGCTAATATGTGGTCTGTTTTGGAGAATGTCCCATGTGCAGCTGAGAAGAATGTGTATTCTGATGTTTAGGGGTGGAACGCTCTGTAGACATCTACCAAGTCCATTTGTTCAGAGGCTTGGTTTAATTCTGATATTTCTTTGTTGATTTTTTGTCTAGTTGATCTATCTATTAGTGAGTGGGGTATTAAGGTCTCCTACTACAATTGTGTTAGTGCTTATTTGGTTTTTCATGTCTGTTAATATTTGTTTTATGTAGTTGTGTACACTGGTGTTTTGTGTTTGTATATTTATGATTGTTATCTCTTTTTCTCGGAGTTTTCTCTTAACAAGTATGTAGTGACCTTCTTTGTCTCTTTTGATCAGTTTTGGCTTAAAGTTTACATTATCTGCAAATAGAATAGCTACCCCTGCTTTTTTCTGGGTTCCTGTGGCATGGAGAATTGTTTTCCTTCCTTTGACTTTTAGTCTATGAATTTTTTGGGGTTAAACGTGTTCTTTTTTTTTTTTTGTGAGTACCGGGGGTCGACCTCAGGATCTCACGCGCCAGCAGGCACCCATGCCGCTGAGCAATATCACTGGCCCTTTTTTCTTTTTTTTTTTCTTTTCTTTTTTTTTTTATTTTAAAGAGAAGAAAAAAACAAAACAAATCAAAAGAAGAACAAATTTTCAAAACAACATAATAGGAGGGTAACAATGGTTAATACATTACGTATTACTATCTTTAAGTTAGTTATTCAGGACACCAGACATTAGCATTCAATTGTCCAAACATTATTGGCACAAACCTTACTCTTTAATGAACTAAGTAAAAATGGTAGTGTATCTATCTTAACCATCTTATATATATATATACAATTTTTTTCCCTTTCCCTTCTTTCTTTTCCCTATTCCAGTCTCTCTTTCCTTTTGACCAGTTTCTTTTTGATTCACCATATCTATTGTACATTTTGGATCTTATTTACTCTTTCAGTTTCTCATACTAGAGAGATAATACGATGCTTACACATGTGCTTCTGGTTTATTTCACTTATGAGTATTTTCTCGAGTTGCATCCATTTACCTATAAAAGTCTCCAGTTTATCCTTCTTTATGGCTGAATAGTACTCCATTGTATAAAAATACCACATCTTTCTTATCCATTTCTCAGTTGATGGGCATTTGGGTTGTTTCCAAGATCTGGCTATTACAAATTGTGCTGCTATAAACATGGGTGCACATATATTGCTGTGGTACGATGTTTTTAATTCTTCTGGGAAGATGCCCAGAAGGGGAATAGCTGGGTCAAATGGGACCTCCAACCCTAGTTTTCTGAGGAATCTCCACACTGACTTCCACAGTGGCTGTACCAGTCGACACTCCCACCAACAGTGGAGAAGGGTTCCTTTTTCCCCACAGCCCCTCCAGCATTTGTTATTAGTTGATTTCTTAATAGTAGCCATTCTTTCTGGGGTGAGATGGTATCTCAGTGTTGTTTTAATTTGCATCTCTCGAATGACTAGTGATGTTGCACATTTTTTTGTATATTTATTTGCCATTAGTATTTCTTCATCTGAGAAATGTGTATTCATCTCAGATGCCCATTTTTGGAGTGGGTCTTTAAATTTGGGAGGTCTGATTTTTTTGAGTTCTTTATATGTTCTCGATAGTAATCCTTTGTCTGAGGAACAGCTGGCAAACATTTTTTCCCACATTGTGGGTTGTCTCTTCACTCTGTTGGTGGTTTCTCTTGCTGTGCAAAAGCTTTTTAATAAGATGAGATCCCAGTTATTGATTCTTTGGGATAGTTCCCATGCGGTTGAGTTTTTATTCATAAAGTCTTTACCTACACCAATGTCTCCAAGGGTTTTACCTATCCTACCTTCCAGCAGATTTAATGTTTCTGTTTTAATATTTAGATCTCTGATCCATTTTGAATTTAGTTTAGTGCATGGTGAAAGATATGGATCTAGTTTTAATCTTTGGCATGTGTAGAGCCAGTTTTTCCAGCACCATTTATTAAAGAGGCTATCTTTCTTCCAGCGAATGTGTTTGGCACCTTTGTCAAAGATAAGGTGGCTTAGTATGTCTGGGGTTGTTTCAGCATCTTCTAATCTGTTCCATTGATCTTCAGGTCTGTTTTTTTGCCAGTACCACACTGTTTTTATCACAGTAGCTTTATAGTATAATTTCAAGTCGGGGATTGTGATGCCCCCTGCCTTGCCTTTGTTGCCCAGAATTGCCTTTGCTATTCTAGGTCTCTTCTGATTGCAAATGAATTTTAGGATTGTTTTCTCTAATTCTGTGAGATATGCTGTTGGAATTTTGATTGGAATTGCATTAAATCTGTATAACAATTTTGGAAGTATGGCCATTTTTCACTATATTGGTTCTTCCTATCCAGGAGCAAGGGATATCTTTCCATTTTCTGATATCCTCTTCAATCTCCTTTTTCATAGTACTGTAGTTTTCAGTATAGAGGTCTTTTACATCCTTCGTGAGGTTGATTCCTAGGTATTTCATTTTTTTGGATGTTATTGTGAAAGGTATTGTTTCCCTAATTTCTCTTTCAGTAAGTTTGTTATTTGTGTACAGGAAGGCTATTGACTTTTGAGTATTGACTTTGTATCCAGCTACACTACTGAATTTGCTTATTAAATCTAGCAGTTTTTTAGTGGAGTTTTTGGGATCTTCTGTGTAGAGTATCATGTCATCTGCAAATAATGATAATTTAACTTCTTCCTTTCCAATCATTATTCCTTTTATTTCTTTCTCTTGTCTAATCACTCTGGCTAAAGTTTCCAGAACTATGTTGAATAAGAATGGGGACAGTGGACATCCTTGTCTTGTTCCTGATTTTAGAGGGAAGGCTTTCAGTTTTTGGCCATTTAGTATAATATTGGCTGTTGGTTTGTCATAGATAGCTTTTACCAGATTGAGATAAAGACCCTCTATTCCAATTTTCTGTAGGGTTTTTATCATGAAAAGGTGCTGGACTTTGTCAAAAGCTTTTTCTGCATCTATTGAGATGATCATGTGATTTTTGTCTTTGGTTCTGTTAATATGCTGTATTACATTTATTGATTTACGTATGTTGAACCATCCCTGCATCCCTGGGATGAATCCAACTTGGTCATGGTGTATAATCTTCTTGATGATTTGTTGGATTCTGTTTGCCAGTATCTTATTAAGGATTTTTGCATCTATGTTCATTAGGGAGATTGGCCTGTAGTTCTCTTTCTTAGTTGGGTCCTTCTCTGGTTTTGGTATCAGGGTAATGCTTGCTTCCAGGAATGAATTTGGGAGTATTGCTTCCCTTTCAATTTCATTGAAAAGTTTGAGAAGTAGGGGCGTTAGGTCTTCTCTAAATTTCTTGTAGAATTCGGCAGTGAATCCATCAGGGCCTGGACTTTTCTTTGTTGGGAGGTTTTTAATTACATCTTCAATTTCATTGGTTGATATTGGTTTATTTAGGATTTTTAAATCTTCTTGATTTAGCTTTGGTAATTCATACGAATCTAGGAATCTGTCCATTTCTTCTGCATTTTCCATCTTAGTAGAATATAAATTTTCAAAATAGGTATAGATGATCTTCTGGATTTCTGCAGGGTCTGTCGTGATATCACCCTTTTCATTTTCAATTGCATGGATTTGAGTCTTTTCTTTTCTTTTTTTAATAAGGTTGGATAAGGGTTTGTCAATCTTATTTATTCTTTCAAAGAACCAACTTTTTGCTTCATTGATTCTTTGTATTGTTTTTTTATTCTCCAATACGTTAATTTCTGCTCTGATCTTTATAATTTCCTCCCTTGTACGGGCTTTTGGCTTAACCTGCTCTTCTTTTTCTAGAAGCTCGAGGTTCACCCTTAAGTTGTTTATTTGCGCTTGCTCTATTTTCCTGATATAAGTGTTTAATGCTATAAATTTCCCTCTTAGGACTGCTTTCATTGTATCCCATAAGTTCCGGTATGTTGTACTGTCATTATCATTCAGTTGTAGAAAGTGACTAATTTCTTCTTTAATTTCATCTGTGACCCATTGGTTGTTCAGGAGGATGCTGTTTAATTTCCATGTGTTTAGGGAGTTTTTGTGGGATCTTTTGCCATTGATTTCCAATTTCATTGCACTATGGTCTGATAATATGCATGGGATAATTTCAATTCCTTTGCATTTACTTAAGCAGGTTTTATGAGCTAGTATGTGGTCTATTTTGGAGAACGTCCCATGTGCAGCTGAGAAAAATGTGTATTCTGATGTTGTGGGATGGAACACTCTGTAGACATCTACTAAGTCCATTTGTTCAAAAGTTTGGTTCAGTTCTACTATTTCATTATTGATTTTCTGTCCAGTTGATCTATCTTTTTGTGACAGTGGAGTATTGAGATCTCCCAATATAATTGTATTAGTGCTTATTTGATTTTTCATGTCCTTTAGTACTTGTTTTATATAGCTGGGTGCATTGGTATTTGACGCATATATATTTATGATCGTTATCTCTTCCTCTTGGATTGTTCCCTTTACAAGGATGTAATGACCGTCTTTATCTCTCTGAATCCTTCTTGGCTTGAAGTTCACTTTGTCTGCAAAAAGAATAGCTACCCCTGCTTTTTTCTGGGTTCCTGTGGCATGGAGTATTGTTTTCCATCCTTTGACTTTCAGTCTATGAATTTCTTTCTGAATTAAATGTGTTTCTTGTATACAGCATATTGTTGGATCTTGCTTCTTGATCCATTTCGCCAGTCTGTGCCTTTTGATTGGTGAATTGAGACCGTTAACATTGATGGTTAAAACTGATATGTATTGACTTGTCATGATATTTTCCTGTTGTTGGTTCCCACTCTTTGTTTTTCTGCTTTCCGGCTATTTAATTATTTGCCCTGCCTGGTGGATTCCTTCTGTTGGGGTTCCTATTTCTTTCTAGAATGTCCTTCAGAACGTTTTGGAGTGCTGGTTTGGTGGTCATAAATTTTCTCAGATGTTCTTTGTCATGAAAGTATTTTATTTCTCCATCAATTTTGAAAGACAGTTTTGCAGGGTACATCAATCTGGGCTGAAAATTATTTTCCTTTAGAGCTTGCAATACATCATTCCAAGCTCTTCTTGAATTGAGGGTTTGTGCTGAAAAGTCAGCTGTGATTCTGATGGGTTTTCCTTCATAGGTGATTTGTCTCTTCTCCCTAACAGCTTTTAAGATTCTGCCCTTCTTTGAATTTCTGGGATCTTGACTATAATATGTCTGGCTGAAGTTTTTTTTTGATCATGTCTAGTTGGTGTTCTAAAAGCTTCACTTATAGTGGTGTCAAATTCCTTTTCTCTTCCAGGAAAGTTCTCCCTGATTATGTCTTTGAACAAGGTTTTAATGTCGTTGATGCTATCTCCTGCTTTTTCATTTATTCCAATTATTCTTAAGTTGTTTATCTTTGAGTCATCTAGCAGCTGTTGAATTGATTTTTCATGGTCCCTTGCTATTTTTAAGAATTTTTCCATTTCATGATCACTAATTGCAAGCCTGTCTTCTATATCTGAGATCCTGTCCTCGCATTGGCTTATTCTGCTACAAATACTTTCAATGGAATTTTTTATCTCTTGGGTATCTGCTTGAATCTGCCTTATGGATTCCATTTCTTTCCTATGCTGAGCCTTCATGGTTTCTATAGTTTTCTTAAGTTCATCTATTTTTTTGTCTGTATCAGCTATAGTGTCCTTAAGCATGGTCTTCATTGTAGACATTATCTCTGCAGTTATCTGTGAGATTATTTCTGTTTTAATTTTTTCCAGAACCTCATTCAGTTGCTTTGTTGTTACCACTTCAGATAGGCCAGGTGGGTGGCTTTCGGATTGTCCCACGTCGTTGCTCCCTAGGTTTGCCTTTGGTGAATTGGATGTGTGGGGTTGCATCTTGTTTAAGTGTCGTCTCATTTTTTCTTTCTTTAATTCCTGGGGTGATGTTTGCAAATTACCTATAGTAGGTTACTTTATTGCTAGTGTTTAAGATCTTTAGAAGATGACTACTTCTCTGCAGTATCTTCCAAGTGGAGCTTGCTTTTAGGTTTTGAGCTTTCTGCCAGATCCTACCTCTTCAATTCGTTTGGTATGCGAAGTTGCTACCTGTTTGGCCCAGTCCTTGATTCTTTGGTACTGTGCCACTGTATTTTCTGTGTCCCTTAGTCAATCTCAATTATGAAATATCAGGAAGGAAAGATGTTTAGAACAATTATTTCACATTTGGCTATAATGTTAACTAAAGCATCAAACACAGCCTAGAAAATGACAGACTGAGCTAACCAGTTATTTACCACTTTTAGCTGTATAGAGTTGCGGTTATATAACAAAATCTAAAACACACCAGAAAAATTATATGCAGTATACAAGTCCTGTGTATGTCAATTTTTCCCCTGAGGAGTTTAAATTTAAAATGAGTTAAGGAGGAAATAGAGTATTGGGAGAAGAGGAAGGAATTAGATGTAAGGTTAGAGGACCAAGAGGGATCCCACTAAAATTGGGACACTAGTGCAGAGGACAGGTGGTAGAAAGAGAAGGAAGGGATAAAAGGAAGAACAGATCACAACCACAATCAGAAAGAAGTTAGAGGCGCTGTTTACACTCATATAAAAAACCAGAGAGAATAATGAAGGAAAGAGCAAATACACATACAGAAACAAAAACGAAGATAAAAACAATAAAACAGACAGATCAAAAATAAAACCCCACCAAAAAACAAAACAAAACAAAACAAAAACCAAAAAACCCGTCGCCAGAACAAAAACAAATCAGTGAGAAAAAAAAAATAATAAAAAATAAAAATAAAAATAAAAATAAAAAAATAAAAAGAATCAGTTCCAGGTGTTCACTCTGCTGTAGGCAGTTACCCTGTGGTGACAGAGTCCTGTTCTGTGCAGGTCCGTCCCAGTAAGCCAGGAGCGCCCTCTGGCGGGCAGTGAGCAGATGCGCGTACTTTCAGGCAGAGACCAGTCTAGCTCGCCTCCGCTCTCAGCGCCCTTTCACGATCCTTGGGCCTGAGAGGCTCAGCGTGCTGTCCGGAGCGCGGGTTCCCTGCACTGGTTCCCGCCGCTCTGGTTTTTCGCCACGCCCCCCACAATGGCGCCGGGCCAGTCGCTCTCTGGCGCGGGACAGGTGTGGCTGAGAGTCCAGTCTCATTCGCCTGCTGACCTCAGCACACTTTCGTGGGCCTGAGAGGCCCCGTGCTGCCCTGTCCAGAGCACAAGTTCCCAGAGCAGTTTCTGAGCCGCTCTGAGTTTCGCCACACCCCCCACAATGGCGCCCGGCCGGTCACTCTCTGGCGTTGGGCAGCTGTGGCTGAGAGACACTCACCTCCAGTCAGCGCCGTTCTCCATCGCTCCCTTGTCCCGCCGCTGTCTCAGGATCCTCCGTGGGGGCTCCCTGGGCACCAGCTGCCACCATGTGTCTGTAGAATTGAGCCTCCGCGGCGCTGTAACTCCCGGGATAGTAGAAGGTGCGTGCGCGTGGTCTGCTCCTTCTTTCCTTCTTCTTTGTTGGAAGTCACCCGTCACTGGTGCCAGGGGTCCCAGATTGCGCTTCAGAACTTCTCTGGGTTTCGGGGAGGCATCTCCCCCCCTCCTACGCTTTCCGGGTCGCTATATTCCCGTGTTCCAATGGTAACTTTTAGAGAGAGTTTCGCTGCCTGCTTCTTACTCATCCGCCATCTTGAGGTCCATTCTGGCCCTTTTTTCGTATGTGGGTTCCGGGAGTTGAACTCAGGCCCTCACGCTTGCCAGGCAGGCGCTTATGCTGCTGAGCCACCTCACCGGCCCTAAACGTGTTCTTGAATGCAGCATATTGTTGGATCTTGTTTCTTGATCCATTCTGCCAGTCTGTTTCTTTTGATTGGTGAGATCAGAGCATTTACATTGATGGTTATAACTGATATGTATTGGTTTATCTTTTTCATGTTACTTCCCTGTTGTTGGTTCCTTGTCTTTCTCCTCTGTTTAATTGGTTACCCTGCCTGGTGGCTTCTTTCTATTGGTGTTCATGTGTTTGTGGCCTTCATTATCTCTTTCTAATATATCCTTTAGAGCATTTTGTATAGCTAATTTGGTGGTCATAAATTTCTTCAGTTGTTCTTTATCATGGAAGTATCTTATTACTCCATTGATATTTTTCTTTTTTATGTGGGTACCCGGAGTTGAACTCAGGACCTCACGCTTGCCAGCAGGCGCTTGTGCCCCTGAGCAATATCACTGGCCCTTTTTTTTCCTTTATGTGGGTACCAGGAGTCGAACTCAGGACCCTGTGCTTGCCAGCAGGCACTTGTGCCACTGAGCAATATCACTGGCCCTTTTTTTTTCCTTTATGTGGGTACCAGGAGTCGAACTCAGGACCCTGTGCTTGCCAGCAGGCACTTGTGCCACTGAGCGATATCACTGGCCCTTTTTTTTTCCTTTATGTGGTACTGGGAGTTGAACTCAGGAACTCACGCTTGCCAGGCAGGCACTTACGCTGCTGAGCTATCTCATTGGCTCCACTCCATTAATTTTGAAAGATAGTTTTGTGGGGTACATCAGTCTGGGTTGAAGACTGTTTTCTTTCAGGGCTTGAAATACCTCACTCCAAGCTCTCATTGATTTGAAGGCTTGTGTTGAGAAGTCTGCTGTGATTTCCTTTATAAGTGATTTGGTTTTTTTTTTTTTTTTTTTTTTTTTTTTTTTTTTTTTTTTTTTTTTTTGTGGGTACCGGGGGGACGACCTCAGGACCTCGCGCGCCAGCAGGCGCCCGTGCCTCTGAGCGATATCACCGGCCCCTTTTTCGTATGTGGGTTCCGGGAGTCGAACTCGGGCCTTCGCGCTTGCAAGGCAGGCGCTTAAGCCGCTGAGCCGTCTCACCGGCCCTGGTTTTTTTTTTTTTTTTTTTAGCTGCTTTTTTTTTTTTGTGTGTGTGTGGGTACCGGGGAGTGAACTCAGCATCTCACACCCCAACAGGCACCTGTGCCGCTGAGCAATATCACCGGCCCTTTTTTCGTATGTGGGTACCGGGAATCCAACTCAGGACCTCACGCTTGCCAGGCAGGTGCTTATGCCACTGAGCTATCTCACCAGCCCTTCTAGCTGCTTTTAATATTTTGTTCTTGTGTTGAATTTCTGGAATCTTGATTATTATATCCTTGGTGTAAATTTATTTTGGTCATGGCTATTTGGAGTTCTATCTGCTTCATTTATTTATTTATTTATTTATTTATTTTTGCTACCAGGAATTGAACTCAGGACCTTGCACTTGTCAGGCAGGCACTGTGCTACTGAGCTATATGCTTTGCCCTCTGCCATCATTTCTGTGAAGAAGTTTTTTATAGCTTTTGCCCTGTTTCCAGCTTTCTCACTGACTCCAATCAATCTTACGTTGTTCTTCTTTACTTCACCTTGGATTGATTTTTTGTGGTCTCTTGCTGTTTTTAAGAAATCTTTCTTTTCCTGGTTGCTAGTCACAATCATGTCTTCTAGATCTGATATTCTATCCTTGCCTTCATTGAATCTGTTACATATGCTTTCAATGGAGTTTTTAGTCTCCTTGATATCTGTTTGCATCTGCTTACCTGATTCCATTTCTTTTCTATGTTGGGCATTCATGGTTTCCATCATTTTTCTGAGCTCCTCTAGTTTTTTTTTTTTTTTTTTTTTTTTGTCTGTGTCTGCTTTAATGTCTTTCATTTTGATCATCTTTTCTTTTTGCACCTTAGAGATTATTTTTGCTATGGCCTTTTCCATTTGTTTTTTCACTTCTGCTGCTATCATTTCAGAGAGTTCCAATGGTTGGCTTCCAATTTCCTCTATTTTTTTGTGCTCTGGGCTTGTCCTGGATGGGCTAGGCATTTGGGGTTGTTTTTTGCTTCTTTATCTTGTCATTTTCTATTTTCTATTTTTTATTTTATTTTGTTTACCTTGTTGATGCTTGTAGATTTCTTATGTTAGGTAGCTTATCCCTGGTGTAGAGGCTACCTACACCCTGGTATAGAATTTCTAGGAAATACCTGCTCCTCAGGATGTCTTCTAAATGTAGGTGGTTCTTGGTCTTTATGTCTATCCCAAGAACCTACTTTTCCAATGTATTAAGAATGAGAAGTTGCTATCTATTTGACTCAGGCCCATTCCTTTGGTACTGGACTATGGTGATGGTTATGACCCCTTACAATTGCAGCGTTGCACAGGGGAGAAAAACTGATTATAACTGGTATGACATCCTGGTTAAAGTAGTACAGATAGCAATAACAATAGGCTTGAGCATAGCTTGGCAACTGAGAAATTGTGGTAATTATTGGCTTGATATCTTTAACCATAGCAGCAAGTTCTACAATTACATAACATAATCCAACTTATAACTGGAACTTGTATGCAATGATTTTCCACTTAGAGTGATTTTACCCTGTTGTGTGTGTGTAGGGGGGTGTTTAAGAGGTATAGGTTGTAAGATGGAGAGATGAATGAGGTCAACTAGAGTAGGAGCAAAGTCGGTGGGCATAGGATGATCATACAAATTTTGGGTAATTGTAGGATACAAGAGGGAAGGATTGGAAGAGAAAGCCCAGGAGTTCTGAAATGAACCAGAAAGAGAAGAGATAATGTTTACTGACATGAAAGTATCATAAAATCAAGCAAGATAATTGATGAAAGAGAGGAAGAAGATGAGTAGAATAAAACAAAAGAAAGGTTAAAGGTCTAAATTGTGAAAGCGAGAGAAAAGAAGAAACAAAAGAAAAAAAGAGAAAAAAACCAGGAAACAAAAATAACAATACACACCGAAAGAAACAACAAATATAGAGAAAGAAAAATAAAACAAGACAAAACACAACAGAGAGAAAAAGAGAGAGAGAAAAACAAAAACCTCTAACCCAGCCAAGTACAAAGAGGAAAACCAATCAGATAGAGAAAAATAAAAGCAGTGAAATTCCTCTAGTGTCTGCAGTTCTGTGGTAGGTACAAGTTGGATGCCAGATATGTGTATTTTGGCAAGATTGCGGGTAGATTTGTGCTGGGTTTGGGTCTGATCTTTGTCTCTGGATTTGGGGGATGGGATTAGTTTTCTGTGGCTAGAGTTCTCCCCAGCCATTTAGAAAAGAAAAAAGAAGAAAAGAAAGAAAAGAAAAGAAGAGAAAAGAGAAAAAGAAAAAAAAGAAAAGGAAAAGAAAAATAAAGAAAAGAAAAGAAAAGAAAAAAGAAAAGAAAAGAAAAGGGGGCATCCCTACCCGCCTGCTTCTATTCTGTGTCTTTGTCCCCAAGCAAAATGCTAGTTCACCTAAATTACTGCCTGCTGGCTCGTATTATTACTATTACTTCAGACTTTTCCATGCTGTTAGTCTCACCTGTCCTTCGTGTGTGCCCTAGCCGAGGCCCGGCTATGTTGCTGGTGTTCCCGCAGGTCTCCGGCTCCCACCAGTGGAGGGAGGGAGAAGCCAATCCCTGGACTCTTCCCGCAGGTCACCTCTGATTTGTTTCCAATATGAAAATAAAATATAAAAACTGTTCTTGGAGTTATTTTTAAACAGAACTTGTCTCTAATAGTAATGTAAGAGAAATGTACATGATGATCAGTAAGGAGTAGAGTTAGGACCATAATACACAAGTTATCCTCAGGGTAGCTGCAGGTGCAAGCACCAGCAGCAATTGTTGTTGGCTTAAATTGAAGACATATACATTTAAAAAAATCACCTCCCATTTGAATTATCTGAAACAGTTTCTGCTGAATTCTTCATTTAGCTATTGTGTTTAGTAATCCATATTTGTACACTCGTAAAGTTAGAAATCACCACCCTCCTAGTTTAGTTTTAGTTACTGAAACTACCTCAACAGTACTACAAATATAAAAACATTTTTCTCCATGTATTAAGTTCCCAGGAATAATCACTGACCAAAGGTGGAAGTTGATACTCAATGGTTGGTCAATGCCAGGATAAAATGCTTAAAATCTTTGCCTCAGTGAAAAATAAACCTCTAAATCAATATTTCAGCTCTAGAATTTCCCCATGAGAGTGGGGCATGGTCATAGCCATTGGCAAAACAGAAGCTTTAAATATTCAAGGAAAGGACATTGCATTTAGTATCTAAAAGATATGGGGGCTGGAATTTGTTTCAGGAATTACCTTATCCTTTTTAGCAAAGTTATCAAAAAGTTCATCATTCAAATATGGAATCATTCCTATCCCACGCAAGTATTGTGAGGGTTAAATAAGAACATACTGGCATATAATAAATGACTGTTAAAATAACAATATAGTAGCAGCAACAGTAACTGACCACAGGAAAAATTTCCCAGCATGTCCAGTGACCCTTTATTTCTTTTCCTTTACAATACCATTTTATTCTATTTCCTTTGACATACCTTTAGCAGGGCAGAGTCATGTACTGGAAAAAATACTGTAATAGAAATGAAAAGACAAAAATTTCAAGCCAAATGGTGATATGGAATACCCCTTCCTGGTTTATGGTGAACTTAACTGTAAAAAGCAGGATGGCTATTTAATTTGAGGTGACTTTAACTTATGAAATCCCAAGATTTTACTTTTTCGGGTTCTTTTTTCCATATAAAGTTCCATTGTGAATCCAGCATGAACCTAGAATAGTGTTCTTTCCCAAGTAGCCTACTGCAGTTTTTAAATATTCCAGTCACAAGTCAGCAGTGAGAATCTAATAAAGGTTCAAAGAGAGATCTCTGAGAATACAACGATGTAAGTTTCAGCTTAATTTGCTTCCCAGGAAGCCATTGACAAACAGATCTTTCTTTCCCACAATTTCACAATCGTGCAGTGGGAACTAATTGCACCTGATTTACTACATGTCTCCACTGACCTTCCAGCTCACTCGCTGAGCTATTAGGTTTGCCTTGAAATCAGTAAACCTCCATTCCCTCTGGTCCTCAATCTGGGCTTTGGGTGTCATACAAGCATCATTCACCTAGATTGTCTCAGTCAGCGACCTTTCGTTTGAACTCAGTAGAGCTTCTGAGATGTTTTCTTTTTATCCTCCAAAATGAAGTATCTTTCACAACTGAGATCTGAGAGCCTTAGATAAGTAAGTTAAGGTGCTTCAGGCCATTTCTTGATAATTCAAAAAGATATTATTCCCATAATATATTACCTTCTTTAAACAGAATTTCCCCCATGAGACCTCTACGTATTTCTTCCTCTGATTATTCCTGATCTTGAATAGAAACATTCTAAATTTAATGCAATGTCCATGCCAGAAGTTCAAGTTAATTTGGAGAGTATGTTTGTAAACTTCGCTGGCACCTAAATTGATTAATGTTTATTTTTGGTTATAAGATAAATGTTTTATTTCCACAGCAGAAATTCTGTGATTCACTTATAGGCTAAGTGGAAAAGACTAAATAGCCCATTATTTTGAGTTAGGGGTTGGACTTTTTTTTTTTTTTTTTTTTGAGACAGGGTCTCACTACGTGGTTCAGGCTGCCCTTGAACTATGTAGCGTAGTCTGGCTTCCAATTTACGGTGATCCTCCTGACTCGGACTCCAAATTACTTGGATTACAGGCATGCACCACCATGCCCAGCCTTATGAGTTAGATATTGGGTATATGGGTTCTAGAAAGAGAGTCTTCATCTAAGCCCGGGTAAGCCATATAACAACTGAAGTTCCTACTAATAGTAAAATTGCATCCTGTGTATATTGAGAGAAAAAATTCCAGGACAGCAGTAGAAGTACTGTTTGAGGAAGAGACACCAGAGAAGATCACAAGGCATAGCTTATGCTACACTTATTAGTTCTGTCCAGCCACTGTTTGGAGGCAAAGCTTTTTACTTAGCTAATGAAGCTCTTCATGGATTCCAGAGTGCTCAGCTAGACTTGTGGCTCTCTACAAGCAGCTGAGCTTGTAGCACTGACTACGACAAACTTGGTGCCATCAAAGGTCTATAGCAACAAGGGTATTAATTGTATGACTCCATGGGAGACTACCTATGTGGTGTATGAGTGGCATCTAGTAGACAGTGAATAAAGTTTAACAAGTCTGTGAAGTCATGGAGGTGGTCCTGATATCTGTTGAAACATAGGCAATAGGCGACCCAGTCACTCTTTGTGACCTCTACGCTCCTCTCTGAAGGTCACACTTTTGTGTTTTGTCCTGTTGTAAACTGAAGTAAAACCTGAAACAGAATAATCTTTCCTTTTCAGGGTCTTTGTTGGGTAGAAGTGAGCTCCAATTCTACTGCCAACATTCACCAGCAGTATGATTTGGAGCAAGTTCCTCCAACATTCTAGGATTTGATCTCCTCATTAATAGATTAGACAAAATAATATATACTTTATGAGGTCATTGCAGGGATTTAATTGAGTAGCATACATAAAATAAGTACATGATATAAAATAGGTGTTAATAAATGGCAGCTATTGTTGCTATTAATAATGGAAATGATGGTGATGATGACAGTGATCCTGATTTCTGAACAAGTAGTTATCACAGAGTTTGGTATATAGTAAGAACCCAATATTAATTTCCTTTCCTTTTAATTTTGAGATAACTCCATATCAAATATTTATGGAACAGTATACTTACAGAGTTTCTCTCATAAGCCCAAAAGAAAAACATACTGATCTCTCTCCAAGAGTTCTCAAAATTTTTCTCTCCACAACACATTCTACTGCATTGTGTTTTGTGCTATGAAGTGGGTAAAATGGCCCTTGAATTCAGAATAGCTGAGTGTTTTTTTTCTTAACGTTCTCAAAGTATTAATGAACATCAGCATTAGAGTCATTTCCCCTGATATTTAAAGAGTATTAATTACACCAAAATTCCTGAACCTTATTCCATCAAAACTATAATGAGAGTAGCCACATTTTGAGAATATTTACCTTGTGGGGAGCATAGTATCTCATTTAATGCTTACGATTTTATGAAGTGCTTATTACTACCATTCTCATTTTAAAGATGAAGATCATTTGGCTAATGAAAGTAAGATAAAGTTAAGCTAAGAGCACATAGCTAACAGGTAACAGAGTTGGGATTTAGGTCTCAATCTGACTCTTAAAGCCTTTGTTCCCTCTCGTTACACTATTCAGTCTCCTCACAGAAGACAGAAACCCTAAGGAATTTTATTCTCCTTCTGAACCATAAAATAGTAAAAACTGAGAGAACCAAATGTCGATTTGTTCATTAAGGTAGGAGGTATAAACAATATAAAAATGATAAATCAGTTGACTTCTTTTTACAACTTCAGTGTTCCATTAGAAAACTAAAGTCATCAATCTCCTTCCCAACTAATCTTTTCAACAGTAATAATTTCCTAAAGTAAATTAGAAAGTGGGAATTAATTTAACGAGTTTTTCTTCCTAATGACATAAGCCTTACATAATTCTAGGTTCTGAACCAAATTGCCATTTAGGTTATCAAAGGATGCAGCTCTCTATGGAATTCAGTTAAATACAGAAATTTAATAATTAAAATTTCTTACCAAAGAAGACACTTTTCATTATTGAAAAATGTGTATTGATATAGTCAGAAACCTCATTTCCCTAGCAACGTAAGGATGTCTGTTTTCTGTCATGTTTCCTGATCCACAAAACACATCCCGCCAATGTAAAATATGGCTCATATACATTTTTAAATATGTAATTATAATTTTCAATGAGCCATGTACAAGAGATGTATCGATTCATGTTATTTGCATAAAATGTCAGTCAAATTGGCAACTTGTTCACCCTTTTGCTGTCCTTGAGGCCAATCATAGAATGATGAACCCCTGAATGCTGAATACTCTGAATAGTGGTGCCAATCAGAGTAAGAATTAATTGCTCACTTTTAACTAAAAGAATGAAAAAGCAAATTATCCCTTATTTGTCAAAATGTTTCACCAAGTAATAATACCACTAATAAATCATATTAGCCCTACAAAGGGATCAGAATTCCCACCATAACATCTATGGGCAAATCATTATATTTGAAGTGGAGAAGGAGTAGATCAAATGACTTGGAAACTTTAAATTAATTAGTATCGGAATAGGATTGAATAACTTGAAGTATTGACTTTTCAGTCAACCTATATTGTTTGCTTTTGTTTTAATATACATTGCAGAGAAGGTGCTTTTTGCAAAAGTGATATCAGAATAGTTGAGAAATTAAGAGGTGTCTCTGTGTTAAAGAATGAGTAATTTATAGGGGAGGTGGAACCATGCTGGTGAAGGATCGTGAAACCTGGGAGGAATGGTTGAGGGATTTGGATTTATTTAGTCTCATGAAAATTCAGCAGAGTACATGCTAGGTGCTGTCATTTATTTGAAACTGTCATGTGGAAGAGGATATAAACAAAACAAAGGTAGCTGGATTGAAGAAACAAGGCAGATATCAGATCATGAGAGAAGGCATCATACACATTAGGGTTTTGCTTACTTTGTAATCTAGATGCTACTGAAAATAGTGTTCAAACACATGCTGAGATCGAGAACATTATAGGGGAAAAAACAGTGTTAATGCGTTGGAAGAAAACTAGGTAGATAGTCTGTGATGTTTCTTTCCAAAATATTTCTCTATTCCACAGAATAGGATAACAATGTTGTGAAATTACCTTAAGGTAATATTTATTTATTTTATGGATTGAACCCAAGGACTCCCACATGCTAGGAAAAACTCTACCACTGGATTACATCCCCAGCTCCTCCAACGCCAATAATTTTAAAAGAAAATAGCCAACAAATAACATTTTAAATTGAGTGTAAAATATTGTTATAAGTTGGGTTCCTCTAGGAGCTGACTCTAAAGAAGAGTTACTGAAGGCTTAATTCTTAGGGATAATTTCCGCAAAAGGGAGGAAAAGAAAATTGAGTTCAGGGAGAAGTCAAGCTGTGATGCAGGACCAATGACAGACACAGCCTACTCCGAAAGTTGTTCTAGAGTGTGAACACTCTTTCAGAGTTGTCCAGAATTGGGTCAAGATGGCCAGGCCTTCATATACATTTATTGGTCGCCCATTGGAAGTGGTCTTCTCTAGGAGGAGATGCAACCTAGGGCAAAGGGACTTTCTTTTTTTTTTTTTTTTTTTTTTTTTTGTACTGGGAATTGAACTCAGGACCTTGTGCTTGCCAGGAAAGGGACTTTCTGATGCCAAAGCAGAGCTTGGAATATGTCTCTCAACCAGCAGCATACCCAGCATTTGGGGTAAGAAGGCCCTTGAAAACACCCTTGATCAATCCAATCTCTTTCTTCATGTACAGTTTAGGAACAAGTTCTACAAGATGCTAGTAGACCTCTTTTGTTGAATGCACTCTGTACAGCAGATTGTTAGTGTAACACACTTGAAGCCACTGCAGCTGGTCTGCAAACCACAGCTGAAATTCCTTGTTTCCCTCCACCAGCTGGATCACCATATCCATTCTAGACACCCTGGGCAACACCATTAGCTCAGTGATGGTAAGCAGAACCCACACAGTTGAGCAAAGCACATACTCCTTTGCATTATGTGCCTATTGTGCCCCTGCTAGGCAGGCTGAATATAGAATTGTGTTGACACAAATTGCCCAAGTCCCTTTGATTATTGGCTGTTTGGTGCTTCTTCCCTGGTGGATGCATTCTGCAAGGAACTTTCATGTGATGCTAAGATCTTTACACTTCGTCCCATGTCCATGTCCACCTCTGTGCTTCTATCGACATACCTCTTCTTAAGGGTTGTCTTTGGTCTTCAAACATTTTGCCTCATAGGTCCCTTAGTAGCCAGTGAAGCCATTTACCACTGCCCATAAGTCTTCATATATTCTAACTCCATGCCACTTCTCTTCCCACACAAAGCAGATAGCCAGGTGCACCACGCCTATCATTGCCTGTTGGGAGGATTTTCACTTGCCACCTTCTTCCAAGGATACTTACAGTGTAGGTGATTGCACTTTGAGTTCGTACCTGCCAACACTGAACTGGCTCATGAGTGAACCTATCTCGTGATTTTTCCCTCTTCTATCAGCTGGTCATCTGAGATTCCCCTTGTATAGTCATTGATGTGATTTGAGGGAGACATTATGCACCAGTGATGAATTATATAGGAGTCTTGAACTCAGTGAAAGGGGACTTGTGGTTGATTCTTGATTTACCACTTGAATTAAAATGTATTGTTGCTGGACGCAATGGACCTTATGACTTAGTGAGTCTGACAAAACAAAGCTAAAAGGGCAGCTGGAGCTCTATGGTCCCTTAGATGCTGTATCTCTATGAGGTGTAAGAGGCAGCTGACCAGTTGCTTTCCAGAAGATGTTGAAGTCTCTGCTGTAGACAGCATGGCCTTCTGTTGGGGTCTGTGTTTTGAACACTCCAGTAGGGCTAATTATAAATCCACATGGTAGTTTTTCCACAACTGCTATTTATACTATAGGTCTATCTTGCTATATGTTCCCACGAGCAAAGCTGCTTCACCTTGGTAGAGCTTTTTCTTGTTTTGTGCCCCACTTGAAGCTTCTACATCACTTTGGTATATGGCTTAACACATTATTCCCAGTTAGCCTAGGGAGCATTATTTCCTTCTTTGTGATAGGAAATGTAAGACGTAATCATTAATCTTTTACTTTATAGGGGATGCCCTGGAATGCCTGTGACCACTGGACTACTAAAATTGTAGTTATGATATTCCTGAGTATTTATGTGATTTGTAGGCTATCCTTTAGAGCACGTCTTAACACGGTCTTTGATATACAAGCCATTTCTTGCTCATTTAGCACAATTAGCATGATTCCATTGATATAAAGGATTAATATGGTATTCTTCAGGATGTTTACATGGCCCAGACCTTTTCATATTATTTCAGAAGGACAAATTAACCTAATTCTGGAGCTAAAGTACAAACATATAACATTGTCTATTCTATCTGAGTTAAAAAATTATTTCTGAGCCCTTATTTTGAGTGAAGAAAAAGAATACATTTGATAAATCAATAGCTGCATTTCATCTAATGAGGGCTGTTTTTAATCTGCTCAACAATAATTAATCTGGCATGATGGTTGCCCTTGAGGCTACTCCTGGATTAGTTCACTATAATCCAATGCCATTTTCCAAGATCCAGCTGGTGGTTTGTTTTATTTTTTGAAAAATGGCAGGGATTGCCTAGTCAGTTATATGTACATCAAGAATGGGACTAATTTGGCCCACCTTACAGGACATGGAATTATTTTTGTCTTGATGTTTAAAATAGAGCTTTGTGATATGGTAGTCTTTCATTTAAAATTTCACAGTATGAGAGTTTTGAATTCCACAGGGCAAGGATGCAATGTAGGTGTCATAGCATTAGCTACGATATTTATTCTGACTCTATTTGGAATTAGGGAAATCACCATGATGTAGGTTATGTACCTTGTGAACTAGTTTTCATTTCTCACCTAGCCTTCATATGCCCCCATTTTAACACTTCGGTCTTCATGTATCAACATAACTCAGATGCTGTGTTCGTTTTTCCCTATATATTTGGTTATTTATTTTTCCTAGTGGACAATTATCCCAGCATATGGTTGAGTAGTCTGTTAACCCAATCTGAAAAACTTGGTCTATAATTGACTGTGTTTACATCATTTTGTCTCATGTAATCACTGATGTTTGGGTTTTGGGTTACCATTTTGTTTTGCTCTTTATCCTTTTTTTTTTTTTTTTTTTTTTAGTACATGTTTGCAGTACATAATGATTACATCACTTGTGAGGAGTTGATACATGTACATAACACATCTTAATTTTTTCATCCCTTTTCCCTTCCCCCTCCACCCAACTCCTGATCCCTTTCCCATATGAAAAGGATCTATCTCCCTACTTATTATCTTTTATTTTGCCCTTTATTTACATTTTGGGTTTTTCACATAAGAGAAACCATGTGATTTTTAAGCTGTGTGTCTCATTTATTTTTCTTAACATTATGGTCCCAAGGTACATCCATTTTCCTATAAATGACTCAAGTTTATCCTTCTTTATGGTACAGTAGTACTCCATTGTATATAAATATCACATTTTATCTAATTAGTTATATATATTTTAATCTGTATAGCAATCACTAACAAAAACTAAAGTCTTAAATGAAAAAGCCACAGGCAAATAAAAGGGGATACTAAAACATTCAAATTCTGATTGTGTGAATGTTTCAGAATTCCCTTTTATTTATTTGCCTGTGGGTTTTTGACTCAGACAAAATAAAATGAACAGAATTTGTCTCCAGCAGACATTTCCTGAAAGGAGGAAGCTGTATAGTCAGAAGGATCATATGAAAATGTGTAACTGTGGAAAGCAAAAGTTGTAAGATTGTCTGACGAGGTTTTTCCTGGGTTTCAGATCCTAACCGTGTGTGTTCTCCAGAGCACCCCCACCCCTACCCAGCAACAGCCTCCAAGCCTTTCGGTTTTTCTTAGTGATTGCTGTACAAATTAAAATATACATAACTAATTCTTCATTCTTTCAGTTAATATTTTACCTCTTCAGGTAAAATGTGGAGTCCTATATGGCTATATAGGTCTCTTTATCTTAATCTTCACTTTATTGTTATATATATGAAATGGAAAGAGGAGCATGGAAGAAGTCAGGAAAAAAGGATATAAACAAGAAAGAAACTAAAGACAGACTAAGGTAAAATAAGACAGTGGAACGAGTCCTACCTCCTTAAGTTCTCCTAACAGAAGGACAAATCAAATTTTTAGTTTTTTTTTTAACAAAGAGGTTCTAAATAAAATTTAAAAGTCTAGACATTATTCCTCTGTGTAACATTATTCCCATTAAACATGTTATTTCTTTGAACAATGTGCCCCTTTTATCATTCCGGCCATGGTCAAGACTTGGAGGCTGAACATAGTTTTCTTCAGATTTATCTTGTTCAGGTTTTGCCCAATTTTTAAAATCTGTTCAACTATGTCTTGTACCAAATATTGGAAGACTTAAGACATTCTTTAAAATAAGTTTTATTTTATTTATTTATTCTGTGGGTACCGGGGGGTCAACCTCAGGACCTCGCGCGCCAGCAGTCGCCCGTGCCGCTGAGCGATATCACCGGCCCTTTTTTCGTATGTGGGTTCCGGGAGTCGAACTCGGGCCCTCGTGCTTGCCAGGCAGGTGCTTATGCCGCTGAGCTATCTCACCGGCCCTAAAATAAGTTTTATACTCTAAGCTCTCCTCTAAGACTCCACTGACATAAATATTAATTTAAAAAAAATTACTCAGAGGTCCCTTGGGTTTTGTTCATTTTTTTCCAATCTTTTTCTCTAATATTAGAAAATTTCCATTAGCTTATCAAGTTAATGATTCTTGTTACATCCATTTTATAACTCAGTGAATTTAAGTTTTACATTCATTTTTCACTTCTACAATATCCATTTGTTTCCTTTTCATAGTTTCTACTCACTTCATAAAGCACAGGTAGAATTCCTGCTTTCAAGCGTTTCATAATTCTAGCGTGTGGGTCATCTTAGCATCTGGAGATTTTCTAACATATTTGAGTTGAGACTTTGATTGTTGTATATCATTTAATTATCTAAAACTTTATGAGATTTAGGTTTTATCCTATCCTCAGAGAATAATACTATCCTATCAGCAATCAGGCTTGGTCTCACTGGATTCAAGGAAAAGTTTTAAACTGTCTTCTGGGGACTACAGTTGAGATATCAATTTAGTTTCTAAAACTTAGTGTTATTTGTGCCAGTGATTTAACTTACGTACATAATATGATAGCACACCACATTATCATCCACGTGCTGTTTAGCGGGTGGGCATGGAAACTCGCACACAAATTTACTACAAATCTCCCCTCCCCTCCCCTCTCCTCTCCATATTCTCCACACTCTTCTTAATTCTGAGAGATCCTTTCTTGAGGTAGTAAGATGCCCCATGCTATCATACACAGTGGTACCTCAGTTGTTGAATGGCTCCAAGTTCGAACTTTCCACTATTTGAACAGCAAAGTTCGAAAAAGAAAAAAAAAAAAAAAAAAAAAAAAAAAAACTGCCCAGTGCTGGTAACTTTGCTTGATAGTCAAACCAAAATTCTGACTTGAAACTCCTGTATGGGCTGAAGAGTGAGTCATGAGTCGCATCTTGCTGCAGACGGAAAGGGTGCAATGCTCCAGTCTAAGTGCCGCTCTTGCTGAGACAACATATAGAGTGCTTTTTGGGCCTCAGAACAAATTATTTGGTTTTCCATTATTTCTTATGGGAAAAAAATAAGTTCAGTTCTCAAATTTTTCAGTGTTTAAACACAAATTTGGAATGAATTGAGTTTGACAACAATCAAGTTTGACAAGAATTGAGTTTGACAAGAATCATAGTGGTGAGAGAAAAATGGGAATTTCTCCCATACTTTCTGGACCACAGGGACTTCTTTTCCAAGTTATTTCCAGTCAAAGAAATTTTTAGGTACCTGTGTGGCTACCACGTCCCTTTTAGCTGCTTCATGACTAGGCCTTTATAGAAATGCACTCAGAATTCTTCTAAAACCTGGAATTTTCTCCATCACTATTCTACGGCCTTCCTACTCTGGCCAGAGGAAAGACTATCTTGGACATTTTTTTTCCCTGTCTATACTTGCTGATTTGGGATACCCTAAGACCTAGACACAAAGGAGAAGAAAACAAAAATAAATCAAAAACAGAAAATTCGAGGCTATATAGGTCATTTTTCATGTCATTTCCCTTCCAAATATTCTTTTTTATTTCTCAGAGTTCTGACAGTGGTATTATATATTTTTTCCAAGGACTTTAGTTTTAATAAGCCATAGAAGAATGGTTGAGTAGGTTTACTCCAACTTTATTAGAACTTCAAACTCAAAAAGTTGAAGTTTGAAAAATTTAGAAATGAGTTTTTCTGACTCAAAAAAATATTGAATATTACTCATTACTCTTCTAATAAATTAGGGTCATGACTAAAAAAAGCACTAAGAAATAGTGAAGGTTTTCCCTTATTAATTTTATATGGTTGGTTTTGAATTACCTTGTAGTTTTGTTTTTCTTATGCATTAAATGATTTTATTTACTCCTTGACATAACAAGGACTTTTTTTTTTTTTTGAGACAGGGTCTCACTATGGTCTTGAACTCACTTATGTAGCCCAGGCTGGTCTCGAACTCACAGCAATCCTGAGCCTCCCAAGACGAAGATTACAGCCATGGGCTGTAACAAGTACTTTAATGTACTGCTTGAGAAATACTTCATTTGACCTACCTATAAATAAATGCAATTGTTTGTCATTACCAAAAAAAGTGTAAACATCTCTTCTAAGTGAAATGACCCTTGAAATTTTAAGGAGTTTAGTCTTGTTTTAGAATAAACTGCTTCCTGGCAAAAATTGTTTTAATACTTATTTTTCATGTAAGTTCACATACAACAGCATGCATATGCTCAATGCACAACTTACAGGTTTTTAAATGCATTATTATAAAGAAAACTCACCTTGGTGATGCTCTAGTTTTTAACAATAAAAAGAGTAACTTTACTTTCAATAATTGTTTCTTCTTTCGCCTCTGTCATTCTGAGCAAGTTATTTCATCAGCCTGTGATGTAACATCTGTTATAAAATTAGAATAACTCCTACCATTTTACATGATTATTACCAGGATTACGTGAGGATAAAGTGTCTGTAAAACTGGCATACTCTTTTATAGTATTAGAGCTTAAAATGTACTATCGTCTCTCCATACTACTACTATCACATTTTATTATCAAACTCATCCCTGTTGAAAGATGTCATTTATACTACTCTTTGTATCCAGGGCTGGGCCAAGTATGGGCCACTTGGACTCTTATCTAGGTGCTCTTAGAATCCTTACATGGTCCCACTGTAAAATGTTACCACCCCACTGTATCAGTTTCTATTGACCAGGTGATTTTTTTTTTTAAAGGGCTATAATGACAAGCTTTGTCCTGATGACGTTACAAAGCTGAACTGAATCAAAGGGAAAAATAAAGTTACTTTTCAGGAATGTGAAGGGAATTCATACATTTTATTTCCTGAGACCCAGCTGTATGCTAAGAACTGGACTATCTCCAGATTTGTGGAGAAGTCAGAAATCCCTGAAAGAGATCCTAAGTTCTTTCAGGATAGCAACTTCATTTATCTTAGTGTTGTCCCACTTAGCAGTTTGTTTTAATAATGTAGTAAGTGCCCCTGTTCAATGAATACAGGAATCAACAATTGCAATACAGTTCTGATGGAAGGATGCAAACTTTAACCTCATCATGAGTCACCGGGCAAACTCTAACCTGTCCAGCAAGACCAAGCTCCATTATGGTCTCTTTAGTGAAACAACTCCACCATTGTGTTCCTGCAGCCATTTTTGCATTCCTTCAAGTATCCATCCAACAAATATATATTAGACAATTACAACAACACTGTCAGTGTTTGACCGTTTCTATTCCTCTCTTCCCCAATACAAAGCCTCCTACTACTTACTCTACCCTCCTAACCTCTACCAACAGGGCAAGGACACGGCCCATTTCCTTTAACAGCTAACAGTGTTAGAGATGGCACTTCACAGGACTTATATAGATACAGAATGAATTAAAACTCTGAGTTAACTTTCATAGCTACTTTTTGTTTTTAGCTACCGTTGTTAGGACACGCTGCACCATACTCTAAATCAGTGGTGGAAACCTATGAGACGCATGCCAGAGCAGGCTGTTTGTATCATTGAAAGCTCTAAAAGGTTCGCCATCACTGCATCTAAACCAACAACCCAGAATCCCTGTACATTCCTACCACATTTTTCTGACAGAGTAGAGATAACAACTGAAATATTATTTTATTTTTTTCTTATTGGCACTGTAAGATAGGAGACATACAGAAACATTAGGGCTAAATACTATACCCACCTATTCTTTTTTTTTTTTTTTTTTTTGTGGGTACCGGGGTAAACTCAGGACCTTGTGCACCAGCAGGCACCCGTGCCACTGAGCGATATCACTGGCCCTTTTTTCGTATGTGGGTTCCGGCAGTCAAACTCAGGACCTTGCGCTTGCCAGGCAGGCGCTTATGCCGCTGAGCTATCTCACCGGCCCTATACCAACCTATTCTAAAGCAGTGTTTTAGCTTCTTATATTTACACAACTATTTTTTTGTACAAACTATAATACCATAATAAAGAGAAATATCTCTGACAGAGTCACAGACAGGAACTTAAAGCCACTTGGCTCCTCTTGACCCCACGGTAATATATCTATGGAATACCATGCAATGTAATCTGAAACGTTCCTTCCACAGAAATACCACTGCTTATCGTCAGCTGTGAAGATTATCCAGTTGAGTGGTGTCTGACCAATCTCTTTAGCGCTTCTAATTTTCTCTTATATAAAAACACCATCAGAACATGTTGTCATTACAGCTGACAAAGACTGTAAATCCTAACAATTTTGTTACATTTTGGTTAAAATAGTGAGTCAGAGACATGATACCTAACAAGAAATAATGAGTCTATGAAATCAGCTGTACCCAGCAGTTTGTAAAAATATCTCACAGATTATAAAGAGGGGGCAGCATCTGAAGATTTACTGAAGCCTCACTTAATAATGGTTTTGGTAGTTCCAGTGAGATATTGTAAATCCCAGGCACATCTGTTCTCTCTAAAGCTGAGTTCTCCCCTCTCAACTATAGAAACATACAAATAGAGTAGGGATAAGTATGTCTAAAGTGGTGGTGGAAAATGAGTTTGAAATAGGAATTTAGGTTAAAAAATTATCTATTTATAAATGTTTTTAATATTTCTGAACAAGGACTGGCTACAGGACCACTGAAATAGAGCCCCCTTAAAGCACCTGCCTGAGATAATTCAACACTGCCAAAAGAGTCTGTGTGTTCTAGCCAGTACTTAAAGAAATGTGAGCTCCTATGTCCTGGCCTCAGGAGAAGGCTAAGAGCTGGTTATGAACACAAATGGATTCATACGGACCACGCCCCTGACCTTCTCCTTTTTTTGTTAAGTTTTTACTTCTACAACTCTACTGAGTCTCTACCCTCCTTATTCCTTCCTTCTGGCTTCAAAATACCCAGCCGCCTATATACAAACTGACATTGAGTTCAGTTCTTGCTAGAACCTTCTTATAATAGAATATTACTGATTAAAATCTGTCATCATTATAACTAGTATTCAGCTTTATCTTGTCATATTCTCTCTTTGCGCAATTCAGGGGCCGGTTGATTAGTTAAGCTATCAAACACACCAAATCTGAGGAACCCCGTCATTTGCTCTCCCTTCTGAGATTTCTCCTGCACTTTCTGGAAACTGTGCTTCTCTCAGGCCCCATCTTTTACTTTGCTAGTCAAGAAGACAGACTTTCCACCGCAGTTTTAGCTGTACCCATAGGTGCACCATGACTATATAGCTAGTAATTAGGTCAAAGACACAAAACGTTAAACCTAGCCTGTGTTTCTCTTTTTCTCCAAATTTCATCTCCTGATTACAATCATCCTGCTTTTTTCTTCAGTATCCAGAGATCTCACACAGTTGTTTCTGATTATTTTATCCATAATTTATATCTACTACTCCACATATCAGAAGAGGATTTTTCAATTTTTTGCTTCGCATTTCTATTAGCTTATCTAAAATGCCAAACGACAGCAAGAAAAAAAAATCTTGTCTTCAAATGTCTCATGAAAATTATATTCACATATTTTACATATTGCTCATATAATTAACTCATTTATTAAATTTACTTGTACAATAAATATAAATGTTCAAGCTGTCAGCAAGATAGTGCAGGTTGAACACTCCTAATCCAAAATCTGAAACTTTTTGAGTGGCTGTCAGGATGTACATAAGTTTCACATTTCATAGTATTTGGGTTTGGGGATTAGGGGTGCTAAACTAGTAAAATCTACGTAAATATGCCAAAATCTAAAAACTGTGAATTCTGCAACACTTCTAGTGCCAAGCATTTGGGTGAAGGATATTCAACCTGTGTATCCACTGGTTCTGGAGAACAACTGCCATGAATTCTACCTTGGCTCTGCCACTCACTCACTCTTACACTGGGAGCAAGTGTCCTCTGCTCAATTCAGTTTCCTCAATTGTATAATGCCGATAATAGTACTTACCGCACTGGGTTATTATAAGGATTAAATACAAAAATACATACAAGTCAAAGCACTATCTGATAAATCCAGAAAACACTTGGGGTTAGTTAATTCATATTATTACTGATATGTGAAATAAATGTCCCTATTTCCCTTACCATATTCCCTCCAAAGAACAACAGTATTACTCACAAAAATTTAATACATGTTTGAAAATTTTCAGAGTGAGACTATATACAAGACAAAAATCAGAAAAGCATACAAGCAGAAAATTTGTAGCAGAGAAAAGGAAATTAGTACATATGGCAAAATATTCACACTCAAAATTATTTTTAAAATGCTGGCTAAAATAGCAAGTATCATTTTATAATTGCTTGATCAGAAACACTGAAATTAACTGCCAGTATTGACTAGTCTGTGATCAAACTTGTATGTTACACTTTATTGGTAATTATGTGCATGCATACAACTGTTCTAGTGAACAATCTGCAATACTTCTGAAAGGAAGCAAAAAGCTGTAGGTCTGCCATCTATGACACTGGACTTCCTGTAACTCAGCATTTATTGCTCTATCTCTTTTCCCGACCACAGCAGACAGAACTAATTCTAGATTAAATCCATTCCAATCTGTCCCATAATATCGATTACTCAGGTATTACATAACAGATAGGTATGGCAAATGAAGACTGAGAAATGTCAATCCTAGAGACAAGAAGTATAAGCATATATCAGAGACAGGATGTTAATAACATTTAGGAACTAACAGTCAAGTATCAGGAAGGGACGTGGGACCAAAATAATACATCAAAGATCAGATTAGATCATATCAGAACTTTTAGGATTCAGATTACACACTATTTTAATGATGTACATAGAGAAAACAAAAGCTATAAATAATATTCTTATGGTGTTTGATAAATTGTACCCCTTTGAAATGGATGGCAGAATGTACAAATAATTATAATAATCATTACACTTTCAAATTATTTTGTTAACAAATCAATCTATAAGCTTATCAGACTCGAGAAAAACTTTCAGTCTGCTGGGCCCTATATTCTCGGTCACTGACAGGTTATTGATTAGATTATGAAAAGGTTGACAAAAAGCTTTAAAAATATTAACACCAAATAAACCCAGAGAGCACCATGCAGCATACTTCTTCCCAAATCTCTAAAAAATACTCACAAAGCTTTAAAAAAACAAAAGAAATCAAGGTTGCAGAGACCAATTATGTATATAGAAACATGATATTCCAACAACATTAAAATGGGAAATCTTCTCAGTCTTCTCCCATTACAGAATCTGGCACTGTGTCCTCAAGGGACTAACTTGCAATACCTCAGTACATGTATATTAGCTTTCTTTGTGTTCCCTTTGTTCATCCAGCTACTTGCTTTATAATTCTTCCTTAACTAGATGATTTTATCAGCAGCAGAAAATACATAATCTTGCTTTAAGAATTAAACTAATTAAAAGCTGACTGTCAGCTACATTTATCCTATATTTTAATTTCATTTGTTTCTTTGCATTTTTTTCTCCTACATACACCATCAACCAGGTATATCAGGCTCTCTAATATATAAAAGATTTGCACAAGAAAAAAAATTGATATACATAAAACCATAACCACAGTAACTGGACCATAGTTACACTAATTAATACAGAAGAATCTATGTTCATTTACAAGGGATAATACAAAAGAATAGTAGTTAGGTAACAGAATAACATTATTATTATATAAAAAAATTGGATTCCAAGTTCTTGAAAGATTACGTTTTAAAAAAAGGTCAAGGTGCAGGAATAAGTTTGTACTTTAAACTTCCACCACATGCTTATTTAGGTCCTACTGCCTTGGATTTTGTTTCTTTTGGAATCCTTCCATTCTGACTTTGAGTAAATCTGGACACTGTAGAAACTCCATCCACAAACTTGGTTTTGAAAAGAACATTTGCATTGTTGAACATACCTTCTTTTAGGGATACCACAATGAACTTAAGAGAAAAAGAAAAAAAGTATAAATTTTTTTTGTAATATATTTGAAGTATTCACTCCTTTTTACTGGGCTATACATTTTCTGGATGTCATTCTTTCTTCTTTCAATACCGTACTCCAAGAAAATGCACGTACGCAAATGTGAGTAGCAAGCAGTTATAGTATTAGACACCAAAATGGATGCAAGCTTTCCATATTTGGTTTTAAAATCTCATTTTACCCTGTGTGTTTTTGTCACTAAAGTTCACTATTTCTTGGTGTTTGAATGCTTGTTGCTATCTTGTGCAGCTGGCATTCACTGTTTTGCTACTACCTCCAATTGCCTTAGTGAAGTAAGTTTTCTTTATGTTAGTAATACCAAATGAGATTACCCACGACTACCCCTAGCCTAAATGGAACCTTTATTTAATTAAGATACCACTTTAATGTCATCTGCCAAAAATCTGAAGTAAGAGAATGCACTGTATGGCAGCGACGGCTGAAAGCAGATTTGGAGTCGTGCGACACACAACTCACGCGGCGCAGGTGGCCCAGCAGCAACAGTACCTCACACCGACTGCTCTGAGCTTCGAGAGGCTTCGCTCTGCTTTCAGCCAGGAGAAACGAAAGTGGCTCCATTGAGTACACATAATCTTTTGATATTTGAAAATATATCACTAAAAAAATTGCTTTGATGGTGTAGCCTTATGGCGGCTAGCCAGAGAAAACAATTACACTAAATCAGTTCTAAAATGGATTCTCCCTCACACTACAGCCAACAATTTTAATGCCTGGTGATTTTAAAATGGAGACCCTTTTTCCTTCTATAACCATTTGAACATGGTCTACCTAAATAAATAGTGCTTTAGTATTCTTCAGTTCTAAATATCTTTTTCTTTTTTGTCATGCTGGGGATTGAACCCAGTGCCTTGTGCTGGTTAGGTACCCATTCCACCACTTAGCTGCATCCCCAGCCTATTCTAAATATTTTACTAACACTGACTACTGGTAAAGAATAGTTTAGAAAAACACTCTATTGAAAAGTCTATTTTTTTTTTTTTTAACAGTTCTTACCTGAGAATGTGTGAAATGAGTTCGCAACATCTGTCCAATATTTTGGGTATGAGAAAGATCCAGAGCTGCGTCTACCTCATCCAAGATATAAATTGGAGCAGGTTTGAAGAGGAGCATGGACAATATTAATGACAAAGCCACTAAGGACCTAGGAAAGGGTGGTGGAAGAAAGGCCATAAACATTTTATCATTTTTAAACAAAATACTGAAGTTCATCTCCGATACTGTTATTATGATACACACTGCAAATTCATTCATGAACAGACTGCACACTACTTTGGCTTCAGTTGTTAAGTAACTTTTATAGATTGTAGCCCATTACTCTAAGTACTCACAGCATCAGCAATTGAAAATATCCTTATATAAAATCTGTGGTTGTATCTATTCCCAAATTCTATAGCTCTATTTTTAGTTCTCTTCTAGTTCACCCTCCCTTTTAGCTGCATTTCTAATCTGGCTTGAAGAATGATAACTAAAAATTAATCTGGTATGAACAATCTGTTTAATCTTGTATGAAGACTCATAATACTTCTTTAATATTATTTCTTCAGCAACATATTTTATAAAAAGCCTCTACCTTAGTGGAAAAATATTTATATTATCTAGCATCAGAATAAAAATTATAACATTTGTTAACATACTCTGTAGCTTCAAATACCTCCTGTTATGTAGTACTAACAGTGCATCTCCTGTTACGTGATCTGTCCAATGTTTAATGCATTCCAACAGGGTATTAATTAAAAAACAAAAAAAAAGGGGGGTATGGAGGGTATGTGCAGAAGTGGAAGGAAAACCAAGATTTCTAAAAAAAAGGGAAATTAATGAAATAGTATAATAAAAACTGAAGCATAGTGAAACCGATATTCACTATAGAGAGAAGCTGAGTTAAATTATTAATATTATTTTTACTGTGTCAAACACTGAACTTTAAACTTACCTAAAAAGATATTCTAGCACTTAGGGAAAAATAGTTAAAGATACTGGGACCTAAATTTTGGGGAAAACTTGATTAACAGATAGCTAGTAGCTTTTAGATTCTTAAAATATTTAGAAATTCTATCAACCATGAAAAACATGAGTAAGAATGTATTTTTACTAACAAATGACAAAAGAATGCATATAGAAAATTAACAGGTCTTAATGTTTTCTATGAAAAAAATATACACAAGATAGCTAAGATAATTATACTACTAATTTTTTAGTTCATTGAAAAGAACGGTTTGTGCTTATATTGTTTGATCAATTTTGCATGCCTGTATCTTGTAATCTGAGCTACTTTGAAGATAACTATGCAATTTATTAACCACTGTTAATTTCCTATTATCTTGTTTCGAAACTCTGTATCATTGTTTTTATTGTTTTTTCTCTTTAAACAATGAAAAAAATTTTTTCTGTGAACATAAAGTAATGTGACGGTTTTACAAGTCACATGAAAACAATTCAAGGACTATGAAGTGTATATTCTGAAGAATTAAAAACAAATGCTAAATTAATAACCAATTTCAATTATGTGAAGTTACAATCTTTACTCAGGAAGTTTTATTTGGCTGACTGCAGACAAGGAATTAGGCCAGAAGACCTTTTATTTTTTATTTCTATTAGGATGCTGATCTGAATCACTGTGTGAATCTCAGAAATTTCCCAAAACCCACACTTGGGCTTTTTCTAGTACTCTTCAATCCTTTATGCAGATGGAAATTTTCAATTGATATCACTTACCTTTTGCCTGAGAATGTCCTTTAACAGAAAATGTTAGATCAAATTCTTTCAGCTATGTATGTATATATGTATGTATGTACATATATATGTGGCCATATTGGGGATTCAAACCAAGGCGTCATGCATGCCAGACACTCTATCACTAAGCTATATTCCCAGCCCTTTTTGAGACAAGGTCTCACTAAGTGGCCCAGTGTATCCCTGAACTTGCAAATCTTCCTGTCTCAGCCTCCTGAGTAGCTGAGACTAAAGATAAGTTTGTGCTACTGTGAATGACTCTTTCAGCTTTTATTTGTCTGAAAAAGTATAATGCCCTCAAAATGAATGTTTCTGTTACACATAGAATTTTTAGTTGACACATTTTTCTTACTATACTTTGTTTCAAGTTTCTGGCTTATGTAGTTTTAGATCTCTGTTCTTTAGCACATATTTCTTTTCTGTTGGCTGCTTTTAAATTCTTCCTTTGAATAACTAGCTTTGGTAATTTTACATATGACTTGCTGTATTATTGTGTTTATGTTTATCCTGCCAGGAGTTAATAGAACTCAAGTCTATAGCTTTACAGAATTCATCAAATCTGGACACTTTGGGGCCATTAGTTCTTAAAGTATTTTGTCTTCCTTCTTCCTCTCTTTTTGGAATACCAATTAAATACATGTCAGGCAGCTTCCCACAGGACACTGAAACTGATTTTGTTCTTTTACTCCTTTCCCAATTTTTGTTTAATTTATCTTGAATAGAATCTATTGCCATGTCTTCAAGTTTACTCATCTTTCTTTTATATAGTGTCTAATATCTTTTTATTCGTATAAATTCTACTTGATTCTATTTAATAATTTCTATTTCTCTAATTCTGGGCTATTTTCTGTGTGTGTGTGGGGACTCTTGGAAAGTTATTCTTACTGATTTCTATCTATGTTAGCATGTTGGTTTTTGTCTTGCAATTTTTATTAGATATTGTGGTTATTATGTAGTTTAGTGTCTTAATTATGTTGTCCTCTAAAGATCCCTGGGCACTTGGGCATACACCTGCAATCCCAGCTACTCAGGAAGCTGAGGTAGGAAGACTGTAAGTTCAAAGCCAGCCTGAGCAACTTAGGGAGACCTTTGTCTCAAAATAAAAATTAAAATGGGCTAGGAATACAGTTCAGTAGAAGAATATTCACCTAGCATCCTAGCATGCATGAGACCGACCCTGGGTTCAATCTTTAATACTGCAAAAACAAAACAAAACAAAACAAAACACTGGGCTTTGTTCTGATAAACAGACAGTATGAAGATCAGCCTGATTCCTTCAAGGCCTGTTAAGTGTCCAAGGGTGTGTCTAAAGTAGACTTTAGTTCACAGACAGCACAGACCTAATGCTAAGGTATAGCTCTTCTCTAGGGCTTCTCCAATTTCTAACCAAGGTCTCCTTAACTTAGTGATACTGCAAGCTCTATTTGGGTTGCGCTTCCTGCTTCTGATGACCAGAAACTTACATCAGGGAGAAAGTAGTGGTAAACACAGGGCTTAGCACTTCTGTTTTCCTTTTCAGGTACCATAGTCCTGAACTACGCAGCTATTTCCAAAGTTGATAAAGTTGTTTTTCATATATTTTGTCTAGTTTTATAGTTGATTATTCTACTTCTCTTTTTTGTTCACTAATTTGATCAAATGTTCCAACTCAATTATTACTCATATTAGACTCCATAAATGGTACATACAAAGTTGGCTAAGCAAATCAAAAGTGAAAAACGTGGAACGTAATGAATTATAACAAGAATGAAGATTAATACTATTGCAAAGGAATGACTTACCTCTGACCACCACTAAGCTCAGTGAGATTTTCTTTCCAGGTATTTCCCAAGGCAACCTTGAACTCCAGACCATCCAAAACAGTTTGCCCTTCTGGCGGTGCGAGCATAGCATTGGCACCAGGCAAAAGAGTAGAAAAAATAGACCCAAAATCTTTGTTCACCTATATAAAAATCACATTAAAACATGGGAATGTTTTCAAGAAGAATCAATTACTGATACACACACGTACAACTCAGCAGGTCTGCTGAACTGCCTGTTATCTCCAGTCAAGAGCTGAGAACTACAGCCCATGCAACAAATCCGGCCATGCCCAGTTATTTACAACCTTTCTATGGCTGCTACTGCTAAAACAGGGACTTTAAGTTTCACTAATTCAGAATTATTCATTATCTGGCTCTGCAGCAAAACAGTTTACTAAGTCCTGCTGTAACTCCTATGGGAAACTAGAGGTTCTACCTCGATTTTTACCCCAAAGTTTTGATGCTTTTGTAGAACAAACTGCAGGAATCCTCAAGACAAACACAATTATATCACAGAGAAGAAAACTGTTGGAGAAGCAAACACAAAACACAAACTCTTTTTGGCAAAGTGTTGTCTTCTAAAATTTATTTTTCTGTTGACTAATGGAGTAAGATGGGCCTGTGATCACCAGCTCAATTCATAAATAGATCAAAATGAAGAAAGGGAAGCATGCATCAAAGGACCAGACCTGTTCAAGGTATTAAAAGTGTTCTAAACTCCTTACTCATAAAGCAAAAGAGAAAAAGTCTAAGGAAGCTGTTTGGCCTGTCCCTGCTCCTATCTTGCCATAGTATGAGACTACACAGGAGGGCCGGGGATATAGCTCAGTGGCCCAGCGCCTGCCTGGCAAGCGTGAGGTCCTGAGTTCAATTCCCAGTACCAAAAAAAAAAAAAGAGACTACACAGGAATTTAGGGACAAAATCCTACTTTGCAATAGGGTAGAGTTTTGTGTATACTCATCTGATCAATGTTTGGCTATTTGTCTTGAAAGACATGACTAGCAACTGAAGAGTTCAGCAGGCATATTTGAAAGTGGATACCACTGCCCCCTCTCTCTCTCACACACACACACACACACACACACACACACACACACACACACACGAAGATCTGAACAAAAATCTTCATAATCAAGTGCAGGAATGGAAAATTCAAATGTAAACACATTCAGGAAACCTACGGACAAGCAGTGGTCCTGAATATAGAATTGCTAAGAAATCTGCATTTTAAAAGCAAGTACTAACCTGCTGAGTAGTATCCTATACAATGGAAGAATGGTCTAGTTTTTTTGTTTGTTTGTTTTCAATAGATTTTCAGGAATTGGAAAGGCTCATTTCAAAATGATAAAAAAGCACTCTACTGTCTTTTGGGGAATTATCGAAGGTAGCATAGTATTTATAAACACCCTAGGTTCATTTTCTTTTCATCTTTTGGCCAGATGGGAGAGGGGTAGCTCAGGACTAAAAGAATAGAATGCTACTAAACCCTGAATACAACCACGGATGCCATGTGTAAATCACTCCAAAGAAGAAAAACATTATTAATAAGAATACTGCTATATATTTATGCACATTTGTATCAGTCCACATTGTACTAATACACTGATTAAATAAAATTTTATAAATTTGATAAGGCTAAGAAAAAAGAAAAAAAAAAAAAACCTAGTATCTAAAATACCCTGGGGCTTTGTAAATAAAGTATGCTTAAAATCAGAGGTATGTATATAATCCTGATGAAAATAGTATGTACCTCATTAGGTTATTTTAAGGATTAAGAAAATTAGAGAACACTGACTGGTATAAGGACTCACTAAATGTTGTTTTAAAAAAGCCTGGAGAATTAGAAAAGAGCAGAATCAGTTTATAAAGAATAGTTTCTGATTTATTGTAAATCTGGGAGCCATGGGATGGTAATGAAGGGCAGAGACAAATCCTCCTACAGTATTAATTCTACATGTTGTACAAAAATAAAGACATCAGTTTTCGCGTACCTTTTAAAAAGTCAAATACTATAAGGAGTGGCAACACTGAAAACAAATCTTAGAGTAGGGAAAACGAGGCTACTAAAAATAATTGTGCTACCATTACTAAAAAAAAAGGTTCCTACAGAATTAAAGAAAAAGAGGCAAGCTACCCCAATAGAGTCACTGAAAACCCAAGTTTGCTGCAGAATAACTTCACTTGGAATCTTTTGAGTAAGTATCCTTTATTGTGGTAGAAATGGAAAAACTTCCACACGAAAGACTAAGGAATGATTCTAAAAGAGACAATATATGAAGCCAGGGAGACAGAAGTAACTATGAGGAAGCCTGAGTCCTGCTGAAGTTCACATAAAACAAAAAACGGTAATCGGTATTCTTGTTGAATGAAAGTGCTATAAAAGAGAACACTAAACTTATTTATTTCCCAATTCTTAAAGAGATAGAGGGGGGGAAACAACTAGCAATAATAGTCAATTTTAACTTTGGTTCTATGTAGCAAAAGAGAATTCTAGTTCTTCTACCTTTCAGCTGTATGATAGGAGGCAGATTATTTCATCTTTCTCATCTTAGGTTTCCTCATGTAAAAAATAGATATAATAACTATAGAAGTCACAGAATATTTTTAAGATAATTAATGTAATTAACAGAGTACTTAAAATGTTAGTTAATATTAATCTAACCTGTGTAAAATGTGTTACTAAGAACATACAGAATAAAATATTTGTGAATTCTGAAATACAACAATTTGTGAGTGATAAAGAGTACATTGATCTTGTTAGAGAATGAGAGTGACATTAACAAGAGGGTTGACTATAGGTGCCTTGCATGTTTCTTTCCACAATGAAGAGATAAAACAAAGAAAAACAACAGCAATTTCACTGGTGTGACTGAAGCAGAGTGCCATGCTGAAGTGAGAACATAGCAGAGATGTTGCATAGATGTTGGGAGATGCACGATGGGCTTATGAACGAGGGAACCAAGCACACAACATCTACCATCCATCTGTACGGAGGGACTGGCTGGAAGGGAGAGTTAGGTAGATAGGAGAATCCAGCTGGTCCCCACACTGCTGTACTGCCTGGAGAAAGAGGGTTGGGGTAAGGTGGATATTTTTTTTTTTTTTCCTTTAGAAAATACTAGCTAAGAACTTTGCAGATCTTCAAAAACATATGGTTATCCTGATTTCCAGAAGCTCAAAGAACTCCAGCTAGATTCAACAAAGACAGACCTTCACCAAAGCATGTTATGTCAAAATATCAAACATATGAGGGGCCGGTGAGATGGCTCAGCGGCTTAAGCGCCTGCCCGGCAAGCGCGAGGGCCCGAGTTCGACTCCCGGAACCCACATACGAAAAAAGGGGCCGGTGATATCGCTCAGCGGCACGGACGCCTGCTGGCGCACAAGGTCCTGAGGTCGACCCCCGGTACCCACAAAAAAAAAAAAAAAAAAAAAAAAAAAATCAAACATATGAGACAAAATTCAAAATAGTCTCAAGTCACATATAAAGAAAGGTTCAGTAAACTTATTTACAAATTTCTTAGCAGAAACCTTATATATAGGCCAGAAGAGAATGGCATGAAAATACTGAAATAAAAAATCATAAACCAAGAATACTATCACCAGAAAAACTATCCTTCAAAATTGAAGAAGAAGTAGTTTTTCCCAGATAAGGAGAAACTGAGGGAATTCATCACCAACAGACCAGCACTTTAAGAAATACTTAAGGGAGTCCCACAGTGGAAACAAAAAAGATGATACTTACTATCATGAAAACAAATGCATATACAAAACTCCTTAGAAAAACAGACACACGAAAGAGGATGAGAGAAGAATCCTTAGCATGACAGAAAACCTGAAATCCCAACAATAAATAATAAAAGATAGGGCCGGTGAGATGGCTCAGCGGCGTAAGCGCCTGTCTGGCAAGAGCGAGGTCCTGAGGTCGACCCCCAGTACCCACAAAAAAAAAAAAAAAGACATGGAAAGTAAAAACAAACAAACAAACAAACAAATAGAATACAATTAATAAAATTACAAGAGAACATTCATACTGATCAATAACAATATTGAAATGTAAATGTATTAAGTTCACCAATCAAAATATGCAGGCTTCCTGAATGGACTAAAATATTCAAGGGCCAAATACATGGTGCCTACAAGAAATTCATTTTGCTGGGTGTGGTGGCGCATGCCTGTAATCCCAGCACTCCGGAGGCTGACACAGGAGGATCACTGTGAGTTCAAGGCCAGCCTGAACTGCACAGCAAAACTCTGTCTCAAAAAGACACACACAAACACACACAAAGAAATAAAAGAAATTCATTTCATTGGTAAAGATATAGACTAATCGTGACCAGTTGGTTAAAGGTGCTCAATGCAAATGAAAACCAAGGACAAGCAGAAGTAGCTACACTGGTATCAGAGGAAGCTGATTTTACATCAAAAATAGTAAAAGAGGCCATGGCCATTGTATCTTGCTCAGAGGGTTAATTTATCAAAATATAACAGTTGAAATATATACACACCCAACACAGGACCACAGATCATCCAGACTGCAAAATCAACAAAGACATCTGAGTTGAACCATACTACAGAGCAAATTGACCTAACAGTCCTTTATAGAGTATTTCAACCAACAGCAGCAGAAGAGAATTTCTTCTCACTGATACAAGGGGTATTTTCCAGCATGGATCATACATTAGGCCACAAATCAAGTACAAATGAATAAATTTTAAAAAAGATTCTGAATAGCCAAAGCAATCTTGAGCAAAAAGAACAAAGTTGAGCGTATTATAATATCTGACTTTGAAACTCATTACAAAGCTATAACCAAAACACAATAGTACTGGCATTAAAAAAAAAAAAAATACATAGAGCACTGAAACAGAATACAGACCCCAAAATAAACCCACATATCTACAGCTTATTCTCAACAAAGATGCCCAAAATATACAATGGAGAAAGGGTAGCCCTTCAATAAATGGTGCTGGAAAAACTGGGTATTTATATGAACTAGGTATTTACATCCCTAACTCTTATCATATACAAAACTCAACTCAAAATAGATCAAAAACTTATACACTAAGACCTGAAACAATGACACTACTAGAAGAAAACAGGGGTGATGCCTTAGGACATTGGTCGGGGCAGATATTTTTTGGATATGATCTCAAAAACACAGGAACAAAAGCAAAAACTAACAAATGGGATTACAGCAAACTAAATAACTTATGCACAGCACAGAGAACAATCAAGAGAGTGAAGAGGCAACTTAAAAGAATGGGAAAAAATATCTGTGGAATACTTATCTGACAAGGAAAATATCCAGAACACACAAGCACTCAAGCAATTTAAAAGCACAAACACAAATTATCCAATTAAAAAAATATACAAATGACCTAGGTACTTCTCAAAAGAAGATGAATAATACAAAGGGCCAAGAAAAACTGTTCAACATCACTGATCATCAAATGCATATCAAAACTACAGTGAGGTATCATTTCACCCAGACAGATTATCAAAGAGCCAAAAAATAAGAGATGCTGGAAAGTATGCAGAGAGGGGAACTCTCATGCACCATTGGTGGGTAAATCAGTACAGCCATTATGGACAATATAGAGGTTCCTCAAAAACTAGAAACAGAACTGCCAATCCATTAATTCTACTACTGGATATATATCCAAAAGAAATGAAAACCATTTGTTGAAAAAATACCAGCGCGGGCCGGTGAGATGGCTCAGCGGTGTAAGCGCCTGCCTGGCAAGCGTGAGGGCCTGAGTTTGACTCCCGGAACCCACATACGAAAAAAGGGCCGGTGATATCGCTCAGCAGCATGGGTGCCTGCTGGCGTGCGAGGTCCTGAGGTCGACCCCCGGTACCCACAGAAAAAGAAAAAAAAAAAGAAAAAATACCAGCGCTCACGTGTTCACTTCAGCACAATTCACAATAGCCAAGATGTGAAATTCACCTATGTGTCTACTGACAGATATAGGGGTAAAGCAAATATGATATACAAATATATATGTATACACACACACAATGAAACATTACTTAGCTATATAAAGAGAATGAAGTTCTCAAATTTATATAAATATGAATGGAACTAGAAGTTATTATGTTAAGTGAAATAAATCAAGCACGAAGAAACAAATACTGCACAGTTTTACTTTATTTGAAAGCTAAAGCTAAAACATTAGGTACAATAGTTGTCACCATAGCCTGGAAGAGTGTGGACAATGGGGAATGAAGAGAGCAGGGTTAACACGTACAGAGGTGCAGCTGGACAGGAGGAAGAAAGTCTAATGTTCTATAGCTTAGTAGGATATCTCTGGTTGAGAACAATTATTTCAAAATAGCCAGTAGAGAGGATTTTGATGCCAGTTACCCTGGTCTGATCATATACATAGTGCACATGTCCTGAAATGTTACAGTGTACCCTATTAATATGTATAATTACTATGTGTCAATTAAAAATGAAAAATATATTTAAAGGAATCTTGCTATAAAAACATTCTGAGAAGCAATATTTGACTCCCTAAGTCTGGACAAGAAAAGCTGAACATGGTGGAAATAAATGAGTCCTTGGAAGAGGGCTTCTGATTTCCAACAGTTAGAGCTGCCACACAAAACTGACACTGCCTGCCTTCCGGCTTCAAGCAGAGGCTCACTGGAGCTTAGCAGACATTAAACAGGCTCTAAGGTTTCTTCCAAATATAAAGGCCTACGATCTCATAAAAGACAAAGAGAATAAATAGCAATCCCTTTAAAGGTAAAACAGTACGGTGAAACCAGGTAAGAGTAAGAAATAGAGAAAACTAGAAAGTTAATATAACTTAAGAAGCATAGTAGTAGTCTATGAATCTGACTGACCTTTGCAAATCCAATAATAGATAAATCCAAAAGAAAATGTATTTAAAAATCTATGATGTTTTAACCAAGGTGTGAGTATATGCCTCATTTCAAACACATAGTAACCATATCAGATTTCAAGTATAAATTCACTGATAATAATATTCATCTTTACCTCCTACATAATTAAAGAGTTAATATTTTGGAGTTGAAATACCTTTTGCCAAGCAATATTTAGGGCTTGGTTTTTCTTCTGATCAAGGTCTTCTATAGTTGCAAGGATTTTGGATTTGTCATTTTCTACAATTCTCTTCTTTTTCATCAAGTCATTATACTGTGAGATAAAAAAAGTGTATTATATTTAGAAACATAAAATTTCCTCTATGTCTTGGAATTCAATCAGAAATAAAGAGGTTTTGTTACTTAACAAAAACATACAATGCACTAAGAGTTACAATGAAAACCAAATTACAAGGAAAGTGAATATATGTATAGAGTAAAATTAAACTACAGTGGTACTTTGGTACTTGTTAATTGGTTCCAGGAGACATGACAAGTACCAAACAAATTCTTCTGGCTGGGAAAGGGTAGCTTGTCACAGGGCAATTGACACCAACAAATTCTAGCTTGTTTATCAAGTACCAAACAAAGGACAAGTACTAGGACAAAATTTTCATGTAAAAATGCATCCAGTACCAAATTGCATGAACTTCAAAGCAGTTGAGTACTAGTATATGACTATACTAGAACTGAGAATTTACTGGGAAGATCTTGAAATAGTTTGACTATACTAATATCCCTTATCTCCAGGGCAGTCAAGACAAAAAGGAAAATATGTCTTATCTAAGTTGAAGGAAAAGTAGCTCCGAATGCTCTCTTCTTAAGGTCAGTTTCATCAGTGACATGAATAAAATTTCAACTCTTCACTATGATGTACATGTCCTGAGTTGGCCCTTACTTATCTCATTTTATGATATCAGAATCTTCTTGGGTGGATGACCTTTCTGAGCTCCTTGAATTCACTGTTTTATATGCCCAGCATTATTCTTTCTTCCCTGAATGCTCTTTCCCTGTATCTGTATAACTGGTGACTTAAGTTTCAGATAGAACAGCATCTCTTCAAAGTGGCCTTCCTGTGTAGGTGGGATAGTTTTACCATAATCAGGCTAACAGCAGGATTTCAAAAAATTTTCTGAATCCATTTCTCCTCAGTCTCACATTTCAAGGTACCTTAATATTCTCGAATAACTCCAGTTAGTCCTGCTGCCTTCCTTGTGGTGTCTCTCTTTTATGGCCAGCCTACAAAATCCTCATATTTTTAACCTATTTCTTATATAAATCCATGTAATTTCTTATATGAACAGACACAAAACACAAAAAATAAGACAAAAGGGTATCTGATTAACAATACAGCCTTCTTTTCTGGTAAGGACAGTCAATGAATAAAAACAAAGATCTTGTTATCATTATTTAATAAAAGTGAACAAGATTCACAGTGTTATGCAGCTTAAATTTAGACCAAAGATTTCCTTCTAAAAATACCCCATACAAAACTTTAATATTCCTGCAAAACTTTAAGGTAGAAAGAAAACCACTAGGAACATTTTATAGTCATCACAACACCTGAATTATTAGGCTGTTTGATATCTAACAAAATATAGATTCTTTTTTAAGTTGTTTTCAATTTTTTTATTAGTAACATATTTGTAGTATATAATGATTACACTCATTGTGGGGAGCTGGTACATGGACATAACACATCTTAATTATGTTTTTATCCCTTCCCCTCCCCACCCTCCATATCTTGGTCCCCTTCCTTTCTGCAAAATATCTATCTCCCAATTTTTTATTACCTATCTTTTATTTTGCTCCTTAATTGCTATATACTCTATGTTTCTCATATAAGAGAAATCATGCGATATTTAAATTTGTGTGTCTAACTTATTTCACTTAAAATTATTGTTGTACATACTAATGACAGCAAGTTTTTTTTTTAAACCACTACAGCAAAACTTCTTAAATGCACAGGAGTATTATCAGTTTTGCGGAGCTCTCATTAATCCTAATATGCAAATTCAAACAATTTTGCAGATTTAAAGTATGAGAGGCATTAATATAAAATCACTGACTGCCTTTAGCTATGGGGCCCCAAGAGTATAGATTGCTACCCTCAATGGTTTTTTCTAGGCAGGACCTCCTAAGTTCATCAGTGGATGACACTGAAAATCTCCTCCCAGACTGTAAGAGTTCTGTCAGCATAGGAGAGATAGATGACATTGTCAAGTAATCAAGAGTACTAGGACCAAAAGATGCTACCACAAAAATGAAACAGTAGTTTTACTCATGACTTAGACAATGATTTCAATATACTGCAGAGCATTAGTCCCTAACCTTTTTGACACCAGGGACCAATTTTTCCATGGATGGGGGCTGTGGCGGTGGTGATTTTGGGATGGATCAAAGGAGTGAGCAATACAGATCCCTTGCACAAACAGTTCACAGCAGAGTTCACCCTGCCGTGAAAACTGAAAGCCACTGCTCATCTGACAGGAGCTGGAGCTCAGGCAGTAATGTGAGCAATGGGGAGTGGCTGTAAATACAGATGAAGCTTTCCTTGCCTGCTACTGCTCACCTGCTGTGTGTCCCGTGCCCAACAGCCACAGACCTACTGCTCCGTGGCCTAGGGGTTGGCAGCCCCTGCTTTAGAGTCAAAAGGAAACAGCAGTTCGAGCCCAGCTTGGGCAACTTAGTAAGACTCTGTCTACCTTGTTCTAATAAGTGCACACATTTACTGGAAATTGACTTACCCGCTCTTCAGCTTCCGTCAGTACATTCATAGCTCTCATATTGACATTCCTTCCTAGCTTCTCCTTCATTTCTTGCAACTTCTGAAGTCGCTGACCAGCTTCTTTGGGGTTGTTAGTTTTGAAATCATAAGCACTATTGGGCTGTCCAAAGAGATGTTTCTCTGCATTAATCCAGTCATAATCTTTCAACATTTTGGATACCTAGTCACATATGAAAACAAAAGGATGTGTTGTTTAAAAAAAAAAAAAAAATCATTTCTAAACAAGTTTCTTAAATACTTAATTTTAAGTCCCATATTCAGGAGAAAAATGCCAGAAACAAGAATGAGTACTCGGTGAGCCAACTCATTAAGTACAGGTTAAATACCCCTATCCAAAATGCTTAGGACCAGAACTGTTTTGTAGTTTTTCAAATTTTGAAATACCTACATATACATACTGAGGGAAGGGCATACCTTAGGGAAGGGAGCCAAGTCTAAACATAAAATCCAATTATGTTCCATAGATACAAGGGGTGATAAAAATAATCCTCTTATTGAACATATCCCATCATTCTCTGCCATTTTCTGATGTAGTTCTGGAGTCTTTGTTTGTCAATGTCTTTATGAGGTGTGATCAAAAATACAGTGAATGCTGCTGCCAAGTGCCAGTCAACAAAAAGGCAGGCTTGTAAAAACATTACACTATTCACCTGATCTGGCACCATGCAACTTTAGTTCTTCTCCAAAATCAAAATAACCATAAAAGGTAAACATTTTGAATTGATTCAGGATGTTCAGGCAGCCATGACAGACAGGACAACTAAAGATACAAAAGAGGACTTTCAGAACTGTTTCAGAAACTGGCAAGAACAATGGGATAAGTGTGTTTGAACTGAAGGGGAAGTATTTTGAAAGGGATTAATGGCAATGTGTCTTTCACTGTAACAATTTTATTTAAATACCATATTTTTTTATCATACCTCATATATAACCTTAAGTAATTTTATCCATTATCTTTATGTCTTCAATCTGACCATGTTCTGTTACATGAAAATTAAGTATGGAATTTTCCAATTGTGGTGTCATGTCAACACTCAAAAGCTTTGGATTTGAAGCATTTAGTATTTAGGAATTTCAGATTAGGAATACTTAACCTGTATATGCAAAACATTTCCATTAAAATGAAATGTAAGTTAGATGAAGCTCCTTCAGCTTTTACCAAATTCGGTCTATTGTTTCACCAAATTCAATCTATGTCTTCAAAAACGTGAGAGGCTAAAATTCCTTAAAATTCCAAATCAGAGATTTGGTAAAATGGAAGCCTAATCTTGACTAGTAATTTCCTCAAAAGTATAACTGAAGAAAAAGACTGCCCTGAATGTTAACTCTATCCTAATTCCCATCACCTTTTCACAAGGCACAGTATTATACTTCCTCAAATAATACAATTGATTAAAAATTTCAAATCATAGTGCTTACAAGAATTAAGATTCCTTGTGACTGCTAGAATCCAGGCTTTGTCAACTAGTCTCCTCTTACTAGTTCCATAGGTTTGATCAGCTAGGCCCCTAAATGAAATTATCATGTATAGTCTTTCTTCCTTGCTGACCTACCTAAAGCTCTATGAAAGCTGTCTGTGTACATTTTTCTCTTCCTTATATCTTCATTGCCTGGTATAGTACCAAATACTAGGTATAGTATCTGATACTGGTAGGTATGCAAAAACATTTTTCAAAGAATACCTGAATTTTTTAGCAGCTCCATTCATCTCTCCTTTTATCCCCCTAAGAGCAAATAAAATTCCCTAGAAATCATCAATACTAGGATATTCAATAAGCGAAAAGCTATTAGCAATATTATTGGTAATATGTCAGATTCCACTAGCACTAGTTCCTAGAATATTGGGAAATTGATAATAAATGGGGGAGATTATGATGTAGCCATAAAAAAATGTTTTCAGACCAAATAATGAACCTAAACAGACATCCACAATTCTTTTAAAGGATGGGGAGACTGGTATATTCTTACGATCTCTAGAAGTTAAAGTTTTTAAATTTTCAAGATGCCAAAAAAGATTCTATGGTGGATGAATTATTAAGAACAACACACTGATGCAGGCTTTCAATAAAGCAGTAAATTTTTGCGAAAGTATGTGCTGTAAAGTGCTTACATAAAAATACAGACACAAGAAGGGAAGAAATTTTAAAAACAACAACAACAAAAACTTCAAAATGATAACTGTTGGGCAAAACATCAGATTTTCAATGAAGCTTCAAAAATTAGTAGTATTGACCCACATGAGGAAACCCAAAAGCCGATTACATCCTTTTTTAATGTTGGCTGTATATATATTTATGTGATTTCTTTAAATACAATTTGAAATCAGGTAAAGAATATATATTATTACTAATACATGAATAATTACTTCTACCAATATCTGGAGAGAAAACAGTTATTCCCGTGGGAGTTCATTGAATCTTAGGTATGGACATCTTGTAGAAATAGGGATATCTTAAATTAAATTTGAAAATAAAACATTTTGTACCATCTGTTGAAAATGAACATTACTGACAAGCACTTAACACACTGTAACTTCAAATTACATTAGGCGGTAGTTCTGTCATTTATACTGAGTTTCTTCATTGAGCAGTTTCCTAGAATTTCCCAACAGCCTAGAAACAAAAATTTGATTAAGTGTAAACATGAACACAAACAAACATGCCTTCGAAGCAGCATCTTCAGCTTCCCGTTTATGTTTGCTGATGTTATGGTCTAACTCCTTAATTTTAAGCTGAGAATCATTGTTTTGCTCCTTATGTTTTGCCACTTCTGCATATTTGGTTTTAATTACACTGTCATGGGCTGTTATCACTTCTTTTTGCTTGGTCACCTCTTCTTGAGCTTTATTGACTAACTCCTGAAACAAACAAACAAAAAAAATAGAAAATATATAGTAAAGGTATGTAAATACTTTTATTTACTAAAAGTGACAGACTTCTGGGTAAGATGTCAATGTAATTACAGGCAGATGGTCATCTAACTTGCTACACATTAACATAAATGAATCTACACACAGAAGAAAACTTGTTTTGTCACTGGGGGGAAAATTGCCTGGGATGCAGCACAGATGCTGGAAACAAAATTATTATTAGATGTAGTGTAGACGGAATCGATCAGGTGAGAGGAGGGATTACTAGAAGCTAACCTGTGAGATCTCTCAGAAAAAAATTTTAGGTAGTTAAGAAGATAATATGACAGATTCCCAAATGACATTTACAAAGAAGGACAAAGATCAGAGATAAAAACAAGGAAGTTTGGATTTTACTTCTTTTTCCTTTTGTATCAGATGTAAGGCTTCTGGATCTTACCAATAGCAACAGGAGGTCACAACATTTGTTTCTAATGCATTGGTCAAAACAATGGACCCTTTTTTGGAAGAGACCTGTGGGACAAATGAGAAACATCCTGCTCTCACTTACACCGCCCCTCTGCTTCCTAAGGTTGAATCTACTTATCCTCTGAAATGCTACTTACAATTGGGATTTAGTCTTCTGTGACCATCCCCCAAGCCCTTGGGCTTCATCCTAGATTTTAAATGTCCTTTAGGCAGAGAATATGATCATAAACTCACACAAATGTCTAAACAAAATGAAACAACAAACAAATACCACAGTTTAACTTATATTTAAGTTCGGGGGAAAAAACCAGAAAATCAAAAACAAATAAATAGGACAACCTGACAAAAAACTAAGGAAGAACAGATCACAGTAATTATAAGAAACAGTAAAAACTTAGGTATTTTTTTAGGCATGTTCATCTGCAAGCAAGGTAATTTTGAGCAACAAATACTCCATATTACATTCAAGTTGTTGAGTATGCCCAGAGTAATTTAAATTCCTTTTAATGTCTAAAGTACATCATTGTATCATGAGAGGTCTTTTTTGGGAAGATAAAGTTATGGTATTCATCTTGAAAACTAATAGATACTTTAGCTTTTTAAAAATCTTTGAAGAACAAAAAAAGGAATAAAACTCTGGTAACATTAAAATGAAAAATAACAGAAAAAGATTCTTTTACACCTACAGGTTAAAAACTGCACAGCAGATGTGACTCACTTATCTTCTATCAGCAAAAGGAAATAATTTATAATGTAGATCCTAAGTGAATAATCTTTAAAAACTTCTAAGTGATCCATTTTATTGTTTCCTGTTAATAAAAACAGGTACATTCTTTTTTTTTTGTGGGTACCGGGGGGTCGACCTCAGGACCTCGCACGCCAGCAGGCGCCCGTGCCGCTGAGCGATATCACCGGCCCCTTTTTCGTATGTGGGTTCCGGGAGTCGAACTCGGGCCCTCGCGCCTGCCGGGCAGGCGCTTAAGCCGCTGAGCCATCTCACCGGCCCAGAAACAGGTACATTCTTTACAGAAATATGTGCATGTTTTGAGTTTATGAAAAGAATACACTGCTGTATTTTTACATTTCTCTTTGGAAACACATTTTCCAATTTTTAAAAATTATAACACACAATGCAGATGAAGGACCACAGAAGGTATAGCAGACCAGGAGATGAAAAATGTGTGACTTAAAACAGTTCAGAAAAAAACTTTAAAATTTTTAAATTAAAATTTACTTGAGGGCTGGGGATGTAGTTCAGTGGTAGAGCACTTGCCTAGTACACACTGAGTCTGAGGTTCAATCCCAAGTACCACTAAAGAAAAACTGAAAAAGAAAATTGACAGGAACAGCAGAATGTTTACTCAACAACATAACACACAAAGCTGTGATTTCTAATAGTCAGAAAACGAGTGGTTAAAATGCTGATATTCCATTATTGATGCAATACATGTGTTAAAAAAATAAAACCAAAAAAAGAACCTAACAATAAAATCAAAAGGAAAAGATGTGTATTCCAAAACACTGTATAACATGATTAAAATAATCTTAAGGGAGAAATACAACAAAATATAGAAGCAGACAATAAGGTGGGGGATACAGCTGAGTGGCATGACACCTGCCTGGCAAGCATGAGGTCCTGAGTTCAATTCCCAGTTCCAAAAACAAAGCAGATAACAAAAGGCAAAATGCTCTTTACTACAATGTTTTTAAATGGATTCAATTCTGTTATATACTATGTACACTTAGTTAACATAGAATTTGATACAAACAACTTACAAACAGTATGTATAACTAAATGACAGAAGAATTAAAAAACAAAATAGTATAAAGGTTAAATTAAGAGTAGAACCGGGGATATTGCTCAGCGGCACAAGTACCTGCCTGGCATGCGCAAGGTCCTAAGTTCGATTCCAAGTACCCCAAAAAAAAAAAAAAAAAAGCTAATAAATAAGAATAGAAACAACATTAAACTACATAAAATTTGAGATCAAAAACAAAAGGAAGGGCTGGTGATATGGCTCAGTGGCATAAGCGCCTGCCCGGTAAGCACGAGGTCCTGAGTTCAACTCCCGGTACCCACATAAAGGAAAAAAAGGGCCAGTGATACCACTCAGCAGCACAAGCACCTGCGAGCAAGTGTGAGGTCCTGAGTTCAACTCCCAGTAATAAGAAAAAAAAAAGGGGGCCGGTGAGATGACTCAGTGGTGTAAGAGCCTGCCTGGCAAGCGTGAGGGCCCAAGTTCAACTCCCGGAACCCACATACCGGTACCCACATAAAGGAAAAAAGGACCGGTGATATCACTCAGCAGCATGAGTGCCTGCTGGCACACGAGGTCCTGAGGTCAACCCCCGGTACCCACAAAAAAAAAAAAAAAAAAAAAGAGGAAGAGATAAGAGAGTACCCAATATTCAAGAGGGACAGTTTCATAACATTAAATTGCAAGTAACAGTGCAATTTATCAATCTTTGTAACATCTGAAATCCTCTCAGCCACAAAACTACCCTTTGTTACCCTGCTTCTGAGAATGGAACACTTCTCCCTTGCCAACTGCACAGTATTAAGTCTCATCAGTAATGTTACTATAGGCACACTGCAGGAGGAAGGGGCTTTATTTGCTGGTTCCATCCTGCTTTTCTCAAAGGCAGGTTTGCTACCAGCTTACAGGGCTTCACCTGGCATCTAAGGGCAGGATACCACACCTGGTGGTCAGTGTTCCTTGAAATCTATTTTTCAGCAGATGCCACATACATGCAGCATTTTACTGCAGACAGCTTCTCCTGGCACCTTGGCAAACTTCAGGACCAGTAGGCTACTGTTATGCCTTCTGCAAACAGATCTATTTCTTGGCACTGCATGGAAAACGGCATCTTTGCCACATTTGTTCCTTCCAGGGCTATACTGCCTCAGCCCTAAGAATAATGGCTACATTGTCTCTACGTTGTTCCTGTATTTTTAGTACTCTCTTAATCTCTTAGTGAACAATCATCCCAAACCTCTATTATAATCATTTTTTATAGCCAGCCGTGGTGGTGCATGCCTGTAATGCCAGCACTCTGGGAAGCTGATAGGAAGGTTGCCACGTTCAAGCCCGGCCCTAGCCACCTAGTGACTTAACAAGACTGTTTCAAATTAATAAACTTTAAAAATGACTGAGGACACAGTTTGGTACAAAGGCCCTGGATTGAATGCTTGGTACTCCCCACCAAAAAATTATTTAAACTCTGCCTGTTTAAATTACTGTGTGGTTTTTGTATTCAGAGTAGACACCAACTCAATCACTGATGTTATCTCAGGATGCTTTCTGGATCAGTAATCGCCATTTTTGCCTTCATGCTCAAATGACAAGACTGAAAACATCAAAAGCACTAAAGTCAAATATCTTAATTCAATATTTCATAGGCAAATGACAATTTCTAATTTCTCTAATTTGATAAATAAATCTTACCTTATTTTTAGCTACCTCAGCTGCCATTACTTCAATCTGACCTTCATAGGATTTGATAGCTTCATTTACAGCTTCAAGCTGTTGTTTATAGGATGCATGCTCTCTCTTGAGCTCTTCAAGCTCCAGAGTGATAGCTTCAACTTCCTACAGAAATAAAATATGCAGGTATTCACACAATTCCTTACCTACTGACAAATATGTACAGTGCTAAAAAAAAAAAAAAAAAAAGCAAGTTTACATAAGACCTATAGCTTAGTTACCACTCAATTACCAAAAATACAAGATAAGCTGCTTCCCAAGGAGGAGGAAATGGAAGTTTACTTTCCCATAATGAAAAAAAAAAAGGAAAAAAAGACAAGTGTATGTGTAATTTTAAGGTTTTAAATTACTACATAAATTATTTCCTTTATTCTTTTACTCCTATAGGGAAAATAATATAACATTCTATATGAGGTGAATTAGTGCAGTTTTGAGTAAAATTATTCAATGTGCAAAAAAATTCCTTTTCTTCTTTCCCAGTATAGGATTTTAATGCATTAGAAAATATCTTCTGCAAATAACTAATGACAGAATTTTAACGTGAGTTAAAACTGAAGAAATACAGATTTGGATGAACTGTATAGAAGAGTTTATCCTTTGGAGACAAAAACATAGCTTTGGCACTATTCAAAAAATATGAGATACTAGCTATCTAAAAATGGAATGATACCTTATAAATATAACACTCTTTGTCTCCACTGTTTCAACAGTGCACATTCACATAGGTGGTTACAAAAGAGAAATGACAACTTGCCAAATCTTCCACTACATTATATAATCCACCTGGATGGAAACATTTAACAAAAGGCAACTTTACTTTTGCCCTAAAATTAGTATGTGAATACAATCCATACTCACATATTACATTCAATTACAGCGTTTTCAGAGAGTAGAGTATTTGTCTTGTAAGATGCATAGCTTATTTCTTAAAGAATAAAACCCACTTTTAGATTTTGGAATCAATATTGATGAATAAGTCCATGATACTCTACCACCTTCTACACTATGTTGACTTTAAAAGATTTGTTGCATTTCAAAAAAGGTTATTACCTGTTGTTTTTCTTTCATTTTCTTGCTAGATGCATCTGCCTTTGTTTTGGCACAATCCAGTTTTTTCTGAGCATCCTTTAGTTCTCTTTCTCTCTCAGCTTCTGCATTTTTCATTTTATTCTCTAATACTTCATATTTTTCTTCTGCTTTTTTTTGGATTTCTTTGGTGTTTTTTAAGGTCTCCTCACTTTCCGCTGCATTACAAAGTAGTTAAATGTAGCTAAATTAACATTTAGAGACTTAAAAATTCAATTTATTTAGTAGAAGAAATGACCTGGAAAATTAGAATTTAAATTAACTACTCTAACCATATTCTACAAGTGATACACTGAAACAGAAATCCTGAGTCATGTTTGAATTACCAAAATATCTGAAACTATTTCTAATGGTATGAAGCTAAGTAAGAAACTTTACCTCTAACTTACCTACTTTTAAAAAGGTTTTGAGTAGCATATTTAAAAAGATCATGCTCATGTACGCATGTACTTTTTCCCCTAGTACGGGGCACTGAGACGCACTACCATGAATTACATCCTTGGCTTCACTGTTTATATTTTCTATATATCTGTGTGTCCTAGAACCAAAACTAATAGTGTAGCCATTACATTTTTGTATAATTTTAGTTATCAGAAAGTTCACAGTGGTTCTTGGTTCATCTATCCATATTCAAATAATCTCTCATTAAAGTAGAGAAATATTGCGGAAAATATGCCTAGGGTGAAGCATAGGAAAAAAATACTTAAAACTAAAAGTAAGGCACACTAGACATATAATGTCACAATTGACATATACTGCAATGTTAGGACTTAGGTACAGACAAACACCCCTGAAAGCCACAACTGGACAATTTTCTACACTACTTTATACTGCAGGATAAAAATATTAGTGTGGAAATTGTCCTAACTTATGAGAAACAAGTACAATCATAAAATTAAATTTTGATGAAAAAGTACAAGAACGTTCTTAAAATTAGAGATATCTATAAAACTGAATTACACTCAACATTAAAACCATTTGTGCAACAAAAACTCTATAAACACAATTAAAAGTACATCAACCAAAAACACCTAACCTACAGGACATTATAATTATTAAGTATGAGAAAAATGGGGAAAAAACAAGCAATCAATAGGAAAAATGGGCAAAAGAAATAAATATGAAATTCATGGAAGTAGAAAACCAAAGGTCCAATAAATATACATAAGTAGATCCTAAATTTCACCAGAGAAATTCAAACTAAATGCCAATGAAAATGCTAATATGTTATCTTTCTACAACTATCAGACTGGAAAACTTTAAAAGTCCAGAAAGGAAAGGATTAAAAGAAATAGAACTTTCACATTCCATGGGTAGAAATAAATGTTGTTAAAAATGGACAAAACATTGGCAATATATATGTTAGATGAAGATGACCATATTGTAAGACCAGAAGTCGTCCCACACTTTGATTTACCTCAAAGAAACATTCCCACACATATTATAAACACAAGAGTCTCCTAAATATAAGAAAAGGTATCAACAGACATAGAGATTAAGCACAGAATGTTTTAATCCTACCAATAGTTTTTTTAAGAGCATCCAATTCTTCTTGTTGCTTATGATATGAGCTTTGCTGGAGCTTTGTTTGTAATAAATCTGCTTCCTCAGTTTTCATTTCCCACTGCTGTTTTAGTTGGCGATACCTTAAAAAAAACAGAGGTTTATAATACATATCATAAACCATTAAATTCTGATGAAAACCTAAGAATTTCCTCAGGTTTGAGACACACATCTAGAGTTCAGGCTCTTGCCTGAAATAAACTAACATACAGTATAAACAATATAATATGCTACTGGTCATCAAGAAAACTTGATGAGCCAGGTGTGGTACCACACACCTGGAATTCCAGCAATCTGGGAGACCAAGGCAGAAGGACTGTAAATTACAGACCAGCGTAGGCAACTTACGAGACCCGGTCTCAAAAAATTAAAAGGGATATAGTTCAATGCAATGGCTTTAGGTTCAATCTCTAGTACCACAAAAATTAAAAAACAGGGCCGGTGAGATAGCTCAGCGGCGTAAGCGCCTGCCCAGCAAGGGCGAGGACCCGATTTTGACTCCCGGAACCCACATACGAAAAAAGGGCCAGTGATATCGCTCAGCAGCACGGGCGCCTGCTGGTGCGCGAGGTCCTGAGGTCGATCCCCTGGTACCCACAAAAAAAAAAAAAAAAAAACCCACAACGGCTATTTATAAAAAGATCTTAATTTTAGAAAATGCTAAAATTAATTTTTAGTAGGTAAGTTTTCTTAAAAATAATCTCTCCTGCTGATTCTTACCTAGAAGAAAAACTCCAGTCACCATGTTACAAAAATTAAGACTGTAACAATTAGATAAAATTCCAAAAGTCTGGTTATCTTATTTATTAATCTCCATTTTGAAATGTTAATAATGTTTCCCACTTCTTGTAGTAAGACTGTTTAAGATGTGGGACTTTCATCATTTGCAATGCCCTTTGCTGCAAACCCTGTAATTCTATCCTAAGTGTGGCTGCTTCAGTCATTTCTGTGGAAGGTATTTAGCTACTTCAGTTGCAGTGAAATTCAAATTAATATAAATTCACAAGATAGTGACAGGGATGTCACTAGAAATTCATGAGGTTTGAGTGGAAAAGGATACAACTCATAAAATATAAATACTATCTTGAATATTCTTCCTTGAAACTGCTTGATGATGACAATAATTTTAACTCCATTTTAAAAAATGTGGAACACAGAAGTTTAAAAAAATGCTAATTTCCTTACTGTAGACAACTGATCGATGTTACAGTATATGAAGTAAACTCAAATCAAGAACTCAAGTATCCTTTGCTTTCAGACTACTGAGTATCTAAAGTTTCCCCCACCAACCCCGGCAAGATGCTAAATATATATATATCAGTAGCAAGAGACTTTTTTACCCTTTTGGTGATTAGATTTTGCTCATTTCTCACAACAAACACATTCCTTTTATCAGGAAAAAAAGAGTAAATAACAGTTAAATTATCAACTTAAAATTTGTTCAAATATTTAAAAAAAACCCAAAGATACCATGAAAAATGTTGGAAGTCATATTTCTTTAAATAAATTTCTATCATCTTTTACCATGTAAATCTTTGCGTTATATATAGAGAGCTTAATCCAAAGTCTTACTTTTCAGCAGTATTTTTAAGACGTGCTAATTCCTCCTCTAGAGCCTGTAGCTCTTTCTCCTTGATCCTCAGCTCATCTTGAACATCTTTGAGTTCTTGAAACTTGGTTAAAATAGAAGCTGCCTGAGATCGAGCACCTGACAAAGACAAGAAAGAGGTCTTGGACATTAAATTACCACAGGTTTATTCAACAATAAAATTTTTTCTTAGAGAATTATATTGAAAATAATTCAATAAAAAATCCTATGGTGAACTTATGAAGCTAAAGAATTCATAAACTTGAACTTAAAAACATACGTGATTGATAAGAAATGGTTCTAAATAAATGTAACCACTGGCCTATCTATTAAGACATCCTTCCTGTACACATTTTCAGACACTGGGTTTGACCATCTGATTACCTCTGGGCAGTGAAATGGGAAATTTACCTCTTTGCATTAAGTTTTGCGAGGTAGCATGTTCAAGGTTGGGATTACTCTTTCAGACTGAATCACAGAATAAAAACAACATGGAGGGCCAGTGAGATGGCTCAGTGGCATAAGCGCCTGCCTGGCAAGCGCAAGGGCCCGAGTTCAACTCCCGGAACCCACATACGAAAAAAGGGCTGGTGATATCGCTCAGTGGCACGGGCACCTGCTGGCGCGCGAGGTCCTGAGGTCAACTCCTGGTACCCACAAAAAAAAAAAAACATGGAATGGAGGACTCTGACCCACAGTAAATGTAGTGCAATTACGGCATAAACTTGCAAGCTATTATGATTTGAGGGCTATTTGTTACAGCATCATAACCTGGCCTAAACTCTGATACAGCTGAGCACACAGACTAAATCGATTTCATTTACTGTACAAACAACCATAATCATCTGGCTATTACATTGACAAAAAAACACTGCAGGTTGATGAAAGAAGGCCAAGGTCAAGTACTAATACTATTATGAGAACTCTGTTAATAAGATACGGCATTACATATTTGCCAACTCTTTTTTTTTTTTTTTTAATATGTGGGTACCGGGAGTCGAACTCAGGACGTCGCGCTTGCCAGGCAGGCACTTATGCCGCTGAGCTATATCACCGGCCCTATTTGCCAACTCTTAAGAAAAAACTTTAAGTATATTTAAATCAATGAAATCTAAAGATTCGTCTCTTCTAGATATTTAAAAATACTTGTTTCTTTTCATTTTCCACTTGCAGATACTAGTAATTTTTTGTGTATTGAGGATTCTGATATTTGATAATGGAATTCATTTAATTGGCCTAGAAAGATACTAAGTTACTTGATATATCAAGAAGCTTTATGCAGCCTACTGGGTTAAATGGGTAGACTTTGAAATCAGACTGCTTGGTTTCAGATTCCAAGTTTTGCCACATACTAGCAAGTTATTAAACCACTCTGAATTTTTTTTTTTTTTTTTTTTTGTGGGTACCGGGGGGTCGACCTCAGGACCTCGCGCACCAACAGGCACCCGTGCCGCTGAGTGATATCACCGGCCCCTTTTCCGTATGTGGGATCCGGGAGTCGAACTCGGGCCCTCGCGCTTGCAAGGCAGGTGCTTACACCACTGAGCCATCTCACCGGCCCACCACTCTGAATTTTAATTTCTGTAATTATATATTGGAGATGATAATCATGTGCCTACTTTATAGATGTTATTAAGGGTTAAATGAATTGAAATTATTTAAAGGTCATAAAATAGTGCTTTACAGAATGACAGAAATGTTTTGGTATCTGTATTGTCCAGTTACCCACTAAACATTTTAGTTTGAGCCTTGAAATACAATTACAATACTACACCTGAAAAAATTATTTTAATTTATTATGTGAAAAGAGCCATATATGGCTACTGGCTACTCTACTGAACAGCATAATCTTAGACTACTATGTAGTATATAACATTATTCACTACTTTTTATTATATTGTCTCTTGACAAAGACTTAGAAAATCAATGTGGTAAATATTGGAACAAGAAAAAATATGCTCCGGAATAAGCTTAGGAATTCTCCTAAGGCAATTCTCCAGGGAATTCTTCTTCCATTTTCAAGAGTTTTCACTTTTAACAGGAGCAGGGGCAGCACTGACATGTGAGTTAAAAGGTTTCCTGAATAAGTGGGTCGTTAAGCTAAAAAACATACCTTAAAAAACAAAAAAAGACATTTCCCTGACTACCACTGGACAAAAAGTTAAGAATAAATAAGCAAGAATATCCTAGTATCGATATCAGTGACTGGAGTATCCTAATAGGAAAAATGAAGCAAAGTATAAATAGGAATAGATAAATATAAATAGGAATAGATTTGGAATGAATAAAACTAGCTATAGGATTAATTAGCAGACTATGGGCTCCATGAGGATTATGCCACCGTGTAATTTCTCAGTACTATTATGTTCCTGTCACATGGTAGATATTCAAAACTTAAACTCAACCCTCAGATTTACATTAAGGCTTTGGAAATAAGTATTTGATCTTAAATATAAAACCTGGGCTTGGGCTGGTGAGATGGCTCAGCGGCATAAGCACCTGCCTGGCAAGCGCGAGGGCCCGAGTTCGACTCCCAGAACCCACATACAAAAAAAGGGCCGGTGATATCGCTCAGCGGCACGGGTGCCTGCTGGCACGCGAGGTCCTGAGGTCAACTCCCCGGTACCCACAAAAAAAATAAAAATAAAAAAACCTGGGCTGGGGGCCGGTGAGATGGCTCAGCGGCATAAATGCCTGCCTTGCAAGCGCGAGGGCCCGAGTTCGACTCCCGGAACCCACATACGAAAAAGGGGCCGGTGATATCGCTCAGCGGCACGGGCGCCTGCTGGCATGCGAGGTCCTGAGGTCGACCCCCCCGGTACCCACAACAAAAAAAAAAAAAAAAACAAACCTGGGCTGGCTTTATAGTCTTTGTTCTAATCAAAGACGAGGAATCAAAGTCTGAATTTACTTATTTAGGGATCACCCAATCCCTAAATATTTTACATAGTCTCTGTTTAACAATAAAAGAAGCCCAACCTATTTACCACAGTGTAGTAAAGACAAAAGGACATAAAACTTACCTCCGCTCAATGTTCCATGAGGATCAAATACATCACCCCCTAAAGTTACAGTTCTAGTCATTATCCTTTTATCAAAGGCCACTTTTTTGGCATTATCCATATTATCACAAACAAATGTTGTTCCAAAGACAAATTCCATTGCTTTCTGAAGTTCTGGTTTATAGTCAACCAGGGAAAGAGCCACATGAACATTGTTAGGACCAACCTGAAGGAAAAATAACATATATATCACAGCACATACTACCTCCTTTCCTTTCAAATATTATTTTTTAAACCAGTAAGAACTGCTATAACAGAGGTTTATGTAATATTCGCCATTCATTAATTTTTTTTAATTACTAAAGAGCTATATAAAAGTCCAAGTTTTAGGGGAAAAAAATTATAGCTCTAAACACAAAAGGATCTATTGCCAAGTAAAATATTTAGCTAAAGTACCACAGATTATAATAGCTTCTTATCATGGATGAGCGAATACAAAAATCCTAAATCTGAAATGGACTATCTATGTAAACACATGTTCCTTAAAGTAATTCCCAGGTCAAATAAATTGTATTGTTTTGTTTTGATCATTAGTAATCTGGTTCTTCCACACTGAACACTTTTTTACACAACCTAAACATACTATAACAGCTACTTGCCAATTACAGAAATGAAAACACAACCAATTATTAACGAAGTAAAAAGTAACAGAGAAAGTACCCCATCTTCTAGTATGATCCAACTACCTCTTTATGATTTTTATGTCTACTTCATTCATCTTTTTAGAAAAACTAAACTTCCCCTATGGAGTTTAACACTGAAGAATCACAACGAAGGCAGTACAATATAACAATTACACAGATTTGGCTATAGAATCTGGGAGGAAATATTTTTGCTGTTACTCAAAATCCCAATTTACTTGCAACACTGGAACTTGATCTACAATTGAATGAACTTCCTGAGCCTTCTTGACCCAAACATGACACATAATGGAAATACTAATCCAAAGCACTATCTTTGAAATACTCTGCATTCACTCTCCCTCTCTTCATTACATACACATCCATACGACAGTATTTTGAAATCATTTAATTGAAAGCTTCTCAATTTTAATAAGGACACTGGATATTCACTTAGTATCTTAATTACAAATGTTATTTCTAGGTTTCACAGAACTATCTTTTCAACTCATGCAACGGGAATGCCTGGTCAATAACAAACTAATTTTGCTGCTAAAATTAGTTATGATTAGCATCACAATTTAACCCAGTATTACATATCCATGAGAGTTTTCTTACTATGTATTTCTATGTATTACTATGTATTACTATGTATTCTTTCTATGTATTTCTTTGTACACATCTATTTTCTTACTAGCAAATATACCACTGTACATCCCTCTCAAAAGCTGATTGGGATTTTAAGTCACCTGCAATATACTATAAGTTCAAAGGCTGCATAGCAATCTAAAAGAACTCTAATAAAATAGCAACTCTGGAATACTAATACCTTAAACAGTGGTTGTCACTGCAGGCAGCTTATGTGTTCCTGCCATAAGGAAACATTGAAGAATATCAGGTATTTATAAGTTCAATGCTAACTGTTCAGAAATATAATTTTCACTACCCAATGAGTCATGTGATTCAATATAAAGTTAAAGACAATCTAATACTAAAGTCCGAAAAATCAAAGGGGGTTCCAGTCTTCCAATACTTCTCTTGCCATCTAACTGCAAAACAGCAAATCTTAGTTTTTTTTATTTCAATTTTTTAAAGAATTATAACAAAGTTAGAAAATGCGTGGTTCTGCATAACTAAAGACTTACAAGATTCTGAGCAACTCTCAGAGTTTCTGGAGCAATACATCTGGCTGAAATTTTATTAAGTGGAATTATAGTGTAACGGCGTTTCAATTCTCCTTTTTCTAGTAGCTTTTTACCAGTAACCTGAAAAATGCATTTGAAATTAAAAAAAAAAAAAAAATTAATGATAAGAGTAAACATTAAAATGGAAAGAGTGCAAGTTCAGGAATCCATAGTCATATAACTGTTTAGTACTTTCTATTTGGAACAATCAAAAGCTTAAGAAAATTTGGGCCAGTGAGATGGCTCAGCGGCGTAAGCACCTGCCTGGCAAGCACGAGGGCCCGAGTTCGACTCCCGGTACCCACATACAAAAAAAGAGCTGGTGATATCGCTCAGTGGCACGGGCGCCTGCTGGTGTGTGAGGTCCTGAGGTCGACTCCCGGTACCCACAAAAAAAAAAAAAAAAAGAAAAAAAAAAAAAGAAAAGAAAAGAAAAGAAAGAAAATATACATAGTAAATTATTATTCAGTCTTAACAAAGGGTATGTTGCCATTTTGACATGGATGAACCTGGAACAGATGTATGCCATGTGACATAAACCAGACACACTGCATGATCTCACGCACGGAGAATGTTTAAAAAAAAAAGAGTTAAATAGAAAGAGGGAGTGAACAGGGTTACTAGGGACAGAGAGGGAGAGGAATGGATTGAAATAGATTATAGGCCAATGGGTGCACATTTGTTGTTACATAGGATAATTCTAGAGATAAAATGTGTAATGTGCAGATTATAATACTGTATTGTATATTGAAAATTTACCACAGAGTAGATTTTAGGAATTTACCATCAAAGGGAAAAAAAGTAACAATTAAAGGTGATGGATATGTTAGTATGTTTGACTACAGTAATCATTTCACTATGTACATATATGAAAATATATTGTATACCTTAAATATACAAAAAAAATTTTAAAAACCATAAGGAAGTAAATTTGGTGACTATACAACATTTACGTGAATAAGAACATTCCACTGAAGGACAGAAAATGAGAAATGAAGAAATGCAGATATATTGAATGTTTCTTAATGGGAGCACTGATATTAAAAATATAGATTCTCAGTATTATTTTACAAATTTAAATAAATACAACATGCACCAAAAAAGAAAATCTAAGATTGGTAATGTACATTGCGAGCTTCTAAGTAAGCACAGTACTTCTTTTAGAATATAGTTATCCAAAAGTCATTAACTGAATAGTTTTACCATAAATGTGTAATCTGGGAGAATCTTAAAACAAAGTATCTAATACTTTTAGCAGCATGATTTTCCAAACAAAATACTAATTTTAAATTTTTTTTTCATTAAAATCAGTTTACCTCTGTGTCTACGACAACATTGTAGAGTCGTTCCCCAGCTACCAATTCTAAGGCTGTAGTTGCAGAAGTATCTTTCACACTAATCAGAGAAGCCACAAGTCCTTTCACACAGTTTCTATTCCAGTTCTTCTCTGGATCTCTAAAATAGAAACGATGACAAAAATTAATCTTAGAGAAGAAAACTGAAGAAGGTGTATTTTTCTAATCAAGAACTTTTGGATTGGAATGAATACAGAAGAATCACAATTTTGCCAAAAAAAATTTTTTTAAATATCCCAGATAGACGTGTCAGCTACTTTTTTAAAATCAATGAAAAATCTTTTTAGCAAGCTTTTAATGTAACATAAACAACTTAAGAAACAGTACTACTGTATTAAAAAAGAAAAAGCCACATAACAAAAAAACTAAGATGTAAATTTAACCGTAAAGGTAAGAGTAACTTCAAAAACATTGAGTTGAAATTAAATTGCCCCAATGATTTGGTTTTAAGAGTAGTGATATCAGTATCCATCAAATTTCACAAAAATCCCTACATCAACATTTGAAACATTTCAAAAATAAGAAAAAAATACCAATAAAAGAAAAGCAAATTACAATAATTTTCTGAAGTAAAAATATATGTTGATTACTACTAAGTTATAATACACGTTTAAATATCTTACTTGTATGCAAACTGAAGATTGGGAAATCTGGCCAGGAGAGCTTCGTATGTTTCTTTCAATCTACTGATATCACGAGACAGCTGCCTGCGCTTTTCCAAAAGATTTTCTTCCTTATTATCTGAGGAATAAATCATAAATAAGTTGAAACTTAAGTCTAAAAACTACTGTGTTAAGGAAAATTTAAGTAACCTCTATTTCCAAAGCATTCCTAGATGTGAAATATAAATTTCTGGTAAGTACTAAATAAAAAAGCATGCTTAACATTCAAGTGTCAAGGAGAAATTTTCAATGATAAATAACAAAATCTTCATTCCAGGGAACAACATATAAATTGCCTACTCATGTGGAAATATACAAATGACATTTCTGAGCCTTAAAGTTATTGAAGAAGGAAATTTTCAATACTGAGTTCTCAAAAATTCAAAAGACTGTTTTATACTTATTTTTCTGACTATATTTACAACTAATTTATACACTAACACCTATTAACAGGGTAAATAATGTTTCATGCATTCGTATTTCCTTAGGTTAGTCTATCAGTAATCACTACCTCCCACGTTAAATGATAAAAGCAAACCTTCGTAATTTAATTTCTTCATTTCTGTTTCAAGTTTTTCTTTCAATTTTTTTACTGCTTCTAAAGCTTCTTGATCCTTCCTATAGCCACTATCCATCTTCTTAACTTCTACTTGTTTATTCTTTAATTCCTGCTGGGCATGTTTCAACTTCATTTGAGCCTATGATAAAAAAATGTAACATTACATGAGGCAAATAGTGCTAGTAATTAAATGGCCACAGATTCAGACAGGTTTAAGAGACCTCAGTCTTGAAAAATGTGACTGTGTGGTTTCCTGGATTAGTATTTCAAAAGAGCAGTCATTTTACAATATTTTCTCCTCCAAAAACTACTCAGAGAAAGAATATATGATTTCTGTAAATCATTAAGTAATTTGTAATATAAGTCTGTATTTTTTAATATGTATAAATATGACATATTAACCAAGTTGAAAACTTATATCAAAGAATAACTCAGTAGCTAGTTAAATTAAAGACACAACAGAAAGCTAGAAATCACAACTCAGTTCCTTTCCATTTAGGTGTTCACATTTGTATTTGCTGATCTTTCTGAGTATTGTCTAATAATAGTGGAGAAGGTGCATTAAGTGATATCAGTAGCTATCAGAAATAAAGCAGAAATATCCTAAGCTGACAGAGAAATTAAAATGTTAGGAGCCTGATATTTAAACCCTAGAACTTCTGAACTTCAGAAGTCTGAAGTTTATAAAACTGAGAGCACATTTTTAAAATCATGCTTTTATTTTAAGGTCTAGATAGGAATATCCTGAGTGATAGGAAAAAATTCAGTCATTTAAAATCTTGCTTTTTTTTTTTTGTGTGTGGGTACCGGGGTTGACCTCAGGACCTCGCACGCCAGCAGGCGCCCGTGCCACTGAGCCATATCACCGGCCCTTTTTTCGTATGTGGGTACCGGGAGTCGAACTTGGGCCCTCGCGTTTGCCAGGCAGGCGCTTACACCACTGAGCCATCTCACCGGCCCTACAGTTGAGTTTTTATAAATTTTTATGACTCTCATCTCTGAAGGAAAAGTTACAAATATGTATTAATAGAAAATTTTGAGTAAGATTAGTAAATACACAAATATTTCCATGTATATATTTTTATACTGAGTCCTTGATTGGAAAAAAAAAAAAAAAAAGAGTTGGGCGTTGTACAGGCCTGCAATCCTAGCACTCTGAGAGGCTGAGACAGGAGGATCACAATTTCAAACCCAAAATGGGCAAGTCAGCAAGATCTTGTCCTCAACATAAAAAAAAAAAAAAAAAAAAAAAAAAAAAGACTGGGAATATAGCTCAGTGTCAAGGTCCTGGATTAAACTTCCAATACTTAAAAAAAACATAAAATAAGTAAATAAACGAATATGTACACTGTGTGTATATGCACTTTTGTCTACCAGCAAAACTCGTTTTTTGTTTTTTTTTTTTGGTACCGGGAATTGAACTCAGGACAAGCTATATCCCCGGCACAGCAAAACTCTTTTATTTACAGGACTTTTAAGTTGCACTATTAACTACATAAATTTGAAAACCATTTAATAAATTGAAAAGACTTAAAATCTGAGTGATAAGACCAATGATGAATGTGAATAAATGAGTGGCCGAGATTCTTCTCTAGGAAATGTAAAGGTTTTAAGAACTAGAAATGATAGGCAAAGCAATGGTGAGGACAGTTTTGTTTTCCTGTAAAAGCTTAAGACTTCAGCCCTATGTCAATAAAAGCAACAGCCAGAAAAGATGAGCACGAACTAACTTCCAATATTTCAAACAATGCTATAAACTGAATAAAGCATTTCCTGTGGTTATGAACTGAGCCATAATAATTTGTTTTACAGCACCTTGAAAATCTAACATTATCACTATTTAGCAGTCAACATATTTGAAATTTTAATGTAAGAGGTACTACAGAGTAGCACAATTAAGTAAGCAAGTTCCTTGACACTGAACTGATTACTTTTAGTATTTTGTAACAATTCCAAAGCATTCTGTGAAAAGCACCTTCTTAAAAAAAAAAAAGCAATCACATAGTGCTTAGTCTGTTATTTACCTGTTTGGCCTCTGTCTGTGCTTTGCTTATGTCATTTTTACAGGCTATCATTTGACCAGCGATAGTTGCTTCTGCTCCATCTTCGTTACTGGACAAGCCAGCGGAAACGGCGTTGAAATGCTGCTGTGCAGCAGCCAAAGCTTCGGCGTCTTTATTACTTGCTTCTTGAAGGCCATGCAGCCCATTTGTTATATTCTGAACTTCTTTCTCTTTTGCTGTTAAAGTTTTAGAGTCCTTTAGGAAGAATTTCAAATGGGTAAATATTGTACTTTAGGAAAAACATCCACTTTTTACACACATACACCCTTATGTTATTATACTGTCTAGCAACTTGAAGAGGAAATAAAGAAAATAACCATCATTAACTTTAACTATTGAATATCCATTTTGAAATTCACTCTAAGTTTCTAGGATATAACTTTTATATTACATGAAATATCTTCTATATGTGATAGTAAAATCTAGGCGATATTGGGCTAAAAAAAATTTATTGCAGAATTTAAACCACTTAAAGCTAAAAATTAGTTCCTAAATCTATAAAACTGAAGTATAGTCATCCTACACTAAGCTTACAAGCAGAGATTTTAGGATTCAGAGTGTGTATATGAAAATATTTTATAAAGTACTAAAAGACATAAGATTTCAGTATTAAGCAGTTATGGAAAATGTATTACTAATACTTAACTTTTTTTAATAGTAACCAGATACCTGATACTATACAAGACACCAGTGCTGGAAAAAAAAAAAAAAAAAATCTAGCTACCTCATTTACATGAAAGTGATAAGAAATTTTGGAACTTTTAATTAGCACATATATCATCCACTATTTCTTAGGTAGGTGCTTACTATATATTGGGTACTGTTCTAACCCACACAGACTATGACGTTGTCCTCCGGAAACCTATATTCTAGGTAGGGTAAAGACATGGTAAACAAATAAAGGTCAGGGAATAGAAAGTGACAGAACTACTCTAGAAAAAGGGAAAACCTTTGAGATGACATTTGAGCAGAAGCCTGAAGTAACAAGAGCTAACATGCAAACAGTTGTAGCCCTGAATTTGGTAAGTCCTGGGAAACTTGTCTGAGTGTTTGAGAAACTGTGATTGAGGCAAGTGAGAAAATGTAGGAGGGAGCCAGGGATCTAAAGCAAAATGCTTTGAAGGTCATGAAAAAGATTATAGATTTCATTACATGCACGACATTGAAACTACTGGAGGATTTTAAACATGAAGTGATGTGATACAATTTATACTTTAGTTTCCATAAAAAACAAACCACAGAGCAACAAAAGTATGGTGACTAATAAGGACAGTACTGTAGGAGCCCTCATGGGAAGGGATGGCTCGAAAGAGGTTGGCAGTAATGGAGGTATTAAAAAATGGCTGCGTTCAGGATATACCTTTTTTTTTTTTTTTTTGGTACCAGGAATCGAACTCACAACCTCACGCTTGCCAGGTGGATATACTTTTAAAGTCAACCCAATTTGCTGATAGGCTAGATATGGCATTTGAGAAAAGGAGAATCCAGAATGACTTCAGGATTATATTAGGTAAGTGGTGGTACCATTTATTGACATGTGGAAAATTCAGTAATTCAGGTAGGTTTAGATAGGTGGGGGAAATTTATTTATTTATTTATTTATTTATTTATTCATCCATTCATTCATTCATTCATTCATTTAGGTTTTTTTATACAGGGTCTCGCTATGTGGTTCTGGCTGGTCCTGCACTATGTAGCCCAGGATGGCCTTGAACTCCCAGCGATCCTCCTGCTTCTGCCTCCCGAGTGCTGAGATTACAGGCATGTGCCACCATGTCCGGCTAGGTAGGGGAAATTTACGATTCCATCATAGTTTATATTTTTTCTTAGACAGCTGGGTAAAAATGTTAATTAAGTAGACAAATGAATTTGGCATTTGCAGGATGATTCTCTGGATGGCCTTTGGTCTGACTCAGTTTTCCCCTTTCTCAAATGCAGTTCCCAAAAATAACTACAGAATGTGCTAGACATGCAAGATCCTGATACAAGGGAAAGGCCTACATAGCCTATGCTCTGTTCTAGTCCCTCCCTAGAAACAAGATCTACTGCTTTAACCCCAACAACTTACGCTGCCTGGGGGTATAAAGCAGCCAAAGCAGGCTGCTTTCTGGAGTCCTTCAGCTGCAGATCAAATGGCGGCATACATAGATAAGACTCTACTCCTCTTGGTATCCTTCCTGAGCCTTTTTCAATTACTACCTATTTGTGAGCAACAAATGTTTCATATAATGTTAGGTATGAAATGTTCTATCTATTAGGCATAGAAAACCTAGAAAGTAGTGTAGAGTACACCTGCTTCACATAAGTGGTATGGTGAACAGGGTCTAGTCGGACTTACCGACAAGGCTAGAGTGGCCTTACCCCAGCCCCCCAAAGCCCAGCTCAAATTAGACATAAGCCCGAGGGGTTCAGGAGTTGGACATCCAGGTAGATGCTTTATGGTGAAGGAAGCATAAGTGGGACACAGGTCACTCTCTCACAGATGTGAATGATCTGTCTATATGCATGGTCTGAAGCAGAGAGGAAGAAATGTAGAAATGAGGAATTCAGCACATGATCCCCTGGTTTGGGGGGCGCTTATGCAATTCATGTAACTGCGCATTCCAAGTGCCAGAGACCCAGGAAGTAGGTAGTCAGAGTGACCTTGAAGCATCTGAGAGGGAACCGACACACACCACACAGGCCTTCACAGAAATGGAGACTCATTTATCTAAAGGACAGATGTGGAGAAAGGGCAGGAAACCTTATACATATAGCTATAATATTTGTTTGGTAAAGGAACACTGCAGATTCAAATGGTTCAGAGTACAATTATAGTATCCAAATACCCAAGAGAGGACAGTGGCCTGTCAAAGATGAGAGTGGGGAAAAAAAGGAAATTCAGACTGTTCCAGACTTCTTGGATACTGGATCCCATATGAAAGTACTTCCAGGTCTCCTGACAACCTTTTAGAGCTTTCAAAGATACAAATAGCCTGCTTCGGGTTATAGGTTTACCACCACTGCCTTAGGGGAAAAACTAAGATTGATGACTTGGGTAATTTAGGGATGAAGGAGCAACCCATGGTTCTTATTTGTTGGAGGGTGCATTTGGGTGCCAATGACATGATTCCTATTGTGGAGTACATTACAGGCATTAATATTTTGGCTACTTATATGCAGAACATCACCACCTGAGAGGGTATGTGTCCCCTCATAGCTAAGAATTCAGCCCTTAACAGAGGCATATTTGCTTCTGCCTGTCAGCTAAGCTATCCAAGACCCAACTGGTTATTCAACAAAAGCACTATTCCAAATTAAGTGGAAAACAAGACATAACTCTGTTAATAAAAACCTGCTACATAAAAACATGTTACAAAATACCGTTACAGTGTAACAACTATATGACAGATCAAAAAGGCCTTCTATCACAGACTGAATACCACTGAGATGTACCAGCCTCTTTGACTTTGGACAGAGAAGTTGCTTGAGGTGTCTACCAGATGAATCCCTTTTGAACAAGTAACCCCTTGCTTCTAATGAGCGTTAGTGGAGACTGAGTATTTTAATGCCAGGGCAACGTATATGCCCTGTGTTACTTTACTGTGGCAAAATGTCACAACCAAAATGAAGGAAACCTTAAGAATCTTAAGAGTACTCTGAAGCATAATGTTCCTTCAATTACATAGATGAGAAGTTTCCCAGGAGTGATAAAAGAAAACAGGGACTGGACTGGTGCTAGTCCTCTGTGTAGGAGCTTCATGAACAAAAATTTGTACATGGGAAAGTGAACTCATGCTGCTATGCCATTAATGAGATTTAACTGGCAAATGCCAATGCTTCCACACCCCTAAATGGGTCACTGAACAATAAAATGAGGCATAAGGTACTATACGTATCCAAGAGCTACAACTTTTTCTATGGACAGTATTGGGTTAACTCAAATACAAAACTGGCAGTGTTATGTCTGGATATCTGGCAGATGGTGGGATCATGTCTACTGGGAATACCAGAGGTGCCACTAGCTATCACCATTAGGAATGAGACACACCACTGGGTCAGCAGCTTATAACTGTACACTGGGCGTATGAAGGATATACCAGGAGATGTAAGTGACTCACTCATGAGATCTTGAGAATCATACATTGCAGTCAGTACACATAAGAAACCTGCCCTTGACATGGCAGATATTGCTTTCACAAATGCCACTGCCATGGCCATCCAGATATCACTAAATTCCCTAAAAAATGTTGTTGTAGACAGCAGCACTACTCTAAATTTTGCGAGCCCAACTGAAAAGAGTGTATGTGAATGCCAATACCTCCTGTTGTAACTGCATAAACAGCCTGGGTATTGGAGAGACAAAGGCAGAAGAGATCCAGAGGCAAGCCCACCAGCTGCAGACAGTGAGGTTACCTGCAGGATCCTCTTGGAACACATTAACGAGTTTGTACTTGGATCACTGGATCCGAGCTGAATATTCTCCAGGCAGACCTGATCACCCTGTTTGTGGTAACAGTCCCTATTCTGGCTTTAGCTCTACAATGTTGCACTATGTGTCAGTCAAGGTGTTACATCAAAATAAAAAGATAAACTTCCTCCTGTTCTGGATTTGGAGAGATCCACAGGTATAGGAAGTAGATTAGCTTTGTTAAGGGGGATGTCTGGGTCAGGGGGTGGACTGCAGGATAGTTTTCTGGGTGGTCATGGACTGACCCAACTGTTCCCTTTCTGGCTGGTAGTTCTCAAGAATAGCCATAGAACGTGTTGGTCATACAGTATCCTGAATTGGGGGGGACTGGCTGCATCAGCCGGGACTCTGGTTCCAGGCCTTCCCAGAAAACAGGATGTCCTTCAGTTCTTCAGCCTGGTACCTCGTATCATCTTACGGCCATGATGGTGAACCTTTTAGAGCTTTCAATGATACAAAAAACCCACTGCAAGGTTTGCCACCACTGCCTTAGAGTATAAATCCCAGAGCAGGCTGCTTCCTGAGGTTCCTTAGCTGTCACTGAGATGCAGATGAGATTTCATCTGCTTCAGGGAAGGTTTGCTTAGCCTTGTGGAACCAGCTCACAATAAATTCTAGGCCTCTGTTGTCTTCTGCTGAAGCTAACTGTAAGTAATAAATCTACATAATATTTTATGTGTTTTGTCTTACTGGACTCAGACCAGTCAATAACCAGTGCACAATGAATCTGTTTCACACAGTTCAGGGAAAGAGTTAAACCTAGTTTAGATTTGGAAGGCATCAACATGTAAGGCTGACAGTATTTAGAGCCACATGGCTAGATGAGATGCCTAAGAAGCATGTATAAAGAGAAAAAGCCTGTGTGCTAGCCTGAGGCATGCTAACATTCAGAGATCAAGAATAACAGGATGCAGAAAAGGAGACCAAAAAAGAGCAATCATTGGCCCTGCGTGAAGCTTAAGGGCCTGGCAAGATTAAGGAAAAATAAGCCATAACCAAGGCAGGAACACACATTTAAAGCTTTAAAACCTGATTAAAAAAGAAATGATAAACTGAGTGCAAGCAACAAACGTTCACAGTGCTTTGAAACTGTCTAAATTCTTACCACAATGTTTAAGTTGATAGCTATGTCTGTGCAATAATATCTAATAGGACAGTATAAAGAAATACTTTATTTTCGGGAAGTTAATTTTTTTTCTAATAAAAACACAAATGTATATTTCACTGGGAGAACAGAATTACTTTAAGCTCCATTCTATACCTACACATCTACCTGCATGTAAGATTATATACTTGACACTTCTGTTACTACAGATGACCTATTTCTACCCTCTGCAAAGGCTACCTCCAGTAATTACACACCAATTCCTATTCTACTCTGACTTACTGAGGACCTTATTTCAACGATTCTTCCATCTCTCTTCTGAATCATAAATGCTGCCTTTCCTACTAGATTTTTTCCATCAATACTATATAGTGTTATTTATTCCATGTAAAACCAAACCCAAAAAACCTTCTTACTTCTATACCGTTCAGTCAGTTCCTTTATCCTTTAATTTTCTTAAAACTTCTTGAGTTATATACACTCACTCATATATATTTTTGCTGTCATTTTCCAAAAGTATGAACAAACTCTGGTCAGGATCTCACAGGCACTTTTCAAAATATTTATTCACATGGTCTCTAAGACAACTTACATGATTTCCCATATACTCTCTTCAGGTCCTTGTTCATTCTTCTTCCTATCCCCTGACTTTTATATGCTGAATCATCATAGCATTCAAAAACTCTATATAGTCCTAACTGATAATTTTATCCAGTCTCATGAATTTAAACTCATCTATACACTGATTAACCCCAAATATGTATTTTTTTAGACTGGATTTAACATTCACAAATTGAGCTACCTAATCAGAAGTACCACCCAAAATATCTAATAGGTATCTCAACCTGATCATGTTCATACTGTACTTATTTTCCCTACTCTAACTTGTTCTTCCTAGTCTTTGCCTTAGCTAACAGTAATTCTATATTTAAATAGCTAACAATTAAATCCTAAACTATACCCTCTTCCTCTAAACTCAATCATCTCCCATGATTTTTTTCTCCACATCAGTTATCACTGTCCAACATACCATTTATTTTACTTATTTTATCATCATTTCCCTGACTGGACTCACATGGCAGGGACTTTTGACCATTTTTTCCACTACTATATAACCACTCCAAACGTGAACTTAGTCCACAGTAGGTACTTACTAAATATTAATAGAATGGACAAATGTACATTAGTGGAAATTGAGCTTATTTACTTACCTCGACCATATTTTTTTCCAGCTCTTGGCGTTTGTTTTCTTCACTTGTCAGATTTTTCTTCTTGAGGTCAAATGCACTTTGAGATTTTGTATTAACTCGCTGAGCCTCTGCAAGAGCTTCTTCTAAAGATCGGAGTATACCTCCAATTTCCTGCAATCGAATGTGTGTAACTCAATTAAATTACTGAAAATCTGTTCCTGTCATGTTCTTCCGTGATTTCTACGTGAAATATCTATTTTAAAGCTATTTTATTATCTTACATTAACAAGACAACATGGAAAACAAAGCCTGATGACAGAGTATATTATCTGTTCTTACTTATGTGTTCTGACCTTATCTTTTTGTTTTTCCAACTCTTCTATTTCATGATTAAGTGCCTTTATTTTTTTATCATTCTCAGACAATTCTTCTTGAAGCTTTATAATTTTATCCTGCATTTCTTTTAACTCCTCAGCTGAGCGCTCTTTAGTATCTTCAGCCAGCAAAAATTGATAAGCAATATATAAACGACTCAAATGTTCTATTTCTCTCATTACTTTTTGGTACTCCAAATAGGAAGATCTTTCCTGCAAGACAAATCATAATAAAGAATAAATCACAATTTATAGTTTTAAACAAACGTAGAAAGACTGAAAGTATAGCAAGACATTATCAGATTTCCCATTACATCCAACAGATTTTGACTTAAATGATCACGGCATTTTAATTTTAGGAAATTTTAAATAACATCAGAAATCAGACTCTTTAGATAATATTCTGTCTCTAATGAATCCCACGTGACTAGTTTTTCTAATATATATGATCAGGAAGTTGGGATTAACAAGGGAAAGTGACCATAAGCACACCAAAAGCACTTGCTCACACATGATAAACTTGATTCACATAAGGATCTGCTGAAGCAGACTAAATAATAAGTAAAATACCTAATTTTCAGATAAGAAATAAATTCAGTGGTTCAGTGACCTATCCATGTTACATATAAGCCTTTTTCTTTAGACTTACCTCTTTAACGACTGTTTCTTTGGACTTACGACCAACGCACACTGTTCAGACTTACAACCCATGCTTTTTTTTGTACAGTTCTGAACATCTTGTTTATAAAACCTCCATGTCTTCTTTTAGTACAGTAATTTTGTTTTATACAGAACCATAAATTTTGCTGACTGTACTATACAGTACAATACTGTAGTTTTACGTTGTTATACATTAAGTACTGTATGTAAGAGTTATCCAAATAAAAGCAAAGTCATCAAGTTGGAATTTCCTTTGAACATTTTTTTGTTCTGCATATTGTAATGTACATACTATATACAATTCCTCATTTAGTGACCAATCCATTTAATGGCCACAAGTCCATAACTGGCTGTTAAATGAGGAATGCCTGTACTTGATTTAGAAAGAATGAGGCAAAATCAGATCTGAAACCAAAGTTTACATATCTGAGCTAATGTTTCTAGTTAATCATGAAGATAAAGGGGATAACTTCAAGATCACAATTGTTTAGTTTCTCCAGTATCATCTGAACTGATTCGGAAGACAACCTTAAACAGTACCAAATTTTAATGGGCATTTAACAAATTCCTATATGGGTATCCATAAAGACAGTTATTGACAATTATATTCTTTCATTGAAACACTGACAAGTTCCATGATATAAGAAGGTTCAAATATTATAGAGAAAACCTAATTCTACTTCAATTCCTCTCACATAAAATGCCTTGAGAGCAATGATAGTGATAATCGCCATTATCCTAGAAGTAATCTACTCTACCAATGAAGGTTACTAAGAGTGCCATATTTTAAGAAATGTTGTTCCAGTCAATTCTAATTATCCAGGAAAGTCAGACTTGTCTCTTAAAGATTAAAAATTAATATCTGGGGCCGGTGAGATAGCTCAGCGGCATAAACGCCTGCCTGGCAAGTGCAAGGTCCTGAGTTTGACTCCCGGTACCCACATAACTGAAAAAAAGGGCCGGTGATATCGCTCAGTGGCACAAGCGCCTGCCGGCAAGCGCAAGGTCCTGAGTTCAACTCCCGGCACCCACATAAAAAAAAAATTAGTATCTGATATATCATTTGCTGAGATCATGAAGATCATTCTCCAAAATCATGACCTAACAGAAAATACATATCCTCTACAAGCCTTAAAGCCAAGATATGGAGTACCAACTTTAATTTCTCATTTCATCCCAGAGAAAAATCTCCAAGAAATGGTATACACTTCATCCTTATTTGCATGATTTTGGCTACATCACCAATTTTGAGAGACATTCTAACTGGCTATCCTCACGTAATAAGTACACATACCTCCTTTAATTTTTGAATGGTTGGAGTAATCTCTTCTTCAAGTATCTGGAAAATAAAGGAAAAAATCAGTATTTTCACTGTGTCAAAAACTTTTAAGAACTTTTAAAACATTTAAAAAATTTTTAAGAAACCAGATGTAATACGAGTTACTTGAAAGGCTAAGGCAGGAGAATCATGAGTTCAAGACCAGCTTGGGCAATTTAGCAAGACTTTGTCTCAAAATAACAACAAATAAAAAATGAAAATGGCTGGGATATAGCTCAGTGGCAGAGCATGTGCATAAAATGGGCAAGACCCTGCGTTTAATTACCACTAGAATTAAAAAAAAAAAAAAAAAAAAAAGAAAAAAAGAAAGACATGTAGTATGGAATATGGAAAACTAAAGAAAAAATATTTTTCTCTCCTTACAGCAGAAACTCCAAATGCAAAACTGCACTCTTCTCCAAAAGTATTTTATATGAGTTTAATTACCGTCTTAATTTCTTTCAGCTTAGCTTCCTTTTTTTCTATAGTTTTCTGGGCAGCTATTTTTTTATATTCATACATCCTGGTTCCAGCTGCTTCTTCTATCATGGATAAAATCTAGAATAGCAAGTGCATTAATATCATATTTCTAACAAAATGTGCCTCAGTGCAATTTACATTAATTATATCATTTATAGACCGACCTCACTAAGCATCTTACCAAAATAATACCTCCCTCCAAGACCCATAAAATTCACTCAAGTCAGACTTCAGGTATTTATGCAAACTAAGCTGAAGCATGCCATGCGTTAGCCTCCAAACTATGGCACATGTGTTAAGAACTTGAGTAAGGAACTTAAATTTTCTTTGTGCCTCAGTTTCTCCATCCAGAGTACCGATGTCTCATAGCACCATTAAAAATTAAAGAAAAAAATATATGTGAAAAGCCCTCTGAAAAATGAAAATATTAATCAATCATAATTACATAAAACAGGCAGTTTTGTTAATGCTCCTTTTTCAGATGCTTCTATTCACCATCAATCCCTAGCTCAAAAGGATTATTTCTTTCTGAGGATACACTATAATGTCTATATATTTGTCAAGTTTCAAATTAGCAGTTCCACCCCTCAGGTGTTATTTAAGGAAAATAAGCATGACCTATATTCAAACAACTAGTTTTACCAATCATTAGTCCTATTAGCTGCTCTCAATAGAAAAATACATCTAAAGAGCCTTTGTTCATATAAGAAATATTAATTCCTTCATTCCAACTCTTTTCAAGGTAGTTCCAAAAGAAACTAAGTCCATTGATAATCTATTCCATGAAATAAACTAATTTCACACAAATCTTTCTGGTCAGGTTTTTCTGTAGGAATTAATTCTGCCATGAATGCCTGTTAAGCAGGGCTGCTTTATACAGTCAAAATCTGTTTTACTACGAGGCACCGTGCTAAACATTAACCTACTCTCTTTACTAAAATTCTTAAATAATGTTTCCAAGACTTTTAATGCAAGAAATATTTTCTAATTCCATAGAAGATTTCAATAAAATCAACGATCAGTATTTTTATTACTCAGAAATAGTACTCTTACCTCCGGAGGTTTCATATTCAGTACTTTTGTAATTCGACCCTAAAAATAAAATGGCAAACTGACTACAATGATAGCAAATTATAGAAAATGTGACCTAAAGGCATTCAGTGTAATCTATTCAGCTGCTATAAGTCAATAACTAATCTTTGGGAAGGTCTTTTTCCTACACATGAAAAGATGTTACTTCTGTTAAACTTGTGACCAAAGGTACTTCACAGTTTAGGAATTTTGGAACTTTGCTATTCACTTTTTCAGTTACCAGTCATATCAATTACTTAAATTATTAGATGATGTAAATAAAATAACTGAATGAAACAAAGTTAACTCAAAACATGTTTCTAAAACAGTTAATATTAGAAACACTGAAACATTTAATTCCAAAACAACTACATATATAGATTTTAGCATAATTAGTGAACACTTCTCAATTTTTTTATATACCTCTAAGATAACTTCACAAAACAGAGACAAATTTCTTAACCTCAAATGGAATAATATTTTACTTCAATGGCAAAAAATCATTGAATTCGTTCACTACTAAAATAAACAAAACAAAAACCTGCACACCCAAATCTTAAGAGGATTATATTAGTTAGGATATAGATTCATTTGAAGAAATCTTCAGCTTTCAAAATGGGATATGTTTTTATTGGTATAATTTGAATGTGCTCCCCAAAGTTCACATATTGGAAATTTAATGCCCAATGCGAGTGTTGGGAGGTAGGACCTAATAAGTGATTAGGTCATGAGGGCTCTGCTGTCATGAAGCGATTCATGATGTTAGGGGTGGATTAGTGTTTAAGTGGGCCTCTTACAAAAATGAGTTTGGCCCTGCTTACTTCTTGTGTTCTACAGCCCCTCAGCCTTCTGCCACACCACAGGATGACACAACTCTCATCAGATGCTTATCCCACGCTCTTGGACTTCTAAACCTCCAGAAACAATCTCTATTGTTTAAAATTAGCGAGTCTGGTTTTCTGTTGTACTAACACAGAACCCACAAAGACATGGTCCTAGCAGCATCCTGCCACTGACCTTGCTGTGACTCTCTCAAAGAATAGCTGCATGAGTCAAGTGAAGTAATAAATTCAAGACAGCATCAGTCTTTACTTTTCATTTGCCTAAGTTTCTAAAGAAGGAAATTATTCAGATTTTTAGGCTTAAAATCTTAAAATGTTTTAACTCAATAATTTAAATGAATTTATTTTGACAAATTTTTATACTTAGTATTTAAGAGGTACCCAGACACAGCATAATAGTAGCTAAAAATTTTAAAATTAGAAATAAAAGTCAAATAAATGTAAATAAAAAACAGACTAAAAAGCACTCGCCCTATTACAGTAATGTAAAAATAAAAGATAATAAAACCATTATGAAGGACACAGAAAGTCTTCAGTCAAAATACCTGCATGATGAGAAAATGAGGATTGTTTACATTCAGGCCAACAGAACAGAAGAGATCCTGTACTCTGGTGTTATTTGCATTTACTCCATTGATTAAATATTTATTTCTGCCACCAATAACCACCTAAAAAGGAATCATTTTAAAAAATATAAATGATAAATTGCAAAATACACTACCTCACATTTATTTGTTCAGTCCTATTAACCATAAAAAAAACTAATCCTGGGTAAGCAGCGGGAGAAGTGTGCTGTGGTTAAAATGATTACTAATTTGAGTCAGGACAACTAGTTTCTAACTTAGGCACTTTTGCTAACTTGTTATATAACCATGCATAAGCCTCCTAACCTTAATGTATCTTTCCCTAAATGGAATCTCAGATGATAGTAAGATCTCAGATAACTGAGATGTTCACACAGCCAGAGAAGATGCAAATATGATTCAAGATTCATGCAAGGTGGAGTGCTTACACTGGATGGAAGACCTTACAGATTTCATTCAATCCTTAGTTAATGTCGGAAGTTCCATGATCAAAATTTTAACACACCCATAAATCACTTAACCACAGGGACCACATGCTTGAGGACTGCATCATTAAGTGATTTCATCACTGTGTAAACTTGTAAGTCTACTTACACAAACCTAGGCAGTTATGATATCACTCATTGATACATAATCATGTGGGACCAATGTCACATGTGCTCTTTACCATTGACTGAAACATTCTGCGGCTCATGACTACATACAATATTTTTAAGGACTCTAGTCAGTATTTGATGCATCAATTTTGCTCATAAACTTTGTCTCCCACACTTTTTGCAAAGCCATAACGCCAAATAACACATCAGCAATTAAAGTTCTTAGAGAAAACATTTCCAAAATTCATTTGGAAACAGAAGAGACCTAGAATAGCAAAGGCAATCCTGGGCAACAAAGGCAAGGCAGGAGGCATCAAAATCCCTGACTTGAAATTGTACTACAAAGCTACTGTGATAAAATCAGCATGGTACTGAGGACCAATGGAACAGATTAGAAGATGCAGAAACAATTCCAAACACACTCAGCCACCTTATCTTTGACAAAGGGGCCAAACATGTTCACTGGAAGAAAGATAGCCTCTTTAATAAATGGTGCTGGAAAAACTGGCTCATCACATTCCGAAGACTAAAACTAGACCCATGTCTATCATCATGCACTAAACTAAAGTCAAAATGGATCAAAGATCTAAAAAATAAAACAGAAACACTAAATCTACTGGACGAGAAAGTAGGTAGAAATCTTGAATACATAGGGGTAGGTAGACAAAAACAAAAACCAAACTGCACGGGAAGTACTTCAAAGAATCAACAACTGGGATTTCATCTTATTAAAAAGTTTTCGCACATCAAAAGAAATCACCAACAGAGTGAAAAGAAAGCCCACAGATTGGGAAAAAATTTTAGTCAACTGTCCCTCAGACAAAAGACTTCTATCTAGAATACACAAAGAATTGAAAAAAAATCAGACCCTCCAAATTCAAAGACCCCATCCAAAAATGAGCATCTGAGATGAATACATACTTCTCAGATAAAAAAAATACAAATGGCAAATAAATATATGAATAAATGTTCAACATCATTGGTCATTCGAGAAATGCAAATTAAAACAACACTGAGATTCCATCTCACCCCAGAAAGAATAGCTATCATCAAGAAATCAGCCAACAACAAATGCTGGTGGGGCTGTAGGGAAAAAGGAACACTTCTCCACTGTTGGTGAGAGTGTAGACTGGTACAACCACTGTGGAAATCAGTGCGGAGATTCCTCAAAAAACTAGGATTAAAGGTCCCATTCGACTCAGCTATTCCTCTTCTGGGTATTTTCCCAGAAGAATTAAAAACATCATACCACAGCAATATATGCACACCCATGTTTATAGTAGCACAATTTGTAATCGCTAAATCTAGGAAACAACTCAAATGCCCATCAACCAAGGAATGAATAAAAAAGATGTGGTGCTTCTATACAATGGAGTACTATTCAGCTATAAAGAAGGATAAACTCACGGTTTTTATAGGTAAATGGATGCAACTAGAGATCATACTTGTAAGTGAAATAAATCAGACTTGTATGTGTAAACATCGTATTGTCTCCCTAGTATAAAAAACTGAAAGAGTAAATAAGATCCAAAATCTACAATAGATATTGTGAAAAGGAAAGAAACTGCTCAAAAGGAAAGAACAACTGGGATGGGGGAAAGGAGAAAAGAAGGAAGGGAAAAGAAAAAAAAAAATATATATATATACACACACACACAGGATAGCTAAGATAATTATACTACTAATTTCTTTTAATTCATTGAAAAGAATGGTTTGTGCTCATATTGTTTGATCAATTCTGCATGCCTATTAATCTGAGCAACTACTTTTCAAGATACCAATCTGTAATATATTAACCATTGTTAATTTCCTATTATACCATTATGAAATTCTGTATCATTGTTTTTATTTTTTTTTCTTGTTAAAAAGAAAGTTCTTAGGGTATATAAATATTTAATAGCCACTCACCTGCCTTGTTACTGTGATTTCATCATGAACTTCAAATCCCAAAGGGCTTTGCTTTTTGTCAGAATTATCAAAAGTGATCGACACAGAGGCTTTGGTAATTCCAGCCTGCCCATTTTTGTAAACTAAATCTTGTAGATTAGAAGCCCGAACCTAAAATGAAGTAAGTTTATCAATTACAAAACCCCATATTGTACAAAGGAGCATCAAAATCGGGTTTCTTGCTGTGGAAAACCCACTCATGTAGTAATCACTGAGTATACAAGAACGGTCATATCCACTGGTAAAGACAGCAAGGACAACAGGAAGACTGCAGTGGTTGTCTTTCTTTACAGTACCCTTCCAACTATGAATTGTTTTCTATTCATTTCGTACAAAAGTTAAGTTGAAAGATTTAAGGGAAGACAGTGCCTATGAATTTCACAGCCATCCAACCCATTAGCATGTCCTAAAAAGGCAGTTACCCAAGGGTGGAGAACAAAAAGAGGGTACCCACTGTGAAATGAAACTGCCTTAAAATCATAATCCCCAAGTCTGGGTGCTACTTCCAAACATCTTAATAGGATAGATCTTAGGCAACAACTCTAGTTTCCATTTTCTCGTCTAACAAATGGGGTAATAAATAGTTCTTTAAAGGGCTGCATTAAGATATAAAATAATTCACACAGAAGTACAAATATGTAAATGAAGATAATATCAGCAATATTCTCCACCGTTTAGTCAGGATTCCCTTGCCAAACTTAAATTCATAAAAATCAGAAAGTTTACACTTTACCTGAGACAGGTTGGAGATGCCCAGCAAAAAGCAGATGGAGTCCAATATGTTGGATTTTCCACTACCATTTAAACCAGTGATAGCATTGAACAGGGGGTCAAAACCATTGACTTCAGTCCTCTGAGCATAGGACTTGAATCCCTCAAGAATGATTGACTTAATATGCATTTTCCAATACTATGTTGGGCCAGTAAATCTCCGCTAGAAATCAAACAAACCACAAACTAGGTCTGTACAAAACAAAATGTAAATGTAGAATTATAGTAAGCGTTCGACGCTAAAACAGGAATGACAGCGCAACAGAAATAGCCACTTGCCAAACTACCTTCTCCGACGTTAAGTTTATCTTCCTCTTACTTAAAAACATACAAAAGCTAACCACCACGGAGAAGTTCAACCACTCAACTTGAAAATCGTTAGCTCTTGCGCCTACTTTTGCAGTCTTGTCTTCCACTTTTAGCATATTCCAGCTACCATAGCAAAGACTACTGATTACCGGACCTATCACCTTCTTTCTGCCCACAGTGCTCTTCTGATACCGGCATGGCTCCTTACTGTTACTGCACTTACGTCTTTGCACAAATCTCACTTTACTGACCTCCTTATGTAAGAGCTCCTTCCTGACCACTCGTTAACTCACTTGACCTTTTTTTTTTCCCTCTCCATGCACTTAACGTTAAACTAAACAGCATTTATTTGTCTATCCGAGCCATTATAAGTTCCTGTGGAATCTCTGTTGTACCCCAGACTATCAGAGATGAGATGAATCTCATAAGCTCCAGCCACTTGCTCGTGCTCAGACTGTCACTCCCCTCCAGTGTATTTCTCTCCATGCCGCCTCGCCTCACTCCAAGACCGGGGAAGTGCAAATCTTCATCCCTAATTAACGCTGAGGCCCCTCCTAGCTGCTCGCCGCCTCCCGCCCTTCTCGCCTCCCGCCCTTGCCATCTCCCGCCGACACAACCAGGCCGGGCCTAACCTGCAGTCCGCACCCAGCCGCCTCGGCGCTGCGCAGGCAGCCCGTACCTGGGGAGCCGCGAAAGCTTCTCGCCGTCCCAGAGGCGGAGAGGAAGCAACCTTACCTAGCTCAGGGGGGCTACGAGGCCAACCTGATCATAGCCCCAGTGCCTACACCCGCGCCGGAACTATTTATTCCTTTGAATTTCGGCGCGAGCAAAGGACCCCACCTCCGCAACTTATTTCCTGTGTTGGTGCCTAGTAGCTGCCTGATTTCAGGTTTCATCTTTTCTCTCCGGTCGAAGGAACAAAGTGACAGGACGATAAGAAAGAGAATCTCTACAGTAGCAGATCCGAGGCTACAAAGACGAGAGTGTGGGGACTAAAGAAAAAAGTAGTATATGTTGACATCAGCGTCCGGCATTCTCTGGGCAGCCCCACACCTCTGCCTCGGGGCCTCGCGCTTCGCCCCGCCCCCGCCCCGCCCGGCCGCAGGCGCCTTCCGGCCCGGCTGGCTCCGCCCTTCGGGCCCCCAGCGGGACTCTCCCGCGCTCACTGCTGTTCGAGTGTCTCCCTTGGAGTGTTTTCGTTCTTTTTCCGAAGTTCCGAATCTTCTTGTACGGCTCAGATTCCTGGAAAGTGCAAGCTGTGCTTTGTTGAGTTAGGAAGGTGCTGTAGGTCTCTAGGTACCCCCTCTCTGGCTTCTGACCAGCGCGCCTTTCATCTGCAGAGGGGATGACAATTTGGCTGCCTGGAGCTGGTCTCAGCCCCGAGGGAAGCTTGTGTAGACCGGGGATTAGGTGCTAGACAAATAGTTGTTCAGCTTGCCCTGAAAAACTGTATAGAAGCAATTAAAGACCCAAAATTTCAGGAAATTTTTCAGTAAGCCCCTCACCACAGCTGTGAGCCAAGCGCTTTTGAAAATCCTCATTAGCAATCTTGTGAAGTCTCTGATACTGTTCTTATTTTACAGATGAGTAAACTTAAGTCACAGGTAAAGGAGGAAAACCTTGTTCCCAGTCTAACTCCAGCGCAAGAGTTCTTAAATACACAATATGGTTAATGTACAGAATCCAGAACTACTAAGAACTGAGTCTGTTATCAGTGGATTCTCTTCTTTCCTTAAAAAAAAAAAATTAGGTTTACTCACGTTTGAAGCACATTGATCCTTATGAGTTGAGAAGGGCTTAGCTTTAGGTGAGATGCAAAAAACGTGAGGCCATTGTACAATTTTAGGTGTCTTAGTCCTTTTGAGCTGCCATAACAAATTACTATAAACTAGATAGCTAATGAACAATAGGAATCTGTTTCCCACAGTTGTGGAGTCAGGCATCCAAGAACAAGATGCTAGTAGAGTCTGTCTAGTGAGGGCAGCTTGCTGGTTTGGAGCTGGCACCTAGCTGTGTCCTCACTGGTGGAGAGGGTAGAGACGCTTCCACCTACTTCGTAAAGGTTAACTCATCCCACTGGGCACCTAAAAAGACACCTCCTACTAATACCATTACTTTGAGGGCTAGGATTTCAAAATCTGAATTTTGAGGGGACACACTTAGACCGTATAGTGGATGTATATTTTTAAGGTTCCTTTCTTGGCCCTACCCTGATTTTGCAGTAATCTGAATGAATCAGTCTTAATCTATCAAGAACTGGCCTGTATTTTGAAACTGTCTCTCAAGAGAGTGAAATACACTTTATGAGTTTTTTGCTTGTTTAAGAATTCATTTATCGGGCTGGTGAGATGGCTCAGCGGTGTAAGCTCCTGCCTGGCAAGCGCGAGGGCCAGAGTTTGACTCCGGGAACCCACATAGGAAAAAAGGGCTGGTGATATCGCTCAGCGGCAGGGGCGCCTGCTGGTGCACGATGTCCTGAGGTCGACCCCTGGTACCCACACACACAAAAAAGAATTCATTTATTTACCCTGATATGCCACCCACTTTGTTTTGTGAAAACACCCACATATAATAAACGAACATTAATTGGGCAGATATTTTGATTCTTGTATGCTCTGCATTCCACAGCTTTTCACTTATTTGGCTTTATTGAGTCTTATATTCACTTTCAGCTTTTCCCCTTCCTTTCATCACCTGAATAAGGATTTTAATTTGCTAACAAATGTTAATGTGGATTTTTCAAATTTTATAAACTCTACTTTGGGATAAAAATATAAGTGTTAAGAGAGCTATGGCAGCCACTTTAATAGATTAGTATCTAAGTGATATCTTTAAGTCAAATGAATGAAAGCTTATGCAAATACACCTTTGTTGGATAAGGACTTTGGAATATTTTAAGACTGCGCATCTAACTACTCCTATTACAACTATTTATTAAAATTACTTATAAAAGTAGGGCTCTTTATCCGTTTTGGTGTTAGTGCCTGCCAGAAACATTAGGAATTTCTGCAAAACAGGACAGAGGGACTTGAGGAAATCACTAATTGCTGACTTACAAATCTTCCTCCTGAGATTACAGCAGGTTAGTAAAGGGCACCAAAGCCCAAAGCCAATGATAAATTGCAGAGATGAGGGCTGGAAACTAAACTGTAGAGTAGATGTAGTAGAAATACAGCTCTGGTCTTGTCTCATCACTGGAGCAAATTCTTTTAAAAGTGTCAACATTGGCGGGCAGCAATTATCCATGGAGAAATCTATTGGGTTCACGGGGTCTTAGTCACTATGGAGGAGATAGCATCACCAGCAAGGATGCAGACAAAGCTACAAAACAGGCCCTAGGAGAAAGATTTGGTCTTCTGCTGTCCAGGGCATTAAGAGGCACCCCTCTTTCTCTGGATGTACTTTTCTAATTTTAGAGTGCTAAAATAACTTTCACAGGGAGTGGATCCTATCTCCCTGAAACTTGGGACATAAAAAAAGATTAAAAGCCTTGCAGAAATAACTAAGGGATGATGCATTTTGTTGAGAGAAGTTTGGGGTTCAGGAGGAAGTTCATGTTTTTAAACTGAGCTGAAAAGCAACACACATTTTGAGTATTTTATTTCTAGTACCATAGTGTTTGAACTGTGGTTCACCATGAATAACCTATCTGACAAACTTGGAAAGAAACATACCTAAGAGTAATTTCATAGAAAAGGCAGTGATTATATTCATTCCCCTATGGAATCTGTTTAGACCCATTCATTTTAACTCCAATGACAGGGCCAGTGAGATAGCTCAGCGGCATAACTGCCTGCCTGGCAAGCACAAGGTCCTGAGTTTGACTCCCGGAACCCACATATGAAAAAAGGGCCGGTGATAACGCTCAGCGGCATGGGTACCTGCTGGCGCCTGAGGTCCTGAGTTTGACCCCTGGTAGCACCAAATAATAATAATAATAATAATTTCAATGACAATATTGTTTTCAAAACTATATCCTCTGGTCTTTGTGAACACTGCCTATTCTTTTATCATGATTTCTATTATTTTTCTTCTTTAATCAAGCTAAATATCTTTATCTCCTTTTACAGGTAGTTCTGTTATGTCTACCTTCTGAATTTCTAACTCTTGTTTACAACATTTGCTAACTTTTGCTCGTAGTGATTTATTTCCTCTTATGTTACTCTTCTTAGTGGAGTTGTTTTGCTTATGGCAATCTCTTATGCCCTTAGTTGTGAAAGTACCTCTTTAGAGCAATTAAACATTGCTCAAAGTTCTTTGCCCCTTAAAGATCCTGGAATGTTTTTAAATGATAATTTCTCTGGTTTGTAGTTCCTGAATGATGTGGATATTGTAAATTCAGATATAGTTTTGTTTTCTCACAGGTACTGTTAGGGTGTGCCCCCTACTCAAAGCCCCAGGCAAAGAGCAAATTTTCTTGTCTTCTTCCCAAGCTGGTACATAGTATTTCTCCAGTACCAGTGGCTGGCAGTTCTTCAATTCTCTAGGCTTTACTTAAGAGTTTTTCTGCTTCACAAAGCTCAAGGCCTTGTGCTTGGACATTAAAACCTAGCTATTAGGGGGCTGGAGGTGTACTTTAGTGAAAGAGCCTCTGCTTATTTCTGGATTCAATTCCCAGCAACAAAACAAGACAAAACAAAACAAAACAAAACAAAACAAAACAAAACAAAACAAAAAACTAGCTACTAGCTCATGTTGGAGGCTGTCTTCTCATTTTCTTTCATGAACACCAGCGATCTTTATTTTGCTCCTGTGGAGCCTTGCCTGCTAGTTCTCACATTCTCTATTCAAAGTAGCTTTTCCTAAAAACCAAGAGAATACTAAGAAAATATTTTCATATACTATTCATAAAGTCAATTCTATTCTTACTCATTTCATATTTATTACTTCAGTTTTTCCAGTTATTCTTTGCATAGCCAAAGTTACCCATTTCATCTCTTCTACTTTGTCACACACCTTCCTTTTTCTGGGGATGACTGTTGGCTCCTCTTTCCCAAGTGTCATTTTCTCATTTCATTGTTCTCTTTGTCATGGTGGTTCCTTAATTTTTATTTAAAATCCATATACTTACTTTTGATTCTGTTCCAGTTGGTTTGTATCCTTCCCTCCCTCCTTCCTTCCTCCCTCTCTCTCTATCACCCTCTTTTTCTTTTTTCTTTTTTTTCTTTCTTTCTTTCTTTCTGTCCCCCCCCCTTTTGTGTGTTACTAGGAATTGAAAACCAGGACCTTCACACTGAGCAACATTGCCAGCTCTGCCTCCCCCAACACTTTTTGAGAAAGGGTCTCACTAAGTCACAGAATTGCCCAGGCTGAGCTCATGCACTGGAATTTAGGAGTCTCTTGCCTCAGCCTCACAGAGTGTTGGCATTACAGGCTTATGCTACTAGGGACATCTCAATTGGTTTCTTTTTATTACCTAACTCAGTTCCTACTGGATCCAAAGAGACTCTCTTGGATTTTCTTTTCCCCCCACAAGATCTGCTCCTGCAAATAACATCTCTTCTTCTTTTTGCATCATTCTACAGTCCTCTATAGTCACAAATATTTCCTCTTCAAATTCTAACCTTGTTTCCTACTTCATATTTATTTATTTGTTCAGGCTGGTTTGTTTGTTTGTTTTTGAGACAAGGTCTCGCTGTGCAGTGCAGACTGGCCTTGAACTCACTTATGTAGTCCAGTCTGGCCTCAAACTCACGGTGATCCTCCTGCCTCAGCCTCCCAAGTGCTGCACATGTGTCCTGGATCTTGTAGTTAACAGGTCACACCTACTTCCCCAGCCTAATCTCCTGTCTCATTCCCTCTGTATGAACTCTTGATAAAAATTCCCAATGCAAGCTGGGCATGGTGACACACACCTGTAATCTCAGTACTCTGGGTGGCAGCTGCAGAAGGATGGCAAGTTTGAGCCCAGCCCAGGGAACTTTGTGAGACCCTGACTCAAAGTAAAAAAAGACTGAGGATGTGGTTCAGTGTGAAGAAAGTGGTTTCAATCCCCAATATGACCCCCCTGCCCCTAATTCTTTATAGAATTAATTACAAACTCTTTAAGGCATGTCTGGCTTTCCATTATTTGTTCTCAAACTTTTTTCCCAGATTCATCCACTGTTTTCTACTTAAGATGACCTTCATTTTTGTTCACTACTGTGAACCAAGCACCAACCAATGACAAGAAGAAAATATTTAATAACTTGTTAGTGAGCAGATGAATTAATGAATCCAATAGGCATTAATAGAATGCCAGCATTATCCCAATAATTGTGTTAGATGCTGGGATACAATGATGAATAAGATGTAGCCTTGTCTCCAAGGAGTCTATAGATGAATATATAAGACATGTGTAAAAACATTAACCAGAGGTAGAGAAGAGTGAAATGCAATCCAAATAGATCACACGGCAAATGGAATAAAGGATAAATATAGCACATGAAGCAAGTAATAGCAATATTTGGTATAAGAAATACACAGAGGCCAGATTATAAAATCCATCTGCCATCTTAACTTTTCATTATCCTAAAATATTGATATTAACTTCTCTCTGTCTCTGCACATGCTGAACTTGAAATGTCAGCTCCTTTCAACATCCCCCCTTGTGTGTTTCTATTTCAATTTTAACACCAAAATCTGATCCACTTTTGAAAAATTATTTATAGCCTCTTCAGTATTCCCCTAATCCTTTATCCTACCTCTTCTGTACTCTTTTCATATTTTGAAATACCTTTGTGTTACACCTCAGTGCCTGAAATGCAGTAAACACTTAAGAAATATTGATTAAATATGGATAATCTCAGGGGTTCATTTGCTGTTTTCTCATTAACTAAAAGAAAGAATTTTTTTTCAAAACAAAAAGCTTGAAAAGACTGAATATTGAATATACAATATAGCCTAGTCCACAAAATACTCTATTATTGTAAGGTTCAGCAAGTTAGTGGTAGTGATCTCTCATTGACCTAAAGCTGAAGACTTTTTAGAAATACCTGCCAGCAAACTAATCTGCGTTGTGTAATATCATTAGTGACCACTGTGGCTAAGGATTTTACTTGGAAATATACATTCCAGTTTTATGCTTCGGAGAGCTCTCAGCACCATATCCTTTTGTCCAGGTCATGCAGTTTTTGGCCTGTAAATAAAAACGACCTTCTCCTGTGCTATAGGAACAACTAAAGTTTCAGACTTAAAGAACAGAATGTAAGTTTCCCTTCCTCAGTTGTTGTTAATGTGTAACTACCAACTTTCCTTTGTACTTCCTTATGATGTATTATATGTATTCATTCATATGTTTGTCTCCCTGCACTATGAATAATTTGATCAGCAGATTTATCTTATTAGTGTCTGGAAACCTAGCAGCCAGCCCAGTTCCTTACAGCGTCGTACTTCACAAATGCTTATTGAATGTATGAGCAACTACGTGAGTATAAAAAGATAATCATTCCCTCTAAACAAAAGAAAACCCATCTCTGATTTCCCAGAGTTTTCAGATGAAAATTCATGGTTGTTTTGTTATTATTTTTACTCATATTTAAATTCCTAAGTAATTACTACATACTTCATCAAACACTACTATACATAGAACTCAGGAATTATCTAGAACTCTATCTTACTTCCCTTTCCCATTCTGGGGTTATCTCCAAACCCTCACTTTCACTTCACCTCTATCCCACTATGGCTGGGTGACAGGTGGAGAAAGAATAGATTTCTGTTTATTAACTTTTGGTTTTCACTCTTCCTGTACTTCATTCTCCACATCCATCCATGAGGGAGTGATTTTGCCATATGGATCCCAAGTGTTCAGGCCATGATAATGGGGCATTGATGAAATTTTAAGAGTTTGGAGATTTTTATTTTCTCTTAAAAACACAAGCATTTGTGGGAGATTCATAGAAAAGATGAGGCTTCAGCAGCAACCCCAATCTATTTCTCTTTATGTCCATTATAGATGAGGAGGATCTTGTCTTCAGGTCTTCCTTGACATTTTCAGGTATCTTCTCGCAATCCCCCATGAGCAACTGTTTAGGAAAAAACACACATTTCTATATATAAAGACAAGCAATAATATACAGACATAGTATGGCCTGGATACATACATAGGAAAGGAAAGAAAGGTTTTTTCTTAACTAAAGGAATAGACTGTAACTGCTTATATTATAGCCAATATGTTACAATACTAAGCAAGCAGTTTAATTCTTTTCTCTACATGTCTAAAATATTTCTGTTGCAACAAAGAACTATTTTGAAAAGAATGTTTTGTGCTAATATTATTTAGACAAGATATCACGCCTATATCTTGTACTCTGAATAATTACTAGGAAGACAACTATTCACAGTGTATCAACTATTGTAACTGTCCTACTAACCTGTTTTGAAACTCAGTTTCATTGTTTGTTTATCTTTTTTCTCTTTAAAATAAAAAAAGGACTATTGCTATTTATTGGTATAAACTTGAATATCTAGTTACATGATTTTATAAAAGCCAAAACTTCTTGGGCCTGAAAGTTTGATTCTTCACATCTTAGGAGAAAAAATAATGCTTGCATTTTCTGAACTGTTTTCCCTACCACTGCTCTTCAAGGATTTAAAATAATGTTTTATTTCATACTTAGTTTGAGTTATTTTATGTAAGATTTTTATAAGCAGTAGTGATTATATTGCTTAAATATTAATATATTTATGCTGAACCAAGTTTTACTTGCCCTAAGTAACTTCATGAAATACAATTTTGTTACGTTATCTCCACTTCAGAGATGAAGAATTTCAATCTTGGAAGAAGGCTTTGAACAGACCAGAGCTGGGACTAGAGTTCACTCATTCATTCAGCAAGCATGTATGTCCTTACAGTGTCAGTGAACAGCATCTCAAAAATTTTCACTGTATATTATAGCTTATATTACCATGGATATCAGTTCTTTATTGATTTTAAAGCATACTTTTTGAAGTTAAACCACCCCAGATATAGCTATCAGTCTTAATGCCTGAAATAATTGTCCTTTCCATGGAAATACTGAAATTCTAACATCATTAAAAGCCCAGTTTACTCATTTCACCAGATCTTGGACATTCTTAAGCAAGCTTGGATTTATAGAAGGTACCAAGGTTTCAACCAAAAGCATGAAGTCTGAAACACCATAAGCACCACTCTCAGTGGATGCATTCTTAGTGAAAAAGTAATATCTATTAGAATAAATGCCATAATGGGCTAAAAGGTAGGTTGGTAAATGTTTATAAAAAGCACATTATAAATGGATTTAGCATAGGTAATGGTGCTGAGCAGGGGGAAAGGAGGAAATGTTCTTATTAGTGTTGGTTGATGGCATCTTCTTAAACAGAGATGTTGGCAGCAATTCTACTTGGATGACTAATTTGAAGTAATTTTTATTTTTTATACTTTTTATTAGTTAATGGGATCTAAGAGTATAATAACCTGGTGAGAATTTCTCTGCAAAAGGCAATCAAATTAGTCTTATTCATGAAACTCATAAATAAGCTATAATTCAGCATTTTATATCTTGGGAAAATAAAACTGGGGTCATGCTGTTTAAGAGGAGAAGGGAATTTAACAGAACACTATGGGATTTCTAGCAGATTTATGAGGAAGATGCATACTAACTGGAAACTTAATTGTGATTTAAATTACAGGTCAAGCTGTGCAATGTGTTTTCTATTTAGGGGAAAATCTTTGGGGAGATAGTGTGTGCTTGTTTCAAGAGGAAACAGGAAGTAAATAAGAAAACAGATTGTACCTTCTGTTTATCTTTTAAAATTTCAAGCTGCTTTAAGTCAAATTGCCCTGGAGTTCCTGGTGATGGCTGTTGTGAAATTCCCTTGTTTTACTTTGTGTTCTTCTTGCCCTCTGTTCCAGAGCAGTTATTTTACCTTATAGTAGCAAAAAAGATATAGGCAGCATATCTGCCAACAAACTACTATGGAAACCAGAGATAAGCTATTCTCTACCTTTCCAGGATTATGACATCCTATCATTTTAGGCTGACTCACAAAAAGTTAGCAAGTTCTGCAGACAGAAGGGTCCTGAAGAATTATAGCCACATATTTTGCAAATAGAGAAACAAAGGCTTCTAGTGATTTTTCTCAATTCATTTTTTATCTCAAGTAACTTTAAGTCTAATGAGGAAGTAAAATTCACATACAAATAATTTTAATTGAAAGCATAAAGAAATTGCTTCCCTGAAAAATAAAACTTAAAATGTATAATTGGAGACTGACTCGAGGGAAGATTTCTATTAAGAAAAGAAGAATTAGATATGACAGCCTAGACTCTCCATTGGTGAAGTTTGTCAACAATTAATACCGGTGCTACCATGTAGACTTCAGCCATGGATGTGGACAGAGTCAAGGATGAGAATGATCATCTAAAAAGAAATTAAAATGACCTGCCCCCTTTAGGACATGAAAGCAAGGCCAAGTCAAGAAAGGAACTTTTAAATAATCTTTCACTGAAATTTTAGAAATAATAATGGAGAAACAATCCATAGAGTATGGTAAAAAGAGAGAAAAATCTGGCTTACAAGATATTCTGGAACCTACAGGATCCGTGTTATCTGTGTGGAATCCCAGAGAAACAAATGTGGCTCCTATGTCCCTTCCTCATTTGATCCTCCCCGCTTCCTGCCATATTCCATGCTAGTTTCTCTGTGCTTCAGGTTTGAGAAGCAGCTTCATAGGGCTTTCTCCTTGCACAAAACAAACTTACAAAACAGGGTTAATTGGGAGAGCTAAGAAGTCCTAACAAGAAGAAACATTTCCTGAGAGGACTTGTCTAGTTTATGTTTGATGTTTGAGTTGAAACCTTATGGTGAAATACAGTTTCCATAGGTGGAGACAAGGAAACAGCAGTCCAAGTAGACAAAAAAATGGCTTCAATAGGAAGTAACCAACTAGCAAATTGTTGATGATTTTGTTGTAAATCTATATTACTTGTACAGTAAATGTTGTTCTGCACTCTGCAGAATTTTTCTTCAGGACAAAGGCAGAAGTTTCTCCAACTGGCAAGCATGTTGGCTACTGATTGTTCGCCACTGAGTCCCTCCATTGAGGGAAGCTGTTTAGCTCAAGGTTTTACATCCTCCCCTGTTACTGGTTAATGGAGGGACATGAAAGCCCTCCAGGCTCTTTGCTTCAACCAGAACAGCTATAAAGTGTCCTGTAAACTGCTTTCCACACCATCAGCTGAGGCCTTTGTTCTGACTGCACTGCAGTTCAACTTCTCCCTCTGACCAGCTGTACTTTCTGTTCTGGGTCAGAGTGTGCTGGAAGGCACTCCCAAATTAGCTTTCTGCATGTGAGTCTTTGTCTCAGAGTCTTTTCTCTGAGGATCTCACCTAAGACAACTCCAAGGTAATTTGAGATACAGTCTTAACAGAATTTAACGTAAGAGTTGTAAGAGTTCGGAAAGCCTAAAGAATGCATGATTATATGATTAAGTCATTAGAAATGCTGGCTTGTGGTCTCTATGGTAACAATTTAACACCTCAACTTATGTCCTGAATTACTAAAGCAATTTATATTCCACTGACAGATTTAAAAAAGAGAGAAATTTTACCTGAGCTGTGATTTCTCTGCTCTCCAGCTTCACCAAACTCATCGATCAGTTCTGGTCAGTAAGTGTATAGCCTATCAGTAAGGCTATTTGGTAAAGTTAAGCTATGGTAGGAGAGGAACAAATCCCAAGGACTTAAAAAACAATAACAATTTATTTATTATTGATGTTACATGTCCATCAAGAAGGTATTTCTGCTTATAGTTACTAAGAAAACCAAGCTAATGGAACAGCTACTGCCTAGAGGCTTGTAAATTTCTGCCAAAGGGATTAAGAATGTTGGGAGGGTTTAGAACCAAAATTTAAATGTTTCACGCAGAGTGACACACATCAGTTACACTTATAATTCACAATTACTCATCACTAGGGGCTTGGGAAGTCCAATCCCAGTATGTGCTTAGAAGGACAGGAGTGTGTATATGGGGGGTTGAAATATTGGGAAAGTTGCACTAAGTTGCAACAATATCTAATTTGCAGATGGGGGAAATCTTGGAACCTAGAAAATAAAATAAATGAAAAATAAAAGAAAAATCAGGTTAAGCAGATAGCTGAATTCTTAATTTTCAATTAAATAAAAAAGAGCTTAGTAGTAAATAGTCATTGATCCTTTGGTATCTTTCAAATCATATTTGCACTGTGGAGTTCATTTTATAAACATGTATTAAGTACCTTCTATTTACAAAATACTGTACTGTAATGATTACTCTTAGAAAATAGGTATGAGTAATCCCTGGACTATTTCTCTAAAGATGTTTATATCTAGCTGAAGATACAAGTATTCAAGATATGTAGGTCAGAAAGATGGGGATGTTATATATGTGGCAGAGAACAAAGAGAGGAAGGGGTAGGGGCAATGTTTAATAAATGTAAAAGAGGGAATTGTTAAGTACCAACTTTCCATGTTTGAAGCTGTGCCTTTTACAAATATACTTGAAAAAAATCTTTTGAACTTAGCTGTACAGAAGGGGAGATCAAGAAAGGGCAATTATCACATGATTGGCCTTAAATCCACATGTTTTCCATTCTAGACCCTTCTATTTACATTTTTGTGGTTAGGATAAATTCTTATAAACTGAGAGTTAAGATCATTACTCCTTGAGATTGAGTAACCATGCTTTTTTGGTATTCTGTACAATCTATTCCAAGTTAATGAGGATATATGGTGATAATTATAATAACTTGCACTACTAATGCCTCTTATAGCTTATAAAGCAAGTTTATGGATACTATTAATGTTATTTCCACAATATGCTAGTGAGGTAGGTTCAGGAGTTTTTTTTAATAAAATATTCCTGATTAATAGAGACATTGAGACTGAGAGAAGTTAAATAATTGTACTTCTGTAGTTATTTATAGCTGTGACAAAATCACCCTAAAACAATGTCTTAAAATAATAAAACATTTGTTTTACTCACCTGCGGGTTGCCTGGGCTCAGTTGGTCAATCCTTGCTTAGGGTTTCTCATGTAGTTGCAATCAGGTGATGAGTAGGGCTGAGGTTACCTCAAAGTATTTAATAACACATTTCATGCCTGATCTGTAGTAATGGAAGCATCCGGGAGCTAGAGCAGTTTAGTGTCCCTACACATAGCTCACTTTATGGTCTTATCATATGGTCTCTGTACATGGCAGCTTCAGGTTACATGGTAGCTGGCTTTTTCACATGGAAGCAAAAGCCTCCCAGAATGAGTGTCTCATGAGGAATCAGCAGAAGTTCCATGTCCTTTTGTCCTTAGCCTCAAAAGTCACATAGCACAAAGGGCTTTTCTACCACAGTCCTTTGTTTCTTGAAGCAAAGACCCACCCAGTTTCCATCAAGAGATGGAGACTCCACCTCTTGGTAGAAGTCCAAAAGTTTGCTGATTTATTTTCAAACGACAAAATGTATTTTCATGGTAAATAATGCAACTGAGAAATAGCACTGGTTTCTGTGTTGTGAGTTGAGTTCCCTGAATAGCCAGTGCTAAGACTGATTTTAGTGAACAGGATGTTTATTAAGTACTGCCCTTGGCATCAATACCCATGAAGGGGAGAAGAACAGCAGGACTGAGCAGAAAAGAGAAGCCGAGCTGAGACACAGGCCTAATGACAGCCAGCCCCACTAGGATAAACCCTGCCTAGTTCCCTGCAGAGTGATTCCAAGTTAGGCTAGATGCCCCAGCACTTTTATTCCTACATAATCAGTCATTATGTAGACCACCACTAGAAGACGAGAGACCTTGGAAAAGGACACTCTGTACTATTGAGTCAATTCCTGAGGGTGCTGACATCTGAAGTGGTTCTGCCAAAAGGTCTTCCAGGAATTAAAGCAATAAGCTCTTCCTTGAAGTAGAACCACCACATTTTAGCTCTAAATGAAGTGTCTTCACTAATATAACATCACTGATCTGTAGACATTCAATAGATATTAATTATGAGAGTGTAATAGGAAAACAAATACTCACACCAGAACACTGTATAACAATCATAGCATTTTGCATATACATATATCACCTGAACATCCCTTACCTTACTAGCTTCCAGGTAGGTGTCATGAGATCACATTAGCATCAGTATTCAAATCTTACTATTTTAAACCCTTCCATGCTCTTCTGACAATTCTAGCTCTTTTTAGAGTAGCATGCCCTAATCCATAGTAATACCCAAGAGACTGGATATCAGCTCAGGCAGTCATTGGCTGCCAGCTTTGATTTTTATTACAAGCTGTACCATCAATTCTTCTACCTTAATTAAGTGTTTGTTGCAGCGGAGACTCAGTGCCACGTTCTAATCTATCCACCAAGCTCCAGACCACTATGTCTAACTACCCGTTCAACAATTTGACTAATATCAGCCTCTCAAAATTTACTTGTTCAAAACCAAACACTTGATTTTTTTTTTTAATGTGGGTACCGGGAGTTGAACTCAGGACCTCGTGCTTGCCAGGCAGGCACTTATGCCACTGAGCTGTATCACCGGCCCCAAACACTTGATTTTGGAGCTTTAATGAAATGCTAACCTGCTACATTAAGTGGCACAACCATTTATCAAACTCTAAAAGTCATCGTTGATTCATTTCTTTTGTACAGTGGGTGTGAATATCTAAAATTGTATTTATGTATTTATCTACTTAACTATTTTCTGTCTATTCCTCCTAAATTTTAGCTCCATCGGAGAAGAAAATTCATTTGTTTACCTGGTGTTGTTCAACACCTAGAACAATTTGGCTATGACTTGCAAAGAATAAGTATACAGTAAATATACTGTATAATGAATTGATCTTTGAGCAAATTATCTAGTTTTATTAATCAATCAGGATGTCATAGTATTGGTTACATTATTTCTTTACAGATGCTGCCAAGAAGAAACAGCTGTGATATAAGCAGAAATAGCTCTTATAACTCACTTTTTACCATGCCAGTGTACCGAATGCTAACCACTGTGAGATTTTCTTACTGAACAACCCTTGAGACTAGGCTAACGTGAATTTTCCAGTGACTGGCCTCCAAAACTACTTATATATTTTGGACATATAATAGCATTTCCAGTGGCCTATGATAACATGAGATAGCATCACTGCTGCCAACATAAAACTCCTCTTATGAAATATGTTATGTCCAATTGTAAAAAGAAATCTACTACAGCAGAGTTATTTGGGTCCCAAGCCATGACTGATTCCAGCGAAACAGACCTTTCAGTTGACACACAGCCCTGTTATTCTCCCTGGACGTGTACATAATCATAGCTGGGTTAGAATGGACACAACTAAAAACTTTATGTTTTACAGGGTTAGTTTCTTTTTTCTCTGATTCCTTCATCCTTAAAGAAAATTCTTTGCAGAATTTTCTTTGCAGGAGTTCAATTGTCCCCTCCTGTAGTCTGGCTCCAGTTTTTAAGAATAAGCATATGTATTATTTTTGTTGTTGTTGTGGGTACCAGGAGTCGAACTCAGGACCTTGCGCGCCAGCAGGCGCCCGTGCCGCTGAGCGATATCACCGGCCCTTTTTTCGAATGTGGGTTCCGGGAGTCGAACTCTGGCCCTCGTGCTTGCCAGGCAGGCGCTTACGCCGCTGAGCCATCTCACTGGCCCACACGTATGTATTTTAACTCCAAATGTAAATAGAGCGGGACTAAACATGTAAAGGCAAGAATGCACATGATTTTATGCTTCAAGATAGAATGCTATCTCTGAATAAAAAATCGAATTTAATCACATAAATAATTTTATTTTGATATATAAGAATCTTCAGGACTTTCATAACTCGGAAATTCTAGGAGCATGTTAATTCTATTTCTGAACCAAGAAGTGACTTCAGTTCTTGGTCGGATGTGGTAATCACTTGGTAGAAATACTTGCAAATATAATTGCACTTTGCCCACTTCCAGTCACACAGTAACATTACATTTCTTGGTCCTCTTGTGATTCACTGAGATCTTGTGAATAATTTTGACCAATACCTTTGTTTGTTAGTAAAACTGGCATGTGTAATTCTGAGGTAGAAACTTTCATAGCAGGTGTGAAATTCTTCTGAGCGCTCTGTCCCTGGCATCTTAACCAGAAATATTTGAGATGACAGCTTCTAGTTTGGATCACCAAGAATCTACAGTATGTAATTCCTCCCTGCTAATACATAAAGGAAAACAACACAATGAGAAATCAGCCTGATTGATATTAAACAGCTGAGACCTGGGATAAATGTTACTAAGGGATAAATTATCATTTTAGTTATGTGAACTTGGATGGATCCCTGAATCTTTCTGAACTTTAGTTTCCTCATCTTTAAACTTAACATCAAGATATTTAGCTATTTGGACTTCTACAAGATTTTAAAAAGGACTATACAGGTGATACAAAAATTCTGAAATGCTTTACAGATGCTAGAAATTATATTAATACGGGGGGGGGGTCACAAAAACTTTTGCCTGTTTTGGATCTGTCCTGGATTTTTTTTTTTTTTTTGGTGGGTACCGGGGGTCGACCTCAGGACCTCACGCGCCAACAGGCACCCGTGCTGCTGAGTGATATCACCGGCCCCTTTTTCATATGTGGGTTCCGGGAGTTGAACTCGGGCCCTCGCGCTTGCAAGGCAGGTGTTTACGCCGCTGAGCCATCTCACCAGCCCTGTCCTGGATTTTTTGCATATGACCTTAATTTTAATACATTTTCAACCTTTTGTGCAAGTATGTCTATAAATGGAAAAAATATGAATAGGAGACTTGCCTTAAATAATTTCAAAGGGATGCTTCAAATCTATTTGATGTATTTGTACTTTACATGGCACCAAACATTTATCTAGTTGTTTCCTTCCATCTTCTTTACCTTCACTCTTACTTCCTCTTCTCTGTCTCACCTCCCTTCTTATTTTCCGTTTTCTTTCTACCCTCTCCCTCTCCTTTCCTATTGCCAACAAATATTCAGAGTATCTGTTTGGCTCAGTACTGAGAAAGCAAAGATAATTAGACCCTCTAATTTCAAAGGACAGATACAGGAAACTGCAAAAATTGTTCAAGGATTATTATGACAAATATTTGTTCAAGCTACAATGGGTCATAAAGAGGGGAGTGGCCCGTTCTTTTGGGTAATTAGTAAAGTTTTAATTCAGGAGGAGAAATACTTTATATATGAAGAGATTATAAAGTTTTTCTTTTAGGTGATAATGCAATGATGGAGACAAAAGGAGAAGAGGGAACACCAGGCAGCTGGACTAACACAGGCAAAAGCACAGAGATGTGATTTAATCCATGACATACTACAATGTACTGAGTCGAAGTTGGGCAGCCCAAAGTTTGTCCTTGTCTTCAATTAGAAAAGATATTCAGTTTCAGATATAGACAATTCATACAGTGCAGAATGGATCTCTTTGTCTTTTATGAACTTTTAAATTATGAAATTACTATTATTACTGTAGGGATTTATAAAATATAAAAAAAAGTTTATGAAAAAAATCCAGAGACAAGCAGGGTTAACATTCTAGCCTACAGAAATACTTTATACACACCTAAGCATACACTTTATATGCCGTGTCAGTTTTTTTCTCATCTGTAATGTGTTTATGGATATAATTGCTCAAGACCAAGATGTGATTGGGTGCGTGATCTAAATGCTTCCACTGAACTGTATGTCCCAGGACAGAACTACTTTTTGCATGTTTGTGCTCAGAAGAATATCATCTCATAAGATAAAATTATGGTCAACATAGCTAAAGTTTCTGATAGATCCTCTTTTTTAAAAGAGGAGAGAAACATAAAATTCTTCCTGTGCAACTCATGTTTCAAAAACTATAGATTAAGGTATATATATCTTTATGCGGTAGAAGAGAATGGAATATCCATAAAACTTAACATACGTTTTCCTTTTATAATGAAGCACAAACAGTGTTTTTGCTTAATAAGAGAGAATAGTAGCTATTCTTTATTAAACACTGATTATTGGCAGATGCTATTCTTACAACATCTCATTCTGAAAACAGCTTTGTTCTCCCTGTTTAATGATGGGAAAGCTGATGCCCAGAGAGATTAACTAATTTGCCCAAGGTCACAAATCTAATAATCATCCAAACTGAATTGGAACCCAAGAGGACTGTGGTAATCGTGGTTGATTTAAATAAAGACCACAATTTATTTCTCTATTCTCCTCTTAATGTACATTTAGAGAAATATAAAATGATGTTTTTATAGTAGCTATATCTGTGTGGTAGTGTTTTGTGATTGATCTTTATTTATTCCTTACTGTTAAAATCAGAAAAAGTTGACATGATAGTGGTTCTGCCTCTTACTAGCAGCATGAAGCCGGGCAAGTAACATAAGATTTTCATTTTTTTTTTAACATTGTCTCATCTGGAAATTGAGGATGTTGAACCAGCTTTCTGGATCTGTTTCTGCTCTGATATTCTGCTGCTGTAGGACTCAACTGATGGAAGAATATGTTTCTCTGAATATAATGTTTCACACAGAGGAATTATAGAATATTGAGGCTAAAGTTCATGTTTATATAATACTATTTCTAGGATTACATTTCAAAACACAATTTTGTCTAGTAAATACCAATAAAATCTCAGAGATCAAATAGAGAAACTAAAGGGATAGTTTCGGATAAATTGTATGGCTAAGAAGCAGAGTGAGTTATAGTTTAAACTTTCCTCCCTATGGTAGCAGAGAGAGGTTTCCATTTTCAAAATTTCCAATTTCTACCTCCCATAAAATAAACTTGTTTCTTGCTGCAAAGTACAGAGGAGGAGCTGATAAGTTTCTTTCCTATTGTATTATCATGGTCCATAATGTTGATGAGGAGAGAGTCTGACAGGTATCACAGAATACTGAATTGAATTTCAGTAAAAATGAATTCCAATAGGTTATAAGTGTAATTATATAGTAAGAAGAAGCTATATAACTTCGTTTAGGATGAAAAAATGTGAAGAACAGAAATTTTCTTACACAGCCGGACTCTACATTGGTAATAGCTAGTGAACTCGAAGAGGTATAGTCTCCAAAATTCAGTAGCTCCTTTTGTAGCAGAGAAACCTCTGTGCATACAAAAGGAGAAATGTTGAAAACTTTTCATGTCAGCATTACTAAAAAAAGTGAAGAGTTGGAAACATTTAAAGTATCTATCAACAGGAGAATAAATACATGAATTTTGTGATATAGAAAAAAATGGAGTGCTAGAGAAATAATGCATTAGAAATAAACTATAGTAACACATTAATATGGATGAAGCTCACACATCTAATATGAAAACAAAGCAATTTGAAAAATAATAGTGTAGTATGATACTATTCATGTAGTTAGAAATTCTGCAAATCATAATATATAATGTTTAAAGGTAAATAAAAATATTAAAGATTAGAAAACCTCACCATAAGTGATAAATGTTGAGTTACTGAGAGTAGATTACTTTTGAGAAGGAGCAAAGATAAAGGGGATGAAAAGGGTTTTATCATAACTGAAGCAAGGAGAGAATGATATAAGAATATGCAAAACATGGGAGATGAACACATGATTTTTATTATAGTATTATATATTGTCTTAGTTTCTTGAGTATTTTAAATTTTGAAGCATTGTCTTAAAAAGTTTAAATGTTGTATATAGCACATTCAAGCTTGGGTGTATTTTTATATGTTTAAAGAGCTGCCTTTGACATACATAAATGTTAAAAAATACCAATCAAATGTTAAAATATTGAATATTCTGTAGAAACATGAACTTGTAGATTAAGTTGGAAAGTTAAGCATTTTGTTATCACAGAGAATTCTATTCTCTCATTCTATAATTGTATTTAGTTTTATATAACTCAAATCCTGCTTTCTGTTTTACTACACATAGAAACACAAGTATATTTAATTTGCTCTAATTTACTCATTTCTAAAATGAATATATTGGCCTAGAGAGATCATTGTTTCACAGCTCTTTGACAAGAAAAAGTAGCTTCTAAAATTATAAGTAAATTCAGCATATCTACTTGGCTACTACAGAGAATATGTACTTTATCTCAGCAAGTGAAACTCACGGGAATGTGTTTTTACCATGTCTGTCAACAGCATACTGAGGCAGTGAAGCTCGAAGGTGTTATGTGCCTATAGATTTCTATTATAGTAAAAATCCTTGGAGCATGAGAAGTGTGTAGCCATACTGATTTTCTCACAGCATGTGGTACACAATTTATATACTCTATTTTGCTGCCATAAAAACAAATATATTGCCAAAAATAATGGTCTTGAACAAATTATATATTGCATATGAGCAAGTGTCTCCTTTTAAAATCCCTACTTCTTGTATGATTGAAAATATAAACTAAGAAACATAGGAGTTTGAAGAAAAATGGTTCAAGTTGCCATACATTTAGCATCAGCATTTAGTTTGCTATGTATGTTTTTCAGAATTTGAGCTAAATATAATTTTGTGGCAATAATTCATCTATTTAATTGCATATTTGTATTAAAAGTTCTTTTTTTGAGACAGGGTCTTGCTATGAAGTTCAGGCTAGACTTGAATTCACTATGAAGCCCAGGCTGGCCTCAAACTCATGACAATCCTCCTGCCTCAGCCTGCTGAGTGCAGGGATTATAGGTGTGCACCACCACATCTGGCTGTATTAAAAGTCCTTGTCCTTGAAAATTTGTTTTTGAGACACTTTCTAAAGTACTGTATATATATATATACATATATATATATATATATTTTTTTTTTTTTTTGTGAGTACCGGGGGTTGACCTTAGGACCTCGCGTGCCAACAGGTGCCCATGCTGCTGAGCAATATCACCAGCCCTTTTTTCGTATGTGGGTACAGGGAGTCGAACTCAGGACCTTGGGCTTGCCGAGCAGGCTCTTATGCCGCTGAGCCATCTCACCGGCCCTATATATATTTTTATAATCCATTTATTTGGTATTTCTTGTAGATCCATTACTTGCAGGGTAGTAGTAGCAAAGATGTACAAGGGATACATAATTTAGCATATGGTGAGCATATGTTAATAAATTCAAAGCATGTGCTAAGGACTCTGTAATCAAATATTCTATTAAATTTTATAATAACATTGAAATGTATATTTTCCCTTATGCTGACTTTGACAGCTCCTCTTATCAAGAGATCAATGCTATTTTCCTACCATTTACATCTGAAATGCTCTATGATTAGTTTTTGCTCAAGAGAATGTGGCAGAAGTGACTCATTCTTGAGCTTAGTCCCTAAAAGCACTTTCACTTATTTTCTCTTAGAACCTGATCACTAACTTGTTAAAAAAAGAAAGAAAAGAAACCAATAAACAGTCAAAAAACAAGCTACCTTCTGGAAAGTGAGAAATTATGTTGTCCAGGCTGAGATCGTTCAGGTCATTTTATTACCAACCCATTAGCAAGCACAGGAAAGAGCCTGCAAGACAGGCAAAGCTGCCCTCTTAATGCAAGGTGGATTGCAGATGCTTAAGTGAGCCCAGCCAAGATGAAAACTGTTCAGTTTACCTGTAGGCTTAAGAGCAGTACATATCCTTATTGTTTTAAGCCACTGAGTTTTGGAGTAATTTGTTTTACAGCAATAACTAATTGACACAGCAATCTTTAGAAAAGAGACTTAATTTGATTAGAGCTGAATACTGAATCGCTCCCATACAAATTTGAAGCCCATGTCCTTTCCATACATTGCATGGAATATAGATAATGATGTAGAAGAGTATGGAACAAGTCCTATAGCTATTGCAAGGAGAGAGGAGTTACTAGAATGGCAGTGGCTAAGAGTGCTATCGTGATGAAAACGTCCATTGAAGCCTTAACCAGAGAATGAAGTTTATGGTTGCAAATGAGTGACAGTGCAGAAGCAGGACCATGAAAATAATATTCCAAGAAGAGCAAGTGAATGTTACCCAGAAAATACAGTTCCTCTAACACAGTAGTGGGTCCAAACTGTGGGTTTCCTTCACAGTGAGATTTCATTCATTTAGCTGAAAATGAATAAAGAAGAATATTTATTGGTGTGTAATCAGAAATGGTGATTCGTTATTTTGGTTACTTGGATTATAACTTATTCATGTTTTAAATTAAAATATATTGATATCAAAGTGTAGTTTCTAATAGAAAATTACTTCAAAAACAAAATATATAAAATTAAATGATTAAACAAGTGAAAGATCGTAGATATTAGTAACAACTTTGGTTATAAAATCTAGCTTAGTGTTTATTCTGTGGACCCAGGCAAGCTACTTAACCCCCCTGAGTCTCAGTTTCCTTGATTGTAGAATGGAGACAATGAACATGTATTTCATAGGATTTTTGGGAGAATCAGATATAAGATGTGTAGAACTGTCTGGCATATAGTAGGATTGGATATATAAAAGCATTTTTAAAAAAAAAATTACATTTGATATATTAAAAAGTTCCATTAGAATTAAGTGTTAATTGGCCTTTAAGATGGACACAATTGGGGCCGGTGAGATGGCTCAGTGGCGTAAGTGCCTGCCTGGCAAGCACGAGGGCCCAAGTTCGACTCCTGGAACACACATACCAAAAAAGGGCCGGTGATATCACTCAGTGGCATGGGTGCCTGCTGGTGCGTGAGGTCCTGAGGTCGATTCCTGGTACCCACCAAAAAAAAAAAAAAAAAAAAAAATAAGATGGACACAATCATGAGCAAGTTCAGGGATAGTCTAAAGTGCTGAGATTATTTATAGTTCTATGATTTTTGGATTATATATCAAATAGAAATATGTATATTGTTACAGAATTATGGAGACTGAAGCTACTCCCTTCCTATTTTACTTGCTAGTTCTACTTCTTCTGTGAGATGAAACACAAACTAGTATATATCAAGTCACACTAATTGCTGTTACTTTGTGATCTTTTATTCCAGCTATTTTTAAAATTTGTTTTTAAATTTAGTATACCATAATTTTACTACAAAATCAATTTCTTTTGATTTAGCCTGTTTGATGTATATCATAGATTTGCTACATTCATCTCTTCTCCGTAGAAAATGCTATTAACTTTTCAACTATCTATTGAAACTTTTCAATTATTTTATTTTTTATTTAGTTTAACATCTCTTTCATATTTCCATTTTTCTCTCCTATATTTTTAAAAGTTAATCTACAGATTTTAGTCATATTTCACTCCCCTTGCTGAATTTCCTTTGCATTACTCAAAATGCGTAGACCATATAAGTGTGTGTCTATTGCTGGCATCTCTCATGTATTCCATTGAGCATACTATCATTTAATCAGTACAAACTGTCTTAATTTTGTAGCTTTTCTTTCCAAAATTTACTAGACCATTACAGTGCTTTTGTTTTTTGATGTTAATTTTAGAATTCTCTATATCTATAAAAAGCTAGTTGAGATTTCATTTGGGACTGCACTTAATCAAGAGCTAAAATGGGGGTGAGTTGACATCTTAACTATATTGAGTCTTCTAGTCCAAAAATATGATGTTCATTGACATATATATTTTTTGATTTATTCTGTCAGTACTTGATATTTTTATACAGATTCTGGACATATTTTCTTAGGTTTTTGTCTACTTCATGATTTTTTCTTTATTATTATAAAGGATATATTTTTAAAATTTCAAATTGTGAAATTTCATTGTTAGTATTTTGTAATATGATTGCCTTCTGTATATAGATCTTATGCTATGCAACCTTGCCAAACTCACTCATTAGATTTTGGAACTATTTTGTAGATTAAAAAAAAATGTCTGCATAGAACAAGCATGTCTTCTGTGAATACAGACAGTTTTCTTAATAGATGTCTTTCTTTTTTCTATTTCTTGCCTTACTGTACTAGTCAGTATTAACAAGTACAGTGTTAAGTAGGGGCAATCAATGAGTACATGCTTACCTTCTTCTGATCTTAGTGGGAAAGCATTTAGTCTCTCCCCACAAAGTATAATTTTACTGGTAAATTTATTTATTTTTTTTGTGGGTACCGGGGGGTCGACCTCAGGACCTCGTGCACCAGCAGGCGCCCGTGCCGCTGAGCGATATCACCAGCCTCTTTTTCGTATGTGGGTTCCGGGAGTCGAACTCGGGCCCTTGCGCTTGCCAGGCAGGCGCTTAAGCCGCTGAGCCATCTCACCGGCCCTGGTAAATTTATTTTTAAAATTCCCTTTATGCTGTTAAAATTTTTTTCTATTTTTAATTTCTTTTATTTACATCATGAATAAATGTTGAATTTTGGCAAATGCCATCTATGAAGATAATCATATGGGTTTTTTCCTATTAGACTGTTGATACAGCCACTATTGCTCATAAGATATTATCCTCTTTATACCTTTATATATAAATATGTAAATCCATTTATTTATATATAAATGTGTATTTATATTGTTGGGCTCAAGATAATGTTTTGTTAAGATGGAAATTCTGAGGGTCTATATCTAGTATATCTTTCTTCAGAAAGAATCTACCTTTGCCTTTGTAAGAAGGATGATGCTACTACCCAATGTGTAGCCATTTTAGCTTTTTTTCGAAATTATTAAACTAATATGGGATACTTAGTTTTAGTTCTTCTCCTCTGCAACTGGTTCTAAGGTACAGTCTTCTGATAGCAGCCCTAATACTGCAATTTGTACTTAGGGTAACCAAAATTTTTGGCTTTAGCAACATACATATAAAAATTTTTTTAAGGTGTTAAATTTTATCTTGTGAGTGCAGCAATAGCTCAAAAAAAATGTGTAAACACATAAGATTTAGTTGTTTGGTATTTAAAAGGCCCTTCACAATATTTGACTCTATAGGACTGTAAATAAAGTCAGTCCATAATTTGAATGTGAAGTTCATCCCCTTACATAATTTAATAATGAGAAAACAGAGAGTAAAGTTTACATATTGTCTGCCTACAGTTGCACAGCTAGGAACAGCCAGAGATGGGGGGGGGATCCATACTTGTCTGCACTACAGTCTGAGATGTTTCCTTAAAATCACATTCCTATCCCCTATAGGGCACATATCATGAAAAATATAAGGCATTATGAAATTTCTCATTATTTTGTATGCTTTCATATTAGCTTATTTGTAGGAAATCAATTATTAATTTTACTAGGATATCTGTATATTTTTATTCTCAGAGCACTCAGATTTTTATTTTACCTCTGCTTACCTTTTTTTTTTTTTTTTTAATGTGGGTACTGGGAGTTGACCTCAGGACCTCACACTTGCCAGCAAGCGCCTGTGCCACTGAGCGATATCACCGGCCTGTTTTCTTTCCTTTATGTGGGTTTCAGGAGTCAAACTCAGGACCTCGTGCTTGCCAGGCAGGCACTTATGCCGCTGAGCCATCTCATTGGCCCTTACCTTTTAAATACCTCTGCTTACCTTTCCTTTGAACTAACCACATTGAGATTTGGAAGAGCACGAATTTCTGCCTTGTTGCCAGGATTCCATGGCTTCTGTACTCTCGCCGTAGATGTTTATGTGATCTGTCACATTTCAGCAATTAGAGAATCAGATTTACTTTCATGAAAACAATGCTGAAATCATAGTGTTTCCTATTCATTAACATTAAATATATTAATTTTAAGGCTTAGGGTGAAAGATTTTTATATAAACTTTTTTTGTTCTCATAACCATTCTGTGATTCAAACGTTTTTTGAGCATGTTGCATTATTGTGTACTTTAAGTAATAAAAATCCACACCTAATTTGACATGATTTCTTTGGCAGTTAATAAGTACACATTACACAGTTTAATGAATCTGCAAACTAAATAATGGTTGTAGTGGGTGTGAAAATAGGGATATTTAAATGCATAAGGAAATTTAGCACATATCCCAGTGGCCATGTAAATAGACTTCTGATTCCTTTATAAATTGCAAATACTTTCTTGTGCAGAAATACGGTGAAAAAATACAGTCCTGCATCCATACACAGAGTTCATTGCCATATCTCAGAAAGCTCACTGCATGCCTATTGTCCACTTAAAAGCTTCATTAAAACACTCACTCTATTTTAGAGACAACTAAACTGGTCGAAAACCATGCCTCATTTGTCATTATTTATCCCCGGAGACTAAAGACAGCTGTATTGATGAGATGTATTTAAAATTAGATCTCTAGTTATTTGATAAAGAGCTTTCGAGTATGACCCAGTGTCATATAAAATCAGTATTAAAAAGCACATTATAAGGATAAATTCTGGAATAGACAAATCCAAGAGGAATGTGCAGGATGAAAAATGACTGTGAGTAATGAGCATTTGGTGCAATGTACTATAAACTTGCTACAAGAAACTTGTCTTTTAAATAGTTGCTTATTGTTATTTACAACCTACATGCAAAGATGTTAAATATGTTCAATGATTTAGGTGAAAGTAAAGTTATTAACAGTATAGCATGTTGCTGAGAACATAAGTTGAACTTTAGCTTAGGGTTGAGCAAAGAAACCATTATACTGTACAGAGGCTGATGACATTCAGAATGCCATAGGAGCGATACGATTTGAAATTTGAATTTTTGAAGGCCATGATATTCTTTCCTCTTTTTATTTGGCTCCATCTATCCTTTGTTGGGATTCCATTGGCCATCATTTTATAATCGATGAAGTGCCATTAAATAGGTAGATGGTAGCCACACATAAATCAGAATGTTACATTATGCTTCTAAAACAAACACAAAATACACAACTTGTCATATGGAGATGAAATAATTATTTGTGTGCACTATGCCTGCCCTTTGGATGTGTGTCATGAGATGACAAATAGTGGTGTATATATAGACAGCCTTAGATCCATACTTCATATGTGGGTTCTTTCCCATGTTGAAGCATAAAATATATACTATTATCTTGATGCATGCTTCTATATTTTTAGCAAATATGATTATTAAGAAGTCAATATACATACTTTTCAGCAATTTAAAAACATCTTTCAGAGTATTGAAAGAACATTCCTAAAATTAAAGAGATGTATGTTAGTGTTAACTTATATTTAAACATTTCTCTTTCTCTCTCAAAATTTCCATCTTGCTATTTCATGATTTCTGCATACAGCAAATGTTGTTAGTTGCTTACTAGTCATGGTCCTAATTCCCTCTCCCAATTCTCCACTCATTATAGGAGTCTTTTTTTTTTTTTTTTTTTCCTTTGGTGATTGGCAGCGTGCTAAGTCGATGGCATGTCCAGGCCTCATTGAGTGAAGAATTGTCTTGGATCAAATATAAAACATGATATAGTTAATATACATAAGTAACAAAATTCCTTTTTTAGTATATTTTTTAGAATAATACAAGCATGTTGAACACATGGCTGGACATGCCTGGAAGCTAAATATTGCCCTGTTGGTGGTTGGTGAAGGAGTGAGTGGGTGACTTGGATCTGGCCATTAGGGTGCTTGGAAGGGTAGGCCTTCTCCATGTTCCCTGATTACAGTGGGGAAAATAAGGTGGCCTTTTCTCAACTCAAAAGTTTCTGTGGAGACCTGATGCTAAAAGTCATATCATAGTGTCTCTTCTGTGTTAGTGCAGTAAACTGTTTGAAAGAAATAAGATTCATTAATTGGCAAAAAGTTGTTATGTAGGTGTAAGCCAAAGAAATGTGGTAGAGGGAGAGTGGAGAGAATAGTTTCCAGAGACATGCAAAGAGTGCAGTTGAGAGGAATTGGTGATGGATTTGACATAACTAATGAGAGAGTAAAAAGTGTTGAAGATGACACTGAGGTTTCTGACACCACAACAGAGGAGTAGTAGTGTCCTTAACTAGCACAGATAAAAGATGATTTAATATGCTTTTACATGTCAGGGCAATGTTGTCCAGAAAATAGCTGAGTAGGGATCTCAGATCAGGTAAATTATTAGGAATATATATATGTATATAAAATTATAAGATATATGTATATACTTATTATTCATTTATATCCATGAAAGTAATATTTATAAATACATTTATAAGTAGTTATAAGTTTATAAGTAATAGTTAAATTCATGAGTATAAATGAGGTTAATAGACATGTGGAACATTTCCATAAATTGTTTGTATATTTTCTTCCTCTTTGCCATTTTATATCATTGGTTGTTGAAAAACCTAACCCATTTCCCATGTATCCAACTCTACCTAATGTCTTTCTACTTGGAAGCTTTATATGTACCTCAAAAGCAGGATAACTAAAATTGAGAATCTACCTCTCCAAACCCAATCATTCTTTTAGACTCTTTACCTTTAAGAATAATACACACTTTCCAATCATAAAATTTGTAAATCACATAGAATCCTACATTTCATTTAGTATTCCGTGTGTAATCTTTAGTCATTTTGCTTCCTTAGTATACCATCAACATATTACCTTTTTTCCAATTCCATTGATTATTTTAATTTACGGGCATTAACATTTCTTGTCTGGATGAAGGAGATGGTCTCTAAATTGTTTTACCTGTTTCTGGTTTTGAACCTTCCATTTTATCTGACATCCAATTATTCTTAGAGTCATAGTTATAGAGTGCAAAACTAATTATAAAACTTCTCTGTTCAAAATCATTAAAGGGTCATTGCCGTCATGCAGAAAACAAATTTAAATTCCTTAGCTGGGCATAGCAGATCCATCACTGTCTTCCCCTTCACTACATCTTCACTCTTTCCACCTATGATTTCCTCTGTATAGAATGTATTAATTTCTATTACTATAGTGAAGAATTACTACAGACTTAGTGGCTTAACATAATATATATTTATTCATGCATAATGCTGGAGGTCAGAAGTTCTCAGTGATTTGCAGAGCTGTGTTTCCTAGGGGTCTGAGAGGAATCCTAGTTCTCTGCTATTTCCAGCCTCTGGAGGTCATCTGCATTACCTTACCCGTGGGCCATTCCTCCATCTTTATAACAAGCAGTGTGGCTTTTTCAGTCTCTTCCTCTATGATCTTTGCTTCTGGTCACCTTTTTCCCTGACTTTTTTCCTTCTGCCTCCTTCTTTCCCTGATAATGATTCTGTGATTATCCCGGGCCAACCTGGATAATCCAAAATAATCTTTCCATCTGAAGATCCTTAACTTAATCGTATCTGTAAAGTGTCTTTTGCAATGTAAGGTAACATACTCACAGGTTCTGATGATTAGGATATGAGCGTCTTTTGGTTATTCTTCCTGCCATATATACATTTTTAGTAACTACTACAAATGTATTTTTTCCCCTTTCTGGAATTATATTTCTTTCTGATTAACTTTAGAAAACAATGCTCAATTTCAGATTTCCATTTCCTTTTTCTGTGGATAATTACCCAGGGAAAACAAGGAGAAAAAGACACAGAAACACATACTCTAAATACATATTCTAGATGGTGTCTGTAACTCTAAACTAAAATGTGTAAACATGGAAATGGTGGTTGAGTTATATCTAATTCAGCAGAATGAAAAAATAAAATCTAAAGGCTTCTAGAGGAAAAAAGATTTTGAGAAGCAAGCTAAATTTTTCTCGGTATCCTGGAAAAACCTAAAGAAGTAGAGGCATGAGACACTACAGAAGTCCTAGAGGGTTAAAGTCAATGGGGGAAGGGCGAATGAAAGAATGGTTTGAAAAAATATATGAAGAGTAGCTATTGCTTCCTCCAAACCTGTAAGAGACGGTGAATGTTCTTTCTGGAGAAACCCCCAGAGTCTCTGGGCTGTTTGGAGGTTTCAGCTGTGCAGGTACAAATGTGAAGGTGTGCTAAAGCCAAGCACAAATAGCTGAGTTGCCTTGCTTGGTTGTTTAGAAGACTTCAGACGACCTCAGCATAGACACAACTGACCAACTCTATGCAAGCCTAACCAATCCCCAATCCCTAATGCCCCCTGTCCCACTACATAATTGCCCTCAGTATGTCCTTCACTTTCTTATCTGTCTTGGGTTTCCAGTAATTTTCTTTGTGAAATAAAAATGCTGTAATAAAGAGAAATCAGTAATAACTATTCTCAGTAGAAAATTCTGTCATTGACGCTATATGCCAAAGGGGAATACTACGTAGTTATATCTCAGAGTTAATGAAAATTAAGAGCACCAATTGATTTCTTGGGAAAACACTGAAGATATATTTTTCAAGTTCTTTCTTCAAACAATATCTCAGGTGAGATAGATAAATATGGAGAATTTTTGGCTGAAGTCAGGGCAGAATCATAACTGGAGGTAGAAATAGTCCCAAAATACCAATAAAAGTTACAGTTTAGCACTTTTTATGAGAAAAAAATACACTGGAATTTGTAACATGAAATACACAACAGAAAGTAGTCTGAAAATGAGACATTGAACAATCACCCAAAGCTGGTGTCTTTTTAAGTCCTTGCTCATCTGCCACCTCAGGCACAAGGCCTCTGCAAAGGCTTTCTTTATGTGAAGTAACAATGCAACCACGGTTCCTTCCCAGGATGTGTTAGTCCACGAGGTGTTCTGCAGTGCCTGGTTTAAATAATATTCATTGAGTGTTACTTTTTACTTTCAAACAACTCTGTAAAACCTGAAATTTTTTGATGTGGCATCTTACAATTATCTTTTGGCATTCTATTTTTATGATGTTGCTTCATGACCAGCGAATGCTCCATTGGCAAACCTGAATACAAGCAGAGTTAGAGATGATTATAAATTATTGAATACAGTATCTAAAAAAAACCTTATTTTAATTTTCAGGAAGTTTGATGACAGATTATGAAAATTCTAGTTTAAAAGAATGCTTTGGCTTTGGGGAAATAGTGTCAATGAATAAAGGAAAACAATTGTAATTAGCCTATCATTCCAGTTATTTATATGCAAATGATGCTTCTCAAGTACTTGAGGTTGACTGAAAGTAATTTCTTCTTTGAATTAGTCATAAACTTTAAGCAATGTGCTCACAATGTTTTTGCTTTATTAATTTGCTTAACAAGCTATTTCTTCTTCAATAGCACAATGGTAAACTTCAACACCATTAAAAATTTTCCAGATTGTTTTAATCTATATAAAGCTGAAACAGGTATAAACTTTAAATGTCAGAAACAGACATTGGCTATCACATGAACCTTTCTTATGTCTGCTCACTCGAGCATTAGTATAATTGCCAGTACTAGCTAAAAAAATAATCTTGCTTATAAGACTGATTGTGACAATCAAAGGACAGTGTCCACTTCTAAAGACTGTAAGACATCTTTCCAGCCAGTGTGGTCAGGGGAGAATCTAGTGACGTACAGACTAGGATAGAAGAGTGAGTCTTGGGGAAAGCAGATTTCTGTTTTTAGTTGTGACATTAGGGGACTGTGGAGGATATGGGAGCTGCCAAGTGGAATCAGCTCCTGTGACAGATGTTCTCCATTTAAAGAGGTAAATGCAAAACTATAAGAGAAATAACTTTTCAGCACAAAAGCCTAGAGGCCCTTGAGGATAGATGATGCCAGAAAAATGTGAGATTATTGTGGCTGCCAGAGTATATTAATACTATAAATATAGATGATTTCCTGAGGAAAAGATCCTTGAAAATGTACCAAATGTATGATGCTGAATATCAAGTTAAACAGCCAAGACACAGAGTGCCAACAAAACATAGATTTCCTGCCCTTCCTTCCACGGAGTGCCTGAATGTCTCATAAGCACCTGGGATTCAACTGGGTGCCAGACTGAATTCATTAATGTTTTTCATACTTTCTTTTTAGATTTTTCATCATCATTAATCTTATAGTCAGTCAGCAACTCAATGACTGAATGATCAAGTTCATTCATTTGTTCAACAACTATTTATTAAACAACTCTGAAGTCCCAGGCACAATTCTAGCCATTTAGTATACACTAGTGAATGGAATAGATGACATCGATGACCTCCTGGAACTTACATTGCAGTGGAAGTAGGTAATGTTGGCAGTAAACAATAAGTACTACAAATGAATAAATTATATTGCGTGTTAGAAATTACTGTGGAAAACAAGTAAGATCTTGTAAGGAGGAGGGGTCAGGATTGTAGTAAGTGATAGTGGGAAAGAAGGGTAGCAATTTTAAATTGGGTGGTCAGGGTGGGCTGAAATTGAGCAAAACTCAATTCTACTTCTGGTCTCTCTCTCTCTCTCTCTCTCTCTCTCTCTCTCTCTCCCTGCTTGCCTGAGTTAAATTCTTATTCTTCAATGTCCAGTTCAAATGCTATCTCTTCTGTGATTCCTGCCCTGACTTCTTCAATATCCCTTAAGTATTTCCCCCTTTACATTCCCAAGATAGCCGATCGTGTTGTTGGTCATTTTGCCTGCGTTATGGACAGATGTCAAGCACACTCATGTGCAGTCTGCCAAGTTCTCACAGGAAGGGCTTGCATCTCCACTTGTCTGCCTTTGGACTTTCCCCAAAGCAATGCCTGGCCAGCAAGGAAGCTTCAACATACCGAGGTTTAACATCATCCCCGGAAATAACCCTTAAGCAAAAAGAAATGGGAGTGGCTAGACAAGTACCCCCTTTCTACATTCCCCGGTGGAGAAATTTTGAAGTGCACTCCAGACCATTCCTAATGAGCTCGCAGTGGGAGTAAGCATGGGTTGCTATTGCAGTTTCTGGAGGTTAATGCACTGTTTGTTAGTATTCTGTCCATCTCTGTATTGCTCTTTGCTCTCATGCTTGTGCTTACTGCATTCAGTTTGTAAATAAGCTGTCCATGCTCAGGTCCTTTAGGCAGTCATAGACTTTCATTTTGGAGCTTCTTATTGTCTTATTAGATTTATTCTTTGTATTATATGATTTGATGGCATTTGCTTCTTCTACTAATTTGTCAGTTCCTTAATTTATGTTCTAAAAATTCCACATGACTAAACATGCCTTTTGACCCTTAACCCAAAATAGTAAGACACTATATATTTTGGTGAAGGGGACCCGCATTTAGTTAACTGACTACCGGGGTTCACATTTGGCTTTGCCATGTTTTAAATGTTTCATTGAGCACTACTCTGTGCCTCTGAATTCTTAGAAAACTGTAAATTGGAGATATAAATATCTAACCTGAGATTTCTGAGGATAATGTATGCAAAGCTCTCAATACCATACCTGTCATGTTAGCCACTCAATCAGTGTAAGTCCTTTCCTGACCCTATGCATTTATTTCCCCTTCCTGCTAAATCCAATTCCTTAAAGCAAAGGAACTGGAACAGGAATAGTAGAATTTCAAGTCAGATTGAAATATTATCATGCTTAAGCAGAGGCATTTTATCTGAGAAAGAGAATAACCATAAATTGATAATTGTTTTTGTCTTTCTCCCTATTCCTTTTAATTCAAGAAATAATGAAGTTTTGAATTTGGTGTCATATGTGGCAAGGTTCCATTTATCTCTTTAACATGTCTACTATAGATTGTAGGAATGCACTGCCAACAAATTTGCTGTGGCCAACTAGTTACCTAGGACAGATATGTGTAAAAAGAAGTAACATGTTATTTAAAGCATGTGCTTGCCAACTAAAACTTGTGTTAATTATGATACTCATTATGTTCTCTATTTTATATTTTAAAAGTTTTTCAAGGTTAGAAAAACAATTCTTCTAAATGGAGTGTTTTTAAATTGTAGCAAATAACTATAGATTGTGAAATAGTTTCAAAATATCAATTTAATAACTATTTACTGAATGTGAAAAATTCTATGTTGAGTGTTTAGAGCAAACCAGGAAGGGTAACTATAGGAGGAAGATTTGGAATTGTACATAAAAATCTAGAATAGGGTCAAATCAGTGTCATAAGAAAAATGTGAATTTATTGCAGCATAGGTTTAAAAAAGAGAAGTTTAAGATCTATTTCAGGAATCAGTAAACTTTCATGAGGAGATAAAGTCTGAGAGAGTGGATCTGAAGGTTTAGCACACAGAAATGAGCAGAGGGTATTTCTGAGATGAATGGTATCCTTTCAAAAAGCTGTTGCCATGGGAAATAAAAGAACATTTTAAAACAAATTGTATTCTTCCAGTTTATCTCAGAAATGAAGTGTGTTGAAATAGTTTTAGGTAAAGGGGAAGAAGTGCCGATAGATAAATATGAGGGAGAGAGAGAGAGAGAGAGAGAGAGAGAGAGAGAGAGAGAGAGATTGCATTTAGTTAGCATCAAATAGGAATACTTTCAACAGCAAATAACTGAAATCTGTACCCTAATTCCTTTAAACAATAAGGAAAACATATTATCTTACCAAGCAGAAGGATATCTTGATTTTGGATGCAGCATACCCTCAGATTTGCTTAATTTAATATTTTAATGATGTAATCAAAGAACCAAGTTCTTTTCTTTTTATTGTTTTTGTTTCTACTAAAGCTGGGACATCAGCTTTGTCCTCTGCTAGCTCACTTCATGATGGCAAATAGTCTACTAAAGTTCCAGGCATCAAGTGAAGACCAGATATCAACCGGCAGAAGAATAAGAAATATCTTCATATATGTACAGAAACATTTTTTATAAACCTCTGTCATTGAAGTGGGCCACCTGTCACATTTCACAGGCTAGATTTCGATCACATGCTCCTTCCTAAATCAGTTGCTGAAAAAACAATAGGATGTCCATATTGATTAAAGGAATTCATGTCACTAAATCATGCTGAGAAGAACTAAGTGCTGGGGGGAAAAAGTTTTCTTTCAGAAAAGAAGGGACTCATGATTATTGAGTAGGTAATCAATAGTCCCTGTGAAAGTTACAATTCCCATGCATCCTGGCTGGTCTGGAAAATTGTAGTCATACCTGTTGTCCCAGTGTAATTAATAATAGTGTTCCTTTTGCTCTCAAAAGTGTGCCCATTTAGATGATAAATTATATGGCTACCAAAACTAAATAGGCATAGTTAGACTTTTAATGATTAGAGTACAAGAGCTATGATTTAGAATGATTACTTGGTAATGTTACCAAAAACATCTGGGTTGGGAATAGGAAGAAAGACAGAGTTCTTATGGAAATAGAGATTTGAAATTTGGCAACTGTTGATATAAGGTATACAGTAAGGAAGAAGTATATATGAACAAAGGAGGCTTACATATTTAAATGTGTATGACTGAGAATAACACCACACTAATGGAAATAGTGACGTCAGAAACTCTGAGTTTAGAGGGTAGAAGATTAAATTCAGTTGTTTTTTTGTTTTTTTTTTTTTTTTGTGGGTACCGGGGGGTCGACCTCAGGACCTCGCGCGCCAGCAGGCGCCCGTGCCGCTGAGCGATATCACCGGCCCCTTTTTCATATGTGGGTTCCGGGAGTCGAACTCGGGCCCTCGCGCTTGCCGGGCAGGCGCTTAAGCCGCTGAGCCATCTCACCGGCCCCTAAATTCAGTTTTGACATGTTTTTATTTCTGCTGAGAAAATTGAGGGGAAGTATCAAGCAAGTAGATTAAGGATTTTCAGCAGCCTTTGTGATAATTTGATTATCACGGGATAGCCCAGTTGTTATGGCTTGTATTTAGATGTCCCCCCAAAGCCTCATGCCGTCATGGGTGGGGTTTTTGGAGGTGGATGTATCTAGGGTGTGTGATGCTGGGATCAAGGATGTGATGCTGGGATTGATCCATGGTGAAATGCTAGGATTAAGGATTTGAGTGCTACCCTCCCTAAGGATGGGTAGCCTGGATAAAATATAAGGGACAGAAAGAAGGTTACTTGTCATTTGCTGCTTGCTGCCTCCTGGCTTCTGCCTAACGTGAATTGTTTCTCTTCTGCGGTGCCCCTCTGCCATGCCACCTTGCCTTGGAGCCAGCCAACTATGAACTGAAATCTCTACAAACTGTGAGCTACAATAAACCTTTCCTCCTTTAACTTTGGGTGTTGGATATTTTGTCTCAGTAACAAGAAAAGTAACTAAGACAACAGTAGAAATAGATAAATAAAATTTTAATTTACCATCTAAATAACAAATAATTAATAAGTGTCAGAATGTTCTAAGAGTTGAGGGATCAGTAACAAACTAACTAGTGTAAGTTCTCGCTCTTTTGGAACTAATAGAGAAAATCACAACAAGCAAATAAATGTATTTTTATGGCATATTTTGTTTGAGTGCTACAGAAGAAAAATAAAGGTAATTCAGTGATCTTCCAATAAGGAGACATGAGCAAAAAACTGAAGGAAATAAGCCTTCTAGATATTCAAGCAAAAGGTTCTAGTTTGGGGGTCAGCAGGTCAGTAAAGGCTCTTACAGGAGGGTTCTTAAAACCCATAGCAATGAGGCCAGTGTGTCTGGCACCCAGTGAATGCAGAGAACAATGGAAGGTAACAATATCAGACAAGTAATCAGATGCCAGATTGGATAGATTTCTGGGTCTTGATGATTAAGGATTTTGCACTGAGTGAAGCAGAGAAAAATGATACTTTTTTTTTGTTTTTTTTTTTTAGGTGGTGGTACTAGTGTTAAACCCAGAGCTCCATGCCTGCTGGGCAAGTGGACTACCACTGAGCTACAGCCCCAGCCCTTTTATTAAAATTTTATTTTGAGACAGTGTCTCACTAAGTCGCTCAGGCTGGCTTTAAACTTGTGATCTTCCTGCCTCAGCTTTCCAAGTAGTTGGGATCACAGGTGTGTGCCACCACCTGGAACCATGAAGATTTTAGTGATGATGAATGGAGAATAGATTGCTGGGAAGCAAGGATTATATATTTTGAAATAGAGATGTGCTACTGGAGATGCTAATAAATAGCAAGATTCAGCATGTATTCTGCAGTATAATCAAAAAAGATTTGCTAATGGATTGGGTATAGGGTATGAAAGCAAGAGAAGAGTTAAAAAACAAACAAACAAACAAACAAAAAAACAAACTCCAAGATTTTGCCAGCACATGGAAAGAGTCTTGGAAATGCCTATTTATAGGTGGATATGAAGCCACATATTCAGTGTCAGAATATTAAGTTTTACATACTTAGATCCTTACTGGAGTGAAGATGTTCACATGGAAATTTAATAGATGGAATTTGAAATTTGGCAGAAAAGTTGGGATTAGAGGTATAGATTCTAAGTTCATGAACAAGTAAATGGTATTGAAAACTATGGGCTTGGTTGAGATTCCCTGGAGAATGAGTATAGATTAAAAATAAAAATAAAAGACCTAAGGATTAAGAACCTTGAGGTATTTCAAGGTTGAAAGATCCAAAAGATGTTTTTGCAAGGCAGGAAAACTAAAACAGAAATATTCTGAGTCAGTGATGTAAGGATAATTGTTTAATAAATAGCTCTTTAAAATTAAGATCATTTATTTGTACTGCTTGCCAATTTTTTGATGTAAACATTTTTGCCATGCCAGTTTTAAGGTACTATTTATTCAATATCAGGCTTGCAAAAATTCAAGAAAATAATAGTTGGCTTTTGCAAAGTGGGCTCCAGTGTACTACTGCCTGGGAATAAACAAGGTATTTCAAGGAAGATGGTCTGATAAATGATGTCAAATTCCACTGATAGAATGAACTAGAAAAAGATTTGGGAAGTGACCATTGGATTGGCAAAATGAAAATCAATTGATGAACTTGATCAGAAATATAATTAATGAAAAAGGTGCTATGAAGTGTGTTTTTATGATGTTAGTGGGAAGTCAGTGATGCTGCTTGGTAAGATGGTCAGTTAATGCTAAAATTTCTTGCTGAGAAAGAAGTATTTGAGGAGTGAAACATTAACCACATAAAGAGCAAGAAGAAGAGAATTCTATGGAAAATAAAAGTCCCTATAACAGGAATGAGTTTAGTGGCTTCAGGAGCTGAAGGAAGACCCGTGTGGCATGAGTATAGTGAGCAAGATAGGGAATGGCTGGAGATGAGCTAAGAGAAGGAAAAAAGATTCTGATATGCCTTGTAGGTCACCAAACAATCTCTACTCATCATAAATTAAATGGGATTATATAGAATAGCTTCAAACAGAAGAGTCACATAATCTGATTGAGTTTTACAAAAGATTGCTGGCTAATCAGTAAAGGATGCATTGGAGATTAGGTGGGAAATAAGAAAGTTTGGTGTCCCAGTGAAAGAATTATTTTAGGTATCCAGAAAAGAGATAAGAGTGGTAAATTGTAGGGTGATGGTAGGGAGGAAAGAGAAGAGACTAATTTAAAAGCTGTAGTTGACAATATTTGCTGAGTGTAAAAGATGAGCAAGAAGGAAGCATTAGAGTAAATGATATTTAGATTTGTGGCTTGAGGACTTGGGTAGATGGTTGTAGCACTTACTGAATCAGGACAGGTAAAAGGAAAAAGCATATATTCAATGCTTTGTATATTAAATGGATTTAAATATAATGGGACCAAATATAGTGTATTAGTCAGCTTTCCCAGTGCTGGGAAAAATTGCCCGACATCCATAATTTAAAGGAGGAGAGGTTAAGGCTTACAATTTCAGAGGATTGAGTCCATGGTCAGTTGTCTTTAATTCAGAAACATGCTGGAAGGGCCTGATGAAGTAAAGATACCTAGTTCATGGTGGCCAAAAAGCAGAGTTGGAAAACAGTGCCACAGAGGAAAGGGCAAGAGACCAGATATAGACCCTAACTCACTCCTCCATGACCCACTCAGATACACTCAATATCTTCACTAATCCCCTGGGTGGCTCCCAAGCCAATCAAGTTGATAAAATTAAACTAAATTATCACATCCACAAAGATTTGGACTGTAGCTATACACTGGGGAACTGTTGGCACATATAACATATTTAATCATGGGAGTAGATGAGACCACCTAGTGAAAAAGTGTAGAAAGACAAGGTGGTAGAATGGGAAAGGAGAAAAGACTATGCAGAAAGGAGAAAAATTAAGATAGAGTGGTATTTTAGATGCCAAGAAAGAAGAGTATTCTATGAAGGAATAGTGCATGTTAAAGGTCCACTGAGACCAGAAAATGTGGATATCTATTGGAGACATTAATGAGAATAGTTTTAGAGAAATAGTTGGGGTGGGAGGCAAACAGAATTGAAGGGTGAACAACTGGAAGAAAAGTACAGAGCTAGTGAGTTGAAACTCTTGAAAGAAGTTTGGCCAGGAAAGGGAACAAAGAAATGGGGAACAGGAAAAGAGGACGTCAGAAAATATTGTTTAAGATGGGCAATGATGGACAGTGTTTGCATATTTAATGGGAAAAATTCAGTAGAGAGGAAAAAACTGATGATGAAGGAAGGAGAGAGTAATCAGAAACATACCCTGCAAAAAGTGAGTGATAAACTGAGATGGAATACTTGCAAAGAAATTTCCTTGGCTGAATGTTGGGAGGGAGAAATCTTCCCCAATGCACCTGATGGGCAGAAGAAAGTGGGTTCAGAATCAGGAAGGTTTATTGGCTGGGTGATAGAACAAGGATTTCCTACACTATGACTTATGATTGATCTGTGAAATATGAGGCAAAATCGTCATCATAAAGTTGTTAACAAGTATTAAATGGAAAAAAAGTGTGTGAGAAGAGAGAAAAGTAAACTTAGAGAAATGTAGCAATATTATAGTGTGTTAGCGAATGTCTATTATGGGCTGATGCTCAGAGCGTTCATGATTTAAAGTGACACTAATGACATCAGTATTCCCAGTTGTGTGATTTTCACAGTAATTTTCATTGTAATGTTGTGATTAGGAATTTAAATTATGTCCCAAAAGTATATATCAAAAAAGTAAATTTTATAATGCTTAAATGGGTAAAAATTATCAATTTTATCTTACTAGCTCTTACTGAGCACCTGCTATTTAGACATTAAATATTCTAAGGCATTAAAGATTCAAAACAGAAATCATACTCCCTGCTGTGGGAAACCCACAATAGAGCACCCTGAAGATATACGCAGAATAACCATAACCTACTCCTCTCAGCATTTGAGAGCATGTGGTCAAGCTCATGTAAACATGGGTTTATGTTGCACATGTGAACTTGAAGAATTCATAACATGCCCATGGTATTTATTTTAATTATCACCCAACACAGCATCATTATTTGATATTTCATCAATCCTCAAAGGCAAGCTAGAATTACTGTGTTCTATTCCCTTCCCTACACATTAATATTGGATATACTCATTTAAAACAATTGTCAAAACAGTCTGATACCTGATATCTCTTAAAAGTGAAATGCATGTGTTTTGCAAATTTAAATTCTAAATCCATATATATATATATATATAGATAGATAGATAGATAGATAGATACATTCTACTTCAATAATATATGAAAGATGCTATGGCAATGACTCATTATCTCATTCAAACATCATACACATGAAAAGTAGATGTCATTATTACCATTTTTTCCAGATGAGGAAATTGAGTCTAAGTAGATAAATTGCTGGAGGCCATGGCTTGTACCTGATGAAACTCAACGAGGTTTTAAATCCAATTTGCTTTTGAGAGATGCTTCTCTAATTCTATTTTTGGTAAATATTTTTAGGAGTTATTTTAAATATTCTAATTTTTAAAAATTAATTTTATTGGTGCACTTTAGATATACATAATAATCACATCCATCATAGGGAATTTGTACCTGTACATAATACATCTTGATTCTTCTTTTATCCCAAATCCCCTCCCCTCCCTTCAGCACTCTTCCCCTCCTTATTTACAAAAGCTTTGTTTCCATTTTCCCTTCTAGTCTCTATTTTTTCTTTTCCCTTCCTTCTTTTCCCCCTCCCTCTTCCTTATTCTCCTTTCCATTTGAACATTTTCTTCCTATTTCTCAGTATCTATTATACATTTTGGTCATTATTTACCCTTTTGGTTTCTCACACCAGAGAAACAATGCAATTAAATATTCTAATGTTATGACTTGTACTAACATTCCATTATCACCATCATCCCATGCCAAGATAGGCAAAGCATTTTTGTGCATCTGAGAATGCCAAGTCTTTGGATATGTCCATTATGAAAAAAATTGCCACATCATCTCCAAATACATTTCTATTTTCTGTTCATCTGTTCATCCTCATCAGATTGAGTTTTCTGTGCACTCTTCCTTAGAATTTCTGAGGTAAGCATCATGCTTTATTCTTCCATTTACCTCCATTTTCAGGTTCAGTGTCTGGGACAGAGTTGGAGCTCAAAAATACCTGTTTATCTGAACCAAAGTTTGGATATGATATCCTGAGTAGTTTCTTAGAAGACACTGTGGTGATATTTTAATGGTCATGGCTCTAGCTTGATATGGAGTTTTCATTCACAAATATTCAAATGAGGCCTTGCTGAGCAGCAATGGTCAAGAAAAGAGACCATATCTTTCACTTTCATCTATAGTAGATGATCGCACATACAAGTACTTGCACTTACAATGTATTTTCTTCTTAGGCTTAGTATAAGATTTAAATGAGAAAATGTTTATGTGTATCATAAAATAGCCCAGAAGTCTGCTTATTATAAAGAAAATATTGAATATTTAGTTATTAATACTGTAGCATTAATACTGTAGTAGTACTGTAGTACTGATAGTTATTAATACTGTAATAATTTTACATGATTTCTTTGAAGTCAGGAGTTGTGTCTTATTAATCTTTAGACCCCTGATTACAAATTTGAGTCCAAGATAGGTAGTGAATCAAGAAAGAATTTTAAAATGTGATATCATTTTTTTATCCATATGATGCATAAGCAGATTTCTCTAGTCATTTATGGAAATCACAGAAAATAATCTGTAAGAACTATGGTTAACTAATTAAAGGTACAATTTATATTTTTAGTTATTAATTACATACATTTAATTCAATTGATTTTTCATGCAACTTCTTGTAAATGACAGTACATGCAATCATTCTCATGATAAACTAATTTGAAAAGGTAATTTTCCAATTAATAAATATACACCAATGTAAGTGTGTTACTGTGATAAAGTAATTAAAATAGCTGTTGACAACTTCGGAAAGAAAACAAAGAATTTCGTTAGTGGAAAGACCTAGTAAAAATTCTGATGGACTAAACTAGAAAAATTGACAAGCACAATTCCCATACAAGAACAATTTGTTACTGATGATGAAATTCAGAAATAACCAGAAGTTGTGAAATTCATAGTGAATACCTGTAGGGTAAAATTAATTTCTTTATATCACAGTTTAAAGGCAAACAAAAGGAAATTGATTATGCCAGATGGGATAGGAAAGGCATTGTGAATAAAAATGAGCATCTCTTTTCTGCTTACAAATATTTGAATTAAGATAATACTAGCATGTCTGGTTAATGGAAAAACAGTATTAATGGTTGCACCACTTTTAGAGATTTTCTCATTCTTTCTAAATGGACTTTGTCAACACAACAAAGTACTTTAAGCAATATATTAAGCATGACACTACCACAGCACAGTTTATTTTCCTTGAATTACTGTTTTGGAAAAAACAGGAAAAAGACAATGGATAGGGCAATCCATATACAGTCAGAGAACCACTGTGTAGCTTGTCTTCAGGCTCTACCACTGGCAAAAGGAGGCTAGACAGGTGACCATGTCCCTAAGGGACAGTGTCTTCATTAGTAGAATGAGAACAGACATGGCTTCCCTTCCATCCACTAAGTTCTATGAGGATTTAATGAGGTAATGAAGGTGGACATTTCCTGTAAACTATAAAGCATATGCATATAAACTTGATTTTGTGGGTTTTTTTCTGGAAATTATCTCTAATTTTCTGCTTTATTTTATCTGATCTGTTGGTTCACAGCTGCTGGCTATCTTCCTGTAATCTCAGGCATTTTTATGCATAACATTTCAAACCCAATCATGGAGGATGCAGTTGATGGTGATCTCTCTTTGCTCTAAGGACCTATAATAGTTATTTAGCACTTATCATGCCTGTATTTATCTTTATGTCCATATGCCCTATCCACTTGGCTGTAACATAAATTCTTGAATATTAACAGTAATTCTAATAGTATTACTAATAATGGCCAACATTTATTGTTTATTATATGCCAGGCTCTGTGCTGAGCATTTAAAATTGACTATCACATTTACCTAGAAGTAGAAAATACATCATATTTTTCAGCAAGGTCACATCATGTAACTGTTATATAATGTGCGTTAACATCCTACACTCAGCATCTCCCACTATCCAAAACAACGAGAGACTAAAAGACATAGAAATCCAAATTTATACAGTGTAAACATTTATCCCACTATTTAATTCAGTGAACTTATGGTACAGTATAAGAGTAAGATGGGGGAGGTTAATCAGTTCTTTTCCCAAATCAAATTTATTCTTATATGTTTGAGCATCTAGCTATGAAAATATAATGTGTAAAGCCAGACATTTGGGGTAGAATATAGACTGTAAATTCAGGCTAAACTAAAGAAAGTTTGATGTTGGAGAAAAAACATATTGTATCAGACTTCTTAAGAATGGGTGTGGTGGTCTCTGATGTAAAAACTTCGAGGAATTTTTGAGGATAACTTGAATCTATGCGGTTTTTGCCACAAATGAAGTGAGAAATAAAGACATAAGCTGAAAATGAAAAGGAGAAAGGGACTTTAAAGGTCGAGAGAGTAGAGAGAGGACTTTGTTAAATTGTTAGTTGGGTGGTAGAGTGGAAGAGTAAATGAATGTCAACCCTATCACCACTGTGGCCAGTATCTCTTTACCCACTGGCATAGAATCTGCAGACTTATCTTTGCTATACTTGACTGACACTAAAGGTTGATATTCAGTCAGTATATACAGGTGTGACCATATAAATTGTTAGTTTGAGCAGAGAGGGGAATACGTGAAATGGTGAATTGTATGGTAGAATGGAAAAGTAAACAAATTAGGGAAATATTATATAAGTTTATTCAGCAATGGTAGAAATCTGTTATGCACTTGGGGATTCACTGTATGATGTGATACATTATCATGATTGTGCTTTTTTTCATACTATGTTTATGTGTTTAAGTTCAGAGGAAGTAGGTAGAGGGTAAAGCTTTTTCAGAAAAGATAAGGGGAAAAGGAGGTGAGGACATATGGGAAGGGATTATTTTAGTGCAAAGCTGTGGAATAATATCTAAGCTAGTAAGAAGCAAATGAGAATGTGGGTTGGGTGTGAACACCTCAAAATGGCAATGTGAGATCAGTGTAGTGTAAGTCTCAATGTATTCAGATGATCTTGAAGTGGAGTACAAAGACTTTGCTAACAGCTCGTCCTTGAATAGGACACTAGAATTAAAAAAAAATGGAGTTTAACTTCCAAAAATTGGTAATGACAAGCTGTAGGATGTGATCAATGACAATGGACGGTTGAGGCTGGGTAGATGAAAAATGTCTACTGTTATGACTGTAATTTTATTGCTCCAACACTTCCGCCTAGAGATAAACTTTGGTGAGTCATAAAAGAACATTTTAACCAACTGTTAGTTTGGAATCTGGAGTAAACATTTCACGTTAATCACCAAAGTACACCCTAACACTTTATACCCATCTTATCCACTTATCTTATCCATCTCTCCGATGTGTCTGTTCACTGGCACAGAAAACAGATTGTAACACAAATCTTCAGTCTGATTCTCTTTATTACACCTGATCTGAACTGATGGCTGCTATTTAGTTAACGTGTACAGGTACGATCGTATCAGTTTTTCAAGTAAAGAAATAATTACATACACCTTGATAAATTGTTGCTATCTCAAAGTTTCTTCATGCCCACTGGTGTAGCTAACCAAAATCTTGTGGTACCATTTCTGGATCTCTCCAAGACACAAGCAAGGCTTAGAATATGGCCTCAGGAAAGTTTCTAAGACTTAATATTTAATCCTAACATTTTTGCTCATGTGCTGTCTGCTTTGATTGAGGAATCAACTTGTTCAGCAATCCAAGTAGAAGATTCTCATCCTATTGGCCTCTCCATTACCACCCTCACTGACTTTAGCTCTTTGCTCCTTTCTTCTCAACTTAGTTCTCCCACTCTTGTTTTACATGCTACCATGCTACTTCTGTGTATTTTCAATTTTATTCAGAATATTAAGAGCACCAGGCAGTAATTTCCCCTGTCATCTTCAAATTTATGACATTAGGTCTCACATCTAAAAACTTCTTTTTCATTCTTATAGACTCCTATTTGAAACGTTTCTTTACTTAAATTTTAAACCTCATTCATTCCTAACTCTTTAGTAATTTTGTGAAATCAGTTGTTTTCCTTCTACTAGTCTGTACCCTATGGCAAATACACACTCAGAATTCTGCCATATTAAAACAAAAAAGATCCTCCCTTTGCGACACAGTTCTCACAAGCCTATATCTCACTTTTCCTTTATAGCCAAGCTTTTAGAAAATTAATTTCTTTTCATTCATGAACTGGCTTACTCACCTGCCAGTTCTATTCAACTCACTTGTGTTAGTCACCATTGCTGGGAGAAAGTATCCAACATTCACAGCTTAAAAGATGAGAAGTTTATTTTAGTTCAGATTCAGTGGGTTCAGTTCATGATTGGCTGGCTCTGAGGTAGGACTTGGGAAGAGGAAAACTGTTCATGTCATGGCAGCCAAGAAGCAATGAGAAGGGAGAGGAGCTGGGGACAAACACATACCTTTCAGTTCTTGTCTCCAGTGAACTGTCTCTTCTGTCCAGGCCACACCTCTCAATAGCACATTCAGTTATGAACTCCTCGACTCACTAATCTGCTGATGAGTGTAGCATTCCCATGATCCAAACATCTTCCCAAAGCCTGACATCTGAACATGTGAATTTTGGGGAACATTTTAGATCTAAACCATAACATCTGTCAAGAGCTCAAAATGTTCATGTCCATCTCATTATGCAAAATGCCTTTAGTTTATCAATAAAATCGCCAAACTCTTAACAGTTCTAATATTGCTAAAAAGTCCAAGTCCAAAGTGTTCTCTGAGACTCAAGGCAAAGTTTTATCTGTGAACTCCTATAAAAATAATAATAGAAAGTTAAATACTTCTAACATTCAATGGCACAGGGTAAACATTTCCGTTACAACATGGAAAATGAGGGATAGAAAGAAACCAGATGAAAGCAAGACTGAAACCCATCAGAGCAAATGTTCACTCCTGTAGCTCTATGTCTACTATCTGGGACAGCTTGTGGTAAGATGTGAATTCCAGCAGGCTTTAGTGGCCCTGCTCCTATACCATAGCTGATTGTAGCCCACATGGCCTTTCTCTTAGGCTGCCTCTGCTCATTGCCTGTGGCTTTGCTCAGCAGTTGTTCTACATTCCTGGCAACTCCAACTCCTGGGATCTCCAATGAATGAACCTTTGGCTTTACTCTCACAGCTTCAGCCATCACCTGCTCATGGGCTCCCGGCAGAAACTGTGACCCTGTCACACATTGTTGTCTACCCCCCACCAAGGCCTTTTGAAATCTAGGTGGAAGCCTTTGTGACCCCATAACTTTTGCATTCTGCTTGAATGAAAAACTAGGACTATATAGATTATGCCAAGTTTGGCCACCAGCTCAAGAAATAGCTGGGTCACCTTAGACCATGGCTGCAGTGGCCTCTGAGTGTTTTGATGGCTGACCTGGGAAATGCACTTTGCTAGGTGGCCCTAAATGAACAATGTACCCTGGGGCTCTCTTCTCAAAACAAAATCTTTCAAAGGAGTTTTACAATTTTATACCTTTGAACCTGGGAAGTGTCTGACCAATTCCTAAGATGCCATCAAGCCATCTTTCCCATTGTTCTGATGCAAAGTATGTGGCCTCTTTTCAATGATAATTGTTCTAGCAAATATGTTCTCCTTGGTCCTATTACAAGTGCTTCCTTTTTGGCCAGGATGCAAAATTTCAAGCCATTCAGCTCTACTTATTTTGCTGCTTATTGACACTACAGTTGTGGCTAAAAGCAGTCAGTAGTAGTCATGCCATAGCCTAAACATCGGGGTACCTTGAAATATCCTCCACCAGATCAATAATTCACCACCTTTAAATTCAGCCTCACAAAAAATCTTAGGACATGGACAAAACATAGACAAATTCTTTGTCAGAGTGCAGCATGCATGATTTCTAGCTCAGTTTCCAATACAGTCCTCACTTCCATCTAAACCCCCCTGAGCTTGACATTTACTGCATCATGTATTAAACTCAGCTTATGTAATTCTAGGGCGTCTCTAGCCAGCATCTCCAAACTTTCCAAACCCCTCCTACAAGCAAGTTCCAAAGGCTCTGAAACCTATGGTGCAGTAGTCAGGGTTTACAAGGGAATAGATTTAAAACAGGACACATAATTTATAGGATTCTTTTATAATATTCATCCAAAAAGGCAAATGCAGAAGAGTGCAGGAGATCTGTCCATGCACTAGAGACTCAAAGAATCCAGCTGAGGGCCTGGGTCCCATGGCAATGTCCTGCACAAGTCCAGCTGCAGACCAAGAGCTCACGGCAATGTCCTCCATGAGTACAACTAGAGGCCTAGAGCCCACAACAAGGTCTCATGCAAGTCTATATCAAGGATCTACACTGGGAAGGTCCAAAGGTCAATGGAAAGGTACTAGGAAGCTAGAAAGTCTGCACCAGTGGGATGAAGGATCTGTGCCAGCAGGCTGAAGGATCTGCACTGGAGCCAGGAAGCAACACTCAAAGTAAGGACCAGGGCTCCCCCAAAGAGAACTGCAGCTATCCTCAGTGACAGCGAGGACTTGAGCTCCTCCGATGATGAGAACAGCCAAGTTCATATCAGGAAAGCCAGCATGACAAGTTTCTCCAGGAGGATCAAGAACACACCATCTTCCTTGCCAGTTCTCCTTTTTTGTTGTTGGCAACAATCCTCAGGTGGGCCTTCCACACCCAGAAGCATGTTGATTCTGTTCAGCTGAGGGTTACAAGTTGACCATTAGTTAACCCACCCCACCTATGGTCAGGTAGAGTCACAGATTTGGTCCCATTCCTGGTGCCAATATTTTGTATTAGTCACTTTCTTGTCACTGGGATAAAATACCCAAAATCTGCAACTTGAAGGAGGAGAGGTTTATTTTGTCTCAGCATTTCAGCGGGTTTAGTCCTTGGTGGGATGTCCTCAAGGCAGAAACATAATGATGGGAGGGCCTGGCAGAGGAAAGCTGCTTGTGTAATGGTGGCTTAGAAGCAGAGAGAGGGTGGAGGAGCCATGGAGAACAAGCATGGTCATGTTCACAGTGAACTGCCTCTTCTGTCCAGGCCTCACCTCCTAACACCATATTCAGCTATGAACTCATCAATGCACAGTTCTATTGATAAGTATAGTGGCCCCATGATCCAATAACTTCCAAAATGCCCAGCTCTATAAGAACTTGGGGGGCCATTTTAGATCTAAACCATAACACCACTTAAATCTGTCTTTCTCCCTCTGTCTCCCAAATGAAGCTGTCCTCACGGTAGTTACCAATAATATCCTAATTGCCAAATCCAACTTTCAGTCTGCTATAGTTTGGATGTTGAATGTCACATAAAGGCCCAGGCATCAGAGGTTTGGTTTCCATCTTATTGTTATAGGGAGGTGGTAGAAACTAAAAGGTGGGCCTAGTAGGATACCTTCAAGTCATTGGAGTTGTACCCTTGAAGGGGAGAGTGAGAACCCATCCCCTTCCCATTTCTCTCTTTTTTGTTTTCTGGCCTTGAAGTGAACTCCTGCACTACGATGTGATGCTTCACTATAGACCAAAGTAACAAAGCCTATTTTTCATGGATTAAAGCCTTCAAAACTGTGAGTCAAGACAAATCTTTTCCCTCTATAACTTGACTTATCCCAAGTATTTGTTATAATGTTAGAAAGCTGACTAAGGCATAGTCTTTACATTATTTACACTTTCAGCAACACATGCAATTGTCAACTACTTCATCTTTTACACAACTCTGTCCTCTCTTGGTTTTGGGGGTCATTAGTCTCACAAATTTAACTTCATATATCTGTGCCAATCTTTCTCAGTCTCCTGTAGTTCTGTTCAAGCCCTAACTGTTGGTTTTCTCCATGACTTTGTCTTCATCTTCCTCTTCTCAAACTATGTATTTACCATGTATGATTAAATCTAAATTTTGGTCAGTAAATGCCTCCCATGTGCTGATGACTTTCAAGCATGTATTTTTCCTTTTCGTGTCCCACTTGATATCGATTCTTTTTTTACGTCTTCCTTTTTTATTTTTAAAACTACAACTGCCTCATAGATATCTACTATTGTTTCTTCTATCTCCACCTTTATTTATATTTATCTACCTATCTATCCATGTGTGCTGAATGATTTATCATCTCTCATAAATTTGCACACACTACAATTCTTTCTTCTATCTTTCTTTTTCTTTCTTTCTTTCACCACAAATAGCCCCAAGATAAATGCCTTTGAAGATATTGGAAGAGCTAGAGATTTGAAAGTTTAGATTCACTTCAATGGCCTGGTACTTTTCAAATATTATCTGGTCACTATTACTGAATGCAACAATTCATTTATTCATAAAATATTACTTAATACATTGGTAAATTAACATGTGGGAGGTCCTGAAGATTACAAGAATTAATAAAAATAAAGTCTCTGTACAATCCTGGTTGGGTGGAACATATTTAATATTTAACCAAATCATACAAACAAGTGTAAATTGCAAATATTTTAAGCATTATTGTGGAATGAATACAATGCAATAAACACTCATAAGAGAGATTTGACCTGAAGTTGGTTGTAGAGAAAGTAATGCTTGACAGCTTAGCCTCTCTAAATCTCTGTTACTTCATCTCTAGCGTGGAAATAAACCATTCTTCAATTCTATAGAATACTTCTGTAGAGTTTAGGTAAAATAATATGTAAAAGGGCCTTGAAATTATACAGTATCATTGTCATTGGATTTATACCTTCTGCATACATCATGCTTCCTTCTTTTCTAAATGACAGTAAGGCTTTCTTGTAGGTGAAAATCACAAAGCCTCAAAATTCTTTGATCCTTGAATAAATACTTCGTTATTTTATTTTTCTTTTTTCCTTGAACAAAAATAAATATACTGCTGTGTCTTTCAAATATTTAGTTTTTGACTTCACACTTTCAGTCTTCCAGATACGGATTCCAAATCACTATTAAGTAGATTTTTATTGGATGGATCAGCAAAAAGGGATAGTGAATCAATGGGTTCCATAAACCTTGGCATATACCATTTGTGTTAGTCAGCCCTCTATCACTATGGCAAATACCGAGATAATCAACTTGTGAGGGAAGGTTTGTTTGGCATACAGTTTTAGAGGTTTGAGTTCACGATTGATTGGATCTGGCTTTAGTTGAGGAAACACATCATGGAGGGAGTGTGTAGTGGAGGAAAACTACCCACATCATGGTCAGGAAGCAAAAGAATGAGGAGAACATATCCCCAGTGACCTAAACATTTTCCATTAGGACTTACCTTTTAAAGTACCACTATCTCCTAATAGTGCCACCTGAAGGATCAAGACTTTACCAGATGGACCTTTGAGAGACAATCAAGATCAGACTATAGCTTTAACCCATCCTAGATAATTCATGTTTCTGAAAAAGAAGATGGTTATGTTAAGCCTCCACATCCCTAACATACACCCACAGCTAGAGATTCTTTTACATCTTACTTTATGGAGTCTCCTGATCACTCCAGTACGATGGTGTGGAGAGCTGGACTTTTTAAATAGCAGCCCAGGGCTCTAAGGAGTCTTGTCCTAGGAGAAAGAGAAAGTCAAGTAATAGCACCTTTTATGGTCTGGGCTTGTAAGTCCCACAAGATCCCATTTATCAGATGTTTGTCATTCAATTCAATAATGTGTAGTTCTTAATGAGTTTATTAACACAACTGTTATTTCTTCAATCTTAAATAGAGGAATACGAATTATAAATGATATATCCTTTAAGTATTTTTATATGTAATGCCTTATGAAAGAATAACTGCTTAACTACATTTAACATTATATTTAACAATTCAGGGGCCGGTGAGATGGCTCAGCGCGTAAGCACCTGCCTGGCAAGCGTGAGGTCCTGAGTTCGACTCCCGGAACCCACATACAAAAAAAGGGCCGGTGATATCACTCAGTGGCACGGGTGCCTGCTGGTGCGTGAGGTCCTGAGGTCGACCCCCGGTACCCACGAAAAAAACAAAAAAACAATTAATTTTTACTGAAAGAATACACAAACTTTGAGTGTCACAGTTAATCGTACCAATAGCTTCAGACTAAATTAGAATTGTAGAAAGAATAAAATACTAAAGATACAATAGTATTTACTATGCAGACATAGTAAATTATTTTAATAAATCCTGTAATGGCCTCAAAATAAACATTAAAACCTCAAATAATTCCTTCCCACATCTGAAGAAATTTAAACTTTCATAATTAAATAGACTTTGACTACCAAAATATTATTTGATACTTAACAGACTAACAGAAAAATCTGAATGTTTAAGAGAACCAGAAGATATTTTCTTATAACTTCAAAATAGGTAGTTTTTCTGTTCCCAGAAAAATGGTGGATTTGGAGAAAATAAGTACTAACTGTATATAAAAATCCATTTTTCTTTTAAATTGGTAATAGAAACTCCAATTTTGGGAAAAAAGCTTATGGTTTTTCACCCCTGTTACACTTAGACTTGACCATGAGACTTAATAGAGTGCAATTTCAGGGAAATTTGAATTTTGAAAGAAAGCAAGCCATTTTAAAATGCTTTTTTTTCCCTCACAAAGAGTAGTTAGAATACGGACTTGGTGAAGGAGGTTATGGGAAACTACTGCAATGTGACAAAATGAACCAGGTCACCAGTAGTCATCAGTCCACCGTACTAGAAGCGTCCCACTTGCTTCAGCTTTTATGCTTGAGGAAAATCTTTTGTTTTGAGTTACCGTTATTTTGTTTTTTTTTCTATTATCTCAGCAAGACCTATTTCTAATTGATGATCTTTGTAAGCTGGTGGTTCCTTCTTGCTCCCTTCCTCTTGTTGTTTCTTTCCTCTATCTTTACCTCTCTCATCTTATTTTACTCACTTTTCTTTTGCCTGTTTTTTCCTTTCTCGTCCCTTAAATATCAATAATTTTTTTAATCATTCCACAGCAATGAGTTCAAAAATATATGATTTATGTTTCTTGTTCTTTTTAAAGTCAGCACGTATAGTATTTAGCATTTTTCTTAACAACAAACAAAAATATTCCATCACATGAATTATTATTTTTTTTTTTTGCTTGCCTCTGATACACTACTAAATGTTTTTACCCTCAAGTGAGTTTGTGTTTCATGATTGGCCAGTGTTTCTCCATCCTGCTTAAGGTCATACAAAGGTCACGTTTATGCCCTTACACATTTTAACAAATCAAAGGTTTCTTAAATTTATGAACACTCTTCTGACTCAAGGGTCTGTTCTGGAGTATGGAACTCTTAAATGTGAGTCATGGTATGGATTTGGAAAGTCTGGTTAAAAACAAATATAAAACTCTCCACAGCTGGGAGTTGACCTTTCATTTTTAAAAATTCATTCTTTTTCCCAAAAATTTTGTAAAGACTGAGTCTTTGATCTTTGATCATATGTCACAGGTTTTCACTAATAAGTGGCTGGAAGGAAGTATAATCTTGCCAATTTCAACTACATTAAATTGTCATTTTAAAGTATTCAAATGCAATAAACAGAATGTAATAAAGCAGAGTACTTAATATCCATCCCCCAGTTCACTTAGCCATTATTCTAGAAATAGCCCTTATTCCTGTTTTGCATCTTTATTACAAGACATGTAGTCAGGTGATGTAATAAACCTAATTGTACAGGGACTTCTTTCCAGAACAGGATTTTATGCTCTTAATTTTCTTTTTTTTTTTTTTTATTTTAAAGAGAAGAAAAAAACAAAACAAATCAAAAGAAGAACAAATTTTCAAAACAACATAATAGGAGGGTAACAATGGTTAATACATTACGTATTACTATCTTTAAGTTAGAGATACTATCTCACCCCAGAAAGAATGGCTACTATTAAGAAATCAACTAATAACAAATGCTGGAGGGGCTGTGGGGAAAAAGGAACCCTTCTTCACTGTTGGTGGGAGTGTCGACTGGTACAGCCACTGCGGAAGTCAGTGTGGAGATTCCTCAGAAAACTAGGGTTGGAGGTCCCATTTGACCCAGCTATTCCCCTTCTGGGCATCTTCCCAGAAGAATTAAAAACATCGTACCACAGCGATATATGTGCACCCATGTTTATAGCAGCACAATTTGTAATAGCCAGATCTTGGAAACAACCCAAATGCCCATCAACTGAGGAATGGATAAGAAAGATGTGGTATTTTTATACAATGGAGTACTATTCAGCCATAAAGAAGGATAAACTGGAGACTTTTATAGGTAAATGTATGCTCTTAATTTTCTAAACAATCTTCTATCCTTTTTTTCCTTCAATAATTAATTTGGTACAAATTCTCATTATTTTTTGAAGATATGAGTGAAATTCTTGATCTCTTTAGAAAATATTAAAACATTTTGTGCATTATTCTATAGAGCTTGCTTTAAAATGGTTATGGAATTTGGTTTGGAATGAGTCTGACTGTAACTGAGAAATCCATTTAGTTATAAAAAATGATGATTTCATTATATAAAATGACTCTAGATTCTGATGTGCGTGCATACGTGTGTGTGTATGTGTGTATCTCTCCAATCATCCAACTGTTAAACCTATTACACAAACTTATATACTAATTCTTCCTTCCTTTATGCATCTTAGGACAAATTAGCTAATCCAAATTAGGTTTAATTTGGATTAAATGGACTTGAAATCCACTTAAATAGGGATTTAAAAAGGAACAAGAGCAACTGTGTGCTGTCCTGAAAGTTAAACAAATAAACTACAATATATTATAAAATGCAGGGTAAACTCTTTAAAGGCTTATCCTTATCTCTAGTGTTTATCTGATGCCTGAAATATTGATACATATAGATACATCTACTGCAAATATTTGCTGTAGAAAAAGCATAGGGGAACATAGTAAATGTTTAAAACCCTACATCAGTGATGTTGAACCTTTTAGAGACTGAGTGCCCGAACTGCAACCTGAAACCCACTTATTTATTGCAGATTGCCAGCACTGCAATTAAACTTCAATATCCGATGATCTGCTACTGGGTTGATGCTGGGGCGACTTGGCTCGCATAGCCACAGAGACGGCTCTGCATGTCCACCGCAGGACGCACACATGCCATAGGTTCGCCACCACTGCACTACAAAGAATTAATTTTCTTTGGATTTCCTTTGTATTATTATGACTCATTTCCCCTGATTCCTGATTTCATAGCTTTGTTCAGTTGGCCTAATTATGATGATGATAATGGAAATATGAGAATTATGGGTTCTTGGTTTTTTCTCTGTTCATCTGAATAGAATGTAGAATGCAAGAACAAAAGCACAACACAACAAAAAGTAACAAAAACTTCCATGACATAGAGTGGTTGAAGATTACAATTTGGTTATCAAGCAAATCTCCCTTAAAACAAAAATTAGCACAGCTGATTGTTGGGTGATAAAGAATAATCACCCACTTGGTCACAATCTCAAAACTTGATGGCACTCATTTATTTATTTATTTTTTAATGTTTTACTTTGGCTTGCTCCTTGGAGTGAAAAGACAAAAAGAGGAGACACAAAGAACTATGAAACCGTGTCCTAACATTGCCTCTTCCAATGAGCAGATTTTGACCCCTTCTCACTACTTTTGTATATATCACTTTAATCTGAATAATTATCCTCTTGTGTTTAGTTTACTGCAAATCTTCTATCTATGCCCTCTCTCACCCACTTTCCCTTATATCAACATAGTTTATTCTATACACGGTAGGCAAAGTAACATTTTAAGTATGCAGATCAGATTATATAAGCGCCTTGTTTAAACCTTCTCTGCATCTGGGTTTTTAATTGAATCTTATACCTCTTTTAGTGTTGCTTACTATTCTTCTGCCATGCTCATCTTTCCTATTCAAATGCATCAGATTCTCCCCTACCTTGAGACACCAACTGTTGTGGTTTTCTGTGCCTAGAATCTTCTCTGCTTGCCTCTTCACCTGACTGGCTCCTTTCATCCTTTACATCTCAGTTAATAGGCTGTTTCTTCACAGACACTTTCTTGAACTATTTTGTTACTTTTTCTAATGGCATACTTTACTTTCCTTGAAAAATATACAAAGTTTCAGAGTCAAAATCTTGAGAGTTAAGTGAATTTTTTTTTTTGCACACTTCTAAGCTTACAAATTCCAAGATATCTTTCCTTCTTTTTATTCTTGTAATCTGTTCTGATACAGGCAGGATGCACCCTCAACTAGCTCATATCATACTTCCTTTTCCTGTGTCAACCTAAATGCTAAGAAATCTTTGTTAACTTGTAATTTTATTCTAAAATATTGTTATGGTTTGTGTCTAGCTGTCCCCCCAAAGCCTCATGCAGTCATGGAGGCAGGATTCTAGAGTTTATGACTGATTCGTGGTCTAATGCTGGGATTATGGGCGTGAGTGCTACACCCACCCTGGGGCGGGCAGCCTGCGTGTAATATAAGGGAGGGAAAGAGCCTTGCTCTCTCTCTTGCGCTCCTGCTCCTCCCTTTTGCTCTTGCTGTTTTCGCTGTCTTCCGCTGCCATGAACTGTTGCCCTCTGCCATGTGCCGCTCTGCCTTGGAGCCAGCCGAGTATGGACTGAAATCTCTATAAACTGTGAGCCAAATAAACCTTTCCTTTTTTAATTTTGTGTGTTGGGTATTTTGTCTCAGCAACGAGAGAAAAGTAACCGAGACAAATATTCTCTCATTAGATACAAAATTTATCTTGTTATCTAGTAGTTCTTCCCTAATTATGTGTTTGAAACATTCTTAGCCATAGCTCTCAGGTAATCTGTTCCTCCTATAAAAGTATCTATTTCTCAGGTTCAAGCCAACTGGAAAATTTAAATGGGAGCAAAAGTCTTACATAGTTGAGATGAAAGGGGCTGAATGTGGGTAAAGCATTATGATCTAATTTATTCAAAATTATTTCTTTACTTTCCACATCATCCAAAAGAGGATTTAAAGTAGTCTAAGCTAATAATTAACTCTATAAAATATGATAAAATACAAAATGGAAAAAAAATTTGAGGTGTGGAAAGAATAGACAAATATGACTACAACAGGACCCCAGGTTATTTCCTATAGTTGTATTCTACAGAGGTTCTGAAGTTTCCGGCAGAAAAGATGAAAACATACAGGTTATATAGTTCTTATGGTCAGAGAAAAGAAAAAATTTTTTGATTCCTGAGACTAAAGTTTTTTTCTCTCTACATTAACTTCATATTGTTGTCTCTTATTATGACTATTGTTGAGAGAAGAATATAAAATAACAAACAAAAATATAAGCATAAAACAATAATAACAGTAATAAAAACAATGAAGTGGCACTGATTCTGTGGAAAGCTAAGGTCATAAGTTTAAAATATATTCATTGCTGAAATGATTCGTTTTTCCAAATCACATACTAAGACATTCAACTATAGTGTCTTGTGGAAGTAAACTTTTGACCAACTCTCAGCAATTCCTGAAGCGTGCAATGGGAGTGCTTAATAAATGCTGAGGTGAGCTGTTGAAGTGCCCATGTGCCTCCTGGATTGTAAGTGTTGCATTTTTGAAAGTTGCTATCTAATAATCTGGTATTTCATTGTACTTAGTCTGATTCAGTATTGATTGAGTTTTCAGCTTTTCTGAGTTCACCACTTTTTCTGTCAGTTGAAGATGATTGCCTCCATTTCTGTGCCTTTCCCTGGAAAATGTATCACTTTCAAAATGCTGCCTGAACCAATTTCTTAGCATTTGGAGGTAGAGTAAAAGTATGCTATAATGAAAAAGGGATCATATACAACACAATTTCTCTGGCTCAAATAAGAACCTGTGGTTTTATAGATTTTAGATGGAGAAAACCAATACATGAAATTTTCTGCAGAAAAATTATATCTGTAGCTGTGAAGAAATTCAGTTGCTGTTCTGGTAATCCATGGCCAGAAATTACATAAATCTCCCAATTTGAATTTTGGCCTTCTACGTTGAAATAAGAAAAGGATAAAAGTAATAACAGTACCTTTAGTTGTAGGATCACTGAATTTAAAATTGGTACACTCAGATTTTGAGTCACTTTATCTCAATATTTATGTGTTCTCAGACAAATAACTTTAGTATAAACCTCTACTTCTACAAAAAAAATAACTGAAAGGACTGCACTATATCAGTAATTCTCAATTTTATCAGGTCTGACATTCCCTTTTGTAAGAAACATTTCTAATGTCTTATTATCTGTAATAAAATTCATGTGTACTTAATGTACTACAAATATATCTATTAGCAAAATACGTATGACACTCTAACTGCATGTAAAAACTAAGAAAAAAAAGAAAGATAAGAGTACATATTTAACTACGAAAAAACAGTCAGTAAAAACAGATCACACTTACTTGTATATGGTAGGACAGTGAGAGAAATAAACTTAATTGAAAGATGCTAACATGCTAAGACAAAGAGAGATGCAGAAGTGGATACTGAAGGACTCTAGTGTAATTGCAAATGAAGTCAATTCTATTTTTTAAGAGTAGGGTTAAATAATTATTTTATGATATGGCAAAGGGGAGTGATAAAAGCATGCCCTACCTTGAAATCTTAATGTGGGTCCCTAATACCTAAAAGAATCTTAGAAACCATATCCTTTGAAATGCAAAAAGGAAATGAATTGTAAACAGTAATAAAGAAGATGTAGGATAGTTGTAGAGTAGATCTCTAAAACATTAAAATAAGTTTTAAAACCTGTGGTATAATAGGACTCCAATGGTGTAAATATTTTGAAATAACTAACATTAATGAAACAGAGAAATCTCTTATTTTCATATCTCTTTACTAATTTAACAATTATTGATTCTGTTTGTTAAAGGGAGTCTCAACCTCCTCTGCTATATGCTTACATGTAAAAGCTATAAATGCAGGCAGATAGAGGTATGTTGTATGGGTGCTGACATTGTCACTTATAATGGCTTCTTACTGGTGATTTTTCTGAAATGCTAACCACCTCTGGTTAAAGCCTAATGATAACAAAATTCACATTTCTTAAATTATATAGTACTTGCAGTATGAGAATATTCAATTATATTACATCATGCAAAATTATTGTTTTTTTTTCTTCTCTCTTTTTTTCTCTTTTCCCTTTTTTCTTTTTTACATTTTTTCTTTTTTCTGACAGGGTCTTGCTATGTAGTTCAGGCTGGCCTTGAACTCACTGTGTAGCCCAAGCCTGCCTCAAACTAGTGGTGACCCTCCTGCCTCAGCCTCTTGAGTGCTAGGATTATAGGAATGTGCCACCATGCTGGTTCAAAATTATTCTTTTTTTTTTTTTTGTGGGTACCGGGGGGTCGACCTCAGGACCTCGCGCGCCAGCAGGCGCCTGTGCCGCTGAGCGATATCACCGGCCCCTTTTTCGTATGTGGGTTCTGGGAGTCGAACTCGGGCCCTCGCGCTTGCCGGGCAGGCGCTTAAGCCGCTGAGCCATCTCACCGCCCCTCAAAATTATTCTTTATAAATAAAATGGAAATCTTTTTTCAAGTAAGTATAAAAGGATGTTCCAGCTACATCAGTATCTGTGTAGAGTAACAATTCTCAGAGTGGTCCCTGGAACAGAAGTATCAGGGATACCTGGGAACTTGTTAGACATGCAAATTATATGACCCTATCCCAGGCTTATTGAATCACCACTGGGCAATGAGGATCAGCAATCTGTATTTTAACAAGCTGTTCAAATGATTCTGATGTTAACTAAATGTTGTAAATTACTGTCTTTAAGGGATACTTGCCAGCCACATAGGAGATATTTTAAGTCAGGATAGCAATTCCCCACATTATAGGACAATCTGTTTCTACAATCTCTGTTTTCTACTCACTAAAACTAGTTGCACCCTTAGTAATTGCAACTAACAAATGTACCCATAGATTCCAAAAATACTCCCTAGAATGTGATCTTACTTCTACTGAGAAACAAAGCCTAAATCTGTGATTCTATTATGTTTATGGAGGTAGCAGGAACCTTAGAGCAAATGGAATTTAGAGCTAAGTTCAAATTTGTAAGCATTTAGTGATATTGCAGAAGGACATTTGGAGGCTAGACTTGTGTTCAAATGTTGCTAAGTCCTGTTTTCCTAACAGGAACTGACAGAAGTGAGTTCAAGGCCAGCCTGAAATACATAGTGAATCCTGCCTCAAAAATAAATAAGTTAGGGCCGGTGAGATGGCTCAGCGGCTTAAGCACCTGCCTGGCAAGCGTGAGGGACCGAGTTTGACTCCCGGAACCCACATACAAAAAAGGGGCCGGTGATATCGCTCAGCGGCACGGGCGCCTGCTGGTGCGCGAGGTCCTGAGGTCGACCCCCCGGTACCCACACAAAAAATAAAAAAATAAAAAAAAATAATAAATAAGTTAAAAAAAAAAGGAAAGGAAAAGTTGTGAAGTGGAAATAAATTGTAAATCTAAATGTCCCAGCTAATTTTTCCTCCTGCTTCAGGTTTCTCCTGAAGACCTTAGAACATGGCTGGATTACACTTTTGTGTAGTTACAATAAAGCGAATTATTAATTTGTAGGGCAAAGAAACGTTAATCCTTATTGCTACTTCAGTCCTGCCTAAAACAAAAACTTCAAAAAATGTTTTAGCCAGATTCATGACAAATACTGTCAGACCCAACCAAGGTTCTTCAAGCATGGTGGAGTTCTATTATTAGCAGAAACATAAACTAGCAACTATCATAGAGTTGAAAATAGCTGGAAGTTTTTGTTACACTTTGAGAATTTCAAGTGATTCCCAGGTTATATTTTCCTATTGGGATATAGACTACAAGTACAAGGAGGTTTTTGCAGTGTGATATTAACAAAAGCCCAAATTTGTATACCTGATAAGTGACAGGAATAAATGGCGTTTTGAATTACAATGATTGGCTGGTAATTTGTCTCTTTTACACCATCTCTCTTCAGCTAATTTTCTCCCACTAGGAAATTGACAAAGGAAAAAAATAACTCAAGTCAAATGCAGTTTTATGACTTTTATGCTAATCAAACAATTTGCTGATAAGAACAGTCTAGTTTTAAGATGAATTGCTGGTGTGACAACTCTAATTGGTCAATTGACCTCTTGACAGAATCCAAGAAAGATATCCTCCTTCAAATACACATTTGGAACTTCCAGGGCATTTTCTGAAACTCTCATTTTATGAATGTTCAATAGGTTCGTGGGTGACTGCTGAAATCAATGTCAGTTTTCCTTTTCCTTTGTCTTTCTTCCTTTTAGTATTTATCAATCTTGACAATTCCCATTTAAGGTGTAAGCCCTTCAATTAACCAAAAAACTTGTTTTGAGCATGTCCTCTGAAAACAGAGTGCTGTCTTTTATGTATTCAATAAACATGGACTGAGTAGCTAATGTGTGATAATTTGGATGTTAGTGGTTGGTGATACAAAGACAAGGAAGACACAGAAAGATAAGAAATACAGCAATGCCACAAATTGCAATGAAATTTAAATGTAGAGCATAGACGAGGCATAATGGTGGTGATTTTGATTCCTTCTGACTGATAGTTAGAGAAGTCTTCAGAGAAGAGATGCTTTTTTTTGTGTGGCAGAAGAACAAATGTACTTTACCCAGACAATGAAGTTATAAATATCTCAAGCCTAAAGGTAGCAGTTCTTGGCTTTTACAGAGCCTATTACATTTTTAAAAATTTGTAACATTGCCAGATAGATGTATCCTTAGTTTTTTCACATTGTGTTCTTTGACACTTTTACTTTTAGTAATTGAGAATAATTCAGAATATATTATAATTTATTTGATCATTCTTCTATACTTAAATGTTCAGAACATTTCCAGTTTTTATTTTTCATTTTGGAAAAACCTTTATGTTCAACTTTCTTAAAGTTCTGTTTGCAATTATTTCACCTTGGAAAGTGAGAGAAAAAACCAGGTGTTAGTCAGTGTAAGGGAAATCACTTGCAGAATGTTGTGTGCTATTATCACACATTAGCAAAGAGGTAAAACCATGCAGAATATGTGTTGCTAGAGAATACACAGCAACTCAGAGTTAATTCCTGTACATCGTATGATTTCATAGCTGGGTAAGTCTATCTATCATCTAAATATATCTAAATATATTGGTTTCTCTACAACTAATTTATTTGCATTCTTATCCATCTTGTAAGATAATTAGGAAGTCCATAGACTTTCGATATCAAAAGAGAAGAACTAGGTATTAGTTAAATTTAATCTTCATTTTAAGCCAGGTTTTCTTTCTTAAATTTATTTATTTTTGATACCCGGAATCAAACTCATGACCTCGTGCTTGCCAGGCAGGTGCTGTGCTACTGTGCTATATCCCTGGCCTTTAAGCCAGTTTTTACTGAAAGCTGAGGAACTTGATTTGAGCAAGTCTAAGGTAAAATAAGTAAATTCGGTATTGTTTTCAGTCAATTCAGTGTTGTTCCATCAAACTGATATTTTTCTTCCTCACCTCTTCCCATAATTGCTTCTCACTGCCAGAAAAATTTGGGGAAGGGAAAGGCATGTATATGCACTACAGTAGCAGGAGAAGGTGATAAGGAACACCCGCAAGCATCCACTGAAGTGCTGTGTGCTGACTGACCTTCAGCCATTATCATCCCTTCATACAGTCTCTACTTGGGTGTCTATGTTTATACCTGACCAGATGTTGTGCTGTCTGCTCTGCATCTTGGAGACTTCTGTAAGGCTGTTGGCTCCCACTCTAAATGGACTTAGCATAGTTCTGGGGGTGAATAATGGGAAGGGCCACCCTGGGTGTGGGTGGCACCACCCAAAAGGCTTATAGCTTGGAGGGGATAAAAGGGAAAGGGAGGCTTGCTGCCTGCTGCCTACTGCCTGCCTTGCCATGGACAGTTTCTCCTCTGCCATGCCCCACTGCCATGGCAGCCTGCCTCAAAGCCAGACGACTATGAACTGAAACCTCTACAAACTCTGAGCCAAGATAAACCTTTCCTCCTTTAACTTTGAATGTCAGGTATTTTGTCTCAACACTGAAAGAAAAGTAACTAAGACAACCTGTGTGATAAATTTAAATGAGGTGACTGCCTGATAAAATAAAAGAGTTACATAGGACCCAGAATCTTTTACAAAATGGATAAAATTTCTAGTGTATAATAAGGAATTATCTATTATACTTAAAGCCTAAATATAGAGAACTAGAAATGAAGGAAGAATATGTATTGGATAAACACATTGATTCACACCTCACAATGTCAATTAATCCAAAAATTTGCCTGGTATATTTTAGGTAAGTGTGGTACTCATAAGAAAGTAAAATAATCATGTCTTTCTTAATTAAGGTTACTTTTTCTTTCTTTCTTTCTTTTTTTTGTCAAACCAGAGGAAGGCAGAAGCCAAAGATAAATTCCTTCTTCAAAAATCTCATTTCTACTTTGTCCCCTTTGCTACAGCCCAACTTCTGAGTCTATAATCTTGGAACAGAAAGGACAAGGAGATGTGATAGATCAGAGGGGAGTAAATGTCCTAAATCTCTGAGGCCTGAAGTCTGCCCAGTTGATATCCTAAATATCTCATGCCAAACTCCAATCCTCTGGCTCTCTCCAAATGACAGTTTTATCAGGGACTCATGGACCACAGCTGTCCATTCAGAGAAACAAAACAAAACAAATTCCCACGTCAGCAACTGCATTTATCCCAAGGGGAGATGTCTGAAGGCAGAGAATCAGTATTCTGCCATGGTATTGGGCTACTGGAGGACTAGGCAGATGCTGCCTCTAACCTTTCTCTCCTCTCTTCTTTCTCCAAAGTGTGCTTAGGTCAAACATTGTAGGCGATTACAGGCAATGAAGGCATGTGAATTGGCATGCTTGCTACTGAAAATTTTTATTGGATAAAATCTTAGGAATAGATTTATTAAGTAAAAGAGTAGAGAAAATTAAGAGCTTTGATGAATCTCTATATATACTATTTACACATTTATTATATGATATGTTTATATCTGTTTGTGATTTTATGCTGTTATCCTTTCTAATTTGCATTTTTATTTTGTTTTGCAACTGTTGTTAATTAGAGAAGCTAAAAGTTTTTCTTATTTTTTTTCCCCAAATGAGCCCTTCATCTATGGCTTCTTTTTAATCAAATGGCCACTAGTGTGTCTTCTCTTAATTAGATTCTTGTTTCATTTTCAATCTTTTACTTAGATGTTTATTTTCTTTCTTTCTCCTTTTGGTACTGGTGTTGAAGCCAGGGCTTCTTTAACGCTGAACTATTTATTTATCCAGGCTGGAAAGTGTGATCCTCCCGCCTTAGCTTTTTGAGTTGCTGGAATTACAGGTGTGTACTGTCACACCTGGCTCCATTCTGTCTTTTGTAACATTGGAAATACTTAGGGATGTAGGAATATTGTATTTTTGCCCTGTAGTATTCTAGGTTTTATTACTTTTCTGATTCCAATTCCTCCTTTCTCTTCTCCTTTATTAATTCTCATCATTTATGTATTATTTTATTTTAAAGAGATTGGATTTTTTACTTAAGTATGATCATAAAGTATGGCTTATGCAATTTATATTATTTATTAAAATTTTATTAGTGGACTAATATGTGACCAATTTTTCTTAGTTTTCTACAAGAATTTTGCAAAGATATAAAGTCTCTAATAATTTACATTCTGATTTAGAGAGAGTATTTGCTATACTTTTGAAAAATCAACTTCATTGTATTTTTTTCCTCTATGCTTTTGTATAACTCATATGCCCCCACCTACACTAATTTTAGAGATTACTATTTTTAAAATCTGGTTTGAACCCATTCAACTTGAGCAGAAGTTTGTACCAGTTTTTGGATTCTTATTTTCAAACATAGCTGTGAGAGGAAAGGTATGACCCCGAGTAAGGCTTAGGTGTACTTTGGTCTAACCTGCTGCTTACTGGTCACCTAATTCCATTGTTCCTGAAAACTGATTCACTCTCTATAAATCACTTTCTCACTAGTATTTGCAATTTTATACAGTTAAAAGCCAAGTTTTCTTTTTTTTTTAAGATCTTTGTGTACTGCAAACATGTACTAATAAAAAAGAGGAAAAAACTGTGTTTAAGCATAAACATAGATCCCTCCCATTTACCACAGGACAATTAAAACCCAATTGTAATCTGTAACCAAAAAAAATGCTACTTGTATTAGTATCTTAATATAACCAGTGACTTGCCATAACAAATTATTATGAGTTGGTGACTTTAAAGAACACAATTTTATAGTCTCATAGTTCTGGAGGCCAGAAGTTCAAAATCAAGATACTAATGGGGCCATATCTCTTCTGGAAGCTCTAGGGAAGATTCCTACCAGCTTGTAACATTTCATGGACCACACTAGTAAATGTCTGCTTCCAGAGACTGCTTCTGTGCTTTCAGCTCTGTGCATGCTTTTTTTTTTGTCTCTGATAACTGCACCTTCACTGCATTTTGGGACACATGAATCCATTGTGAGTTTATCTCAGCCGTTTAAACATAACTACAAAGACCTATATCCAAATTAGGTTGCATTCTGGGTTTTTCAGTGTATATGAAGTATGGAGGACACTACTCAACTCATGATATAGTTCATATTTGCAGAAAAGAAGTATAATTCATAGAAAAAAGGAAAAAAAACCCACAGAATTCTGAATCTCAAAGTATTTATAAACAATGAAAATAAAACGCCTTTCCTCCCAAGGTATCTATAGGCTCAATGCAGATGTGGATTTAACTTATCAAACATTACTGATAACAAAACAACAACAACTGTAGAAAAGGGATAATCAGACATAAATAGAATACATAAGAAGTATATATTCTGCCTTAGATGATTGGAATTTGTAATTTATTTTGTTAGCTTTTATGTTTTTATGCTTTTTAAGGCTAAGAACATGCCTCATTCACCTTTGTCTAGTTAAAATTTTACACTCTTTAATAGCTCAAAAATATTAATTAAATATTTATATCAAGAAGTTCAAAATATATTAGGACACGTATAAGGCAGCCTCAATTAAGAAAAGATAGACATTTGAGTGGTTTCAATAAGTGAAGAAATTCTCAAATCGACTTAATAATAAATTCTTTTATTATTTAAAATTCTCATTACCAAAAGCAGAGAGGTAAAACAAGCTTTGAGACTGATAGAAACACTCAGCGATTTCATCAAAGGCTTGTGTTCTTTCTTCTCTCTACTTTGTTATCTGCAGGGCACTTGCATTTTAAGGCTGATTTCCCCTTGTGTTTGGCAGATAACTGCCATGAGCAATTGATAGAAGGCTTTTGAAAACCTCACTCAGTCTTCTCTTGCAGGTGAGGGAAATCATTCCAAAAGAAATTAACTATTTGGCTTACAGGCACATTAACTTATTAATTCAAAAGTGTTTATTTAATGGCAATATAGTCCTGAGTGCTGGGGCTGGAATGATGAAATCAAACAGGGAAAAATTCTTGCTCTGTTAGAGATTACACTTTAGAAGATGAAGCTATTGCTCTAGATTGATCCAATTTGTGACTTGTAAAAATTGTTGATGGGGTTTTAATAAATTTGTTATAAAATAAGTTCTATGTAAAATGCATGAAAATTATAAGAAAACATTTTAATGGATATCAACATTTTCAGATTGTTTGAATTCTATTTTGTAAAACTTCATATTGACTGACCTAAAATTATAGTTATTCCTTTGACTTAGGAATATTTAAACAAATTATTGATTCAGTATTTCCCACCAGGGGATACAATACATTTCTGAGGCAACAATGGAAGCTTTTTTTTCATAATAACAATGACATGAGCTCATTTTACCATCCCACACATGATGAATGATTTGACAGGAAAAATAAGTTTGTTCACCAATGTATCATCACCTGGCTAACCTAAGCCCCCCAACAAACCAACACAAGCAGAAACAAAATCAACAGACACGTTCTCAGAAAACATACATGAAAGAAGCAATGAGCATATTCGTTGTTTGTTTTGATAGCAATGTTGGTTCACCTGCATACATGTGTGATCTTAGGTTTCACCTCATTTTTCCCTTTAATGAAGAAATCACCATAAAGAAATATTAAAGTTACTACATCTGCTTTAATTTTTTATGTTGCTGAAAAGATCATTTGATATAGAACAGGAACTGACTTTGGAGTTAGATGATTGTGGCTGCAATATTTTCTATGCATGTGATTTTGGGAAAGGCATTGAAGTTATCAGAACTTTAAATACACAGGTACTTTATTTAGAAAAACAAATTTGTTCATATTAAGAGAATATATAATTAATGTATAGTAAAAGCAAAGGCTCAAAGCTTGGAATGTTGAGGGCATTCATTGACTCTTGGTATAGCTGAAATTTTAATATAAGGTAAAGAACCCCAAATTTCTTACATTCCTTCCTTCCTTCCTTCCTTCCTTCCTTCCTTCCTTCCTTTCTTTCTTTTCTTTCTCTTTCTTTCTTCCTTTCTTTCTTTTCTTTCTCTTTCTTTCTTTCTTTCTTTCTTTCTTTCTTTCTTCCTTCCTTCCTTCCTTCCTTCCTTCTTTCTTTCTTCCTTCTTTCTCTTTCTTTCTTTCTTTCTTTCTTTCTTTCTTTCTTTCTTTCTTTCTTTCTTCCTTCCTTCCTTCCTTCCTTCCTTCCTTCTTTTCTTTCTTTCTTTCTTTCTTTCTTTCTTTCTTTCTTTCTTTCTTTCTTTCTTTCTCTTCTTTCTTCTTTTCTTTTCTTCTTTCTCCTTCCTTCCTTCTTTCCTCCCTCCCTCCCTCCTTCTTTCCTTCCTTCCTTCCTACTGGAAACAGAACCCATAAGCTTTACATTCAGATACATCATAACTTAAATTTTTTTTTTTCTTTTGAGACAAGTTCTCACTATGTCACTAAATTGTCCAGGTGGGGCTCAAACTTGCAATCTCTTGACTCAGCCTGCCAGAATGCTGAGATTACAGGTATGTACCACCACTTCTGGCGTTGTTGGTTTAACTTTAAACCAGCTCACAAATGTCCCATCCATTCTTGGAAAGCATTAACCTCTTTTCCACTCAAAGTTCACTATTTTGATAAAGTGCAGCCTCGTCCACTCTTCCATTTATTTTTTGCCCAGGTTACTCTAGTTATCCTGTTGTTTAAGTTTTAATGTTTTGTTCTCAGTTTTTGCTTTCCATTCAAAATTAAACTTTATCGTTATAATCTCTGATCACACATTTTTTTTATATTATTAACTAGACTTCGTCATAGCTAGTAATATATTTAAACTTTATTTTCTCTACTAGACTTAAGTCTCTTGAGGGCAGAAGCCCTGTCTATTTCATTATTGTATCCTTGGTGTTTCTTTTGTCCAGTACCTGGAAAATTCTCAGTAAGGATTGATAAATAAATTAAACCTCCAATGTCTTGATTTTCTCCTCTGTAAATAATGGATAGTAATCACAGGGTTGTTGTAATAAGTATGAGTTAATATGTATTTTACAAATAGTAACCTAGTATAAGTTATTATTATTTAAGTAAATCCAGTTTTCAATACTAATAAACTAGTATCTCAACATAAAATGTTAAGGAAGATACTTTATAAATATACTTCTATAATATTACAAAAACACATAAAATATACTGGATAGTGTACAATGGAAAAAGCATTAGTTTTGAGGTGGTCTTGCCAAAATATGCAAATTTCCTGAGAGAATGGTATCAGTTTGCTAACTGCTGTGCTGACTGGTAGGTAGATAATGTTGCAGGTGGAAGAAGAGCTTTACAATGACAGCATTGAACTGTGATAGGTAGACTTACCAGGTATGGCAGGAACTAAGGTTATCTGCTTTCAGGAAACAGATGATATCCTAATTCAACGAAACAAACGCATCGACTGCTTCTGAAAGAGATGAATTAAGGAGAGTTAGACCATTTACTTTTGAGGGGCAATTATTGGCAGAGTTTTCAGTAATTTTGCTTGTCAGTCCCAACATCTGTTGCTTTTGCTCTTGTACCACTTAGCTCCTGATGACAAACTGAACAAGATCAGAGTTAGTGCATTATAACTAATAAATATCTTCATGAGTAAAATCATTTAACATCAAAAGCAGGGCAATAGCATCACAGCATGCAGCTTCCTGGTAATAGTGTTTCCACGTATTTTCCATTTTTACACAGCTCTTCCACTCTTTAAGAATTCCTAATTTTATCTGTCTCTTCCTGAAAATACATTAATGGTAATATCCTGTTCATAAAAGGAGCCTTAAAAGAAACACATGTGTAATATAATTACAAGAATGTCTGATACATGTTTTCTGATGTAGGACTATCTATCACAGTCATATCTGTAATGAAACTAAAAAAAAAATTGAAGCAAATACAAAATGATTTTTGACTCTGCCTTCTGCTTGGCCCATCTGCTGTTATTTTTTTTCTCCTACTGGCAAAATGTTAGACAATATTTCAACTTAGCATCTTGTAGGCAGTTACACAACAGAAAAGATACACTATATTAATGTTTCATTTATTTATTGCTTTTACTCTGTATTCTGTTTTATTTTTTCCCCTCTGTTAACAGCAAAGCTAAGTAGATCATTGTGCTTTAATATAGCTTCTTTCGTCCTTTACTTAAAACTGCTTTATATATCTAGTTTTTCTTTATGCTATATAGTGAATAAATTGGAGTTCAGCTCCATAAACAAAAAACTTATATATAGCTTAATAACAAGCTTGTGGTTGATTTTAGGTAGGATAAACTCAGGAATCAAACCAGGACATGTGCCAGGCACTGAATTAAGATTTTAAAATAATTGACTCCTGTCTGAAGGAGACCTTTAGTAGCATTAGTTCATAGATTCCTACTGAGGATAAACCTGGCTATTGAAAATAAAATCTGCATTACGGTAAAAGTGAAAAAACTCTGACCTCCATCTCATCATGTATTTTTTATTTGTTCATTCAGTAAAAGCTGAATGACCTCAGGCCTTACCAGCTTTGTGTAAAAATGTGGTTACACGAACTTTAACATTCAGTCTCCCACGGCTCTTATTTCTAATCTGCACAATTGTAGATTAGCTTGCTTAGTGCTTCCAGAATATACACAGCTGTTTCTAGGAATCTTTAAGAAAGCGTTTGTATGGGCGCTGAATAAATTCCTTCATATTCTCCTGCTTTAATGTTTTGCTAAAGATGCAATGCGCAAAGCCAGTTAATGGAGAATCACTGCACCTGCCTTAACCACTGAGTAAGAATTTCTGTGAGAACTGAGACTTTGCTGGGCTCCTTAGTCTCCCCTGATACTTGGCCAGAGCAAGACGCTCTCTCACTTTCCACTCCCCACCTCTCACCCAAAGATTACACCAGAATGCCTAATTTTCACTTAAAGCTGTGAATTTCTACTATGAAGACCTCTGAATTAACACTTCTTTCCCTAAAACTCCTTTGTGTGATGACTCTTTTAGCTTCTTCCAGTGTAGCTATATGTCAGATCTATTTCTAGCAATAGACTAGATTGTCTAGAATTGTCTGGATCAGAACAGGTGCATCTTTTCTTCTATATCTTCATTTTGTGTCTTCAGATACCAGTGCAGAAAGAAAAGGGGACAAAAGAAAGAAATAGAAGATTCTTTCTTTTTATCTATCACAAACAAAATTGAAAATGCATGCTAATATTAACTAATGGATCCCCAGGCTGCCACTGGTCCAATATTCTGTAAAGAACAAGTCTGAGGTTCAGTTTTGCTCTGAACTATAAGAAGAAAGTTATTGAGCACGAATTATGATCCGGGCCTATATTAACTGCTAGGTAAGAAATAAAAAGAAAAGAAAGAAAGAAAGAAAAGAAAAGAATGAGACTCAACCCCTGCCTTCCATAGGCCCTTAGCTTAAAAAAAAAAGAGCTAGGGATTGCTGTAGACTTCATGGGAATGACTAATTTTGGATATTACAGTTTTTGAGAGAAGACTCTCAGAGGAATGGACAGGTGAAATCTAGCTGTCTCTTACTGGGTGTATGAAAAGGCTGACTGGAATCTCTACAGTGAGGATAGACAGAGATTAAGGGCAGGGAGCAGTACAATGAGTAAAGTCAAAGCATTCTGCAGTGTTCTGGGCCCTTTGGGATACAGTGAAGACTTCTGTTCAGCTAAGATGTTAAGTATGTGCAGAGATTTTGATCGCTAAAGTGAGGCACGCGGGCTTTACCTTGTTAGAGTGTGGCCATTAGAAACTTTAATGAAGGATCTGACACATTATTTGTTAGGATAACGAGTCTGTCAGCCTGAGGTTATCTCTGAATCCACAACTTGTAATTAAAGAAACTGAAACTGAACTTGAAAGGATTTGTTGTAACCAACTTGACAAAACAAAACGACTGAGCTGACTTTGGCTGATCACAAACAATCAACCAGCCAATAGGTTACACAGCCATGGCCTTTCCATAGAGTCATACCGCACAAGGGGAGTGTCTGGAGGCAGCTCCTCAGGGAATTTCTTTCTCTCACTTCTTTTTTTTTTTTGTGGGTACCGGGGGTCGACCTCAGGACCTCGCGCTCCAGCGGGTGCCCATGCCGCTGAGCGATATCACCGGCCCTTTTTTCGTATGTGGGCTCCGGGAGTCAAACTTGGGCCCTTGCGCTGGCCAGGCAGGCGCTTATGCTGCTGAGCCATCTCACTGGCCCTGCCTCACTGCTGTGTTCATCCTATAAAAGCTTCTGCTGTTTAGCTGCTAAAGCAGTTAAACATGACATTCTTTTTGTTTGGTGCTTTTTGGTTTTTTAATAGTTCTTTACTAAAACTATCAAATAGGTCTTCTCGAATGCTCTTCTTTTAACAATTTTGTGCTAAGACATAACTCTGAAAGCACTTTGTGAAATGGATTAGAGCAGGCAGAAAATTTTGGTATGAGGAAGTTTGGATGTTTTGGAAATAATCCAGACCATAGGTAGGAAGGACCTGAATTAAGAATGGAAATGAGATAGTTAGGAAAAATTTTGAGATGATTCAGAGCTTGAATGACAAAGGGAATGAAAGGGAGGAATCAGAGAGACTTTAAACTTTCTAGCATAGGATATCAGATGAAAATACTACAATAGGTAAATTCTGAATCATAGCTTTTATTCAATTTTAAAAACTCCAAATAAACAATTGTAGATCTGTTTGGTGGAGAGAATAATAACATCTCAAATATAACCATGCCCAATCCCTAAGGATATATCCTATATCGCTGTGAATACATTGACTTAACTGGGAAAGAGGATTTTACAGATGTGATTTCATTAAGGTATTTGAGCTGGGTGATTACCAAGGACTACGCGGTGGGCTCAGTGTAATCACAAGGATCCTTAGATTAGGGAAGCAAGAGTTCACAGTCAGAGAGAGGAGTAAGACAAATGTGTCTTGGGGATGGAGGCAAAGAATGCAGATAGCCTGTAGACACTGGAAAAAGTAAGGAAATAGATTTTTTTCTTTTTCCCTAGACCTGGAAATACAGTTCTGCAGACACCTTGATTTTAGCCCAGTAGACTCATTTGGAACTTCTGGCCTTCAGAGGCATAAAGTAATAAATATGTGTTATTTAGATATACACAAACGATATCAGTGTATCTTAATTGGGACAATGTCAATACTTTCCTTCTGTGTGACAATGTTAAAATTCTTTATATATAAATAATATTTTTTATTTATATTTCAGACAACTTTAAGAAGAGCTGAGAACATTCCAGGTAAAGAGCCAGACTTCTAAGAGCTGGACAGGAGCATCTGCCTAGGGCCCTTGCTGTTTACCATTAATGCTGCCATACATGTTTCCTCACCAGTTCTGTCAGCCTGATAGTATGTTAGCCCTATTGCTCGAAATGGCTGCTGCCTCTGTTTCTGGGACATTTGACCCATGGGATTCTATCCTTTGTTTCTATATCTTTGTTTCTAACTCTTATTCTGATGACTCTTTCTAGACTCTCTCCCCTCTCAATATACTAGCAATATTGGCTCTGTCACTTACAAAGCTGCATGAACTTGATTAATCTATGTCATTCTCAAGGGGTCATTCATTCATAAAATGAATATAGTAATTCTCCGTTGGTTAGAATTTGGATGTTGGTCTTTATCTTCTTTATGCATAAACAAGCTGAAGGCATCTCAACCTCAGAGTAACCATAATCACCTAACTTCCCTGCCAGGGGAACCCAGTATGCATGGTTTCCTGATCCCCATTTCTTTCCCCACAGGGCTTCATGTCTGACTTGAGTGTGAGACCCATACTTCTTCCAGATATTTGGGTGGGAGGAGAATGAGAGGAGGAAATAAGTTTTTGTTATAAGATTCTGGGCATCATTGATGTTTAAAAGACTCTCTAGAGGCAGGTCATGTTATAAACGATAAGTAATTGAAGGAGAGCATTAGAATAGAAAGCCTATCTGATATTTCAATTTACTTATGGGTGGGGGCAAAATGTTTGGATATAGCATTTTCATTTTCCTGTTTACTACCTCTTTGTATTCCAGTCCCACCTCTCTTGCCAACTTGGAGATGTAAATAGATGGTTAATTAATGTGATTTGCACAGAGTAAAATAATTTAATTTGTTATATATATTTGTTATATATATATATATATATATATATAACAAATATGGGATATTATATATATATATATCCCAAAGAATCAGAACATTTTGATACATAGAAACAAACTTTTTTCAAACAAACATCTATTGAGTGCTTGTGATGTGCTAGGCACTGTGCCAGTTATTTTTGCATGAATTCTTATTTGAAACTCATATCAGCCTTAAGGTGTTGGTGTTAATGTCTCCAGTTTCTGGATTATTCTGATGCTTAATGAGATTGGTATATTGCCAAGGTGCACACAGCTAGCAAATGACAGAACTGAAATTATAGTTTACCATTTAGTTTCAGAGACAGTACTCATTTCTTCATCCTCTAGTTTCTTTTGTAGGAAATTCTTCTTCAAACTGTCATGTTGAGTGCAATTTGCAAACCATAGAATGTTAAGTAAGAAGTTCTGGATGTATGCAGAATTTTGTTATGGACTAGCTATATGACTTGGGCCAAGTTATTTTTTAATCTCTTGGAGGCTTGGTATTACTGGTGGCATTACACATGTAGTGGTGAATGGAAATAGTGCTTTACTGAAAAACCAGGTGTTTCAAAGGGTTCCAGCTTTGCAGTAATTAGCTATGTGGTTTAGGGAAAACTACTTAACCTGTCTAGGCCTTACATTTGTTTGTTTCTTTTTTTTTAATCTGTAAAATGAGAAGAATATGGAAGGCTTGTTTCTTTTAAGGTCTGAAATTTTATTATGCTAAGGGTTTCAACTGCAATTATAATACTTTCACCAGGCAGCTAGTGGGAGCAATTCTAACAGTTCACTAACACAGACACAATTTTCTTTGAACAATGAAATACTATCCTGGCTAGCTTGGGCTCCAGCCAGACATATTTGCTGAACATCCTTTAGCTTGAAATAGAAATTTATTGCTCAGCCATCTGTTACAATTAAGAAAGGGTCTGAAAATGTTTTCTGTGTGTTTGACTAATCAAGTTTTAGGGCCCTGTGGGTACTTTACAAATTATATGCCTTCCCTTCTTCTTGGCATCATTAAAAATATGGGATCTGCTTCCAAAATTTATCTACTCTCTTTTATTATTTTTACTCTTCTCTTCTTCCAAAGGAACTTGCTCAGAGTCTCACGTGGACTAGAGTAAGCAAATATGTTTTAAGATAGACAAAAAACTGTCCTTGGTGAGTGAGTGATTTGGACTCACTCCACATTTGAATGAATATTTTAATGTTGCATGGTAAGTATGGTTTTTGTAATCCACATTCATTGGAAAATGACTTAGCTCTCTAAGGAGTTAAGCCATTAAGATTCAGTTAGCAAATGGGGTCTTCAGTTTCTCTCTTAAGGAAATAACGATGCAATATGACACTGTTTGGTCCTTGATTTTTAATGATCCACCTTTATGGCCAATAGGCATCAGAAAGTATTTCAGGGGGTTGCTTTGAAAACTGTCTCATCTTTCTTCCTTTATAATCTTCTGTCACTTTGTATTTCATCTCATATTTGACTCAGGGGGCAAGAGGTAGGCTTTTGCAGCATAATTTCCCCCCAAAATTCAGTTTTTTTTAAGTCCAGGCATCTTTAAGTTATGTTCCATTAGTTCATGTGAAGAAAAAATATTTAAGTAGGCTAGTTTCTGTAGCACTCTTTTATTTTAAAGTACTCATGAATATTGTTTCTATTTTTAAAAAGTGTTTCTTGTTTTGGAGGCAATTTTTTGACAGTAGTTCTTGAAAATATTTTTTTTGAAACTAGTTTTTAAAGTCAAATATCATTTTAAGAACTCTGCTCAGCCCCAAGATTTCTTCAGGGAGAGGAAATTTATATGCTCTTTGTCAAAGCGTTTATGTTTTTCAACATCTTCAGGTAATTTAGTGTTTGCTTAATAAATCTAAATATTTTTGTAGCATCCAGCAGAAGGTAATTCATTTTTCTACCTCTCTGTGAAAAAACCAAAGTATTGAGACAATGTTAGGATAATATTTCCTTAACAATTAAAGAGAGAAACTGTCTCATGGAGACCACCACGTTGGAACACCATTAGAGTACATGCCAACGCAGTTTCTCCAAGACACATCATCTTTGGTTTCAACAACTTATGCACTGGTGTCTTGGTTACTTTTCTCTCATTGCTGAGACAAAATACCTGATGCTCAAAATTAAGGAAGGAAAGGTTTATTTAGCTCACAGTTTGTGGAGGTTTCAGTCCATAATCAGTTGGCTTCAAGGCAGGGTGGCATGGCACAGGGGCAACTCTTCTAGTTGGCAGAAGATAGCAAAAACAACAAGAGCACAAGGGGGAAGAGGAAGCCTCTTTTCCTCCCTTATATTGTATGCAGGCTAACCCTCCCAGGGAGAGTGTAGCACTCACACCATCTCCATGCCCTCCTCTTGCACAGCATGAGGGTGTTTACAAAGTGAGGACCTTGGCCTGCTGCTGAGTCCCTTAGTTAAATATCTAAACTTTTCAAGTTGACACAATGTATCAACCATTACAATGCACCCTTTATCAACTTGGCAACCAGACACATTTCTTTAAACTGGTTACCAGATACAAAGACTTGCTTATGCTTATCATTTCATAATTGAACATTGTATCACAAGTTTAACAATCCTTAAGAACCAGTATTAAGTCTATCAACATCATATTACATAGAACCATAACATTCCACTCCTTGCCCCCCAAAGATTCATGCACATCCCTTTATGCAAAAGGCATTCAGTCTACCTCTAAGAGTTGCCAAAGTCCTAACGATTTCAGCATTGTTGAGAAGTCCAAGTCCCAAGTCTCCTCCAAGATGTAAGGCAAACTCTTAGCTACAAGCTCCTGTACAAATGAAAGTAAAACACTTACAACATTCAATGGCACAAGATAAACATTTTCATTCCAAAAGTTAAAAACAAGGGAATATGAAGGATTGGGACTAAAACAGGTCAAAAATCCAGCAGAGCAAACATTAAGTCCTGTAGTTCCCTGTGCAACATCTGAGGCAATCTGTGGCAAATTGTGAACTCCAAAGGGCTTAAGCGACTCTGCCTCTATGGCACTTCTGGTGGTTATAGCTCTGTCAGCTTCTCTCTTAGGCCCGCTTTGCTCCCATCTTGCAGCTTTCCTTAGGTGATCCATGTTCCTGGTTTTTCCAAACTTCTGTGGTCTCCACTGCACCTTCTTCTTCACCTTCCCAGTTTCACACACTGCCCTCTCAGGGGCACATTGCCTGGCCTCCCAGGCCTTCTGAAATTGGAGTGGAAGCCTTCTTAACCCCATAACTCTTGCAATCTGTATGCACCTGAAACCAGCGCCATGTGGATGATGCCAAGGTCTGCTGCCAGTTGGAGCACTAGCCTGGCTTTCCTCTTTCTTGGCTATAGGGGTTGAGTGCCTGAATCACTGGGTACTCTGAATCCAATTCTGGGGAACAAATTCTCTACACTACCACATTTCTGGAATGTGGCGCTTTGTAGCTTTCTCTTCAAAGCAAAGTCTTTCACCTTTGCAGTTTTGGGGCTGCAAATGGTGGAGACTTGTTGCTTCTTGTGATGCCCTCAGGCCATCTTTGATATTCTCCTGTTCCTTCTCAGCAACCAAGATCTCCTCTGCTCTATCTTTGCAGTCCACAGCTTTACTGGAGCTTCCTTTCTGGCCAAACTCACAATATTTTAAATCATCCTGCTGGGCTCTTTGCTCTTGATTCACCACATAAATCTGACTAAAAGCCCCCAACACTGCCTCAACTTTTGACTGCCTTGAAATTTCTTCTGCCAGATTAATTAGTCCATCACCCTTAATCTCAGTCTCAGGCAAAGTCTCTGGACACAAGCAAAATGCAGACAAACCTTCTGACAAGCCATAACACACATTGTCTGGAGTCCAACAACCAATGCAGTCCTTCCCAGCAGAAACATCCCAAACTGGGTCTTTACTGGCAGGATTGCTATCAGCCTTCTGGTCTTCTGAGCTCTGACCAGAATCTCCCATACAGAATAGCCTAAGGCGTTCCAGCACTGCTCTTTCAGGCAATATTTCTGAAACTTTTCAAAATCTTCCCATAAACCATTCCCAAAGGCTCTTGAAGCACATGGTGTGGTATAGTCACAGCAATGACCCCACTCCTGGTAACAAATTTTGTCTTGGTTACTTTTCTTTTGTTGCTGAGACAAAATACCTGACATCTAAAATTAAGGAGGGAAAGGTTTATTTAGCTCACAGTTTGTAGAGGTTTCAGTTCATAATCAGTTGGCTCCAAGGCAGGGTGGCATGGCACAGGGGCAACACTTCAAGGCAGCAGAAGACAGCAAAAACAACAAGAGCATGAGGGGGAAGACCAAGCCTCTTTTCCTCCCTTATATTGTATGCAGGCTACCCCCACCCAGGGTGAGTGTAGCACTCATACCATCTCCATGCCCTCCTCTTGCACAGCATGAGGATGTTTACAAAGTGAGGACCCCTGCTGATTTGCTTAGTTAAACTTCTAAACTTCTCACATTGACACAATGTATCAACCACTACAACCGGTAACTTTTAAAAAAATTTCTCTACTACATACAACTTTTAAAAATGTGATAACATGAAATTTATTGGTGGAAAGTATTTACCAATCAATCTGCAAAACAAGCTGTTGGTTTTTAGTTCATTACAAATAAATCTTCCATCATATGTGACCTGTCACCAGTACACTAACTTACTATATTTTTTTAAGAGTGGAATCTTTTCAATTTTTCCAGCTGTATCTTGTTTTATTCAGTATGTGCATCTTGATACTTTTAGTTGCTTACCAATGGTATAACTTTTGATTTTCTTCAAGGAAATATGTTTTGTTATCAGTATCTTGATTTTTATTTTATTTTATTAGTACATGCTTGCATTATATAATGATTACATTTATTGTGGGGAGTTGGTACATGTACATGACACGTCTTATTTCTCTTTTTTATTCCCTTCCCCTCATTTCTCTCACCCTTCCCTCCATCTCTTGGTACCCTTCCCTTTTTCAAAAGATCTCCTTGTTTCCTATTATCTTTTATTTTGCTCCATAATTTATTTACATTTTGGGTTTCTTATACCTCAGAAGTCATGCAATATTTAGGGTTGCGTGTCTGATTTATTTCATTTAACAATATAGTCTCAAGGTACATTCATTTTCCTACAAAAGACTCAAGTTTGTCCTTCTTTATTTTAAAACTTTTGACTGACTGTGGTTCTTCTTGACAAAATCCTCACTCTGTTTTGAATTCCAATAGCTGTTTGAAATAATCAGCACTTTTCCTTGTCAAATGGATGTGATTTGTAATTAAGTGTCTTTTCAAGATTTCTGGAAGCACTGCATATTTTAACTTCTCTGCTACAAATAACATGGAATGGGCCAAGGCGACTTGGATTATTATCTCAAGTAAAACCAGTGGATCAGTAGCTTTCCTTGTACACACAGCAGTTTTTGAAAAAAGCTCCCTTGATATGCTACTGCTGCGAAATAACCCAGAATGGGTTTCTTCATCACTAAACTCATAAGAATTATTCATATGTATCAGTCTAAACTTTTTCTCTTTCAAAATACATTCTGTCTTCAATAATTGGCACATTGAACAGGTTTGCTTATAAAATACAAACACTAATAAAATATAAAACAAAATGATGTCGTAATTAACCAATGAGAACATTGCAAATAAAATACTTCATAATTATAGTGCAATTGATCTCTAAACCATGCAATCAAAGTTTTGCAATATTTATAACTTCAAAGCAATATTAGGGCAGCGAGTTATGCCACACAGAAATTCCTTTGTTGTAATGAAAAATTTTGTCTGATTGTCTCTTATATCAGGGGAGTTTTCTTTCCCAGAAAGTCATTTTGAGGCATGAATGGGCAAGAATGTAGGAAAGGATGAAAAGACTTAGGGCATACGTCATTGTTATATTATGTGAGGCCAGAAAAATCATCAGGGGTTTAATAGGAAATTTAAGGAAACTCACTAAAGCCTTAGGAATGCACTGGAAAGATGGGCACATTTCCCTAAGAAGTGCAACAATAGCTCTTTTCTGCAGGTGGCAGCGCTTATGGTAGTATAGGTAATTATGATCTTGGCTTGTTAATAATCTAGGGATGACATTATAGGGCCCCAAAGCCATAGCAAGCAGATTGCAATTATTGTAATAATTAACAAGTTCAGAGGGGCAGCTGAACAGGCTTGGAGATGATTAATAGAACACAATAGTCTAAGTAGTAATATAGATTATCAGCTGAAAAAATTATGGGGTCACAGAGACATCCACTTTGGTTTAAAATAAGGCCTGGGAAGTTAAAATCCTTGCCAGGAATCCTTAACAGGCCAATGTGTGGAGCTGTGAGAATGAAGCCAGAGCTGCAATGGAGACTCCAGGAAGCTAGAGATGCCAGGAGTTTGGACTGTCTACGTGTAGAATGCATGTATGAAGAAAGCTGCATGTAGTAAGCAGAGCCAGCCTAAGATAGTCGCAACTAATAAGGCCACAGGGGTGGGGGTGCTGAAGCCTGTTTGAGCTCACGTCACTCCACCATGAGCCCTGGATGCTGGACACGGAGCTGTAGCATTTAATGTGTGCCCTGCTGGGTTTCAGTCTTGCTTTGGTCCCATTCCTTTCTATTCCCTGTTTTTTCCTTTTGGAATGGGAATGTCTGCTTTGTGTGATTGCATATTGGGATTATATAGCTTGTCTTCATTATTTTTGCAGAGATTCACAGCTAAAAGTTGTCTTAGAGGAGATTTTGGACTAACTTTTGAGTGAAGCAGAAACTGTTGAGACTTTGGGGACTCTTAGAGATGGACTAAATTCGTTTTTCATAGTGAGATGACATGAGCCTTTGGGGTTTTGGGGAAGAATGTTGTGGTTTGGTTACAAAAATGTCCCCAAGAGGGTCATGTGTTCAGATGCAGTGCTTTTGGAAGGTGATTAGATCATGGGGACACTGGCCTCAATAGATTAACCTATTGATTAATTGTTGTCATGAGGCCTGGTTGGAGGAAGTAGGTCACTGGAGGTGTCACTTGGAAAGGTATATAGTATTATGCCTGTACAATATTGGGCCCTTTCTCTCTTTATGGCTGTTTTTCTGGCTGCCATGAGCCAGCTGATCATGGACTGATAACTCTGAAACTATGAGCCAAAATAAATCTTTTTTCTTTTAAAATGTGTATGTGAGGTATTTTGTTCCAGCAACACAAAGGACTGACATAGTAGCCAACAAAATGTTGCTTACTGTATAAAATAAAGAACTGGTAAATATGCATACATAGGAGATTTTATATGAATTACTTTAACTGTACATCATGATTTTTGCCAAGATTCTCAACTTGGGTCAGTTTTAGACCCAGAATCTTTTAACTAGAGAGATTGTCATGTCCTCAGGAAAAAGAAATGTGCCACACCATGACAATTATAATTTTTAATTATTTCCCCAGGCTATTCCCAAAGACAAGTGTAGGCATTTACTTACTTTCCTGTGTTTCAGGGATTATGTCCAAATATTTTGAAGGTTACAAGATGTAGGGTTTGAGTTGACATTGATATTTAGAGACTCAGAGATTATTATGGCACCTGTTAGAATGCAGTCCTACAGAGACAAGGTAATAAATGTCAAAGTTGGGCTTATTGTAGGAAAATGGGTTCTGTGAATCCAGCCAGTGGTCAACTCCCAAGCCCTTCAATTTATAATTGAAATTGACATACTTGGAAGTTGAATTAAACCTCATCATAAGTTCTGTGGAATTGGTGATTATGTGGAAGCCTGTGAAACTCTTCTCTCAACAACTAACATAGAGAATAAAAATAGTATGACATTACAGGGTGGAATTCATTCTACTCTTAAGGATCTCAAGAATCCTGTTCTTTCAGGAAGGCTTCTGGAGAATAACTTTACACCACTGCAAGTTCATCCAAGTAGTAGTGGTCATTGTGGCTGCTGTGGCAATTATGGTATCTTTCCTGGGGTAGATTATGATGGTCCCAGGACCATGGTATGCAACCACTGATTTGGTGAATACATTATTTTCTATCATAATTGGTTTGCATTTTTGTGGACTGGACAGGATTATGCTTTTACAGATTTGCTGTATGACTATGTTTACTCTCTTGCTCTCTGTCATAATACAATTAGAAGAGATCTGGAGTGTGTGGACTTACTGAAAAATATCACCTTGATTCATTATATAGATGGCATCGTGTTGTTCAGCCTGGGTTACTGAGAAATAGCTGGCATGCTGAAGACCTTGTTAAGACTTACGTACTTTGAAAGGAGAACAATAAAATCTGTAAGATTCAGGAACCTGTCACATGGAAAAATATCTGAGTCCAGTGGTCCTGGCTGTGCCAGAACATCTCCTGCAAAGTTGAGAGAAACATTTCTGTCTCTTGCATTCCCCAATACTAAAAATGAAATAAAATGCATGGTAAGATTCTGGATTCTGTAGGCAACGTGTTGCACACTGAGAAATAATACTTCCTTCTAAGTCTTAGACCATTCGGGCAGCTACTAACACCATAAATTGGGGGGCTTATAAACAACAAAAACTTCTTTTTTTCATAGTTCTGGAAGTTGGGAGAACAATCTCAATGTGCTGGCAGTTTCACTGTCTGATGAGGGCCTGTTTCTTGGCTTATAAATGGTATCTTTCTGGTGAAAAGAACTATCTGGAGCCCGGAGTTGTCTTTTATAAGGATCACATATATAAGGGCTTCTATCATATGACTTTATCACCTCCCTAAAGACCCTATATCCCAATTCATATTTTAAGAGTTAAGATTTCAACATATGAGTTTGGAGGGGTGCATACATTCATGTTACAGCAGTTCATATATTACATGTCATGAAAAACTAAGTTTGAAAGGGGGCTGGATCAGGAAAGGGCTCTGTTGCAGGTCTAGGCTATATTACATAGAATTCCACTGTAGAATTCTAAGTAGAATTTCTGTAAGTTTGAGTGGGAAATTCACAACACAGCGTCTTAAGGTTCTAGAATAAGGACATATCCTCTCCAAAGGAGAATTATATATCTTTTATGAAACAGCTAATGACATACTAATGATACTATAGAGATTGAACACAGGACAATGAGGCACCCAGGGTTTATGTATTCCATTATGAGTTGGATATTTTCAGATGTATCAGCCAATAAAGTTGTGTAGACCCAATAGCAGTCTATTATAAATGGAAATGGTACATGTGTGTTCCAAGCAGGAATAAATAACTAGAGAGCTACATGAGCAATTAGCCTGAGCCATTTTGTCATTCATTCCGTTGCAACAAAGCTTCTCCTTCAGCTTACACCTATGGCCATATGGAAGGAATAGGAAAAGCTCAAACTTGGCTTACACATGAATCAGCTTGATTGGTTGGCATAAGCTCAAACTGGGCAATGGCTTCCACATAACTACACCTAAAGAAGACCTTGAAGTACTGTGGTGAGGAAAAATATTCTCGATGGGCAGAGTCAAGTTGTTCCACTAGTTACCCACTCTGCGTAGAAGAAATGGCCTTAAGTGAGAATATATATGAAAGGCGAGCAGTGGAAAATGGACTGGTCAGCTGGCGAGGAGGACAGGATGACCAGAGACAAGGGGGTCTGGCGAGTAGTTGGATGCTGAATGTGAAAATTATTTAAGCAACAGGAGCATGAAAAAAATCTGTGTAGAACCAGGATGATCTGTTTAGTGCTTTTTCGTACTCTCCTGCCTTATTGTGACTAATGTATCAATTTTGGTTTAAAAAAGATATGGTTACTTTAGAAATATGGCTTTGGGTCACATCATTAGTTAAGCCACTGAGACTATCAGAGAATAGATATTCAGAATGAATGATGGGTGAGAGATTGCAACCTCTGTACTTTGTCCCAGTAATCCCTCTCTTCTTAGTTTCTCCTCAGGCAGAGAAGTCAACTGGAACTTGAATCTGTATCCCAAATGTTTACAGGAAAGCAGTTCATCCTGCAACACAAAATGTGGAATGTATCAGCTATGGAAGCGTGCTGCTCAGATCTCCCCTCAAGAAAAAGTTTGCTAAATAGCCACGAGGACAGTGTATTGCAGTATTTGAACTGAGGCCATGTTCTTCCCGGAGAAGCCCACAGTGAATTAGTATGGCAGGAAACAGGGTCCAGTGAATTATATCCAACGAGAAATTTCTTTATACTCTATCTTTGTGACAGAGTTCCCTCTCCACTGCCTGCCACTTTCACCGAACTGCACTGCCATCTGAAAATTTTCACAGCTCATTATTCTTTCTTTCCCTTTTACAAGTGTCAAATCAGCATTCAGTCTAAAGGCCTTCCCTGCTTACTTCTGTTCTTTCTTCCCTTTATCTTTCATAGGCATTACCCCTAATAAATTACTTTTTCTTCCCATGATGGGACCTAACCTGCAGGACCTAACCCTCACAGCTTTGAAGATAGCTGATAAAACTATTTTGGGAGGGAGAGGCTGATGCCAACGGGCTATTATCTTCTCAAAGTAATACCACACTCATTAACTATCATTGGTCCCTCCTAGTACATCAAAAATTGAAAATGTATTTATCTGAGTGAACACAATCTTTCTGCACACTGTAATTTAGGGCTAAATGGCATCTAATGAAAGCATAAACAAGGATTCTTGGCATCCTAAATGTCTCTCTAAATTCTTGCATTGCACAGCAAAAGGTTTTAAATATTTTTATTAGTACAACTTTACAGTAAATACTGACTGCCTTTATCGTGGGAGAGTTTGTACATGTACACAACACATCTAAATATTTTTCATCCCCTTCCCCTTCCATCTCTCCCTGCTCCCTCAAACTCTTTTTCCCTTTCCCAGTTGCACAAGTTCTATTTCCATTTTTTTTCCTTCCATTCTCTCAAAGAACCCTTAACAACATCTTGTAGAACCATAGGTTTCCAGGAAATCCTGCTTGAGATACTCATTCTAGAAGTTTCTTCTTTATACTCTCACTTATTACCTCCCTCATTTTTCCTAAGAATCTCCTTTCATGTACTCCCCCACCCTGTCCCTCAGGTTTCTGAGAAGGGATAAAAAATATAACCTGCTAAGGACTCAATTTTTATTTCTGTTTTAGAGTGGGCTGGAGTAGAGAAAATTACACCAGGGTTCTTTGGAGAAAGAGGCAGAGAAAAAATAAGACTTATATGAAGTTAATTCTATGGGATATGACCCATTTTAGCAATGAACGTTGGAGGCTTAGAAACATTAAGTTTGCCTCAAATTATTATATGTGCTGCTGAAGCGAGCTCTAGCCTCAAATTAAAACATTAAATTTTAAAGTAAATTTTTATTTATAACCCTGGTCAACTTTCATCAACTCCTTCTCCCTCCCACACACTCAACTCTGTCCCCATTCCCTACATTCATGTGATTGCCGTTTTTGTACTTTCTATCATTGCATTATTTTTTTTTCCTGGTAGGTAGGTGCTATTTTATTCTATAGAAGGAAGACCATGACTATTTATTTGATTTATTCCTCCAAAGTTTCTAATTTCAAATTCAATTACTAATTTAATGTAACTTTTGATTCTAATTTGTAAAGGTTTCCATTTTTAATACCAATTAATGATTTTAAACATTTCTCTCTTGCTATAATTTATCAAACAACTCTATGGGGGGGTTGAAAGAAAGCACACCTGTTAATTAACTGAGTGTGTGCTTTATAACAGCATTAGATTCCAGGGGAGAAGAAGTCTTATAAGCAGTTAGGAAACTGTCAGTTCACAATTGTTTCTAAAAAGCCTGCATGTTTCTCAAGTAATTCAACATATGTCAGAATGATGACCATGCAGATCTTAGCCTGAAAACCTCAAAGTAGAGGGTATTCAGGAACATTTCCCATTGTTCTATCTATTGATCTCATATATCACAGGATTAAAGTTGTTTCACAAAATGTATTTCCCTTTAAAGGTAATGATCCCTTTTAAGTGACAGCTAAAAACCTTTACTCATTTTCAGTGAAAACATTTCAAAACAACATTGCACATTTCATTGACTTTTTCTAAACTTTTCACACTTCAATTTCTAAACTTTTTGTAAGATGCCTTGGTGATTATCAACTGTGAAAAAGTCTTATTATTTTCACTACACTTAAGTTCCTACAACCAAGCTGGAGGGCTTGCCTCAAATGTGTATGTTTTATTTATGAGAGAGCCTCTGCTGTTAGTTTCTACCTTTTTTAATGCTCTGGTGGGTTTGGATAAACAACATGAAGGAAACCTCACACTTTTCCTTCTTTCTGAGGTCAAATCCTCAGGTTGGGAAGGGAAGCAAGCCTTCTCTTTGAACCTCAAACTTGTTGAGACTTCCTCTTTTCTCAGGATGAAATTTCCCAGGGAACTCTCAGTCCCGAGTAAACTGAAATTTTTCTTTTCATAGATTTTCCTAAATAACTATCACTCCCTCACATAAATCATTCTATTTTATTTTTTATATTTTCAAATTTATTTATTTTGAGACAAGGCCTCCCTAGGTAGTCCAGGCTGCCCTTAAAGTCACTGCGTAGCCCAGACTGGCCATGCCCTCATGGCAGTCTGCCTGCCTCAGCCTCCCAAGTGCTAGAATTACAGGTGTGTACTGCCGTGCCTAGCTAGATAAATCATTTTAGACTTAGCCTTCAATCTTCGAGGTAGGTAGGACCTTGTCTGAATCCTACCTTGAAATAACTATAATGGGATTCTTCACATAAAAGCAGATAAAGAACATTAAGAGACTTTTTTCTCTTACTTTCTTGTTCTCCCACACTATATACCTTATACACTATGCACATATGGAGTTTTCAAAGTAGAATAATAACTGTGTTCCTTGGGAACCTTTAGCAGGATGTCCAGGTGGACTCAAGGTTGGCCACAGAGACAGCCATGAATTCTGAGAACACTGCAGAGGTATTTCTAACATGTTTAGCCTTCCTATCACCCCATTTGGGAATCCCTCACACACGGGCATGTAATTATTGCAAGTTACTTGGTTCAAAATAACAAGTTTTACATTCGGAAGACCTGGGTTTTCTGGTTGCGCTGCTCATTAGCTTCATCACTATGGTTAATTATTTTACCAGTTTCTTACCCATATATGGAGACATTAATGTTTAACACTTGAGTTATGTTGAAGATTACATGATATAATGCTTGTGAAATTTTGATTGTTTTAAATGTTATACAACTTTGGGAAATTATAGGAGAGGAATTAGTAGTGAACACAGTAGAAAGGTTACTTTCTCTAACCATCCTTGCAGAGATTTCCTAAGGGACAAGCAGTTGGTAAGCCAGGCAGAGCCTGAAATATTCATGTGGACTCAGTTTACTGTAATGTGAAGTTATCATTTGAGAAACATAGGGCCCCAGGTTCCACTTTCTGTCTTGTACCTCTTGCATCTATTGGAACGTGCATCTGAAAAGTGTTGCCTCAGCAGGCGCAAGTGTCCTCTGGCTCTCTGTTCTGTCAGAATACATAGACAAAGTAGGTTTCCTCTTCATTCCTAGTGATGGCCATTTCAGATTCAGCAAAATGGTTCAAGGGACATTCCACATGTTCTTTAAGGTCTAACCCACTTTGCATCGGTGAAGCTTCCCAGGCACTTCCTGATTTTTGAAAGAATAAAAAAACTACCTAGTGAATAATAAAACCATTTTTTCATTATTCAGGATGTTACTGTTACTTTTATATTTAGCTCCTTTGGCAGAAAATACATGAAAGGAGGAGGAGTGAGAGTTAGTATTTTAGCAACAAAACCACCTCCTAAACTTCTAACACCAGGAACAGAAGGAAAGAAAGTCTATTGTACAAATGCTCCAGGAGATCAGCTTCTGGTAAGGGTGATAAATGCCTAAGCAAACAGTTACAATGTTACTAAAATAGAGTGCTAAGGATGTGCAAACTGTATTTTGCTGCAAGCAGGTCTGGAAATCTCAGGAAAGATTTCAGGATGGTGCAATGCCTGAGCTGAAACCTGGAGGATAAGGAAGAGTTTGCAAGGGGGAGATCATTAGAAGTTGTTGTGGGGAAAGGAGACAGCATGAGTAAATGCACAGGGTTGCATGAGAGGGAAATTGTTAGTAGTCTGAAATTGTTGGAGCATACGGTGCAACATAGGGAGTAGTGAGAGATGTAGCAGGAGCACAAAGCAGGGGATGCATAATGAAGGGTTTATGTCACGTTAGGAACTTGAATTTTATCCTGTAGTCGAAGTGGAATGGTGGAAAGATTTTATGTGCACAGTCGTATTTGGGTTTTTGAAAACATATTTTGGCAATAGTGCACTTGGTAAACTTCAGAAGAATGCAATTGGAAACCAGTTATAAGACTCTTGCAATAATAACTTAGGTCACATATAGAATTGGTGAATCTGGCAATATGTATAATTTTTAAGCAGAGGCTACCTCCCATTTTATGTAAGAACTACGCATATGTGGGGTTATCTTCAAAGCAGTGGTTATCTAAGTGTTTTGGGAAGCAGATCAGGATTTTTGGTTGGGTGCAAGGTTGGCTGTGTGGACAGCCATATAAATTTTACAAAGTAAAATGCAGAAATATTTCTAACAGATTTAGTCATTCTGTCACTTATTTGAAAACCATTTATTCCTGGGGACTTGACGTATACTTGGTTGCAGAATTATGTTAAAAACTTACTATTTTATACCAAAATTCTATCTCAGTGTTACTGATATCTTGGAACATGATGATTTTTTTATTATAATGAAAAATAATGGTTTACTTTTCTTCTGTTGGAGAAAATGAATTACATGAGCTCTTTTGTAAGTGTCTCAGAGGTGAATGATTAATAATTTCAATTGCTAGTCATCCAAGAAACATCATGCTTGATGATACTTTTAGCTTGATATATAATCATTTAGCTTGATATATAATCATTCATTATATCTAGGGCTTTCTCCTTCACCAAACAAAATTTATATTATTTACTCAGGTGTATTCTAGTATGTAAGTAAATTCACAGTATGGCAAGGTGAATGTAAAAGTGGCCACAGTCTTCAAACTGTCACTCTGTGGCAACTTTTTTCTTTTTTCTTTTTCTTTCTTTTTTTTTTTTTTTTTTTTTTTTTTTTTTGGTACTGGGAGTAGAACTCAGGACTTTGCACTTGCCAGGGAGGCACTATGCCACTGAGCTATATCCCTGGTCCAACTTGATGTTTCTTGAGATATAACATTTCAGACCAGGCCAGGCACGTTCAGGGTGGTATGGCTGCAGACTTGAGATATATAACATTTCATACTTTGCTTGTAAGTGGTAATTTCAAGCTGACTTGGTACCTTCTCACGTATGATTGTATCATGTTAACTGAAAAGAAATTTGAGTGTGATTGTACAAAGGAAAACACAAGTGTCACATTTTCAGGTGACCCAGACATCAACACTAATTTCAAGAATGATTTAATAGGCGTAAAGCTGGTGTGAACTTGGAATCAACTCCTAGCTCCACTACTTCTTGACAGTGTTATCTAAAGCAAATACATAGCTGCTGAGGACCTTGGTCTCCTCTAAAAGCTGTAGGTAAGAAAATCTACCTCGTAGGATTATCTCTATAATTAAATGAGATACAGTGTTTAAACTGCCTAGTTTGGCAAATAACAAACAATTCCATATTTTTATTTGTTCTTCTTTGCTGCAACTTTCTCATAATTGATGTTTGCTCCTTTCCGTCACTGACTAATCTTTCCTAATTGGCTTCATTCAGTTCCAAATACATCCTCAGTACACTTAAGACTTCCAAATCTAAACCTCAAGTTATGGCTTCCTCTAGATTTGTTTATCCAATTGCCCACTTGAAATTACTATTTTGATACTTAGTAGGCATTTTATTTATTAGATCAATGCTTACTGGCTACCTACTCTAACTGTAGATACTGAGGTCATACAAGTAAGAAACCCAGACAGAATTCCCTCTCCATATGTTTATGTTCTTGAAATGGGAAGTTATATGGTAATCAAAATAAATTTGATTCTAAAGCCATGGAGAAAATTAAAGCAAGCAAGATAGATATTTACTTCTGGACAAATTATCCTAGAGCTCAGTGCAGTATTAGAGAACAACACAGATTCTGTGATACAGGAGTGCAGTCGTGGCTTAGCTGGTTCTGGCTCAGGCTTACTCATAAGATTTCAGTTGAGATATTCATTAGGCTTAAAGTGACCTGCAGGCTGTTTGGAGCTGGAGGATTTGCCCGAGTTGCCTCACTCAGGTGGCTGTTTGTGGGATGCTTGGGTTCCTCATCACATGGACCCCTCCATGGGATTCTTCTGGGGTCTTATGATGCAGCAATTGGCTTTTTCAAGAACAAGTGACCCAAGAGAGCACAAGTGCGATTCTTTGCCTCCTTTATCTTTGGGTTTAAGGTTTATTTGACTTCTAAATGCAGACTTCACTCTGAAGGCTGTATTTCCAGGAGTTTTTTTTTTTTGTCCCTGAAGGTGATATAGCCTTTACCTATACAAGAAATCCCATCCCTATTCCTGTCTTTCAGAACTCCAGCTTTGATGTGGGACCCTGAATCACAGCTTTTCCAATAGGGAAGTATCAGTGCAATGCTGCAGATAACTCTCAGTAGAGTAAATGCTAATGAATAGCACACATATAATGACAACAACAAACAAGATTCATTGCTAAAAGTATACAACACACATTGAAATCCCATTTCTACAGCCCTGATTTTTGGGAAGGATAGAGTGAGATGGATAGTTTCATGTTAAGGACAAAGAATAAGAGCCAAAAAAGCTTGGGAAAGTTTTAAATATCATGTACCAAAAACTTTATACTTTTTATACTACTTGACAAGGTTTTGTGGTCCCAATAAACGCAAGTGTTAAATTTTATCCATCAAATTATTTATTACTGTATAATGGACAATAGAGAAAATTAAATATCCCATAAAAATGGAATGATTAAATATATTGTTAGATATGCATAAAATTAATTAGTATGTAGCCTTTAACATAATATCAAGGAAGAATATTTAATGATTTAAGCAAGCCATGCTCTAAATATTAAGTGAAAAGGGGAACAACAAAATATTTCAAAATCACTTTATTGATTTTGTCTGAATAGAGAGGACTCTTGAATGTTCCTGCTTCTTTGTAACATTATTTTTCTAAGAATTGTTTTAAAATGAGCTTTCAAGGAATCAAACTTTCTAATGTACTGAAATAGTACCACTGATATAATTGAAGGTGGTATGCTGAAGCATGAAGATAATTCTCTTTAAAAAAGAAAGAGTAGGAGGAAAAGAATGTAACAATGGACTCCTTTGGTACCTTTTATTTTTGTCTTTTTGAGACAGGGCTTTGCTATGCAGTTCAGGCTGGCCTTGAAGTCACTTTGTAGTCTAGGCTGGGCTTGATCTTACAGCGATCTTCCTGCCTCAGCTTCTGAGTGCTGGGATTACAGGCATGCACCACTATGCCTGGCTGTTTAGTAATTTTAAAGATGATATGTATTACATTCTCCTGATGCTTCCTTCCATGTGGAAGGATATCCACTAGTATGTCAATTCCAGGATGTTTCTACTCTCCATTATTCTCCCCCTGTGTAGTTCTAGGAGTGGAGAGAGAAATGACATTCTTTATTGATATATTGTGAAAGAAAATTTGGGCATGTGTTGCTCAGATATTTTCACTAATTTTCTTTCTTTGTGAGTTACTTATTAGTTTCTCTCTTTTTAGATAACGATATCTCATGTGGTAAGCTCTGCCTCATGTACTATTCTCTGTGCACGGTCAGGTTAGCCTTGCACACTCAGGAGTTAGGTATAAAGAAGCTTATTTGCTCACAGAAGAAGCTACATTCTTTTATTCCTGCCTTACTAGTAATAACAGCAGGGATTTGATCTTCATCTGCTGACTTCTGGTCTTATTTTTGATTTAATAAAAATGAAGTAAAATAAACCCTTATTTCTAACCCTTCCCCCACCAAGTCTCATGTTAGATGATTGTATCAGTTCATTTTGATGCGTTCTCTCTCCAGATCCTAAATAGCCCTGCTCTAGTATTGTGATTAACTCTATCACTATCCTTGAGGCTTAGAGGTTTACAAATAATTTTTTCTTCCTTTCTGTTCTTCACATAGAACTAAGTAAGATTTTCATGATCAACCACACAGTTATGCATACATTTTGGAAGTAGTCCTTCTAGATTTCATGGCAACAGTGGTAAACATGAGAAACAAAAGCAAAGCTAATTCAAGGATACATGCATGAGAAAAATAATATAGAAATAAGGGATAATAAAGTAAAAGACATAGAACAATGCTACAAAACCAGAAGTTAGTATATTGTGTTCTAATAAACATCTGCTTCCTGATATGCCTTTATTATATGAAACAGAACAAAGATTGGGAGACAGATGTTTTTGATCTCTGTGAATCGAAAGGCATATTGTAAGTATCATATCAGTACAGGACAGGATAAAGATAGCATGAATGGTACAATGAAAACTCTAATAGCCTAATAAAATAATTATTGTTTATAATAAAAATGTTATTAATAATAATATTTGTAAGTGCTTTATGAATTTGTAGCCATTATTGTTAGCTATTAAGAACTGATGGTGCCAAGAATCTAAGGGAGCAACAAAGGAGGATTGTAAAGATTCAAGGAAAGAGCTAATATCTATTTGTTTCTGTGTAGCTGCTCCTCTGGCACCAGTTCATTATCCTTCTGAGCTGCCTAACTCCTTCATGTCTGCTTAGCTACCGAAAGAATTTGTGATCTGCAGGGAATATAAAGATAGTTTCCTTATAGTTGGATCTATCACATTACTTTGTAAGCAACAGATATTTGTAGTTAAAATAGATAAATGATATAAATCAAGGAAAAGAGGTGTCTTTTTATTGCTGTGACATAAAGAAATGCCTGAAGCTTAGTAAAGGTTCTAAACATCACTAAGCTTTAGAACATTACATTCCAAACTCTAACTGAAGAGAAGTATAGCCAATGTGGAGTTCAGAATGCCATCAGAAAAAGGATGTCTTAGCTGTCTTTCATAAGACTTCACAAGGCATCATTTGTCTTGGTGAATTTGTCAAAGTCTAGGTTTTGATCATTAGCATTGTAGTCTCAGAAACTGGGATAATTTTTAGTACAAGTAGAATCACATTAACTAACTTTACTGATATATAAAGTCAGAATGCTAAGATATTAATTTAAAGAAGAAAAATGAAGCTGGGCATGGTGGTGTCTGCCTGTAATTCCAGCACTCTGGGAGGTTGAGGCTGGAAGATCTCAAATTCAAGCTCAGCCTGGGCAATTTAGCAACTTAGGGAGACCCTGTCCCAAAATAAAAAGTAAAATACAAGGACCAGGAATGTAGCTCATTGCAGAGGCCCTGGATTCAATCCCTAGTATTGGGAAAAAAAAAGAAAAAGAAAAAAGAAGGAAAATAAATACAAAACTTTTACATAAATTAGCATCTTATACTGGTATTTCTAGAATGAGCTTCTCATCTAAGCAGATGAGTAAAAATCTGAAGAATATTTAGTAAGAACAGGAGAACAAACCCATTATGTATCACTTCCACTTCTAGAGCAAATGTCATATGAAATGTTCATATGAATTCACTCTTTCCTTTTCAGTCTAATCCCAGACTGACCCCAGGGGGGCTATGTTTCACAAATAAAAAACTACAGGATTGCTCCTGTATAAAACTTTTCAATTACTTGTCATTGGGGCAGAATATCTAAGTCATTTACATTGCCTAAAAATCTATATTAGAATTCCTGTTTACCTCAACAGAATTTAATCTGAGATGCTTAAGTTTTATAGCAATAGTTTTAGGTATAAAAACAATGTTGAAATTCATGTAAAAAATATAGACTCTGGAACTATCTAACTAATATTCACATTTTCCTCATATAAAAGATTGATTTTATAAATTTTAATAATGCAGTTTAATTTTTAGTAAAACCACTTATTTTGAAATCACTTGGCACCAAAATAGGCATGATCACTATCTACTAGTGATTCACTGAAATATCTGACCCACACTCACAGGGATTTAGGAAGAGTGGGACAACCTACACTTATTTATATATTTTTTAAACATTTACAGTAAGTCCCTGACTTATGAAAGAGCTCCGTTCTAGGAGAATGTTCGTAAGTCAGATTTGTTTGTAAGATCAACAAAATGAGTCTTATACACCCTTGACACAAATACATAATATAAAGCATAAAAAACCAAACATACACTCAAAAATACTGGAAATATACTATTTTTACTTTTACAATTACCTTAAAATTGTGGCACAGTATAGTGCAGTACAACCATAAATAAACTATTTTTACCTTTATAGTTACCTTAAAAGGGTGGTACAGTACAGTACAACAATGGGCATATAGGGGATTGCATGGAGTGAACTGCCATGAATAGAGTTACTAACTGGAGGAGGGAGGATAGGTGGAAGATAGAGCCAAAGGATCACCAGCAACATGACTTGGAGGGTAAGATGGAGTTTGGCCCACACCTGATTACTTTTATGTTGTGAAGATTGGCTCTAGCCTTAAAGCATCAATGTTTTCAGTAAAAGATACACCCTCTTCACCTTATTTTTTCTTCAAGCCTTCAAACAGGCTTTTAGCTTGTGGGACTTGATGCTGATGCTGATCCTACATCCACACACTGAGAAGTTTTCCCATCTCTTCTATGACTTTGCCATACTTCTGGGATGTTATTGTTGACTTCATTGGCACAGCAGACTTCACACATTCCCTGGTCTTTTCCTTGTTCTTTATATTGTGGCAGTGGTTCAACGATTCATGTTACAAGAACAAGCGACATCTGCTATCTTTTTGCTTTAGTCCAACATCAGTTATTTTTACTTTTGTTTCTGTGGTTATTCCCATAGTTAATGGTTATTCTTTGAGCTTCCTAGAACTCCCCTCCACATCACCAATGCTTTTCCTCTTGCTTCTGGACATCTTGGGCTCTGATTGAGCACTGTACTACTGTATGCTATCACACTGTACAGTGAGCACACAGCAGCACAACTGCGATGCTATCCAGCAGACATGTGAGCTGCTTCCATGATTTGTCTGCATCTACAAATGTTCATAATCCAATCTCCATTTGTATCTGTGAAAGTTTGTAACTCCAATGTTTGTAAGTCAGGGACTTACTGCATTGAATATTATCTAAATATTAAGATGTGGAGTAATAAACAGTAACAAGACAAACAGATTTACTGCTCTTATATGGAGCTTAATTTTGGGTGGAAGGGGGCAGAAAGCAAGAATAATATTAGATTGACCCAAGATGCATCATGAAGTTAAAAGAGTGAAGGGACATGATTATATCATAGAGAATGAGAGAGAAATCTTAGCAATTACGACTGCACAAATAAGATCCAAAAGGAGGTGTAGGGTTAACATTTGGAAAATTCTCTGTGGAGTAGAGTAGGATGAACTAAGTTTGGTGTAAAAAATATTACAGATAACCTGGGATTTATTTATCTACATGCTGATATAATAGGTTTGGGGTGAGATCTCTGATTCTGTATTGATAGGATCTCAAATAGTCTTACATATTGGAAAAGACTTATGAGGAACCTCAAGCTGGTTCTGATAAGTATGCACCTTTTAAGATACTTTTAAATTCTTAAGAACTCTAAAGAATGATTGAGTATTATACTTGATATTAAATACTTTAGTGGATCTGATTATTTTCTTAGCAGTTTTGTTACTCTCAGCCAGCTGCTTTACTAGATAAAGTACAAGGGTTGCTAAAAGGTAGAGGGGTATTTCTGAAGATACAGTTAATTTGAAGACATCTCTTTTAGAAAGATATATTAAAATTTGTGCTTAATCTACTAAGAAATGCCAAGCTACCTTAGGTGAAATAAAATGAGCTGAAGAGATCATTACAGTTTAATCTTTTTGAAAACTTGATTTGGGAAGGATAAGGTGAGCCAGAAGCCAATGCTGTGACTGCTTCATGGAAGATGAAATATGACATTATATATCGACCATGAAAAACACCGTTGAACAGTTCCATTCTCAAGTCTTGATTTCCAGAATAATCTATTCACAGTGATTTTATTTTATCTCCTAAAGCAATTAAAAAGAGAATCGACTAAGAAAAATTCACAACATTGGATGAAGGAAGTGAGAAAAAGTCATGCCTTTGGAAATTTGGACTGTAATAAGGTTTACCTCAGTGGTTATATTTGGAAAAATTATGTGATGATAGGACCCAAAAAGAAAATCCAGAGAGTGAGAAATACAGTATCAAATACTGATCATATTTAGATGTCTTAGTTTCATTTGTTTAGATAGAGTGATTTTTAATGGTTTGAGAAAGAGAATTACCTATAGGGCCAAAAATTCTCAAGCTTAATTTTTTTCTCTATGTTCACTACTTCTATGTACTTGTCAAATAATTTTTGCTATTTTATATATATGTATACACATGAGGTGTTATTAAAATATACAGTGAATGTTTAAATTAAAAAATTTAGTACAGTAAAAGACACATTGTCATTATTCCCCCTCAGAATACTCCCCCTCGCTTCAAAATACTTATCCTGCTGTTTCTGCCATTTTGTGAAGAAGTTCTGGTAATCCTCTTTCGTGAAAGTCTTTATAAGGTGTGATAAAAAAAATACGGTAGATGCTGCTACTGAGTACCATCTAATGAAAAGGCAAGCTCCTAAAATCATTATGCTGTATCATCTTCTACCTTATTCACTGGATCTGGCACCTTGCAACTTCTGGTTCTTACCCAAACTTAAAAAGATGATGAAATGTAAACACCTTGAATTCAGTCAGTACATTGGGGAAGCCAGTATCGCACAACTAAAGACATCAATGAGGGATGACTTCCAGGACTGCTTCAGAAAGTGGCAAGAACAATGAGATGAGTGTGTTTGAAGCAAGGGCAAATATTTTGAGGGTATTTGATAGCAATATGTCTTTTATTGTAATAATTAAAACATTTTTTAAACATTCATTGGAGTTTTCAATCATACCTCATATCTATATATCTCCTTAGCTAATATATACTGAATATATCAACATTTTCTGTGTGGTATCTTATGTTCCTACCAATAAACCTATAATACAAATACTAGAAATATTCATATTGTGCAGATGAAAAAACTGAATATTATAGCTGTTGTATATCTTCCCTTAGGGCATGCACTAACAATGGACAATCTGGAAGTTGAAGTTAGGTCTGTTTGAAATCAAAGTCTGAGCTTCTAACCCCTGCATAATACAGAATCAAAGGGTCAGTGATCATTGCTGAGAAGTCTCATGTTCTTACCACACCATTGCTTCTGGTCCAGTAGTTTTAGTAAGTGTGAAACACAGAAGTCCATATTTGCTCTGGAGGGATTCCATAGCCTGTATTCATTCATTTCACATTTAAGTATGAAGCATCATTGTGGATGTTGAGGAAAAGGCAGCAATAAGAAAAATGAATTTTCTAGTCTCTCCATAGAGCTCTGTTGGTAAGCCATGCAGGCATACTCTGTGGAGTCTTGGTACCTCTAATGGGAGGCTGCAGAGTGGTGTGTACATTGTAGTCAGAGGGAAACTGACCATAAAGCTCGGGCTTCAGGACCGTCCCCTTCAGGACTTCTTTTTAGACTCTGTGATGGGCATTATGACTATGCACACCAGGTGTTGGTGCTTTCTTTATTTTGTGGTTTGCTTGTTTTCACAAAGGTAAGATATTTTAATGGTTGTCAGATAGCTATATGTTTTCAGTTCTAACCTCCTTGTATTTTTATGACTGCGTTAATAAGGAACCTACTGAAAGTTTTATGTTGTTAGGTTTGGTAGTATACTAAGATTATATGAAAAATGTATTCTTTTCTGCCACAGTTGTATCCTAAGTACCTATAGGTGAAAGAACACAAGGTAGGGGATAATTCCCTGAAAGGAAAAATGGGAGGAATACAAAGAAACATGAACTACACACTTATAATACTAAGGTTAGATGATACATACATGGAGCTTTGTTATAATTTTCCTTTATATTTGAATATGTTTGAATATTTCTAAAATGAAATGTTAAATCTGCTTGAACTCTGGATAAATCTAGGTGGTTTATAGTTTCATCTGATTTTTAAAAAATTTACATAATTTCATAAGTTATGCAATGTGTAGTTTCTACTTTTTATTCATTTTTTCCCATAAGTAAATTATATCTTGGCTTTGCTTTCGCTATTAACTTTGGTGTTTTCAACAGTAACATTTAATTCATAGATTAAATGTGTTAGTCTGCTGAACATAGTTATCAAGTTGTCTCATCCTTTTCCTCTATTTTCCCAATCCTTTGGAGTTTTTAAACTTTATTCACCATTTTACTGATTTTATTTTTTATAAAATGTTTGTACTATTGATTGTACTCTCTCACAGATTAAAATTTTGTTTTTGAATTTGGGCATCCTTGTATTTTATTTTTTACTGTAGTTGTCCCTTGGTATTCAAATAATATTGGGTCCAAGACCCCTGTGGCCAGTACAATTTGTGGATGTTGCTCACGTTAAATGGCATAATCTGCATACAAGCTAAGCACATCTTCTTGTGCACATTTCTAGGTTAGTTACAATACCTAATACCTATATAAATAATATATGTTTGTTGTAACACATTGTTTAGGGAATAACATGAGAAGAAAATTTTGTACACATTTGGTGCAAAAATTTTTATCTCCCCAAATATTTTCAGTTTGAATTTACTTGAATCTGAGGATGTAGAACCCATTGATGTGATGGACTGTCTGTGTTTTAATGATCTAATTTTGCTTTTCGGCCTTACATGTCTCTTGATTGACTCAGCATAGAGCTCTCTGCTTCTTCTTTCATAAGGCTATATCTTATATTTTAAAAAATAAATTAAGTAAGCAACGTATTTTTTCTTTATTTTTTCAAGCTGAAAAAAGCATGTATGAAATGGTCCCTTTCCTTTGCTGCCATCTCTCTTCAGAGGCTTCACAGGTGCATAGATGAGACATACATCTCCAAGAGTATGCAATGTTTTCCAAATATTTAACTTTCTTTCCCCCTGAGTATGTGAAGACCTATAAAAACCTCCTTCAGTGCTATTTCATAGAGTCCCAGTTCGAAACATTTGGCTAAGCATTTTTGAAATTGTTCTTTTCTGCCCACACTCACAGAAAAATAGGGAAATTCATGCCTTGGGTCTTGTGTGCATCTTCACCATTCTCTATTCAATAAAATATTATTTCATTTCTACAGTGGACCAAGTACTACGTGGGTGCTAGAGATGCACACTAATATTCTTCCCAGCTTCAAAAGACTTTACAGGACAAAAACTTATAAAGACAGGTGTTCTGGCAACAAAGAAAGGCACACTAATATCACTGACATAAAGGCTAAAAAAAATCATTAATGAAAAGAGCATTTTCAGGACTAGTAGCTCAATTACTAAGTATTTTGCTTTAAAATATAAAGGCCAGATGTTCTATTTTTAAGCTAAGGTGTTTTGTTGTTGGTTTTTGTCGTTGTTGTTGTTTATCTTTTTTTTCTGTGTAAACCTGAAGATAAAGAAATCTAATGCTATATTGCCAAAATGTTTTAAAATCTTTTAGTACTAAGCAAAGTGAATGGGAATTTAATTTAGGAAAAAAAATTATGATTTAATACTAAACTTCTTTAAGATTTACTGAGTAGGTGTTCAATATTAGAATAACTATTTAGGTTCATTAATTTTTAAAAAGTTTCTAAACTTTAATCTGAGAACTCATTCAAATTTATGACTGCAAAATCAGGCTCTTTTTCAGTAATGTGACAATTTCAACATTTTACAATTTTAAGTTTTTCTTCAAATAACTTTTCATGTGTGCTTTTGAAGTTTTGCATTTTTCTAATGAGATAATTATACATAGGAGGCTATCAACTCCACATGATGTAGGAACAAAGAAAAATGAATTTTATATCTCTAAGATTGGTTTCTACTTGGTATTTTAGAGATTATTGTGAAAAATAACAAAAACTCCCTAATATTGTTAAGACCTTTGTGGTTTAGTGTTCTGTTCCATTTAGTAATTACTCTTATGTTAGTGTATCTAACAAACAAATGATTATAAAACCTAACGCTATGCTAATATTACATATATATATATATATATATATACATATATGTATGAGATCTTACACAATTGACATGGAAATATTGAATATTGAATGGTTATAAAGAAAACTAGTCAGAGGAAATGAAGACAAAGTATACAAACTGGCATAATATTTAAATTAGCAATACATTGGTAGCCACCACTGAAAAACCAAACCTCAGATAGTAACATCACCAAGAGATCAAGTTTGAAAACCAGTAAGAACTAAAGAAAATATCATATTGGCAAGCCGTTTTAAAAATAGCAATCTTTTTTTTTTTTTATGTGGGTATCGGAGGTCAGACTCAGGACCTCGCGTGCCAGCAGGCGCCCATGCCGCTGAGCGATATCACCGGCCCTTTCTTTGTATGTGGGTTCAGGGAGTCGAACTTGGGCCCTCGCGCCTGCCAGGCAGGCGCTTACGCCGCTGAGCCATCTCACCGGCCCAAAAATAGCAATCTTTATATTTGTGAGAGTAAAATACAAATTCTGGTACTGAGAGTGAAAACTGATGCAGCACTACCGGCAAGGAGGGACGCAAAATGTATCCCTGAAAACTACAGAAACAGTCACAGTCTCTGATTCGTTAGCCCCTTCTAGTGTTCGTCGTTCTGCAGGAAATTATGCTCATTGTGTTCAAGAATAATATGTTTTTATTACCATTTTATTGGTATGTGTTTGCAATACATGATGTTTACATTTGTTTTGGTAAATTGGAAAATTCTGGCAAATTGGCAAATATATATATTTGATTGGAATATATGGAATACATATAATGATTGGAATATATATATATACATACGCTCATATGTATACTCATATGTATATATACATATTCCAATTATGTTTTGATCATTTTTCAATTCCCCTTTTTCTCTTTTCCCACCCTATTCCCTTTTCCCTTCCCCAACTCATGTCCCCATTTCCAAAATTTCTCCATTAATTTCACCCTTTAATCCATTTATATTTTAGGTTTCTCATAAAAGAGAAACCACATGATATTTAACTTTCTGTGTCTGACTTATTTCATTTAACATTATGGTCTCTAGAACCATCCATTTTCCTGCGAATGACATGAATTCATTGTTTATGGCTCAGTAAAATTCCATTGTGTATGTATGCCACATTTTCTTTATCTATTTGTCCATTGATGGGCATGTAGGCTGTTTCCAGTGTTTAGCTATTGTGAATTGTTCTGTTATAAACATGGGTATGCATGTATTATTACAGTATGATGTCTTTAACTCTTTCAGTCCTAGGAGAAATATAGCTGGGTCAAATGAAATTTCAATTTTTAGTTTTTTTGAGGAATCCCTATACTGATTTCCATAGTTGTTATACAAATTCACATCCCCACCAGCAATGCAGGAGGGTTGTTTCTCCCCTACATCCTCACCAACATCTGTTGTTTTACTGTTCTTGATGATGGCCGTTTGGACTGGAGAAGATGGAATCTCAGAATTGTTTAGATTTGCATTTCCTTAATGGCTAAAAAGATGATGAAAATTTTTCGTGTACTTATTGGCCATTTTGTACTTCTTTCAAGAAATGTCTATTCAGTTCATCTACTGTCTGAGAAGACTCTGGAATAAGATGCATATGTATTTATTTGTTGATTGATTGAAAATTCTATATGTTCTTCACCCTCTTTATAAAACAAAACAAAACTAAATATTAGTAGAAAAATAGTGGAATAGAACACATTTGAAATGTTAAAAAGGCCTACTTCCACTGTAATGAACAAATGGATCATTCTCTTTTATACATTTGTTCTGCTTCTATATCCAGACAAATACTACATATAATAGTTTATTTTTAACCTATATGATATATATATTATTGTGAAATGACTAGCAACCCTATGGCGGTTAGTACATAGTTGAGAAATACTTTTAGGGGCAAAGGGCAGAGGTCATCATGTGTACTGTTTGTGATTCTCCAAAGTTAAACCTCCTTCACCAGGTAAATGTAGGTGCTGTCGTAGTGGTCTCTCCTGTGAGGACTTAGTGAAATTTTTAAGAGTGCAGCAGCTGGACTGGCTACAGAAAGTACAGTGCCCAGTTTAGTGAAAGCTAAGTGTTGGTTTTCACACCAAATAAAAATGTTCAATTGGCTTTGAAACATGTAATTGTTATATAAGTACCAGATGTATTTATCAAGGTTTGAAAGTTTAAAAGGGAATCTCATCAGAGAAATAATGCTATCCAGAGTGTTCCCAGCTTTGAGCTTAGTTGCAGTATAAACAATGTTATCCTGTTGTTAGATGCTCTTTTGAAGGTACGTTTTGGGTAGTTTCCAGGCTTTGACACAAAACGCAAACATCAACTGAACTCTTTCTCATTCTAAGTGCTTCAGAACATTACTCATTTGAGTCGTAGCAGATTTTCGTTGTTATCCCTACAAATACGGGGATAGAAGCCTAGAAAAGATAAGCAATCTGCTAATGCTCACACACTTGTGAATTGGAAATCCAAGAATTTAATCCACACAGCAATTTGGCTCTGACTCATATACTGGATGATGTATTATGCTGGAGAAATAAAATATTAAACATTTGGAATTTGATAAGCACTTCTTCCACGTCTTCTGCTTCAACTACCACCCTAGGTTATAATAACCCCTCGAATGCCCTATGTAGCATGTTTTACATTTGCTAATTAATGTATTTTTATAGTTATTGTTTAAGTGTTATGAGCTGATTGGGCAGAATTAAGCACATCTAGCAGTGCTAAAAAAGGAGAATTAGTATTCTCTGGTGTAGATAAAAGAGATAAACTGCATATAATTCCTTTATCCTTCTTCTTTTATATAATGTTAGGAATAGCTCCATATGATTTTGCAGTTTTTTAAAATGTCAGATTTGGCTACTATAATTTAAAGCAAATAGTCTTGCTCTTGTTATCGCTATAGAGTATCTCCCTATACTTGAAGTAAAATGGGTTCAACAAGACAAAATACATATTTTAATTCTGAAATTTCCCATTATTATTAACTTAACTTTGCAATTAATAAGTTTAAGAAGAGCATCTATTCCATCCTTCTGGCTAAAAGACAAATAGAACAACGTAACAGTGATATCATCCTGTAGAGGTTGTTCGTGTCCTTCTTGAAAATGTGCAACATAATCTTTCAGAAAGAACTGGAAGAAAATGAAAAATTAGAATTCGAAGAGAATGAGGTGACAGGGAATAGTAAAAATACTGGAGAATTTGCAGTTCAATGTCAACATATAAGATATATTACTTTGAGAGTTGAGTAGGAATTAGTTTCCTCATCTATAAAACATAGCTAGTAAACCAGATCCATAGCAACATTTTGAGGCTTATGTGAGTTTATGCATAATGGTTGTGCATGTCTAGAACCCAGAAAGCACCAGACAGATGACTGCTTTCATATCTACTTTTATATTACTCATGCGGAGTTAATGATATTTACAGGAAATTTCTGAGAATTAGATGAGTTTGGAGTCAGGGTTTATCACTCTGGTTTACAAATCTGGCTTCTGGTTGGATCACTTTGTTCTTGGTTAGCCCAATTTAACCCTTTGTAGGAGCACTAGTTCATTTATAAAACTCAGAATTTACATGTTACACGTGGGATTCTATCTACCTATTCTGATACATTTCCATTTTTTTAATAGATATGTTTTATTTTTATAATCTGATGAAATGATAATAAATGCCATTTTGAGAGAGAAACAAGTTCTAGTTCTCTTAGAAATTTGGCCACAAGGGGGAAGTAGAACTTGCTCAGGAAATCTGGCAATGGTTTTCCTTGTTTAATTTCTCCTTCCCATTCTGCTCGTCACTTCCTCAGTTCTGTTTAGCATTTTGTACTTCTCATGCAGGCTTCCTGGTTCTAAAAATACCCTCCCACTTGGAAAGTTTATTAAAGTTAATCACCTTTGATACTAGGGCTATGTCTGCTGCATGAGGCAAGTGGTGCCTTGCTGACAATATTCTCTTCAGTTCCAGGCCTGTCCTTATGGCACTGTAAAGCAATAATCAATCACTGCTGCACCATCCTAGTGTACTTTATCACTGGCAAGGAATCATCAGTCACAGTAAGATGTCTGGGTATTACAACTGGCACAACACCTCTAAGGCTGAAGAGGCCCTTTCAGGTCCTGCTCTTTCAGGGAATTACTCACCTAGGCTGCCTTCTAGAAGCTTACAGGATTCCTTTGGAGTCTTCCTGTTTTGTTGCCAACCCACCATTACCCCATTTTGAATAGCAAGGGACTCTTTTAGAATGCATTTTCTTTATCTAGACTTGCATGAATTTCCAGTTTTAGGCTATATAGTCTCAATGAATTGTTTTCGACATCTACTTATTTTATTTAACAAATATGTGTTGAGTGCTATGCGTATTATGCCTTCTTCTAGGCACCGGTATGGAATCATATGAGGCAAAGACCCTGATCCTAAGGAACTCATAGTGCAATAAGTTGTTTTCTGCTGCTAATATTTTGAGCTGTGTAGATATGTCAATAATCCAAAAATTTTTGATTCACACTTTCTATAGAATTAGGACCAAACTTCATAAAATTTAATGCTGCATGGATTAATGTCCTTTGGCACACTCAAACTATTCATAAAAGTTTATGGGTGAAGGGGTAAAGAGAAATTCCCAAGTAACATTAAAGCCTTAGCCTCTATTCTTGACCTGGGTGAGAGTTGCAGCTAGAGAAAAGTCACCCCCAAAGGAGATGATATTGAGCCTGGAACATAGGAAGCCAATGAAACAAATGTCTCAATTTTGCACTTCTGTTTCCTAATCTCCATCTTGTGCACCCACTGGCAGAAACCAACACAAAGCCAGAGGGAGAGTGAATGTGGTTACATGCCACTCAAATTTCAACACCAGATCAGGGTATACCAAGGTGGAGAGCAGATAGGAAGGGTAGAAAACAGAATATTCAGTGCAAAGGTCACTCCTGATCTTCCTCAGTTTAACTTACCATTTATTAGTTCTATCCATCTATTTCTGTCACTGTTTGCTACTATTCCAACTTCTGTAAAAATAGGTATCTCAAGAACTACAATTACTTAAATAACAAGCATTCAATTTTAGATTAATAAATACTTCTTGAGCTTTACTGTGTGCCAGACATATTTCTAATAGTTGGAAATGGTGTCTGCCATTCAAGAACTTACTTTTTAGTGAGTGATATCGTTACAGAGAGAACAGTACAGTCTTATAGTAAGAAAAGACATATTCGAGGTAACAAATCAGTAATCAGGAGCATTCAGAAAGATTTTCCAACTGTAATAACAGCCAAGCTTATTAGTGGAAAATGACAAAAAGGGAGTGGAGCAATCATGTTCTGGAGAGATTTCAAAATACAAAGAAAAGCCTGAAAATAAGAGAAGATGTTGGGGAAATGCAGGCTGCTTGTCTCGACAGTGTGGAGTGGAAGGGACACAGTTGCCAGGTGAAGTAGGAGAGGTAATGGAGGCAGAGCACAAAGGCCTTGCAGGTCTTATTGAGGAGCAGGGCTTCTGGGGAATTGGGAGGTACTGAACATGCTGTTTCTGAAAAAACGCTGTCAAAAACCCTGTGTTTCCTGTGAAAGAAGGCTGTTGAAGAGAAAGCCAAATTTCCTGCAATATCCTCATGATGCTGAAGTCCTTTGATCTATGATTGCTGCCTGCGTGATTCCATTAAAAGTCCAACAGGACTGAAACCACTAGGATTAAAAATCATCTAAATGCTGCCCTGGTGTTTTTTGCCATTAACAGTAGGCCACCTCTAACTTGGCCTTACTGAACTTTAACCTCTGTAACAATAAAGGCCTCCTCAGCCCATGACCCTGCATTGGCCAGGGGTCATCAGATCAGAAGCACATGGAGGTTGGAATCGGACTTTCTACGTTTAACTTCAGCCTCTGACAGAAAAGCTTTTGTAACATAGGCATTCTTTATAATGAATCTGAAGCTTACTTTCCTCATTTGTGAAATCTTGAGAATTGAAACTTTTGTGTTAACATCCACTACAGGTTCTCTGAGGAGGAAGTGAGTCAATTAATATTTTAAAAAAGGTTTTATAACTCATATGATACTATGATGCCTGGGACTTTCTTGGTCTGTCCTTTCTATGCTGAAGTTCAGAGTGCTGGATGGAGGTGGTAGGGGACAAGTAGTTCAATTCAAGGCACGGGTTAAGCGGTAGGGTAAAAGCTAGGGGTAAAGCACTGAACAAGTCTAGCTGTTGTAGCGCACAAAGATTGTACCACTGGAAAAATGTGATATTTATGTTTTTGTATTTTGTTGTTAGGGAACTCACAAGAAACAGTATGATTTCCATACTGATACAGAGTGGCACCTTCATGTTTTGTTTCTCTGGTGGACAGCGGCTCTGTTTCTGCAGAGACGAATTGGGTCACATGCTCTCATGACACTCTGAAAAGGTCTGAATAGAAATGTGTTACTGAGATCTTTGTTTCCCACCCATGTGTCTAAGCTGAGAGAGCTGTCAACTATGTTCAGTACCAGGGTTTTGTCCTGGAAAAGAATACAATTTAGATTCCTAAATGATCATTAGTACGCCATGCTAGGTCCTGGTGACTGTCTGGGATGCCAGCACTTCAGAAAAATTTCTGATCCTTCCTCCTAGTTGTAGGCAAGAGGATTAGTATAACCGGTGGTGGATTGGGATTGTGGCTTGAAGATAGAACAGCAAAGACAGAGGAATTTGTATGCTCGAAGTGAGGAAACTGGCAGCTAGTAGTTCATAAGATTGAGAAACCATGGAGAAACAGGCAGAGTAAGCAAGCAGAGTGGGAGGAGGCCCCATATAGCTTTTGTAAGCCCTTTGAAAACTGACTGGAGGTAAGCTGGCTCTCTTCATGTGATAGAGGTGGTACCTGTGCTTGAATCTTGGCTCTGTGTGAGTATACATGTAATTTAACTTCTTTGCCACTCATTTTTCTGACTTGTTAAAACCAGAATAATATTTCTATCTTAGGTACTTCAGAAGGCTTTATGATGTTATCTAATAATCATATATATATATATATATATATATATATAATCACATACATTAGACATATAAGCATATATAGAGTTGTTCTATATGTACATATCAGATATATTCTTGCCACAATTAAGTTTTAAAAGATAATTTATTAATTGAAATGTGCTACATAATTATATTACAATGTTTGCTTTGGTCGTTTGTTTCCCAACTGAGAAGCCATTTTGTATTTAGTCAAAACTTTCATCCATCATTTCAGATAAGGTGGCCTAATTTTTTCCTCTTCATTTTACTATTTTTTTTATTGCACAGATCTGCTCTGCTTGTAGTGTATCCTGTAAGTGTTTATTTTTCCTTCACTGCGTTGAAATCTGAATAGCAGGGCAAGTGAGATATTAAAGCTTAAATGCATGTAAAACACAGGGATTTTCTTAAATTTGCCTGTGGTGATCGAATATAGTTTTCACTCTTTTTTTTTTTTTCATGTTTCTTAAAATATCACTCACAGACCAGAAATCTGAGATGGCTTAGTTTATGTTGAGTTTTTATCTGGAGGCCCAGGGAAAGAATCTGCTTCCAAGGAACTCAGGTTAGTGGTAGAATCCAGTAGTTTGCAGTTATAGAACTGAAGTCCTCTTTTGCTTGCTGACTGTAGGGTATGATTCACTTTCAGCTACTTACCAGTCATGTAGTCCTTGTCATATCACCGCCCCCCCATCAATTCAGCTGGAGAAAGCTCTCTGCTTTTAAGGATTGTGTTTGGCCCTGTTGGGATAACCCAGGATAACCTCCTTATCCAAAGTCAATTGTATCATGTTAGACAGACAGCTTTCATTTCTGATTAATACCAATAGCCTTGCTTCATCTGCCAGTGCAAAAAAAAAATTGAAATTGTATTCTACAGATTTTCCCACAGCCATGTGTTTGAGAGTTTATTTTTTCATTTATTTATTCCATTTAAGTTTACTGTCTTTACTCCTTACAAGCTAAGTGATTGTCTGCTTGATGGTGATACAAAGGTAGATTAGACATGATTTCTAGACATAAAGAGCCCATAGTCTTGTGGAAAAGATACTGACAATTAAGAAGAGAATTGTGACTTGAAAAATCAGAGATGAGAGCTCAAGGCAATTTGAAAACATGTTCTCTTACCCTCATAAATGTATTTTTTTGGCAGCAGAACCTTAACATTTGGCTGTATTTGAAAATCCTTAAGAATTCTATAATCTTTTAGATAGAAAAAATTGCTCTCTATATGTAAGTTACTATATATGTTGAAGTAAAAAGATCCTTAACATTAGAAGTAAGGATGAATTTGACAATTTGTTTCAGGCATTCTGCTACTAACATATTTTTCTTCAAAACAATATATGTCTTCCAGTAATTGACAGTGTAGTGACATACACAGGCAAGTTAATGAAAATGGCATTAATGCAATCATACTCCTGGTCTCTGGGATTCGCTAGTCATGAATATTGGTCAACTTCCACCCCATTTTTGGAGAATGTTGCCCAAATCAGGAAAAGCATTCTTGCCTTTGTTAACTGTAAATGAATTAAAAAGATTCATTTAAGGAAAAAATGTAGTAAGAAAAGATTCAGTCAAATGAGTTTATCAAAAAGGATACTTACGTGCATAGAAGAAATAAAGTTTTCCTTCTGACTTAGGAAAAGGGAGATTTTTAAAAGGGTTTATCTGTAGATATCCTAATTACAGCTTTTGTTTTCTCAGTTGAAGCACTAATAGGCTCCCATTTGTCTTTAATAGAAACACTACAAAATAGAAGTCCTTCAAAACTTTTTGTTATCCAGAATATCTATTTTTCCTCCCTATGCTTTCCTTGTTGTTAATTACACAAATATTTTCTTGAAATATAACTGTCTAAATCCTGATGTACCATCTTCTTCTACTTTCCACTTAATAGTGTAGTTTTGCAGTTGAGCAAAGAATGACACATTGTAAATGGCCAAAAAGTCACCAAGGCCTGCAAGGTTCAATTGTCCAGGAGTCCCTTGATACACCAGCTTAAGAGAGGAAAATAGGTTTATACTAAAAATGAAAGAAACTAATAGAAATGCCATGTCTCTACTGTTCAAAACAGATGTCTATTCAACTCCACAGGGAGGGCCTCAGAGCCACGTCAGTGCTGAGCTTCTTCAATTTTCTGTAGACTCCTTAAAACATCTAAACTTTATAGAAGTGAAGAATAACAACAGCAAACCTCTGTGAATATAAATCATTTGATATCTTTTTTCAAATCATTTGATATCATACATATCTTTTGATATCTTTTATGCTCTCTCATATTATTCATTTCTAGAATTAAGTCTTACACTAAAATATCCCCCACACTGGGAATAGTTTACCCTTATAATAATTTCAATTCTATATTTTGGTTACTTCTGTTAGAGCACAAACTGATGGAGTGGTTTTAAGAGGGATCAGATGTATGAAAAAGACACAGAAATATTGAGGTTTATGTTTAAAATTACTAAATGATTTTGATTTGCAAGTTTTATGTGCACATTTTATGTATTTAATACTGAATGTTCGTTCTTTTCTTTTTTTTTTTTTTTTGTGGGTACCGGGAGTTGACCTCAGGACCTTGCGTGCCAGTAGCTGCCCATGCCGCTGAGTGATATCACCATCCCTTTTTTCATAGGTGGGTACCGGGAGTTGAACTCAGGATCTCGTGCTTGCCGGGCAGGCGCTTACGCCGTTGAGCCATCTCACCAGCCCCTTAACATTTATTTTTAACTGATTCACAAAACATAACAATTGTAGATAGTGATTAGGTACTATATAATATTTTGATGCATTATGCATATGAGTAAAATTATACAGTATTTATCTTTCTGTACTGGGCTTGTTTCACTTAACGTGATCTCTAGTTCTATCCATGTTGTCATATATGACAGGATTTCATTCTTTTAGGGCTAAGTAGTATTCCATTGTGTATGTGTACCTCATTTTCTTTATCTATTCATCAGTTGATGGTCACTTAGATTGCTTTCATTTCTCGGCTACTGCGAATAGTGCTGGCAATAACTATGAGAGTGCATATGTCTATTCAACATACCAATTTTATTTCCTTGGATATCTACCCAGTACAGGGATTGCTGGATCATATGGTAGTTCTATTTTTGAGTTTTTCAGGAACGACCATGCTGTTTTTGATGGCCATACTAATTCTCATTCTAATCAACGATGCACAAGGGTTCCCTTTACTCCACATTCTTGCTAATACTTGCTATCTTTATTATATTTCATAATAACCATTCTAAGTGGAGTGAGATAATGTCTTATTGTGGTTGTAATTTACATTTCATTGATTATTAGTGATGTGGAGCATTTTTCATGTGCCTGTGGTCATTTGTCTTCTTTTGAGAAATGTGTACTTACATTTCTTGCCCATTTTTTAATGAGGTTATTAACTGTTTTGCTATTGAAATTTTGAAGTTCTTATATATTCTGGATATCAACTCATTGTTAGATGTATGGATTACAAATATTCTATCCAATTCTGTAGGTTTTCTCAGTAATTTGTTGATTACTTCCCCTTGATTGCACCCATAGGAAGGGTGAAAGGACAAGGTAGACCCTCCAAGGCTGTCCTCAGTTGTCTGCCTCCTCCAGTTGGGTCCTACTTTCCAATGCCCCATTCAACTATGAACCCGATAATGGATTGATCAGTTGATGAGTTCAGCATCCTCATAATTCAATTGCCTACTGAATGCCCCACCTCTGCACACATGAGACTTTTGGGGGATATTTTAGATGCAAACCATAATATTCTGCCCTGGTCCCCAAAAGGCTGCTGTCCACCTTATTATGCAAAGCACATTCAGTCCATCTCAAAGAGTTGCCAATAGCTCAACAGTTCCAGAATTGCTCAAAAGTCCAACCATAAAGTATCCTCTGAGATTCAAGTTAAACTTTTAGCTATAAGCTCCTATACAATTAAAAAAACAAGTTACATACTTTCAGTATAAAAGAGTACAGGGTAAACATTTTAGTTCCAAAAGACAGAATAGGGAAACAGAAATTGGACAAAAGCAATACCAAAACCTGGCAAGGCAAACATTAAATCTGTATTGCCATGTTAAGCATTTGGTGTATATTATGGCAAGGTGTGAGCTCCAAAGGGGTTGGGCATAAACACTCCTATGGTTTGCTGGCTGCAACCCATGTGGCCTCTTTCTTAGAATGGCTTTGCTCACTGTCTATAGCTGTCCTTGGCAGATATTTCATGTTCCTGGCATCTCCAATTTTCCAGGGGTTTATTGCAGCTTCAGCTTTATTTCTGCAGCTTTACACATTGCTCTCACAGGGACTCCTACCAGGGACTTTGACTCTGTCACACATTGCCTGGCTTCCTAGGCTTTCCTTTGAAATCAGGGTGGAAACCTCCATGAACCTACAATTATTGTATTCTGCATGCTGGGAAAAGCAGCAACACATTAATAATATCAAAGTCTACCGTAAATGAAAGCAGCAGACCGGCCCCTTTTGACCTAGGCTGCAGCTGCCTCTAAGTACCCGGATAACTGAACTTAGAGGTGACACTTCCTTAAGTGGCCCTAAGTGACTGGGGCTCTCTTCTCAAAGCAAAATCTCTCAAAAGAGTTTACATTTTTATAACCTTGAGCCCATGATGGTGGGGGGGTCTGGCCAATTCCTGAGATTGCCTCAGAGCATTTTTTTTTATTGTCTCAGTACAAGGTTCTTTTCTTTTTACTGGCACAGATCTCTTCAGCCGCCCCATCCTTGGCTGCGATTTTACACGTGCTTCTTTTCTGGCTAGACTGCACATTTTTCAAGTATTCCTGCTCTCATTTTGCTCCCAGTTCTCACTGTGAATCTGACTAAAATCATCTAGCAATACTTATGCAATGGCCTAAATATTTCTTCGCCTTGAAATTTCCTCTGCCCTTTAATAACTGCACCACCAAAACATTCACAAAGTCTTAAGACATGGACAAAATATAAACAAGTTCTTGGCCAAAATACAACATGAATGGCTGCTAGTCCAAATTCAAATAGTCTTGATTCCCATCTGAAGCTTCATGAGTCTTTATTGCCTATATTCCTATCAGCATCTCTCCTTTCCTCCCACAGACCCTCCTTTCTTTCCTTCCTTCCTTTCTTCTTTTCCTTCTTTCTTCTTTCCTCTTTTGCAGTACTCGGAATTGAACCCAGAGCCTTCTCATTGAGCTTTGCTACCAGCCCTTTTACATTTTGATAAAGAATCTCCCTAAGTCACTAATTTTCCCAGGTTGGGCATGACTTGTGATTCTCCTGCAGCAGCCATGCAGAGTGTTGGGATTCCATGCATGCGACACCATGCCTGGCTAGCGTTCAGATCTTCTGAGACTGGAATAGAACTGCCCATTAAACGCTACATATAGAATTCCAAGGCTTCTGAACTGTATCTCTTAACATTCCTCCCATAAATATATTACATTGTCAGGTAAAGCCACAACAATGGACTCATCGGTGCCAGTTTTCTGTATTAGTCATCACTTCATTGCTAGAACAAAATACATGGCATATATAAGGATTAAAAGTATTTTGACTCACAGTTTGCGAGGTTTGACTCCATGACTGGCTGGCTCCAAGGCAGAAACAGCATGTCAGAAGAGCGTGATGTAGGAAAGCTGCTCGCCACATGACAGGAAGGAGAGCAGGCTGAATAAGAGAACAAGATCTGCCCTTCAAAGGCAAGCCTGCTGTGACCCATGTACTCCCACTGGACTCCATCTAGCAATATTTCATTCAGCTATGAACTCAACAGTGGATTGATCCATTGATGAGGTGAGCACCATCATGATGAAAGCACCTTCTGAAAACCCCACCTCCGAACATATGAACTTTTCGAGGGACATTTTATGTCCCACTTTATATCTATAATAACATACATAGTTACCAGAGTTTTCCTTGTTATTGATTTCTAATTTTATCACATTGTGGTCAGAAAAGATATTTGATATGACTTCAGTTTTTTAAAATTGTTGCAACTTGTTTCGTAGCCTATATAATGGTCTATCCTAGAGAATGTTCTATGTGCTGATGAGAAAGATGTGTATTTGACAACTGTTAGATGGAATGTTCTGTAGATGTCAGTTAGGTCCTTGTTTTAAGGTGCAATCTCACTCTGCTGTTTCTTTGTAGTTTGTATTATCTGGGTGATCTGGCTATTATTTAAAACAGGGCATTAAAGTCCTTAGCTACTATTATGGTCTGTCTCTCCCTTTATGTCCATTAATGTTTGTTTTATATATTTTGGTGGCTCTGATATTGGGAGCATAGATATTTAGAATCCTTATTTCCTTTTGTTGAATTGACCTTTTTATCATTATCTAAGACCTGTCTTACCTCTTTTTCCTGCTTTTGATATAGACTATTTCATCTGATGTAGGGATGGCTATTCCTGTTTTATTTTGGATTCTATTTGCAGAAAATTATTCCATCCCTTCACTTTTAGAGGTGAAAAGAGTTTCTCATAAGGAACATAGAGTTGGGGCTTGTTTGTGTTTTTAATTGATTGATTCTGTGTCTTGTAATTGGAGAATGTACTACATTCACATTCAAGATAATTATTGATGATAAGGTCTATAGACATTTTTAATTTGTTTTCTACTTTTTTGTTGTTTCTTTCTTTCTTCCCTTTTTACAGTTTTTATTTCCATATGATTAAGTGATTTACTCTAGTAGTTTGGGTTCTGCACTCATTATTTTTATTTTTTCTATTATAGATTATTCTTTTGTAGCTACCATGAGGGTTAAATTCTTTTTATTATAACAAGTCATCTTAGAATGAAAGTAACTAAATAAGATCACAAAGATAAGAAACAAAGAGACAAAGGATCAAGAGAAAATAGATATTCCAAAACAGCGCTGTGGGATTCTGCCCATCCCTGAGGAAAGTCACTGTTACTGGATCAGCCTAAGCTCCTATGTCACAACTGTGGCTACCAATGCTGTTAACCTGTGTCAAGCCCTGAGCCCACAGCCTGTCAAATTGAGCACCATGCTTTGTTAGGACCACTGCCTACTCTTCTAGGGCCTGACGATTGCTGAGGTGGATCTTGGCCCAAGACCACTCCAACCAGCAAGGTGATGCTAACTGGAGTAGAAGTCTGATAGACTGAGGTCATGTGTCTTCCCTGGCACTGGAGTTATTGCAGAAGGTCTCTCTGAAGGCCAGTCTGGAGGTGGAGGCTATTAGGATCTGTCCAGTGTTATGCTTCACTGACTCAGCACTGATTTCCACAGCAAGTCTTGTGCTTATTAGTCTTTCCTACTTCCAAGAAATGGGGTCTTGCAAAAACTGCCCAAGGTTATAGAAGTTTTGATGAAGGCAGTCCATTGACCTGATGCTAAGCATCACACCTGAGTTTCACAGCTATAAGGACATCCTCTGTATTAAGGAAACATGGAAGTCATACCATGGTCATGCAGTGATGCAGTCCAAAATATAAGTCCTACCACCAGGGTGCAGGTCTGTGCCTGGTGTTGAAGCAATCATATTGCCAACCTGGGAGCATCTACTTGATGGCAGGGCTGTCAAGAGGCTCTGTCAATAAGCTCTGGCTCGCACATAGAGCCTTCCTTTTCTAGCAGGTGTTGGGTCTCACCATAGTGGCCCCAGCACTGGATTCTGAGACAAAGTCCTCTCCTACTTTCCTGCCCAACTCCCTAGTGGGTGGAGTCATTTCCTGTTCTGCTGCTTCTGACTGGATAATGTGCGGTGGAGGTAGTCAGTTCTCTGGCATAACACCACTCCCAAGGTTCAATCCAAAAGTATCAGCCTTGTGTAAGGAGTTAGGAGGCTTTGCCCAGCACTGGGTTTCACTTTGGAGGGCTTGCTGCTGGGTTTCAGTCTAAAACATAGACTTAATTCTCTCTCTTTTCACCAAATGGGAGGTATCTCTCTTCAAGCAGGATTGCTTGGAGGGTGGGTGATGCTAGCAACCCCTGTTCTTGCCATTTTCAATTAGTCTTTTTGTTACACTATGGTCTATCTCTTGATTTCCTTAGTTCTTGAGATGGCACTTTGGAGATTGAATAGTTGTTCAGTCTGGTGTACACATGAGGAGATGATCGCCAGATCTTTATCACCATCTAACTCTGCCTCTCTGTGTTAAGATTGTTAAGGCAGGAATTGGAGGAACAAAAGGGCTAGTTTTGAGACCCATGTTGATCATATCTATCTTTTGGAGATAACTCTCAGCTCACAAAATATCATAAATCAAAATTAATGTTCCTATATTCAGCAAAAATTTCTACATATAATTAAAAATTCTTGCCTAAAAATTCACTTAATTTTGAGAAAATCTTTATGTCACTAATTGCTTTACTAATGAGTACTTGTCACATTACTTAGTATGATGTTTAATTTTAGAAGTCAACTTGACTGGTTCACAAGGTGACCCAGTATTTGGTTGAAGAGTATCCTGGGTGTTCCTGTGAGGGTGCTTTTGGGTGATATTACCATTTAAATCAGTATACTGAGTAAAGTATAATTACCAGCATAATGTGGGTGGACCTCATCTAAGCAGTTAAAAGCCTGAATACAACAAAAAGTCTGACCCTTCTCAGAGTAGAGAAAATTTTTCCTTCTTGTTCACCCTTAAACTAGAATATCATCATTTCTTTTTTCTTTTTTTTTCCTGGCCAATGATTTTAACTGAAATATCAATTATCTGTGGGTTTTGAGCTTGTCAGCCTTTGAATTAGAGATATACACTCAACTCTCATAGTTCTCAGGTTTTTGACTGAAACAAAAACTAAATCATCAGGTTTCTTGTGTCTGAAGTTTGCTACCTCACCCTGAAGGTCTTGGGACTTACCAGGACTTATAATTTGGTGAATGAATTTCTTACAATAAATCACACACACACACACACACACACACACACACACACACACACACACACACATTCTATTTCTCTGTATAAACTTGTTTAATGTACTTAGTTTTGCAGAAAAATAATACAATCAAGTTATTATGATATAAGCTTTCAGGCAATTGTAAGTCGGTTTAATTCAGTTCCTTCAAAATATATTAAAATGTGTCAGTTGGTGGGATCTTTAATGGAACTATTGCTATCCCTTTTTAAAATTCAAACAGATCTGGCCATATTCATAGCACAGGACTTTTCTAAATGTACTTTCAAATATGACAGCCTTTTCCAAGATGATGACTTTGAAACCGATCGTGAAGGCAGTATCAAACAATTTTTCATTTGCTTTTTTGATTGCTCTTTTTATTGTTTTGCTCCTAGTCAAGACAGCTCTCCTTTTAGCTCCAAAACTTCTGACAATTTTCCTTCAAAATTTGCATGATTGACCTTTACATGTTGCTTAAAAAGATTTTATATAGTAATTGTGCCATATTTTTTTCACAAAACACATATTGAAATTTAGATGAATTTGCATCTCCCTCAGTAATACAGACCATACTTTAAATAAACATCTAAGTATATCCTCTGTTTTTATATTGATGACTGCTACTTAGAACTAAGTCACTAACTGTGGCTGAGAAATGCTATCATCTTTGCTTTCAAGTTTTTATGTGCAAAGCCTCAGGCACTAGACAAAAAAGTGCCAAGTTTTCTAATCTCTTGCTATAAAATAAAATGTTTCTACTTCCTGGGCTTTCATGATTGAAACATATGATTGGCTGCCTGAGCAAGTAGTGTTCTGCTTGGTTTTGTTTGCACAGGTAAGCAGTAAAATCTTTAAGAATATAGATGAGGAACTTATTTTATTCCAAGTTGTAAGTAAAATGCTCACCTCTAGAAAGCACACCATGCACATGCTATGCAGCATCCCTCCCCTTATGCAGCATCACAAAATATCCCAGGTGGTATGTTGTACCCTGCTGAGGAATCTGGTTTACTTCCCCGACACATCTGGTCCTCCTTACAGTGAAGTTTTCAAATTGCAATTGAAGCGACTTTTTTGCCCATAAATATATGATTTTTATAATGTATTCTGGTTTGGATTTAAAATCCAAAATGCTCATTTGTTGGAGACTAGGTCCCCAATGTGTCGGTGTTTGGAGGTGGGGCTTTTGGAAAGTACTTGGCTCATGAGTGTTCTGACTTCATCAATGGATTAATACATTAACCCATTTTTAACTTAATGCCATTTTTGGGAGGTGGTAGACAGATTAGGAGGTGGGACTTGGAGGAAGCAGGTCACTGGCATCATCATGCCCTAGAAGGTTATATCTTGTCTCCACCCCTTTCCCTCTCTTTTTCTGTTCCCAGCTGCTTTGAAGTTAGCAGATTTTCTCCTCCACTCTCTTATTCTGTGATGTTTCTGCCTCACCACAGGCTTAGAAATAATGGAAGCAAGTGACCATGGACTGAAACTTCTGAAACTATGAGCCAAAATAAATCTTTCCTCTTTAAGCTTTCTTTTTCCCCCTCAGTTATTGTGGCACAGAAACAGAAAGCAACCTAGCATATAATATCATTCCACTGCCTAAAATACTTGAAAAGGCTTATGATGTCTCGTTTTACCATATAAGACAAAATTCTCAAGCCCAGTTTACAAAGCTTATGCAGGCTCATCACATATTTTTCTCTGTCAATGTCTTTGGTTTCATCAGTTATCATTTATTTCCTCATGTTCATCCCACCATTTTCTCAGATCCCTGAGCCTCTCATATTCTTTTCCTCTGGATCCTTACTTCTGCTGTTTCTTCTGACCAAATCACGGCCTCAGGATTTCTCATTCCCCTTCCTTCTTAGACAAGTTTAGGTCAGTTCCAATCTCCCCCAACTCTTGGACATGAACATTTAAAAATAATTTCTACTTCCCAGTTTCAGCATTTGTCAGATCATTTAAATTCCCTGACTGGTTATGTTTTCTGTGACCTACTGAAGGCAGAGATGCGCTGTCTTTTTCTGTTATCTGCCTTAATTTTTGTCTTTAACATAGTGCTTTGCATATGGTTAGGCCTGAGTATATAGCTAAATTAATGAATGCTTGTTGTGACAATCATCAATCACTAGACAACCAGGAGTCAGCATTGTGACTGGAATATCAGAACTTACCTAAAGCTTTAGCTCTTGCAATTAGCTTCCCATTGTATAATTTACTGCATTTTTCCCCCCTCATTTTGGTGGTGCTGGGGATTGTACACAAGGCCTTCACCCTGAGCTACATCATAAGCTCTTTTCTACTTTTTCTCTTGAGACGAGGTCTAATTAAGTTGCTAAGTTACCCAAGCTGGGCTTGAACCATTGATCCTCTTATACTGGGATTATAGGGGTGCACTACCATGTCCAGCTCTATCCCCTACTTCTTTCTCTGCCACCCAGGAGGAACCACATAGTATGTACATTATTAGATCTTTACAGTAGGACTCTGATTGCTTGGTCAGAGATGTTAATTTTTCCTGATATACATGCATTCTCCCCAAAGACTTTGAATACTGCTTTTCACGTTGCATTTTAATCATACTTCTCCCCAGTAGTCTGTAAGTATTTTAAGGGTGGTGAACTTGTCTGATTTCCACCTCTGTACTGGTTTAACATACAGTACATTTAATAAATTAAAAGTCTATTTGTCGTAAGGGAACCCAGGTCTCAAAAACACAGAATATCATATTTCAAGGCCATAATTACTTTCTTTCTTTTTTTTTTATGTGGATACCGGGGGTCAAATACAGGACCTCCCGCTTGCCAGCAGGCACTTATGCCGCTGAGCTATTTCACCATGAGGCCATAATTTCAAAACTGCTTTGGAGGCATAGAAAACTAGAAATCACAATTTCTGACACAGAAATTGATTATAAACAGATTCTTCTTCTTTCCAATCATTTAACAGCAATATGATGCTCCCTATTTTAGAAGACATAGCAGACCATCAGTAACCACTTAAGAAACTTCGTGATTCTGTTTAACAGATGCAGCCAGTCATGGTGGCATGTGCCTGTAATCCTACCACTTAGGAGGATTGTCCTGAGTTCGAGGCCAGCCTAAACTACATAGTGAGTTAAAGGTGAGCCTGAACTACATGGCAAGACCCTGTCTCAACAAAGCAAAAAACAAAACAAAACAAAAACAAAACAAAACAAAACAAAACAAATCAAAACAATGGAGCATCCTTTAGGCCCACATGACAGAGATGTTTAGATTTCACCTTCTCTAAAGGAGATGGCTCAGGGCAAAGTGATATTGTAGAAGTAAGACAAGTAGTCTGTTTTCTGAGTTTGGACTACATATGTATCTCCATGATGGTAGATTCTCTCTCTTTCTCCTTGAAACTTTTTATTGAGGTAAAACAAAAATACATGTACACAAGTCATAAATGTATAGCTAAATGGATTATCACAAAATAAATACTCTCTGGAACTGCCATGTAGTCCAAAATATAAAAGAATATTACTAGAATTCCAAATACCACCACTATGCTCCTCTCAATGCTTCTCTTCCTTCCACCATACCCACTGCCCCTTGTAAAGTATATAAAGAAGAAAATGCCGCCATGTCTAGAAAGAGGTTTTACATAATCTAACAGAAGCAGCGAACTTTTTCAAACAGACACAATCAGTGGATTAAGGGGCTAATGCAAGCAGACTCTTATGGAAACTGAAAAGAGGAAAGCTTCAGACCTGTGGGCCAAAGGGGTGGGGGGAAGTCTTCACAGAGAAAATTACATTTAAAGAGCATTGGAAAATATTTTCCTCTGTTAGAAAGGGGAGGAGAGTAGAGTTCTTCAACCAGAGGAAAAGTACTGTCAACATGGCAATGAGAAGAAAGGAGCTGACGTTTGCGAAAAAGACTGTTAGTCCGCTGTGATACAGTTAGATTTCATCCTCAGTTGTACATTAGAATCACTATTAGCCCGTTTGTAGGGCACACTAGATCTAGACTTGAGTTCTTCAGGGATCCAGGGATTAGGCCAACATGTACCTTTTGTTTATAAACCTCACAAAATCTTGGTGTGCAAACAAGATTGTAAAGACATCAACCAGAGGACTGAGTGCCTTAAACAATGTGAAATAGCATAAGTTATGCATATGGGGGCCAGAACAGACTGTGGAGAATTTCGAATGCCAAAGTCTATATTTTGGGTTGTACTCTTTTAGCATGGTGATTTCCAAGTTTGTCTGATCTTAGGAGACTTGGAACAAATTTAACTTTCTGGTCCCTGCTCCAAACCTTCAAACTATGAATTGAAATAGGGCTAGAGATGAATCTTTCTTTTCTTCTTCTTTGTTTCCTTCCTTTCTTCTTCCCCCTCCACTCCTATCTAATGCCTTCTTTCCTTCCTTTTTCCCTCTCTGCCTACTTTTCTTCCTTCTGCCTTTTTTCTCTCTTTTTCTTCCTATCTATTCAAAGAATTCAGATGATTTTCATGATCCCTCCTATCAAGGAAAAGTTTTAGACTTTTGGGAGTCACATCTACTCATAGATTATCTTAGCATGTATTAATTGGTTGAAAAGGGAAAATATTTAAATGAGGATGAGGAGATGCACACTTGTTCTGGAATTTGGGGGCTTACTGATTACTAGAGACTTTGGTTCACTTCATAATCCTTGTATGAGACAATACCCAATGCATAATTGGTGCTCAAAGGTGTTTTAAATGAATGGATGGATTATTAACTCACTGGGCTGGACAGGGTGGACACCTGAAGTACATTTCCATGGGTAAAATAAAGGGGATGTGGCAAAAAACTGAGAGTGGAGTTGGGGAACAGGGAGCACTGAGCATGACTTGGAGGCTTCTAGCACGAATGCCTGGTAAGTCAGGAGGGCAATCATGGAGACAGGCTGGTGTTCCTTAGGTTCAGACTTGAGGAAAAGCCAGGTATAATAATGCATGTGGGCTGTCCAAGCACTCTGGAAGGCTCAGACATGAAAAATTGAAAGTTCAAGCCCAGCCTTCAACTTAGCAAAATTCTGCCTCAAAATAAAATAATAACAAAAAGCAAAAGACTGAGGATGTAACTCAGTGTGAAGCCTCTGGGTTCAATCCCTAGTTTAAAAAAAAAAAAGCTTTGCAGAAAAAGACTATTTTTTTACTATTTTTTAAAGAAAGTTACCGACAAATGACATTATTTAAACATCACAGAACCTCATATAGTTAGTTCCTCTCTGTTTATGTTAGTTACTTTCTCATTTTGAGAACAAAATAAGGGACATCCACAACTCAAAGGATGAAGAGATTTTTTAGTTCATAGCCAGCTGGCTTCAAGGCACGGTCCATGGCAGAAGGGAAAGAGCTCAGCCACGCCCACAAGAAGCAGAGAGAGAGATCAAGGTAGGAAGAGGGAGATACTGTATACTCTTCATGACAGTTAACTTATTGTGTCAGCTTGAAGAAGAAACACTCAACTAAATTGGATCAGCATAGTTATGGGTGTGGCTGAAAGGATTTACTAAAAACAGAAGACCCACCCTGAGTGGCAGTAACCAATGACTTGTTGCCTGAATGGAATAAAGGGGAAACAAAGAAGGAAGGCTCACTTCTGTTTCTTCAGAGGAGCTCCAGTCTTTACCTTTACTTTCACCATGGACATCGTCTCCTGGCTTCCAGTGCAGACACTTCAGCTTTCGGCACAGACCCTTTGGACTCCTGATACAGATTTGCATGGGACACTACAGTGAGTTCCAGGCCTGGATCTTTTGGATCTCCAGCACACAGACAGCCCTTTTGTACTTTTCCACTGATTCTGTGGGTGGCCACTGTAAGCCAATCTTGTAAATTCTTATATATTTGTGTATCTTGCATTAAATGTGTTTCTCTAGAAAGCACAGATGAATATAGGACATGCCCCTAGTGACACACTTCTGACAAAGCTTCACCTCCCAACGTCACACCGAGCTATGAACTCATTATTGGACTAATCCATTAATAAATATCACAACCCAAGGCCCAATCACCTCCCAAAAGCGCCACCTATGAGCACAGAAGGCTTTGTGGGGACGTCTAGATTTAAACCACATCATCTTTTGTATTTCTATGTATTCAGAACAACACCCCTAACACAAGTCTTATTCTCACTCAAACGACATATACTAACACCAGGAAATGGGTCATTCATTTAAGGTCTAAACCTCAGATTGGCAAAACCAATTTTCACTCCTGTCAGATTCTCTTTATTTGCTTCATTCTCCTTCTTTACTCAGAGTGACTATTTCCTCCTCTGTAATGACTTTACTATATGGAAAAAGAGAACATGACAGAATGAAATGATGGATGTCTGATGTTCTTATATCTGCTGGGAAGTCCTGAATGAGTGGTATAACTTGGTACTAGAGTTTGAAACAGAAGGGTAACACTCTAATTGAACCTCTTCCTCAAACAACAGGAGTAGTAAAAGAGTGGAATTTCAGAGCAGTTCAATTTGAGAGCCCTTGTGGCTGCTCAATTTGAGAACTCCACATAACAATTACCGGTATGTTAACAGATCATAGGTGAGTCTCGATTTTTCACCTCAGTGAACATTTTTCTGGAAATAAAACAAGCAGTACTTTCTTTCTTTATTACAGTAAAACTGCCACCAGGCTTCATTTAATAAGAATTAACTGTGAATAAATTACAGCATCAAACTATGCACCATGACATGACTTGGTGTGAAAAATCTTGGCAGCTGCAAGTTTACTTGAAGTTAATTCAAGCTGAGCTCAGTAGAAAGAACCTTAATTACTTCCTGGAACCAGTGAACCTATTTTCAGTTCTTGCTGCCACTAGAATCACAGTTTACTTGAGTTACCAGTAAATGCTCATGAAAGGCAGCAATGGGAACCGACCACAGAAATGGGGGTCAAAATTTTATTTTTGGATTTGCCTCTGGCTTTTATTAGTAAGCATGTCTCTACAAATTGGCTTGAGAAAGCACAGCTGGATTTAGAAGAATCTACATTTTATATTTAGAAGGAAACAGAATCATCTAACTTTTACTCCCTGTAAAGACAACCTTCCCTGCTTTGTCATTTCTGACAGATAGTCGGCATCTACTTGTTATAGCTCTCTGACCAGGCTGCTTTACCTCCAAAGCCAGCTCATTCTTTCAGTAAGACCAAGTTTTAGTAACTCTTGTCAAAATCTAGCTGATTTTAACAGTATATCTAGTTCTGTGAATTAGAGTTTCTCAAACTTCACTGATTAGTATCATGTGGTATACTTGAGGGACTTACTGATTACCTGACCATTTCCCCTGGAAAATTCTGAACCAGAAAGTCTGAGTGTCTCAGTTACTTCCCTTGTTGCTGAGACAAAATATCTAACACCCACAGCTTTAAGGAGAGGTTTATTTGGCTCACTTTTCAGTCCACAGTTGGTTAGATACAAGGTATAGCATAGAGGAGCTGCTCATAGCAAGGCAGCCTGGAAGCAGAGAACCAAAAATAGGATGAGGAGGGAGATAAACCCTTCCAGGCCATGCCCCTAGTGACCTACCACTTCTGACCAGACCCCACTACTAACAGCAAGCCAGATATAGGCCCCCATAATCTAATAATCATCTTCTAAAAGCTCTGCTATGATCACATGAGGCTTTTAGGGAAACACCTAGATACAAACCATAACACTGAGTTTGGGCCCGGTATTTGCAGTTTATCTCATAGCTGATGATTATTGCTTTTGGTAATGTTTGGAAAATACTTCTCTATGTCTTAGACTTGAGTGTGCATGTAAAAACCACCTGGAATCTATTAAAATGGAGATTCTAGTGGTTCCAGTCTAGGCGGGACCTGAGATTCTGCATTTCTAATGAGATGTGCGGTGACACAGAGGTTGCTGGTCTGTGTAGCAAGACTTGAATAATGTCAAACTTCCCTTTTAAGGTGATAATCCTAAAATACTTTTAGAGACAACAATCTGTCATTAGCTTTTATTTCTCTGTATCTCTAAGCTTAATGCCCTTGGTTACTTTAGTAATTTTTCATATGCAGTACAATATACAGTGGTTCCTACACCCTTTATCATCTTGGTTATTGTCTTCTGAATTCATTTTGATTTGCTGATGTTTCTCATAAAATATAACGTGCATGAACTCCTAAAAATTTCCTTCCGTACTTTGAAAATGGTACTCATGCTCAAATAATTTAATCTGATTTTCACCCATTATTAGATTATATAAAATTTGTGATCTACTAAATAATGTAAATCTTTCTCACTTAAACTAACAAACCATAATCTTCTGGAAGCCAATTTGATTTTATTTTGGTTGGTACATACTAAACCTTATTCTTATTAAATTTCCCATTACTTTACATTTTTTAGAAAAATTTGAATTTTGATTGTGTCAACTATAATATTAACTCTCCTTTCCAGCTTTATTTCATTCCTCCTAGTTCTTCATTTTTGTCTTTTATGGAATGGTGAAAATAAAAGTACAGCACTTTCTAGCACATTAACAGAGATTATTACTATAAAAAACAAGTTTCTAATCTGTGTACTTTGAGTGTGGTCTTTAGACAACCGGGGTTATGCTTAATATTATTCCAGTTTAGCCATTATTTTTAATAGAGGCTTCATTAGCATTTCAGGTAGGACAGTTCCTTTTTATGTTGCACTGCCTTACACCCTGGAATTTATTTAGCATCCTTGAATATTACACTCTAAATGCCAACAACATATCCTATTTTGTGTTGGAAACACAAAAACACATCCATGTTTCCAATGGGGTACCATACCTCTCCTGATAAAGAACTGATATAGCTTAAACTGATACAGTTTGTAGAGTTTATCATGAAAAACATTATTCAACATTTTGATGAAAACCACTTTCTTTGTATTGTTCTAAAACCACTGCTTGTTTAAAGAGTAAGAACACTTCTTTTACTTACTTTGACTATGGTAGTGGGACTGAGAATTGAGACTACCTGTGCTGATGTAATTTAACTGCTTACCCAGAAAGATAATCTTGCAAGCCTGTAAATGGTTCCACTTTTTTTTTTTTTTTGCTTCAAGTAATTTTTGCAAATTAATTTGCCTTGGTAAATAATTTAGACCACTGTTCATTCACCTGGACACACAGCTTGCTATTAAAATGTATTAGTTAGCTTTTCATCCCTGGGACCAAATACTTGACATATACCAGGTACAGGAGGAAGGGTTTATTTTTGCTCATGGTTTCCGTGTTTTTAGTCCATGATTAGTTGAGTCCAAGGAAGGGACATCATGATGGAAGGGGACTGCAGGGCAAAGCTGCTTGGTTCATGGTCCCCAGGAAGCATAACAGAGAAACAAAAACAGAGGGGAAGGGGCCAGGCACCGGATATAATCCCCCAAATTATGTCTCTGTGACACACTCAGACACACCCAGAAGTGTGCTTTACTCATCTCCTAGGCAGCTCCTAAGCCAATCAAGTTTACAAATTAATCTAAATAATCAAAATGCTTGCATCACTGGTGAAACAATCTTATATGACTTGTTTATAAACTTTTCCAAACCTCAATTAGTTGTCCGTCTTTAAAGACTTGCCTTCAGCCTTTTAATCCGAATAGCAAAGCCCCAACCTTCCTTGACTTATCTATCCCTTCTGAGACACTGTGGAGAGTACAAGGTAGAGAGTAAAGCTAATGAACTCAATTTTGTTGGACTAGCAGGTTTCTCTGGTGGTGTTTTTAAATGTTTATTGACACACTGTTTATTGATAAAGGATTTTTAATATTTCTGATGGTGAACTGTTAATGATTTGGTCCTTTAAAGATCTCAAATACTTGCTCCAAACTTGTTTGTTAAAGATTGATGTACACCTTTGCAGTTACTCAGAAAGAGGGAAAAAATAAATAGAAAAAGAGGAAAGGTATTGATAAAAAAAATCAAGGAAAGAAGCAGGAGGCAGGTGGAGGAGAAAGCAGAGATGACAAAAAGAGAAAAAAAGGAATAAGAAAACAATGTGGGATGTATTTAAGAAAGAAGAAAATGTAAAAGGGAAAAAGGGTACAAAGAGAAAACGTGTATGACTCTTTTTATCATTGGAAGAGGCTGTGACTCTTTTTTGATCCCAGCCAACGTGATTTCTGCTACAAATGCAGACAGAGAAGGAAGGCACTGAAAATTATCAGGTACAGAGGATGAACACAAGGCTATGACTCGTCATTTAATTCCTTATTTAACAGAGTGCTTCTTTGCAGAGATGGTTTTTCATACCCCCAAATCTGTAGGACAACATTTGGGAATAGATGAAGCTGAGACTTTTAGAGTCTGACTATAATTGATGTTGATTAATGCATGCAACAGTTAATTACGGGTTATTCTTAGCCTTTTCTATAATTTTTTATAATGTGGTGCATTGCACATTTCTGGGCCTTTTGTTTTTCTGGACACAGGTAATCAGATATTCCTTCTTCATTCGTTCAGAATGTGTTCTCCCCTTCTTCCCAAGCCATTATATTGTACAGTATGGGACTCCCTCTTACAGATTCTGGGATGAACTCTTGTACCGTCTGTGCAAAAAGCTGGTTCTTTCCATTTAAAATGTTTTATTGTCATATATGGACCATAAGATAGAAATGAAGAATTTAATCTCAGCAGAAAGCCAGTTTGTTAATCTAAGCAAACTTTATTTAACAACTTCATAATAAGCAGAAGCCACAAATTAACTTTCCTGACTGTGGGAGCTTTATGCTAAATGAGCCTTTATAAAGTACCAAGAATATCTTAAACTGCAGGCCTGGGCTGCATTATTGATACTAGCAGCTCTTTCAAGGATAGAAAGCCAATAACTGGATGGATGTGAACTAGAACCAGTTTATGTGGGTTTGAGCATAGATCCAGGAAAGAAGATAAAACCAGGTGAGAGAGGAGTGGAGTGGTGGTGTAAATCCATATCATAAACACCAGGGACACTGGCCAAACTCAAATCCAAGTAAAGGGGACAGGTTTCCAAGAAAATAGTTCTAAATGAGACAGACATTTTGTGTAGCGTTATGAACTTGTAAGCAATAGAGGGGATACTGGTGAGAGGTATGAGTAATGACCAGGAGCTGAGGCCAGCAATTTAGTGTTCCCAAGGGGAGGTAAGTGTATGGCTAGCCCAGAAGAGACAATGAATAGCATTAGTATAGGTCAAACAATTTCAGCAGGATGCTCTTATGAGTACCTGGTTGTTTTGAACACTTCTAGAAGCTCATTCATCATGCATGGCAGGCATGAAATATTTCCAAATTCCACTTCCTAGGATGAGAACTGTTAATACATTTTTGGCTGCTTCTCATACTGGTTGGGGTTTAGCCTGCAGGTGTGCATAGATCATTATATAATTGGGCTAAATAACCCATGACTAATGTTAAAGTGAGAGGGGGATTGGGATGGAGGTAGAGAGTGACAAAGAGTGGCCAGATTCTCTGTAGTGTGTTCTGTTGAAAAGTCTCTCCTCATAGTTTATAACTCCAGGTTAAGAAATCTAGCATTATAATCAAATATTATTTGCAATAGTTGTTACATTGTAATAAACTAGAAAATGATCCAAGCATATACTTAGGGTATCTTATTAAATTATCCCCAAAGCTATGTGAACTAGGCATTATCAGTTTTCACTGATACAAAAAATAATGAGGTAGAGAGAAATAAACACCTTCCCTTTGTCTGGCTTCAAGTTCTGTCCTCTACTGTTATATATCTTATTTTGGAGACATTTTTTCTTATATTGTTTATGGTACACAAAATGCCTGCATAAATTGACTTCACAAATAACTATTGGTAACATTGAGCAACCAAATAATAATTAGGTAAGTTAAATTCAAAGAAAGATCCTACATACTGATATCCTAAGGAAAGGTCATTTCTGAGACTACCTCCATAGACCTAGGTAGTTACAGTATATACATCATTTTAGTGTGATGTTGCCATATGATTCTATGTAGATCGTCAATAAGTTAAATGAAGTAATTTGCATATTTATCAGTTAGCTCTATTCTCTTAGATGAAAGAACAACAGAAATTGTGTTCTCTTCCATTATTACAGTGGTTTGTGCTGTTGTGTTTTTCACAACTTTAACAATAGGTCTTCATCTAACAGTAACACTTAGTAGGCAATAGCAATATCTCTTCTGTGTTCTGTTTAATGTCCAAACATTAAAATTTTATGAATGACTGCAAATAGATAACAAGTGCCAATGCAAGCCCCAGTTGCTATTGTTCAGCAGTATTTGCTCTGCAGCAGTTTTCTGAGCTCTGCAAACACATCTTCCATCTGGCAGCTGGCTATGTTTTCAATTTTTTCTCTAAGAAAGCCCTTAGGCAATGGCATTTTATACATTGTGCTATTCAGGGTAAGTGAATAGCCTATCAAATCTTCTGAAGGAGCCCTAACGATCAGCGCTATTGATGAATTACAGAAAAATTATACAAGTATATTTGAATATTTCTTACTTATTAACATAATATGTGGGAAAAAATCCTTAAACAAGAAGCATGGGTTTTGTCAAAAAACTGTTTTTTCTACTTCTCATTAATGATTTATAGTCATCTGTTGCTTCCCAGTCTTGCAGTTTAGGCATCACAAGTGAGCCTGCAGCTCCAAACTCAACTATACCCTAAGCTTAAGTTGGTAAAGGTAGCCAAATGTACACCACTTTCTCAGCCTTAGACTTTCATGTTACTTGTTGCATGTTCAATATACAGTGTGCTATAAATGAAATTTTAATCCATTTGTTTTGGTGGAGCTGCGATCTCCCCCATCCTTGGTCACACACCACTTGGTTACTTTGTACATGGGCTTCTGCCTTAAATTTCCTGTTCACATGAAGATCAGTTTATTTATTGATGTTATTTATACTTGCCTGTCTTATTCCAGATAACTCCCCCACCAAAGCCTTATGTGCATATCTATTGTAATTGACTGAAATAGCTCTTTCAACAGACAATGGATTAAAAGAGTTGGCTTTAATTTACTAAGAATAACATGGAATTGTATGCTAAAATTTGGTCCTCGATCCGGTTCTGTCTCTAATTTATGACCTTATGTGAAGCAACCACCTACTTACCCTGAATCTCAGTTTGCATATCTGTGAAATGAGAAAGGTAGAACTTTGGAATCTGTAAGAGGAAGAGATGTTTAGCTAGCGTGTTGTTCCCTACCGAAAGAAGATTCCTTTACATCTGTGAAGATTGTCCTTCCTTAACTCCTGCACCCAGATTCACAAAAATATATTTTTTATGACAGTTATAATGCACAATGAAGAAATAATAAATTCAACGATATAGAAATATGCGTAATCCTAATCCTAACACAGTATCCCTAATCCTTTCTAAAAAATAAATTTTTATTATAAAAATGTGGGGACAGTTATAATGCACAATGAAGAAATAATAATTTGTTACTATTTTTTTGCACTATCTTTTCACAAGAAAATGCATCCTACAGTAAAAGAGAAATGCAGCCTTGTCAGATGAGGCGAATTTAATTGCATGATGTCTATTTAGGTTGACCAAAATTCTGTATTTGTTAGATGCCTACTAAAATGACCTTTAATTCCCAGTAAATCAATAATTCACTTGGTTTTGTCAGAAAAAACAGTCAAATAATAAATTGATGTAGTCTGTGAATTTAAGGAAGTGGCTTTATAATCAAGATAATTTTCATGCAATCAACACAATAGTTAATACAGAGTCTGGTTTTACACAGAATTTTAGCTTCAAAGATTTATCTACCGTATTCAAAATACCTGCTGGAGGATAAAAAGAATCTATAACTAAACACCATCCTCTTTTGAGCAAATAAAAAAAAAAAAAAAAAACTCCCTCTGGCATGTAGGAAGCATGAATTTGGGACTGACATATTGGAAGCACTACAAATAGAGGAAATAAACAAAGCATTGGTTTGAGGAAACAAAAGATTAAAGTAGAAGTACTATAGTAAGATAATGTAAATATTTTTCATTTTAAGCAGGTTCTTCCTATAATCTGAAATAACTAACATAAGGATTTGAATGGAAGTTGAATTAAACTGATTTTAATAGTTTCATATACTATTACAAATGGAGTCTATAGAATTTTTTAAAGAATATCTCACTTACAGTATTAACTTTTTCAACAATATAGAAATATGCATAATCCTAATCCTAATACAGTATCCCTAATGCTTTCTAAAAGTAAATTTTTATTATAAAAATGTAGGGCCAGTTATAATGCACAATGAAGAAATAATAATTTCAACAATATAGAAATAGGCATAATCCTAATCCTAATACAGTATCTCTAATCCTTTCTAAAAAATAAATTTTTATTATAAAAATGTGGGGCAGTTATAATGCACAATGAGGAAATAATAATTTATTATTACTATTTTTTGTACGATCTTTACACTGAGCCATACCCTCAACCCATTTTTTAATTTTTAGCTTTTCTTTTTAAGAGCCTACCATTGTTCAGGTTTTATTCATAACCATAAACTTAACTCTGCAATCCAGCTCCATCTGAAGGGATGCAAGGAAAATATGAAAACCAAAGAACTGCGGTAAGTATACAGGTGATGGTATGTTTTGAACAGGTGGGGTTGAGGGTGCTCTCCTGAGCTAGAGGAATGGTCTGGTTGTTGTGATACACACAAGTCACCCACGTTAGAGTCGTCCACAGTTGCTGATGGCGATCTTCTTGCTGGTCTTGTTCCTGGACCCGAAGCTCTCCATGGCCACCATAGTGTTCATGCCCTTTTTCGCCTTCCTGAAGGTGCCATCTAATCACTCAGTCTTGGCAGTGCAGATGAAAAACTGGGAACCGTTTGTGTTTGGTCCAGCATGAGACAGGGTCTCACTATGTCACTAAGTTGCCCTCACTAAACTTGAACTTGTGATTCTCCTGCCAGCCTCCTAGTGTGCTGGGATTACAGGTGTGCACCATCCTGCTCGGCATGAATAAAAATTTATTCTTAACTTTAATAAATATTAATATTTAGAGATTTTTCTCTTAGTGTTTTTTATGTGTGCACATGCCAGTTTATTTTGCAAACTCAGTATACCCAGTGTGGTAAAAAATTACAGTGAACATTTAAAATTTTTAAAGAACTACAGTAAAATGCATATTGCAGCTGGGTGTGGTGTACACCTTTATGTCCAGCACTGGGGAGGCTGAGGCAGGAGGATTATCATGAGTTCGAGGCCATCCTGGGCTACATAGGTAGACCATGTCTCAAAAAACAAAACAAAACAAAACAAAATGAAAAAGACACACTACAATTAATTTCCCTTAAAATACTCCCCCTTGCTTCACACACATTTATCCCATCACTCTTGTCACTTTCTGAACCAGTTTTGGAAGTCTTTTTTCATGACTGTCTTTAGTAGTGTTGTTCTGGCTGCCTAGAAGTCCTGAATAGATTCAAAGTATTTACCTTTTATGGTCATTTAAATTTTTTTATATTTATTAGTACATGTTTGCAGTTCATAATGATTACATTCATCATGGGGAGTTGGTTCATGTACATAATACATCTAATTTTTCATCTGTCCTCTTCTTCTCCCTTGCCCTCTCCCTCCATGTCTTGGTCTTTTTGATTTTGAAGAAGAACCAGAAGTCCCACGGTGCTAGATCCAGTGAATGAGGTGGATGAGGACCACTGTTAATGCTTTTATTTGACAGAAATAGCCATAAACATTTGAATCAATTCAGAACATTGAGGGAGCCATGAAAAGGCATTCATGATAGAGGAGGTGGGTCACCAGGAAGCCAGGTTCCAATGCTGGGAGGAATCTGCTCTTGCAAACCTCCTGGGTCTTTTTGTGGCCTTGAAAGAATTCAGTGAAGAACATAGATGGCCTTGAAGAAGTATAGGTAGAATTCATAGTAAAGTAGAGAGAGATCTAGGCCTTCAAGTGAGAAGATGGGCAGTGCAACAAAGGCATCTGCGCTGAGTATAAATTTAGATTTGTTTTTATGCACAGGAGAGTTACTCCTGGAGGTCTGGGAACTATGATTGCACCTTGAACCAATTTTTTTAGAGGTTACTTTGGAATTGAAAAAAAGTGTCTTGCTTTCCTTTTCATATGGTTAGTGTTCCCTCAGGGCCCTTAATCATGTAAGAAATCTAGGAAAAACATTAAAGAAAGATGAATTCTAGTCTAAATCAAGTCTCAGACTAAGACAGGAGTATCTTTAAAGAATGTTGCTCTCTCCCAGTATCACTAGCTTATAGGGTGTGGCAACCAGGAATGCCCTATGCCTTGTTTCAGAAAGAAAGGCCCCATTTCTTTAGGTCTGAGACCTAATCCATTATAATGCATAAATGTATTAGACACTGAGGTCTTTCTTTATTAACTATAACTGGCAAAGCAAGCAGTTTGGACTCCCCCTTTGTCCCTCAGGCCGCTAATGTCTAAATACCTGCCTAACAGTGTTACATGGTTTTAAAATTACTTCATTTGTTTATCTCAAAATAGACTCTCAACTTCCATAGTACAGGAAAACTGCGCAATGTATTCTTTATTTCTGAGGGCCTAATTTAATGAAGAAAAGGATGTGTCACTTTATGGGATGTCACAACCTTCCCTGGCTCTGACTCTTTATTATTCTGTAAATTAACTCTTCCTTTGTTACTTAATTTTCTTGAGGGCTTACATTTTCTTTAAAAATTTGCTGTTTTTTGAGAGTTATTTCCTATTAACAGTGCTTTCCTTTTCAGTAACATTTTTTTCTTTGGCTCTCTGTTGAAATGATCTTTTCTTTCTAACTTTAAAAGAGAAACTGGTTCATTTATAAATCCTTTTCACTCTGATAGCCCTGAAAAGATAATGTAATGTTTTCTAGTCATGTTTGTCAAAACTCAACAAACAATAGTCTGGAATTCAACAGACTTGTTTTATCTAACATCTAACGTCATTAGTTTTGATGTTTTTTGTTTATTCTTTTGGACCAGTTTACTCTCCTAATCTTTTCACAGAAAATTTTTATTTGCTTCAGTGATTTTTATCCCAAAAGAAAGTTGAAAACTTCTTTTTTCCTATAGAGCAATGCTAGCAGTGATTTCTGAAATTCTCATTGGCATCTACCAGATTATCCTGTCTTTAAATCTCATTTTAAAAAATGAATATTCATAATATCTTGAACTAGTTTAAAATTATATATATTTATCTCTCTCTATATATGTATTTATATATAGTCATGTACATATATATATATCAAAGAATAACTTTTAGGATAACAAATTGCGCATTAAAAATTAAGAGTCTTAAGAAATCATTTTATGGGCCATTGAGATGGCTCAGCGGCTTAAGCGCCTGCCCGGCAAGCGCGAGGGCCTGAGTTCGACTCCCAGAACCCACATACGAAAAAGGGGCCGGTGATATCGCTTAGCGGCATGGGCGCCTGCTAGTGCACGAGGTCCTGAGGTCGACCCCCCGGTACCCACAAAAAAAAAAAAAAAAAGAAATCATTTTACACATATCTTGTCATAAACTACCCTAATGACATCATTTAAAAATAAATCTTTTTCTTCATAGATGGTCATTGCAACATTATATCTAGAGATCACAATTTTCAGAAGTTTTAAATACTAATATTAAGGGAACTGAATAATTTAAAAATAATATTTAGAGTAATCTTAGTTAACATTGAAAATAGACGTGATAGTATTTAGCTGAAAAAACAGAAATTTTGTAACGAACACTTTAAAATGCTATTAGTGATTATATAGGAGAGATGAAACTATCTTGATTTGTAAGAATTTAAATACCACATACATAATTGGGGAACAATATAAATTTGCCTTAATGTGAAGAAAAATAAAAAGATTATCAATTTCTCTGTATACTACTTCGCACTGTTTTAATGGTACAGATAAGTGTGTTTATGTTTTTAAAACTAAATTCTTTGAAATCATCCTAAAGTGCATAAGCTTTCCAAATATATTCTTGCCACAGAACTATTTTGGAAAGATGATATTGTTCAAATATTTAGGTTGCTAAATAAAGAAAATTTTTCCAGATATCCAGCCAAAATCTAATGTTCTATGGTGATACCTTTATATGTAATAATTTTCCGGTCTCATCATAGCGAGATAGGAGATTAGGGTGTGGCAAAACGGCTCGGGAAGTAGACGTGACCTGTTAATTACAAGATCCTGAACACATGGGCAGAACAGTTCCCATAGCCTTGCATATGGACTTCTCATGAGAACTCGAGTAGGTTTTTAATAGGATAGTCTAGGTCTGACCTCATCCTGAGGCGTGGGATCCCAGCATCACTTCTCGGAACCTGTATATAGAAGTTCTCCCATTTCCTCGAGACTGTACAACATATAAGGATGCAGATGCCAGAGGAGCCCTCTATTGTGACTTCCCTCATGGTAGGCTGCCCTGCTTTTTCCAGGGTGTCCTTTTGTATTACTTTTTCCTCTTTTACTTGGCTCAAGCTCACTCTGTAAAGCCAGTTTCTCTCTCACTTTTCATGTTTATTTTTTTATAAATAAACTTTGCCACTGCTTTTTGCTCATTTTGTTCATTTCTTTGTTCAGGATGAGAAGAACCTGGAATCTAACTCCAGAGGGAGAGGTGAGCAGCGCAGAACCCGACAACATTTAATTTGCAAGCCACTTTTAGAAGGAACTACTTGATAACAGTAGCAGACACTCACGAAGTGAAGTGGAAAACACATGGAAAAATGAGATCCTACAGAATTCTAACATTTACCAGTAAATAATCTTGGCTATTCTTGGCTGTTTACATTTTCAGACCAAATTAGACTGAGCATATCCAGTTTTATATACACCTGTTGTTTTACTTGGAAATGCTGTAATTTACAGACCAATTTGCAGAGAAGAACTATATTTAAAATACTGAATTTTTTAATTCATGAAAATATTATATGTCTCTATTAATACCTCACAATAAAGTTTTGTAGTTTTCCCCAAAGATATTTTGAACCATTTTATTAGATACATTCCAAAGTTTTGGGTATTTTTAAAATCTACTGTAAATAAACCATATTTAAATTATTTTTAATCTTCTGTGGCTGGAATATAAAATACAGTTGATTTCAAATATTGATTTTGATTCAACAAACTTGTTGCATGGCTCTATTATTTAAAAAATTTTAGTAGATTTTAGAAATCTTTTTAGAAATCTTTTAGATTTTCTTTTATACCACAGTATCCTTGGACAATAATAGTTTTGTCTACTACTTTCCAGGATTTCTACCTTTTATTTTTTTCCCTTGGTTTATTACAATGGCTGGAACCATCAGAACAGTGTTGTAAAGAACTAGCACTACAGAATATTTTTCTCTAATTTTATTTATTTTTTTTTATTTATTTTTTTTTTGTGGGTACCGGGGGGTCGACCTCAGGACCTCACGCGCCAGCAGGCACCCGTGCCGCTGAGCGATATCACCGGCCCCTTTTTCATATGTGGGTTCTGGGAGTCGAACTCGGGCCCTCGCGCTTGCCGGGCAGGCGCTTAAGCCGCTGAGCCATCTCACCGGCCCTTTCTCTAATTTTAAAGGATAGTTTTCATTAAAGGATAGTTTTCATCATATTTCTTTAAGTATTATGTTTACTGTGGGTTCATTATCTGTGTTTCTGTTGGCAAATTAAGATAATGTATCATCTTTAGATTTAGTTTAAATTTTCCAAGTTTATAGTTTCCCAGTAATAGTGTTGAATTTTATGCTTCTTATGTGAACTTACAACTTGGAAATACTAATCATCAATTATAAATAATTTTTATATTATTGAGTTGTATGCACTAATATTTAATTTTTGCATCACTGTTCTTAAGTGGTATATTCTTATAATTTTATTTTTTCCAATTTTGGAATTAAATGTCATTTAAAATAAATTGGGGAATAATTCTCTGCAATTTTTCTATTATCTGGAATATATTGCATGTGAATGAAATAACTTCTTTCTTGAATTTTTGTCAGATCTCATCAGTAAGGCCATGTAGGCTTAAAAGTTTTCATTATGGAAAAGTGTTTGATTGATTCATTGTCTTTAGTGGCAATAGAACTATTTAGATTTTCTGACTTTATGAGTCAGCTTTGGTAATTCATTTCTCAGGGAAGCTATTATTCAACTTTTAAATTTATTGGAATAAAGTCATTCAGAGAATTCTCTTAATCGTTTTAAGTATTTAATGATTTATTTTCATAAATAATATTTTGTTAGAGTGTCAAGATAAATTTATCAATTTTTGAAAATCTTACAAGGAATTGTTTTTTGATTTGTTAATTCCAGTTTATATCTTGTATTTATTTATTTATTATTTTATTTTTGGAACTGGGAATCGAACTCAGGACCTCACACTTGCCAGGCAGGTGCTATGCCGCTGAGCTATACACCCGACCCCCTGTATTTATTTCTGAAATAAAAATAATTTAATTCTTATCCTGATTATTTAATTTTCTTTCATTTTCTTTGACTTTATTTCACTTTTTATGGATGCATGATTCATTAATTTTAGCTTTTCTTCCCTTCTAACATACACTTAAAGCAAAAATATTTGACCTATTTATTATTCTAATTTTATTCTAAGATATTGTATATGCAATTAAAATTATTTTCCAGGGCCAGTGATATAGCTCAGCAGCATAAGCGCCTGCCTGGCAAGTGCGAGGTCCTGAGTTCGACTCCCGGTACCTGCATATAAAAAAAAAATAAATTAGTTCCCAAAATTGATTTTGATTTCCTTTTTGACCTATGCTTTACTGAGGAGCATAACTTTAAATTTCAAAGATATAGGGATTTCTAGTTATGGCTTTGGTATTAATTTCTAGCTTACTCTGCATTGAGAATATGTTCTCTGGATTATTTAATTATTTTAGAATTTATTGAATCTGTTTTATGATATAAAAATAACCAAATTTTTACATTTCTTTAAATTAAGGAAGATCCTAGCCAGGATGGTGACTATAATTCCAAGCACTTGTGCCTGCAGTCACAGCACTTGTGGAGACTGAGGCAGCAGGATCATTAGCTTGAGCTTAGCCCAGAAAACTTGCTAAGATCCCTTCTCAAAAAAGAAAAAATTATAAAAGGTTTAGGATGTAGTTCAGTGTGAATGGCATGGGTTTAACCCCCAGACCATCAATGAACAAACAAACAAATAAATAATTAAGGAACCTTAAATAAAATACCTTAAGTATGTGATTTAGAAAAAGAATGATTCCTTCAGTTATTTACTTATACATGTTCAATAAGATAAATTTTGTTAGCTATGTTGGTCAAATCTCTACTATTAAAAACTTTTGTCCTGCTTATATGCTATTGTTTTAGTTATTTTTGCCATTGTTGAGACAAAATACCCAACATCCAAAGTTAAATGAGGAAAGGTTGACTTAGCTCACAATTTATAGAGGTTTCAGTCCATAGTTGGCTGGCACCAAGGCAGAGGGGCATCACAGAGGAGAAAGAGTTTATAGCAGACAGAAGACAGCCAAAGCAGCAAGAAAATCCAAGTGACCTTATAGTTTTTTCTGCCACTTTTATATTCAATCTAGGCTTTGGGGCTTAGGGCAGGTGCCAAACCAATCAATAGACTGATTTAGCAATCACACATTCTTAATCCCAGCATCGCACACTCTGGATCCAGCCACCTCTGAAAAAGCCCCCACCTATGACCACATGAAGCTTTGGGGGGACATCTAGACCCAAGCCATATCAGCTATTGTGCGTTGAAATGCATATACTATAATTTCAATTATTACTGGGATTTATTTATTTCTCTTATAGTTCTGTCATATATTTTCCTCATCAATTCTGAGCAAAAGGTTTTCAGTTGTTACACATTCCTGCTAGATGAAACTTCTGTCACTATAAGTGATTTTTTTTTTTTTTTTTTTGTACTGGGGATTGAACTCAGGGCCTTCTGCATGCTAGGCAAGCACTCTACCACTGAGCTACATCCCCAAATCATTTTATCCTCAGTGATCATTTTATCTCTAGTAATGCATTTAACTTACAGTATATCATGATGAAATTTTATGGCAGCATCTGTTGCCTTTCAGTTATTTTCTACTAATATGCTTTTAGGTATGATTTCTTAAGAAACCACTAATTCTATATTACTGCACTGTCCAAATGTTATTCAGTAATGAATAATGAATGACAGTAAGTAAGTCCTCACCTCACACACTTGTTTTGCAAAGATGCTGTGAAGACCAGAGGGCAAGTCCATCACTAATCTCTCATTTCACAGGGCTAAGTAGGAATGATAATAGCAGTTGGGCAGAACCTAATGCATTATATATAAATAAAGAATTTGAATAAAACTATATGTCTTTGCAATAATTTTAAGTCAAAACTTTTAAAAACTTTGAAAAATTCATTCAATAAACTTTACTGAGATTCAGTGATTGTGTTAACTACTGTGCTAAATACCAAAGATAAAATACTAACTGCTACAAGATGCACTGTGTTAGCTACCATAAAATTGCAAGATACAGGATAGAGATTCAGAACACACATTACAAGTGGGATAGACTTAAAAAAGGTTTTAATGCAGAATCCTGTACCACGTTGTTATTCAAGAAAGAAGGTAAAACAACTTCAGGAAAACATTGTGATAATTTGCCATAAGTAAAACGCTAAACTTACAAAAGGAAGGCTGCAGGGTAGTGCAGAGATGCAGCACATGTTTATCATATGCAATAACCTGGGTTCAATTCCCAGCACGTATATACATATGTACATAGATGCATAGAAATAAACCTACTAAAAGGAATTCTTCAGGAAGAAGGAAAATGATTTCATGGGAAGTACTTAAAATTTGCTAAGATAGATTTCAAATTGCCCTAAATTATTTGTAAAACCACAAGTAAAAATACTAAATAAGGGCCGGTAAGATAGCTCAGCAGCATAAGCGCCTGCCTGGCAAGCACGAGGGCCCGAGTTCGACTCCTGGTACCCACATATGAAAAAAAAAAAAAGGGCCGGTGATATCCCTCAGCAGCACAGGTGCCTGCTGGCGCATGAAGTCCTGAGTTCGACCCCCAGTACCCACACACACACAAAATACTAAATAATATAACACTTTCGTAAATCAGAGATTCAAGTTAGTTATGCTTAAGGAAATACCTTAATTTGCTTTAACTACAAATTGCTCTGTCTTTCTTATATATAGGAAAAATGAAACATTAAAAATTTACACATTTCAGAGCAGGTAAGAAAGAAGAGAACCACTTTGGCAGATAATCATGGCAAGTATATTCTGTAAGAGATTAATCTACAAAATAGAAAGGATATTAGCTGAAATATACAAAGTCTGGAAAGTAAAATAAAAAGAACAATAAAAGACACTAAGAAGAGTTTTTTTTTAATGTTTTATACATTTCTCCCATTGGCTATTCCTGATTTGTACCCTCTGTAATAAACCAGTAAAGGTTAAAAAAAAAAAATCAATCATTGTCAGGACTGATGGGAGAAGGTGGGAGGGATGAATAGACACAGCACAAGGATTTGGAGGATCATGAAACTATTCTGTATATTATAATGGAAAAAACATGTCACTACTCACTTGTCTAAACTGATAGAACACGTAGCACCAAGCGATCCCTAATGTAAACTGGACTTTGGATGATAACGATATGTTACTGTAATTAGTCAATTGCGACAAATCACTACTTTGGTGATGTCGACATGCATGCGTAGGGGCAGATGGCATATCAGAACACTGTACACCTTCTGCTCAATTTTGCTGTGAATCTAAAAGTGCTCTAAAAATAAAGTGTATTTTAAAAATTTAAAAGTTGTTTCAGCTTTTCTGACTGTGCTGTGGCATTTAGCCTTGGATATATTGTTGTTGTTTTTATTTTTGTTGTCATTTTACCATTTCTATTACTAGTAACCTACAAAGAAAAAATGAAATGCAATTAATTATCTATGACTCTTGCTATACTAATGTAGCAAGTGTTTTCAGTTCTGCTTATTACCTTCATCTTGCTATTTGCAAATAGCTTTTTTACACAGTTTGTGTCAAGTATAAATTACAATATATGGTTTCATTTTTGCCACTTGAAAGTGTATTACAAATAATTGTCTCTTATTAGTCTTCATAATGATCATTTTTCATAGCTGTGTAATATCCCATTGTGTTAATGTATCATAATTTAGCAAGACTTTTCTGATTGTTGAACATTTATGCTACTATAGCTAATACTGCACTGAATATTTTGGTGGACATGTATTCTTGCTTTTGTTGAATTATTACCTTAGCAGAAATTTCCAAAGATGAAATTATTATAGCAAGGCCATACTGTTGCTATAAGGTAACCTAGTCCTTTCAGAACTATTATATTAGTCTATAGGGGTATAACAAGATTTGAAATTTATTGATTTAACTACAATTTTTGTTGATCCATCTAACAGTCATTTATTAGTCCAACAAGTTAATGTTTTAAGTTGTTTTAACCATTTTGTAAAGAATTTCACTTTGATACTGACACCTACATACGAATGTCAATATTATGATATTTCCTGGTAGTTATTTTATAGTTATTTATGCGTGAACATCATACTTACGAAGGAAAAAAACACTAACTCTTTGGGTCCATCTGATTAACAGCTGTCAATTTAACACCTTGCATGTTGCTAGGTTCAAGAAATTTAAAACATAAACTGCTAAATTTAGTTGCATGTGTGGCGACATCTGGATTGTCTAGATTCCCTCCTTTTTGTTTTATTAATTGTTGTTTTAGGTTAAATGAGATCTGTTAATAATTGCTTGTCCCTGGGGATTATAGGAAATTTTGGTTATATGTGGGTTAGTTCCCCAAAGCTGAAAAAATTGTTAAGTGGATCTGCTAGTATCAGTACGGGCATTATCTGTTTTTATGGTCTTAAGCAAAGGACGATAAGCAATGTTGTTGTATATGATGGACTTTTCTGTCCTTTGTAACCTGACAAACCGTATTGTAGTGGTAGTAACGAGTTTAACTATTATAATTTTATCTGGATATCAAGTACTTTGAAATATAAAGTATAGCCAGAAGGCTGTTATTTTTTACCACTTGTGGTTGTTTTGATATAACATTTATACAGTTTATAGAAAAAATTTGAGATCAAAAGCCATACATAATATTTTAGCATTTTTGTAACATACTTAAATGTTCATCTTAGTGTAGAACAGAGTGATACATATAGCACATATATCACATGCTTTTTTTTAAAGGCTATTATTTGATTAGTAATCTTATGTTAATTTAACATTTATCTCTTATTTAAGTAGCTGAAGCACAAGAGAAAGGCAGATATCTGAATCTAAAAAAAAAAAAAAAAAAGGTTCTCATTATAAATAATCCCAGTTTTACTTTTTAGAAGACCTGTATGTCTGGAAGACATGGATATATTTAATATATCATGAGATTATCAAAAATAAATTGTCATAGCCATATGAAAACTTTTGTTCCTTAACTTAGTTTTGTACCAAGAGCATCTCTTAATTAGAAAACCTTATTGTTTTGGGCTTGGTGGGAAATAGCTTGCGCCATCAAGGCCGAATTGTAAGAAGGTGATCCGATATTTTGACATGCTTTACCACATGCCCCAATATCATTAGCTGACTTAAGCGGATTAATAGCTTGTTGGCAATCGTGGTTTGGGTGCTCAGAAGCTGATTGTAGAACCAAGTTACCTGCAGCTTGGGTGTTAGAGACTTGTCTTTTTACAGCCTCTTGCAGTCAAGCCACAAACTGAGTATATGGTTCAGTAGGACCTTGTAAGATTCGCGTAAAGGATTGCATTGGTGCTCCATCACCTGGGACTGTCACCCAGGCTCAGAGGAGAATTTCAGCCAATTGTGTGTAAAGAACCACACGACAGCGAGCCTGAGCATGTGTATTTGCAAAATTACCCGTACCGGAGAGCGTTTCTAATGTAATTTCAGGATTGTCCCTGTGCGGTTTTTCTCAGACTGTTCCATAACCAAGGAACGCATTTGAACTTCAAAATGTAGAAATTGTGCAGGCGACAAACGCATTTTAGCCAAATGACGCAGATCAAAAGGAACCAATGGATAAGTCTGCCATACATTTTCTAATAGACCAATTATATATGGACTTTGGATCCCATTGTTCACAACACTTCATTTTAGATCTTTTAAAATCTTAAATTGATAGGGAACATGTACATTAATATTCTGATCGGGGTTGCTGGGATCCCTAGTGTTTCCTGCAGGGAGACACATAGGTGTGCCAAAACTTTCTCCCTGGGGCCGCGCTCTGTAAAACTCTTTGATAATGGGCAGCAGCCGCTTTGGGCTGTGACAATGGTGCCTCAGGCCGAGGAGGCAGGAGCCTGTCCTCCTCCTCCATGTAATTTCTGACCTTGCGTTGCTCCAGAGATTTCTTAACTGATCAGGCAGCCGCTGTAGTTAAGAGGTGTCCAGTCTGGAGAGCGATTCGGCTAGTTCCGCTTTCTCTTCAGAAGCTGCATTTTTTGTTTTTAGAGCTGCATGAGCTTCTTGTTTAGGCTGTAAGGGCCCGAGAACAGAGCAGACAAGGCTCCAGGAAAGAAATGTCTCGGGGGAGACAAATTCACCACGCTGTTGGGCACGCCTTAGTGAGTCTCCTATACATCTCGATTTTCTGAGTCGACTGTCCCTGATTGAGGGAGCCAAGGATTGAGTTTAACAGTGTCTTGTAACATTTTGGTTAGACTACTGGTTGGAACTGTAATTTTAGCTTGCTTTAGCATGGCATGAAGTAACTGGATATAATGTTGCTCCTCAACTGATAAATCTTGCCCCATTTTTAATCCCAGTTGAAAACCTACTAGCATCGGTAATCACTTACCTCACTCTTCGGGCGTCCCTGTTATTCGTCAGGCGAGATCCTGTCCTCATCTCTGCTCTCCCGTGGCGTCCACTCAGGGTGGCCTTCTCTGAGCAGGCTCTAATGCCCCCATGAGAGGTGCCAGTTATCGGGGTCCAGGCCTAGGACCACCGATCTCCTGCTCAGAGGCAGGCTGACAGAATAAAACACACAAAACATATATTTTAGTTACAAGAAAGACCGGGATTGTCAAAGCCAACAACAGGCTAAGGCCACGAGGCATGGCTTTCATTAGGTGTACAGCTTGATTGGGTGATGTGCTGGTGGGCTGCGGGAGGCGGTGGGGGTGAACTGCTGACACAGTTAGGGTTCAAGAATTGAGGAACGATGCATTTTCGGGTAATCATACAGGAACAGATCATGGTTAACTGGTAACCTGATTGTCTGCTAACTGGATTACTGAGCTAGACAGAATTTGCACGAGTCAAAGTGCTCAGCTGCCGTGTTCTCTTGCCTTGAGGCGCCAGAACTTCACAGGCTGTTTTCTGGCCTTGGCTCTGGCCGTTGGCTTAAAGATTAATCTGTTCCTAAGCCAGCGTGAGCCTTGCCAGAAGTAATGTAGGCCTAGGACAGATTCTCAATTTATTTTTATGCCAATTTATTAATATTAATTTTTGCCTGCTTGTACCGCATCGAGCTGGTCCTCAGCAGCATATAGTTTGGAAATATTGACATAGCTTTATTCTGAACTAGTTTAAATATTTACCTTGGTACATCTGCTAAAATAATTGATCTGTTTAGCAGAACTTTTCAGAAATATTGCAAATTTTAGGATAATCTGTGTTTAATAAGATAAATTACCAATTCAGAATTATGAATTTAACATTACGACATGTGGCGGAGGAGGGCAGTAGCATTCTTTCACAATTTCTTGATCACAGATTTTATTTTTTTCTATTTCAGGGTAGACATGGCTTTGAGAATGCAGACTGAACAAACTGGCTCAGCATTGCAGGATAGATTTAGTATTTAAAGTTCAGTCAAATACCAAAAGGCCCAGAGGTTTTCTTCTGCACGAAAATAGCAAATCCTATTACTTTGAAAATCAGAGGCATACAAAATACTTTATTGTCTTTTAACCACACACTTCCTTGATGCTTTCACAAGCACTGCAGTAGATAACACTGCATTTCACAGGGGTTTTACAAATTAGGTGAATCAACAATAAACTTTTGGCTATACTTGCTGATATTTATTTGAAAAAACTTCAGTGGTCAAAATTTATATATTTTCTACTGGTCCAGGTAATTTCCAAATACATTCTCCAAATAAACACTCATAAATTTGGTCTTGCTTGCACCTATCTAACAAATGTATGTATTCATAATATATTAAAACAGAACTTTTTTTTTCACTCTCCAAGATTAAGTTGTTGGTTGCTTTCAGGAAACAGAAACTTGCAACTTATTTTACAAAGTTTTGTTTGGACTAAGCAGTATTAAAATTCTGTCTAGATGTAGTTCTGAGATTGGTAGGCAAAACTGACCTTCTTATATAGCACATATAAATGGGAAAATTGAATTGATTTGTTTTTCTTAGATTTAACAATGTCTAGAGTGAATAGCTGTGTAGGGAAGAATAGATATCTGAAATTGATCAACATATTCTCCAGAGAAAACAGCCCTGTGCATAAAGAATTAATAATCATGAATATAACAATTATTTAAGATTAATCATCAAGTTGAGTGACTGCTCTTTCGCAACTAAAAAGTGTGTTTTATTAACTTATACTTGAGCAACAGCAAGTCTGGAATTAAAGATAAAAGTATACATTTAAGATTAAAATGAGTTTTTTCATTTCAATGTCACTCACCATATTACATAAACACACAAAGTCTTATCCACTAGTGGAATATGGGAAACTATTTCACACACACACACACACACACACACACACACACACACAATATATAACACATAACTTTAGGTATATATGAAGTATGATAGAAAAATACTTGTGTTAAAACAAATATTTATTACAGTAAAAGACACATTGTCATTAACTCCTCTCAACATACTTTTCCTAATTTTGAATACATTTACTGTCTTGTTCTTGACACTTTCTGAAGCTGTTCTGGAGGTCCTTTTTCGTAAGTGTCAGTTGTGCTGTAGTGGCTGCCTCGACATGCTGCATTAATTAAAAATATTTACATTCATGGTCATTTTGACTCTGGGAAGAATCAGAAATAACAGAGTGCCAGAACCAGTGAATAAGCTGGATGAGGACATACCACAAAGTTTCTATTTCACAGAAATTGTCATAAATGTTTTGAATTGATTCAGTCTATTAAGGCAACCATTAAAAGATACTTGCAAAACGAGGACTTCAGAACTGGTTAAGAAAGTAGAAAGAATGAAAGGATAAATGTGTCCAAAGAGAAGGGACATAATTTTAGCAAGGTTAACGGTAATGTGTCTACCACAGTAATAAATCTTAAAAATTTAAACATTTACCTTATTATTTTTCAGTCATTATAATCAAATGCCCCCAAAATGGATTGTATGGTTTTTAGAAGATATTTCCTTGTTTAAGTCTTTGATTATATAATTGGAAAATAAAATATGGAGTCCACAGATTGTGTGTAATAGATGAACCTTAAGGGTTGGAAATAAAAGTATTTGAAGACAAAGTTAGTACTCAGAGCGTGTGCCAGAAATTTACACATATTTGCTAAAGATGGACATTAATTTGGCTCTAGCTGAATGCCTAAATTGAACTATATTCTAAATTGAACTATTATCTATATTCATGGTGCCCATTAGTGTTGAACTAATCAGAGGTTTCAGTCCATCTTTGGTTGACTCCAAGGCAGAAACTTCATGGTGGAAGGATGTGATGGAGCAAAGCGACTCACTTAATGGGTGCCAGGAAGCAGAGCACATGGAAAACGAGCCACCCAGAGATATCCTCCCCAAAGGCAGAGATATACTCTGCCAGGGACCCATCTCCTCTAACTGGGCCCCACCTCTTAACAGCGCATTTCAGGTATCAATATCAGTGGTTTAATCCACTGATGAATGCGGTGCCCCCATGATCCAGTCACCTGTCTGGGAGTCTCTTAATTTGGTCAGTTGACAATTAAGATTAACTGACACAGTAAGATAAAAACCCTCCCAGTTTTGTAGGATGAATATATTTTTGGAAAAGAAACCAGACAAATGTTTCTCTTAGGGATCCCCATAGAGGACAGAGTAGGTAATCTGCTGAACATATTCTTGGTAATTGATCAGCAGGTGTTGTGATAACAACAGAGTATTTTCTTACGAAGTTCTTTAATATAAACTGATATTATAAAGTCAGAGAGATTTCAGAAGAGGGTTGATAAGAGGTACATATCCCAATTTGGCAGAGGAAGAACTAGAAAGAATATAGTAGGTTCTTGCAAAAGAAAGTGAGCTGAGGCTTACAAATAAGCAAAAATTCTCTCTTTCTCTCTCTCTCATAGGTCCTCTCTGAGTTATCCTTTGTAATCCACAGTTTTCATTTGATAAATATTATAGTAGAGAGATGACATTACTTGGTCATAATTACAAATCTAATTTGTGTGTGATCCAAAATGTAAAGCAGTCTAACTGGATCCAAAGTGCAAATTCTTCCCATTACATCTATGCATTAACTAGGAAAGAAGCAAGATGCAACTAACCATTTATAAAATGTTGCTACTGTTTTATCATTTAATAATGTGAGGGTTGGGCATTGTAGCTTAGTGATAGAGCAATTGCCTAGCATATGTGGGCTCTGATTTCAATCTCCACAAAACCTAAACCAAAACCAAAACACTGATTTGCACTACCAAGAATAAGATAATAATTATGAGGTGTTTCATTGTATCAAGGTTAATTATGAAAATATTATAAATAATTTTAAATTTATTTATTTTCAGTTTTAGCAAACCTTTCAGAGAGTTTATATCTCTATCAATTATATGTGCCTGCAAATTTTATGCTCAATGACTACTTCTGATCAGGAAAGGACACAGCACAAAATCCAATTGTTATCTCCGTTACAGATATCAATAACATTGCAGACTAATGATATTAAAGATGAAGAGTTATGAGATTTTATAGCTGTAGGGTATCAGGAGTGATAGGTATGATGTAGGATGTACCAGGATAATAATACTTTTTTTTTTTTTTTGAGACATGGTCTCCCTATATAGTCCAGGCTGTCCTTGAACTGACTATGAAGCCCAGGCTGGCCTTGAACTCATGGCGATCCTCCTGTTTCAGCCTCCTGAGTGCTAGTATTATAGGCATGTCCCACCACACTTGGCTCAAGATAGTAATACTTAAAAAAAAATTGTTGTTAAAGGAAAGCACTTACTGCCATTTGAAAGCAACCAGGTATTTATCTATTATTAATTCACAGAAGAAAAACAACTGTAATGGCAAAGGCCAGATACTTATACATAAGCTATAAATATAGTTAAATAATTCATTTTTCTATTAACTTTGAATTTATAGACTAACTGATTTAACTCTGGTTTTTCTCTTCTGAGAAGGGCATGCAACAGAGAAAATACCACACTGCCAACAGTGAAGACATAAAGTACTCAGTAAGAAAATAAAAGTTGCTTCACACATATTTATCTTAATTGAATGGTCCCTTCTTTGTAGACCATGTATCATTCATGCTTTCTAGGTTCTGGAAAAGCATGACATTTCCTTTTGCTCACCCTTTCTCTCTCTCTCCTCTTTCTTTCTTTCTTTCTTTCTTTCTTTCTTTCTTTCTTTCTTTCTTTCTTTCTTTCTTTCTTTCTTTCTTCCTCCCTCCTTCCCTCCCTCCCTCTCTCCCTTTATTTTCCTCCCTTACTCTCTCTTTCTTTCCTTCCTTCCTTCCATCCTTCCTCTTTATTTTTTTAGTTTTGGTTTTTACATCTCTGGGTATTGGTCCTAGGACCTCAAGTATGTTAGATACGTGCCTTACCACTGATTTACATTCACAACCTCAAATCATTCCTTTTCTAGAGACGATCTTAAGTATTTGTCTCTTGGGCATCATGTGACTCGAAAGCTCCCTAAAGGCCCATGTGCCCTGCTAATATTTTCCCCTCAATATGTTACTAAGTCCTTAATTCAGCCGACTGTCCCCTGAAATGGTTTCTTACAATTCAAATGTATTCTCATCTTCTCAATCTAAACCAGGCAACAAAACTTCTGGTCAAAGGTTGGTATTTATTTCAGGATATCCTCAACTCTCTTTTCTAAAATATCTCAATCTGAGACTCTAGGAGGGATTCATTCCAATGAAAAGGTTATGTAATAACAAATATTTATTAAAAACCTGCTTTAATCCAGAATGAAAAGGCCAAATGACTTGGTGCTCTGTCTGTTGCCCACTGGCTGTATGCATGTACCAGACATAGAAATGAGTACCTCATACACATTTGGCTTGCCTAAAGCAGATTATATACCATCTATGAGCAACTGCCCACCACTAAAAGATAAACTAACAAACAAACAGTTTACCTTCCACCAGCACAAATGAGGGTAAGTCTGTGATTCTTTCCTGTGAATGTTAGTCCTGCCCTAAATTGGTACATATTTTTGCTATAACTTTGTGTTCAGTTTAATCACTTAGAGAGAATGCTGACAGGGTAGAACAGAATAGGAAATGGATAAGATTTTAGCGTACCATGTAGCTAAAAACAAAAGTCTTGGGCTCACATCTTTTCAAGATGAAAAGAATACATACAATTTATAAATGCAACGGCTCACAAGACTGACACTTAGATATGTTAGATTTTTGTCCTCTGTGTTCCAGAGTACAATGATCAGTTTCATGCATCAAACTATCTTCAGAAGAGCTAAAGAAATTAGGTGAGAGACTATAAATCCTGCTTTTGGTAAAATAAAACAAAAAGACATACTAAAGAAGGCACCCATTCACTAAGTCCAAGCAGCCCAGCATGAAAAGAGATGCCTCCTGCTTGGTGGAGAGAGAGAGAGAGAATTAAGTTCATGACCTTGACTTTCAGTCTAGTACCAAGTCTACCATTGTTTAACCCCATGCTAGGCAAAGCCTTATAACTTCTGCATCAAGCAAGTACCAGCAGACTAGGCTGCTGGGGCTGTCTGAGGACTATGGAGACTGCAGCCACACCCACTCCTTTCCACCTTGGGCATCAGAGCAGGGAACAAGACTCCACCCTCTGGGGAGAAGGATATAAAAGCTATTTGTCTTAGAGCCCAGTGGCAGACCAGTTGCTGAGCAATTCAGCAGCTGATATAATCAAATTCCCCATACACAACTCAGAGCCAACAGACAGAATTTCAAGACCACCCTAGTGTCAGGCAGAGACCCGAGAAGGGATGAAACACACTTGAGTTTTGGCCTGCATTCAATTCCATCTCGTAGTAGGCCTAGGACACACCTGCCCTCCTCCTAAGACTGTGCTGTCCTTGCATTTGTGAAACTCAGGTACAACCAAGCTTACCATCAACCCTGGTAGCCAGTACATGTGAGCATATTCTAGAACTGTCCCGGTAATGGGCAGAGAGATTTACTCCAGGAGTATGGACACACATTTTGGCCTGCATTATCACCAGCTATGGAGTAAGCCTTGATTCTTCCTTAAAACTATACTCATCCCTGAGGCTGTGAGACTCAGTCCTGACTGAGCTTAGCATCAGCCTAGGTGGCCAAAAGACTGCCTTCTTCAACATTTACCAAATGTTTGGCAATATAATGTCATGCTATTCCTCATTTTTCAAGAGTAGGGAAAGCTAGTAAGCACTAGGCTTTGCCTTGAAACTTAGTGCCTGGCTTGTGAAGCCTAACAGTAGGCAGATTCTTGTGGTCCTCATCACTATGCCTGCCTGTGGACAGAGCCTCTGGAAGAGGAAAGACATGTGATTATCTCTATCAGGCTTCTATTGCAGCCGGCATCACCTGTTGCTGGTTGCAGAAGTCTTGGACCAAGACTTACTTCAGCAATAGGCAGCTCATGGAAGTGTGGGGCTTGACCCTATTCAATTGTGGTGCTGAGCTTGGCAGGCTGTGGACTCAGTGCATGATATAGCTTGGCAGCATTGGTGGCCACAGGTGTGATATAGGTGCTGGGGGTTGGGCTATTCACAGTGTTCCTGTCTAGAGCTGGGCAGTATTTTCCAGTGCTGTTTTGGAATGTATATTTTCTATTGATCCTTGGTTGGTTTGTTTCTGTTCTTATCTTTGCAATCACGTCAAATTGGTATCCATTCAAAATAATTTTTATAATGAAAAGATGTTTCTATAGCAACTACAAAGCAAAAATCTATAGTAGTCAAACCAAAATAATAAGCAAGAAATCAAAGCACTGCTAGAGTAAATTACTTAACCACAGAGGAAGACTAAAAGAAGGAAAGAAAGAAAAGAACAAAACAAAACAGAACAAAACAAAATGAAACATTGCAAAAGGGCTGTAGTAAGACCTAAATAATCAATCATGACCTTGAATTCTTGTGGATTAAATTCTTCTGTTAAAAGATATAGAGTGATTGAATGGATTGAAAACAAAAACCTAAATACAAAATGAAAAACAAAAAACAAAACAAAACAAAAACCCCACAAAACCCCAGCAGGATCCAAGTATACATTGTTTATGAGAAACTCACTTCAACTCTATGCACACAGATTGAAGTGAAGGGATAGAATAAAATGTTCCATACAAGTGAAATAAAAAAGTGTCCATACTTACATGTGATAAAATAGACTTTAACTCAAAAGCATTGAAAAGAGAGGTCATTGTATAATGAAAAAGAAGAAATGGTAGATATATATGCACTCAACCTCACTAAAAATGTACCCAAATATGTGAAACAAATATTAATAAATCTGAAAGGTGATACAGACTTAAGTACAATAAAGTTGTAAGCTTTTAACACCTCATTTTCAGCAATAGATAGATCACCCATACAGAAAATCAACAAAGAAATAGCAGAGCTAAATTTCACCCAAGACCAAATGAACCTCACACACATCTACAGAACATTTTATCACGTGGATATATAAAACACAAATTTTTCTCATCAGCACATGGAATATTCTCTAGGGTGATCCATATGGTACATTATAAAAAACAATTTCAACAATTAAAAAAAATCATATTGAGTATCTTTTCTAAGCACAATGCATTAAAACTATATGTCAAAAACAAGAAAAACTTTGTAAACTTTAAAACACATGGAAATTAAACAACTTATGATTTAACAATCAATGATTTAGATAAGAAACTCAGAAAGAAATTAGTAAATGTTTTGAAACAAATAAAAATAGAGACCCAACATATCAAAACCTATGGGATACATCAAAAACATGACTAAGAGGGAAATTTAGAGCAATCAATACCCACATCAAAAAAGTAGAAAAATCTAACTTAAACAACCCAACACTGCATCTTCAGGAACTAGATAAATGAGAAAAAACTAGTAAAAGAAAAATTAGTAGACATTTTAGTAGAAAGAAAGAACTAATTAATGGAAAGAAAATAAAGATCAGAGAAGAGATAAATGAAAGGGAAACTAAAAATGGAATAAAAATCAACAAAATAAAAAGCCGGTTCTTCAAAATGATAAATAAAATAGATACAAACTCTTAGCTGGACTAAGAAAGGAGAATATTCAGATAAAATCAGACATAAGAAAAGAGACATTATAACTGCCAGCACAGACATACTAAAAGTCATTAGAGCTATTTATGAATGATTATAGACAACAAATTTGATAATCTGGAACAAATTGAGAAAATTTGAGACACATACATCTCACCAAGAATGAATCAGGAAGAAACTGAAAACTTGAACAGACCAATAACAAGTGATATGATTGTATCAGTAATAAAATATCTTCCAGCAAAGAAAACCCAGGACCAGACAGTTCGCTGCTGAATTCTACCAAACATATAAGAAGAAATAAATTCTCTGAAAGTTATTCTAAATTACATAAGAGAAAGGAATCTTTCAAACACATTTTATGACGCCAGCATTACCTCGTTACCAAAACAGGTAAGGATACAACACAAAAGCTAAATTACATACCAACATTCTTGATGAACATAAATGCAAGAACCCTTCGAAAACTACTGCAAACCAAATCAAAGAGCACATTACAAACACTATTCCCTGTGGTCAATTGGGATTCATATGGAGGATGAAAAGATGCTTACATAGATGCATATCAATAAATATGATAAATCACATTGACAGAATGAAGGACAAAAATCACATGGACATCTGAATAGACGAAAACATTTTTTGATAAAATTCAACATCCTTTCCTGAAAAAACATTGAACAAATTTGCTATAGAAGGAAGATACTTCAACATAGAAAAGGCCATCTATAATAAACCCACAGCAAACATTGTACTGTATGAGGAAAAGGGAAAACTTTCTAAGATCTGAAAGAAAACAAGTATGCCCACTCTCACCAATTTTATTCAACAAGGTTCTGAAAGTCCTAGCCAGAGGAACCAGGAAAGAAGGAAATAAAAGACATCCAATTTGGAAAAGAAGAAATTCTATTTTCATTGTTTGCAAATGATAAGATATTATGTACAGAAAATTTCCAAAATCTGCCAAAATGTTAGAGCAAATGAATTCAGCAAAGTTTCAGAATATGAAATCAACTTATAAAAATCAGTAGCATTGCCATATGCCGATAATGGATTACATGAAACAGAAATCAAGAAAACAATTCCATACACAATAACTACAAAAATATCTAAAAATAAATTTAATGAAAGAGGTGAAAAATCTCATCAATAATAACAAAATTTTTGAAAGAAATTGAAAAGCACACAATAAATTTGAAAGATATCCAATATTCATGAATTGGAAAAGTTTGATTTTCTAAAATGTCCATATCACACAATTTAAGTGACAAATTCAATGCAATTGCTATCAAAATACCAATGTTATTTTTCACAGAACTAGAAAAAAAGTCAAACATTTATATAGAACCAGGAAAAATTCTGAGTAGTCAAAGTCTTCATGAGTAAAAAGAACAAAGCAGGAAATATTGTGTTAGCTGACTTCAAAACATATACAAAATTAGTAATCAAAACAGCATGGTATTTGCATAAAAGCTAACACATAGACCAATGAATATAATAAAGAGCCCTAACATGTCTACAGCCAAGTGATTTTCAACAAACATACTAAAAACATGTATTAGAGAAAAGATAATTTTGAATAAATGATGCTGGAAAATGGATATTCATATACAGAAGAATTAATCTAGACCTTTATCTCTCACCAGTTACAAAAATCAACTCAAAATAGACTAAAAACTTAAAACTAGAAACCTGAATATGATACCTGAAACTATGAAACTACTAGGAGAAAAAAATAGAAGAAATACTTCAGGACACTGGAATGAGCAAGAAGGTTTTCAACAGGACCTCAGAAACAGAGGAAACAAAAGCAAAATAGACAATAGGGATTACATCAACTTCTTCACAGCAAAGGAAACCATCAGCAAAGTGCTGAGATAACCTTTAGAATAGCAGAAAATTTTATAAATTTACATCTGACAAAAGGATGATGCCCAAAATATATAAGAACTCTAAAATTTCAATAGCAAAACCAAATAACCCAGTTCAAGATGTGCAAGAGGTGAAAATAGAGATTTCTCAAATGAAGACATACAAATGACTAATAGCTACATGAAAAAAAATCCTGTATTATTAATCACCAGCAAATACAAACCATGGCCATAGCGAGATATTGCCCCACTAAAAATTGATATTCTGAAAAAGACTAAAGAAAACAAATGCTGACAAAATTGTGGAGAAAAGTCCAACCCTTGCACACTGTTGGGAGAGATGTAAATTAGCATAGCTGTTAAGGAAAACGGATTAGGGGTTCCTCAAAATATAAAAATAGAACTACCATATTATTCAGCAATCTCAGTACTGGGGAAATATTCAAAGGCAATGAATTGGTATGTTGAAGGGACAAATTTTTTTTTTTTTTTTTTTTTTTTTGTGGGTACCGGGGGGTCGACCTCAGGACCTCGCGCACCAACAGGCGCCCGTGCCGCTGAGCGATATCACCGGCCCCTTTTTCGTATGTGGGATCCGGGAGTCAAACTCGGGCCCTCGCGCTTGCAAGGCAGGCGCTTATGCCGCTGAGCCATCTCACCGGCCCGAAGGGACAAATTTTGAAAGGCTGATGAAACATTTTAAAAAACAAATATTTTTATTATTTAGCTGCTTCTACACTGTTATTACCCTTTTCTTTAATATTTGGTCTGAATCCTCTTTAATCTCTATAATTCTAAATTAGTTTTGTCAGGAAGATTAAAGACATAATATTTCTTTTTTCTAGCTTGGTTTTTGACAAATTTACTATTGATAAAATTTAGAAAAGTTTCAGTTTCAGAAGTCATAATTTGAATGTTGCAAAACTTTCTAGGATTGTTCTCATAATTTGAGAAAATCTGCTGAGTTTCTGTCAAATATAAATTGTTACTTCGCTGTTTCTTATACTAGTGTAGGATTGTGGTTTACAGCATGGGGTGGCTAATAAATTTTACTGGCTACTAACTCCACTCAAAACATTCCTTTTTGTTTCAAACACTTCTCCCATTGTTCTTGGCACTTTCTGAAGCAGTTCTGAGACTCCTCTTTTGTCTCCTTAGTTACACTGTCATGGCTGCCTCAGAGTCCTGAATGGATTAAAAATGTTTAAGTTTCATTGTCGTTATGACTTTGGGTGAGAACCAGAAATTGCATGGTGTGAGATCTGGTGAATAAGGTGGATGAGGACACAGCAGAATATTTTTATGAGCCTGCCTTTCTATTGCATGACATTCAGTAGTTCCATTCATCATATTTATGGTCACACCATTTTTGTTTGAAGCAAGGGGGAGTAGTTGGAGGTTAATTGCAATCTTTTACTGTAATAAATTTAAAAATTTGAATATTCACCATATATTTTGCATATATATATATGCATATATATATGCATATGCATATATATATATATATATACACACACACACACACACACATATATTTCCTAACCCAACTCTAAATATGTATTTCTACTTTAACTTCTGTTTGATGAGACTGCAAAGTTCTGGTTGTTTCAGAGGCAGAAGGTTTATAATAGAAAGAAATGGCACATGAAATAGAGTTTTTTACCTGTAGCCAGAATATCCTACTTGAAAAAAAAATTTTTTTTGAGACTGAATCTTGCTTTGTAGTGCAGGCTGGCCTTGAGCTAATTATACAGCCCAGGCTGCCCTCGAACGCCTGGTGATCCTCCTGCCTCAGCCTGCCAAGTGCTGGAATTACAGGTATGCACCACCATGCCTGGCTTTCCTACCTGCAAGCTTTATAAAAAATATCATATGACCATGTGAACGTAATGCTAGTATCCCAACTGTCATCTTGGAAGTGACCCCTGTAGCCCTTGGCGCATAATACTAATCTGGTCATCAAGGGACACAAATATCTAGAATATTTCTATTGATGAGTTAATTATAATTTTATGAGTTTTATTGTATTAAATAATGGGCACTTAACAGGAAAAATATCACAAAAATAAAGAATTGAGTTTTTAATATTTATTGTTTATAAAAAAGCATCAAAATTTTCAACATCGACTGGTTTTTGGTGTACAAAGTCTAAAACTGAACATCAGAAATAAATTCCCATATGAACTACACTGAAAATACTAGTGGCACTCTATAAAAAATAATCTTTCTTCAATTATCACATGTAAGGCAGTCTGCACACACGACAACAGCACCTTCCATACACGCATCACTTACACGGACAGCACATGTCTTTTGCTTTCCTGGCCTTTTTGTGGGACATACTTGACATCTCAGTGGTCTTGCTGTTTTGTCAGGATGTTCTTAATATATTATATGAGGTGTAGTTAAAAAGAACATAAAAGATCATAAAACAAATTATCAAATTCTTAATACGTATTGCACATTTAGAATAGACATCAACATTTTTGCATCAGCTGTGTACTTCCTTACAAAGCCTAAAAGCTAACATCAGAAATGAATTCCTATGTGAGCTACAATGAAAATACCAATAGAACTCTACAAAAAAAATAAGCTTTTCTTCAACTGTCATGTCCAAGGCAGTCTTCGCACATGACAACTGCATGTTCCATACACATGTCTCACTTGCACTGACAGCACATGTGCACAGGTTTCCTTTCCTATATGGCAGTCTTGTCCCCTCTCTTCTCTTCCTGTTTTGTCAGGAGCTTCCTAATATATTGTACAACATGCACCTAGCGGGGAAATAAGATGTCAATAAAATAAAATATCAAATATGTAATCAGTGCTTAGAATAGACATTAACATTTTTACATCAGCTGTTTACTTGCTTACAAAACCTAAAAGATAACATCAAAATAAAAACCTATGTGAACCACAGTGTAAACACAAACAAAAGTCTACCATAGAAATAAGCTTTGCTTCAACTGTCAAACCCAAGGCAGTCTTCACACACTACAACTGCATGTTCCATACACAAGTATCGCTTACACTGATAGTATGTATGTTTTGTTTTCCTGTACTTCCTTGTAGGGGACACTTGACATCTTTTTTGTTTTTCTGTTGCCATAGTAGGTCTTTGAGATGCTGTACCTGCCTGTTCACCTGTGAGTTTATCAGTGTGTTCCACAATTTTTTTGCATGGTTCTCTGAGCAGAAAAATTTTGTTTATCACTGTTATAAATGATCTCTTATGAGCTCCAGTCCCATCCTCTAAGAAAATTTCTCCATGATATTTCATACTTGTTATTTTCTTTATAAAATATGAACTATTTATACAACACATGTTTAGGATTGAGTAGAACACAACCATTGGCCAAAGCTTTGTGTTTCAAGTCACTCATAGTTGCTGCATAACTCATGAAAAGCGTCTACTCCATGTTTGGTTTCGTTGAGGTTTTGCTATCAATATTTCCATCATGGTGAAATGTTGGCATCAGCATTACCAGTGATTTTCTTTGCCATATATGAGTCCAATGTTATGTCTTTCTGAAATCCAAAGCTTTTACTACACAATTCTGTTTTGAAATTGCAACATTTAATTTAGAATTTCTGCTTTGTTCCTGTATACTGTTCCTGCACTGGTCAACTTGTGTTTCGTTAGCAAATATAACATCAATCTGAAACTGGTAAACAAATTGTTGAATGTCACATTCCAATTAGTTTGGGAGATGGGAGCACCTAGTCTATTTGCAACATCATTTGGTTTATTACTACACGAATAAGGACCTGATGGCTGAGTTCCAGGACAAATGTCTAAATTGAAAGCATAATAAGTCTTTGCATCTACAAGGGCATTCAATTTTATGCCATATTTTCACCAGTTGCTTTTCCATAAGTCTTTTACAGTCCTGCAATCACCATGAGAAATCTATGCTAAGTAAAGCAGACCTATGAATGCTTTCAGTTCAGCTAGTGAGGTGTCATAATAAATACATCTTTGAATATAGCTGCTGGTGCATACAGAATGTTTTACTTGCATTTCAGCCTTTGTATTTTACAGCATCTTGTAGCATTTCGTCTGTTACAGTTTCCAACATCGAATGGCAGTGCTGGCATTCTGTACAATATGTTTCATCTCTGGCAAGACCTTCACCTCTGGCAAGACCTTCACTTTACTTTTGGACTTAGTTCTAACATTGGATCATTCCATTTGGTTGCATGGCCATTTTGTAACATTTCAACTAGTCAAATATGTACTCATATTGCTGTTTTCTTCATCATTTGAATCAAGGAGGTCTGCATTCCCTGTGTCTGTACCAGTGAATTTTTGCTCCATTTCACTGTCACAGGAACTTTGGATCACATGGCCAATGTCAAAGTCATCATCATCATCATCATCATTCACCCACACCACTAGTCTGTTATTTTACCGTGACGGATCATCATCATCCATGCATGAGTAATCTGATTATTCACTATTTTTTTTTTTCTGTGGGTACCAGGGGTCGACCTCAGGACCTCGCGCGCCAGCAGGAGCCTGTGCCGCTGAGCGATATCACCGGCCCTTTTTTCGTATGTGGGTTCCGAGAGTCAAACTTGGGCCCTTGCGCTTGCCAGGCAGGCGCTTACGCTGCTGAGCCATCTCACCGGCTGATGATTCACTTTTGACCACCTCCAAAACTTGCAAATCTGGTTTTGCATGTGCCATTGAATTGAATTGGGCTACTTCTACCAGAAAAATCAAGCAAATTTTTTCTTAACAAATCCTGGAGTGATGTGAGTCTCTTGGATCCTCTCATGCTAAACAAACTCAGAACCAGTTAGATGGAGCATAAAGGTGGGTCCATATTCCATTTCGACACTTTTGCACTCGTGCACACGCATTGCTGTTCATCATACCAAATGAGTAGACACATAGATTGCTTCCTGTATCACTCAGGGAATGAGACCCACAGCCAGCTACTATAATGCTAAAGTACAAATTTACAGTAGAAAAATAAAGGATGGATCCACTGGACCCAGGCCTAGGCCTCATAATGAAGAGCACCTAAGGCTTAAACTTCATTAGCTTTTTGGATCCTATAATCACTTTTCAGATAAAGGAGAGTTAGGAAATTTGATGTCATATCTATTGGATGAATATCACAGCAAGGACAAAGGCATTACAGCAGTTTTTAAATAATAATCCCAAATTATTGTGAAGGATATCAGATACTAAAAAGCCAATTAGTATGATGACAGTGATAATGAAAACTCTTAATGAAATACACAGAATAGGAATCTATATGTCTTTCCTCAAAAATATAGTTACGCTAGATCATTAAATATTTCTTAAATCAATTTAGTTCATTTAAGACTTAATTCATTTTCAATACAGTTTCTTTTCAAAAACAGAAAGCCTTTTAAGAAATGATTTATACTATTATTAAATAATATAAGTATCAGTTTAAGCTTTATATGACTATCAGATTCCCTTTTTTATAAGGAAGTTTAATCAATGCTCCTTAATCTCTTAAGAGAAAGTAACTTTTAAAATGATTTCAGTTAATTGTTTAATAAGATGACTTAAATGCTTCTCAAGGACACCGTCTTTTCTTTAGTTCCATCGCACTGATGTGTAATTCACTATTAAAAGTATTTTTATTTCCAAAGCTACTGTATATTCATGAGGTTAAATTTTTGTCTATGAGATTGGTGTAAAAATGAACCAGTGAATACAGGTTAAGATGGGACTTGTAAAGTTCATTAGTCATACCACTATTTTAATCACATTTCACATGATCTTGCATAAAACCCACATTAATTTCAACCCCCTGTAAAGAGGGCTTTTCTTATTTCTTCTATTTCCTATCATTATGCGTCACTTACTGCGGTTATCAAAAATTAACAGAATCCTGGGAGATTATCGAGTCCTCATGAAGAGGATCATGTTTTATTCACTATTTTCTTCCTTGAGCCGAGCACAGCCTGTAATAATCAGATACTTGCTAGATACATTGTTGTAGTCAGGATGTTGGTTTATAGTAAAAGTTGGCTTCAAGATTACTCTTGGAAGAGACATTGTCTTTGATAAAATAACTTGAGAAATTGTGATGGTGAATTAGAGCAAAAAGACAGCCAAAGACCTATAGAGAACATGGTGTTCAATGTAAAATATGAACGAAAAATTTTGGCATGGATAGTGCTTAAACTCAGGAGGAGAAATAATGAAATCAAAGAAGAGACGAAATCCAACTCTAAAACAGGAAGCTGGATCTAACTGGAAGACATGATGAGTGGAATGTCTATAGAGGTAGTGAATGGCCCAGGGTCTGAAGAATTATTTTTATAAAACATTCATGTGTTGATATATTTTTTTTTTTATTTTAAAGAGAAGAAAAAACAAAACAAATCAAAAGAAGAACAAATTTTAAAACAAACATAATAGGAGGGTAACAATGGTTAATACATTACGTATTACTATCTTTAAGTTAGTTATTCAGGACACCAGACATTAGCATTCAATTGTCCAAACATTATTGGCACAAACCTTACTCTTCAATGAACTAAGTAAAAATGGTAGTGTATCTATCTTAACCATCTTATATATATATATATATACAATTTTTTTCCCTTTCCCTTCTTTCTTTTCCCTATTCCAGTCTCTCTTTCCTTTTGACCAGTTTCTTTTTGATTCACCATGTCTATTGTACATTTTGGATCTTATTTACTCTTTCAGTTTCTCATACTAGAGAGATAATACGATGCTTACACATGTGCTTCTGGTTTATTTCACTTATGAGTATTTTCTCGAGTTGCATCCATTTACCTATAAAAGTCTCCAGTTTATCCTTCTTTATGGCTGAATAGTACTCCATTGTATAAAAATACCACATCTTTCTTATCCATTCCTCAGTTGATGGGCATTTGGGTTGTTTCCAAGATCTGGCTATTACAAATTGTGCTGCTATAAACATGGGTGCACATATATCGCTGTGGTACGATGTTTTTAATTCTTCTGGGAAGATGCCCAGAAGGGGAATAGCTGGGTCAAATGGGACCTTCAACCCTAGTTTTCTGAGGAATCTCCACACTGACTTCCACAGTGGCTGTACCAGTCGACACTCCCACCAACAGTGAAGAAGGGTTCCTTTTTCCCCACAGCCCCTCCAGCATTTGTTATTAGTTGATTTCTTAATAGTAGCCATTCTTTCTGGGGTGAGATGGTATCTCAGTGTTGTTTTAATTTGCATCTCTCGAATGACTAGTGATGTTGCACATTTTTTTGTATATTTATTTGCCATTAGTATTTCTTCATCTGAGAAATGTGTATTCATCTCAGATGCCCATTTTTGGAGTGGGTCTTTAAATTTGGGAGGTCTGATTTTTTTGAGTTCTTTATATGTTCTCGATAGTAATCCTTTGAGGAACAGCTGGCAAACATTTTTTCCCACATTGTGGGTTGTCTCTTCACTCTGTTGGTGGTTTCTCTTGCTGTGCAAAAGCTTTTTAATAAGATGAGATCCCAGTTATTGATTCTTTGGGATAGTTCCCGTGCGGTTGAGTTTTTATTCATAAAGTCTTTGCCTACACCAATGTCTCCAAGGGTTTTACCTATCCTACCTTCCAGCAGATTTAATGTTTCTGTTTTAATATTTAGATCTCTGATCCATTTTGAATTTAGTTTAGTGCATGGTGAAAGATATGGATCTAGTTTTAATCTTCGGCATGTGTAGAGCCAGTTTTTCCAGCACCATTTATTAAAGAGGCTATCTTTCTTCCAGCGAATGTGTTTGGCACCTTTGTCAAAGATAAGGTGGCTTAGTATGCCTGGGGTTGTTTCAGCATCTTCTAATCTGTTCCATTGATCTTCAGGTCTGTTTTTTTGCCAGTACCACACTGTTTTTATCACAGTAGCTTTATAGTATAATTTCAAGTCGGGGATTGTGATGCCCCCTGCCTTGCCTTTGTTGCCCAGAATTGCCTTTGCTATTCTAGGTCTCTTCTGATTCCAAATGAATTTTAGGATTGTTTTCTCTAATTCTGTGAGATATGCTGTTGGAATTTTGATTGGAATTGCATTAAATCTGTATAACAATTTTGGAAGTATGGCCATTTTCACTATATTGGTTCTTCCTATCCAGGAGCAAGGGATATCTTTCCATTTTCTGATATCCTCTTCAATCTCCTTTTTCAGAGTACTGTAGTTTTCAGTATAGAGGTCTTTTACATCCTTTGTGAGGTTGATTCCTAGGTATTTCATTTTTTTGGATGTTATTGTGAAAGGTATTGTTTCCCTAATTTCTCTTTCAGTAAGTTTGTTATTTGTGTACAGGAAGGCTATTGACTTTTGAGTATTGACTTTGTATCCAGCTACACTACTGAATTTGCTTATTAAATCTAGCAGTTTTTTAGTGGAGTTTTTGGGGTCTTCTGTGTAGAGTATCATGTCATCTGCAAATAATGATAATTTAACTTCTTCCTTTCCAATCATTATTCCTTTTATTTCTTTCTCTTGTCTAATCGCTCTGGCTAAAGTTTCCAGAACTATGTTGAATAAGAGTGGGGACAGTGGACATCCTTGTCTTGTTCCTGATTTTAGAGGGAAGGCTTTCAGTTTTTGGCCATTTAGTATAATATTGGCTGTTGGTTTGTCATAGATAGCTTTTACCAGATTGAGATAAAGACCCTCTATTCCAATTTTCTGTAGGGTTTTTATCATGAAAAGGTGCTGGACTTTGTCAAAAGCTTTTTCTGCATCTATTGAGATGATCATGTGATTTTTGTCTTTGGTTCTGTTAATATGCTGTATTACATTTATTGATTTACGTATGTTGAACCATCCCTGCATCCCTGGGATGAATCCAACTTGGTCATGGTGTATAATCTTCTTGATGATTTGTTGGATTCTGTTTGCCAGTATCTTATTAAGGATTTTTGCATCTATGTTCATTAGGGAGATTGGCCTGTAGTTCTCTTTCTTAGTTGCGTCCTTCTCTGGTTTTGGTATCAGGGTAATGCTTGCTTCCAGGAATGAATTTGGGAGTATTGCTTCCCTTTCAATTTCATTGAAAAGTTTGAGAAGTAGGGGCATTAGGTCTTCTCTAAATTTCTTGTAGCATTCGGCAGTGAATCCATCAGGGCCTGGGCTTTTCTTTGTTGGGAGGTTTTTAATTACATCTTCAATTTCATTGGCTGATATTGGTTTATTTAGGATTTTTAAATCTTCTTGATTCAGCTTTGGTAATTCATACGAATCTAGGAATCTGTCCATTTCTTCTGCATTTTCCATCTTAGTAGAATATAAATTTTCAAAATAGGTATAGATGATCTTCTGGATTTCTGCAGGGTCTGTCGTGATATCACCCTTTTCATTTTCAATTGCATGGATTTGAGCCTTTTCTTTTCTTTTTTTAATAAGGTTGGATAAGGGTTTGTCAATCTTATTTATTCTTTCAAAGAACCAACTTTTTGCTTCATTGATTCTTTGTATTGTTTTTTTATTCTCCAATACGTTAATTTCTGCTCTGATCTTTATAATTTCCTCCCTTGTACGGACTTTTGGTTTAACCTGCTCTTCTTTTTCTAGAAGCTCGAGGTTCACCCTTAAGTTGTTTATTTGCGCTTGCTCTATTTTCCTGATATAAGTGTTTAATGCTATAAATTTCCCTCTTAGGACTGCTTTCATTGTATCCCATAAGTTCCGGTATGTTGTACTGTCATTATCATTCAGTTGTAGAAAGTGACTAATTTCTTCTTTAATTTCATCTGTGACCCATTGGTTGTTCAGGAGGATGCTGTTTAATTTCCATGTGTTTAGGGAGTTTTTGTGGGATCTTTTGCCATTGATTTCCAATTTCATTGCACTATGGTCTGATAATATGCATGGGATAATTTCAATTCCTTTGCATTTACTTAAGCAGGTTTTATGAGCTAGTATGTGGTCTATTTTGGAGAACGTCCCATGTGCAGCTGAGAAAAATGTGTATTCTGATGTTGTGGGATGGAACACTCTGTAGACATCTACTAAGTCCATTTGTTCAAAAGTTTGGTTCAGTTCTACTATTTCATTATTGATTTTCTGTCCAGTTGATCTATCTTTTTGTGACAGTGGAGTATTGAGATCTCCCAATATAATTGTATTAGTGCTTATTTGATTTTTCATGTCCTTTAGTACTTGTTTTATATAGCTGGGTGCATTGGTATTTGATGCATATATATTTATGATCGTTATCTCTTCCTCTTGGATTGTTCCCTTTACAAGGATGTAATGACCGTCTTTATCTCTCTGAATCCTTCTTGGCTTGAAGTTCACTTTGTCTGCAAAAAGAATAGCTACCCCTGCTTTTTTCTGGGTTCCTGTGGCATGGAGTATTGTTTTCCATCCTTTGACTTTCAGTCTATGAATTTCTTTCTGAATTAAATGTGTTTCTTGTATACAGCATATTGTTGGATCTTGCTTCTTGATCCATTTCGCCAGTCTGTGCCTTTTGATTGGTGAATTGAGACCGTTAACATTGATGGTTAAAACTGATATGTATTGACTTGTCATGATATTTTCCTGTTGTTGGTTCCCACTCTTTGTTTTTCTGCTTTCCGGCTATTTAATTATTTGCCCTGCCTGGTGGATTCCTTCTGTTGGGGTTCCTATCTCTTTCTAGAATGTCCTTCAGAACGTTTTGGAGTGCTGGTTTGGTGGTCATAAATTTTCTCAGATGTTCTTTGTCATGAAAGTATTTTATTTCTCCATCAATTTTGAAAGATAGTTTTGCAGGGTACATCAATCTGGGCTGAAAATTATTTTCCTTTAGAGCTTGCAATACATCATTCCAAGCTCTTCTTGAATTGAGGGTTTGTGCTGAAAAGTCAGCTGTGATTCTGATGGGTTTTCCTTCATAGGTGATTTGTCTCTTCTCCCTAACAGCTTTTAAGATTCTGCCCTTCTGTTGAATTTCTGGGATCTTGACTATAATATGTCTGGCTGAAGTTTTTTTTTGATCATGTCTAGTTGGTGTTCTAAAAGCTTCACTTATAGGGGTGTCAAATTCCTTTTCTCTTCCAGGAAAGTTCTCCCTGATTATGTCTTTGAACAAGGTTTTAATGTCGTTGATGCTATCTCCTGCTTTTTCATTTATTCCAATTATTCTTAAGTTGTTTATCTTTGAGTCATCTAGCAGCTGCTGAATTGATTTTTCATGGTCCCTTGCTATTTTTAAGAATTTTTCCATTTCATGATCACTAATTGCAAGCCTATCTTCTATATCTGAGATCCTGTCCTCGCATTGGCTTATTCTGCTACAAATACTTTCAATGGAATTTTTTATCTCTTGGATATCTGCTTGAATCTGCCTTATAGATTCCATTTCTTTCCTATGCTGAGCATTCATGGTTTCTATAGTTTTCTTAAGTTCATCTATTTTTTTGTCTGTATCAGCTATAGTGTCCTTAAGCATGGTCTTCATTGTAGACATTATCTCTGCAGTTATCTGTGAGATTATTTCTGTTTTAATTTTTTCCAGAACCTCATTCAGTTGCTTTGTTGTTACCACTTCAGATAGGCCAGGTGGGTGGCTTTCGGATTGTCCCACCTCGTTGCTCCCTAGGTTTGCCTTTGGTGAATTGGATGTGTGTGGTTGCATCTTGTTTAAGTGTCGTCTCATTTTTTCTTTCTTTAATTCCTGGGGTGATGTTTGCAAATTACCTATAGTAGGTTACTTTATTGCTAGTGTTTAAGATCTTTAGAAGATGACTACTTCTCTGCAGTATCTTCCAAGTGGAGCTTGCTTTTAGGTTTTGAGCTTTCTGCCAGATCCTACCTCTTCAATTCGTTGGGTATGCGAAGTTGCTACCTGTTTGGCCCAGTCCTTGATTCTTTGGTACTGTGCCACTGTATTTTCTGTGTCCCTTAGTCAATCTCAATCATGAAATATCAGGAAGGAAAGATGTTTAGAACAATTATTTCACATTTGGCTATAATGTTAACTAAAGCATCAAACACAGCCTAAAAAATGACAGACTGAGCTAACCAGTTATTTACCACTTTTAGCTGTATAGAGTTGCGGTTATATAACAAAATCTAAAACACACCAGAAAAATTATATGCAGTATACAAGTCCTATGTATGTCAATTTTTCCTTGAGGAGTTTAAATTTAAGATGAGTTAAGGAGGAAATAGAGTATTGGGAGAAGAGGAAGGAATTAGATGTAAGGTTAGAGGACCAAGAGGGATCCCACTAAAATTGGGACACTAGTGCAGAGGACAGGTGGTAAAAAGAGAAGGAAGGGATAAAAGGAAGAACAGATCACAACCACAATCACAAAGAAGTTAGAGGCGCTGTTTACACTCATATAAAAAACCAGAGAGAATAATGAAGGAAAGAGCAAATACACATACAGAAACAAAAACAAAGATAAAAACAATAAAACAGACAGATCAAAAATAAAACCCCACCAAAAAACAAAACAAAACAAAACAAAACAAAAACAAAAAAACCCTTCGCCAGAACAAAAAAACAAATCAGTGAGAAAAAAAATAAAAATAAAAATAAAAAATAAAAATAAAAATAAAAAATATAAAAAGAATCAGTTCCAGGTGTTGACTCTGTTGTAGGCCGGTACCTTGTGACAAAGTCCTGTTCTGTGCAGGTCCATCCCAGTAAGCCAGGAGCGCCCTCTGGCGGGTGGTGAGCAGAGGCGCGTACTTTCAGGCAGAGACCAGTCTAGCTCGCCTCCGTTCTCGCCGCCCTTTCACGATCCCTGGGCCTGAGAGGCTCAGCGTGCTGTCCGGAGCGCGGGTTCCCTGCACTGGTTCCTGCCGCTCTGGTTTTTCGCCACGCCCCCCACAATGGCGCCGGGCCAGTCGCTCTCTGGCGCGGGACAGGTGTGGCTGAGAGTCCAGTCCCGTTCGCCTGCTGACCTCAGCACACTTTCGTGGGCTCAATTGAGAGGCCCCGTGCTGCCCTGTCTGGAGCACAAGTTCCCAGAGCAGTTTCCGAGCCGCTCTGAGTTTTGCCACACCCCCCACAATGGCGCCCGGCCGGTCGCTCTCTGGCGCGGGGCAGCTGTGGCTGAGAGACACTCACCGCCGGTCAGCGCCGTTCTCCGCCGCTCCCCTGCCCCGCCGCTGTCTCAGGATCCTCCGTGGGGGCTCCCTGGGCGCCAGCTGCCACCGTGTGTCCGTAGAATTGAGCCTCCGCCGGCGCTCCAACTCCCGGGATATTAGAAGGTGCACGCGCGCGGTCTGCTCCTTCTTTCCTTCTTCTTTGTTGGAAGTCACCCGTCACTGGTGCCGGGGGTCCCAGATTGCGCTTCAGAACTTTTCTGGGTTTTGGGGAGGCATCTCCCCCCCTCCTGCGCTTTCTGGGTCGCTATATTCCCGTGTTCCAATGGTAACTTTTAGAGAGAGTTTTGCTGCCTGCTTCTTACTCATCCGCCATCTTGAGGTCTCTCCCCCATGTGTTGATATTTGAAGTAAAGCCATGTAACATTCTCCTCTCCCAATTGTTTCATAAAGTAGAACACAGTGACTTGAAGGTGTGTATTCTGTTGAATAAAAGTGTAAGAGCACTGTTAGTACATTGTACAGGTTCAGTATTCCTTATCTGAAATGCTTGGGAACAGAAGTGGTTTGGATTTCTAATTTTTTCAGATTTCAGGCTATTTGCATACACATAATGAAATTTCTTGGGGATGAGACTCAAGTCTAAGTATAAACTTAATTTATGCCTCTCATATGCCTTATGTATATACTTTCAATATAATTTCACATCAGGTCAAGTGCGGATTTTCCATTGCTTGCATCATATTAATGCCCAACTTTTCAGATTTTGGAGCATTTTATATTTCAGATTTTTGGGTTAAGGATATTCAGCCTGTAGTGCTGCACATGTGTAGCATACATGGGAAATAAAAAGCAAGAAAAGGGATGGAGAACTCAAGCAAAGGAAAAATTAGAACAGGAGATTCTAACACCATAACAACCTCTTCTCTCGCCCCCCAAATCTTTGGTGGGAGAGGCTGACTTTCCATTTCATGTAGGGTAGGACCAGTTGACAAGGACAATTTGACCCCAGCAAACTAAAGGAAGTAAAGATACTCTATGTTTTGAAACAGGAGTTAGAATGTTCAGAATTAATTGAACTGAGGACACTGTCTCTCTCTTGGAAGAGTTTAAAGGCTACTTAATGAGAAATACTCATAGGTACATTGAAAAATTCTACAACAGAGGTATTTTCTTTTCTTTTTTTTTTTTTTTGTGGGTACCGGGGGGTCGACCTCAGGACCTCGCGTGCCAACAGGCACCCATGCCGCTGAGCGATATCACCGGCCCCTTTTTCATACGTGGGATCCGGGAGTCGAACTCGGGCCCTCGCGCTTGCCAGGCAGGCACTTACGCCGCTGAGCCATCTCACCGGCCCAACAGAGGTATTTTCAAAATGCAGTGTGAACACAAACAAAAAGGGCATTACATCTTACCTGTTGGGGAGGAATGTTGGGAATCTACACAGAAGAAATACATGAGTGGGGGGTGTCAAAAGATAATCCAGGTTTTTTTTTTTTTTTTTTTAGGAGGGAAAAACATTCTTAAAGAAAGGAACAGAGTACAAAATCATGGAAATATAAAAGTAAGGTGTATTCGGAAACTGAAAGGAGAGAATAATCTGGAAACATATATAGTACCCATTTTTTTTTTATGTGGGTACCGGAAGTCGGCCTCAGGACCCCATGCTTGCCAGCAAGCACTTGTGCTGCTGAGCGATATCACCGGCCCTTTTTTTTTTCCTTTATGTGGGTACCGGGAGTCAAACTCAGGACCTCATGCTTGCCAGGCAGGTGCTTATGCCACTGAGCTATCTCACCACCGCATAGGACCCATCCTGGAAAGGGATGCATATACTACCACCCTGTAACAAGGGGAAGCAGAAACTTGATCCCGTAACAAGGAAGTCCTGCTAGAATTTATTTTTAACAATAAAAGTGATATATAACTCAATATTTATTTATTTTGTTTTACTAGCATGTTTCTAAGAGTTTCCTATGGGGAGAGCTCTTACAATCTGAGATGATATCAAGTAAGACGTTGGAGACTTTGACAAAGTGGCTAATTAGAATTACCTGTACACAGTGAAAAAGCAAAGTTTCTGTTATTTCTAGTTTTGATTATTTTTGTGAAAAAGCATTGGATGTATTTTTTTGCAGTGCATTTAGTAAATTCATCCAATTTATACATTTCTTTTGAGGGCTTTGCCTGTTTTATATCAACGTTTCATTCAGAAAAAGAGACAATGACAGATTATTTTCATTTGTCCATCCATCCATTCCTGAAGCTACAAGCAGATAAATCTATATTCTACTTTCTGCTCTAGCAAATGAAATAAAGATGAAATAAAATAAGGTATGTGAAGAATGTTACAGAAAATCTATAATGCTGGTAAAACTTCTTTATCAGAAATCAGCAAATTGAGTTTTTATTTTGTTGTTTTTCCCTGGCAAAGCTTAGCTTATTTATTTTAAACTAGGAAAAACTTAAAGTGAATGAAGCAATGCAGGGCATTCTATTACATTTTGTCTAGATGATTCTGAGACATACTGAATGAGTGTACACATCCTTAATATTCTTTTAAACTTGAGAATCACTGATTTTTATGTTTCAATTCAACGTCAAATTCATCCTTCAAGAATCATCTCCATTGGCACTTCTTCTTCAAAGTCCTGCCTGATTCTTTTGTATTCCATGTAATTTTGTGTGGCTGATTAGGGGAACTGGCTGTTATGGATTGAGTAGAGAGTCTAGGAATTTTCATTAAAAGCTAGAAAACCTTGTTGGACACAAGCCATCCTACAGCAAGAGAGAATAAAGGCATAGAAATTTAGACTGATTCATTGGACCAGTGTTAGGTCATGAAAACAGAGCACCTGATTCTGAATATATCACAGCCTGCATGAATTCATAACCAACTCCTAAGGTGAAGAGGAATAAAATGTGCGAGACCATTCAAGAAAAAATTAGCCCCCAGATGAGGGCCCAGTGTTTAAAAGTATTGATACTATATTTCCGATAGTGAACAAGAAACCAAAAAATCAGAGAAAAAGCCTATAATTGATACGGTAGGGTGCTCCATCCATATACAGCAAGAAGGGGCTCAGAGCTAACACTGTTGTGCAGTACTGCCTCCTCTCCGCAGCAACAGAAGCACGGTACCAATATCTCTCTCTCTCTCTCCCTCCTTCTGTCTCTCTGTCTGTCTCTCCCTCCCTCCGCTCTTCCTCACCCATTCTCTCCATCACCCTCTACTCATGAAAGCGACAGAAATCATATTTGAATTAGCTGAAGCAAAAGGAAAAGAAACCTGGAAACTATACTCAATTTACATCAGTGAAGGGTTAAGTAACTTCAGAAAAGGCAGGATGCCAACTCTTAAATAAGAAAGTTAATGAAGCCAAGGATCTCTCTAGGTCTCTTATCTTCCTTTTTCCCTGTTCTGACTTCATTTGATAATGTGGCAAATTGATAGTCTTCCACATGGCAGAAAATATGGCTATTGAAAATGGCAGGGCCTCATCACTTATTTCTCAGGGAAAACTTGCCCTTGCTTAATCTAAGGTAAAGTTTCAAAATCCAGGAAGAAGGTCAGCTTGAACTAGGTACTCAGTACCAAAAGAATCATGTAAATATGGATGGGGAGGTGGAGATGCTTTTAAGACAAACCTGTCAGAATTTATTATTAGTGCTAGGATAGAAAAATTTTTATTTTTATTTTCTTTTAGAAGAGAGACAGTGTCTTTAAAAGAAAAAGAAAGGATCAATGGGTAGACATAAGCAGTAACATCTACTAAAGTAAGCCTATATCAAACTGTGGCAATCTTTAGCATCAATACAAATATTCTTAACCTCTGTCATTGGCTGCCTTAACAGAAGCATCTAGGACTTTTATTGACACTGGCATCAGTGGATACCAGCAGACTTCAACAGCAGAACACTTTTACAATTGTTATTGACAGCACCTAACACCATAGTGAGCTATCAAAAGAAAAGGTAAACAGTACATGCTACTGTAGTAAACAAGAAAATTACTGGGGACTCAGTGAACCTCAGGGGAAGTATTTGAGTTTGGATTAAATTCCTACAGAGCAAATGGTGAAGAATCCAAACAGTTTTGGTAAGATGCCCTTACTTATGCTTTATGTTGCTATGCTCTTTGTGTATTTATAAGCTCTATGGCTTTCTTCTTTATTGGGTTTTGGTTCTAGCACTATGCATGGATGCTCAATGAGAGGAAAATAGTGCTGAATCATGGTCCGGATGTCTGTACCTCAAAATTGTACATTTTCTACCGTATTCATCTTCTATATGTGTCTTTTAAAAGGAGTTTAGTTATTCTTCTTTAAAGTCATGAGTTGAGCCACTCAAAAAATAAGTGCATATAGCAAGACAGGAATACTGACTGAAGGAATTTGTTAAATGATTATGAGTGTTAAAAGTGTCATATAATTCTCAAGCAAAAATCAAGCTCCCTTCTACTATACGGAAAAACACTATAGCAGAAAATAAAGGTGGAATAAGTACCCCAAATTTAAGTTTATGACCATGAGTCTAACTCACTATGGCTGCTTTCAAAGCTGAGCCACCAGTCTGGTCAGTACCTTGGGAAAGGATGTGTTTGGATGAGGGAGAGCATTTAGTCTTCAAAAAGAAACTAGAATATTTGATAGTACTGAGCTGGGGATTAGGAAAAGGGAGGAGTGTAGAACTTTGCCTTATAAATTGAAGTAACAAAAGGAAAAGAATAAGTCTTGAGCTATGGGCACACAGGATCTCAGAAGTTACTTGTGGAGACATTAAACCCAAAATTTTTGTTCATGAAAGTATCATAAAAAGCACCATGGTAAGCCAGTAAACACCCCTGGATTCTGACTCTTAGTGAGTGTTAGATCTAAACTGTAGCAGAGCAGATGAGGAAAGGGTGGGAAGAGTTTGAAGTTACTGATCCATGGCTTCCTATGTCAGGATTAGTACAGCACTATCCACAGAAAAGAGTTTGTAGGCAAGTATGGGTACATGTAGATTGAGCTGTAAGAGTCTAACACAGCTGCAGAGAAAAGAAGATAAGATTGGTAGATAACCTTTTGAATTGAATAAAATCTGTCATTTACTGCTGATGCTGTGCTCTCCTTAAATTTTAAATGCTTAACTGGAATGAATTAAAACACTGCTCAGTGTCCATTTGGTATGATTAGACACTGCGCATTATCTAATTTTATAAGGATATATGAGCATGCCATTTGAAGATAAGTTTTGATCTATGACTTCTTTCACATTGTGGTTCTGAAAGATCAGAGTTTACTTTCTCTTTGGAGTAACAGGTTGCTGGTTGGAGCACTGCACCGTTGTTCTGGAAGCATGACACCAGCTGCACTCAGAAATATGTGGTGCCCTTTGTGACAGCTCCCATTGGCATGGTGCAAGAGTTCCATTCAATCATTGTGTCAGGGCAATGACAGCTGGGAGAAGGAGCCCATAAAGCTATTCATCAAGCTCTGAAACAGCCAGAACTTCACTTGTCTGGAGTTATTTACTAGTAGTTGATGATGACACAGTTGAGTGAGGCACAAGCTTATGATGCTTCTTGACTCTCTGTTTTGATGAGAAAGTCATTTTGAAAGAGCAAATTGTAAGGCCTTAAGTACAGCCAAATCTAGCCTTTCGTCACTATGGTTAATAAGAAAATGTATTTTCAGAAGGAATTTGGAACTCTAACCAATTAGATTTAAATCTTTGAGTAAAGAAATTATCTCCATTCTTAGTCATCATCTGTAAACACAGAGATTTTGGCTAGGTATTTTTCTATTTGTGTTAGTTTTCCATCACCATAATATCTGTGATAATCAACTTGTAAAGAGAAAAAGTATATTTTTACTCATAGTTTTAGAGAGTTCTGTCATAATTGATTGGGCTCATTGCTTTAGGCCTGTGGCAAGGTAGGTCATTATGGCAGGAACATGTGGTGGGACAAAACTGCTCATCTTATGGCCAGGAAGCAAAAATGAGTGAGAAGATACCATGTCCCACTGTATCCTTCAAGGACATGCCCCCAGTGACCTAAAGACCTCCCAAGAGGCCTCTCAATGATTCCATCTCTTTCCAAAAGCAACACCTTAGTGGCCAAATCTTTAACACATAGGCAATTTGAGCATATTTAAGAACCAACCTACAGTATTTTTAAATGCTTCTTTCAGTTAAATACGTGATTCTCTATATATTTCAACTTTATTTTTCTACTGGGTTTGTGAAATCCCTGTAGATCAGGAATCATGACCAATTCTTCTACTTCAGAATATAGAAGACTTAGTATATATAGACTTGATCTCTACTAGAAATGTCGTTGAATAAAGATTTTTAGATGAATAATTGATGGATATACCAACTTGCAGAAATTTTATCATGCCATTATTATATAGATATTTAAAAAACAGCATTTAGTTAGATGTAATGATACTCAAACATGTTCTAAATGGCCAGTGAATTTGCAGAAGCTAATATTTGGCAGCAGTCTTGAAAGATCCAAGACATTATACCTGGAAACTTGAGTTTAAGTCCAAGTTAGTTTCATTTTTAAAAATATATGTATGACCCAAGCTTCTAGCAGTTTTATCATAACTTCCAAATTTGATTTCAGCTAGTAAGAATAAAATATTGTGTACTTCTTTTAGCTGATAGCCATCTGCTACAAAAACATTCAAATGTCAGCTCATTAGAATTTAGAAGGACTCGGGCCGGTGAGATGGCTCAGCGGCTTAAGCGCCTGCCCGGCAAGCGCGAGGGCCCGAGTTCAACTCCCGGATCCCACATACGAAAAAGGGGCCGGTGATATCGCTCAGCGGCACGGGCGCCTGCTGGCGCGCGAGGTCCTGAGGTCGACCCCCCGGTACCCACAAAAAAAAAAAAAAAAAAAAAAAAAAAAAAAAAAAAAAGAATTTAGAAGGACTTCCAGAACAGAAGTTCACTTAAATTTAAGAAACTTTAATGGAACTTCTGTTGTAAAACGATTCAGTCTTGACTTTAGGCAAATCCTCAAAACACACCTACAAATCCATCTCCCGAAGTGTCTGCTAGAGAGAAGGAGCTATGTTGGCTTTACAATTTTTATGGCAAAGGTTAAAATAAGTAATTTCCACAACAGCTGTCGACATACAGTCTGTTTTGGAAGCTGCTTTCCCTGGAGGATTTTATTTCTCAAATGTCATAATTAGAATTTCATCTCCAGTGATGACTCAAGAAAATCTGGCAGCGGGAGACAGCATGGGTCACATTTTAATTACGAATGCATCCTTCCTGTCTGAAGGGCCATAAGTTTGTTGCTAGTCATGTCAGAGGAATCCCTACCCACTCCGAATAATTAAGCACATTTTTCAGTGGATAGCATTTGTTTCCTTAAAATTCAGCAAGATTTATCAGAGCATTAACAGTCTTCTCTGTCCCACTGAAAACCAATGGGATGCAAAGTAAATTTCCAGGCAATTAGAGCAGTGAATTGTGTTCACATGCTTGCATTATCTATGACAGATGAGTATCAACAGGAGGGTACTTTCATGCATATATTTCTTTATTTTCTTTTGTCAAACAAACACTTACTAAATATCTACTTTGGTGCTGAGAGCTGAATCTTCAGTTGAAGAAATAAACTTGACCAGCACTGTCTCTTCCATAAGAGCGATATGCCTGAATTTGGTCATAAATTATCATTAAATGAATAATACAGGGGAGTTATATGTTTGGTGCTTCAGGGACACCAAGAAAGAAGCAATTAATTCTACTTGAAGAGGCAAGAAAGTCTTGACAGGGGATATGGCATCTCAGCTGAGCTGTAAAGGATAATGAGCAGGAAGGAATTTGACAGACAAATAAGGGGAGGGAATTCTTGACAAAGAACTACGTTTGTAGAAACAAGGAGGATTTGAGGCACTTGTAGTTGTCACAGTGAGGATAAAATGCAGAATAGTTTTGGGTAAATAGCAGAAGATAGGGATACAGTACAGGATTGGAGTTTATTTTAATGAAGAAATGTAGTCGTACTGGGTAAGAAATGTGTTATTGAAAAAGGACTTCAGGTATGGAAAGACACTGATCTTCTCTAACCTTAGAACTGCCTCACAGGATTTTTAGTAGGTTTTTCCTTTCATCCTAGTTGCCTGAGAATATCTATCTTTTTTTCCCTCATGAAGTAAAGAAGACTGGTCAATCCCTACAACAAAACGTTACTTAGTAATTAAAAGAAATGAACTACTGAGGCATGCATGAAAAAAGGTGAATTGCAAAAGCATTTTGCTAAGGGAAAACAGCCAGAGAGGAAAACTACCTAATATATGATTCCATTTATTTGACATCTCCGAAAATGCAAAATAATGTAATATAAAGCATTGTAGTTTGCTAGTTACCAAGATCCAGGGGTTGTGCGGAGAATATTGGCTGAAATGGGGCATGGAGGAACTATTGGGAGAGATAGAAATGTTTTATATCATGATTGTGGTGGTGGTTACGGGAGTATAAATACAAATTATGTATTTAAGATTAGTAAATTTTGTTGCTCATAAATTATAGCTCAATCAAAATGATGACAAAGGTCTGGCTGGAATGAGATAACTTTGGAGGTACTGAAGAAACAATAGCCTTTCCAATAAAGGCCTGTGGGATGAAGTAACTAACTATTATTCTCTTTAACCATTTAAAGTGAGACAGAGAATGAGATTAGTATATCCTAAGTAGAATAAGAAATTTGGTGCAAGAAGTAGTGGTTTTCCATTATCTATAATATTTGTACTGAATGAAATGTGTTTGGGATTATATTACACAAAAATAATAAAAATAATTTTTAGAAAGTATGTCTTATCTGCTAGTCATACTTTTAAAAACTTTATGTATGTTAATTCATTTAGTTTTTATCAACTCTGTAAGTTTCATTGTTGTTCTTATTTGTCAGATTAAAAAACTGACAAAGGGAGGTTAATTAACTTGCTCAGTATCACTAATCTAGTTAGTGTAAGAACTGAGATTTGATATCAAGTAGTATAGGTCAGAGTTGTACACTTACCCACAAAGGTATTATTATTTTAATTTAAATTCTTGCAGAAATTTAATAATAAGAATAAGATTCAACATTGGGGCATCCTGATGTGCTTATACTTCATTATTGACATGTATTAATATTGTCATTTTTTTATCATTATAGAGTTCTTCATAACCATATAAGAATTTGATTGTATATAACTAGGACAAGAAATAAATTTGCACCCTCAAGCATTGGGGTTAATTAATTAAGTACACTATTCTTATGAATTTCCATGCTTTCTTTTTTTTTTGGTACCAGGTATCGAACTCACGACCTCACGTTTGCCAGGCAGGCGCTGTGCCGCTGAGCTATACCCCTGGCTCCATGCTTTCTAATGGATAAAATCTTTACTAATTTTCAAGGGAACAAAGAATATCCACAAAAGAACATTCATCGATATTCAACTACAGGAAGATAGAAATGAGACTCCACTTGTCCCTGATAAGCAGTATAGCTGCAGTCATGTATAAGTTTAATAAATAAGCTCAATGGACTAGATAAATAAAAATTGAGAGTATTAGAGAGATGTATTAGTTAGCTTTTCCATCACAGGGACACAATACCCAATACCCACAACTTAAAGGAGAAAAGGTTCAATTTTTTCATGGTTTCAGAGGACTTAGTCTATGGTTAGATAGCTCCAAGGTAAAAACATCATGGCAGAAAGGTATGGTACAGCAAAGATGCTTCATTCACTGCACCTGGGAAGCAGAGTAGGGAAAACACTACGAGAGAGGAAGAGGGCAAAATACTGGACATAGAGTCCAAGGTTACACTTCTGTGTTCCACCCACATATGCCCAGAAGCATGCTCCACCAATCCCCTATGTGGGTCTCCAAACCAATCCACTTGACCCTCCACCTTAACCATCGCAGGAGATCTACTAAAATGTACTATACAAGTTTACATACATAGGGCCTCCCATTTAAGAAGACTTTCTGGAGTAAGTTTTTAGATTGTTTGGTGAAATCATTGGTCTATATTTTTGAACCTAATGGACATAATCTATTAAAGCATTAGTAAGCATTGGCAATGTGGCCTGTCTATTTCATTCTATATTTTGCACCAGTATAAGGAAAAAGTCCTAAGGAGTTTTTATCTGCCCTGAAATCCAGACTTTTTCTCTGTTAGCATGTCCCAAGGTCTAGCCTGGGAAATTGTACACAGAAAGCATTAGCAAGCCAATCTGGTTGTGTGCCTTAGTCATAACCTTCTGCATTTATTATTAATAAAACTGCTATTTGGGTACACATGTCTTAATTGTGTCTATTTTGTAATTTGCTCAGAACTTAGATGACAAGGGGAGGGGGGTAAATACATACTTAAGAACAGCAGCATACAATTCTTTTTTTACTCACAATGAAGCTGAAAGGCAGGGGAATGCTTGGAATAAGGGAAATATGAGTACTGTACCAGGATGCACAGGGAACAAAAATAAAACAAAACTAAAGTATCTTAAGCTCCTATATAACCTATACTTGGCATGTAACTCTTTAATTCTCTTCCTCTCATTATGACCGACAGATACACATGCCTGTCCCTCTAGCATGGCCTCACCACAGACAACACCATAAACAAATACCAACAACAGCAAGGCCTTCTCCCAATGAGTTTTTCACAACTTTATGTTTGTTTTATTAAAGGCAAGTGCTGAAAGACCACACAGAACATAGTTATAATTGTGTTCTTTTGCAGTCATTATGTTATCTTTTCTTCCATATTTCTTATGAGCCTACACGCAGATTTGTGCATCTGGTGGATCAGGTATCTCTGTCATTTTATAAAGTGGCTTTGTAGTAGCTGTCTTTCTCCTAAAGATGTGTCTTGGGATGTTGGCTCGATATACAATGTTAGCTTTTTTCCTAGGCACCATAGTTCAGTCTCTTTACCAATTCTTTGGGTCTACTTAATGGCTTTGTTTGTAGTAGGTATGGCAGGAGTGTGGGAGGGACCCTCTCTCTTGGGGTGTAAATAGGGTAGAGGCACTCTAGTAGTCCACTGGGAATGGTGTACATACCAGTGGGTGTGGGGTGCCCACTGTCTGGCCTCTCTAACAATCGGACTGATAACACCAGGAGCATGGTGAATGTTCCTTAGGTACTGTTAAGTGAGTTTTGTTCCAGTCAAGGGCCTCTGGCATCGGTAGGTTCAGCATCAGTGGGGAGCCCAAAACACCTAGTGTTAGTTCTGGTGCTGGTGAGGCCTGACACCTGACTTCCCATGCATAGAGGGAGATGGAGGTGAAGAACTGGTGCCTGCTCTTTGGCACCATTCGCAATCCTGGCCGTGATGTGTGAATACACGCTGCTGGTCATATCCTAGGTCCTAGAGGACAAATGTCCTTGTCTTTCTGCTCTTGAGAACAACACCTCTTATTGCCCTCTATGAAAACACACTTGTCTCCTATAGTGAAAGGCACTATGTGGGCTTGGTTTCTGGGGTCACAGTTACTCTGCTCAGTCAAACTGAGTTTGTAGTTACCCCTGTGCTAGTGTGCTGGAATATCTGTAGTCTCAAGAATGGGAAAATGCAGAGGTTTGTGAATCTTGGGCAATGTGAATTTGGATAATAGATTCCTCCTCAGGATGGCACCAAGCTATATCATCTGGGTTTGGTGAGAGGACAATGCCAAACAAGGCTTCTGTGTGGGCTCCATGTTGTTCCCTCAATGAGCTGTAAGCCTGCGATGTTTGTGAAACTCTCCAGCAGCTAATACGGCCAGCGGTCATACTAATGGAGTTTGCACTTTTCCCTGAAAAGGACAGCTTCTCCTCTGGCTGGGAAGTTGGGATCACAGTAGCTGGGGTACACTGTTCCTCTTTCTATGCTGTTGTCCCAGGTTTCTGTGTCTTGCAAGTTTCCAGTCTCCCCCTTGCTTAGTTCCAGCATTCTTTCAGAGTCATGCAACTCAAAACGCAGCTATACACTTGTTGCTTTGGTCCTTCTTTGTTGAGGAGGAGGTGAGCGCAAGGCACTTCATGTCAGCCATCCTGGAATCTCTTGTTTTTGTCTTGTTCCATCAGGATCACAGATTAATCTCCTTGGATCCTGACTTTCTATGGAATTTTTTATGTTCAGCAAGGAATACAGTGTAGATGTCATCTGCCAAGTTAGCTAACAGCTGTCAGGTGTCAGAGATTGCTCTTTTTTTCTTCCCTCCCCTGTCTTTTTTCAATTTATCACATCCATCAACTTACCTCTCCACACGGAGGCAGTTTGAAAGTTTGTTTTCAGGGAAGATAAAAAGCAACTTGTGGTAGGCATCATCTTAAAATCATGACTAAATTTTAGAAGAGAAATCCTGAAAGACAAAAGACATTACCTTTAAAAATCCACTTATGTATAAAAATGGAATTGTATTTGCTGAGTTTGTTCATATGACAATAATTTATTGGAAGTACACATTTATTTATACAAGTATTTATAGCTGTGCTCTAGTTATAGCCACTAATGAAGCTGAGTTATTTGAGGTAAGCAAATATGTTATTAGAGTTTCAGAAATAATATGCTTTATGTTAACATGGTTGTAATTATACTTTTAAAGGCATAAAATTATTCAAGGAAAAGGTCATACAAAAGATATTAGTAGACTGAATTATTTTAATTTATTTTTCATGGGTGGAATAGTAACAGTTGAGGAAAATATATTTCAGGCACAATATAGCTAAGCCTCAAATGAAAATTTCATTAGGTTTGTGTAGCACTGTGGACTGCTTTCTACACATTACTTCTCTTTCCAGATAATTAAATCTCTTAAAATATAAATTTCTTGTTAGTTTTTTTCAGACTTTTTATGTAATTATTTTTAAAAATATCCCATGCTTTTTCCTTCTTTTATTTTAATTTTATTTTTATTTTTTTGTGGGTACCGGGGGGTCGACCTCAGGACTTCGTGCACCAGCAGGCGCCCGTACCGCTGAGCGATATCACCAGCCCCTTTTTCGTATGTGGGTTCCGGGAGTCGAACTCGGGCCCTCGCGCTTGCCGGGCAGGCGCTTAAGCCGCTGAGCCATCTCACTGGCCCTCCTTCTTTTAAATGTTTATTACAGGGATGATTGTGGATGTGAACTACTTCGTCATAGAAAACTTTGGACGTTTTCAAACTTTCTTATGCACTGATTTATTTACATATATAGGTTCATTTATGCATGAATGGATGGACTAGGAAGGAGCTAATAGCGAAGAAACTGCTAAACTTTCACTACATTGAACAGGAATAAGTGTTTTTCTCCTCCATGTATTTTTATTCAAAAAATCTAGTGACTCTCTGAACAATTCTGTTCTTATTTCTTCTTTTATCTCAGGTAAAGAAAGGAGTAGTAGAGGCCACTATGGAATATTTAGCCAAAATGATGGAGAAATGGATATTGATGAGAAAGTTAACATTAAAATCTTTTTCTTGTTTATGTCCAGACAGATATGGCTAGGAAACAATCTATTGACGTGTGTAGAGAAAAGCCTCTGAGTAGTTATTTTTTTTTTCACTTGACCTGACCAACATTGGTTCATTACTATTAATTGAACTATATACTTTATTTGGACATCATGAGACATTCTAATAATGTTAACTTTGTGTCCAGGATTAAATCCAGTGTAGTATGTTGCATGTTCTTTCAGTCAGTCTTCTGCAATAATTTTCCCATTGCTCAGATGTAATACCTGACACCTACAATTTAAAGAAGGAGAGGTTTCATTTGGCTCATGGTTTCACGTGATTCAGTCCATGGTTGGCTGGCTCCAAGGCAGAGGTGGAAGGGCTCAGCAGAGCAAATAAGTTCAGTTCATGGTGGCCAGGAAGCAGAGCAATGGAACAGAGTCAGAGAGGAAGGAGCCAGGGACCATATAGAGCAGTGGTGGCGAACCTATGGGACATGTGTTGTTTTTCTTTTAAGACAAAAGATGTTAATGTATGAGTTGTTTTTTCTAAATTAAAACCTCAGTATTCAGGTTTAATTGTGGTGTTGCCACTTTGTGAGAAATAAGTGGGTTTTAGGCTGTAGTTTTGGCACTGGTCTCTAAAAGTTTGCCATCACTGATATAAAGTATGCAAGGTCACGCTTCCATGACCCACCTAGATACAACCACAAGTGTGCTTTAGTAATCTCCTAGATGTTTCTTGATCCAGTTAAATACATGCATCACATTTCAAGGTCACAGATAGCTTTTCAGTATCTCTGTGTTTCATGAGGTTAAGTATCTAGAGGATTAACGATATCTACCTGAGTGTCCTCTGATCTGGATCTGTCTGATATTTTCCTCATGATTAGACTTGGGTTTTGGGTTTCTGGAAATATGTCAATGGGATAAAAGGTCCTCTTTATCACATAACATCATGGAGTGTGTAATATCTACATGACATCACTGATGATGTCAGCCTTGATCACATGGTGAGGTTGTGTTTGATCAGTTTTGTCTTTTTTTTTAATTTTCATTTTTTGGAGAGGGTTTTGCTATGCAGTTCAGGCTGGACTTGAACTCACTTTGTAGCCCAGGCTGGGCTCAAAATCACAGCAATTCTCCTGACTCAGCCTCCTGAGTTCTGGGATTACAGGTGTGCACTACTACACCTGGCTTTGACCAGTTTTTCCACTGCAAAGTTGATGTTTTCTTCCTGCCTTATTCTGTTCTGTAGAACCAAGTCATTAAGTCTATTAGTTTACCCTGGGTATAGTTTGGGATTAAGCTCAATTCCTTGATGTGGGTATGTGCACATATATTATTTGGAATTCTTCTGTAAGAAAATTAGCCCTCTATTTATTTGTTTATTCAGTGATATGTTCATATCAACATAAACTCATTTTAAAAAAATATTTTGGGTTGTAATCCTATAATTACTATTTTTAATTTTTTCTTCTTTTTAATTAGTGCATATTACTATGCAGGTGTCACTAGAATAGGCTGATTTTAATTCTTTCAGGAAGATACCAATGAATGTATATATAGATTGAATGGTAACCTTATTTTGAGGTTTTTGTGGAAACTCCATACTGATTTTCATAGTGTACATAAGTATTCTTTTCCCCCTCATCATTTCTCCCATTCTGTAGGCTGTCTCTTCACTCTGTTTCCTTTACTATGAAAAGGTTTTTACTCTGATATATAAAACCATTTGCCAATTCTTGCTGTTATTTCTTAAGCTATTTATTTTAGTGGTCAAATTATTCCAGTTTTGGCCATTAGGAGGTTTTTGAGGTTGGATTGTGTTTTCTTTGTGTGCATTTCTATCCTTCTGATTTTTGAACACTTTTGTTACTATATGATGATCTGTGCAAAATGGTCTGAAAATGTTAGATGGGCAGTTCCAGAAATACACTATTCATACTCTAAATTATGCATTTTTCTGATCAGCGTGATGACATTTTGTGTCATCCTGCTCCATCCCACCAGGGATATGAATTATCCCTCTTCTTTAGCATATCAACACAATATATAGGTTATATATAATCATATATTATCAGATATCCTGTTTATTATTTGCTCAATAATGGCAAGAAGAGTAGCAATGCTGGCAATTTTGATATTTGAAAAGGAGCCAGGAAATGTTTCTTTTAAATGAAAAGGTGAAAGTTCTCTACTTAATAGGGGAAAAATGTATACTGAGGTGTTAAGATGTATAGTAAGAACAAATCTGTGATGAAACTGTGAAGATGAAAGAAGAAATTCATCTAGTTTTTCTGTCACACTCAAACTACAAAAGTTATAATCATGGTGCTCAATCAGAATGGGAAAATCATTGTATTTGTGGGTGGAAGACATGAACAGAAAATGTGTTCCAAGTGGCAGCAACATGTTCCACCAGAAAGTACTGAGCCCATACAAAGAGTTCAGAAGGAGATTCTCTCCAACAAGTGACACCAAGCCATTTAATGCAAATAAGGGATAGTTATGTGGATTGAGGAATAGTTTTGAATTAAAAAGTACAAAAGTTAATAGGAAAGGCTGTGTCTGCTGCCGAAGAAGTGGCTTCCACACTTCTGGCATTGCTGACTAAGTTGATTAAGGAGAAAGTATACCACCCAAAGCAAGTCTTCAGTGATGATATGTCATGATGCCTATACCATTTACCTCACTTCGTCATATCATATAAGCATTGTACCATCTTACATCATCACAAGAAATGTGAGTACAAGGTACTAAGATTTAAGAGAGTGAGACTCTATCTATGTAAACTTTATTACCATATGTTGTTGTACTTGTTCTGTATCTTATTTGTGACTGTTACTAACCTCTTATTCTGCCTATTCATGAATTAAATTTTATCTTATGTATCTATATATAGCAAAACATACTATATAGAGAGTTTGATATTAGTGGCAGTTACATTTGTCATTGGGGTTCTTTGAATGTATCCTTTCCCAATAATGTAGGACTATGTATGTGTACAACTGTGTACGTCAGAATTATCAAGAAGAATCAAGAATTATCCTATTCCTTGATTATTTTTTCACTCAGTGCTGTATCTTGGATATTTGTTTCCATTGATGTATTTGTCTATTCTAGTGCCAATACCATATTGCCTAGATCGTTTAGGTCTATGTTAGGTGTAGCAATGTATTAATTTGAATACCACATATATTTTGAATAAGCTGGTCAATTTCTTTAATAAGCTTACTGAAATTTTGTTTCAGAAGGCATTGACTAATTTTCATCTAAAATAATTTGTAATTTGATAATGCTATGCCTTTCATTCTATTGTTTTTGTATATCTCTATTTCCACTTTTTTTAATTTTCAGAATTTTTATACTTTCAGTGAGTAAATATTATGCATCATTTATTTGGCTTCTTATGTAACTCATGATTTCAGATGCCATTTTAAGTGATGTTAATTTTTAATATTTCAATTTTTCATTGCTTCATATATAGAGATACATTTAATTTTTATATATTATTAATATATTCCTCAACCTTTTTGAATTGAGTTATTCTAGTAGGCATTTATTTTAGATTGGTTAGGCTTTGTTGGGTAACTAATCATGTCATCCATCTGCTAAAAATAGGTAATTTTCTTTTCCTTTCCCAATTAATTTAATTTAATTTAATTTAATTTATTTATTTATTTTTATGTGGGTACCAGGAGTAGACCTCAGGACCTTGCGCTTGACAGCAGGCACTTGTGCCACTGAGCGATATCACTGGCCCTTTTTTTCCTTTATGTGGGTTCTAGGAGTCGAACTCAGGACCTCGCGCTTGCCAGGAAAGCACTTTCACCGCTGAGACCTCTCATCGGCCCTTGACTATTTTAAAGAAACAATTTTAAACTTTTGAATAAAAGTTTAAAATCTTTATACAAATTTGTATTTTTGAAGTACTATTTTTCAAAAGTCAATTTCTTTTCAAGTTACCAAAAGAAATATATTAAAAATTTTCTAAGTGCTCCTATCAAAACCCTTTTTTTAGAGTTTAGGCACACATTTAAAACAGTACAATATGGAAAAATAGCATCAAGTGTGGCACTAGGTATGTGATTGGTTGAATCAAAAATAGAGTAGGAACTTGATGCAGCTCAAAATATCTTGTATTTGTTTCATAAATTCCATTCTTAGGAGCAGAAAATGCCACAACTTTGGTCACTATATGATGATGTAAAAATCCTAAAAAAACACTAAACTTACCTAAAGTGGAATAGTTCAACCTGGAAGCCAGGTTAAATCTAGCTTCTACTTTCAGAGAAAATAAAATGATCTATCAAATGTTGATCCCAATACAGCTGTCTGAAGTGGGAATATTCTTCCCACACTAATGCATGTGTCATACCTACCACTGGATGAAATTGGCAGGCTTATTGCATGCCACATTCACCCTCTGGTGGAATGAGAGTCCTTTTATGTAATACAGAAAACACTTATTCTTTCCATTTCTCATATGATTTATTGCTTGAGTTGTTAGCATTTGAAAAAAAATCTGTGTTGGTAGTTTATATTTATTACTTTACTTGAACTTTAAAGGAAATTCTAGCTGAAAGTGACTTCCTGGAGATGACACATCTAGAGTGCAAAACAGGATGTTTCAAGAGAAAACTCAGGAGAAATAATAGCTAATGGGTGCTAGAGTTCTCAGGTCAAGTAGTTTGCCAGTTTCAGTGCATGAGATCCAGGAGAGATCTTGGTTAATTAAATCGTAGCACCTCATGGCCTGTGAGAAAGCGCAGGAGCTCTGCAGAGTGAAGTAATTATGTAAAATAGTCTAGAACATAAAGCCTAGATACTATATCCTGGATTATCTCTTGATATTGTGTGGTTGGGTAAGTCCTTAGAGGTCATGTAGGCAAAATGTTGCTACATGTTACTTTTTTTGAGTTTCTTCTCAGACTTCTTTGATCACATATTTTTTAGAAGTATGATGTTAATCTTCAAGTATTTGGAGATTTTCCTACTGTCCTTTCCTTATTGATTTCTAGTTTATTATTGTCAGAAAACATACTCTACGTGATTTCAGTTCTCTTAAATTTAAAAAGATTTGCTTTATGGTTTAGGATATATTTTATATTGGTAAATGATCTAAGGATGCTTGGGAATGAAAATATGTAGTCTTCTTTTGCACTCCTGGGTACACATCTAAAAGAAATTAAATCAATACACTGAAGAATGCGTCCTTGTGTTCATCACAGCACTAGTCACAATAGGTAAGATATAAAATCAACCTAAGTTTCCATAGAAAGGGAAATGGAGAAACACTGGTAATCATACACAGCAGAATATTATTCAGCCATAAAAAGATCTGTTACTTGCAACAACATGGATGAAATTGGAAGACATGTTAAATTAAATAATCCAGACACAGAAAGACAAATATAGTACTATATGATCTCACTTATGTATGGAATTTACAAATACTGTAGATTGGTAGATTGGTCGAAGTTATATACTTTCAATTATATGATGAATGAATTATGGGGATATATTGTACAGCATGCTGATTATAGTTAATAATACTGTATTGCTTGCTTGAAATTTGAAAAAAGATCAGTATCAAAATTCTTGAATAGCAAATAAGCCACTGAGGGTCTCTGGACAAAGATCTTAATCAGGCTAATATAAGAAATGAGTAATAAAATTATAAAAATAGTACAAATCAACATTTTTCTTTCATGAAATTAATGATCTTTAAGTAGGATCAATAAGTTATTGTGAGATGCAGAAAGGGAAGGGACGCAAAAAAATGTATAAACCAGCAAAGTCCACCTTACTCCAGAAAGAATGGTTATTGTCATGAACTCAAAAAAACAAATACTGTCAAGGTTGTGGGGAAAAAGGAACTTCTACATTGTTGGTGGGAATAGGAATTAATGAAGCCATTATAGAAATGAGTATGGGGATTCCTTAGAAAACTAGAGATTCCATTTGACCCGATATTCCTTTCCAGATTTCTTCCTGAAAGAGTTGAAGACGTCATATTACAGTGACATTTGTATACCCATGTGTACCGCAGCACTACCCATTATAGCTAAATGATGGGAATAGCCAACATACTTATAAACAGACGAATGTATTAAGAATATATAAATATATATATATATTCTTATGAATATATTGTTCATATAGAGTATTTTTATTCTTATATAGTACTCTTATGAAGTACTACTCAGCCACAAGGGAAGATAAAATTGAGTCATTCAGAGGAAAATGGATACATCTTGAGACCAAAATATTAAGTGAAATAAATCACACAAAGAAGGTTAAATATTGCATTGTTTCTTTTATATGATACATACAAAGTATAAAGAATTTAGGAGCAAAATAAAATATAGATGATAGGAAACAGAAAGATTGACTTTGTGGAGGTGGGAAGGGGACCTGACATAGGGTGGATAGGAGGGAGGATGGGAAGGGGAAGTAAAAAGGACCAACAAGTGGTATGTATATGTACCAATTTCCCATGATGGATGTATTTATTATGTATCCAAACATATAATAATATAAAAGGAAGAAGAAAAAATAATTTTTTGGGTTCTTATGGAAAGAACAGGAAAGTAAAAACAACAAGAAAATAATGGTGGGCCGGTGAGACGGCTCAGCGGCTTAAGCGCCTGCCTTGCAAGCGCGAAGGCCCGAGTTCGACTCCCGGAACCCACATACGAAAAAGGGGCCGGTGATATCGCTCAGAGGCACGGGTGCCTGTTGGCGCGTGAGGTCCTGAGGTCGTCCCCCCGGTACCCACAAAAAAAAAAAAAAAAAAAAAAAAAAAAAAAGAAAATAATGGAGAGAAAATCATAAGAGCAGGAGAGGAAGGAGTTTTAAGCCATCTATTTAACTATGATTTTGACCTTTCAGGAACATGATTTACTCTTATCCACATTACCCCTAAAATTCAGTTACTCGTTATTTCCCATTATATTTTGGATTTTTGCCTACCCTATTACTCTTAGCTCCATAAGTGAAATCTATTGATTCTATTAACCTGCCATATTGGCTACAGTTTGCAAAATGGTGCTTCAAACGTCTTCCTTTCCAGGAGAACTGGTGACATATGAAAATTGTCCCAAGAGACTTGAATTACTAGTTTATGTTATAGTGACATTTAGTCATTCTGACAAGGGCTTAATTATATGTTCATCCATAAAGCTTGCCTCTGACAATAGGTGTAAATCAAATAAATGAAAGCACTATAAGCTATTAGTTTTTCATTCTGGTTGGCATCTGTGATATTCATTAATAATTTAGTACATTTGTAGACAATGATGAAGACAACCCCATTACGGCTGGGATTGTTTTTTCCCAGAGGATGTATTAGGCAGATGCTTATCTCTAATAAAGTTAAACCTAATGCCGCAAGTCTCTACTTTGTCCTACTATTAAAATGGCACAAACATCTCATGCTAGTTTACATTATAAACATGCACGATATATTGCTATACCTAGTAGTATAAAGGAAAGATCATTATAGCCATTAGGAGTCACATTTGAAGTCCCAGCTCCGTCAGTACCAAGTTCTCTGATGTATTGTAAGTTATTATCCTATTTAGATCTTAGTTTCCTCATCTACAAAGCCAAAGTTATGACTTAGATAAACTCTAAAGGTCTAATACTAAAAATCATCATATTTCGTGTTTTGTCAAATCCCTACTATGAATCAAACTGATACATAGAGATTATTCTTTCTTTTTCATTAATACTGTGTCCTGCCCAATTCTATCTGCTTTCTCTATTTTGGGTATGCAGATAGCTCAGTTACATTAATTATGAGATTATATTTGGGCTACTTGAAACTTATGTAATTCTTAGTTCAATGAACAAACTGGAGTCAAATTGAGAAGAATCCACCTGTAAAAACACCATTTAAAAATTTAAAAAAACTTCAGTTTTTACTGGAATACACAAGTTTTTCTAAGGTTCCCAAATATGATGAGGCGAATGAGTGGGTGTGAAAGGAAAAACAAGGAAATGGGTGAAGGGAGAAAAAAATCTTGATTTGGTTTATCTAATTAACATTTGCTAAAATAACTACAATGTGCTAAGCATTGTGCTAGTTGCTGTTCTAGTAAACGAAGCTACAAAGATCAATAAAATCATCTTGTTCCTGCTCTTAAATAACATATGGCCTGGTGGAAAAAGTAGACTTAAAATAAATATAATATAATGTGATGCAAGCAGCATTCAACTTTTATGAGTTCTTACAATATGCCAAATCATTGCTAACATTTCAAAGTATTATCTCATTATCAAAACAGACACATAAATTAGGGATTACTTTATTCACACCCATCTTTTTTATCAGTTGAAGAGACAGGTACAAATAGGGTAGTCACGACCACTCTATCCTCATGGGCTTTGCTGTCTTGTTGCCTCTGCATCTTTTGCATCTTTTCTTCAGCTAATACTTCTCTGGCTCTATTTGTATTTCACATTCACATTTCAGAAAGAACCTTTAGTTGGATAATTTAAATGTCATTATTTTTGGTAACAGTTTTCTGTTAGGTCATTTCATTTGCCTTTGGATTATGCTCAAAGTATAGATCAGTGGCTCAAGTAGGATATCTTCTTCCTGGTGGAATCATGTATACCAAAGAAGCAGGATAATGTAGTGTAGAAATGCCTGCTCCCTTAAGGAGGCAAAATTCCATGGGAGTTTGTAATGTGAATTAAACCGTATGCTTGGTTACTCAGTTCAAATGGTATGGATGCATTTTCAATAATGGAATGGAGTATACTTGAGAACTGGTCACAGTTAAACACTATATAGTACCATTTTATTTATTTATTTATTTATTTATTTTTTGTGGGTACAGGGGGTCGACCTCAGGACCTCGCACGCCAGCCGGCACCCTTGCTGTTACGCGATATCACCAGCCCTTTTTTTCGTATGTGGGTTCCGGGAGTTGAACTTGGGCCCTCGCACTTGCCAGGCAGGTGCTTAGGCCGCTGAGCCATCTCACCGGCCCTATAGTACCATTTTAAATACACTTTTACAAAATAAGCAGTTAACATTGTATGCAATTTAAATAAAGGTATTTTCCAAGGGAAATATAATTCAATGGAAATTATATGTAAGTCTGATAATGCCAGAAATATTTCTGGTACAAATTGAAGGGTTCTTTTGGATTTGAGATGTGATGAACATGAAGTTCTTTTAAAAATGCTCACACATTTATGTTCACATATTCTTGTTCTCATTTCTAATATTTCTTCTTTCAAGTCAAAACCAGATAGAACTGTAGGTTTAATTTTGTTGTGTTGAGAGTGGGGCGAATCCAAAGTCGTGAGAATCTTCAGAACTATTGGATACAATCTATGTGACGGCACAGACCTCGTTCCTAGAGCAGTGTGTCAGTCTTCGGGGCCACTTCAGAAGATTCTTAGGGATTATGCGGTACTTTCCTTCTTCATGTTGTGTTGAATCATAAGCAATAATGTTGCAGGGAATAGATTTTTGTGGAAAGCAATACTGTGAGTTCTTTGGCATCAATGTGTATATTTTCCTCACTGGGGAAATTGAGTTGAGACTTTACAAACACCATAACGAGGAATAGTTTTTGGGGGTGAGAGGTGGGGCCTTTTAGGTCTAGAGATGCAAATGTGCATACAGCTTGCATACAAAATTGTAACAGAAGTAGTACATATTTTCTATTCTTAGATTGAGCTCCTTCATATTTACTTTTATCTAGACAATTTATAAAATGCCAGGTGTCTTTTTAAAAATGATATGCAGATGTTTATTTTCTTTTCATGTCCTTGATTTACCATTGAAATGATTCTCATTCAATTTGAAGTAATATTTTTCAAGATTATTTCTTCCTATCTGGTCATAAAAATAATTTATATCAATTTCACAAATGTCTGTGGGATGCCTACTATGAATAAGGTGTTCTGTTAAGCAACGAGCAGGGCAGTGGTCCTGCCTTCAGAAGCTTTCCCGTAGGCTTCTTTCTAATGCATACATGATGACATTACAAAGAGAAAAACTACAAAGACCATACAATGTAGGAACAATAACAACCAAAAGCTACAAAGTTCCTTGTCTTTCATTAATTCATCACATCCTTTTTTCTTGCTATATAGGAGTCCTCCTATGTCTCTGTGTGTGGGAGTATATTATAAGATGTTCTAAGGATGCCTAAAACCATCAATAGTACTGCTATATAGATATTATATTTATATATTATATAAATATATATATACATATTTTCCAATACATACCTATGATAAACTTTAATTCAGTGAGAAGCTAACAGCAAAAAATGATGCTAAAATAGAACAATTATGACAATATACTGTAATAAAAGTTATTTAAGACATTATTTATTTCTGGAATTTTCCATTTCATGTCTTTGTACCCTGGCTGACTTCTGGCTACTGAAACACTGAAAAGATAAACCACAGATAAGGAGGAACTACTGTGACTGGAGAGCAAAACATATGTATGATTATATATTTATATTTTCCTATGAAGTAATAATGTCATGAAAGGATGACACATAGTTGAATGAATATCTCAAATTGCAGAGTATGAAATCATTTTTCTGTTGTTTCCTGTGTCACTAATATAAAACTGACAATTTTCTCTTCCCACTCAAATAATTGGTTTTCTATGTTACCTGGGAGCATCAACTAACATTCTACAAGATTTTGGCTCTCTTTTTCTAGCATTTAAAATTTGTTTAATTTATTATTTTTGATATGTAGATGTTTATATCTTGTGGGAGGCATGGTTATTCAGAACATTTTGTTAATTGTGAGAAGTCTGCTAGATACCATTATTGGGCTGCTATTGATCGTAGGATGTCAGAAGAGGAGATCTATATCCACTCTCTAACCTCCTATGAAAGAGAATGCAAATTTGAGAATAAGTGATGTATGTGTGTTTAATAGAGGAATCTTTTGATTCAATTTGAGCCAGTCTTCCTGAGTTGATTGATAGCTGAATAAAGTTACCATAAAACTCAATCCACATTTTTACTTTTGCCCAGTTAAAAAAATCAAAGATGCAGAGTTTATAAAAGGATCTAACTAAAAATAATTAGTATGAGGCCCAAGATTCAGAATTACTGAGTATGTTATGTACCTCAAGAGTGGGACTTCTCTAAGATTATGCTATGGAGAGAAAGCTTGTGTTCCCCTAAAACTCACATGTTGAACCCCTATCCCAAAATATGATATTATTAGGAGGTGAGCCTTTGTGAATTAATTAAGTTTAGATGGGATTATGAAGGTGGAATTCTGATGATGTAATTTGTGTTGTTGTGAGACAAGGAGGCTCCAGAACTTCCATTCTGCTTTCAGAGAATACATTGAGATGGCAGTTGTTTGAAAGCCAGAAAATGGGTCACAAAAATAACTAAATGTGTTGCTAACTTTACACTGGACTTCCCAGTCTCCAGAACTGTGAGAAATAAATGTCTGCTGTGTAAACCACCAAGTACATGGTACTTTGTCATAAAACTCAAGTTGACTAAGAGAGACTGCATGAACAGAGAGAGAAAAAGAGATTTGATGATTTGTAATTTCAGAATATCATTATACAATTTTCTTCATTATTTAATCACAGTTTCCCCAATAAATTAAAACAAATCTTCATCATAGAAAGTCTCCTAAAGATCTCGGACCTTCTACTCACTTCCAACTTTCCAAAATAAATTTGTCCTTGTCTCTCCACATCCACTAATAGACGAATAATTTTCTTTGAACACATTCACACTCTATTTGATTAAAATTAACTTTGCATGCAATTGTGGAAAACCACTTCTGGTTATAAAACTCATGAAAAGAAATCTATTTTCTTTACATATCACTTTCTTACTTGTTAAACACATCTATTACAATGAAAACCACTATACAAATTATGAAATTATTATTAGAAGAACCAACCTTTTCACATTTTCACTTTCCTTAAATTATCACAAAAATTAAACTTTGCATTTAAGACATACTATGTTCGAACACAAAATTAGGTACCAGTTGGTTTTCTAGTAAATTATTCATGGACTCATAAAAAGATATCTGAGAATAGCTATATATTATGGACCTGATGTAAAATATTTGACAGTAATTTGACCTTAGTCATAGGAACCAAACAAGTTTCTATGAGCTCAGATTTTTCTTTAAGGGATTCGAAATGCACTGTCTAATGGTCCAAGCAAATAATGTGTCTTAATGGAGTTGGTCTTGTGTGCAAATGCTGGGGGCTGCTAAACTTTAGGGTGTATGCTCATCTAAATAATGTAATCACTGTTCAGATCATCCTCAGATTCTTCTCATATCAAGCCAGATCAGGCTTTTTCAGAGATGTCCAAAATTTAGGCAAATTCTTTTTTTTGTTCATCTACATGCAATTGCATTTTATGTTTATATTTATTGTTATTTTTAAGTAGAACATATTTGTAGGATGTAGTGTGGTAATGTGATGTATGTATGCAATATGTATTCAAGTTAGGGCAATTAGCGTTTTCATTCCCTCATTTATTCTTCAAAATAATATTGAATAATTTCATTACAAGTTTACAGTCCAATCTTACCATCTTACCTCAATAGAATATAGTCCTTAACTTTTCTATCTATAAGTACTAGAAAAAGTAGAATAGAATTTGCAGGTCATGTATTTTGATTTTCCCAAGTTATCCCTGAGCACAGTCAAGTACATTAAGAGGCGATACAGCTTTTAGTTTAGGGTTAGGGTTAGGGTTAGGGTTATTGAAGACCTTTCTAATTTAGAGGGCTCCTGAGAGGCAGTGGAGTTATGGGTTATGTTATCACCTATATGAGTTATAATATTTTACCACCTCTATATCCCCTAGCCCCAATTTCTGAAGCATATTGGATATATACATGTTTTGCTGAATTATGATCACATTAGTTCAAATCCTGGTGTTGAATTTGTTCATGGCTGTACGCCTCCTAGTAAGTATCCCAAAATCCAAGTTGGGAGTATTTTGGAGACTCATTTACTGATCTCAATTACAAAAGATATAAAGCTCTCAGGCTAAAGTTTTTGCCCGTGACTTTATATGCTGTTGTTCTTCAACACGGTTATATTGAATGTTTATATCATTCTCTCTGGAAAGTCTGGTTTATATTTGCTTAGGGAAAACAAGTCTCATAATCTGATATCTAGTATTCCATTATGCAATAACTTTTTCCTATATCTCTAAGAGTCAATATTTATGTCTCCTCCCAATTCCATAGCACTGAATCCTGTAATTATGTACTATATGTGAATATATTGGATGGTAAAATATAGACTTTAGAGATAACTGAATTTTCCCTCATAGAGGTTTATAAAATACTTCATAATTCTTATTAAGCTTCTTTTACCATCATTTAAAAATCATTTCATGTCTTTATTACAGTGTGGTGGACAAAATGACTAAGTCTTTTTCTTACCTGTAAGTGGTTTATTATGTAGTTACTGTAGTAAGGTTTTATGCCCATGAGAAACCATAACAAAGAACAAAAAATGCCCTGACAAAAATATGATGCAGATGTTACAGGTACACCACAATTAATTTTTTTGAGGGGCTAGAGAAAATCCGATAGTTTATTTTGGAAGAAATTTTCATACTAACCTGGAAAAATTATTTTTCAAAGATGCACTTTTCTAAATGAGCACTAGAAATCGTGTCTTTGAAAAATATGAAAAAGCTGACATAATTAGACATGGAAAAAGCCCTCCACCAACATTACCATTAATGGTAATCTATGATTCAAAATCCAATTCTTTCACATTGACTTATCACTATTAATGAGACAGAATGAACGGAAATGCCAAATAGTCCTCCTGGAAATATAGAAAAGGTGAAAATGAGAAATATGAGCTGATATTTTAATTTGTAAGTCTGAATAAGGTAAAACAAAGTATAGCCTCTGTAATTTATCAGAAAAGTTAGCTCTTAGTTTCCTTATTGCTTTTCACTCTTATACTATTTAGGCTTCATGTTCCCTAGTTTATTGCTGAAGTCTTCATGGCAAGAGATTCTAATGATGTAGTCTAAGATTGAAGGACATGAAAAGATTAAAAAGATAATTTAGCTTGCTTTATGTTACACTTATTATTTGCGCTTTCAAGTGGCTAGGTTTTAAAACTCATATAGGCATTATGAAGGGTATTAAAACTTGAGAATATTGGGACGGAGATAGCTCAGCGGCATAAGCACCTGCCTGGCAAGCGCGAGGTCCTGAGTTCGACTCCCAGTACCCACATATGATAAAAAGGGCCGGTGATAACTCTCAGCGGCATGGGCGCCTGCTGGCTTGCAAGGTCCTGAGTTCAACTCCCAGTACCCACAAAAAAAAAAAAAAACTTGAGAATATTTATGCTAGAAAAGAATGTCTTTGTGATAAATCTGGATTCCACTGAAGTTATCTTCCTACTCAAGTGCAGGTGACTTTTTTTCCCTTATCGCTATCCCCTTTTACTCCTAGCATGAATATAATCTGGGGTTTGTTACTACTGAGATGAGTACAAGGAAAACTACAGCTTAACCAATTAGTTTTCATTTGAAGTTTGACTACTACAATTCTTTCAATTGTTTATATTGGACGAAGATCTTTCATATTCTAACATAAAGGTCAGGTCACTTAGAATATCCCTGTTCTTTAAAAAAAGAAACAATTTTATTAAGCCAAAAATTTGTCTATCACACAATCTACAAAATTAAATGCAAGATTTACCAGACCTTAGCACCCAGATAGAGCTTTCCAACCATAACCACAGTCAAACCCAGGTCACTCTTCCGTCCCAAATTAAAACACTATCAGATCACCTAGAAAATGTATATTGTGAAAAACTCATAATCTCTTTAAATACTTGTAAACACTTTTTTTTTTTTTTACAGTATTGGGGATGAACCCAGGATCTTTTTTTTTTTTTTTTTTTTTTGTGGGTACCGGGAGGTCGACCTCAGGACCTCGCGCGCCAACAGGCACCTGCGCCACTTTTTCGTATCACCGGCCCCTTTTTCGTATGTGGGTTCCGGGAGTCGAACTCGGGCCCTCGCGCTTGCAAGGCAGGCGCTTACACCGCTGAGCCATCTCACCGGCCCTGAACCCAGGATCTTGTACTAAGATACATTCCCAGTCATTTTTTAAATTTTGCGACAAGATCTTCATTAGTCATTAGTTGTCCAAGCTGGGTTTGAATTTGTGATCCTCCTGGTTTAGCTTGTTGTGATTACAGATGTGAGCCACCATGCCTACTTTGTAAACATTTTCAATAAGAGCTAATGGAAAAATGTTGATTAAAATTTTATATACACAGTTAAGATCTTTCTATACTTACTGTGTTGTAAACTTTCCCTATTTTTCGTTTTTGCTTCCAGATTAGTTATCTCCTTGCCTTTTCCTTTTACTGACACTAGACCTATGGCAGACCTCTGCCAACCCTAAACAAGTTGAAGAGCCTTTTGCAACTCCCACTGAATACCATTAGTGTATTGTGTGCTTAGTCATCATTTTTGTCCCTGGATTCAAGACTGTTGCTATGTATAAGAAGACTTTATATTACTCCCCTGGTTATGGCTACAAAAGCATAAAATCTAGGCAGACTAGCGCAGTTTGTCCCTTAGAAACAAAAGCTCAACAGCAGTTACCAAAAGCTAGTGAAGGTATTAGGAAGTAATAAAAACACTAGGTTACTCAACTTGCAAAAATAAATTTATAAATTTTACTCCTTTTTTTGGTTTGTTTTGTTTTTTATGTGGGTACCGGGAGTCGACCTCAGGACCTCGTGCTTGCCAGCAGGCGCTTGTGTCTCTAAGCAAAAACACCGGCCCTTTTTTTCCTTTATGTGGGTACCAGGAGTCAAACTCAGGACCTCATGCTTGCCAGGTGGGCACTTATGCCACTGAGCCATCTCACTGGCCCACTTCTGTTTTATCAATGGCTGTTTTTCTATGTAGGTACTATATCACTTAGATTTTTTTGAAACGAAAATCCACTTAAACTAGCTCTAGCCACAGAGTAGAATTTATTACAGGTTGTTTGTTATCTCACAGAACCTGAAGACAGAGATGACATTCCAAAGAGTTATTAGAAAGAAATCCTCAAATATTGATATTCTTTCAATCTGTTAAAAGATTAAAGCCCATGTTTTCTTAGGTAAGGTGTTATTTACCTTGGATTATCCATGGATCACATGAAAATCTTTACAATTAGAATTTGCCTCATCTCTTGATATAGTTTATTGTCATCATGCATGCTAAAAAACCCCCCTAAAAAGCAACAAAAAAAGAACTTCACCTAGTAGATTATTACCCAAGAAAAAAATAAAATTTTCTTCCCATCCACAGTAAGATGAAGAAAATAAGTCATTAGGGATTAAAATGTATTTTAGTTAGAAAATATTAGGCCTGCTCAATATACATTCCCTATTTTCATTGCATTTTGCTTATTTTTTATTATAACATTCATTATTTTAAAGCCAAATATCAATTTTAATTTTTAGTAAATAAATAGTTCCAAATTTATTTATAACAAGTTATAGTTCTTATGCTTTGTTTCACATAACTCCCTTAATAATCTCTCTGCCTTAACTTTTCTAAATTTATATCTTTCTGCATCTTAGAAAATGTTTAAGATCATTTAAGGAGGTGAAGTGTTAATAAAGAAGTACATATATAAGGAAATATGTTAGTATTTCTCATACTGAATCCCAGAGAGAATAGACATATACACTTGAAATTTTACCATGTCTTTATTGCAAAATTCACTGTTCCCAAGGAACAATTTTCTGTAACTCCATTAGCTGTTTTGGTAGACCAGAAGAACAAAAACATAGTTACACGTTAGGGAATTTACAAAAGCTTTCTCTGCAGCTCCATTAGCTATTTTGGTAGGCCAAAGAAAAAAAATATAGTTACACATTAAGGAATTTTAAAAAGCATTCTATTATTAAACCTTCCTTCCAAGATTAAATTTGTTTCTTATATTTCTCTTAAGAGAACAGACATTAAATTCCTAAGTGAAACATTATACTTGGAGAATTTGTGTCATGTCGATGCTTGAGACCATTAGCCTCCCTTTCCCTTCAGGTTCTAGTTATCTGAGTATATGACAAAGTAACAGGATCTTGGGCAGAAGAATGTATAATAAACAAAATCCACATTCTTTGATAATATTTATGAGTTTCTATAGCCTGTGATATAGATAATGAACAGCTCACATTTAAGGTGCAAAGCTTTGTCATTAAAAGCAGTTTTAAAAATAATTAATCAGAAAACAGATGGTCGAAAAAAGCACAAAAATATCCATACAAAATGTTTTGATATAAATAATATCTTGTTTAACTGGCACACATCAAGTAAGGAAACACATTAAACATCAAAACAATCAATCAGGGCCGGTGAGATGGCTCAGCGGCATAAACGCCTGCCTTGCAAGCGCAAGGGCCCGAGTTCGACTTCCGAAACCCACATACAAAAAAAGGGCTGATGGTATCGCTCAGCAGCACAGGCTCCTGCTGGTGCGCGAGGTCCTGAGGTCGACCCCGGTACCCACACAAAAAAAAAAATCAATCATATTTGTCAACATCCAAATGGACATCCTTTAGTTGATAATGACATTACCTACCCAGTAGTATTTTATTTTTATTTTTATTTTGATGAAATAAAAACTTTGCCATATATATTAGGAACAAGTGAAGGTTACATTATCTGTAGAACTTTGTGTTTAACATACATAAAAATTTAGTTCCCATACTCTAAGCCTTATGTCTACCTCAAGAATATCATTTGTTTCTATTCATTCAACATAATTTATTTCTTATTCCACCTCCAAAGGAAACTGTAGACCATTTATGAATTTAACTGGCAAGTTAGAATTTTAATGTGGTCACAAAATGTATTTAAAACCTACTTTTCATCTATTCTTTTTACCACCTGGGTTTTTTTTTTTTTTTAATTTCCAAGACTTTATTTTTATTTATTTATTTATCTTCATTTTAAAGAAAGAAAAGATAAACATAACAATGAAACCGGGTTTTTGCTTGGACCACCCCCATGACCAAACAGCACAAACCTCAGCAATAACTCTCAGGTTCCAAGGCAAAAGTCACCAGCTTGCGCTGTGACATTAGAACAGTCTCCTTTACCTACTTCTATTCTTTTTCAAAGAGAGTCATCTTTCCTTTAAGGTTAAGAAAGCTATCATAATCCATCATAAAGAAAATCTCACATGCCAAATGAGTTTAAAAACCAATATGTTTCCTCACCTTCCTGTGTGGTTCCTTTCTTCTCTATTTCATGGAGTCAGGGAATTTAGTTTATTCTGGGGATTTCTCTAATAGCAATTGCCAAAATGTATTATTGAGTCAGGCCATGCTCTTATCCATTAGTTTTAGTTATTTCTCTTTATCTTACTACCAAAGAGATACTCCATGTATCCTTGCAGAGGATATCAGGCTGACTTCTATGGCTCCGTTTATATTACTTTAGTTAGACCTAAGATTCAAAGTGTCCTCTAATCATCCTCATGTGTTGGCCTGCTTAGATCCTCCACATTTACAGAAGAAAAATCCAACACAAAGTCCTCCTGTGAATATACGGCTTAATGGCTGCATATGTCCAGCACTGTGATGGTACTTCCATAGGCACTGCTATTTTAGAGTTTAAGAATATATTCTGGCAGGTATATGATGGTAATAAGAATGTAGTTTTACTTTGCATTTCCCAGATTATTTGTGGCATTATACTTCTTTCCATACATTGATATTAACCACTGAGGCTTCCTTTATAGTGAGGTGATTGAGTTTTGTTGTTTTGCTATTGGTTTATCTTTTCCTACTGATTTGTAGCTATTACATTTTCTTCATGTGAGCCTGTATGTTGGTTATATATGTTGCAAATATTGCCTCCCTCTCTGTGACTTTCCTTCTCACTTTATTAGTATTATCTTTTAATGAACAGAAGTTGGTTAACTTTGTGGTGACTAGTATACTAATCTTTTCATTTATGGGTAGAGCTATTTGTGTAACATTTAAGAAATCGTTCTTCTACCACAAAATTATCAGGATAGTCTACAATTTTTGACAAGATTGTTCACTTTCCTTCACAGCACAGTAAGTTTTCTTTCTTCTTCAAAATTGTAGTGAATGTTGGATTTTCATATTTTGACATATATTTTTAAATGGACTTGCCAATTTCTATGTTAAAGTCTGAGGAGACTTTGGTCATGATTGTACTATATTTGTAGATCATTTTGGTGGGAATTGCCAGGTTTATAACAGTCTTTCATTTTCAGAACATATTAGTTACCCTCATTTCTAATATTGTACTTTCACTTTCTCTCAATAAATTTTCATGTATTCTATGTAGATTACAAGATATAGCACTTTCTTAGATTATTCCTGGATAACTAAGGGATTTTTTTCATGCTACTATACATGACACTGCAAAATCCTATTTTAAGTGTTTGTTGCTCTTTTACAAAAATGTTTTTTATATTACAGTCAGTAGTCTTGTTAAACACTGTTATCAATTCTAATAGTTTTTTTTTAGATTAAAACTTTCTACACAAAAGTCATGTACTCTGTACATAGTTCCTTTTCAGTCTTAATTCAATTGATTTATTTCCTCCCCTTATTGCACTGCTTTTGACTACTAGTACAATTGCAAATAGAAATGGACCTAGTGGGCCGCTAACATTCCTTGCCTCATAAATTTTTAGACCAATATTTCACCACTAAGCGTGGAGTTTGTCATAGATTTTTAAAAAGATACTATGTATTCAATTGTGGAATATTTCTTCTATTCCCATTTTTCTGAGATATATTATAATACACATATAATTTTATAAAATAACTCAGCATCATTATTATATAAATGTTGTATTCTTACTATTATTATGTTTTATATACAGTATTCAAAATATAAGTGTTGCATTTCCTCTGAGCTAATCACAATGTATTACACTTTTTATACACTACTGAATTTAATTTATTTCTACATTAATGGCAGTGATTGGTTGTTTTCCTTTTGTGGAATGTATTTTAAAAAATTTGTTATAACTTCTTCATCACATGATTTAGATTTAGAACTTTTTTTTTTTTTTTTAATGTGTGTACCAGGAGTCGACCTCAGGACCTCGTGCTTGCCAGTAAGCGGTTGTGCTGCTAAGCGATATCACCGGCCCTAGAACATGTATTTTGTTTCTTATTCTTTTTCAGGTTTTTAAAGGATTGATTTTATTTCTTTCTTAAGAGTTTGGTAGAATTTAATGTGCAAATTAAATGGTCATGTAGATTTTAAATTATAAAAAAGTCAGTTGTTTATTCTTTCTATATTCGTCTTACTCAGTAATTTCAGATATTTGTCATTTCTATTACTACTTTCAACAAAGTAAACTTCAGATTTCTTGATCACTTTTATTGTTTTTTTTTATAATCTTTGCACTTTATGATTTTCATCCTTCTACTTTGTTGTCCCTTTTCTAACTCCTACTGATACTTAGGTAGTGGATTTTCAGGCTTTGTTCTTCTATAATATATGAACTGAAGGCTATAAATTCTCTATTTTTAAGTACAACTTTTGTTAAATCTCACAAGATTTATTTACACTTTTTTCATTTTCATATATTTCAAAGTATGTTTCAATTTCCATTGTACTATCTTACTTGATATATGGATTAATTGTATTTATATATTTTAATTGTTAATATTTTCCCCACTTAATGTATTAGTCATATACATTTTTTTTTTATACGGGTACCAGGAGTAGAACTAGGACCTCGTGTTTGCCAGGCAGGTGCTTATGCTGCTGAGCTATATCACCGGCCCTAGTTATATACTTTTCAACTTTTTTTTTTTTTGTTGGTACCGGGGGCCAACCTCAGGACCTCGCATGCCAGCAGGTGCACGTGCCGCCGAGCGATATCACCGGCCCTTTTTTCGTATGTGGATACCGGGAGTCGAACTCAGGACCTCGCGCTTGCCAGGCAGGCGCTTATGCCGCTGAGCCATCTCACCAGCCCTTGAATACAGCTTTTGTCTTTTGTTTAATGTAAGTCTGTTTGTGACGAATCTATTTCTCTTTATCTGAAAAAGTCTCATTTTTTGTTTGATGATAAGGATGTGTTACTAAGTTGGCAGTTGTATTTTCTCAACCCATTAAAGATGTCATTCCAATGAATTTTGGCTTCCATGGTCACTCTGGCTGCTTTTAATGTTTTCTCATTTATTTCATATGTTCCTTGAAATTGTGGCTTCATATAGTTAATCAAATTTGGAAAGTGCTTGGTAATTATAGCTTTAAATTTTGATTCTTTTTCTTTTTCTTTCTTTTTTTTTCTCTCTCACCTTTTGGGCCTCAGTGCTATAGTCCCACAAGATTTGTTTATTTCTAGAATGTATCCTTTTGATACCTAAATCTTGAAATACAATTTTTGTCTACTTAGCTTGTCAAAACTGTTCAGTATCTCACACTTTGTGCTGTTTCCCTAAGAATTTATGTAGCACAGAGTAGCCTATACCTGAATATGCAGTTACATCTCAGGAAAAGTTCCAATTGCTATGAGCAGATATCTTAATTTTTCTTTTATACTTGAGTCAGGACTTCCAAATTCTTCAGTGGGTTGTTGACTTTTCTATACTTTCAAATACATGATCTTTCAGTTTTTAAAACAATTTGTATGATTATTAGCAAAGGGAAGATTAAACTGAGTTATTTATTTTCCATTATGTGAAACAAAACTTTCTCTTTGCAATTGATACATGCGACCTTTAGACTTGATTGTCAACTTGACTGTATTAAGAGCTGCCTAGTAGATTAATAAAGCACACATCTGGATGTGTCTCCAGGGATGTTTCCCATAGATAAGTGGCACGTAGAACAGCAAGCCAAAGGAGGAAAATTTGCCCTGATTATGAGTGACACTGTCCAATAGGATTGCACACCACATGGAATGAAAAGAGGAAGCAGAAAGTCAGCCTGCATTTAAAAAGTCCATTCTGTTTGAGCAAGTGTGTCTTTTGCTACTGTCATTGCCTGTAAACATCAGACATCAGACTCTAGGTTATTTAGCCTTTCAGCATGGAGTCACACCTGTAAGTCTAATAAATACCCTTGCCATATATATATATATATATATATATATATATATATATATATATATATATTTATTTATTTATTTGTACATATATATGTATATATCAATAAAACACGTAAAATATGCTAATTTTGAATGTTACTAATGATTTTTAACATTTATTTATGTCTGTGCAACCACTCCCCATAGAACATATAGAATATTTTCAGAACCTCATTATACATCATTTTATCTCTTCCAGACTATACTCTCATTTCTTGCTTTCATAAGCACTAATTTTGTCTGCTTTGACTTAATGTAAATATACTGAAGATATACTTATATGCGTGGTTTTTGTTACAGAACATATTACCTATAAGACTTAACTATATTTTTGTCTATATTTCTCACATCAGCTTTCTGTTGCTATGACAAAATACTTGATACAATCCAAAGAAGAAAGTTTTATTTTAGTTGGTGTTTTTGAAGGTTCTAGTTGATGATAGGTTGGCTTCATTGTGTCTAGGACTGTGGTGGGGAAGAACATCATAGTAAGGAGAATGTGATGGAGAGAAACTGTTTACCTCATGGCATCCAGGAAACAGAATAAGAGAAAGAGGAAGGATGAAGGTCCCAATAGACCCTTCAAGGGCACCCTGCCAGTGATCTACTTATTACAAACAGGTCCAATTTCTGAAAGGTGCCTCAGGTTGACAACCAAGCCTCCAGCACATGGGCATTATCAGTAAAAAATTGTACTATTATTGTATAAGTAAACATCATATGTAATTTGATAGTTTAAAATTCATTAAAAAAACCTGTAAGACAGCCATGTTATAACTAGATACCAGAGAAGGTAAATGGTTTGCCCAAATGTGCTCAATTATATAGTGCTCGTCTGTATTCTGTATTCTTTCAACTATTATATTGTCTCCCTGCATCTAGCCTAAGCTTTATGTTATCCAAATGTTGATATATGGAGAAAGTTGTGAAGACTCAGTGAATTTTACATTTCTGATGATAAAGAGAATGAAGCTGGGGATATAGCTCAGCGGCACAAGTGCAAGGTCCCGAGTTCGATTTCCAGTACCAAAAAAAGAAAAAAAAAAGAGAGAGATAATGGAATATTTGTATACATTATGGGTCTTTAATCAATGGGATATTTAACCAAGTTCTTTCTACATTTGTGTAGTCCTTCTACTACTTTTCTAACATTTTCTAAAAATCATTCAGCAACATTGATCCATTTCTTTCTAGTGAAGCATGTATTTCTAGGATTCTCAAAGAAGAAAAATTTTATCTCCATAAATCATTCATTTTTACTCTGCTCCATTCATTCTAAACACATCCACCAGGTAAAATGTCAGCATATATATTTCAATACTTAATAGCTTTGGAAATCTCTGGTGTACACACACATTCCATTAAAACCCTATAGACTATTTAGTTTCTCCAATCATTCATATGGGCCGTTACTTGCCAAATGTTAATGTGACATCTGCTCTACTTAATTCCAGTAAATATCAGGAACTTTTATGCACACAAACAGTTTATCATACATATGGCATCAATTTGTTCTGAGACATGTCATTTGTACAAATCATCCATGTTCTTATTTAATAAGATTTTTATCAAGCTTAACTAAACTCTTTGATTCAAAGGTCTTAGATTTTCAATCCAGATGTCTATAATCTCTCATGCTATTTACTGACCCCCCCAATTTAAGGTTCTGAATTAATTAACAACATTCAGAAATTCACTGTAAAGAGATGGGATTCCTATCAAAAGTTAATATGTGATTATAGAATTTCATAATATAAGGAAATAATGTTAGCACAATGTGGAAGAAGTAAAGCATAATCAAAAGTAAGATATTCAATTGGGGCCGGTGAGATGGCTCAGTGGCATAAGTGTCTGCCCAGCAAGTGCAGGGTCCTGAGTTTGACTCCCAGAACCCACATATGAAAAAAGGGCCGGTGATATTGCTCAGCGGCATGGCACCTGCTGGCATGCGAGGTCCTGAGTTCGACCCCTGGTACCCAAAAAAAAAAAAAAAAAAAAAAAAAAAAGTAAGATATTCAAAAATAGAAGCTACATAAGACCAGTCAGGTTTTCAAGGTTAATGAAATTATTTTATTCATACAAACCAAAAATAAATCATATTATATAATTGTGAAACTTGGTTATAGATTTAAAAAATTTCCTTCTTTGTTTTCTACCTAAAGAAATTTTTCTAATATTCATTAGACTATCCAAATGTTGTTTTATCAAGCAAAATATTTTAACTTCTATAATTCTAACTCCTAAAATTAACCTCTGTCCCTTTTTAATATGCTACCCATAGAAAATATAACTTTGATTTTATCCGTGTGATGCTTCAGTTAATTCTGAGCCAGGTGGCAGGGTCTTTGTTCATTTTTTCTCATCATTTTATATCCAGAGCCTAAGAGAATACTCTCATAGAGTAGGGGATCAATAATTGGGTGCAAGAAGTATTGTTCCATAAATTAGGGTTTCAAAAAAAAAATTAAGGGATTGTGTTTGCTTACACAGACAACTGAAATCAGGAATATGTGAGGGAAGAATATGTATTATCACATAGATTAGGAGAAAAATCCCTAACTCATTAAAAATAGCAGAAAGTCATTTAGGAAGAAGTCTATACAAATGGTATGGCAAGGAGAATGACATTATATGAAAAATTTTAATATCAGCCATGTTAAAGATTTTTAAGATGAATAAAGGTTCAGGTTAAAAAAAATTAGAGTGTTCAGGTCAACACCATGGAGAATCCCACAGGCAGCTCTTTTACTGCTTAGCCCAGAGCTCCAACTCCTATACAAAGATGTACCCTATGATCTCATCATTACTCTGTCACAGGTAAAGGATCTTATATTCCTGTTATTTATTGACTGTTGTTGCGTGAAATAAAACATTGTCTTAATATTTCAAATTTGTTATTTAAAAGACTTGAATTTTTATAGAAGAAGTCTATAGGAAGATAGAAGTTTTATTTAGCTCATTTCAACTCTTTTTAACCTGGTTTCCATAAAATAATTGTTACTAAAAATATTCTGTTAATATATATAGAGAGAGAGGTAGTATTCTATATGCAAGTATAACATGTATATAGGTAGTATTTACTATATAAATGTTGTGTTATATATATACAGTATTATATATATGTGTATGTACAACATACATAAATACATATATTCCTATACATAGAGAGATGGCATTTTATATATTACATACATATATGTATAGTTTAATACGTACTTATTCCTAAATATACATATATCTAAACACAACATAAGGATGACTAAAAATGTGCAGCAATCTCTGTCTCCTAAGTCTCTATTGCAATAAGAATAACAAAAAAAAAAAAAGTAAAATAAAAGGGAAACTGGAGGGGGGAAGAAGAGAAAAGAAAAAAATGAGAAAAAAAGGAAAAAAATGAAAACGAAGCTTTGTAAAGAAGGAGGGGAAGAGTGGGTGAAGGGTGGGGAGGGGAAATGGGAAAAAAAGAGGAACTAAGATATATCATGTACAGGTGCAAGTTCCCTATGATGAATGTGATCAATATGCATATCTAAATTGTACCAATAAACTTAATAAAAAATAAGAAACATATAAATCTACAATCGCAAAGGTGATTGGTGGGAAATTTCAGTGAGAACCCATTATCCAGGGCTCCCCAACTTACTGAACACTTTTCTTAAAGTTTGATTATTATCCATATTTGAACATATCTCTTTTCAAGGTAAAAGCAGAAATCCTATGTCTCTAGAATTGGGGCTACATTCCTCCAATCAGAACCTATGCTTTTGTCTTTTTTCTCTTATTTTCCCTCTGTCTCGCTGTCTTTCTACTATATCTCCATCTCTATTTCCACTTATCCAACTTATGCTTTTGGGATACTTCCTTAATTCTACTTTCCAACCACAACTGTAACTTGAGGAAGGGAAGTTGTATGTATATCTGTAAGTGTGTGTGTGTGTGTGTTTCCGGAACCATTTCTGTTATAAATTTCATATATTTATTACCTTTGTGTACTTTCGCTTACACATTTTAAGAACAACCTTCTCCTTTATAACCATAGATGTTATCATTTTCAAAATCAGAAAATTTACTATTAACATTTATGCAGTTCAATTGCTTAATCTGAAGACTTTATTCAAATATTGTCTCCAAAATGCTCATTATAGCTTTTGTTTTGGTGTAGCCTAGGACCTAACTCAAGGTCACACACCACACTTTGTTGTCATATCTTTTCTATTTTGTGAAAGATAAAGTTTCTTAAATTCTGACTAGATAGACAAAAGGTAGGTATTTCTGTCTGCTTCTGAATGAAATCTGCAATATAACATGTCAAGTAGCCTCTAAGAACTCCTACCCTAGATGCCTGAGAGGAAGAGGGAAGAAAGGCAAATAATGTTAGTGTTATAATTAAAATATTGTTGGTCTTGCAGACTCATTGAGAGACAATCACTGTTCTAAAGCAAAGTGTCACTGTGTTTCAGAAGAAAAAGGACAATTTGCATATGAATTTTATTCACCTTGGTTCAGAGTATCTGAGCATGGAGCCACAAAATGTATTAAATATCTAACATTTGGTTAACTTTGATGGGCTGGTTTCCTTGGTATATTGATTGATGACTTGACCCGTTAGTTGTTCTTTACCTTCTTTGGTGTCTGCCTAGCTAAAAGATTCTATTTTTTAATTAAAATAATTCTCAATGCTTTATGTTATTGCTATAATGTCCTTAGTGACCAAGAAATAAAATAAAACATGAAGAAATAATGTTTTTCATTTATTAAGAGCTAAGTTCCTTTATTGGGTTGTTACCTTTTATGCTTATTTTGCAATGTTTTGTTGTCAATTTAATTTAAAAGGTAAAGGTTTCTCAGTTACCTGCAATTCTTAATGAACCAAGTGAACAAATCTGTGAAAGTGTTTGTGATTTTGCTTCCTGCAGTGAAACTTTAAATATAGGGAAAATATTTTATAATATCTATTACATGCAAAAATATGTTAGCAATTTTCCAGACAGCTTATTGAAAATCTCTATTTATTTCTCTTTTCACTTTACATAGAGATGTTAGAGATAATTTGGTTTGTCAGTTTGTTTTGTTTGGTTTGTCAGTTTTGTTTTTATATTAAGAGTTGCACTGGGAGAATTATTACACTGGAGGAGGTTCTTAGTTTTCTCCAGGCAAAATAAGTGTGGTAAAAAGTTATTAATATTAGGGCCGGTGAGATGGCTCAGCGGCTTAAGCGCCTGCCCAGCAAGCGCGAGGGCCCGAGTTCGACTCCCGGATCCCACATACGAAAAAGGGGCCGGTGATATCGCTCAGCGGCACGGGCGCCTGCTGGCGCACGAGGTCCTGAGGTCGACCCCCCGGTACCCACCAAAAAAAAAAAAAAAAAAAGTTATTAATATTAAAATTACAGAACACAGTTTTTATGAGAAATTCCTAGAGATCTCACTGTTTATATTTTTACTTTCAGGTAAATACACATCAAACCTATCGTAAAATTGTTATTTACTGAATCCAAATAGAGAATTGTAATGTTATCAATATCTCAATCTTCTCTATCCAGATAGAGTACCAGTAATAAATTGCCAATCATTAAGCTTCTGTCATCTATAAGTATTTTTTGGTTCTATTTTAATACTTGTTTAATAAAGCTATACCATAAGCTACAAGAAAGTTATTCTTCCATAAAGTGGAAGAGTCTTCAGAGCTTCATAGAAATTGCTATATATTTTGTGCCAGGTATTTTAAAATGTTGACACTTAAGTGACTGTTTAGGCTTCTGATCTCACATTGTTTAAAAAACTTTCAGTCCATAACAGGGGTCTGAAACTTGTTTTAAGTCAGAAGCAGATAGCTTTTTGAAGGTAGACTGCTAGATCAAGACCCAGGGCAGTAGCAATTAATTACCTGGACTATAGTGAGAAATATTTTTGTGGTTATATGCTTGAAACGTCGAGGCTGTTTTAATATTTCAGCTTTCGAGCTACACATGGAATCTCTTCTCAGGTGAACTGTAGCTCATTACATCATAGTAGATCTTATTTTGTAAAATAATTAAAATAGTTTAGGCGATATTCTCACTACATTTCTTGTCCTCAAGTCATACTTCCATATTATATTTATTTCCAGAGTTTCATTCAAAACTTGGTCAAATGTATTGTGAAACCAGTGTATTACCTCAGGCACCATATGGGGAATGTTGCTCATTGAATTGGGTCTGACAGCCAAGTTTGAAGGGGGAAGGCAAATTTACATACAAGGCCAAATGCATAGAAAGCTCTCCAAGAAAACTAATGATCTAATAATCTTTGAGATTATTATGATTACAAGGTAGAATGGAGACTATCAGGAAAAAGCAGAAAGGCTGTGAAATGAGAAAAAATCATTTTCTTCAAAGGAAAGCCATGTAGTTTCCATCACATACTTTATAAGGTTACTTGATTCTTTGTGTATAAATCTCTTTGTCTTTGAGCTATTTTACAAAATTTCTGGTTGCGAGTCACTAAATTGGTATCATAATACACAATTGGGCTGTGAATTCTAATTTTAAAAACATCACTAAATGTTGGAACCTTCTTACTGATAATCTTACTTATCTCTACCAAGCAAAATTTTATATTTTCCTTGCTCTTTTGAACAATGAAAATTTGGGGCAAGTACACCAACAAATCAGTCTCACCTATGAGCAACATTTCCTTTTCTCTTTCTAAACAGTGATAGAAACAACCACCTGATAAACTGTTGAGAAAGGCCTTTTAAAATTTGGATTTAATCAGGACCAGCATGTCCAAGCTATTGTTTATTCTGACTTTTCCCCAGGTGAACACTGAGTAAAATGACAGTGACGTGTTAAGCTGATTTTAAGAACTGTGGTCATTTGCAAATGAATTCATTAAAATCTAAGGAGCACCTGCTGACCTGTGCAACTGCTGTTCAACGCTGATTCAGTATTTTCAGGAAGAATGGAATAAAACTTATATTTTACATATATTAACTACTGATAATTTGTTCTAAAAGCTGTTTGATTTTTGCTGACATATAAAAGAAAACAGTACTTCATCCTTAGAAAGTGTAATGTCAGAAAATTATACAGTTCTTAGTCTTCCTGAACCTGACGTATTTCTCAGAATAAGGACACACTGGCACGAATTCTCTCCTTTTCTTTTCTACTACTTGTCTCAGCACCTAAGTCCATCCTCTTTTCTCTATTTATGCCACCATCCACTTTTTTTTTTAATGTGGGTACCAGGGGTCAAACTCAGGACCTCATGCTTGCCAGCAGGTGCTCGTGCTGCTGAGTGATATCACCGGCCCCTTTTTTCCTTTGTATGTGGGTATCTCACCGGCCCTCACCATCCACTTTTGGGAGGCTACTTTTCTTTTTTATTTCTTTTTAAAAATATTTTAATTTTATTCTTTTTATCAGTACGTATTTGTTACACATATTGATCTCATTAATCTTAGAAGAATACTTCAATTTGAGTTGAAAAGGAAGTTTTGGCACTCAGCCAGCTTCTCATTATAGTCATCTCATTCCTGACAGGTGTCCCTGATAGAATCCCAAGTATTCCACACCTGACATACAACTCACAAATACATTCATGCAAGCACATGTGTATCCAAACAAATAGGGCCTATTGCTTTTATGTGATGCTGAGATTTTGAGAAAGAGAAAAGAAAAATAGACACTTTGATGTCTGGTTAAATATGGTGATTTGACAATATTAATCACTATTAAATTGAAAGTATCCAAATATAATTGTTATTGTTCCACAAAAACAATGAGAAAGGAGAGTGAACAACAGCAGACAAAATACCTCCTAATTTTTGGAAGGCAAAAAGTAGAAAAAAATGAAAAGAAAGAAAGTCTTACCATTATTACTGAGATAGGGGTTTGCCTACTATTCTAACAAAAGTATTAATAACCTGTATAGGATGGGTCCAGTAAATTGATGTTAAGTCCAGACTACACAAGCAAACACTAGCCTTGAGAAAACTGATAAAAATGAATATGGTAAGATCTGATTAAGGTAGTACCTACTATCTTTGGAAGAGAGGTGTGGGACAAAGGCCAAAAAACTGGAGGCCTCCTTGAAAGTTTATCTAGATAGTTGTTACTTACATGGCACTTACTATGGTACTTGCATAGCATTCACTATGGGCTAAGCACTAATTTTGGTGCTTTCCAAGTGATATATTTACATTGTATAATAAACCTAAGAGTACGACATTTGTATTGTCCTCTTTATAGATAAGAAAACTGAGGCAGAGAGGGTTTAACTTGATCAAATTCAATCATATAGTAAGTGATGGTGGTGTGCTCTTAATTCAGTCATTTGATCTCCTTTCTCTTTTCTCTCCTTCACCTTTCTTTTTTTTTTAAATTAAGTGTATTGGTACATTTTAGATATACATAATGATCATGTTCGTCATAGGGAATTTATTCCTGTACATGATATATTTTAATTTCTCTTTTTTTCCCAATCCCATCTCCTCCCTTCAACCCCTCTCCCCTCCCTATATACAAAGCTATGTTTCCATTTTATCATTTTTAAATCATTTTTCCCCCTTTTCCCTTCTTTCCTTTCCCTCTTCCACACACTAGTTCTGCTTTCCTTTTGAACAATTTCTTCCCATTTCACAATGTCTATTGTACATTTTGGTCCTTATTTACTCTTTCAGTTTCTCACACCAAGGAGACAATATGATGCTACACATGTGAGTCCAAATTATTTCATTTAAGAGTATGGTCTCAGGTTACATCCATTTACCTAGAAATGTTTCAACTTTATCTTTTATGGCTGAGTAGTACTCCATTGTATTAAAAAAAAAAACCCCACATCGTCTTTTTCCATTCCTTGGTTGATGGGCTTTTGGGTTGTTTCCAAGATTTAACTATAATAAACAGTGGTGCTATAAACATGGGTATGCATATATCACTGTGGTATGATGTTTTTACTTCTTCCAGGAAGATACCCAGCAGGGTGATAGCTGGGTCAAATGGACATATCCTTATGTCTTTAATTTCTTTCTCTTGTCTAATTGCTCTGGCTAGAGTTTCCATATTGAATAGGAGTGGTGATAGTGGACATCCTTGCCTTATTCCTGATTTTAGAGTAAAAGCTTTCAGTTTTGACCATTGAGTATGATGTTGGTTGTTTGTCATAGAGGGCTTTTATCAAATTGAGGTAAAGACCATCTATTCCAATTTTCTGTAGGGATTTTATCATGAATAGGTGTTGGACTTTGTGAAATGCTTTTTCTGTGTCTACTGAGATGATCATGTGATCTTTGTCTTTGGCTCTGTTAATATGGTGTATTACATTTATTTATTGGTGTATGTTTAACCATTCCTGCATCCCTGGGATGAATCCTACTTGGTCATGTTGTATAAACTTCTTGATGATTTGCTGAATTCTGTTCACCAGTTCTGCTGTGTTGTATTGGCATTATCATTTTATTGTACATACTGTTTAATTTCTTTTTTAATTTCCTCTATGACTCATTTGTTGTTCAGGAGGGTGTTGCTTAATTTCCATATGTTTATGTAGTTTTTGTAGGTTCTTTTGCTGTTGATTTTCAATTTCTTTTCACTATTGTAGGTAATATGCATGGGATAATTTCAATTCCTTTGCATTTACTCAAGCATGTTCTATGGGTTAATATGTGCTCTATTTTGGAGACCATCCCATGTGCAGCTGAGAAGAATGTGTATTCTCATGATGTGGGGTGTAACACTCTGTAGAAATCTACTAAGTCCACTTGTTCACAGGTTTATTTTAATTCTGATATTTCTTTTTTGAATTTTTTTGTCCATTTGATCTATTTAATTGTGAGAGTGGAGTATTAAGGTCCCCCATTATGATTGTGTTAGTGATTACTTGATTTTTCACGTCTGTTAATATTTGTTTTATGTAGTTGAGTGCACTGGTATTTGGTGCATATATATTTATGATTGTTATCTCTTCTTCTTCTTGGAGTCTTCCCTTAACAAGTATGTAGTGACCGACTTTGTCCCTTTTCATTAATTTTGGTTTGAAGTTCACATTGTCTGTGAATAGAATAGTTGCCCCTGATTTCTTGTGGGATCCTGTCACATGGAGTATTGTTTTCCATCCTTTGACTTTCAGTCTATGAATTTCTTTTTCAGTTGAATGTGTTTCTTAAATGCAGCATATTGTTGGATCTTGCTTCTTGATCTAGTCTGCCAGTCTGTTTCTTTTGATTGGTGAATTGATACTATTTACATTGAGATGGTTATAACAGATATATATTGGCTTATCTTTCTCATGTTATTTTCCTATGGTTGTTTCTTTGTCTTTCCCCTCTGTTTAATTGCTTGCCTTGCCAGATGGCTTCTTTCTATTTGTGTTCTTGTGTTTGTGGTCTTCATTTTTGTCTTTCTAATATATCCTTCAGAGCATTCTGAAGAGCTGATTTGATGGTCATGAATTTCTTCAGTTTTTTTTTTTTCATGAAAGTATCTTATTTCTCCATTGATTTTGAAAGTTAGTTTTGAGGGGCACATCAATCTGGGTTGGAGGTTGTCTTTTTTTCAGGGCTTGGAATATCTCACTCCAAGCTTGCCTTGATATGAGGGTTTGTTTGAGGAGTCTGCTGTGATTCCGATGGGCTTAACTTTATAGGTGATTTGTTTCTTTTCTCTAATTGCTTTTAATATTCTGTTCTTGTGCTGAATTTCTGGAACCTTATCATGTGCCTTGGTGTAGAGTTATTTTAGTCATGGCTGTTTGGAGTTCTATATGCTTCATTTATTTGTATGTTAAATTCTTTATCTATGTTTGGGAAATTTCTGCCTTTATGTCTGTGAAGAGCATTTTTTATGGCATTTGCATTGTCTCCAGCTTTCTCATTGACTCCAATCAATTTTGTGTTGTTCTCCTTTGCTTCATTTTGCAACTCTTGGATTGATTTTTTTATGGTCTCTTGCTATTTTTAATATATTTATTTTCATGGTCTCTAGCTTTAATCCTGTCTTCTATATCTGATATTCTATCCTTGCCTTCATTTAATCTGTTGTATATACTTTCAATAGATATTTTAATCTCTTGGATTTCTGTTTGGTTCTGTTTCATGGATTCCATTTCTTTCCTATGTTGAGCATTCTTAATTTCCATCATTTTCCTAAGGTCTTCTATGTTTTTATCTGTGCCTGCTCTAATGTCTTTTATTTTGATCATCATTTCTTTTTGTACTTGAGACATTTTTCTACAGCCTTTTCCATTTGTTTTTTTTTTTTTTTACTTCTATTGCTATCATTTTAGAAAGTTCTAATTCTTAGCTTCTGATTTCCTCTATCTCATTGTGCTATGGAATTTTCCTGAGTGGGCTGGGGGTCTGGGGCTGCATTTTGCTTCTGCATCTTGTCATTTTCTATTTTCTATTTTATTTTATTTTCTGTGTTGATGCATGCTTATTTTTATGGTAAATAGTTTTATCACTAGTATTGAGGCTTCCCTAGGAAATGTCTGTTCCCCAGGGATATCTTCTATATGTAGGTGGTTTTTGGTCTTTATGTCTATCCCAAAAACCTACCTTCCCAATTGATTAAGGATGAGAAGTTGCTATCTATTTGGCTCAGCATCCAGCCCTTTGGTACTGGACTATGGTGATGATTATATCCCCATACAATCACAGTGTTATAATACAAGGGAGAAAAAGTGATTCTAACATGTATGACATCCTTGCTAAAGTAATACAGTTAGCAATAACCATAGCATCAAGTATAGCTTATCTACTGACAAACTGTGGTAACTATTAACCTGATACCTTTAACTATAAGAGCAAATTCTACATTTTGCTCCTGTACAGCAACATATACCAGGAATGATTTTCCCGTTAGTGGAGTGATTGTACCCCGTTCTGGGGGTGGATTGAAGAAGGATAAGGGACAAGATAAATGAATGAGGTCGAATATAGTAGAAGCAAGTCTGGAGTGCAAAGGATGATCATTCTAGTTTTGGGAAACTGGAGGACACAGGAAAGAAAAAAAGAAACAGAAAGTGAAGGAGTATTGAAGTGAACCAGAAAGAGAAGAGACAGTGTTTACTCACATGAAAATATCATAAAATCAAGAGATATTTGAGGAAAGAGAGAAAGAAGATGAGTAGAAGAAAAGAAAAAGAAAGGTAAGAAACCTAAATAGTGAAAAAAGAAAGAAGAAAAGCAAGGAAAAAAAAAAGAAAAAAAAAAAAAGAAAAAACCCACAACAAAACAAAACAATACAAAAAATCCCAACCAGACAAAAAGGGATAACCAATCAGATGAACAAAGAAAAATATAAGTAGTAAAATTCTTTGGTGTCTGCAGTTCAGTGGTAGTGTCCAAGTCAGATCCCAGAAATGTGCTGTGTACTCCAGCCAAGTTTGCCATGGGATTTGTGCTGGGTATGGGGCTGATCTTGGCCTGTGGATGTGGGGGCTGGGACTGGTCTTTTGTTGCTCAAATTCTCCCAGAGACCTTTGAGATAGAACGGTGGCCCACCTGCTTCTGTTCTGTGTGCCTGTGTGCTGGAACACAGTGCTGGTTCACTAACTTACCAACTGGTGATTTGTATTCTTGCTGATGCCTCAGACTTTTCCATGCTGCTGGTCCTGCCTGCTGGCATGTGTCCCCATGATGGGGCCTGCTGTATCTTGTCCTGCCTTGGCCAGTGTGTGCGCCTGTGATGGCACCTGCTGTCTCTGGTCCCACCTGCCAGCATGTCTGATCTCCTTTCTCTTAACAATTATTCTGTGTGGTTTCTACTTTTTTCCCATCAATAATTTGAATTGAATTCAAATACCTAAAGAAACTTATACATTGCAAGCAGAGAGTTAGATCAAAGTGGGAAGCTGAGAAGAATGGTATTAAATTAATATCTTCACTATGAATTGTGTGGCTCTCAATCTCACTCTGCTGTCAGGATGGTAGCATGGAAATATTACCTTCATCCCACACCCTGAACACACATATTGATTGGAAATCGGATAATGTGGGGATTACTCCAACTCCATTCCTTCTTTCTGTTATGCAGTGGTAGCTCTTTTAAAAATATCCCTATCCATTATTGAACAGAATGTGGCTTCTATATGATGATACCACAGAACAGAGGATCCTTTCAGTTCTACAAATAATTCAGTGCTTTCTGCCAAAACTGCAACAGGATTTCTACTTTGAATGTTTAGTTTTAAAACTTGCTGAATGGGCAAGGGAGTGATGAAATTGGCCAACATGAATGCTTTAAAAAAAAATCGATGGGGAGAACTGGAAAGTGAAAGTGAGAGTTGTCTATAGTAGCCTAACAGAACCCAGAAGTGCTGATAAAAGTCAACGATCTCAACAAGGTATAGAAGCTGAGGATACCGAGTGTAAGGTTGCAATGAAAGTCTGCTGCTTTGGTGCCCCAGTGTTGAGTGGGTAACATAGACTTTTGAAGGTGCTTTGTTATCCACATGAGGCGTCTAGTCCTATTCTGGCATAGGAAATATATCATATAGGTCTCAATGATGTATCTTTAGGCAGGAGCATTTGAGGGGCATTGGCAATAGATTTGCTTTCTAGCAGTTTTAATTTCACTGCTAACTTCTTAAAAAGTATAAATCTCTGCAGACTGCCTCTGCCACCATCTTATTTCTTATTAGCGCTTACTCTTTGGATTCTTCCTGTGTTCCTGTCCCTTCTCATATTAACTCACAAAACCCCAGAGTAATTTACAGCAAGGGATCAAGACTAGAGTAGGAAAGGGAGAGTCATTTTCCTTTAAAAATTCATTATTACCATTTAAGAAAAACTATATATATTATGTTATAGTTGTCAGAAATATGTTTATCAATTTTACTCTTAGGTTTGCTGGACTTCTTTCTAAATAATGTGTTATATGTAATATTGTAAAACATTTTAGTAAATTAAATATCACTGTATATTTTCCTTGTTGGCAATAGGAAATAAAATTAAGAGGAAAGTTTATCCATATTGAAATGTTAAGGTTTTTAGAAATTTCAAAATATATTATGTTTAGAATTTTTTTTTCATGTGGGTACTGGGAGTTGACCTCAGGACCTCGCGCTTGCCAGCAAGTGCTTGTGCCACTGAGCGATATCACCGGCCCCTTTTTTCCTTTATGTGGGTTCCGGGAGTCGAACTCAGGACCTCGCTCTTGCGGGGCAGGCACTTATGATGCTGAGCTATCTCACCGGCCCTAGAATTTTAAAGTATGTAGTTTCACACTTTATCTTATTTTCATGTTTATGAAGATTGGTGAAGTTCATTTTATTAGACTACTTTTTAAACAAGTAATTACTGTTCAAGAGGGAATTAAATCCAAATCTTCAGTTTTTTAGCCTATATTCTACTTTTTGGATTCAGATATGGCTTATATTTAATTCCTTGACCTAATTTTACTTTCATCTACAGCAAAACTTTTTCCTTCACTTTAAATTTAAGGCTAAAATTATATAGATGCAATTAGGCCAAGGAGACCAGAAAAATATAGTTATGTGACCCAAAAGGTACACATATCTAAGAAATTTTAGTTTATATGATCCCTTGCCACAGTCAGACATGAGCATACCTGATTTGTTCCCATGCGTTTAAATCTACACATTCCATAAAGCAGCTACATGGTTTAGGTTTTTCCGATTCATGAGCTGCATATTACTTATAATCTTTAGACAGTACTTAAAAGACCTTCAGGCTCAGCAGTCTAGGTTTTGACTCATCTGAAAGGCTGCAAAAGGAGGTTAAATTGATTTTTTTCTGTGGGTGTGATTTACCCCTTACCATTCTCCTCAGGTTAGAAGTAATGGCCTTCTGCAACTGTTACAACTTGGGTCTGACTCTTCCTTCTGGCACTGTATGTGGATGTGCCCCTAGGCATGACTACATGTAAAGCCAGCCATTATACATTATGCTAATAGAAAAAGTTGTATCTTAAGCTGCACCTTGTTAGTAGGACGTATTTATATCTGTGTATAATGTGTCTCATGAGGTTTGATAGGAACGTGATGAGAAGAACTTTCTGCAGTTTTATTAATGACTTCACGCTTCAGAATATCTGAATTCAACAAATTCAAGCTTTCTGACCTAAAGCTCCGGCATAGCACAGCAGTTACCTGCTTTCAGTAAGGCATCAGAATCTTAGAGACATTTTTAATGTCAGCTTATTTGCTGAGGTACATATAATATATTGCCCATAGCAATATTTTATCTCAGAATGTACTGAGGCCCACAGTTCATATTGCAAACATAATTTGTTAAGTATTTTTGATCATTTTCACATGTTTTTATTTCCATCACTTTTCCCAGTTTATATAAAGGTCTTATCACTCAACTTCATAAGTAATTCTTGATTTCTCAAGTTACTTTTTAACTATGTGGGAACCTTTTAATGTTTTTTTTAGATCTACTAAATTAAGGGTTTATAAAAATCGGAAAACACTAAAATTAATAAAGTTGCATCAAGAAGACTTTTGCTACAAATATGGTGATTTTAGCCTGCGGTTTCAATTTTTCACCTCCTAAAGTGTGGATAACTTGATCAGAAAAATGCAAATACATCTATCTGATCTTGAGAACCAGTGCAGGGTTTTTACAGGCTCTCAAGAAGCCTTACAAAAGGTCAAATTAGTTTAAAGGAAGAGCTATTCAGCTCATGTGATTCACTAAATGGATACTTAATATAAAGTTAATAAGGAAAACAATTATTTTCCATTTACAACCCTGTGTGTGGAGCAGAAAGAATGAAGGGCAAAGGCAGACTCAGGCGAAGCTTGTGGGCATCATATTATCTGAATGCACAGTCTCCTCTTGTATCTGGCATGGATTTGATTTTATTAACATGGCTTGAACACATTTGGAATATATTGGCAACAGACATTAATTCAAAAATTCTACAGCAGAGGATATAAATACCACAGTGAGACTTTTCTCTTTTTCTCAATATGGCTTTTTGTTAAAGATAAATAAATGAATCATAGTCCTTGGTTCATGACATATTTACATAATTTTCTTTAGTTGATCATTTAATTGCTTTTAGTAACATAGTTAATATTCTCTAACTCACTACCCAAATCAAATATGTAAGACAATAACATTACTGTACTTTTAACCCTGCAGTCCTCCTCTATGTTCCTTCCTTGCCTGTTCCTTACAAGTCATCACTGTGTCAAATTTTATGCTTGTCATTATTTTGCTCTTTTTAAAAAAATGATGTTGTCACACATATACATGTATAGCTAATGAACATGTTGCTTTGTTTTGCTTGCTTTTAAACATCATAAAAGGGATTCATGTGCATGTAGACTTCTGAGTATTGCTATTCTTTTTACTTTAATTGTATCACTGAGATTCGACCATGGTTTTGCATTGGGCACAAATATGTCGAGTCCTTGTAAATTCTGTATTTGCTCCAGCATGGCACAGCCTCTGCTACAGGTGAAAAAAATCACCAGCTGATTTTTTGTGACCTCCATACAGACCTTGCACCAGCTTCTGTTTTGATCACACAGCCACAGCTTTGTACTTCTGATATGACTCTATTAGTAAGACTTTCCAGGATGGATGCTATAAACATAGCTACATCACCTTTCTCAGAGGCCACCAGGCCCATGTAAATTCCCAAATGTTAGGAGTTAATTTGCTTCTACTATGGTCCTCTTCTCCCTCCTCTCATAATGTATGGCTTCAACTAAGCACTGCCTAAAGAATTCTCGGGAGGGCAGAAGCAAGTTCTTGATGTTCAGGAATGGGATGTTTCCAAATTCTGGGAGATGCATAGCTTACTCACCCAATAGGTTTTCCTGAGCTCCTTCTGGTATAATGGAGAGGATGTAAATGTTTCTGCAATCCGTGGGGAAGCTGGGCTGAGCTCGCTTTCTTTCTTTCTTTCTTTCTTTCTTTCTTTCTTTCTTTCTTTCTTTCTTTCTTTCTTTCTTTCTTTCTTTTTCTTTCTTTTCCTTTTTCTTCCTTCCTTTCTTTCTTCTTTCTTTGTTTGTTACTTTCTTCTTTTTCTTTTTTTTTTTCTTCTGAGACATGGTCTCACTATATAGTTCAGTTCAGGCTGTGCTTGAACTCACTATGTAGCCCAGGCTGACCTTGAACTCATGGTGATCTTCCTGCCTCAGCCTCCTAAGTGCTGTCATTACAGGAATGTGCCACCATGCCTGGCTCTAAGCTCCCTTTATTGCAATGGAATTCTCTCCATTTGGCTTGCTGAAAAGGGAAGATGCAATTTTCTACTTTTACCCAGGAAGAGGAGGAAGAAAATGTGATCGTACTCTCCAACAACACATTGCTCTGACTACTCTTTTTGAAAACCTCTGCTGCTTATGTGAGGTGAAAGATCTGATTAACAAGCTCAGATCTACTTTTTAGCTATGATTTTTCTTCTATTCCTCCTCGTCCTCTTTCTTCTGTTTTAATTCATAAAGAGATAGTGTACATCTATTCCAGCTGTTGTTTCTAGTTTTGGCACTTAAGCTAATGTTTCTGAGAAAATTAAAAAATACATAAAACAGTGGCTAGATATTAACTGTGGATATTAGCACAGGGCTAGAGTTGAAGGAAGATAGGAGGAGATCATTATTTTTTGTTTAGTGTAACTTACTTATATTGTTATGATAATTATGCATTACTTCCTGTGAGTTGAAAAACTATATTGAGAAAAATAAAAATCAAATACAGTCAGTGGAAATTTATTAACAGAGTGCAGTAGCAAACATATCAACTGTATTATATCTAAGGGATTTGTTTTCAGGGAGACTAACTCAAGAGATCACTTATATTTAAGGGACCATTGGTATATTTTCAAATTTTGACCAATCAATTCAAAAGCAGAAGACACTATAAATTTTGATTGTAGGAGACAAATGTGTCTCCCCACTTTCCAACAGCTAGCAAAACAATTAGAAATCTAGAGTTATATCAAGTTAAAATGGTGAAGCCTTTAAAAGCACTAATTGTTGACATGTGTTTCAGGTTTGTTTCTGGGTATAGAGTGTTTAACCTACTTTGAAAATTATTTGATTAAAAGAAAGGCCATTTTTACTTTAATTAGTAAACGCTAACAAAAATATTTAAACAGGTATGATGTTACCCCTAAAAGTTTTCATATGTATTTAGAAATTGAAGTTAGATGAATTGTTTCCTAACTTTAATCTCACCTTCTTCCATTGTCCTTCAAATTTCTGTAAAAGTAAATTCTGCTTCTGCCAATCTTTAGCTTAAATTATTTGATTTTTGCCATTTGTCTGCCAGACAAAATAACACTGTAGCATGATGCACAGTCCTTCATTATTAGGTACGAGCCTTCTTTTCATTTTAATTTCATAGCACTTTTTCTCATATAATGTATTCTTTAGTATCATCGAAGGATTTACTCTTCTTTGAACTCAGCATAGTTGTTTTTTTTTTTTTTAATGTATCTGTTTCTTTGCCTATTTTATTCCTTTGGCTATAATCCTGAAATACTCTTCTGCCCATAATTCCCAATTATCCTTTTATACCCAGACATTGTAATTTAGAATTTGAGATGAGAGCATCACTTTAATGATTAAGAGATACAAAAGATAGAAAGAAAAATTATATTGCTGGCAAACTCTGTGGGTACATGGCATGCCTCAAGGCCACAGGGAGGTCATTCAGCACCAACATCTTCAATGATTCCAGAACATTATCCAAACAGGTGTCCAGTGGAAAATTTTACTTGGTGGGTTTAAGGCAAACAGGCACAGGTTCTAGGATGTCACATTGTATTTGAGAGGTGAATGCCATGGCATATCTGTGCAGTCCATATAGAGTGAAGTAGTTAGCAGAGCCAGTTATGGAGGTTATACCTAAAGATCCCAATGGGACATGGTCACCAGGAGAAAGCCAGATATGTGGATCAACCACAGTGAGGAACTAGGAGTTTTAGAGCAGGAAATTGTGTGAACGTTGACTGAAGTCTGTTTCTGGAATGAGGAAATTAAATTTATATTTAATATGAATGCCAAGGCAATGTAAAATTAGAGGAATTCACTGTACCAGGCCATCTAGAACCTATGCAAGGTGTCCCTTAAAGGCTGAGGCAGCTAGTTATTCCATTATCTTGTAATTACTGGCTTATGGTAGTTACTTCCACTGACTATGATAATTTCTTATTCAACTCTATATTATAAACTACTAAGGCAGTTCATATGATAAGTGTATACCTAATAAATATTTATTAACTCAATGAATAAATTAAGAAAATTATGTGCTAGGTTCAACTGAATAAAAAGTTTCAACAATCATAATTTAATTTTACTCTTTATTTTACTCAGAAAAAAAACCAATATTTTTGTATTCTGTTTCCTTATATGGTAATGTGTATTACAGGAGCTAATTTCATGGCATAAGTCATTAAATGACCTGTATATATACACTAGAATTTTATGCAAAGGTGCATAAAAATCTGCCTTTCAGCAAAATATGAATTTTTAATGGTTTCACTTTGGCCCTTACTTGCCACTCTTTCCAGGGTTAAAAAGATATATTTTCTTAAAAAAAAAGTAGATTTAAAGATTGAATATGCTTTTGTCCCTTAAAAAATATTTTTCTTCTTTTTAGTGATGTCAACTATTGGCTCTACACCACAATTCTCATAGCTCCCTCATTTCTTGAATTGCCATTATTTTCAAGTGTGGTAAGAGAACTGTTTCCACCTTGTGAATGAATGCACTTACACTGTATTTGGAAAGCAGTGGTATTTATCTTGTCTTATCCCAGGAGTGGCTGCCTTAGCCAGTGCTGCTGATTTATTGTCATAGATCACAGCAAAGGTGATTATAGCACAGTGGTAAATGATTTGAGGAACTCAGTTTATTGCTCCTGGTTGGCCCTGCACCTTTACAATTATTTCACTTAACTACACTTCCCCAAGCTTGTCTTTTTCCTGAACAGAACTATGTCTCTTGCTTCTGCAGTTTTTCTATGTGGTGATAAGTATACCTGTGTCATGTCAAAAAGCACATTCTGCTATGTAGTTTTCAGGACATGAATGTAGCGTGGGGAATCAGACAAACTGCTGTAGGTCCAGGTCGAGGAAGTCACTGCGCTCTCGACTTTGTGAAGTTGTCAGTGACGTGGTCTCTACTGGAGCCTTGTAAGCCCCAGCTGGCTGCAACTGCCAGATGCTATTGCTAAGGCAGCTTGCCAATCTCGTTCCTCTAGGCCTGCTTGTTTTCCCAGAGTTGTCTTGGTAGGTTGTATAAACATTTTAGGGATGAAAAAGCACACAGGAGGGAATTCTGAGAAAGATCATGGTATAGTGGATGACATAGAATAGAAGTTGATGAAAAATACACAACTAAAGTGATATGAAAAGGATAAATAAAAAGCTTTTGTCAGTGTTGAAACTATAGAATGCTGTTAAACTTATACTCCAAATGATTTAGATAGAGCCAAAAAGAAAGAAGGCCTCAGAAGACAAAGCACAATTTCCTGGCCTGACAGAGTAATGCTTTGTTGCAGGACATGACAGGAAAACTTTTCAGCAAACCCTTAAATTATATACCTATTTTAAAAAATGAGGGTTCTGTTGCCATGACTATGGGACACAATATGTGGTTATGTTTTTCTCTGATTCTGATTCTTAATAGTGACATCAGAATATTCTAATATGAGAGAAACCATTTTTCTGAAGACAGAAGGGAGAAAAGACAGAGTACAATCTATAAGGAGCCATTCTTATCATAGTAAAGTCCAGCACCAGCAAAAAAATTTAAGGTGGAAAATGTGAACACACTCACCATACTTTCTTTCTAAGTTGATTCCTCAGTTTTTAATTTTGATGCACGCAAATGAGAAACCCAGAAACAGAACTTCCATTAAGGAAAGTTTACCAATGCATCCAATCCTTCTCAAATCAAAATAGTTAGCAAACATGATTAAAATTAAACAAATATAACTAAAACAAGTGAGTTAGTGAGTTTTTTGGTGAAACTACCTAGCATATGCCAGTTTGTTGTTGTTGTTTGTTTGTTTTGTTTGGTTTTGTTTTTGGTTTTTTCAGACAGGGTCTTGCTGTATAGTTCAGGCTGCCCCTGAACTCACTATGTAGCCCAGGTTGGCCTTGAATTTGTGGCACTCCTGCCTCAGCCTACCAAGTACTAAGATTACAGGTGTGCACCATCACTCCCACTGCATTTGTCAGTTTTATAACTGAATAATTAATATAAATCTTATGTTTTAAATAAACACATAAATCACAGTAGGGGCTACAAGAAGAATTTAATCACATTATTTTTCTGGGAAATACAGAAATACTAGGCTTATTCTCATTTAAGATGAATAACCAGAAAGCACAAAATTTCATGGAATATCTGAATCAAAATAAATGAAATAAAATGATCTTACATATTTCACATACTAAAACTGAAATTCAACAGCATTAACTTACTTTATTTCTAGAAGTGACTTGAATTTGAGACTCCAATCTAGTTCCAGTTCAGCTCATTCTTTCTCTTCCCCCTCTTTATCCCCCACCCGCAACAGTTTAAAGGAAGAACTTGAAGTCTCTGCATTGTAAAACTCCTATCAGCACACGTTCCACCACCAAAGTTCCAGTCACAATTAATTCTCACTTTTTTTTTTTTTTTTTGTGGGTACTGGGGGTTGACCTCAGGACCTCGCGCACCAGCAGGCGCCCGTGCCGCTGAGCGATATCACCGGCCCTTTTTTCGTATGTGGGTTCCAGGAGTCGAATTTGGGCCCTCGCGCTTGCCAGGCAGGCGCTTATGCCGCTGAACCATCTCACCGGCCCCCATTCTCACATTTTTAAAATCCACTTTCTTTTCCTTTTTATATACCTCTCTATGTTATTTTAAGCAGGAGGAAAAAAAAACAGTTCTTAAAATATATTTCCTTTTATTTTTGGCTTCCTCTTTTGTAGAGCTTTTGGATCTGGTAATTAGAAACTGTGTCATTTTCCCCCTTGATGGTATGTTGAGTAGTGTTTGATGAAAATATAAAACATTTCACTTGTGGATTCAAGTTACTGACCTGCCATAAATTAATAATCTCTATATTATCTTGACAGTTGTACAAAAGGGGACTTTAATAGCTTATGTTGAACATTTTACTTAGGCAAACAGGCTACACCAGAAAATTAAAGGCTGTGTCAACACAATTTGTATTCTTCAGGATATTCAACTGTAAGTTCTGTAAAATAGGAAATAAAAATAAGCTCATAATAAAACAGATTGAAATGAAAGCTTCTGGTGTGGCAAAGGAATGAATTTAAGGGGACAGAGAATATCAATATAGAGGTTAAAACTAAATTAGAAACAGTGTGGTATAAAATTGAAACTTCTGAAGACAGAATAATTGATGTGGATTGTAGCTGAAAGAAAATGTTTCAGAATACAGAGAAAAAATAACAGATGAAAGCTATCAGATGAAATTTATAATTTATATATAACTCATAAAATTAGTAGAATTGAAAGGAAAGAAATGTATCAGAAAAACCAAAATTGAAGGAAGAAAACAATTATAAAGGAAAGTGAATTCAACATAAAATTGCATATGATAGGCACTGATAGTGAAAAATAATCAAGGGATTATTTATTTTGGAAAAAATATATTTTTTCAGTTTTTATTTTTTATTAGTGCATGTTTGCAATACATAATAGTTACATTCTTTGTGGGGAGTTTATACATGCACATAATACACTTCAATTCTTCTTCTTCTTTTTTTTTTTTGGTGGGTACCAGGGGTCGACCTCAGGACCTCGCGCGCCAGCAGGCGCCCATGCCACTGAGCCATATCACCGGCCCTTTTCTCATATGTGGGTTCTGGGAGTCGAACTCAGGCCCTTGCACTTGCCAGGCAGGCACTTATGCCACTGAGCCATCTCACTGGCCCTACATTTCAATTCTTTTGTTATCCCTTCCACTCTCCTTCCCTCTGACATTTTCCTATCTTTCAATCCCCTTTCCATTTGAAAAAGATCTATCTCCCTATTTTCTACAAATTATTATACTTTAAAGAGAGAGAATTACACAAACATCTGAGTAGAAGAAGCATTTCAAATGTAAAGTAAAAATCAGATAGGTTTTATATATATCCTCTTCAATAGAAGCAAGAATGTAATGTAATGATTTTTAGCAAAAGTTGGCGATAAAAGTTCTAAGAATTTCCAACTAGTCACAAGGGCGTACATGTGAAAGCAATGGAAATATATTCTTCAGTGAAGTAAAGGCATAATGTATTGGTATATCATCTAATTATCTTACCTTTCAAAAGTGAGAGAGAAATTTGGATGTAGCAACCACAATATTGAGAATAACAAAGAATTTGAGGATATATTCTAGTTTATTTGTTAGACACTGTTGTGTTTATAAGCTTGTCTGAAGAAGAAGAAAATCTTTAAAAAAAAATGACATATATAACATCTGCTGAGGTCATAGAGAAAAAGGACTCTTTCTGCACTGTTGGGAATGTAAATTAGAACAATGGCTGTGGAAATCAGTATGGAAATTCCTCAAAAAATTAAAAATAGAAACTCCATTTGACCCAGCTGTACTTATTCTGTATATCTTCCTAAAAGATTTAAAAGTCATCATTTTACAGTGATACATACATACGCATGTTTATACCAGCAAAACTCACAATAGCTGAATTATGGAAGTGTCCTATATGCCCACCAACAGATGAATGGGATACAGAAAATGCGTTGTATATACACAAAGAAATACTATTCAGCCATAAAGAGGAATAAATTTGAGTCCTTTATAGGAAAATGGATGAATCTTAAGATCATAATGCTAAGTGAAATAAATCAAACATAGCTGGGGATATAGCTCAGCGGCACAGCGCCTGCCTGGCAAGCGTGAGGTCATGAGTTTGATCCCTGGTACCAAAAAAAAAAAAAAAAATCAAACATAGAAGGTTAAATATCATATGGTTTCTCTAATATGACAAATGCAAAATATAAATACTTCAAAGAGCAAAATAAAAGAGAGATGGCAGGAAACAAAGGTAGACCGTTGAGATTGGAATGGGGTGTGGGGAACAGGAGAGTGGAGGTGCAGGTGGATGGGGGAGCAAACACTATCAAGATGTGAGATATATATATATATATCAGATCCCTGAGATGAATATAGTTATTATGTACCACAAGCATATAATAATAGAAAGAATAATTTTAAACCAGCATATTGATTTTCTTTAAATAGGTGCTTGGGTTAAAATGTGTTTTGGAAATATAATCCTATAAATGATTAAATAGCCTAAAAAAGAAGACTCACATCTGTGTCAGAGAAGAATTTTTTATAATATATATCATTCACCAGAGATCCACATGAAACAGATGATTGAGAAGCAATGAGTGTCAAAGGCTGACCTATGCTGCTCAACCCCAATCACGTCCGTGGTCCAATTCCAAACAAGTGCGAATATACAACCTTAAACAGCAAATAGGCTTTTCCAGATGTGATTAAGGATATGGACCTTAAAATAGGGAGACTATTCTAGATCATCCTAGTGGAGCCAGCATAATCTCATAAGTCCTTAAAAGGCTGTAAAAAGAGAGGGTGGTAAAGCTGGATAATAAGGTGCAGAGAGATGCCAGGTTCCTGCCTTTGAAAGTGGAGGAAGGAAGCCACAAGCCAAAGGATACAGATGGCCTACAGAAATGAACAAAGAAAAAGAAAATGCATTCTCCCCTTGGGCACATTTTACTTCTATGTATCCTATCCAGGCTGCTAACCAAACTTCCAAAAATAAAAACCATATATTCAAGGTTCCAAGTGGAGCAGTAGCCTTCATGTAATCTATAACTCCTTGGCTGTGTAAGTACCATCTTAGTCCATTTGAGCTGCTCTAACAGAAATATCATAGACTGGGTATTTTATGAATAAAATAAATTTATTTCTTATAGTTTGCTGTAAAGGACAGAAAGTCCAAAACAGGCACCAGCAGATTTGATATCTAGTTCCCATTTGTCATAGAAAATGCCTTCTTGGTATGTTGTCACATAGTAAAGGGGTGAACAAGCTCTTTCAGGTCTTTTATAATCAGGATGTTAATCCCACTTGTAAAAACGTTGTCCTTATTATCTACTCACCTCCCCAAGATTCCACCTGTTAATAGCATACTAGTGGTGATTAGAATTCAGACTATGAATTTGGGGGAAGCACAAATTCAGATGATAGTACTTATTAAATTCTCCCTCCCATGTTGCACTCTGATAGGTCAAATCATGTCAGTTTCCTTTTAGTAGATACTGTTAACTTTGCCTTCCCAGCATCTGTTCTCACTTTTTTTCTGAGAACGTTACCTTGGTTTTCCAGTAGAAAAATATTTTCTTTCATATTTATTCTATACTATAGGTTTTCACTTGACTTACCTCAAAGTTTCACAGATGGGAATATGAACCAGATTTACTCAATCTACACATTCCACAGAACTGGCAGTAATGTTTGAGCAAAAATCTGTGACCCAAGTTGTCCCAGTGAAAGTTACCCTCTAATCTTTTTGAAACTATTGGAAAAAGTATGTTCTTTGATTCCGAAAATTCACCTTTGTATATGGAGTCATATTATATTGATCAGACCCCCAAGAGTCTCATAAAGCACACTTTGGAAAATATTACTTTGCAATAATCTTTTACATTTTCCTCAAAAATAATAGTTGAAGAAATAATTTTACTCATAAAATATTCTGGAGTTAGATTGAGAAGGAATTGTATATTTGAAGAATTCTTGCTGAATTTGGTTTTGAAGTATGTACCTAGATACTTCTACATATCTAGATAAAATTAAAGCCAGTAGGACAAAACTCATTCAATATTCTGCTTTCATTAAAATGTCATTTAACTGCATAGAGATATCCAGATATATTTTATATTTGGGTGGAAATAATGAAAGAATGAAATTAATACTTTTACCAAAAACTTCTCATGCTTTTCAGTGTATATATTTTTACATATTATTGTCTCTTAATATTAACCACTGAAAATGATGCTGTGTAATAAAGTGATTTTATTTTAATATGTGCTTCATGAATTTTTTATTTTATTGTTATTTTTCTTCTTTTAGTGCATATTACCTAGGTTTTATTTTATTAAGTTTATTGGTAAAATTCAGATATACATAATGATCACAGTCATCATAGGGAATTTGCACCTGTACATGCTATATCCTGGTTCCTCTCTTTTTTTTTTTTTTTCAGTTCCCTCCCTTCCCTTCAATCCTCTTCCTCGCCTCATTTACAAAGCTTTGTTTCTATTTTATTCTTCTTTTATCATTTTTTCTTCCTTTCCCTTTTACCACTCCCTAGTTTCCCTTTCTTTTGAACAATTTCTTTTTCACAATGCCTATTATACCCTTTGATCTTTATTTACACATTTGGTTTCTCATACCAAAGAATGTGATATTTCCACATGTGTGTCTAATTTATTTCACTTAAGAATATGGTCTGAAGGTGCATCCATTTACCTACAAATGTCTCAAGTTTATCCTCCTTTATGGCAGAGTAGTACTCCATTGTATAAAAAAAACAAAACTTTTTTTATCCATTCCTTGGTTGATGGGCATTTGGGTTGTTTCCAAGGTTTAGCTATTAGAAACTGTGCTGCTATAAGTATGGGTGTACATGTATCACTGTGGTATGGTATTTTTAATTCTGGGAAAGTACCCAGGAGGGGAATTGTTGGGTCAAATGGGACCTATAATCCTAATTTTTTTAATCTTAGTTTTCTAATCCTAGGAATTTCCTCACTGATTTCCACAGTGATAGCACTAATCTACACTCCCACCAATGGTGGAGAAGGTTTCCTTTTGCACCATAGCCCACCAGCATTTGTTATTAGTTGATTTCTTGATAATTGCCATTCTTTTGGGAGTGAGATGGAATCTCAGTGTTGTTTCGATTTGCATCTCTCAAATGACCAGTGGTTTTGAACATTTTTTCATATATTTTTTTGCCATTTGCACTTCTTCCTCTGAGAAGTGTGTATTCACTTCAGATGCTCATTTTTGGATTGGGTTTTTAAATTTGGGGAATCTGATTTTTTTCAATTCTTATATGTTCTAGATATTAGTCCTTTGTCTGAGAGATAACTGTCTAAAATTTTTTCCTACTCTGTGGGTTGTCTTTTCACTCAATTGGTAATTTCTTTTGCTGTGCAAAAGCTTTTCAATAAGATGAGATCCCAGTTGTTTATTCTTTGCAGTATTTCCTGTGTGATTGGGGGTTTGAACCTTTGCTTAAACCTCTGGCTTCAAGTGTTCCACCTATTCTCTCTTCCAGCAGATTTAATGATTCTGTTTGAACATTCAGATCTTTGATCCATTTTGATTTTAGTTTAGTCCATGGTGAGAGACATGTGTCTAGTTCTAGACTTTGGCATGTGGAAAGCCAGTTTTTCCAGCACCATTTATTAAAGAGGCTATCTTTCTTCCAGGGAACGTGTCTGGCCCCTTTGTCAAAGATAAGGTGGCTGAGAATGTCGGAGGTGTTTCTGCATCTTCTAGTCTGTTCCATCGATCCTCAGGTCTGTTTTTCTGCCAGTACCGTGCTGTTGTTTATCACAGTGGCTTGTAGTATAATTTCAAGCCAGGGATTGTAATGCCCCCTTCCTTGCCTTTGCTGCCTAGGATTGTTTTTGCTATTCTAGGTACCTTCTGGTTCCAAATGAATTTTAGGAGTTCTAGTTCTGTGAAGTATGCTAATTGTATTTTGGTTGGGATTGCATTAAATATGTATAGTAATTTTGGGTTTATGGCCGTTTTTACTATGTTGGTTCTTCCTATCCGTGAGCAAAGGATATCTTTCCATTTTCTGATAGATATCCTCTTCAATCTCCTTTTTCAGTATAGTGTAATTTTCAACGTAGAGATCTTTTACTTCCTTTGTTAAATTGATTACTAAGTATTTCTTTTTCTAATGCTATTGTAAAAGGTATTGTTTCTGTAATTTCTTTCCCAGTGCATTGTTGTTTGTATACAGTAATGCTATTGATTTTTGAGTGTTAACTTTGTATCCAGATATATTACTGAATTTGGTTATTAAATCTACAAGTCTTTTGGTGGAGTTTTTGGAGCCTTCTATGTAGAGTATCATGTCATCTGAAAACAGTGATAATTTAACTTCTTTCCCTATCTTTATTTTTTTAAAGTTCTTTTTCTTGTGTAATTACTCTGGCTAATGTTTCCAGAACTATATTAAACAGGAGTGGTGATGGTGGACATCGTTGTCTTATTCCTGATTTTAGAGTGAAAGTTTTCAGTTTTTGACTGTTTAGTATATTGTTGGCTGTTGGTTTGGCATAGATGGCTTTTATCAGATTGAGGTAAAGATCATCTATTACAATTTTCTTTAGGTTTTTTTTTAATCATGAATGGGTGTTGGACTTTGTCAAACATTTTTCTGCATCTATTGAGATGATCGTGTGATTTTTGTCTTTGGCTCTGTTGATATGGTGATTACATTTATTGATTTATGTATGTTGAACTATCCCTGAATCTCTGGGATGAATCTAAGCAGTTAGAGAAAAGAAACAAATCATCTATAAAAGAAAACTGGTTAGAATCACAGCAGACTTCTCAACACAAATCCTCAAGTCAAAGAGACCTTGAAGTGAAGTATTTGAAGCCCTAAAAGAAAACCACCTCCAACTCAGATTGAGGTACCCTGCAAAACTATCTTTCAAAAGTAATGGAGAAATAAAATACTTCCATGATAAAAAGCAACTGAAGAAATTCATGACCAATAAATTGATGTTATATACAAGTATCTTTTAGGTTTTCCTTAATGATTAATATACTTTCTATATAAGATTTTATTTATGTGGATAGATGAATCTATTTTATTGAAAATATTAATATTTATATAGAATTTATCTGAAAAATAAATGTTAAATCCTTGAATATAGATCTTTTATTGTGTTCACAAAAATACATCTTTCATTTTCTAAACATTAAACAACGTATTTTAGCATACAACTAAACGGAAAATGGAGTCAACTTAATTCATTATATGCATGAAAGTTAATGATCAAGGATTTGAATTTTTTCTGTATATTGATTTTACTTCTCTGTGAATGCACTCATGACAAATGAAAATACAAAGGAAATAAATTAACAATAGTGAATGTAAAAGACATACTGTGGAGAACTATTTTTTTCCATTAGAATACTACTCAGAGGAGTTTATAGTATCTACATTAACTCAATATTAATTTGTTCTCTGTGGGAGCTTATAAGATTATTAGTCAAACTGATGTCTTAACTATGGAAAACATAGTGGAATATGAAATTTCTTGTTCTTGATTTTTAGGAGATATTGCTAGAGGATCATATGTTTTGGAACTTTGAGTAGTCATAAGAATAATTGAATTTATCTTTATAATTTACTTTTGAAAAAATGCATTACTATTTTTTCTACCATATAAATAATAGGTTACTGCTTTAGTTATTTAAAAAGTTAATGAAATGGCAAATGGGTGGCTGACTTGAAATAAAGAGTATATGTTTCAGAAAATCCCTTTTTATTAAGACTCCTAGTTAAAAAATTCACATTCTGGCCGGTGAGATGGCTCAGCGGCGTAAGCGCCTGCCTTGCAAGCGCGAGGGCCCGAGTTCGACTCCCGGATCCCACATACGAAAAAGGGGCCGGTGATATCGCTCAGTGGCACGGGCGCCTCCTGGCGCGCGAGGTCCTGAGGTCGACCCCCCGGTACCCACCAAAAAAAAAAAAAAAAAAAAATTCACATTCTGGGCTGGTGAGATGGCTCAGCAGCGTAAGCGCCTGCCTGGCAAGCGTGAGGGCCTGAGTTCAACTCCCGCAACCCACATATGAAAAAAGGGCCGGTGATATTGCTCAGCGGCATGGGCACCTGCTGGTGCGTGAGGTCCTGAGGTCAACCCCGGTACCCACAAAAAAAAAAATTCATATTCTACACAATGACTTCTAAAGGGGAAGTATGACTTATTCATTTAAAACAACTGATTTTTTGAAAAATGTTAGGTACTGAGTGGGGTAGGGTCATATGGCTCTTTGGATTGTTTGTGGTTCAGGTCTAGAGCCTATGCCCTTGGGGATTCCTTTTCCTTAGTTTTCTATCAGGTCTGGTATGGTTAGATTTGTTGTGACCTATATTTCTACAGCAAGATACTTACATGACAGAATTCTTGGTGCTTAGGTGAGAGGAGTTGGATTATCAAACTCTGAATCTTTCAACCCCAGCTCCATTCACTGAGCAACTCTGACAGTGTTTCTACCCTTTTACACATCGTCAGGATTTGTGTATGTCAGAGGAGTGGCTCCTTTGTATGTGTCACACTAATAGATATTTGGAGAAATCAGTTTTCCTTTCATGTTTTTTCTTTCTGTAACTACATCTGCTTCCCTTCCAACCTGAAGAAAATGATATTGGCACAGTAATTGTAAAGTAATTTCCATGAGGTTTAATGATGTGGTTGTTGAATCTACCAGAGTAACACTGACTAGCGACTCCCAGAGGGACCTCTATCTACATAGCCTTTGGCCTGGTCTGCATATTTGACTTAAGAAGGATTTCTTGGAAAGCTGATCAACATGGCTAGGCCTTAAATTTCTCAGATATTATTGGATGGTGGGGATTAATTGCCTGTTATGCCAGAGGAAAGAGAAATTTGAATGAAATCACTTACGTGAAATTATTTTGGTAATTTTCTGGGAAAACTGAAGCCAGTGCTAGTACCAGAAGATTTTGAGATTAGTGCACTATTAAAATATACTTTTAAAAATGCCTTCAGGTCAAACATATTCTCTATCTTTGACCATGGAACTAACCCACTCAGTTGTTATCTATCCCTAGTGTCTTCTGCATTTATTTTATCTGTTTGCCTGTTGAAAACATTTGAACTAACATCCCCTGCTGCAGGTTTTAAAGCTGAATAGAACCCAAGACAGTTTTTAAATAGTAAGTTTATAGTTTATGCAAATTATTTCTAGAAGTTCTATTATTAGATCATATGCCATTTAATGTTTCATATAATGACAAGTACTCAGTTTATTTTGTGTTTGCCATTAAAAACAGTAAAGATATGAAAAGAAAATAATGCATAAGGTTTGAGCATCACAATAACCCTGAGAAAGAATTCTAAACAGTCTTTTAATATGTAGAAATATCAGTTAAATAAACTTTTAATAGGGTAATTTTGTTCATTGGCAGCAAGGATTTGTAATACGATATGAGCTACAGCACTTATAGAATTTTTTGTGCTTGATGTGATATTTTGGGATAAAAATTTAAAAGTTATTCTTTGTATTATTTTTTACTATACAGAAACAATAAACAAGTTCTATGTTCCCCAAAATGCAATAGCTATTTGCATAGAAAGAGACCTGATGCTGTCTGTAGTCTTATTTTTCAAGACAAACACACACATACTAAATAACATATATATGACTAAATAATTAAATTCTTATAGAGGCAAATTCTCACAATTTGTACTTTGCATATATGTAGGGTAGGAGAAATTTAATTTATTATCTCTACATAGAGTTCTTGTTTTGGGTTAGAGTTTTTATTGATTTGATTTGTAAGCAGCTACCATTAGAGATTACTATTTAAATGTAATTTGGGTATTAATAGTACAAGATAGCTTTTCTTGTGCTTTTTTCTACATACATACAGTGTCTATAAATATCTACTTCCATTTATTTTGGTTTTGCATGAGTCCATATGAATATGCTGAAAATATTCTAAATTAATTTAAAATTCACACTCAAAGGATTATGAAAACATTGCCTAATTTGAGGCATTGTAGCATTACTCTTCTTCATAGATAAAATGCCTGTCCCACCAAAAGTGAGTCAGTGAAAGCTAGAACTCTCTAAGGTTTCCTTCCAGATCATGAATTCTATAATGAGGTCAGTCTGTTATTTGCTCATTTGACAAGTAAGTCTTAATTTATAGGTATAATCTCTCTTTGGATTCACAGCTGCTTTTTTTCTACCATCAACTGCATGCATGCTAGTTTTGGAGCTTCCGTGGCAGATAGCAGACCTAAGCTAAGTGACCATAAAGATAAAATCTCTATACTATTATTATTTATACATTTTAAAAGCCATTTAATTTTAGGCAGTAAAGTGTTTTAAATTTTTGTTGGGTTTGTGTTTATAATTGTGAATCTTTTCAGTTTAATTCTAATGCTATTATCCTGATTTCCTATCCTATTTAGATTTTTGAAACTCAGAAAATGGTTATTTGTTTTGCTTTAACATTAATCTATTACAGATCAGGGAACTTATCCTTTCAGGGAGAAAATAATGCAAAACAGACCTTTAGAACAATGCATATTGATGCAAATTTATTTAGATTTACAGCTTCCTGACCAATTGTGCAGGTTTCTTTATATACTACCATTGATTGTAACAGGAAACCCCCGACTCCAAGATTTGATCCACATATTTACATCTTCCCATCTCTACAACAAACCAAATGTATTATATATTTTAATTTTTTGGAGGAGTTGCTTCAGAGGAAAAATGTGGTTTTTACACCACTTGCCCCTAAGTAGGAGGGTGCAATGTCTTGGCCTATTTAAGCATATTGTATTGTTTACAGTGTTAGCAAACTCTAGACAAAGAACTATCTTGGAGATGAGTATTCCTTCCTTGGCTGACGAATTCTAGTTATAGCCACTCTTCTATTAAAAAGGTAGCCTGACTCAGAAAAAAACAATACCACACATCATCAAGATTCCTGAAAAATAATCACACATTACATTTGGCAGGAACAGAATGTTATCTTAAATATTTCTGAATTATTTGTCAGTGTTTAGAGATACCACATGAACCTGAGACAATACAGATGTTTCCTTTCCTCTTCAGCAATTTCAGAACATTAAAGTCAATAACGCAAATGTGTAACAACTGAAGTATCAGCTCATCTTACCTGACCCTGTTTCTTCAGTCACTCTCTACTAGTTGACAAGCTGGGAATACTTTTTTCCCAACTGAAAAACTTAAAAGGAAACATACCGAAGTTCTTTTTTCGATGAACCGAAATTTGGCATTTTATATTTTGATTGTTAGGCCTGTTAAGAATCTATTTTAAACATTATGATTTTCAAACATATTTCATTTACATGGTGAGAAATATGGGTCTAGTTTCCATTTTCTAGAGAACAAGTATTCTTTCTGATTCCCCAAACCTGTAACTTTTATCTTGTTTAATGGGAATGATTCCTATTAAGATATTGACTTTTATAAATAGAATGTATAACAGACAGCATGAAGCAAATTATATATAATTTAAAATACAACATAAATGTATTTTAAATAAATATATAAATGCTAATTAATATAATGACAGCATTCCAAAGTAGTAATAACTACCAGTCTTGTTCCATCATAAAATTAGAGATATTTGGGGGCAAATGGAGCTAAGGGTATTATTTCTTTTTGTTTCCTGTGTTTGCATTTGTTATTCTTGATTTTGCCTTATATAAGAATATTCATTTATATATCATTGTGTTTTTTGCAACAATAACAACAAAAATATACATATTGAGTCCAAAAAAGAAAAGATAAAAATAACATTTCTTCTTTAAAACTCAGTTAAAAACTATATTTCTTTGCATTTTATTGTTATGCTCATATTCTGTAGGAAACCAACCTGCTAGTAATGCCTAATTGGAGGGGGCAAACAAGACAAGACACAGATAATTTTGAAAGAGGGGTTGGGGGCTCTTGCCACTAGTGGACAAAGAGCCCTGAACATTTGGCACACCTGGCTTTTATTTATTTAGACACGGGAGCAAGCAATTAGGGTAGCAGAAGATTAATCTGCTTCCTATTATCTATAGTATATACTGAGGTAAACAATTGGATCTCAGTTGTGTTGGCTTTTCCCTAGAACTTGTAACATAGAAGCATGCCTTCATGTTGAGCACAGCTTGCTGTTTTTCACCTTCGTGCTCACACAGAAGGTCAATTAGACCTCGATTCTCATTATGTGGTCTCCTACAATATTCTAAGAGTTCTTTGGGTTGGAGTGGGAAGGGTACCATGGTAATTTATTGTGCTATGTTGCTTGATCTAAGAATAAGTGGAAGTGTTTTTAATGGACAATGGCCTTTACTATAATTAGACAGAGATGGAATTAATAAAAGTAGGTAGTATTTCATATAAAGAACATGGATATAGAAAATTACATTATATAATCATCTCCTTAAATGAGTTTGCATTATTGACTCTGTACATTCTAACCTAAATCAGGATTGTCTAAAAAGATTCATAAGCTTTCCTAATATTTTAGGAATCACAAAAGGAAAGGAGTTCAACCCCATAATTGCTCTTTCTACCTGAAAGTGCTTAGAGGTTGATTTTGAGAATGCTTATTACTAGTTTTTGATTTGGAGATACACTAAACATTTACAGAGACACGCTTTATATCTACAGTAAAGTTCATGTTTTTCCTTTCTTTCATTTCTTATACTTCATTTCCTTTTCTTGGCAATAATGTTATTGACTAACATATTCAGTACATTACTGAATAGAAATAGTCAATTTTTTGTTTAAATTTCTTCACTTGATTGTCCAGAGCATGTGACATACATCATATTAGTTTAACCATTATTTAATTAGGGCAAAGCCACTATGGCAGTTAGGAAAGAGTGTCAGGATTGAATGGCTTTCCTATCTGCCTCCAGGGATTGATGGAAAAGCCTTCTAGGTGTTTCCAAGTTTGTCATGAAGGTGTAGCATTGGGATACCTACGTTTGGTGCCTCACCTCATTCTCTCTGTGAGTGTTTCCTCGCTCTAGTTCCTTAATGAACTAAGCAGCTTTGCTCCACCACATCTTTCTGTAGGAAACCGTGGACAGAAACATAAACCAAATCAAACCTCTCTTCCTCTAAGTTGTGGGTGGCAAGTAGTGTGTCTCAGTGATGAGAAAGGTGACCAATACAGAAAATTGGTACCAGACAAATGGGACTATTATTGTGATTATTCCAAACCATGTTGTTTAAAAGCTTTTAATATTGCTTTGTGGAAAGAGTTTGGGAAAACTTTGTAGATGCAGGCTACAAAATCCCTAGAATGCTATAAACAGTCTGCTGGGTGATTTTGGTTGGAGCTCAGAAGACCATGATACTGATAAGAATGTAGGAAGTAAAGGCTGTGCTTAGGACCTTTCAGTTGGGACCAATAACACCATTGGCACTTGAACTAAAGGGCATGTGTGTTATATTCTGCCATAAAATTTATATACATCTTGCACATCTTCTGAGACTTTGCTGGAGACTAAGATTAACATCAGTGGACTAACTATTTTGACAAATGAAAGTACAAAACAGCTGAACATTCAGAATGGCATGGGTACTGCTGACTGCTTTTAAATAGATTTATAGTGAGAATCAAGGGCTAAAGACAAAGCAAGAAAAAAAAAATTGAAAAAGAAATGTTGGCCCAGGAGGAACCATGTGTAAAACTGCAGCCAAAAGAGGTGTTGGTTCTGAAGAGACTAGTGTCATTAAAAGGAAACCACTTACTTTGTATGAGAACAAGATGAAAAATACCTTGAGAGCATCTCATAAATCAGCAAGACATCATCAATCACAGGCTCAAGGATGCAAAATGTGCTTCACATTTTATGTGCATATAGATTATAAAAGTTGTGAGGTCAGGGAGGCTTCTGCCCAGATTTCAAAGGAAGGCCAGGGAGGCCAGGCAAGCACCCCCTGAGAGAGTTGTGCATGAAGCTGTGGAAATAAAGCCAAAGGTGGAGCAGAGAACCAAGGAAGTGGGAGATGCCTGAGACACAGAACACTTTCTGATGAAAGCTGCAGGCTGTTAGTTGAGCCACACCTAGAGAGACCATGTGGGCTGCAGCCAGTAAGGCCATAGTAGTGGGGGCACCCAAGTACTTTGGAATTCATAGTGTACTACTGTGTGGCTTGGAACCAAGATATGGAGCTACAGGACTTAATGTTTTCCTTGATGAGTTTTGGTCCTTGGCCCTCTTCTTTTCTATCCACATATTCCTCCTTTTGGGAATGGAAATGTTTACCTTGTACTATTGCACTTTGGGATTATGTAGTTTGTTTTTGATTTTTACAGAAGTTCACAGCTAAGAGTTTCCCTTGAGTCTCATAAGAGGTTTGACTTAGACTGTTGAAAATTTCAGAACTGTTGGGACTTGTGGAAGAGGTTATTGTGTTTCCAGTCGTACATGGAATAGTTGTATTATGTTAGGAAGAATTATTTGGATATTGAGTATAATTTAAGGAGATGTGTTTGTGTTGCACGTTGACAAGGATAATTAGATAGTTGACAAGGTTGATGTGGTGGTTAGGCAAAAGCATCAGCTTTGATTGGTTTTGGAATCTGCCTCAGGGATTGGAGAAGAACACTTCCAGGTGTGTCTAGAGGGTCATGGAGACATAGTCTTGGGATCTATGGTTTTTCCCTAGTCTCCTGTCTTACTATTCCCCTACTCTGCTTCCCAGCCTCCATGAACTAAGCAGCTTTGCTATACCACACCCATCTGCCTTGTTTCTGACTTTGAGCCAGCTGACCATGGACTGAAACATGAACCATATTAACCTTCTCATCCTTTAAATTGTGGGTGGCTATTGCATCTCATTAATGGGAAAGATGACCTATACAGCCACTTATCAGTTAAGTGAACCTAGGCAATTGGGTAAGGTAATCAAAATATTCCTTAACCAGAGGCATGATGAGAATATAACTGTATCATTCTAAGAACTTCAATGGGGAGTGTTTAGTAGATGGATTTTTTATGGATGTGTTTAAAATCTATCACAACATATCAAAGAATTTATTAAGCTGTATCCTGTGCAATATGCAATACAAAACCTTATCTCACTTTGTAATACATTCAGTCAAATCTGAGTTCCTTATTAATGTTTTAAGTATCTAACTTCTGTATGAGAGAAAAAGAATTTACAAAGTCTTAGGTGATTGTGCATTAAGCATCAGACAGAGTTGGTTTACTACACAACTGATTTAAGTAGTTGTCTTTCATGGTTCAGATTTTGCTACAATATATAGCTTCATGTTCCTTTGGTATCACCTCACGATCATTAAATCTTCATGGTCAAACAAACAAAACACAATAGATTGTCCTCTTATCTTTAGGAAATTTGTGCATGTTTAGTGTATGGAGGATTTTCCCCACTGCCTATAACGGGTTAACTCTGATTCATCTTTTAACCGTTTTCTGGGATGTTAATTTCCTCCTGTAACATTTCCCTTCTGTGTTAGGTCAGGTTCCTGGGGGAACAAACTTTGACATGTAAGTTTGTGGGAAATGCTCTTAGTATCACTTCCCGAGAGTGTGAGGGATGCAAAATCAGGCAATATTTTCATCAAAGTTCCAGATGAGTAAATGACTGACTTAGTCCTAAAGAGAGTATCTGAGTGACATCCACTTGCCTGCCCTGCCGTCACTAGTTTTGGTTACCTGTGCTTCCCTACAACAGCCTACATTCCCCTTAATAGAATTTAAACTATTTATAATTGGTTTGTTTAATGTTTTTAATCATAAAATTTCAGGACCATCTATACTGTATGTGTATATTTCTTGAATAAAATACTGGATCAAACAAGAAGCAGTGGAGCTGAGATTCTGAGATTAATGAGAGAAGTTTTCCAGGTGCAGAAGGAAGGGAGAACACACTAGCAGAGAGGATAGTAACTAGCTCAGAGGTATCAGAGCATGACATGCCTCAGAAGACTGTATCTAAAGTAGGTCAGCGTGACTAAGATAAAATGCAAAAGGAGGAAATAACAAACAACGAAGGTAGAGTTGGATAGGGTCAGGACATAAGTGGCCTTGTAAACTAGATTAAAGGATTTATATTTAACTTACAGAATTTCCATTGAAAATTGCTTTTAGAAAAAGTGCCAATAATCTTACTGTCATGAATAATAAGACACAGCAGCTTCTTTTGCTCCCCTTTATCTGTGTTTTTGTTTTATGCTATGTTTTTAGTATTCAGCACATGAATACACGGATCAGGTGCAGGGCAATGGTTGCCAACCCAAAACTATTTCATTTTATTATCAAGAAACAATATACCTTATATCGTTCAAAGATTTTAGTGTAATTGCTTGTGTCAATTTACACTGATTTTGAATTTGTTATCCCAAACAAATGTCATTGTAGGACTGTAATGTTAATATATTTAAATATCTTTGTATCAATCCTAAAACAAAAGTACCTCTATTATAATGCCAACAGCAATTATCAACACAAGAAACACAGTAACTAAAATGGCAAAATTTCTCTAAGAGAAAGATCCCTGGCATATGTTAATTTGAATGAGGTGTTAGAATTTATCAATTAGCTAAATGACATTTGATCAGCAATAACTTGAGGAATATTAAATTCAAACCTACACATTAAAATTATTTGATAAAATTATTTGATCCTTATCCCCACGATATTTTAAATGATCTTTTTAAATGATCACTATATTCACATATAAAGGGCATAAAGATATGATAAAAATGACATATCTTTGAGAAAATACACAGCTTCCAGGAGAATAAACCATGTCCAATAATGGAATATATTGTGTAGTTTATTCTTGTTGAATGTAAAACTGCCATCACATTAATGATTGAAAGTTAATATATTTTAAGGAAAGAGGATTTTAAATACAGTACAATGCCACACTTATTTTAAAGATGTGTAAATTGAGACTTTGGAATGTAAACTGAGTCGTTCAAGGTCATGCAAGACATCAACAAATCTAATATTTCTGAATTCTGAATCTGAATTCAGTTGTCTTTACTTCTTTCCATATTGCTTCCTCACCTGCTTTTGTATAGAGTTAAGAAAATAAGGGTTCATTCCAAAGGATGAGTTGCAAGTTAGCTGGATTAGTTAAGCTCTAGACTATTTTAAAATAAAATTTTAGCAATTAAGTATTTCCCATTAGTGATGCATTCCACACCTGACATGGGTCATTATCAATTAGAATCATGCCAATTTTCAGTATGACACATTTCATGGTGCACCAAATAGAAAACAGATTGATAATGCTAAGCATGCACACATATTTTACAGGCATCTGAATTAATTTAATCAGAGTGCAGAAGCCATGAGGTCTTTATTTAAATACAGAGATTTCGATCCTGTTGACTTCATTCCCTAGAGCTTCAAACTTCTGTACTGTACTATTACCATACATTAAAAAAATCATGCTTGCTTTATCTAGAAATGAACGACTACTGCCATACATCATATTCACAGATTCTAAAAGTATCTTTAATTGTAATTATAATGAAAAATATTTAACTATAAGTCAATTTACTACTAGCAGACAACTGAATGTGGTTGCTAGTTATTGTAAGTAATGGAAGATAACTTATCCTGGCATTAGCAATTAAATTAACATAAACAGGAGGTACCTGTATAGTATTCATAAACCAACGAAAAACTACGGATTTATATATGACACACTAGTTTTATGAACACAGGTTAAGATCAAGATTCTTTCCTGGCATACAAAATGTTTCAATAAAACTGCACATGTAGTATCTGGTATTAATTATCATGTGTTACCTCCATGGTATGATGAGATAATATAAAAGACTATTTTTGTATTTCTAATGAACTATTTTAGGAGAAATATTTAACTTGCTTGTTAAATCCCCAGAAAATAAAAGCAAGGAACAAGTTTAATTTTTAAATAAGGTTTCTTAAATTTTTAAAATGAGGTTTAAAATGAGGAGTTTATGATAATTTATTTTTCTATTCCCATTCAGTTACTCTAGACTATTTATTCTTAGGTCTTGTACTTAATGTTTAGAGTTTCATATAATATAGCATTAAAAAAATCTTTAGACTTAGTGCAAGCAAGTGTGAATTGAACCACTTGTAATTTGATGTCTTCAATCTTGTGCAGTGTGTGTGTGTGTGTGTGTGCGTGCGCGTGCATGTGTGTATGTTTTAAATTTCTTCTGGGTGCTCTGCTCCTTAAGGCCACTGTGCTCTGAAATTTCATTACATTCTCAGAATTGATGCTTGTTTTGATTGATGCTGAGCAGAATATAATCCCTGGATATCTTAAGAACTTTTCTGTGTCTTCACTCATTTATTTGTTTAATTAACAACCATTTATTGAGTTCTAATATGTGACAAATTACGTTTGTGAAAATATTAAATAAAAAAGACCCCAAATAAACAATTCACATGTTTTAAATAACTTTTATTATGGTATGTTGTTATAATTGTTCTATTTTATTACTACTGTTTTAATCTCTTATTGTATCTAATTTATCAATAAAACCATATCACAGCTGATATGGTTTTCTCTATCAGTGAATGCATAGAGAAAAACATAGTAGTATACATATAAGGTTTGGTGGTACCTGTGATTTCAGGAGTCTGTGGCACATCTTTGAATGTATCCTCCTTGGTTCATGGATTGGGTGTGGGGCTCTGTACAAAAAAGAGCAGTGAGTTCTATGCTGTAGAAAGTATGGGGTGCTATGAGGCTACAGGATGTAATGCCCAAATGAGCCCTATAGAATAAGATGGAGTTAGGCAGAGTAGCAAGGAAAGAAAACTCTAATTTATAAAGGTCCTAGAAGGAAAGAGTATGCTTTGAATGAAAAACTTTAAAGACGAAAACTGGCTGGAAGGGGCCAGTGAGATGGCTCAGCGGCATAAGCGCCTGCCATGCAAGCGTGAGGTCCTGAGTTTGACTCCTGATAGCCACATACGAAAAGAAGGGCCGGTGATATCGTTCAGCCTGCGAGGTCCTGAGGTGGACCCCCGGTACCCACAAAAAAAAATGGCTGGAAGGTAGTAGGGTAGTGTAGTCGTGAGAGATGTTTCCGGAGAGATGCCAGGGTCAGAGCTTGCTATGGTACATGGAGGGGTTTGAACTACTACACAGCTGGAAGTAGGTAATGGCATAATCTGATTTGAATTTTAGAAAACAAAATCACTCTTGCTGAGATTTAGAGGAAAGATTAAACAAGAACAACCTTGAAGACAGAATTAGTTAGAAAGGTGTTATAATTGTCAACAAACAAAAAACAAATGATAATTCTTTTGAACATGGATGCTACAATTAGAATGAGTGCAAACTTCTGAATAGCAACAATAGTCAGAATAGAGTAGAATGCTTTCAATGTATTATAAGAAAATAACACGAAAATTATATTTCTAAGTATTTAGTGAAAACACTTTAAAAAATGACAGCAAAATATATTTATGGCAAGGAGAGAGAAAACCAGTATATTAATAGACAGTAAGGTAACTTATTTTCCAGTGTAAAGAATATATTTACATGTCACTATCCAAATTATAAGTAATGTCTTAATTGGGAGGATACTTTCATGGAGAAAAATATGAAGAAAATCTAAGGTTCTCTTTGAAATTATTATCCAGCTCCAATGTCCTCCTATTTCCACATCTCTCATTCTGGAGGTTACTTTTTGGTTACTATTTAGTTACTCCAAAGGTACCTATTTGGTGTGAATGGTGAATAGAAAATTCATCGTATCTTCAAATACACATTCGTGTTGTTGCTAGGCCAAAGATGCCTCAATAAGCCACATAATTGATATCATATGCACCATATTTTCTGAAGCAATGTATGTAATAGAATTGCAGTGCAATAGGCGAAAGATGAAACAATTCATATGCTCATTAATAAATAAATGGAAGAACAAAATTAGAGATAAGCATATAATAGGATATTATTCAGTCTTAAAAAAGAACGATATTTTGGTATACGTTACAATGTGGTTGATAGTTTTGTAAGTAAAATAATCAAACATAGAAGACAGTGTTGAATGGTTCCACATATATGAGAAACCTAGATAGTCAAACTCGTAACACAGAAAGTAGAATTGAAGTGACTGAGGCCTGAAGGAGGAAAGAACATAATAAGCAGTAAAAATCAACTCCTCAAAAGAGACAGAGTTTCTGATCAATACTGGAGAGTGATAAAATGTGTAGACAAATCCTTGTAAAGATTTCCCTATGAAAGAAAAGGAAAAAGTAATGTTGTAAACTGTAAAGAATCCAAAAGTCAAAAAGGATTTTTTTGAGATAGAATACATCTGTCTTAAGTTACTTTTCTCTTGCTGCTGGGACAAAATACCTGATGCCCAAAATTAAGGAAGGAAAAGTTTATTTAGCTCACAGTTTGTAAAGGTTTCAATCCATAATCAGCTGGGTCCAAGGTAGGGTGGCACGGCAGAGGGAAAACAGTTCATGGTGGCAGAAGATACGAAAACCAACAAGAGTAAAAGAGGGAGAGCAAGCCTCTTTTCCTTCCTTATATTGTACGCAGGCCACGTGCCCTAGGGTGGGTATAGCACTCATACCACCAATCCCAGCACTAGACAATGAACCCGTCACAATCTCTAGATTTAACTACCTCCAAAAAGCCTACCTCCATGACTACATGAGGCTTTGGGAGGACATCCAGACACAAATTATAACATCTAAGAATTCTACCTAGATTCTTGTCCCCAGGCTCAAACTGATTTGATGTATTGGACTTATAAATAAAGATTAAATTGCATTAATTTTTATCAAGTAGTTAAAATATTCTGAAACCAAGTTGTCCCAATACTATGACAATTATTGCATTATATTCATTATTACTTCATGGTAATTCTAGTTCCAGAGTGCTCACAAATCTGATAACAGGTTCTCTAGGTCACTAAAGTTTTATACAAATATATATTTCAAAGAATTTTCCCAGGCAGAGATATGTGAACATGTACAAGATAGGGCTGAAAGAGAGGTGGATCCCAGTACTTAAATTGAGATTTTTTCTGATCAGCTTATTGCTCAGAGATTTTAAGCTCCGACTCCCAATCTGTGCCACACAAATTTTCACCTTGGTTGTTTTTTTTTTCTTTTTTTCCTTCCTCTTCTTCTCTTTCTTCCTTTCTTTCTTCTCTCTCTCTCTCTCTCTCTCTCTTTCTTTCTCTTTCTTCTTCCTTTCTTTCTTTTTCTTTCTTCTTCCTTCCTTTCATTCTTTATTTTTTTCTTTCTCTTCCTTTCTTCCTTCCTTCCTCTCTGCCTCTGTCTCTGTCTCTCTCTCTTTTTCTTTTGTTTCTTAAAATTTTAATGTATACAAGTAGTCTTCCTTCCTCCCGCACAGCCCCGTTTCTTTGCTCTTTTGTGCTGTGACTGGGCTAAATAGCTTTTCTTGCTGGTTCAACTCTTACCTGTACTCCCGTCTTTTAGTACCCTTTTGTTTAACCTTTTCAGTGACGTAGCTGGGAGGTTTTTCTGAGCTTACAGTGCTTGGCTGGCTACCTTCTGAGGGTAACCAGTGCCTATGACCTGTGTCCAGTGAGATTTACTTGCCTATCTCCAGTGGCTCCAATGATGGATGTCTTTGCCTCACTGAATTGTTTTTGCAGAAGATATCTTAACCTACATTCTTAGCTTGACCTCACATTCATCCCTACTCAAAATTACTTTCATAGGCTCCATTATTTCCACATTTGTGGTTTTGTGTTGTTTCCATTTTATGAAATCTGTCAATGCTTCATGTTGAAATCTTACTTGTTTTTCAAAGGAAGTCTCAATTATTCCTCATCCAGAAAGTGTTCTTTACCTCCTCAATTGAGTTAATTCTTATTTATGTATTTAACATATGCACATACATCTTTAATTTGTATCCAGAGTAATGCATTTCACTCAGAACCTGGGAGTCAAAATTTATCAGAACCTATTTAAGGTTACCCATGGCATTTATAGTGATAAATCTTATCTTTAAATCATAATATAACTCTCCATTTAAGACCTTTTTAAAATCACTGATGAATTATTAGCTTAAACTGTAGGTGAAGAGGTGTGAAAAGGTCTCCCTATTTTCAACATTCATTGCCCTAATTCCTTGCAAGCATTTCTGTCCTTTCTACCTACTCCCCATAGATAATATTTCTTTTTTATTCATTCAGGCACTTATTAGGCTCTCTCAGTTACTAATCTCAAACATCCATAGATTTATGAGGTCTTTCTGTAGTAAAGAGAACCCAAATCACATTTAAGAGTCACCAATTTTGAGCCTGTTTTGTATTCAGACAATGCTTGAACCAGTCTGAGAAAACATATAATTCATCTAAGTTACATGTCTTTCATGAATACAAATCTTCTTATCTATGGATGTGAATCACTTTTAAAATTTACACATCTGATTCCCAAATGATTCATTGTACTGATCCAAAGATGCCATTGTATATACTTCTTGAAAGTACTTATATATTGAAAATAATTATAGTTTAATAAATAAAATTAAAAAGATTACTTCTTAAATTTTATTATCAAATACAGAGCTTTTATTTACTGTACATTTTTTAAAACTTTGCATTTAGTTTTCTATCCATTCCTTCTAGATCTCATCCTGGTTCTATTGATTCCATCACCAACCAGAAGGAGATTTTTTTCTCAGCTCAGAAAGCACAACCTGTCATAGAACAATTTTGACTCTATTTCTAGACTACAAGCTAGTGTTACCTCTAGCTGACTGAACAGCAGCATTCTGACTGCTCCCTCTCCGAAAGAGTTCATCACATTTGTTGTGAGAGGAACTTATTCTTAAGTGTTGTCTCAATACACATTTTTATCCAAAATGCCTTTATGTTTGTGAGCTGATTTGACATATGTAAATTAAGACTATATAGGTAAGTTGTAAGGGAGCTTTGCACACAGGATCTTTCTTTTTAGTTAATACTTAGTCATACCAAGATTTTTTTTTTAATAATTGATGAGTTTTCTGATGTGTGTTTCCAATGAGCAAATAAACCCATAGTGGAAAGTGTACAGGTATGGCTAAAGGTGGAGCTCCTCAAAGTAGTAGTTTTATCAATGAAAACTCATGAATTAATGCTCTCCTAGGCAGTACTTTATATTACCTAACTAAATATTTTAGTCTGAAAAACCCACTTGATCATATGGAAGGTGATATATACTTTTTCCATGACTAAAAGAAGTTTACAAAGTCAAGGATAGACTTTTTCTTCTTATTTTGTTAATTTGAGTAGGAATAATACCAACTTTACTTCCTAGCTTGAAAAAGAAAAAATTACTACTCCTGTTTTTACAATTGTTGTCTGAAAATGTACATCTTCTGTTGACTCACATACTTTATGATAATCTTTTAACCTTTACTTATTCTCTGTAAACTAATGTGAATTTGATTCTTTCTGGGGACTTGAGTGCCAGGGTTTACCCAGAAGAATGGAACAATAAGACAATTCCTGTGGAATGTGTATCACAACATTAATTGAGGAAGTCTTCATAAAATCTACATGTAGAATCTAAGAGTTAGATTCAAAAATGTTACTCTTGTCATGTTCCTGTGTTTGAGTTTATAATCTCTGAATATCTTCATGTTTATGTTTTTACTTTTACTCTTCTCCAAAAGAGACTTTTCATGAGTGAGTAGTGGTTTTCAAATTTTAGTATGTCAATGCTGAGATATTTTTAAAACATTTTGGACTGAGAACAAATGTATATTGTAATATATTCTTCAGTAGAAAACCGTGGAAGCCAAGCATTTGAATCAGAATTCATACAGTCAGTGAAGCCTGGGCTTTCCTGCCTTCTTTCTAGAAGCGATGTCATGAATTTTCTGAGAGTTGTGATTCTTTATTCAACTGTGTAGGTAATTATTTAGTAGGACTTACTTTAAGTATCCAGTGAAAGAGCTGGCAGTATTACTTCTTAGAATTTTGATAAAATTTCATCTCTTTTTGTGTCTTCATTTATTTATTTTTGCTGAAATTCAGAAAGGCTGAGTCAAGGATAGCTAATCAGATGCTGTTTTAATCTTATTTCGATCTCTGTTCCTTTGAAGGTTCTTTCAAGATCGCTTTGGTAAAAACATGACATATGCTGAGTAGACTATTGATGAAGGTCTCTTTGCACCTCTGTATAAAGTTGCAGCAAATCATTTCAACCCTTTTTCTGAAGGTCAAGCGTCATGCTGAGGAAATGATTGATTTCCATTGCTTCATCAGGGATGTTTGAAGCCTGGAATAAGGAATTGCTCAAGAGTTTTGGAGTCAGCCTCATATTTATTCCCATAACTTTCTTTCATGCCGCATCATCACTCAGTGGTGCCACGTATACTTTGAAGTATTTCTCTGACAACTCTTAAGAGCAAGTGTCTAGCAGTTAAAGAATTTGAATTGACTCAAAACAAGACACCAAAGTTATGGGGCTGTTTCAATATTTTAATCTATTTCCATTGCAGAGTAAACTTAAATCTAATTGTGTCTTCATTTTATAGATGCTATATGTTTTTTCTTTTTTTTTTTTTTTTTTTTTTTGTGGGTACCAGGTGTCAACCTCAGGACCTCACGTGCCAGCAGACGCCCCTGCCACTGAGCAATATCACTGGCCCTTTTTTTTCATATGTGGGTTCCGGGAGTCGAACTCGGGCCCTTGCGCTTGCCAGGCGGGTGCTTATGCCGCTAAGCCATCTCACCAGCCCCAAGATTTTATATGTTTAATCGAGTACATTGATCAATTTATTCATAAATCATTATATTTTTAAAGAAAAAATTCTTTCTATGTGAAAGTGAGAATTATTTATTAATTAAATATGTATATGGTTAAATACATACCACTTTTGGTAGCTCTTGAATGCATTGACCATATGTTGATTTGTTATATGAAGAAATGAAATCTTGCTTGAAGGAAACAATATCTCAAATATAAGATGAGCATACTATGACAATGAATAAGAATGTTGTTCAATTACAGAAAAACTTTTGATTCAACTTTTCTGTTAAATCATTCTGTCTAATCATTTGAACATATTTTAATCATTGGTCCAACTAGAAAAACACAATGATTTTTTGAAATTTTAAATAAAAGAAAAAAAGATTAATTTCTCTTGCTCCTGAAATATTGTTTAATATACTAAAGAATTTTGAGATTTTGCTTGAAATCCCTTGAGGGAGTGGCCCCAAAATAATAAGGTAGTTTTGCTGCCTTAAAGCCAATCCCCTCCCTCCTTTTTCAATGAAAATACAATTGAAAAGTTTTACAATAGATTAATCTCATCAGTGCTGAAAATCTGTTCAGGAAAATAACACAATTTCTTAATTATTTTTCACAAATATTTAGCATTCTTTCATGGAGAGACAAGATATTTTGAAGTTACCTTCTCTATTCTTTCCACATATTTATGAAGACCACAGGCAAGGCTAACAATTTCAAGTCAGTGCTTTCCTTTAAGAAATTTGAAACACTAATTAGTGCCTCCTGAAGTTTTAAGGGAAACTGTAAATCTACTTTTCCAGTTGCATAAAATATATACACTAAGTGGCGTTTTCAGTCTTTACCCAGATATTTGCTATTCTTTATCATTTCCTATTGCTAATGTTATTAAGTATGCATAACGTGAAACTTTGTTGTGTCATTTATATTAGATCTAAAAACTTCATTATGTAACTTACAACTTTATTAATCCCAAAAGCTTTCTAAAAACATTTCATTTTTATTGTAAATAATCTAGTCAGACTCTCATATAATCACAAAAATGAAATCACATGTATAATTATATGTAATCATGTATTTATGTATCTAAAAATACTTATCCTTTTAGTAATTTCTGCAATTTCTTTGTTTTTATCACCCATTTACTTGTTCACATGTCTGAGGGTTCAACATTTTTTATGTATTTTATTAAAATTTAAATAAGTGATATTGTATATTGTTAGGAAATGAATACCATGAATTGTAACATTTGCATTTAATGACTCCTGCATCCAGACATGAATATAATTTGCTAAATTGTATATTAATAGACATTTATATATTCACAGTGAGAAATGTGGAAAGGATGTATACCAACAAGCACAGATGGAGGGAATGCAGATGACTTTTACTTTCTTAGTTTTGTCTATACACATCTTCTAAATTTTTACCATGGACATGTATGGTTTTATAATAAGGCAGAATTTTAAAGATGCTGCTGCTCATTTCTTGTTATGTTTATTTTGTGCACTGAAATTAAGAATGGCCTAAAGAAAGCAGAAATCCAATATTTTGAAGGATTCCCTATAGAAAAGACCACAAAGGCTCTGTAGGGGATGAGTTGGCCACACTTTAAAACACTGCATGCACTTCACATGTTAGAACTATGAACTATGTGGACCATGAAAACTCGCATAAGATTTTAATATCTACCTCCAGATCCTCCTCACTGACAATTTGGTGACAGTACATCATATGTGTACTGCAAATGAAGCAATTTTTGTTCATTCTAGAAACTGTGTCTTTAATATATGCAAATAGCCAAAAGAATTTTTGGATTTATCAAAGAAAGAAATTGAAGTATCATATAAGTAAGTTAGTTGCTAAAGAAACATTCACTTTTCTGTAAATTGTTTGTTACACTCAGTCTTCTTGCATTTAAAGTTAAAAGAAATGGCTGCATGACATGGTAGCTCTGTTTTCCAGTATGCTGATATTATTTAGAATTATTTCTTAGAGTCTGAACATTATATGTGGCATTATGATATGTTCTATTTTTTTGACAGCAGCAGTTGTTTATGTATTTCATGATCAATATTTTGTAGTATACCTAAATACCACTATACCATGCATAAAAGTGAAGAAACAATATTTCTGGGCAGTAGAGAGCTCATTGGTTTTTTGCTTTCTCTTTTATAGATCATTTTCAGACTAACAGACTTTAAATTACTTATTTAATTATTTATTAATTTTTTGGTTATTATATTGATGGAAATTTAAAGCATTTAGTGAAACCTTTGAATTGAACTATTGGCAAATATTATTTCTTTAAAATATATTCTAAGGAAAAAAGAACACATCTAAATCTCTGAAATTTCTTTCCAATGCAGTTTATTTTTTGCCAATTCGGCTCTCATTTAGGAGATTTTCCCTCAGAAAACTATGTATTTAAATTGTATGTATAGGGCCGGTGAGATGGCTCAGCGGCTTAAGCGCCTGCCCGGCAAGCGCAAGGGCCCGAGTTCGAGTCCCGGAACCCACACACAATAAAAGGGGCCGGTGATATCGCTCAGCAGCATGGGCGCCTGCTGGCGCGCGAGGTCCTCAGGTCGACCCCCTGGTACCCACAAAAAAAAAATTAAAAATAAATAAATAAATAAATAAATTGTATGTATAAACTTTGTGTAGCCTTGATATTATTTTTCCAGGGGGTTACATGGAACTACATTTAAGTAACATACATTTGTGCCCAGTGTGTCTGCTTATTTTTAGAGAAGTTTTTATTTTTTTAATTTTCTTTTTTTTTTTTTTTTTGTCTCACTGAAATGACTAGAGCTCAGTACTGTAAGAGCAACATGGCAGGAAGGAGGCACGGTTTGCTGCCAGTGGATGATGTTCAGCTCATCCTTGCAGGAAGATGCACAGTTCTGTGGCTACAGAACCCCAACACAGGTGAATCCTTTCCTCTGATGTGCCTTGTGGATTGTACACGTGTGGATTCACTTGGTCACCCAGGGTGTTGAAACTGGTCATTATGTGAAGAAGACGGTTATGGGGTGAGAGGAGGGACTTCGGTCATAAATACTTGAGAAAAGCCAATTTTTAAGCTTTAGGATTTCAAAGTTCACTGCTACCTGCTGTGATACCAAAGCTCATCAGGGGTTAATGCAATCTTCTAACATTCTAAAAGCTAGATTGATCTTTAACTTTTAAATGTCTCCTGGGGCTTCCAAGCTATGAGGAGAGATCTAAAGGGCAACAACAATATGTTTTCATGAGAGAAAGTGAATGTGACTGATTGCTGGCATGCACCAGCCGAGGATCAAAGGTGAAAATGAAAGTGATACAGAGGTGCAGTCCATCTTTTGAGTGTGCCTGCAGAACAACGGCGACTCATTTAGTCAGGACCTCAGTCTTCTCACATCCACTCTATTGAGAGATCTTACTGCTAAAGAAAATGTGTACCTAAAGGAATGCACATACATTTTTAACTTACAGTAAGAACTCATATTTAGAAAAGCTTAATATACACACTACTGTGTGAGTAGAGTTCAACTGTACCACAAATTAATCACTTAACAGTTTACCCTGAGCATACTGGAGCAGGACATCTGTTTACATACTGACTATCCTGAGTGATGCTGGGGCAGATGTTGTTTCAACCAGTAAATTCTTGTATTGAATAAATTTGATAAAATTATCATTTTTATATTTCCTGTTATATTATCTTATAAAAATTAATGAAAAATATGCAATGTCTGGTCATCCTATATTTAAATAATTGGACTGGTAAGTGGTTAACTAAGCGACATTTATGCATGTCACATAAGCTCCCCAGGTCTTTCTTATTTCTAAAATGTGTTGGAAATTTAAATAACTTTCCATATCTGAAACCAGTCAATCTTCCCCGAGTGCTGTGTGTGTGTGTGTGTGTGTGTGCACATGTACTTGAGAAATTAGTCAAGAGTCCAATAAAATATAAAGAAAGATTTCAATCTATAATGGAGATATTGTTTAGAGAAGGTAATAATGCATGCCTAAGACAAAATAGGCATGCATGTGTGTGTATCTGTGTGTGTGTGTACTGTGAATTAATAACCTATACCAATATTTCATTTTTAAAGACAAATGCCAAAATTTTATGCTATATATACCAATACATTTTTTATGCTATATATACCAACACACTTGTATAAAATTTTAGCTAACAGTGTACCTCGAACTTAATACCTGTCTGTTTACATGTGAATGAGGTCCCATGACAAGTGACATGAAAAATTTAGACTGTGATATGTCTCTACTCTCATTATAAAACAAAAAACCCTGTATAAGAATATTTACTAGTCTTAGGCAAATGATTGTATCTTTTTGTATACATAATCACTGTTTGATTCCTTGTCTATTCTTGCTCATCAGAAATAATGCTGTTATGGTCATGGCGGCACATGCTTGTAGACCCAGAACTTTCGGAAGATCCAGCAGACAAACTGTCATTTCCAGTCCAACCTGGGCAAGTCAGCAATTTAGTAAGGCTCTGGCTCAATCAAAAACAAAAACAAACAAACAAACAAACAAAAATTACAACAGGTCTGGGAATGCAGTTCAATATGAAGGACCTGGGTTCAATTTCTAGTGATGGAAAAAGTATTATTTTCTCCAAATTTTCTATGTTTTTCATCACACTTCCTTACTAACATTCTAATGGCTTGCAACTCTATTATACCTATTACCTATTCCCACATCTCCTTCTGCTATTTTTCTGCTCTCCTGTATAGAAAACCTTTTTCAAACTGTTACATATATACACTTTTCTAATTTCAGACTTTCTTCTATCCACTTCAGTTTAACAAGCCATTAAAATGGGGAAAGTAATTGAACCTAGTTTATGTGGTTGTTGCAAAAATTGAATGTGTGGATATCTTAAACTAAATACTTAAAGGAGAGTTAACCCATAGTGAGGACTTACTAAATGTTAGCTAAAATCATAATCGTAGTCAGTATCACTATTTCATGTATCAGGACTGTGAGTAAAGATTTGCATGCTGAGATCCTTACCCATCCACCACATTATTTAATCTCTGAGTAGCATCTCAGATATTAACCTTCTGTTCCTCTTGATTTACTTTATTTTTTTACTTTTATATAGCATCAGACTCTCCTCATTTTTCCCCTCCTTTAATAACAGTTCCTTTATTGCTTCCTCAGCAAAAGTGCCTTTTTAGTCTCCTTGGCTAGTTTTCCATCTCTACCTGTCCTTTAAATAGACACATTTGTACAGCTATGTTTATAAATATTTTGACCCATTCAATTGTATTTTAGTCCTACAAGTTTGCTCTTGTTCCATGATTTCAGTCTTTTTATTGTCTTTTCTAAAATTGTTATTTAATTCTGACACCAACCCTTCGGGTTTAGTGTAGACTCCACAAGTTAAAGGGCAGGATGTCAGGTGGATGTGGTGGCACATGCCTGTAATGCCAGCACTCTAGTAAGCTAAGTCAGGGGGATCACAAGCTTGAGCTTAGCCAGGGCAACTTAGCAACTAGGCAAAACCCTGTCACAAAACAAAACGAAACAAAACAAAATGAAATAGGAGCTGGGGATGTAGCTCAGTGCAAATACCCTGGGTTAAATTCCCAGTACCACACACATTTACATATGTGCGAAATGGCATAAGGTCCATTAAGATTGCTTTCACTTCAATCACAAGTTCAAGGCTTTCCATACCACCTGCACTTGCCACTGGCTACAAATCTGGAGGGAACTTTTTGATGTTACGTTTAAAAATTCACTAAAGTATCTTAAGAATTGAGTGAAACATCACACTTATTATTATAGTCTTCTTACACAGTTTCCAAATCAGGACCCTCAAATGAAAATCTACATACCTAGAGCTCAGGGAGGGTTCCTAATGCAGAACTTTCGAGCCCTCTCTCAAAGAAATCAAGGTGCGGAAACCTTTGGAAGGTTGATATGTTCTCTCACCAGGCAGCTGGATATCCAGAAGCTCTGTCAAACTTCGGTGTTCCAAGTTTTTATTCGGCTGCTTTACATGGATATCATTGATGGTCTCACCACCCATATGATTCAACTCAATATCCAGCCCCCCTTCTCTCCGGAGGTGAATCTGTCTCAGTGTCCCAAATTTATAATCACATGGTTGATCTTTCTGGTAACTAAAGTCCAACCTGAGTCATCCCATCTTTTGGCATAAACTCAGATGTGGTCCAATGAATGGATTTATGAATAACATAAACGCTAATAATACTTAAAATTACAATGACTTAGGGTTTTCTTCTCAGGAACCACGGAAAAAACTAGTCGACTTGCCCATTATATAAAGTCTATTTTTGTAATCTTGCCGTGGGGCTTTCTGGTAGTCCAGAATAGCATATTCAGTGGCTTGATTTATAAATAGACATAAAACAATGTCTAATAAATTCCTCAAATTAACTTGTAGGTAATGGAAATTATGGCTTTTCACCAGATCTTTTTCTCCCCTAATCTCTGTCATTTAAGTGATGATATCATGAGGTATCCTCTTACTAAAGACCAAAATCTGGATATTTAATCTCATTTATTTCATTTCCTTACTGTTCATTTAAACAACTGTAGACTTTTTTTATCCGAAACATAACCCTAGCATATGGAATTTGGCCTGGACGTTGTAGGCATTTGTTTACAAATGATAATTACATTTTATTTGAGTTTGTAACTCCAACTTGAGGGCATTCCCAGGAGGACTGTGTAAACTCAATGTTAGTATTTCACTAGTTCCCTAAATGTTATTTTTTATGTTAGCCTATGTTGTCTATTGATTCATTAAACATTGCATTATTAACATAAATGTGGTTATTAAAAACCGACCAAAATGTAGAGTTTTATAAGAGCATGAATAATACTTTTGTAACTGAGTCTATAAAATATAAATATAAAAAAATCATTTAGTGGGAAATCTTTAGTAGTTATTTAGATAATAATAAAGGATGGCACAACTCCATGAATATGCATGACTCTATACTGCTACTCACAGACACACTTATTGAGCACCTTCTGTTAGCCAAAACTCCACTCTGTACTGAGATACTAACCCATAAGCATTGTACTTTAAATGTTAGAAGAAAATAATGTAATAGTAAATTACGACCAAGTGTAATGAATGCAAGGATCTTTGGATTCATAGAGGAAAACATGAATTGATAATTATGGAATTTCTTGGTACAAGTAAGTTGAGAGAAATATGGAAAACAAAGAAATATTTATAATGATTTAGAGTTTACAGAGCAGAATGCTTTGAAAGGGAGACTACTCATAGTTTTGAATATTTAGAGTCTGAAGAGAATAAATGGAGATTGATAGAGAAGAAAATGCCTCACAGGTAAGGGCCATATAAGTCATGCTAAAAAATTCAGAATTTGGCATGAAGACAAAACAAGACAGAAGGCACTGAAAAGTTGAATCAAGGAATAATATTCAGGTTGTTGTATTATAAGAAGTGCTCTGATATCAATGTGTGAAGTAGACTGAAGGCAAAATTGAAGGAGAGGATTGAGAAGATTCTTGAACTGATCCAAAAGTCAGTTGATAGTTGCCTGAAATAAGGTGGCAGTACTGGAGGTAGAGAAAAAGGAAAAGATTTGAGAAATATCAATGATCAATGTCAAGTATTTGTGACTGATATCCGTATAAATTATATTGCCAAAGAAAGCCAGGGAATGAAGAAGAATAAAAAACGTTCAAGCCATTTTAATAAGTTTTACTAGTTGCCAGAGATGAAGGGAAAGGGAAGTTCCTCTCCATTTTTAAATGACAATATTGACAAATGAAAGCTCAACAGAAAATGGCACTTTTATGATTGTGACTACTGAAAGTATTGCCTGATAAGTAGTTAATATTACAGACACTAGAGCAGGGTGAGTGCAGTTTGCAATTGGCACATGGTAGACATTAATTCATTAAAATATTCAGGCTAGCAGATGTACACGTTTCAGTGTGCTAGGGAAATAATTAATTTTAAGAATTAGGAGCTCCTGGGGATTTAGAAGTTTTTGAGTACTTGGTTCTTAAAGTTTTCTGCTGGACAAATTAGAAGCAGTTCATTGGCTGGCGGTTATGCTGCTGAGACACGCTTTCCCTGTACTGCTAAATCAAACTGGAAGCAAATAGACCATGGAGGGAAACATGATGGAAAGTTACTGTAATGACAGTTTAGGATAAACAGTTTAAATAAAGACACACTACTGCAAAGTTTAAAGAGAAATGACATTTCACCTAAACTATTTAAATAGTTTTTAAAATAAAAGTATAAATGTAATATCTAAAGCTCTGCTTTGATACCGTGTTCAAAGTGGATGGCAAAATTCTATCAATTCTAAAATCTATGGTTAAAAGATTCTTCTATTATAACTTTTCTTCAAAGAAAATAAAGCCTAATGAGACCAGGTCATTCCCTTAAGTTCTCAAAACAAAATCACTGAATTTGATACAAAGAATACATTCATTTTATTTTATTCTTTTTATTTAAATTTAAAATGCAAAAAATTTCTCCCCCCTTGTTTTGGTGGGAGATGGACACACAAGAGAGGCAGATAGAAAAACAAAAGTAAATGAAGGAAAACAAAGAAAGGGAAAAATACAACGGAGGAAAAGAACAGCTGATTTTGCCTTTAATAAAGAGACAGTGTGATTATTTGAACATATTTCATTTAAATAAGATAATTTTGTACTTGAGTATATTTATTAAATTATCATAAATGTTTATAAAGATGGAAACATGCCAAGGAACTGAATTCAGATAAACTTAATACTTGTGAATAAGTCTCTCCCTCTTTACACACACACACACGCACACACACACACACGCATGCACGAGCGTGTGGTTATCTCTAAAGACTAGCCAAATATTCTGTCATATTTATCTGTATTTCTAAGATATATGTCTGAGTGTGTGTGTGTTTGTGTGGTGTGTACATTCACTCTGAGCCTGGAAAAAGTATTCTTTTCCATCAGTAGAGAGCAATTTTGAGCCATCCCTCCTTGAAATCAAGTAGCTGATGAAGCTGTTTGTCAGAAACCACCACAGCCCAAAACAAAAATGCCCTTGAGGGAATTATGTACAACACTACCAGGGTTGGGAAATCATGTATCCAGAAAATAAGTCATTTTCATAACCTAAGGAAAGTCTACTCTGATGAACTTTCTCATATTCTTAAAGAACACCAACCCAAGGTGATAAAAACTGTACTGAATGTGAGCAGTACAGTAATTATTATTCAGGTTGAGAAGATATGTTCCAACCATTTAGACTGATGAACCTTTGTTCTCATCTAAAAACACGAACAGATGATCAAGAATCACCAAATATTTGAGGAAAACAAAAATAATAAACAAAATTAACCCCAAGGGCAAACAGAAGGAAAGTTTGAAATAAGTATAATTAATAAGATTGATGGATAAGAAAGGAACAGATTGCTGAGGAAAAAATAAGAAATTAATTCTCTTTTTAACTTTAAAATTATATGTACAGAGAGAAATCTCACCTAAATAGATGGAGCAACTAATGAATGAAAATTAGTTGATTGGAACACTGACTGAAAAGTATTCTTTTTGAATACAGTTAAAAAGACACAAAGAAAAAGTGAAGAAACAAGAAATTAATTCCAAGAGTTCTAATAGACTCTATAGAAGATCTAGAAAGAGAAGAAAAGATTAAAGACGGTAGGAGTAGACAATAAAATAAGCCAGATAATAAAATTTCACAGAACTAAAGGTGTCTTTTTATGTGAAAGCCCTTTGAAAGCAAAGTGAAGTCATACAGTATAATTTAAAAATATGATTCAAAGACATCTTGTTCAAATTTATCCTTTTAACATTTAAAACTCAATATTGATAAAACAATATTACTTTAAAATCAAACAATGTACACATTTCTTCTTGTATTTTATTTTGCGCAAATCCTTCTACTGTCTTCAGAAATAGTTATGTGTAACATTTTGGTATGCTTCCTTACCAAATTTTTTCTTTTCATAAAAGATGCACATATGTATGCATGTACATATATTTACATGTACTGTATATATAAATTTAAATTTAAAATGTTAAAAAAATATGAAATTCGTGGAAGTAAATTCAAATGAATGATACAAATATGAAGTGTTTCGTCTCACTCTGATCAGAGAAATGCAAATTAAGATCAGAATTTGACACAAAATTGTGGTATCATATGCTGGCAAATATGAGGTGGTTATGCATATTTAAAAGCAGCTATTTGAAAAGGAAACAGGTACAGTCAATTAAGAGAAATTTGCCAGTATGGATCAACCAGATTCATATACTGTGATTAGAAGTACAATTTCTCTAAATTTATCTGTGGGTAGAATCTATGTATCCCAGTAGGAGTATTTTCAAGTACTACGGGTGAGTACACACCCATGAAAATATGTGTGTGTGTTCACAAGTGAAGTACATCAGCACCCTTGGGATACTGAACAATGAGTTTGGCACAACATTCATGTCCCACAACAATGGAGTATTTAAATAAAAGATTCACGCACACTGTGGAGTAATATGCACCAGTTAAAATAAATAGCATAGACATGACCTTAAGTGCTTTAAAGATGCTTTATTATGTTACAAAGTAAATTGTTGAGTAACAAAGATGCCCATATGTATATAAGTGCGTAGATGAAGTAAAAAAGGATGTGCACCTGTTAGGTAGTAGAGGTCACTTATAGTAAATGAAGAAGGGAGTTAAAGTCAGAAAGAATTTATTAATAAAGACCTGGAGAGTCATAAAATAAGTTTCAGTATGTCTTTCTATCAAGTAAAAGAATCTCTTACCTGTCATAGGCTCATGCCAAAGAGTAAGAAGAGGAATTACTGTCCCCTTGACAGAAATCCAATAACCCAGTTATGTACTTTTCTCTACCTAACCACCTATCCATTTTCTTCCTCCTTTTCTTCCTTCCTTCCTATCTTCCTTTTCTTCTTTATTCTTTCAACTCTCTTTCCCTCTGTCTCATTCTGCTTCTGTTTCTTTCTAAATTATTCTTTCATTTATAAAAATCAGGTTACTTAATTTAATTAAATAGCAGTACACAGTAAATCTTTTCACCCAAAGGATTTCTGAGAGAATAATTATATTGATTTTAATGCCCAAGAATAGAAAATAAATTAGAAAATATGAGGATGTCTTATCAAACAAACATCATTTTCATCAAATTCAACCTTCACAAAATTGTTACAATACATTGAGCATTTGTTATGCTCCATGCCCTGTGCTAAGTTCTTCTTCTAATGGATCACCTCTTTTAATTCTCACACTAGTCTTGAGGAATATGGGCTTAGGTTTTGTGTTGCATCTTTTCAAGGAATTTTCTTTTTCGTTTACTGGTTTAAGAATGCTCTGTCCATCTAGTTGAAATCTAGCACCGATAACATTATGAAAGTGTTCCTAGGAATTCTAGTTCTCCACCTAGTGGAGGACAATTAGATTAACTAATGAGCTTTACACTGTCAGCTCCAAAATGAACCGAGGGGACTGTGACTGTGTTAGTCTGGGAACCGAATTTCTGTACAGTTATTTCTCTGTCCATGATATCTCAGTCCTTAGTGACCAGTTATATGTTTCATAGTCTACTTTTTCGGGCCTGTTGATCAGACACAAGTTGGAGCTGAGCTTAGTCTGTGATGTGACCCAGATGCCCAACCTGTCATAAAACAAAAACAAAAACAAAAACAAAAACAAAAACAAAACCTCAGCCGGTGATATCGCTCAGCAGCATAAGCCCCTGCTGGCAAGCGCTAGGTCCTGAGTTTGACCCCTGGTACCCACGTAAACACCCTCCCCCCTCAATTTCAAGAATGAAATCAACCATGCTTGATTTCTTCCTTTTGTAAGCGTTATTTGGTCTATACGTTTCTACTTAGGGACATTGAAGGGGCTCCATGTTTTGACTATTAAGAAAAAGGTTGTTGGGGCTGGGAATATAGCTCAGTGGCACAGCGCCTGCCTGGCAAGAGTGAGGTCCTGAGTTCAGTTCTTGGTTCCAAAAAATAAAAAAATACAAAAAAGAATAAGGTTGTTGTTATTTTTTTCTCTTTAAAATTAAAAAAAAAAAAGAATAAGGTCGGTATAAACATTTGCGTGTAAGTTTCTGTGTGGGTGTATATTTTCATTTTTATTAGGTTTTTACCTAGAGAGTAAAGTAACTTGGCCATATGTTGCCATATATTTAGTCATTTGAGGAAGTGTTGGATTGTTTTGTAAAGTAGCTATACCATTTTATATCCATAATAGCAGTGGACAAGTGATCGAATTTCTTCACATCCTTCCCAACACTTGCTACCTGAAGTTTTGATTCTAGCCAGAGTACCAGTTGTGTAGTATCTCACTGTACTTTTGATTTGCGTTTTTCTAATGATTAATGATGCTGAGAATATTTTCATGTGCTTACTGAATATTTATATACATTCTGTGAAGAAATGTCTAATTTGTAACATTTTCCTAGTTTTAAAATAAATAGAAATTATAAGAGTGATGATCTTGTCTTGTTCCTGAACTTAAGGGGAAAGCATGTTATATTTCACCCTCTAGGTATGATGTTAGATATGCATTTTTCACTGATGCCCCTTAGCAAGTTGAGGAAGGTGACCTCTATTCTGGCTTTCAGGAGTGTTTTTATGATGAAAGGGTACTTGATTTTGTTAAATGCTTTTTCTTTTGTCTATTGAGATGATCATTGATATTTGTTTTTTAATCTATCAATATGACATATTACATGACTTAATTTTCAGATGCTAAACCAGTATTTCTTCCCTGGGATAAATCTCACTTGGTCATGGTGGAGTGGTTATAATTCTCTGTCTGTTGATGGATTTGTTTTGCTAGTATTTTAAGGATTTCTGCTTTAAATTCATAAGAGATATTGGTCTCCAGTTTTGTTGTGATGTTTTTGTCTGGTTTTAGGTAGCTATTTTATACATCAAGTTATGACTTGGGGCATAAAGTACTAATACTCTAATAATAATAGCTAGAATTTATGGAGCATAGAATTTGTGCCAGGAACTCTATTCATCATCTTTACAGATATTTTACCATACTATTCTCATAAAACTCTGTAAGTTAGGTACCATTGATTTTTCTATTATTAAAACTAAAAATCTGAAAGCAAACAAAACTTGCAAAATAACGAAATTCCAAGACTTTAAAAAGTTAATAAACTTTCCTAAAGTCACAAATCTACTTGTGGACTGAATATAGAGATAAACTCAGTTTGTCTTTCTTTAATGCCTACACTCTTAATATCTCCATGAGTAGGTTAAGACAGGTAACTATTTAACATTTCTTTAATAAGAAAAATAAATGTGATATTACAAATTGATTTTTGTAAATTTTTTTTATGTGGGTACTGGGAGTTGAACTCAGGACCTCACGCTTGGCAGGCAGGCATTTATGCCGCTGAGCTATCTCACTGGCCCCTGTAATCTTTTATGCTTTTGGAATTTTCCAATTTTTGCATCTAATATTATTTTCTTTCTTCTATTTTTTCCTTTCCATTTTTCAGTTTTCTAAGATTCATTCTTACTTTGAGTTAGATTTTGATGATATAGGAATATCTTCCTTCCTCTTATTATCTACAGTGATATTTTTGGAAGCAGTACATGCTCAGAGCTATTGTTCCAGTAAGAGTGGCAACGCAATTACATAAATGCAAAATTAGGGATATCAGGGCATTGCAGGGTAGAAATAGGTTACTTCTCCTCCAGCAAAGTGTTACGTACAAAGGTGCAATGTTAAATCATCCAGAATTTTCTCAGAATAAGCATATCATTAATTTTTCTAGTTGATTGATTGGTTTGAATGTGTTCAAATAGAAAGAACATTGGTTTGTTTGTTCAGTTATTGAAATCCAGATAGACTTGGTTTCAAATCCTACCTTTGTTATTTAAAGTAAATTATCTATATTGATTGAAACAAAGCAACTAGAAAAAGATAATCATGGAGATTTTAGGAAGGACTAAGTATATAATGGTATAAGAAAATTATTTTTTAACTTGCTAGCTGTGAAGAAAATACATTGGTTCTGCAAAAATATAACTATTTTCTAATAAGTCACACTAAATTATGTAAGGATTATGCAATAACATGTTTTAATAGTAACTTAAGAAGCAAAGGGATACAAAAGCCAACTGAACAATACATTTACAAATGTAGAATCTGATGGTTAAGTGGAGATCAATTCCTTCTACTTTTGCATGTACTTATGTTCATAATGACAGCAAAAATTTGATGTTACAACTGTGTTCTTACACAGAGTTGAGATAGTAACAATTGCCATGATGAGAATTAAAAGACTATATTTATATTAATACATTTGATGTTATATATACTTCATAAAATTGCTTGATTTATTTCTATTGTTTGACAAAAATATTGAAAAATAGTTTATTATAGAAAAGGTGGTCTCTTTAAAGGATACAGAATTATGGATGGCAGAGTCCTAACACTGAGGCAATCACAGCCTATCCTTTCTTGTTGATAGTTCCTAATAGAACAATATTTAATGCCTTAAATAAGTATTAACAAACGTTTTATTTGCCCTATTCAATACTGAAATAACTTAAACCTCAACTATGAAAAAATCACTGAGTTTTATGAGACATGTTGGATTGGATAAAGATTGGCGACAGAGAAGGAAATAAAGACATAACATTTTTAAAATCTGCTACACCTCCTTTGTTCTATTATGATATTGTCCTAGCTATGAAGTATTTAAAATGATCACTGAAAGACATCTAAAAGTATAAAGATTAGACAGACTGATGATATTTAACTAAAAGATGAATTCAAAGTTTGGATCCTCTGTGAGCAGGTCAGAGGCTCTCGGCAGCTGCATTTTCAGTTTGGAAGGTTCTAAATTAGGGCTCCGTGCACCACCCCGCTGGGCCTTCCTAATGAAAACTTAAGAGTCCTCAGTTTTTTTTCACTTTGTGCTGAATACCTGGAGTTAGCCTTTCTAGAGACTACTCCCTCTAGATTCAAGCACTAGCGGGATGGTCTGTCTGATTTATTTGATTTGGCTTTGGCTCGAAAGGTTGTCTTTTAGAAGAGTCTAGGCTTTAAATTTCTGCATTACAATGTGAGCCATTCCTATTTTGTCCTAGTGTTGGACAATACATCTTAAGCTACCGTATGTCTCACTGATTGCCTCCAAATAGCCCTTTTCAGTTTTGTGAAAGATATTTTATAAATAATAATTTAGTGACCTGAGTGTACAGTCAACAGGAATTTGAGTATATTAATCACATCCTTATTATTCACATTGTATTAGTGGTCCCTGATATGTGTATGTGTGTGTGTGTGTGCACGCACATGTGTGTTTTCTTGATCAATTCCACATGGAAAACAAACTCATGACAGTACTTGAAAAATATGAAACACTTGAATAATTCAAAGAGTGGTTTAGAAATTTAAGATAAGTAAGTAGTTTGCCAGAGTCCACATGGCATTTCTAGGATATTTCAAATGAAAAGAGCAAAACTGAGAGATATGATTAGATGTTTACCATTCTACTTGAGCTCATAAAACCAAACAGTTTCCCTAGAGGGAAAGCAAGTTAAAGGATATTTTTAAACCTTTGGGTGGCTCTTCCGTATGTCAGAGATTTCAGATATGGATTCATCGGGCACCTGGAAGCATCTTCAACCTCCTGAGCATTTTTTTTTTTTTTTTTTGGAAGAAGAAGACAGTCTTGTTTCTTTCACTTTCATTGCTTTCTGTCTCTTGGGAAATAACAACTCTGAGAAAATAAAAGGAAATAAAGATATATGATAAGGAATGGGAACTGTCAATATCACCTAGAAAGTGAACTCTCCAAAATATATTCCTAAGTTGTGGAAAATTGATGGGAATATAGGTTTTCAATTTTGTATCAGGTCAATTATAGCATAAAACAAAACAGCATAAAAACAATAGTAAATGGCACAGAAAAATGCTATTTTTTATTTTTATTCATTTAATCTTTTACAGAACTGTGGATTGAAGCCATGGTCTTCACATTGAGCTATATCCCAAGCCCCTTTATTTTATTATTTTTTATTTTGAGACAGGGTTTTGCCAAGTCACTATGTCACTCAGGCTGGGCTTGACCTTCAGTCCTTCTGTCCCAGCCTCCCACTATGCTGAGATTATAGGCATGAACCACCACGCCCATCTTTGAATGTAGTTAAAAAAAATATTTGATTATAGAAGAGCAGAATAATATTAGTGCTTATTAGAATGTTAAAACCAAAATTAAGATTATATGAATAAGCCTATTTCTAAATGATGACCCAATCATGTCTTTATAGAGAGTGATATGGCCAGTGGTGTAGTACCAAGTATAAAAAAATGTCCTTCAGATACTATTTAATGTAGAAATCAGAATGAAAACTCAGTAAGTTACTCAGCGCTTCCTAAAAAGGGCAAGAAGACCAGATTTCTTTGAAATGACATTAAAAATAAGTAAAATAATGCCATAATTGGTATATTATGGATCAAGAGCTGTACTAAGTATTTTACATATATTTTCTCAGAAAAAAATGATGGAAGACTAGTCTGAAATAGTGGTTAATTGTATATAAATCTGCTAAGATTGAAAGGAAATTATAAACTAGAATGGTTCACTAGCTAGATGCTAAACAAGGGGACCAAATCTATAAGAGAAATTAAATTCTGGATTTACTGTAATAAGGAATGAAATGTAATTGGGAAATGGAAGAGTTGTGTGGAAACACCTTTTTGGAATGAAGAGAAAACAGAAATGACTAGTAAACTTTAGACAGTTTTCAGGATTAACCCTGTGTTTTCTCCATACTTACATTTAAACCCAATATGTTTTTCTACTCTGAAATTAAATTATTTTTATAATGAAAAAGTCCTGGCTTAATAGAAATATTGGGATAGTTTCTCTGCCCTCTGGGCCATAATATATGACTTAAATATTTTATGATTGTATATATATATCACTTTTAAATTAGTTTTTCAATTTTATTTATCTTGATTATTAAGAATATTTCCATAGTTTTTTCACAACGTGACACAGAATTAGGAATTTTGAGTTGGATTAAGTTCCACTATGGGACATAGCATAATGCAGGGTTGTTGTAGTTAAGTAGATGAAAATCTTTTGCATTAATTTTTCTATGTGCAAAGTGTAAACAATAACTTCCTTATCATTCAACATTTTTCTGAAGTTTAGTGATCCATATCCTGGGAAACCTTTGCTGAACTCTAAGATTAGATAAGGTGCTATTATTTACTGCCATAATATCTTGCAGTTCTTAAATAAAAGTATTCATCACGCATAAAAGGATTTGTTAAATGTACACATGTCCTGCTAGATTGTATATTCATTGAAGCTGAGGTACGTATCTGTTTTATATAGAGTGTAGCACAGAATAATTTTTAAAAATATTGAACAAATGAAATTATAACTTAATGGATATGTGACTTTTAAAATATGATAAATCCTGCTGTTTAAGTATATTATCAAGAGCTTAAATGATCTGAAAATGGATTCATATAGAAGCTCCCACTTTTCAATCCATAATAACACAATGAAAAAATGCAAATTTATTTGACTACTACTGGTGTGTGTATGTATAACCTCAAAGAAATCCGTTGATTCAACACCAACTCATCAGCCTGCATAAATGAGTCATCTTCTTTAATTTATAAATTGTATTATTGTACTTCTAAGGGTTATATTTGCCAAAGTCTACAGGATGTTGACACTTGAACAAACTTAAAAATAATACAAATATAAAGCAATACCTGGCTCCATTTCTAAAGGTCACAAAGACTGCTACTGATTGAGGTCAAAGTCATGTTTGAGTTAGGATTCCAGAAGGTAGCAATATTGTGACAAAGCAGTTCATGTTTGCTTTGGATTATTTTTAAAGTGTCCATTATAAGCTGAGTAATGGCCTCCCCAAAGGTGTCCATGCCATTATCCCTGAACCTGTGAATATGGTACATTATTTGGCAAAAGTTAGTCACAGCTATAATTAAAGCTATACCTTAAAATGAGGAAATTATCCTGAATTATTCTAGCACATCCCAGTGTAATCACATAAGCTTTTAAAATCAGAAAACTTTTTCTTGCTGGATTTAGAAAAGATTAAGCATAAGGGGAAGTCAGAAGATTCAAACTATGAGAAGGACTTGGCATGTAGTGAGTGGTGTGAAATCGGAGGGAAGAACATGGTAACCAATGCAGATGACCTTAAAGAATCAAGAGTACTTCCTGGATGAAAGCCAGCAAGAAGACAGGAAACTTAGTCCTACACTCACACAAAGAACCGAACTCTGCCAATACTCTGAATGTGCCTGAGAGTAGTATCTCGGCAGAGCACTGCAGTCCAGGCAGGCTAGCATGTTGATTTCAGCCTTGGGAGACCCAAATAAGGATTATCAGATCCCACCTAGGAGTCTCAGCTACAGAACTGTGAGATAATAAATCTGTTTCATTTTAAGCTAGTGAGTTTCCAATAATTTGCTATAGCAGCAAAGGAAAACTAATGCACTGCATTTGTGTTAGGATGTATGTTTAGGGCAGTTCTGCTCTAGATTTTAGAGGTATGGAGTCTCTCTCAGCAGTGCTTCCCTTGAGGGTTTATTTATTTAATTTTTTTGTGTTATTTCTCATCATCTGGTAGAACTCTAAGGATAAAAATAAAAGTCTAGGATAAGGTTTTAAGAAATCTGTTTGCTATGCTTCTAGACTACACGTTAAGATTCCAAGTAAATCTTGCCAATTCATTGTTGTCTAATCTAACACAACATGGTATAGAATCACCTATTGGTTTTGAGTAATGAAATTTACAGTAGCACATAAAATACTTATTTACTTTATTTTTTAATGATACATTCATACATTTTTCTCAGAATCTTGTTTCTGTGTATTTCCTTTTGGAATCTGAAATAGTAGTACGTTGCTAGATGAAAATGCAGGATTTGAGCAAATAGCTACCTCCCTCTCTATGGATTAAACATATGAAGATAAAGATCTCATTGAAAGATACACAATTATCATTTTTAAGGTCTACTGTCTTTGCTCCCTCACAACATATAAACTTTTATGACTAAAATATTTATTAACATGAGATAAAATAAAATATTTATATATGTATGCCAAGAAATCATCCATTGCACCTAGGTCTTCCATCTTTCTGATGTAACTGGTGTGGCATAAATTACTTAGAAATCCATTTCTAATATCCTAAGCAAAAAAGGATAAAAGGAGTGTGCAAGATGTATGTTTGTAAAAGACTTTTTAATTAGAATGTTATTTACAAAATAATTCAATTTTACTTATAATTTCTGATAAAGAGACTATATAATAGGGTATAACAATTTGTGAAGATATAGTAGTGCACTTAACTCAAAAGAAATTGAACACATTCAGAAAATATTATTTTTTATGACTGATAAATGTAACCAAGAAATATATTTTGGTTATTTTTATATGGGTTCATTTTTCTAATGTTTTGAAATGGAAAAACCATGATTCAACATAAAGAAAAAAGGAAGGGAAATTCACGAAATATTTAATCTAGTTTTTATTCAGTTCTTAAATAATCAACAATTCTGTCACATCTTATTGATGAAAAACATGGCCTAGAGGGAATCAATACCTTAACTAAAATTATATTGCTTTTAACTAGTTGAACAGGTATTTAATTCTAAAAATGACTTTCTCCTAATTCTATGCTTTATCTGGGATGAAACTCAGTTTTTTAAAAATTTATTAACACATTTAATGACTTTATTTATTTATTTATTTTTTTGTGGGTACCTGGGGTTGACCTCAGGACCTCATGCGGCAGCAGGCACCCGTGCCACTGAGCGATGTCACCGGCCCTTTTTTCGTATATGGGTTCCAGGAGTCGAACTCGGGCCCTCGTGCTTGCCAGGCAGGCACTTATGCCACTGAGCTATCTCACCGGCCCCTAATGACTTATTTTTTAAAGCAATTTTTTTTGTTTTTTTTTTCGAAACAGGGTCTCAGGATGTAGTGCAGGGTGGCCTTGAACACACTTATGTAGCCAAAGCTGGGCTCTAACTCACAGCGATCCTCCTGCTTCAACTTCCTCAGTGCTGGGATTACAGGCTTGCGCCACCATGCTCAGTTTAAAGCAATTTTTAAAGTTGAATGTACAGAATAATGGGTTTTATTTTGGCAGATTTATACAAGCATATAACATATTTAAATCATTTCACCTCTTCTTTATACCCATTCCTCAACCTCTCTCCAAGCTTCACATTTTTGTGAGATTTGAGTGTGAATAATATGATTTGCTCATATCTACGACCCCCATTACCCACCATTACATCCCTCTACCTTTTCCTTATGTCCTTCCTCTAGCCTAATAATAGTCACACTTCTATTTTCTTATCAACAGTTTTAGATTTCATGTATCAGGGAGAAGATGCTATATTTGTCTTTCTGAGTCTGGCTTATTTTGTTCACAATGATGGTCTCCAGATCCACCCATTTTCCTCCAAATGACAGAATTTCTTTCTTCCTTATGGTTGAATAACACTCTATTGTGTATATTTTCAGTTTTGATTTTTAGAGAATTAAAGTTCAGTTGTTAAGAACCATAAATAAAAGCTTTAATAAAGCTCAATATTACAATACTAAATATGATAAAAGGAAAAATGTGACCCAGTGTTATGTATCTGTTCATTTTTTATCTATCAATATGTCCACAACATTTTAATTGATTTTCTATTATTGTGACCATTATTTTAAACACCAGGAAAAGATGAAAATGAGACAAATTCTTTGTCATAGTGAGATTGGATTCTGGTGAGGGAATCAGAGAAAAATAAAAAAAAGAAGTGTATTTTATAAACTTATATATAGGATTTAAATCAAATAGATGTATCAGTCAGAATAATAATAGTAACACACTATTTCTAAAATAATAGTGGTTCAAAACCCAAAGAATTATTTCTTCATCATGCTTCAAGGTCCTCAGTGGTGATCAGAAGGCCTATTCTCTCTATGGTAACTCAAAAATTCAGATTGAATAAGCAACCATGAACTGAAAATTTGGTATGTACAATGTCCAAAGGAAAGAGAGTTTTAGAAAGTCTCAAAAGTCAATTAAATCAACAGCTCTGCATGTAATTATATCAAGTTCATAACACATTGACCTGAACTGCCTGCATCTCATTCTCTATATCCCAAGAACAAGAGACTTAGAAGAAATAGGGAGATTTGCAGTCTTTCGAGGAAAGTATGGTCATAAGTTGAATTGTGTACTCTGGAAAGTTACGTTGAAACTCTTATTCCCTGGTATTAGTGAATGTGACCTTATTTAGAAATAAGCTCTTTGCAGATATATGAAATTAATATGAGATCATAGGGCCGGTGAGATGGCTCAGCGGCTTAAGCGCCTGCCCGGCAAGCGCAAGGGCCTGAGTTCGACTCCCGGAACCCACATATGAAAAAGGGGCCGGTGATATCGCTCAGAGCCACGGGTGCCTGTTGGCGCGCGAGGTCCTGAGGTCGACCCCCGGTACCCACAAAAAAAAAAAATGAGATCATAAAAATGGCCCTGAATATAATATAGCCGATGTTCTTCTAAGAAGAGGCACACATGAGAGAATGCCATGTAAAAATGGAGGTAGAAATTGGAATGAGGCATCTATAAGCTGAGAAGTGCCAAAGAATATCAGCTGCCACAAGACGCTAAGAGAGGCATCAGATTCTCCGTCAAAATCCTCAGAAGCCCAACTCTGAAGACACTGATTTCATATTTGTAGGCTATAAAAGTGTAAAGAGATAACTTTTTATTTTATTAAGCCAAACTTTTTTGAGCATGACAGCCCTACAAAATTAATCTAAACACTGATTATGAACAAGGGTAAAACTATAACACACCAAGAGTAGGTAAAGTGTAACCAGAGTTCTCTTTTAAGAAAATGCTTTTTAAGCATAAACCAAAAAAAAAAAAAAAAAAAAAAAAGAGAGAGAGAGAGAGAGAGAGAGGTGAGTGTTTTTAAAATCTGAGAATATATGCAGTCATTTTCTTTTAAGTTCTTGTTTCATAAGGCCCATATACAAAAACAACTCAAATCTAAAAATGAAATATGGGAAAAAAAGCCTTTTCTATGATTCTCATGACATAAACTCCAGAAAGACTTAGGAAAAAAATTGTATTTGGTTTATTTTTCTCTAGTATAGACCGTTGCATTGTTGTACTGTATTAGAAATCAATCGTTCCATACTTAAGTCAAAGGACACTGTCACAGTTAAGTAAGAGGAATGTGACTGAAATTTTAAAATTGTAGTTCTTGTAACAAGAGAAATGTCTCTCATGTACTCTTTAAATCTACTCTTTAACAGGATGAATTAGATTTTAGATATATTTTTATCTTATAATTCCCTTTGAATTAAAGGACTAAATCACTTTAACTATGATTTTGATTCATACCTTACCAAAAAGTGTCTGTATAAGCCATTTTAAGTATGCAACCACTGGATCTAAAAAGACCAGGCAATGGGAAAGATTAAGGCAGAAATTATGTCATTTATTAATAAGAAATATTATATTTTCTCTATTTTATTTGAGATATGAGGGAAAATCTACTGAACTAAATTAAGTTTTAAGCAGAGGTAAATTGCCCTACTTATTGATTAACTGTGGGGCCCATGAAGCTATCAGGCTAGAACTGTTATAATTTCCATGGTGTCTATGTCCTCAAACACTGTTGGGGAAACATAAACTTAATAAAAAAATGAACAAAACTACAATGGTGTAGGAGAGTCTCATAAAGCATTATGGATTTCTCAAAACTAGAAAAAATGGTTCAGGTACAGTAATTGGAAAAATAACTTGAAAATTTATTTTTATTATCAGAAAACTCAGATTATTGGTGCATTTACATTGATGTAACTTTAGGATAATTCCTTAGCTAGAATATGTTAATGTCACAAGATAACTCAGTTAACCAAGGCAGAAAATTTTTCAGTTATAATAGTTCTTAGTGCCTGGTGGTAGCCAGCACGCTTGGTTTTTAAGAAAATGAGATTGTATTCTTACGAGCTAGCTTTTGAAAAAATATATTTACATAAAATAAAATTCATTTTCAGAAATTAGTTCAACAACCTGTCACAGCTGCTTAAAATTAAAGAAAAAATCTATTAAACATGCAATTAGTTTCTGTAGAAATGCTTTCCATAATAAAAACATCCTATTTTTGATGAGTTTGTGTGATTTTAGTGTCAAATCTTATTTTTAAAGTTCAATACTTATATAGTTTTTACATGACACTGAAGTTTTTTTTTTTTTTGTAGGAATATCCTAGAAAAATAGATGATTTGGGAGGAATGATCTAGTTATTTAATAACTATTTCTATATTGAAATGAAGTTTTACATTTGAGTCATTCCTGATGGGAGTTTGTATGGTAATCTATTAATTATCCCAAAGGAGTTACAGTTCCAGGTATTCATCTCCCTGAGTCCTCAATTCTGCTTGAATTTGAGCTGGGCTTATGATCTTTAACCACAAAAATATCATTGACAAGATATTTTACCAATTCCAGTACTACTCTTACACATGGGTGACAGCTTCTTACACACTTGGGATTCTTAGCTCTCAGTATGGAAACACATTCTTCCTTGCAAGAGTTACTAACTGATTGGAAAAAAGCTAGAGATACAGGAGAAAAAGAAAAGTCCAAATGTCCCAGCATCTTAACTGAATCCAGTTCTTGGTGGATTCACTATTTTAAAGTACCCATACAAGCGACCACCAGTTAGAACAACAGAACTGCCCACCTGATTCCTAATTGTCCAGTCATGAGAGAAAAAATAGTCATTCAGATCTTCTAAATCACGGGTTGTTTTTAAAGCAGCAATGGACAACCAAATAAGTGTGATACTTAGATTTAGCACTTTGTGTTAAGGTGTGCATGAACTGTCATCAAAGAAAGGAATCTGCCATTATTTCCAATGGAACTTGATGGAACAAGACATGTTCCTCTTTGCCATCTGCTATTGCTTGAGCTATTAGAACCCATTGAAATAACTGTTATTAGCTTGAGTAGTTATGGCAGATCTAGTATTTCCCAGGGACCTTTAAGTTTTCCACGTATTACTCTACCTATTCCTGGAGTGATGAGAACCACTGTCTCTAACCTAAGGATCAGCATTTTATACTAAATGTAGCTTTGAGTCAACAAAAGTTCTGTTAAAACTTTACACATCAAATTTATTTTGTAAATCCATGTTACTTTTTTATGGTAACTTCCGTATATGGGTGATATTAAATAAAATCTACTTTGTGCACTTTAGAAATAAGTATGTTTAATTAAACCATAATGAAAGTTACATAAAGATATTTTAGAATATGGGATTTCTCCCCTATTGAAAACTTATGACATAATGAAGGAAAACAGCACAATCTGAAATCATCTAAATTTGTAGTAAACGGGATGTTTCACTTTACAATTACCTAGGTAGTGATGACAATGAAAGCACTTACCCTAACAATAGTCAATTGTCAGCCACAGATGTAATCAGTACATATGCCATAAGAAATAAATAGATATTTATTTAAAGTGTGTGTGTGTTGTGTGTGTGTGTTTAGAGTGGATGCAGTAAAACTTACTTCAAATGTGTTTCTTTTCTTTAGAAATTGCTGAACAGTAATGAAAGGAAGATGATTTTTACAGTAACATTTAAAAGTCATAAAATCAGTGGAGTTTTTGTAACTTCAAAAAGAGGAGTTTGGTTGAAGAGCAGCATATGGAAAAACAAACAAATAGATGATGATTTTTAAAAAGGTTTTCTTCAAGGTCATTTTTCAGATTTGTTTTATGAAAATGAAGTGTGTATATTAGACTAACACTTGCTAAATACCTGGACTATAAGTTATACCTTGATTCAAAAGAGATAAAATATCACTATTTTAAAAATTAAGCTTAAAAACAAACAAACAGGGGGCTGGTGATATAGCTCAGTGGCATAAGCACCTGCATGGCAAGCTCAAGTTCCTGAGTTTGACTCCTGGTACCCGCATATAAAAAACAAAAACAAACAACAAAGAAACAAACATAAAACCCTAAAAACTTGTTCAGTTACCCACTGCCTTAGTCTGCTCCAGATGCTATAACAAACTACCATAGACTGAGTGGCTTAAGGAGCATTTATTGCTCACAGTTCTGGAGATTAGGAGTCCAGACTGAAGATGCAGACAGATTCAGCTCTTGTCCAGGGCTTTCTTCCCAATTTACAGACAGCTGTTTTCTTTTATCCAGACATGGCAGGAGCAAGGTCTCCTAGCTCGTGAATACAATCATGATGGCTCCACCTTCCTGACCTAATTATTTCCCACAGGCTCTATCTTTAAATACTGTCAAGTTGGAAAGTGAGGGAGCAATGAATTTGTGGAGCTAAAAATGTGCAATCCATAATATTTATGTCAAGATTATTCATTGCCATACACTGGACAAAAGCACGCACTTAACATTCTGACCATTTATTTGTACTGATCCCTATATTTGTAGTAACAATATACAAAGACCTTGTTGATAAATAGTATACATGCATGAGCTCACATTAGGAAAATATGAAATATGCACATAGAGGGCTCCTACTCTCAGCAAAATCACCTTTAGAATGGTAGCTCACATCAGATCTCTTACATATTTGAAAGAATTTGCTCTTTCTTTTAAGCTGTGTTTAATTAGATGGTTAAGTTTTGAACAGACATCTGCTTAGGCCACATTGTAATATGATTGGTAATAATTTTGAAAACTTATGATATATCCACATAAATTTCATGGCTGGAGGAAAGTAAAAAATCAAAGTTTTGAACACAAGAATAAAATATTTCTGTCTGTCCAGGACAAAGTAAATGTATTACAGATGAAAGTAAAAACTGAGGTGAAGTTAACACATTCTCGCTCCCAGTGGTAGCAGCTTAGTGAAAAACACTCACGCTGATCCAACTCCAGCCACATTCCTATGAACCTTCTTCACATCCAGGGCTTGACTTTGAGTTTCCATGTTTGTTTTTGCATCAAGCTGCTTCAGCAAGAATCCTATCAAGTAGCTTTAGCTTGAATCTTCTCTTACACCTGCGCCTGATATTTTTTGTTTGTTTGTTTGTTAATTTTAAAGGGATAAAACAATAAAAACAGTGATACAAAATTTCAAAACAAGATAGTAGGAGAGTAACAATGGTTATTACATTGCTTATTGTGGTCTTCAAAGTAGTTGCTCAGATTACAAGATATAGGCATGAAAAATCTATCAAACAATATAAGCACAAAATGTTCTTTTCTTTCTTTTTTTTTTTTTTTTCCTTTATGTGGGTACCAGGAACCAGACTCAGGACCTCGTACTTGCTGGGCAGGCACTTATGCCACTGAGCTATATCACCGGCCCAAAATATTCTTTTCAATGAACTAAAAGAAATTAGTAGTATAGCTGTCTTAACTATCATGTATGTATCTTTTCCTTTTTCCTTCCTTCTTTTCTCCTTTCCCCTATCCCAGTTTCTCCTTCCTTTTGAACACTTTCTTCCCATTTCCTAATATCTATTTTACATTTTGGATCTTATTTACTCTTTCAGCTTCTTACACCAGGGAGACAATACGATGGTTATACATGTGAGTCTGATTTATTTCTCGTATGAGTATGGTCTCAAGTTGCATCCATTTACTTATAAAAGCCTCGAGTTTAACCTTCTATATGATAGAGTAGTACTCCATTGTATAAAAATACTACATCTTTTTTATCCATTCTTGGGTTGATGGGTATTTGGGTTGTTTCCAAGATTTAGCTATTACAAATTGTGCTGCAATAAACATGGATGCACATATACTGCCATGGTATGATGGTTTTAATTCTAGGAAGATAACCAGAAGGGGAATAGCTAGGTTGAATGGGACCTCTAATCCTAGTTTTTTGAGGAATCTCCACACTGATTTCCACAGTGGCTGTACCAGTCTACACTCCCACCAACAGTGGAGAAGAATTCCTTTCTCCCTCCAGCCCCTCCAGCATTTGTTATTGGTTGATTTCTTGATGACAGCCATTCTTTCTGCGGTGAGATGGAATCTTAGTGTGGTTTTAGTATCCATCTCTTGAATGATCAATGATGCTGAACATTTTTTCATATATTTATTTGCTATCTGTACTTCTTCATCTGAGAAGTGTGTATTCATCTCAGATGCCCATTTTTTGATTGGGTCTTTGAATTTGGGGGTCCTGATTTTTTTCAATTCTTTATATGATCTAGACATAAGACCTTTGTTTGAGGCACAACTGGCTAAAATTATTTCCTACTCTGTAGTATGTCTTTTCACTCTGTTGGTAATTTCTTTTCATGTGAAAAAAGCTTTTTAATAAGATGAGATTCCAGTTGTTGATTCTTTGAAGTATTTCCTGTGCAGTTTGGGTTTTGTTTATGAAGTCTCTGCCCACACCTATGTCTTTAAGATTTCTACTTACTTTCTCTTCCAGTAGATTCAGAGTTTCTGTTTTGATATTTAGATTTTTGACCCTTTTTGACTTTAGTTTAGTGCATGGTGATAGACATGGGTCTAGTTTTAGTTCAGCATGTAGACAGCCAGTTTTTCTAACACCATTTATTAAAGAGGTTATCTTTCTTCCAGTGAACATGTTTGGCCCCTTTTGTCAAAGAAAAGGTGGCTGAGCATGTCTGGAGTTGTTTCTGCATCTTCTAGTATGTTCCACTGATCCTCGGGTCTATTTTTTTGCCAGTACCATGCTGATGGTATCACAGTAGCTTTGTAGTATAAATTCAAGTCAGGGATTGTGATACCTCCTGTCTTGCCTTTGTTGCCCAGAATTGCTTTTGCTATTCTAGGTCTCTTCTGGTTGCAAATGAACTTTAGGAATGTTTTCCCTAGATCTGTAAGATATGCTAATGATATTTTGATCAGTATGCATCAAATCTGTACAACAATTTTGGGAGTACAGCCATTTTAAAAATGTTGGTTCTTCCTATCCATGAACAAGGGCTATCTTTCCATTTTCTGATATTCTCTTCAATCTCCTTTTTCAGAGTACTGTAATTTTCAATGTAGAGATCTTTTACTTCCTTTCTTAGATTGATTCCTAAGTATTTCATTTTTTGGATGCTATTATGAAGGGTGTGGTTTCCCTAATTTCTCTCTCAGTGAGTTTGTTCTTTGTGTACAGGAATGCTACTGATTTTGAGTGTTGACTTTGTATCCAACTATGCTACTGAATTTGGTTATTAAATCTTGAAATCTTTTGGTGGAGACTTTGGGGTCTTCCATATAGAGTATCATGTCATCTGGAAATAATGATAATTTAACTTCTTCCTTTCCTATCCTTATTTCTTTTATTTCTCTCCCACGTCTAATTGCTCTAGCTAATGTTTCCAGAACTATACTGAATAGGAGTGGTGATAGTGGACATTGTTGTCTTATTCTTAATTTTAGAGTGAAAGCTTTGTTTTTGCCCATTTAGTATGATGTTGGCTGTTGATTTGTCATAGATGGCTTTTGTCAGATTGAGGTACGGACCATCTATTCCAATTTTCTGTCATGTTTTCACCATGAATGGGTGTTGGATTTTGTCAAAAGGTTTTTCTGCATCTATTAAGATGATCATGTGATTTTTGTCCTTGGCTCTGTTGATATGGTGTATTATGTTTAATGATTTGCATATGTTGAAACATCCCTGCATTCCTGGGATGAATCCCACTTGGTCATGGTGTATAATCTTCTTGATGATTTGCTGCATTCTGTTTGCTAGCATTTTATTGAGGATTTTTGCACCTACATTCATTAGGGAGATTGGTCTGTAGTTCTCTTTTTCAGTTGGGTCTTTCTCTGGTTTTGGTATCAGCATAATACTTGCCTCCAGGAATGAGTTAGAGAGTATTCCTTCCCTTTCAATTTCATTAAAGAGTTTGAGGAGTATTGGCATTAAATCTTCTCTAAATTTCTTGTAGAATTCAGCCATGAATCCGTTAGGGCCTGGGCTTTTCTTTGTTCATAAGTTTTTAATTATATTTTCAATCTCATTAACTGATATTGGGTTATTCAGAATATTTATACTTTCTTGGTTCAGCTTCAGTATTTCATACATACCTAGGAATCTGTCCATTTGTTCTCTGTTTTCCATCCTATGAGAGTAAATATTTTCAAAGTAGGTCTTGATGATATTCTGAATTTCCACAGATTCTGTAGTGATTTCACACTTTTCATTCCTCAATGCACAAATTTGAGTCTTTTCTTTCCTTTTTTTGATAAGGTTGGCTAAGGGTTTATCAATTTTATTTATTATTTTAAAGAACCAAATCTTCGATTCATTAATTCTTTGTACTCTTTTCTTAGTCTCCATTGCATTAATTTCTGCTCTGATATTCATAATTCATACAAGTCCTCCCTTGTATGGACTTTGGGCTTGTCTTGCTCTTCTTGTTTTAGAAGCTTGAGGTGCAGCATTAGCTTGTTTATTTGTGCTTGTTCTGCTTTCCTGATATGAGAATTCACTGCTCTAAATTTCCCTCATAGGATTGCTTTCATTGCATTCCATAAGTTCTGGTTTATTGTATTTGTTTTCTCAATTAGTTGTAGATATTGTTCAATTTCTTCTTTAATTTCACATGTGACCCATTGGTTGTTCAGGAGGGTGTTATTTAATTTCCATGTGTTTATGGAGTTTTTGCAGTTTCTTTTGCCGTTAATTTCCAATTTCATTGCACTATGGTATGATAATATGCATGGGATAATTTCAATTCCTTTGCATTTACTAAGCATTTTCTGTGGGCTAGTATATGGTCTGTTTTAGAGAATGTCCCATATGCAGCTGAGAAGAATGTGTACTCTGATGATTTTGGGTGAAACTCTCTGAAACCATCTGCTAAGTATATTTGTTTACAGGTTTGGTTCAGTTCTAATAATTCTTTACTAATTTTTTGGCTATTTTATCTATCTCTTTGTGACAATGGTGTATTAAGGTCCCCTGCTACAATTGTGTTGTTGCTTATTTTGTTTTTCATGTCTATTAATATTTGTCTTATATGGTTGGGTGTTCCTGTATTTGGTGCATACATATTTATGATTGTTACCTCTTTCTCTTGAAGTTGTCCTCTAACAAGTATGTAGTGTCTTTCTTTATCTCCTTTGCTTATTCTTGGTTTGAAGTTCACATTGTCTGTAAACAGAATAGCTACTTGTGCTTTTTTCTGGGTTCCTGTTGCATGAAGTATTATTTTCCATCTTTTGAATTTTAGTCTATGAGGTTTTTTTTTAGTTAAGTGTGTTTCTTATATACAGCTTATTGTCAGATCTTGTTTCTTGATCCATTCTGCCAGTCTGTTTCTTTTGATTGGTAAATGGAGGCCATTTACATTGATGGTTATAACTGATATGTATTGGCTTATCTTTGTAATGATATTTTCGTGCTGTTGGTTCCCTGCATTTCCCCTCTATTTAGTTGCTTGCCTTGACTGTTAGTTTCTTTCCATTGTTGTTCTTGGAATTGTGGTCAATTTTATCTCTGTCTAGAATATCTTTCAGAACTCTTTGTAGGATTGGTTTGGTGGTCATGTATTTCTTCAGTTGCTCTTTGTCATGGAAGTATCTTATTTCTTCAATGATATTGAAAGATAGTTTTGCAGGGTACATCAATTTAGCCTCAAAGTTGTTCTCTTCCAGGACTTGAAATGCTTCACTCCAAACTCTTCTTGACTTGAGGGTTTGTGTTGAGAAGTCTGCTGTAATTCTGATGGGCTTTCCTTTATAGGTGATCTGTTTCTTTTCTCTAACAGCTTTAAATATTTTGTTCTTGTGCTGAATTTCTGGAATCTTGATTATTATATGTCTTGGTGTAGTTTTATTTTGGTCATGCCTGTTTGGAATTCTATATGCTTCATTTATTTGTATGTCAAATTCTTTATACACCTTTGGGAAGTTTTCTGCCATTATTTCTGTGAAAAGTTTTTTTTATGGCATTTTTGCTCTCTCTGGCTTTCTCATTAACCCCAATCAATCCTATGTTGTTCTTCTTTGCATCATCTTGCAGGTGTTAGATTGATTTTTCATGGTCTCTTGATATTTTTAATATCTCTTTCTTTTCATGATTACTAGCTGCAATTCTGTCTCCAATATCTGATATTCTATCCTCTCCTTCATTCAGTCTGTTGCATATACATTCAATGGAGGTTTTAATCTTTTGGATTTCCATTTGGATGTGTTTCGTGGATTCCATTTCTTTCCTATGTTGGGTATTTCTTATTTCCATCATTTTTCTAAGATCATCTATTCTTTTATCTGTGTCTTCTCTAATATCTTTGATTGTAAGCATCATTTCTTTTTGTCCCTGAGAGATTATTTTCTTTATAGACTTTTCAATTTATTTTCATTTCTGTTGCTATCATTTCAGAAAGTTCCAGTGGTTGACTTTCAATTTTGTCTATCTTGTTGTGTTCCGGGCTTGTCCTGTGTGGGCTGGCGGTCTGGGGTTGCATTTTGCTTTTGTGTCTTGTCATTTTCTATTTTTTCTTTTTTACTTTATTTTGTTTGCTATGTTGATACTTGGTGATTTCTTATGATAGCTTTATCACTAGTATCGAGGCTTTCCTAAGAGATGCATTTTCTTCAGATGTATCCTCTAGATGTAGGTAGGTCTTTATAGCTATCCCAAAAACCTACCTTCCCAATTTGTAAAGGATGTCAAGTTATTATTTGGCTCAGCACCCAATCCTTTGGTACTGGCTTGTGGTGGTGATTATGACCCCATACAATCACAGCATTATCATACAGGGGAGAAAAACTGATTATAACATGTATGATATCCTGGTTAAAGTAGTACATTTAGTAATAATAGTTTCACGTACAGCTTAACTACTGACATACTATGGTAACCATTAACCTGCTACCTCCAACCACAGGGCAAACTCTAAAATTATATAACAAAATCAAGCATATACCACATACTTCTATGCAGTGATTTCCCCCTTCCTGGAGTGATTTTATCCTTTTGTGGAGGTCAGGGAGGTTAAGATGGGTAGGGGACAGGCTAAAGTGATGAATGAGGTCAAATATAGTAGAGTCAAGGCTGGAGGTCAAGGGATGATCACTTTAGTTTGGGGAAACTGGAGGACACAGGAGGGAAAAAATGAAATAGAATATGCAGGAGTAATCAGAAAGGGAAGAAACAATGTTCTCACTTGAAAATTTAAATTCAAAAAGTAGTTGATGAAAGAGAGAAAGAGGCTCAATAGAAGAAAAGGACAAAAAAAGGTAAGAAACCTAAACAGTGAAAAAAAGAAGGAAGAAAGAGAGAATAGAAAAGAAAGGAAGAAAAGAAGAAAAGAAAAAAAAAGTAGAACCAAGAAAGAGAGGAGACAAGAAAAAGAAAATAGCCAAAAACAAAAATAATGACAAAGTACAAGACAAAACAACAACTTCCAACCAGACAGGAAAGGGATAGCCAATCAGACAAACAAGGGAGAATAAAAGTAATAAAATACCTCTGGTTTTTACAGTTCTGTTCTAGTGCCCATGTCAGATCCCAGAACTGTGCTGTGTACTGCAGACAAGTTTGCCATGGGAACTGTGCTGGGTATGGAGCTGGTCTTGCCCTCTGGATGTGGGGCCTGGGACTGGTCTTCTGTTGGTGGAGTTCTCCAGAGCCCAACTGCTGGCTTCTCACTGCTGCTTCAGACACTTCCACGTTGCTGGTCTTGCTGATTACTCCGTGCCCCTGGGACATGCAATCCTGGGTTTTGGGGGTTCTGTTAGGTCCACCTGCCAAAAGTGTGTGTGCACCCATGTGCCTGGGTCCTGGCCTGTCCCACGTGTCTGGGTTCCTGTTGGTAAGGCTGCCCTGATGTTCCTTAATTTTCTATCTACTCCCTTTTTCCACTCGTTAACTATAAATCCTTCTGGTCCGTGTGAAACTGAGTCCTCTATTATATTCAGTACTCCTTTCCCATTGCAATACTTACTGAATAAAATCTATTATTACTGTCTTAACCACCATCTGGCTCACTGTAATACCATTAGTGGGTATTGTTTCTGACAAAACATAATATATGGTCTAAAGGAAGAACTTACATATTTTACTGTTTATATAAAGAATTTTATTATTGTTATATTTATAACACTTATTGGGAACTATTACGTGCCAGACAGTGTTACAGAAACTGAAAATAATATTTTATTTTATTTTTATCAGTATAGTACATGTTTCCAGTACATAATGATTACATTCATCATAGGGACATAGTACCTGTACATAACACAGCTTAATTCATTTTTATCCTCTTTTCCTCCCCTCTCCCTCCCCTCCAAAATGAAATTTTAGAATTGGAAAGAAAGATTTGTTCTTAGAGACTATTGAATTATTTGGATTTCAACCTACTAATGAGGTTAAAATTATAGAAATAAATAAAATTATGGAAATAAATTATAGAGATAAAAGGACAACATGATGCATCACTTTTATTCTTGGTTTAGAGCTTTTTCTCCTCAGAAGTAAATATTTTTCCATTTACTCATTTTATTATAGTAAGCACATGTAAAACTGACTTTTTTAGAGATAACCAATGTGTTACTCTATGCATACTGTATATATATATATATATATTTTTTTCCTTTGTGGTTCACTATTACCAAATAACAACAACAGAAGACAGCACTGGGTCAGAGACATCATCACACGTATGGCATGAGTGATTTGAACTCTAAAGAAGTTAAGGTGAACACCAGTATTTGAAGTAACAGTGATTTAAAAAATTTTAACATAGTGCACTTCTATGGCTGCAGTTTTAGGATCTTTCTTTAGTGGTTATCTTGGTATACCTTGTAAAGCAGTGTTTAAAATGCTGCTATATAAATCTACATATTTGTATGTGTCTGAGTTCTCAAAATACATAATTATGTCAACATAGAACAGATAAATTCACTACATGTTAAATCTGATTTAGCATATCAACTTTCTTCAATTCAGCACTATTGCCTAAAATTGTAGACTGTATGGAATGTTCTTGTTACATTAACAAAGACAAGTAAGTCACTTTGGCCTATTAATAAATAATTTAAAACATTGCCTTGGTAATAAAATAACACACATATAGTATAAAGTTCAGGGGAAGTTTATATGATTTTAAAAAAGAAAATATTAAATATAGCCAGCTGGTTTGGGATATGTCCTTTGATTTCCTGGGACCATATTATGATTCCTTTTTGCCATTAGGGTATTTCTTTGTAGTTTTCAGAATTAGCTTAATTTAGAACACCAGACAATTATTACAGTAAACTCGGCTGTTCTTTTATTTAACTCACCTTACCTGTTCCTTTGTTTTACTTGAGGTAAAATGGATCTCCCTGACTTTCAGTGTTTCTGATGCTCACAAAGACAGAATTTAATTCACCAGTGAAAATGATTTTCTAGTGGGTCAGTGAACCAAGGCCGTTATTATCTCCTTGTTTAAATCACCTGATGTTTCATAAGTTAAGTGGAGCACCCCAGAGGGCCTAACTGTACTAATACATGGTAAGAGTGTATTTGACTACAGCATTGCTGACTTTTGTTACTGTGGTTGAATTTTTTCCAAATTGCCAGATGGTATCTGATTATATAGATCATAAAGAATAATTGATATGTAATCATGCACCTAATGCTTCTTTTGCCCTTATTTTGTGTGAGGCACAAGACTGGTGGCTTTCATCATAATGTAGAAATTAGAAGTATTAAGGCAGAGGATGTATTCTTTTCCTGCTTTGAATTATAATGAAGGACGGAAGTGAAGTGCAGGAATTTCTTAGTGTCTATTCACATATTCTAAAGAGACTTACAATTTTCCCAAGTTAGAGGCATTTCAATGTCAATTGACAATCTTTGGACTGGTAGAAATAGAAAACTAAGATGATGAGACAGCAAGGGACTTATTACTTTCCTCCTTATTTATTACTTATTAAACATATTTTATGTTATAATCTTCTTCCAAATATTTCTCTAAGTCAACCTTTCTTAAGCATCTTCAAGAAGTAGTTCCTGTGATACATTTATAAGGATGAATTAGACATGTCCCTTAACTTCAAGGAGCTTGGAATATAGCGAGGAGGCAGACAGGTGAATGAGCAGGGTCAGTAGATGACAAAGGTGTCTTCAGGGTCCACTGCAGCCTTATGCTAGGATGATTCATTCTAGCTCACCCTGAGAGCAGGAAAGCCTTATGCAGAGCAGGACTGGATGATAGGACCTTCTACCGGGATGGGAAGTTATATATCCATCTTCCTGAGATGGTAGACACATGTGATTATTAGGAATGTAGGGGAAGAATTGTTTTCCTCACCCATCACTGGGTTCATAGCTGAAGACCTTATAACAAAAGACAGATTAATAAAAGAAAAATATGCATTTATTTAGGTTTTATATGGCATGGAAGTGTTAATAAGAAAATAAAACCAAAGAAAATATACCAAAGAAATAGATATATTTGTGTTTTTTTACATTTAAGTTTAATGAAGCAGTACATAGTCATGAAGAAGTAAGATTGGACAAAAGGCTTGATCTAGTGGCAATGAAGTCAGGATGGGGGGAATTTAGCAAGGCTTGTTCAGATTTTTTTCTGTGTTGATGTTTTTAGGTTAAAATGTTCCTCTACTCTGGCTGTGGAGAGAGAACATGCTGAATGGTTTTATGACCTATTCATGGTAGAAGAGCTAGAGCAAGAGGAGGGTAACCTTCCTACTTCTATTGTTTTCTCAAAAGTTCAAGTGTCATATTTTGACTTTCTGTGTCCTGAATGTCACCAAGCATTTAAAATATGCTATTGTGATACCGAATCTGAATTTTTCATTTTAGTTCATATTAATTATTATGAACTTGAATTAAACAGTTATAGATAATTAGTCACTACAATATTGGACAGTACAGTGATAGTTGTATGAGAGTTGAGCTCTTGTTTTCTCTATTTTCAGTTCTTATATTTTTATTCTATATTTAAAGCCAATAGGAACTACTTGGACAAAAGAGGTATGATAGAAACTATATCATCTCACTCTTGAAATTGACATTTATGGAAACATAAAGTAAAGAATATATGTGGTTTTCTGGTGCAGTAATAAAAAGGCAGATTGATGAAACAACACAAAAATACAATAGTATCCAAGAATATAATACACTTAGTGTATGATAAAGGTGCATTTTATATCAACTGTGAGAAAATGATGGATGTTTTAATGAATTCTGGAGGGACAAATGGATTGCTATTTAGAGATACAAGTAACATTATGCATATCATATATAATAGTAAATGATAGAAAAATTAAAACTTTAAATGTAAAAAATGAAACCATTTCTGGAAAAAACTGTTATTGAACAAGAATGTAAGCATGGTATAGTACAATAACATTGAAACACAATACCACAGTCAGGAGAACAAAACAAGAAGATAAAAGAACAATACCAGGTAAATTTAAAAATATTTTATTCTTCCCCAAAATGCAATGTTAGCAAAATGTAAATAAACATTAAAGAGGCCCAGTGAGATGGCTCAGTGGCTTAAGCGCCTGCCCGGCAAGTGCGAGGGCCCGAGTTCGACTCCCGGAACCCACATATGAAAAAGGGGCCGGTGATATCGCTCAGCGGCACGGGCACCTACTGGCACATGAGGTCCTGAGGTCGACCCCCCGGTACCCACACACACACACAAAAAAAAAATTAAAGAAAATATTGCAACATATATGACAAAGATTAAAGTTTCAAATTTTAGAAGTCCATATAATTTTGTAAGCATGTACAAGTTGATCAGTGAACAAATATTTGAGAAAATTTTCATATACACACATCAAAGAAATATAAAAGACCAATGAATTTAGAGAAGCCTTTAATCTTAAACAAAAAAGATAATAGCTGGTAATACTTCTACCTACTGTTTTGCATTCTGAGAATTAAATGTCATACAAGGTGTAAATATACAGTGAAGAATGCCAGAATGAATGATGTGCTCACTAAGTGTACCTATGTATATATAAATGTATATACACAAAGATACATATATATGTATGAATATATATACACAGATACATAACATATGAATATCTTGTGATTAAGTTGGCAGAATATTCTTTTCTTCAAGAAAATAATTAAGAATAATTAGAATAAGGACTAAAATAAGTAGAAAGTTACTTTTAAAGAAAAATGGGTACTTGACTCTTTTCCAGGAGTGTGCCTAGATCAGGTTCTAAGTTATTCTGAGACTGCTGCTGTTTAAAGTAGAATCTTTTAGGCCCCAGAAGAGGAGCTCAGTGGCAGAACACCGTGAAGCACATGCAAAGTTCTGACTTTGATTCCCAGTACCACAAAAAGGGGAGAAAAACAAAGTGGAATCTTTAGTAGGATTCCAATAGCACATTAATTTAATTATGTACTTTTTCTTTTTAGGTTTTTGAGACAGGGTCTCACTATATAGTCCAGTCGGGCCTTGAACTAACTATGTAACCTACCAGGCTGGAACTCATGGTCATCCTCCTGCTTCAGCCTCCTGAGTGCTGGGATTACAGATGTGTGCTACCACACATGATTTGTCAGTGCCAATTCCAAAACTCAAAATTCAAATGTTGGCAGGATGTAGCTGAGTGGTAGAATGTTTTGCTTGTGTGTGTAAGACGTGCAGTTTAATATCCCACCAAAAGAAAAATATTGAAATGAATGCACATAGATTTGTATATAATATAGGTTAGTACCTGTTCTATATACCTAAGGCCAGTCTAACTTTGTTTTTATGATTGAATTTTTGTGCTTTTTTTCTTTTGAGGGGAACAAATTATTGTAACAAAATATATGTACATCTAAAGGAAAAATATCTGGAAATGTGTAGATAAGACCATTGCCTATCTGTATCTTATTTTCTTACATTGAAAATGTATTATTTATATAATTTTAAAAAATTAAAATTAAAATACATATTTTTAATTTAATATTTAAATTAAAATGTTATTACAATAAAAGACATATTGTAATTAGTGCCCTTCAGAACATCCCCTCTCACTTTGAACACACTTATCTCATTGTTCTTGCCACTTTTGGGAGCAGTTCTGGAAGTTGTCTTTGTGAGTGTCTTTGTGGCTGCATCAGTGTTTTGAACTGATTCAAAATATTTAATGCAATTTGCGTCAAGGAAAAGAATTATAGTGTTTCTTCATCCACCTTATGCACCATGAGAATTTGGGAGTTTTTTTCAAAGAAAATGACCATGAAATGTAAACATTTTGAACCTACAGTATTAGGACATCAAAGCAGCCACAAAAATGCAACTAACAACACAAAAGCCTTCTAGTACTGCTTCAGAAAGTGGCAAGAAGGATGGAATATGTGTGTTCAAAGTGAGGGGGAGTGTTTTGAGGGAGATTAATGATTATATGTTTTTTACTGTAATATGTTTTTAAAATGTAAACACTCACCCTATTATTTATTCATACCTTACTTATATGAAATTGTGGAGCATGGGTCTTACACATGCTTTTAGCACATATTGGCTATTATTTCTACATATGCTTTATGAGATTCTTTTATTAATTTGCTCAGAAGATATTATTGAGTATTTACTATGTTACAAGGTTTTATTCTAAACACTAAGCAGAACAAAATTTACTAATCTGACCAAAACAGATGGACATATTAGTCAATAGAAACTTACTATTCAGAACTTTAAAAAGAAAACATAACCAACGTTTGCTTTTATATTATGTGATCATGTGCACTTTGAACTTTCACAAATATCAAAATAGGAAATAATCTTTCAACTTGCCTTAGAGTTTACAGGGTGCTATATAATTTATCTTTCTTCATTATCACTACTGCTGTAAGGGAACAGATCGATATGGACAAGTAGTATTTAGTACAGTACTCAGTTGTTTGGCTTAACACACATTGGTCTGTACTGGTAACGTTAAACCTCACTTTTGTCATAGTCATACAACATGTTATAAATAATCATATTTTGGTTCATACTAGTTCTTGAAAAAACAAAGCCCTGATTTGTAGCATTTGCTAATTTTCCTGGTCTGTGTCAGTTTCAAGTACCACCAGTTTTAATATCTGGCTAGTAAAATTCCTGAATATTTAGCAAATGGATCTCTGAAGCAGGTTTTTTTTTTTTTTGTGGGTACCGGGGGTCGACCTCAGGACCTTGCGTGCCAGCAGGCATCGGTGCCACTGAGCGATATCACCGGCCCTTTTTTCGTATGTAGGTTCCGGGAGTCGAACTCGGGCCCTCACGCTTGCCAGGCAGGTGCCTATGTCGCTGAGCCATCTCACCGGCCCTGAAGCAGGTATTGAGCTGACTCTAGCGCATTATATTATGTAGGTACATGTTAGGGCCTTTGTAATTCATAACAAATAATATTATTGAATGTTTACTGTTCATTTCTTTATAGACACAACAGAGCAAATCTATAAAGAAGGTACTATTATTTTCTCCATTTGATGACCTGTGGTTTGAAAGTCATGAAGTAACTGAACACAAGTTATATATAAAAGAATAGAGTCAGAATTTGAATCTACCATTAAGAAAGTATTGATCAAGCATCAGAAATTTTTCTGGGTCAAAGATCACACGCTGAATAGAAATGTTAAGGTCTAATTGACGTGTGGGAGAAGCTTGTTCGTAAATTTAGAAGAAGGGGCAAAAGGAGGAAGAAAAGGGGTGGGGGAGGTGGGAAGGGGGGAGTATGGGAAGCAGAGAAAGAGGGTGGAGGGAAGAAAGAGAATCAAAAGAAGGAATGGACTAAAACAACCAGTGAAATTTGCTAGTCCAACCAGACCCATAAAAACTGCCATGAGTTCTATTCTCAGGGGTTTGGGAACTTTTCAATAATGCCCATTTATCCTTGACAGGAAAAAGTGAAACAATAAAGGCAGTAAACTTTCAAGGCATCGAACTAGAGGCTCTGGATAGTAAAGGTGTATGCATGTGGGGGTTGTCTCTCTAAGTTTCTGGTTATCCTAGAGATGCTCATTAAGCAAATAAGCTCTGACCACAAAGCTTCTTTCCCTAGATGAAGAGTTATGAGCTCCATGTAGGATAAAATAAACCTTTCCCAAGTTATTTCCCTCACTCCTTTCCATATTAAAGAGACTCTCGGACCAGTGGGGACTTGCTGGTGAGAATCCCCAGATCTCCGGCAGGGGAGGATGTTAGCAATAACATAAACTATAATTCTTGTTTTGATACCTGAGTCCCAAATCTCACTACGCAACTTCTTCTTTAAGAACCTGAATGTCAAATGTGTTTAATGTGAACAGCTCACGCAGGTTAAGAAGGAAATTAGAGATCTCAGCAAGGGGCTGAGAGCTATAAGTCTTCATTAGTGACTCAGACCTACCATGGGGTTACAACAATCTGTTATAAAAGCCTGTAAGTTAAAGCCAACTTTATCATCTTCTCTAAGGAGGCACTTGAGACGCAGAGAAGTTAAATAACTTTTACAAGGTCACATAGTAAGAAAATGTCAAAGCGAGCCAGAAGTCCCTGGTCTTTAACTTTAAATCACATTCTTCATACAAAATACTACTCTGGTTCATAGAAAACCATAGGCAATTTAGCACAGGACACAGTATGCAAACTGTTACATAAGTGAGTTTTGGGGTACCTTTTGTTCCATAAAAGTGAGACAGAGATCAGCTCAACTTTCAGTTTTGATGTGAGTCGAAGGCATTTTTATTAGTTGATGTGCTTTTCTTAACTGTCTCATATATTTATTAATTCAACAAACACTACTATGTGTGAGAGTCTGTGTCAGGAGCTGAAGAATTAAGGGCAAGAGCTCATGATTTTAGAGAGAGATACCTTTCAGCAATCATAACATAGATTGTGAAATAGACACTTTTACAAAATGCATAAAGGAAGTAAACTAGCTCTGCTTTAAAGACTTGAAAGAGTTCACAGACATGATTGCACTGGCAATGGAGCTTAGATGAGGTGGTATACTTAGGAAGAGAAGGAATTCCAGGAACAATTTAAGTAAGGCACGACTGTATACACAACTGGAGGAAAGAATTCCTCTGCGTTGGAGAGTTAGTGTGGTTTTTTTTTTTTTTTTTTTTTGTGGGTACCGGGGGGTCGACCTCAGGACCTCGCGCGCCAGCAGGCACCCATGCCGCTGAGCGATATCACCGGCCCCTTTTTCGTATGTGGGTTCCGGGAGTCGAACTCAGGCCCTCGCACTTGCAAGGCAGGCGCTTATGCCACTGAGCCATCTCACCGGCCCAGTTAGTGTGGTTTTGAAAGCTTTTATAAAATATCAAAGAGGTTTTCTTTAATTTATAAACGATAAAGAGACATTAGAGAGGGACACCTTCCATTTTCCCAAAGGCAAGCAAGATTTCCTTTACTGAATATTATATATTAATGACTCACATGCCTTACCTCTAAACAAATATGCCTTTATATGTGTTTTCCCAAATGTAGAGTTAAGATGTCACTGTTTTGCAATGGCTTTCATCCACTTTTTTTTCATTTCATTAAATTTTGATGTGAATGAAGTCATGGAGAACACCAGAGGTGGACTAGAATGAAGAACTATTTGACTTAATCCAATGTATTACATGCTTCTGCATTTAATGGTGTTAGTTCAAACATAGTCCAGTAGTGAAAAAGAGATGGAGCAAGTGTTAGAGCAATCCTTTCAGAGTAGCAGGATGTATTGACTAAATGGATGTGGGCTGTAAGAATAGGAAAGGTTAAGGAGGAATAGAAATAAAAAATGTTTTCAATTTCTAAAATTGGAAAATCACGAGTGCCACTAATCAAGAGATTATAATAATTAGGATGTATATTTTGATCTTAAGATTTGAGACAAAGTTGTGATGTAAAAATATCATTTTTGTTGTTATTTTGTAGTGTCTTAGATGTGCCATGTTTTGACATGTGCACATCTCCCTTCATAAGGTACTTCAAATTAATCTTCTATTTAAAAATTAAGTTAAATATTTCACTTTATTAACATTTATATCACTTTATTAACATGCAAATTATCAAATTGCATGTTTATGTGTACTCTAATTGAGCAGCAAGTAGATTCAATGTGTAATTAACTTAATGGATTTAGCTATTAAATGAGCCCACCATTAGTTAATAAAGAAAGGAAAGATCAATTAAACCTAATACAGCAAGAATTTTTACTATAATTATGTGAGACCAACTGAAATTTTAAGCTATGTTTCCTGTAAATGAATGCAAAATGGAAAAGCACATAACTGATGTATTAATTATCTATAGAAAAAATTCAAGAGAAGCAAGTTCTTTTAAACCTTATCTTTGGGCCGGTGAGATGGCTCAGCGGCATAAGCGCCTGCCTTGCAAGCGCGAGGGCCCGAGTTCGACTCCCGAATCCCACATACGAAAAAGGGGCCGGTGATATCGCTCAGCGGCACGGGTGCCTGTTGGCACGCGAGGTCCTGAGGTCGACCCCCCGGTACCCACAAAAAAAAAACAAACAAACAAACAAAAAAAACCTTATCTTTTAGTCTAGACTGCCCAGAAAATGAAACACCTTAATCTGTGGTTCATGCTATGTCTCTCCAAAGTCAACACTTGTAAACACTTGCAGTTTTATATCTTGAACAGATTGGTGAGGAGGACTGATGAAAATTGTGTGGTACCTTTGTTAATCAGCAAAGCCTGTGGATGCATTTTATTCCACAATTAAGCCAGATCCAGGATGTTCTGCATTTAATGGAAAGAACACTGGTTTAAGAAGCCGAACACTCAGGTTATAATAACAGCTCAATTGCTAATTAGTCTAAGAACTTCATCAAGGTAAAAGCTATGTAAATCTTAATTACTTTATGTATAAATTATAAATAATGATGCTTGCTTTACCAACTCTATAGAAATTTCACATACCAAAGTCATCATGTGGGAAAGCAGGTGGTGTTCTAGAACAATACAAATATGAAGCTATTCCAAACAGAAGAGTATCCTATGAGCTTAGTGTATTCCAGCTATTGAGAGGAGTAATTGCAACTGTGTTTTCATTTTTGTTCCCACTTTTTTTTTTCTAGTCTATTTTCTGCACTTGGGTCTATACAATTTTAAATTTAATTTAGGTGAGAAAAACATAGACTGTGTCTATTCTCCTCTGTTCCTTCAAAGCCAAATATTTAGATACCTTGTACTTTCTGAGGAAAATAACTGTTGGGAATAATTTGTTTAGGTTATGCAGTAGCAAATTTAGCACATTATATTGATTGTGATATGGCCACCAAGTATAGCATAAAAGGAAATAATGAAAGTAACTGAAATGATGATGATAGTAAACTACTGAGGACTTTACGCCAAATACTAAATATTTTAATTTACTACCCAATTTATTTTTTCTAAAACCCCAGCTAATGTTGAAAGTATTCATTTCCACATTCAGTTTCAATGTGTGGAGTGCATCTCTCTTGTCTCTTGATTTGAGATTTTGTCCTGTGACTGGCTGTAACCAAGAGAATGTTAGCAGGTATACACATAACTGAGAAGTACTGGTGTGATGGGCTTGCCTCCAACAGCTGGAATAGCTAGTCTAAGCTAGACTGGTGGTCCCAGAAGAAGGATGATAGATATGTGGACAAAAACACGCTAAATAAGCGGCCATCAGTTGAGTCTTATGTGGCCATCCAGTCCCACATTTTCTGACTCGGAAATGTGAACTAAACAAATGTTTCTTATAGTGTACATTACCTAGATTTTGTGATTGTTACACATCATTACTTTATTAATATTGGCTGCTTCAACAAGGTATTATTATACTCTCATTAAGCAGTTGAGAAAATTGGGGCATGGAAAGATTAATTTGCACAGAATCACACTGATTAAAAAAAGAAAAAACAGAGTTAAAATTTGAAGCTAAGTAATCCATCCCAGTGCCAATCAAGACCAGGAAATCAGTGCATAATATTTGCATCCTGTTCCCCTTATTGTATGTATACAAGGTCAAAACCTACCACAGATAGGCTTACTGCTTGAAATAATTTCTCTAGCTTTTCAATCTTTCCTACTATTGAAAACATTTTCAAAAGGATGTTGATAACAAAGACTTGGTATGCAGAAAGGTGAAAGTATGGTTGGGTTTTAATATATAATTACTAAATAGTATATTATTAATACTTATATATTATGTTACTAATAGTTCTCATAGCAGTAGCACATTCTTTGAGTTACTCTAGCTTTATACTTTTATTATATTTAAGTTCAGTCTCATTATTTTATCCTAATTTACCTACACTATCTTAAGGCATTAATCATCTGTAAAACCCTTCAAATTAGTCAATATGTTCTTCACTTGCAACTTAGCAAAACAAAAAGAAAAAAAGAAAGAAAGAATAAAAGCATAATTTAAATTCTAATCTCACTATAATTTTAGGTTCATTTGGGGAAGTCTTAAAGAACTTGATCTTTCTCATCCAGGAAATAATTTTCTTCCTTTGACATATTCCATGCCCTAGTTTTCACTAATAAAGATTAGGTGTATGTTTTTAAAATTTGTTAGGTTTTTCACATTTGTTACGTTTTCATTTAAGAGTCTCTTATTCTTTCATTTTTTGTCTTAAGTCTGTCTTCACTCCTGATACATAGAAAAACAATGGATGTCTCTCTGACTTATAATTAGCGTGACAATATTTCTTTCCAATTTTGCTTGGCATACTGCTAGTTTACATTGCTTTTCCTAATATATAATTATTATAACAGCTGTTTTCATTTCAAAATAATCAGTTTGTACAACAAATTAGTCACTCTGCTTATAACCAGCATATTATTTACATTCGTTCCTTGATTTTCCCCTTCAATATCATATCAATTTATTACATAATTAATCTTATACTATTTCATCTTTCTTTTTTATATCTTACTGGATTGTGTTAGTTTTTATCTATATTTTTGAATATATCTTTTGTATTTTCCTCACAGACTTATTTAGCCTTTTAAAATTTATCAACTTATTGCTTTTTAATTTGGCTTTGCATTTCTCATGTTTGATGATGAAAACATTTAATTCTCTGCCTTTTTCTTTGATGTTAGCCTGGACTACATCTCATATATTTTAAAAATTATATAATCTCACTACGAATAAAAAAGCAAATTAAAACAGATAACTTCTTATCTATCAGATTTGAAAATATTGAACAAACAGAAATGGCTCAGTATAGGATAATTATCATTCACAAATATAACAAAATTCGTCAATACATATAAAATATAATTATAAACTGTATTTTTAAAGAAAACAAGAAATAACCAGGAAATGTGAAATATTTCCTTGTCTTATATATCTTACAATTTATTTCTGCTGCCTTCTAAAATAATTCACATATATGTTATTTCTCTCTGCTACTATTATTGCCAAAGTTTGCTGGACTTCTACCTCAAAGGAGATGTGAAACACTATTTAGATCCATAGTATTTATGGTTCTGCTCTGGAGCAGTGCACACTGTATATATATATTTTTTATTCTGAAACTACTATGTAGAAATTTGGCCAGGGAAATACTTGTCAGCTCCCCCAAATCGTCACTTTTGGAGCACAGCTATGGCCTTTTGTATTTCTGACTAGAGAACAGCTATCATGGCTGAGTCAGAGGACAGAAAATATGTGTGAACCAAGTTGACTTCAGTCTTTTTTCTGGCAAGGTGGGTTTTAGAGAAATGAAGTTTGTGTTGCCGTGATATAAAACTAGAGGTGGTTTTCACTGCACAGTTCCACTTGCCTCAGAAGTAGTATTATATTTTTTCCAGATTTAGGAGTAGAACATTTTTGTGTTTTATTTTCCCAAGTTTAACCTTTATTTTCTAGGTAGCAAAAGATATATCACTTAAGAGGCACCAGAAGCTCCTACAGGGAGAGCTAATAGACAGATACCCTTTTAAACTAGAGGTCTAAAGTTCCCTTTGAGGTGTGCTAGTATTTTAGAATTCTACTAATTTTGTTTTGTTTTCTTCTTCTTCTTTTTTTTTTTTTTTTCTTTTTGAGACAGGGTCTCCCTATGTAATTCAGGCTGGCCTGTCCTTATATATAGCCCAGGCTTGCCTCAAACTTGAAGCAATCCTCCTGCCTCAGCCTTCCTAGTGCTGGGATTACTGGTGTACGCCACCACACCTGGCTTTCCGATTTTGTTTTCACTGTGACTACCTCTTCTGTCTTGCATCCCTATTAGGAAACTATTTTAAATCTTAATTCAGAAATCTCATTTTAGTGTCTGGGGAGCAAAAACACCATTGTTCACTTACCTTCCTTTACTATTTGCTTTGGAAGTTTGTTGTGGTTCTGTTGGTTTTTTTTGTTTTTGGTTTTCAACATTAAACATTCTAATAACATGTAAAGGGATTGCCTTATGGTTTTGACTTGCACTTCCCTAATGACTGTGATGTTAAGCATCTTTCTTTTATTAATTCTTTTGTTAGCACCTGCTGTAGTATGTAATGATTGCATTTATTGTGGAGAGCTGTTAAATGTACATAACACACATTAATTCTTTTATATTTCCTTTCCATCGTCTTCCTTCCCCCTCCTTCTGCCTCTTGGTCTCCTATTTTGTAGAAGGTCTATCTTGAAAAAACTTTATAGATCAGTAGGGTACTTTCCTCATCTCATAGATGAGAGAGAATGAGATAATAACTTGGTTTTGGGCAAGCAATAAGCTATTGTTAAAATAAGTGCTAAAGTATGGGCATCTATTTATTTTGTCAAATTTGTTTTTAATGAGACCACGTGTTTTTTCATTGTCCATGCAAATTATACTGGGAGGTTGTGAGGTAAATTTTGAAGAATGAAAAGTTTGAAAATACAGGAAGGAAATTCAGGTGATGGGCATACATTACATGCTACACATTATGAGAGTGTGAAGCCATGGTTCATCCGATACTAACAACCATCATGTGGAGCATTATATTTTCCTAATTGAAACACAAAAGAAAGGCTTCTCTGTGACCTTCAGTCACTTGTTCAAGATCACACAGCCAGTAAGTTCTGAGCCTTGATATTAAGACAAATTTAGAGGGTTTTATTAAAATCACTTCTCAATTTTAGACATTATTTACTTTGTGAGGTAAATTGCAACGCTTGAGCCTTATTTAGTTTCCACATTTGTTTAAAAGAAAAAGATTATTACTATCTCCAAAAACTGTGAGTGTGAAATTGGAGAATGAACGTGAAAGTGCTTTTAAAATCATAGTGGGCTATATGAATGCAAGATGTTATTTATATCCTCTTAAAGTAGTCATCATCCCCAGGTTTTACCATCACATTTAGCACTGAAAGGCAGTCACGCATTACAGAGTTCTGTTCTGACAAGGGAAAGATAACAGTGGGCTAAAATGAATGCTCCCTAATCCCCGTCCACTCATCCACGGTTGCTGTGAATTGATAATACTCTTCCGAATTCTCCACTGTTCCTTGCTAGCATCAAAAGTCTGATGAATGATTAAAGCTATTCAGCCCCAAGCAGCATTTATCTGCAGAGATCTGTATCTTTTAGCTCACAAAGTTGTAAAAACAACCTTCCAAGATGAAAAACATAAAATATTGCCTTACATTTATTTATAACATGTTATCCTATACTGCAGAAGTACTGATTTGTCCATCCTCACTGATAGAACATGTGGAAGTTGCTGTTCAGTATAAAGTGGAGATTTTGCCAGCTCTAGGATGAGAGTTTTAAGTAGCTTCCCTTTACACAAGGGGAACTTTTTTAAAGTAAGGATGCTGTTTTGATCATTTTGTTGACTTCATTATAGTTTGCCATCTTTGTTTCCATATACTTGCATGTACTGTTATTTTTAAAGTATAGGTATTATTTTTACATTTGTCTCACAAATTTAAAAATATATCATTGAGGAAAAGTCTGTCAAATTAGGAGATTCTCCAAGGATAAAGGAAAAGTGGCATGTTTTCAAATATATTTAAAACAGTAAATAAGAGGAAAAGTGATAAACATTAATAAAATAATAGCAGAAACATAATGTGCAGCTTAATGAAAACCCCATGTAAAGAGAAGGATGTGTCATATTCTTTATGAGCAGATTTGACAACTGAGGTTCAGATATTACTTGTTTACTTAGTGACACTCTGCTATAATTTATTAAAGTCATAATTCAGAGCATATATGTGCAAAGGAGAGGGAAAGATTTTATATTTGCACTTCTTCAGATCATCCAAAAATCTTCATTTAAATGAGTTCATTGGATAGTTATGTATTTCATACATCTGAATTCCTAGATAATGATTTTTTATTCCTTTATTTACCCACAACCCAAATGTTTAATTTTAGCACTTGGAAGAAAGTGTAGTAAAGATGAGTTTAATATTTATCTTTTCCTTGACAGCTCAGTGTTATTTTCATGAGCATAGATGAACTGAAGTTCAGCAATGCTTTTAGAACAACCTGGGGAGGAGAAGGCTTTTTGATCCTTTACTGAACATTTCAATTCAGTTTCATCTGTATTTTTCTGGTATTGGTCATAATTGTCCACGTTCCCGTATACCTACTTAGGAAATAACTTGCTTGCCTCCTTGCATCACCAACTCCTGACTTCCTGCTTTACTACTGATCTATTTTCAAAATAAGCAAAATACTGCATTATTTGAGTCAAGGCCTAAGGATTTTCCTGAGATAAAATTGTTAAGATTTAATGTCAAAAAAGGCTAAATTATGTAAATTGTTAATAGGTTGTGTTTAAATTCCATGCTTTCTAGATAATTATAATATATGAAGATTTACTAAAACTTTTGTCTCCTCAATTGAGAATTTATTTCATCATGTTAATGTCATGAATCATTTTTACTGGACCTCTATATTTAATTTTTATTTCTTTTTTTTTGTACAAACCTCATTTCATTACTTTTTACTAAATAGAGGATTTCAATGCAATGATGTACTAAATAGCCATGTGGGAAAACTGGGGCTTAAATATATTTCTCTGAAAAATAAAACTGCAAGAGCAGAGTAGAGACACTATACTGTACTGTACAGAGCATCTGCCTGCACAAAGGCTAATTATCCTTTCCTAAGGCAAAAGAGAAAAGGGTTCCCGAGACTCTCTTTCCTGCACATTCTCTGCTTTTGATGTAAACAGACACAGGGAAGATCAGTCAGCACCACAGAAAGACCTCAGGGTCTGTAATCAATGTCTTCCTTGATGTGCTTATTGTCAGGAAGAAACTGAGAGTTTTTATCTTCTAATCACATGTGACACTCTAATTAGGCTGAGGAAATAATAGGCATAAATGGGAGTGGTGGACTGTTTTTTGTTAGTTTGTTTGTTTGTTTAGTGCCTGACCAGGAAAGATATTCAGTTTTCAAGGATAAAGGGTAAAGAATGGGCTTTCTTATATCTTTTCATAGTCACACAAAATACTTATCTGTAAATGGAAGTGTAGATAACTCCATTTGCTTACTGTCTTTACTTTCCTGCAAAAACCATGACCCAGAATTCAGTCTCTTCACTTTCACAAGATGCATTGCTTCACCTAGAATTGAATGAATCTTTAAATTTACAAAAGAATCGACCAGATATTGGGAAGGACTATTTCCAGTGGTTCAATCACATTTATAACACATTTTTCCACTGTTGCTTACTCATTCATCCTCTCCTTCTGTGTATCCTCCTGAAAGCTCTCAATTTTCCTATTTCCTAATGGAGAGAAATTTTCTCCTTTGCAATTTGGTTCTGGCTACTGCATCTACCTAAGGATGATTTAAAAAATGTTTTCTCACAAAATAAATTGTTATATTACCCATCGTTACTTGTGGCTAGAAAATAATACAATGCTGTATTTATTTTTAAAGAAAAGAAAATCCTAATACAGGATAAAGCACTTGACTACAGGGAAGTTCTCAGAAATATTGGAAATGGGGACTCAGCACATGAAATACTTCATAAAAATAATCATTTCACTTGTCATAAATAGTTTAATAGGCTGTGTTGCTACATAATCATGTAAAATTTCTTTTATGCACTTACATTTTTCAATTGTGAACATTTTCATACATGTTAAAGTGAACAGCACAAAGATCAATGAATATCACCCAATTTTAAAAGCTATTGACATGGGCCACTGAGATGGCTCGGTGAGATGGCTCAGTGTCATAAGCTCCTGCCTGGCAAGCGCGAGGGCCCGAGTTCAACTCCCAGAACCCACATACGAAAAAAGGACCAGTGATATCGCTCAGCGGCACGGGCGCCTGCTTGGCTCGTGAGGTCCTGAGGTCGACCCCCGGTACCCACACACACAAAAAGCTATTGACATTTTTCTATGCACATTTTATCTTTTCCTTCTGCTTTTTTACTTTTGATGAGGTATTTCAAAGTACTTTATATTAACTTTTTTCATCAGTAACTCGAAAAGGACAGTTTACCAATTCATTGTGACCTATAACATCTAAATCATTAACGAAACTGATTGACATAAATTTTAATACCCAATACACATTTCAAGTTTTCTGTTTATATCTTTTTTTTTTCTTTGTGGGTACTGGGGGTCGACCTCAGGACCTCGCGCGCCAGCAGGTGCCCGTGCCGCTGAGTGATATCACTGGCCCTTTTTTCGTATGTGGGTTCCGGGAGTCGAACTCAGGCCCTCACGCTTGCCAGGCAGGCGCTTACGCCGCTGAGCCATCTCACCGGCCCCTATTTCATTTTTTTTTAAAACCAGCATCAACTGAAGAGCTGATAGATTTTCTAACGTGTTTTTTTTTTTATATGTGAAAGCTTTTAATAGTTTTATTCTAGTTTTGTATCTTTGAAGTAAATCTATGAAAACAAAATTCAGATAGAGCATTAGAATGCCAAAGAGTTAGCCAGTTTAAAGACAGAGAGGCAGGAAAGAGGAGATACAACTCAGAAACTATAGTAACAGTGAAATATGTTTGAAAAAATGAGCACTGCTTCAGAACTGGAGCAAATCCCATCATAGGCTGTTTTTCAAACTTAGACCATTATATTCTTAAATTCTTTCTGTTCATTGTAACTTCTTAGTTACTGCTTTCTTTTTTTTAAATCCATTTTATTTGTACATTTTAGATATACATAATGATAACATTTATCATAGGGAATTTGTACCCAAACATGATGAAACTTGATTTTTCTTTCCCCATTCCCCTCTTCTCCCTTCAACCCATCTTCCCCTCCTTATTTACAAAAGCTTTGTTGCCATTTTTTCCTTATTTTCTCTGTTTTTCTTTTCTCTTTCTTCTTACCCCTCTGTCCTCTTTTGTTCCCCTTCCTATTTGAACATTTTCTTCCAATTTCTCAATATCTGTTTTGTCCTTATTTACATTTTTTGTTTCTCACAACAGAGAAAGAATGTGATATTTAAATATGTGTCCAGTTTCTTTCACTTAAGAGTATGGTCTCAAGGTCCATACATTTACCTAGAAATGTCTCAAGTTTAGCCATTTTTATGGTAGAGTAGTACTCCACTGTGTTAAAAAAAAAAAAAAAAAACCAAACCTTCTTTATCCATTCCTCCACTGATGGGCATTTGGGTTGTTTCCAAGATTTAGCTATTACAAATTAGGCTGCTATAAACGTGGGTGTGTATGTATTGCTGTGGTATGATGCTTTTAATTCTTTTGGGAGATACTAAGAAGGGGAATAGCTGGGTCAAATTGAACCTCTAGTTTTCATTTTTTGAGGAATCTCCACACTGATTTCCACAGTGGTTGTACCAGTCTACACTCACACCAACAGTGAAGAGGTGTTCCTTTTTCCCTACCCCAGATAGCATTTGTTATTGATTGATTTCTTGATAATAGCCACTCTTTTTGGGGTGAGATGGAATCTCAGCATTGTTTTAATTTGCATCTCTTGAATGACCAATGATACTGAATATTTTTTCATACATTTATTTGGCATTTGTACCTCTTCATCTGAGAAGTGTCTATTCCTTTCTGATGCCCATTTTTTGGATAGGGTCTTTAAATTCGGGAGGTCTGATTGTTTTGAGTTCTTTATATATTCTAGATGTTAGCCTTTTGTCTGGGGAACAGCTGGCAAAAAAATTTTCCCTCTCTGTGGGTTGTCTCTTCACTCTGTTGGCGGTTTCTTTTGCTGGTTTCTGTCCAACATGATACTAAACTTTCACTCTAAAATAAGGACCAAGACAAGGATATCTCCTTTCAATACAGTTCAGGAAACATTAGCCAGAACAATAAGACAGGAGAAAGAAATAAAAGGAATAAGGATAGGAAAGGAAGAAGTTAAATTATCATTACTTTTGGATGACATGATACTTTACATAGAAGATCCCAAAAAATTCATCAAAAGACTTCTAGATTTAATAACCAAATTCAGCAGCATAGCTGGATAAAAAGTCAATACTCAAAAAATCAATAGTATTATTGTACACAAATAAGAAACTCACTGAAAGAGAAATTAAGGGCCGGTGAGATAGCTCAGCAGCATAAGCGCCTGCCTGGCAAGCGCGACATCCTGAGTTCGACTCCTGGAACCCACATACGAAAAAAGAGCCGGTGATATCGTTCAGTGGCACAGGCGCCTGCAGGCGTGCGAGGTCCTGAGGTCGACCCCCGGTACCCACAAAAAAAAAAAAAAAGAAAGAGAAATTAAGGAAACCACAACTTTCACAATAACATTGGGAAAAATAAAATACTTAGTAATCAATCTAATGAAGGAAGTGAAATACCTCTACACTGAAAACTACAGTACTCTGAAAAAAATGATCAAAGAGTATATCAGAAAATGGAAAGATATTCCTTGTTCTTGGATAAGAAGAATGAACATAATGAAAATGGCCATACTTCCAAAATTAATATACAGATTTAGTACAATACCAATGAATATACCAATAGCATAACTCACAGAATTAGAGAAAACAATCCTAAAATTCATTTGGAACCTGAAGAGACCTAGAATAGCAAAAAAAATTCTGGGCAGCAAAGGCAAGGCAGGGGGCATCACAATCCCTGACTTGAAATTATACCACAGAGATTCTGTGATAAAAATAGCATGGTACTGGCAAAAAAAAAATAATAAAAAATAAAAAATAAAAATAAAAAAAACAGACCTCAGGATCAACTTAACATATTAGAAGATGCAGAAACAACTCCAAACACATTTAGCCACCTTATCTTTAACAAAAGGGTCAAACACCTCCACTGGAGGAAGTACAGCCTCTTTAATAAATGATGCTGGAAAAACTGGCTTTCCACAGGCCAAGAATTGGTAATTTCACAGATGTTTTCTCTCTTCTTGAACTCATTGGTATTAGTACTTCTATTAATGTTCATGATCCTTGGAACATATTGATCATGTTCACTCTTATTCTGGGTTTGTCATTTAATTCTGTTAAAGCACACGTGCTTAGATTTTCAATTCACTATTTTACTTTTTTGTCTTTATTTTGTTTTATTTTATTTTTGTGGGTACCTGGGGTCGAATTCAGGACCTCACGTGCCAGCAGACACCCGTGCCACTGAGCGATATCACCAGCCCTTTTCTTCATATGTGGGTACTGGGAATTGAACTCAGGACCTCACGCTTGCCAGGCAGGCATTTATGCCACTGAGTTATCTCACCAGCCCCACATTTTTGTCTTTAAAGAAGAATTTTAGGAAGATAGATGAATACATAGATGATAGACAGATACCGTGCTTTTCATGTTCATGCCACTAGGAGAAATCTCTGAACAATGGGTAAAAATTAATCTTACTATGAGAACAATGAATTGTCATTTTTGATATTTCATTCACACGCCCCTAGAGAATAAAAGTTCTAGGGATAACACATGCAAAACAAAACCCCTGCAGTTCTCATTCTTTGTGTTTATGTGTGAGCATAGTCAGGAACCCCTGGAGGCTACACTACCTATAAATATTAATATTTGCTTCTAAGTTAAAGTTGTAGTTATTCCAACAATTTTAATATTATCATATAATTCAAAATGTAGTAGTTCTGAGGTTCAGGAATGTGATATTTACAAAGCCATGGCTCCCTCATTATGTTACAGCTCTTTATGTGGCAGAGAAGCGGACAGAAACTGGGGACATCTCTTGCCTGTAGTCCTGATGCTGGGTGAAAATAATCACTGCTGGTGTTCATTTGAGTCAAGAAAGGACATGCTTAACAGTTTCGGTCATTACAGAAGTTAAAAGAGATGAGCTGGTGTAACAATGGGAGGACAGTGGCAAGATTTAACCTAACAAAATCCTCACTAAACTACCAACAGATTATGGCCAGCTATCCAAGTACTAATACTAATCTCTTTGCATGATTACCTATAGGGAAGTTGAGATGAAAAGACGTAAATAAGAGATATGCTGTATTTACAATTACCAAAGATAACTTACGGATATTTTGCCTCAATTTTTTACTCAGCCTTGCTTGTTTTTCTACCATGCTTTAATTTGTTTTGGGCTCCAAACTTAAGCCTCAGGATCATTGACTAACTGACATTGTGCAAAGGGAAAGCTGTGTTATGCACCTGATGAGATACCCTCTTATCAGTGGGTTTTCTTAGTGTATTCAGATGATGCTGAGGAAGCATGAAAGAGATGCTCAGCAGATTTCCTGGCAGACTCATTGGTTGGTAGACCCTGAAGCCAACAATAAGAGGGTCTTGTCATGCCTGAAAATGTACTTCTTCACTCATACTGATTTTCCTCATATCCACTGATTCCCTCCAGCCTCCTATTTGCTTTTTGTTCATAAGATACAATTAATAGTTTAAAACATAATATTTTTCAAGTTAATAGTATGTGGAACTTATATGTATCTTTGGATTACTTCCCTTGAGTAGTTTTAAACATTTAAGCAACTATTGGCATAAACACCCACTACATGAATGTGCTGATGCACTAATTTTTGTAATGTAATCTTTGTTATGATCAGTATGGGGCTCAATAGGTAACAGTGGTTTTAAATGTGTCACAATTTTTATTGAGAAAAATGTACATGTGAGTTTAACATCTTAACCCACACAACTGAGCAATAAACACCTATACCACCTATTGAAGAAGTTAATCCTAAACTTTGAACTGCCTATAATGTCTTAGTTGCTCACATGCACAGCCTTTTGAGAAGGTGTTATTGAGGGGCAGAGAAGAATGTGAAGTTTCATACATTTATAGGAAAATTATAAAGTAAAAACAAACACAGAAGGGAGACAGGTTCTCTACAATACTATTACTGCCCATCAAAGTATGAACAATCTCCCATTTCCCTACCTGAAACATCAAGTTTTTCATCTGGAGTTAAATGTCCATTCTGTGAAATTCTACCTATTGCACAAAGATATTCTCCATTTTTCACCATTGGAAATAAATAGCAAAATATTATTTTCAGAATAAAAATCATATCAGAAAATAAGTGTAATTCACAGACATGTGAAGGGAGCATCCAAAAGGAATTCAATTAAGACAGAAAATTCTCCATCCAGAGGACCCTGCTGAGCCTGCAAGATCACTGGTGACTCTCCCCTCCATCAAGAAGACCCCGGCAGGGCTGTGAGATCACAGGTGACCCCTTCCTCTATCCAGACGGCCCAGGCAGGCCTGTGAGATGCCTGGTGACACAGTAGGGCCCCAGCTGGGGTGCACATGATGGACAGGTGGGACTAGCAGCCTGGAAAAGCCTGAAGTAACAGTAACTATATGAGCCAATGGTTGGTTCACATCAATACTCCTAGGTTAGTCAGCCCAGGAAGAGTCCAGAACTCACCAACTGGTCCTGCAGGAGGAATCCAGGTGACTGGCCCCTCCCTTACACCACAGGACCCAGCAACCAGGGGAACAGCAGCCACACAGTAGAACCCTGACTAAGGTGTACACGATGGACAGGTGAGACTAGTGAGACTGAAGAGACCAATACACAAACCAACAGGTGGTAAGTTAGGTGAACCAGCGTTGTGCTTAGGGACAAAGACACATAGAATAGAAGTAGGTGGGTGTGGGGACCCTCTTTTTTTGTTGTTTCTTTCTTTTTTAACTTAATTTTATTTTATTATATGTTGATTTATTTCTATTTTTATCTTTCTTTTCCTTTTCCTTTTTCCTTTCTCTTTTCTCTCTTTTTCCTTTCTTTTTTTTTTTTTTTCTTTATTCTCCTTTCTGTCTTTTGTTTTCTTGTTTTATCCTTTTCTAAGTGGCTGGGGAGAACTCCAGCCACATAAAGCTAATCCTATCCCCCAAACTCAAAGACCAAGTTCAGATAATCCCTTGGGTATGCCTTCATTCTTTCTTTTCTACCCCCTTCTCTAGTTTCCCAAACCTTGCCTGATCATACTTTGTCCTCCAGCCTTGCTTCTACCTCCTTTGCAATTATCTTTGTTTTATATCCTCCCTAAATCTTCCTACCACAGGGTAAAACCACTCTACCAAGGGAAAATACTTTGCATACAAATTCCTAATTTATGATTGGTTCTGTTATATAACTATAGACTTTGCTTTTATGGTCTAAAATACAAAATCAATAGTTATAGAAGTTTGTCAGTTTCTAAATTATGCTTGATGCTATTGTTATTGCTAATTTTAGTTAGGATGTCATTTATCTTGTAATCAGTTGTTCTCCCTTCTGTAACAACACTGGGAAGCTCTGGGGTAATAACCTCACCACAGTCCAATACCAAAGGACTGGGGATGGAGCCAAACAGATACCAACATCCCACTCTCACTTAACTGGGAAGGTAGGATCCTGGGACAAACACAAACTAAGAATCTCCTACACACAGAAGACATCCCTGAAGACGACTTTTCCTAGAGAGGCCTTGATACTAGTGATATAGCTACCTGCTACAAAAACTCACAAGTAGGGCCAGTGAGATAGCTCAGCAGCACAAGCACCTGCCTGGCAAGTGCGAGGTCTTGAGTTTGACTCCCGGAACCAACATACGATAAAAGAGCTGGTGATATTGCTCAGCTGCTCAGGTGCCTGCTGGCATGCGAGATCCTGAGTTCGACCCCTGGTACCCACACACACACAAAAAAAACTCACAAGTATCATCACAGGAAACAAAATATAAAAGTTTTTTGAAATAGAAAACAAGACAAGACAAAAAAGTAAAATGCAATCTCAGACCTCCAGCCCACCCAGAACAATTACAGGAGACATCAACATAGAAGAAATTGGAAAACACTCATCTGAAATTTCTGAAAAGATAGCAAGTGAAGTAAAGAAACAAATCCATGAGGCTATAGAGGAAATCAGATCAGAAATAATCTCGCAGGTAAAAAAAGAAATGACAGCCATAGTGAAGCAATTGCTTAGCATAGCTAGAGATGACATAGATAAAAGAAATGGAGGAGCATAGGAAAATGATGGATACCTTGAATGAACAATATAGGAAAGAAATAGAATGCATGAAACAGATTTAAAGAGATATCAAGGAAATTAAAAATTCCATTGAAAGCTGGTAAAACTACTTGAATGGAACTGAAGACAAACTTTCAGACCTTGAAGACAGGATTATGGCTATTGATTATGAAAGGAAAGATCTCTTAAAAATGACAAGGGGGCCGGTGAGACGGCTCAGTGGCTTAAGCGCCTGCCCGGCAAGTGTGAGGGCCCGAGTTCGACTCCCGGAACCCACATACGAAAAAGGGGCCGGTGATATCGCTCAGCGGCACGGGCGCCTGCTGGCACGCGAGGTCCTGAGGTCAACCCCCCGGTACCCACAGAAAAAAAAAATGACAAGGGACCATGAAATAACAATTCAACAGCTCAACGATGATGCAAATAAAGACAATATAAGGCTGATAGGTGTTAATGAAAAAGCAAGAGTCAACACAAATGACATAAAAAACTATTTGCAGAAGTAATAGCAGAAAATTTCCCAAGGATGGGGACATACAGATAAATGAGGCATATAGAACTCCTAACAGCCATAACCAAAATAAATCTACACCCAGACATACAATAATCAAGATCCCAGAAATTCAGCACAAAAACAGAATATTAAAAGCTCTTAGAGAAAAGAAACAGATAACCTGTAAAGGAAAGCCCATTAGAATCAGAGTCAACTTCTCAACACAAACCCTCAAGTCAAGAAGAGCTTGGAGTGAAGTATTTCAAGCCCTGAAAGAAAACAACTTCCAGCCCAGATTGATGTACCCTGCAAAACTACCTTTCAAAATTAATGGAGAAATGATACTTCCATGACAAAGAACAACTGAAGAAGTACATGACCACCAAATCAACCCTGCAAAGAGTACTGAAAAATACTCTAGACAAAGATAAAAATGAACACAATTCCAAGAACAGCATCAGAAAGAAACTACCAGCAGGGCAAGCAACTAAACAGAGGGAAAAAGAAGGGAATGAACAGGAAACTAACCTGACAAAGATAAGCCAATACATATCAGTTATAACCATCAATGTAAATGGCCTCAGTTCACAAATCAAAAGAAACAGACTGGAGGAATGGATCAAGAAACAAGATCTGACAATATGCTCTATACAAGAAACACACTTAACTAAAAAAAACCTCATAGACTGAAAGTCAAAGAGTGGAAAACAATACTCCATGAAACGGGAACCCAGAAAAGAGCAGGGGTAGCTATTCTGTTTGCAGACAATGTGAACTTCAAACCAAGAATGAGCAAAAGAGATAAAGAAGGTCACTAGATACTTGTTAGGGGAAAACTTCAAGAGGAAGAGATAACAATCATAAATATGTATGCACCAAATACAGGAACACCCAACTATATAAGATAATTATTAATAGACATGAAAAACAAAATAAGCAATCACACAATTGTAACAGGGGACCTTAATGCCCCATTGTCACAAAGAGATAGATCAACTAGAGAAAAAATAAGCAGAGAAATATGAAAACTCAACCAAACCTGTGAACAAATGGACTTAGCAGGTGGTTTCAGAGACTTCCACCCAACATCATCAGAATACACATTCTTCTCAGCTGGAAATTAAATAACACCCTCCTAAACAACCAATAGGTCACAGATGAAATTACAGAAGAAATTAAACAGTATCTACAATCAAATGAAAATGCAAATACAACATACCAGAACCTGTGGGATGCAATGAAAGAAGTACTAAGAGGGATATTTATAGCGGTGAATTCTCACATCAGAAAATGGAATGAGCACAAATAAACAACCTAATGTTGCACCTCAAACTTCTAGAAAAAGAAGAGCAAGACAAGCCCAAAGCCCATACAAGGGAGGAAATTATAATGACCAGGGCAGAAATTAATGCATTTGAGACTAAGAAAACAATACAAAGAAATAATGAATTGAAGAATTGGTTCTTTGAAAGAATAAACAAAATTTATAAACACCTAGCCAACCTTATCAAAAAAAGGAAAGAACCAACTCAAATTCATGCAATGAGGAATGAAAAGTGTGAAATCACTACAGACTCTGTGGAAATTCAGAAGATCATCAAGACCTACTTTGAGGGCCGGTGAGATAGCTCAGCAGCATAAGCGCCTGCCTGGTAAGCGCGAGGTCCTGAAGTTGACTCCTGGTACCCACACACACACAAAAAAAAGACCTACTTTGAAAATTTTTACTTTCATAGGATGGAAAACACAGAAGAAATGGAGAGATTCCTAGATACATATGAATTACCAAAGCTGAATCAAGAATATGTAAAAATTCTGAACAATCCAATATCAATGAAATAAAAAACGTAATTAAAAACTTACCAACAAAGAAAAACCCAGGTCCTGATGGATTCACTGCTGAATTCTACAAGAAATTTAGAGAAGATTTAATGCCAATAGTCTGCAAACTCTATAATGAAATTGAAAATAAAGCAATTTTCCCTAACTCATTCCTGGAAGCAAGTATTACCCTGATACCAAAACCAGAGAAAGACCCAACCAAAAAAGAGAACTACAGGCCAATTTTCCTAATGTTGTGTGCTTGTATCATTTGATCAATTTTTCATGCCTATATCTTGTAATCTGAGTAACTACTTTGAAGATAACAATATGCAATATATTAACCCTTGTTAATCTCCTATTATCTTGTTTTGAAATTCTGTATCACTGTTTTTATTGTTTTTTCTTTTAAAAAAGTAGAAGACAGGGCCGGTGAGATGGCTCAGTGGCTTAAGCGCCTGCCCGGCAAGCGCGAGGGCCCGAGTTCGACTCCCAGAACCCACATATGAAAAAGGGGCAGGTGATACCGCTCAGCGGCATGGGCGCCTGCTGGCACGCGAGGTCCTGAGGTCGACCCCCGGTACCCACAAAAAAAAAAAAAAAAGTAGAAGACAGAGAAAATTGTCTCATTCATCCAATGAACCGGGCTACTCCATAGAGATATCATGCATGCCTGTACTAGGAGGTGGCTTTAAACTTATGGTATCCTAAAATTACTTCTATATACTCCATCTATGGCCAAAACAAGTTATCTGAAGGCTTCAAGAAGCCTTCAGCTACTCAGCCCAAGCCCCAAATTCCATGGATACTGAATGCTGAAGTTCTCCAAATATTATCTCTTTTTGATTACTAGAATAGTGAAAGAGACTTTCATAGAATTCATAGGCATGTTCCTGGGAGAAGAGCATCAAGAAAGAAAAAGTAAGAGTATTAAATTGTACCCAGAGTGGGGTAATTATCATAAAATTCTTATTTTAGGTAATTATTCAATCACATTAATTATATGCATTAATAGGTGTTATGGATTAGATGAAAAAATGTTCCCCCAAAGGTTCATATGTTCAGAGGTGGGTATCTTAGAAGCCAATTAGAACCTGGAGTGCTAATTCCATCAATGGATTAAATATTGATGAGTTCATAGTTAAATGTGCTGTTAGGGGGTGGGCCTTGATTAGAGGAAATAGGCCACTGGGGATGTACCTTTGAAAGTTTCTCTCTCTCGTCTCTCTCTGTCTCTTTCTCTTTGTCTCTTTGTCTCTCTCTTTCTGTCTTCCTTCTCTCTCTGCTCCCTGGCTTTCCTGGCTGCCCTAAGGTGAGCAGCTTTCCACTGCCAAGCTCTTCTGCCATGATCTTTCTGCCATGGAGCCAACTGACTATGGATTTAAACCTCTGACACCATGAGCTTCTTTAAATTGTTTATGTCAGAACTGGAAACAGAAAAGCTGACCAATATAGTGGGCTTTACCGTGGCACTTCCAAACATGTGTATATTGTGCTTTGATTGTTTTCACCTTCCTACTACATCTTCTTACTCTTCCTTCTCTCTCTCCTCCTCCATCTCTTTCTCCTTCCATAGTTGTGCATCTTCTATTTTCTGGTCTTTTTATTATTTTATTTCTTCTTCTTTTTAGTTTTCCCATATGAGAGAAAACATTCAATACTTATCTTTCTATGTCTGGTTAATTGCACTTAACAGGATAATCTCCAGTTCCATAGATTTTCCTGTGAATGACATTCATTCTTCTTTTTTTAATGTTTACTGAAAGGCAATTATACTTCCACTTCATGGTGACAAATGAAAGCAAAACACATCGTTTACAAGATTATTAAAATATGAACTAGTGATAATCTCACCACAAAATTTACAAGACCTATATACAGAAAACTAGAACACATTACAGAGAAATTAAAAATTTCAAGAAACATTTTAAAGTGAAACACTTGAAGATAACAATTTTCTATGAAAATTCAAAAGACTTGAAATCATGAAAACAATTTTGAAAAGGAAGAAAAAACTTTGGAAGGCTAACATGACATTATTTCCAGAATTAATATACATTTATAATATCTTATTTACTCTTTCAGCTTCTCATACTAGGGAGACAGTACAGTGCTTGCACATATGAGTCTGATTTATTTCACCTATGTGTATGGACTAGAATTGCATCCATTTACCTATAAAAGTCTCAAGTTCATTTTTTTTATGGCTGAATAATACTCCATTGTATTAAAAAAAGACACATCTTTTTCATCCATTTCTTGGTTGATGGGCTTTTGGGTTGTTTCCAAGATTTTGCTATTAAAAATTGTGCTTCTATAAACAAAATTGTGCTGCTCTATGGTTGCACATATATCCTTGTGGTATGATGTTTTTAATTCTTCTGGGAAAATACCCAGAAGGGGAATAGTTGGGTCAAATGGGACCTCTAATCCTAATTTTTTGATAAATCTCCACACTGATTTCCACAGTGGTTGCACCAGTCTACACTTCCACCAACAGTGGAGAAGGGTTCCTTTTTCCCCACAGCCCCACCAGCATTAGTTGTTGGTTGAAATCTTTATAACAGCTGTTCTTTGCTGGGTGAGATGGAATCTCAGTGTTGTTTTAATTTGCATCTCTCAAGTGACCAGTGATATTGAACATTCTTCACGTATTTGTTTGCTGTTTGTATTTCTTCATCCGAGAAGTATGTATTCATCTCAGCTGCCCATTTTTGGATTGGATGTCTAAATTTGGGAAGTCTGATTTTTTTGAGTTCTTTCTTTCTTTATTTACTTTTTATTTTTATTTTTTGACCTCAGGACCTCATGTGCCAGCAGGCGCCCGTGCCACTGAGCCATATCACCCGCCCTTTTTTCGTATGTGGGTTCCGGGAGTCGAACTCAGGTCTTGGTGCTTGCCAGTTAGGCGCTTACACTGCTGAGCCATCTCACTGGCCCCTCTTTATATGTTCTTAGTAATCATTCATTCTTTTTTATGGCTAAATAAAACTCCATTGTGTATACTTACCACATTTTATTTGTCTTTTCATTAATGGCCACCTAGGCTGATTCTGTATTTTTAGCTTTTGTTAACAGTTTGCAATATACTTGGCTATGCAGGAATCTTAATGTTCCTTTGTAGTAGGAATTAGTTTTAGGCTTTCATTTTAACAATGAGAATAATAAGGGCTAAAAACATTGTGTTAGGAAAATGATATTTTGCAGGGAAGACAATCAGATACATAAGTATTCATTGGCTGATAAAAACATGAGATAGTGTGAAAGATTAAATTACAGGACCTTAGTACTAAATAATTGATATGTCTAATAAAAAATCAAGTATTATAATAAGCCCAAATGTCATTTCCTTCATGTAGCTATTCATATGTTGTCTTTTAGAGGAAGATATATTTAGAAGGAATTGTGAAATTACAATAGTTAATTGAATTTGCTACCTCTTAAATACTTGGAGTAAATTTTCAAAACAGGTATGAGATCTATAATTGCTAAATTTGATTTGAAATGCTGATGTGAGTATGGAGTGCTGACAACTGCAGAAATTGCAGAGGGTAAGTTGCATCTACATGTTTTTATACTTTTCCATGAGTTCTACAGCATTTGAAATGAGTTCTCTCTTTACCTGCATTCACTGAGCATCTCAAGTGTTGAGTACTCTGATTCGCATTGAATAAAGAGCTTGAATTCTAATGGGAAGATGTTTTTTTTAAACTAAACTTAGGTAAATACTTTGCTGAAACTACAGCCATAATATGGAAATATATACAGCAACTATTCACCTCTTGTTGAATTGGCTCAATTTCCTGAATTATGAACAAAATTTCCAATCCTAATTTTGTCATTGATTGTATTACCTTTGTTTCATTGTTTTTCCTTTACACCTATCAATTTATTTCATCTATAAAAGTATGAGTTATTACATTTATACTATTGTGATAAATTTGCTTGATATAGTTTCTGCCTTTACATCCATTTTTGGGGCTGAACTAAGTTGTCTGAAAGTCAGTTCTACTCTGTCAACTTTGGCTTAGTGGACCCTTCAGCTACCCCTGTGGTTGTTTGAAATATATATATAGTCCACTTATTTCTCCTCCCACTGACTGAAAACCTGACACATCCCACAGCTGATGGCCATGGTAAAACCCAATGGACAACATAAATAAGCTTTCTCCTTCACACATGTTTTCTTTAAAGTAATCAATCCACACCACCCAGCAGAACCTAAGAGATAATGCCGATGGACCTTAATAAAGGTATCTCCCTGAGGGATGCATTGTATTAATTTACACCTGCTGGTTGAGCTCCTTGCCATCCAGATTTCTTATCACCCTCCACCCATCAGCATGTCTACCCTCTCTAGGATCTGCAATAGATTTCTTTTGTTTTATGTATTTCGCTTTCATCTTCTCATTGTTTCTCACTTGATACAAAGCTGACCCTAACTTGCCCCTCTGTCAGTCCTCTCTGAGAGTACTGCTATCTTGCTTATGGCCACTCTCAACAGGGAAACCACAAGACCAATTAGAAGAAGCCATAACAATGAAAATCATAACAATTATCATTGAAGTAAGTGATTAGCAGTTGAGTAGTTCAGTTTTCTGATTTTGGAGTCAGGCAAAATTTCTATTCCTCAAATTATAATCAGTGATATACAGAGAAAATGTACCAAATTGCATTGTCAGTCTGATCATATGCAAAGTAGGAAAAATAACTCTGAGGGATTACATGATAATTAAATTGATAATCCATTATTATATATGCAAAAGGCCTGGCATATCACAGGGACTCATTAACTGAAAACCAACTATGGCACAGGGCCAGTCATCCTTTCTAGTTAGTATTGATCCAATAATCAAATATCTATTGAAAATAACTCTTTTTCCAATTGTACAAAACCCTACACATCTTCGACACTTTAAGATACATTTTCATATTCACAATTAATTATGAGCTACAGATGAAAAAGAAGAATCAAATTAGAGCAGTTGGATCATAGAGGAACATATTTCGTCAATTTTACCCATATTTTCTACATAGTTTACAGATATGTTAGCAAACGCTTTCTGCTTTAAAAAAAATACAGTCCCCAGTTCCATCTTCTGAAAGTAAATTCAACTTTCAGATGATAAAGATCAAGGCCATTTACAGTCAAATTTGAAGTTATCTTTGAAGACTTATTTTAATTCTTTCCTCTGTAGCTTCCACATCCCTTTTCTCCAGAGAAAACATTCTACATATATATATTATGTTCCCCTTGCTGCCACAGTTTTGCATATATACATTTTTCTCTATGTCTGCAATTCTCTATTTATCTTTTTTTTTTTTTGGTGGAGTGAATCCATATTTCAGAATTGAGTTTAAATATACCCACTTTTATGAATCTTGTCTGATTTCTTTAGGCAGAACAATTACTTTTTTCTTCTGAGTTCTCAAAATATATCATATATGCTTCTTCTATTTTATATGTGCTTCTTATAATTAGGAAAAGTATCAATCTGAATACCAATCTTTTCTAATGGCAAAAGACTATCAAAATGTGGGAAGTTTAATTTACTTAATAATTTTCTATGGTTATATAATTGTATTTTGCTTTTTAAACATTTTTCTCTAAGATAAACATGCTCATATAGTTTTAATATAAATGAGATAGAATTAGGTGGTAAAAACTGTATTATTATTTGTATCTATTTCCTATCATATTAATTTGATATTTAAATAGAACTTTAAAGAAGCTAGCTACTTATGAATTGAAGGTTATTCATGTAATAGAAATAATAATTTCTATCTTAGTCTTAATATATTCTTTAATGCATAAGGTCTGTTAAGAAGACATCTAAATGACACCTTTCCAGTAGCTAATGTGTTTTGCTCCTTTTCAGAGTCTCATTTCTGTAACCCAGAAAGATCTTATGTGATTAATGATGTACAAATAATATATCTTCCCCTATAAACAAATATCATAGAATTTATAACTTCAGGTAATTTCCATGTGTCAAAATTTTCATCCTGAATAAATGGTTAGATACCCAAAATGCTTTCATTACTCATATAATTTTTGACCTTTTATTTGGATTTTTTTTAATACACACAAAAAATTATTTCACAGCATTATTTCACTGGTATCCTTTTTGTTAAGTAAATAATTCATTATTTTTGATAGCTTTCATTCTTGAGGATATTACCATAATTTCCAATTATTAAATATACATTCAAATTTGAATGTTAAAATGAGAATTGTTTAATTCTCATTGAAATATGTATAACTTTCTAAAAATGTTATTTTCAGAAGCCAGGTATGGTGGTATATGCCTGTAATCCCAGCACTCTATGAAGCTGAGGCAGGAGGATCACAAGTTTGAGCCCAGCCTGGGAAAATTAGGAACTTAGCCAGAACCTGCCTCAAAATTTTAAAAAAAATGAGAAGAAAAGGGTTGGGGATGTAGCTCAGTGTAAATACCTTGAGTTCAATCCCCAGTACTGAAAAGAAAAGTAAGTGACTGAACTCAGCTTTTTATCTATTGTGCTTGGTGCTGTGTATTTGCATGCTATTTGACAATTAAAAACCAAATTTCAAATTCATGTTTTTTCAAATAATCCTTGTAATATGGGCAGGTATATTTGCTAAGCATATTTTTTTGGATAGATGATTTCATGACTCTCATAGTTATCCTGCCTAGCATAACATCAAAAGTATATGATGAAACTGAGGGTATTACTCTGAACTCTGAACCTGATTTCTAATCTATTTTTACTCTTCATATTGTTTCCAAGACTTTAAGAATAGTTATCTGAAAATATCTTCGGAAGTATGAATTAACTGACATAGTAAGAGACTTCATAAATCTCTGTGGTTTATAGTAAATGTTCCCCTGCATTTAAAGAAATATAATGCTCTTCATTTTCTAGCACTTTCATATATTCTATCCAATAGGATTTATATTATCTATGATAATTAATGCTCATGCTATATTCACATAACAACAACCCAGTAAGCTTACTGTACTCAGAGATTTTATGCATTTTAATTAATTCTAATTAATTATTGAGCTAACTGCTTATAGTCCAACAAAACATCACCTTTCCATGTCTTATAATAAATTTTTTACCTAAGGATTGATATAAAAGATTAAATAGAAAATCCTTCATTGCTTCGTGATTCTTGAGGCAGTTACGTCACTCAGAATGCATTATGTCTTGAAATGCATTAGGACAATTGATTTATTAAGTTCTTTGCCATTTTTATGTACATAACATATTGAGTATTTTCAAATAAGGTACTCCAGGGGACCTCCTATTTGGGATGCTCAAAAATATCTGAAATCACTAAGGTTGCGTTTAGGCCAGATGGTTTTCCTGAATTCCGAGATTATTATAAGATTCCCAGGAGACCGGAAAGTGAATCAGAAGTCTAAGTAGAATCTGGATGCCTTCTGCCACTTTGCCTGTACTTTTAACTTTCAGGAATTTAATTTAGTTCAAGTTGGCAAACACTTAGGCATACTTACCCATATACCAGATGCTTGTTTGGACTGGCAACATAAAGGTGAGTAATGAAAAGCCACTATAAGTATCTTGTCAGTTAATAGGGGAAATAGGCTGGTAGACAAATAAACTAAGTCTAATAAGTACAAGGGAAATATATGCAAAGTACAGACAGATGACAAAAAATAATGGTGAAGGTATGCAAGAAACAGCTTCCACAACAATCCATTTATCTCATTTTTTACCCAGAACAATTTGGAGGAGGGAACCACATTTATTCCAAAGAGTGTTCTACTGACTAACACAGCATCAAATATGCATATTGTGAAGTTTCCTTGGGACTTAACTAATTTTCCTGAGATAAATCAGAGCAGAATCAAAGAGATGGTGCCAAGCTCTTGATTTTAGAATTGAATACTTGGATATCTTTTCCATTTATTCACAAGATCATTTGAACCTAAATCATTAGATTTTGTACTTGTATAATTTTACCAAAAGTTTTCTTTGTATGATAAAACAAGATAGGAAGAACATATAGGTCATCGATACAAAATAAATTAATCAGGGCTAATAGATAATATAGATGATATGCTTTGTATTTTGGGTACAGAAACACTTAAAACAGAAAATAAGAGGTTTGTGCAATATTTGAAAGGGCCACAGATGCAGAGATCAGGAAAGTCACCATTGAGAACATAGCTATCACGTGAAACAAAAAGTAGATGATTTTTAGGAAAATCCTTGGAAATCCAGGAAGGCTGCAGTCAGCTTGTAGGGGCCACCCAGAATAATGATTTGTTTCTCCCTGTTTATCCTTCCAAATCTTTCTCCAGTGCTTGTCAATGACAGAATCTCATAGGGAACCATGTAGGAAATGGTGTTCCCAGAAAATTAGAATGAGATTTCTCCCTTGTCTGGACCTCTTTTACTGAAAACAGTCCCTATCACGCAACTGCCCAAATCACTCCAAACCACACAGGTTTACCTGCAACATACAACTGTACATTGAATTACTAATTTGTTCTTGAAAAAGTAAATCATTGTTTGCATATTTTTATTGTAATCTCAAGTGCAGTATATATGGGAGGATGGTAAGAGTTACCATATGAATGAAAACCCATTTAGGAGGAGCCACTTTAGTATCTGTGAAAGTGACAGTATATAAAATGATTCACAAGAGAAGTAAACACAAGACTAAATCTAGGATTCAGTTTTAACTTTATCATTTGTTAGCTGCATAATGTTGAGCAAGACATTAAAACTTTAAAATCTTGTTTTTCGTATCCAAAGAGAATATTCTTAAGGTAATATTTTTGAATTACTTGGGAAAGAATACTTAGTAGATAGTAAGCACTCACTCAGTAAATAATAGAAATTATTTTCATTATCATTATAAACATTATCATCAATAATATCATATTTGTTGAGTAAAATGTAAATTATTCGATATTCAACCTGGCCCTGGGTCTTAAGATATGCTAAATTCAAAAGAAAATGACAATTCATGGGAGCAGATTAAAGTAAAAGTTACGGTGAATTTTTTTCAGAACAGTGGGTCTGTGACATTGGTAAGTAGAATATTAGCAAAATAAGAGGTACAAGTGTGTGTATGTCCATGTATTAAAGTTGAAAGGCTCTCCTAAACAACAAAGAAAGATTTCAAGCTCATGGATGTATTAGAATTACATATTTTGGGGAAAGTAGAAAGAGTTTAGTTTAACTGAAATTTTGACAAAGTACAGAGTATTTCATCAAGGTTTTCCAGAAAAAGAGAACCAATAGGAGATACACACAGATAGTTATAAGGAATGGGCTCTTTCAGGTATGGAGGCTGAGAAACTGGGTGTCTGCAAGCTGAGACTCAGGACAGCCAGTGACATTGAACCAGTCCAAATCCAACTCAGAAACAGATAGAATCTCACTGGACATCACATAGGTATCCCCAACTTTTATTCTATTCAGATACCCAGAGGATTAGATGAGTCCCACCCACACTGGAGAGTGGGACTCATTATTCAGTCAAAATGTTAACCTCATCTAGAAACACCCTTATAGACAAACCTAAAATAATGTTTAACCAAATATCTTGATCCCCTCAATGACCCAGTCAAATGAGCTTGTAAAATTAATGATTATAGCCAGGGCAAAAGGAGAGACAAAGGAGAAATGACACACAGATTTATCCATTGTGAATCAGGCTCAAAGGTCTAGCTTTTATCTTTTTTTTTTTTTTTTTTTTTATGTGGGTACCAGGGGTCGAACTCAGGACCTTACGCTTGCCAGGCAGCCGCTTATGTCACTGAGCCATCTCACCGGTTCTAGATTTTATCTTAAAGCCAAATAGGAACCAATGAAAAAAATTTTGGCAATTAAATGACAATATCAGATGTAGTTGAAGACAAATCTGTCTACTTAGTGTGTGGATGAATCAGAGTGAAGAAAGGCTTGATTCAGAGAAATGACAATGGAGACAATTATGATAATGCAGACAAGAAGTGATAAGCACTTGAGCTAAGGCAGTGGTGGTGGGATTAAAGAGAAGGGGATATATGAACTGAACTTTAGTCCAATTGGAATGGGAGCAGGGACAGAATTACAGAAAAAGAAAGACTGAAGGGTGACACCCATATGTTGTTCTTGAGTTACTTGTGTATAGTATCATTCAGACATTCAGAGAGTAGGTAAATCATGTTGAAGGACAAAAGCTCAGATCAGAAAAAACCTAGCTTGACATGTCCATGGAATATCAGAATGAAGGCATCTGGTAGATATATGGACATTGCAGCTTAGAAGACTAACTTAGACTGGGGGTTTGGAAGTAGGAGTTATCCAGTTACAGAAACATCATGGGAGTAAGTAAGCACTTCACAGAACATATGTAGAATGAAAAAAAAAGGGCCATGGATAGATATTAAGGAAGAGGAGAAGGTAGGGAATGGAGGAGGATGAGTGGCAATATGCAAGTTTTAGGGTCTGAAGAATAAAATCATAGAATCCAATACTTATGGGCTCCTAGTTACCGCCTCAGAAAGGGATTGCTGTGGTTTGTGTCTGGAAGTCCTCTCAAAGCCTCATGCACTCACAGGAGGGGGGGCTTTTAGGAGGAGGCTGAATCTAGAGTTTGTGGTTGATTCATGGTCCAATGCTGGGATTAAGGGTGTGAGTGCTACACCCACCCTAGGGCAGGTAGACTGCATACAATATAAGGGACAGAAAGAGGCTTGTCCCTGCTCTCTCTCTTGCTGCCTTTGCTATCTTCTGCTGCCATAAACTATTGTCCCTCTGCCATGTGCCAACCTGCCTTAGAGCCAGCTGATTATGGACTGAAACCTCTACAAACTGAGCTAAATAAACCTTTCCTCTTTTAACTTTGGTGTCGGGTATTTTGTGTCAGCAGCAAGAAAAGTAACTAAGTACAGGGATGAAAATCCTAGTTCAGGGATTCTAAATGATTCATTTTAAACAATTGTCAAAACTTTGTTACTTCCTAATTTTTGTTTCTTGATTTTTCAGTCCATTTCACCCTTAAGGACAACAATAAAGCCAATATAAACATACCACTGTATTTATTTTGAGGGAAGTAAGTAAATTGTCAGGAGATAGTATTTCACTCTAGAAGTTGTTTTGGCAACAACAGAAGCCCAAAAAGATAAAGAAGTAATTGAAATGGGAGACCAAAGCATGATGAGATCATATTTCAAGGGAGAAAAAAGAACACTGACATGGAATTCAACACTTTCATGAGTCTGGTTTTAATTCTAAGAGTAAGACAAGAAACACTCTAAAATTTTTCTAGCTACTATGGTAAGAAAGGAGAAAATGAGTGGAGTAATTTAAGCTATGGAAACAGCAGGAGCATTTGGCTGGGACATCCCTGGAGTCATAGTGTGTAGAAACCTGATGGTAAATGAAGTAGGTACAACAGAATAAGAACCCTCAAATATTCTACCATCTAATTTGTCTATCCCTAGGCTAAAAACTGAGGCTTCTGGGAATGGTGTTGAGAAGTTAATATGTAGGTAAACCCTTGGCAGTCATTTTCTGACATTTATTAGTGAAACCATTCCTTCCTATTTTATAAATATCTCCCCATCAGATAGGAAACCATATTGTTTCTTGTTGTGGAAGTCAGCCTTCAGTTTAACCTGATAACCTTTACCCAGAATAAACTCATATTGACTGCAGTTTATGGATTAGAGTCTGTGGTAATATCTATGATCGCCCTTCAAAACCAGACTTTAACATCAGGCCGGCTCACTTTCACATGGTATAGTTAGTTCAGAATATTACCTCTTTACTCACAGTTCCATGTACATCTTATAGATTCCTTCTTCTGTCCCTTCCTCTGTCCCTTCCTTCCTTCCTTCCTTTCTTCTTTCTTTCTTTCTTTCTTTCTTTCTTTCTTTCTTTCTTTCTTTCTTTCTTTCTTTCTCTTTCTCTCTCTTTCTTTCTTTCTTTCTTTCTTTCTTTCTTTCTTTCTTTCTTTCTTTCTTTCTTTCTTCTTCCTTCCTTCCTTCCTTCCTTCCTTCCTTCCTTCCCTCTCTACTATCTTCATCCTTTGTGTGTGTGTGTGTGTGTGTGTGTGTGTGGGGTGTTATACAAGTGTTTTACCACTGAGTTAACCCTCCCCAAGTGTTTTCTCTGTTCCTGGTGTAACTTCATTAGAACTGTTTGCTGATTTAAGGAGGGGGTTACTTTTCACCATTTAGAGTCTTAGGACCTAGATTCTTAGGATGAACAAACTATTTTGTTTTATTTCTGTTTGGACGTGAGACATTCAGACTTAACAAACATGTTACCCCTCTTCTATCTGGCTAGAAATAAAAACCTTTGTCTATTGCCATGAAAAAGCAAACTCTTCCCAATATTCCAAATCTCTTACCCAACAGTAGCCTCTCATTTTAGCTCATTCATTTGAATGCAGTGTTGAATTCTTTCTACCTTCTCCGGTTTTTGCATATTAGACTATGTATCTTTATTCTCTAGACTTGTAGAGTGCAATCTGATTCCTAGAGATTGACACTTGCTTGAATCTTGAGGGTTCAAAAATGACCTTGATTCTTATTGCTAGAATGACAAGTATTATCCACTTCTGACATCGAGGGTGGACTTCTCTGCCCATGCACTAATTGTCCCTATCCTTCCATGTCAGGACCACCAACCTCTGCCAAATGGTTTTCTGGCAAAATTCTATTATGACTTCTGTCATCCCAGATCCTTCTAGTGTTTTGCAGAAACATTGCCAATGAGAAGCAGGCTGATTTTCATGAGTCTAGATGAAAAAAATCACTTGTGATGAAATTTTCCATTATATCAATATTTATATCAATATTTATCCTTTATTTTCATTGAAGAAAATACTGGAATGTGTAAATGTGCAAAATTTCTACATAAGTAATAAAGATTAAAAGGCTTGTATAAATCCTAGTAGCAATGATAACTCAGATTAAATACTGAGAACATGAGGAGTCACTCAAAATAAATTGGAAAAGAACATACTAGACACAGAAATTGACAAGATCTATCGATTAACACCTATCTGAACTCCTTTTTCAAGAAGACCTTGAAATTTGGGAATTTATGCTTATCTTTGCATTGTTGTATCTTAGCAAGGATTCAGCTAAATCAATTTAACCATAACCCTACACCCTCAATCTAAGGTCTTTTTCCATATTTGTTCAGTTTCCTCAGGCTCCACTCTCCCCTAGGTGATATCCTCCAGGTGATGACTGATCACACTGGCCTGCCTTCAGCAAGGATCTTGTTAAATCATTTTAGTAAGAATCTTCTCTGACCTCCGATATTTCCTCTTAGTAATTTGCCTTCAGTGACCCTGACCCTGACCCTACTTCGGTGACTATAAATTTTCTCTTTGTTGTAGTCAGAGTTTTGCCTCTTCTTTGTCCTCTTCTATAAAATCTGTTTGTAGTAGCTCCCTGAATAGTCTTCTTTACCATCTTAATACTTGTCATAAATAGTCATTTCTTCATGAAAAATATTATCCTTGCTGCTGATTGAAGGCCTATGTGAAAGATGGATCATATTGTTTGGGATGCCTCTAGGCAACAATGACAACCAATCCATGAAAGTCAGTAAGAAGAAAGATTATGATAGACATCAGAACTTCCTGATAATTTCAAAAGCATAAAAGTTGAACACATCACCAGTGATATAGCTCAGCAGCATAAGCGCCTGCCTGGCAAGTGCAAGGTCCTGAATTCGATTCCTGGTACCAAAAAAAACAAATAAATAAATAAAAGTGGAACACATCTCATGAAATAATGGTTTTATTCATCTTTAGAAAGTTCAAGCAGAGCTACTGATCAGGAATATTATAGACAGTATTTCTTTGTCAGGTGAGTGATAGAGTTGGACAAACCCTAGAGGAAAAAAAAAATTTAGATTCCAATTTCTGTGGTTCAAGTAGAGTTAGTATAGCATAATAGAAAAAGTTATTAGATTTTTAGTCAGAAAGGCCACCGTTACTTGCTGAGTATGTTATTAATTTGGGGTGCGGCTTTGAGTAAGTTATATAAGGTCACTGAGCATTACTTCTTTCATCTATACAGTGGTGGTAATGATCTTTACCCTGCAGGAAGAGAGGGTAAGATCAGAGAATATGTGGAATACCTAGGGCATAGGGAAAACTGGATCAACTTTCTCATTATTTCTCAGGAGTTAATTGTGGCACAACTCTCTCACAAGCCACATTCTAACTACAGGGAAGAGATAAAGTGTGAGGAATGTGGAAAGGACAGATTTTCAGGACATGGTTAGCAGCAAAAAATGCCCCAGAATATCAAGTGGCTTTTCTGTTTCTATTCCCACTTGTGGTAGGATAAAACTGTCAAAATCATGACAAGCAGATTACTTGTACCTGTAGTTCAGATGTCAGTTACTAAACGAACCAACAGATAATAGAAATGCATCAAGCATGCAGTTCACATAAATTTGCTGAGTGCCTAGAGGGAGCCAGACACTGTGTCCTATGCCTAATAAATTTTAGGAAAAAAAGCCAGCTACAGCTCAGAGCTAGCATCCAGAATAATGAATTAAGATTTTAAAGTGTGTATCAAAAATAGGCGCCTTTCTTAAAGTTTGAAATTAATCTTATTCTTGCTTTCAATGTCTTTCTGATAAAGATCATTTCAGCAAGAGAAGCATCATGCCTAATTACTTTAAAATTGTCTTTTTTGCAGGAAGTACATTAATATGTATTATATCACTGCTGTCCTCAAAGTGAAAATAAAAGTTTTACCCTTTTGTCTTTTTACCAGACTGAATTTTTATAGCTCTTTTTCCCTTAAATTTACACAAATGCTTGAAGCAGAATTTTAGCATAACAAGTTCACTAGTGCTCAGCAAATTTGTTAGAAACGATTCTGAAACTCATCTTTCTAGTGTTTTTTTTTTTTTTAACATGGGCAAAACATAGCACATTGATGACAAAGTTACTTTCATGGTTTTTTTTTTTTTAATTGGAGGCTGAATCAGTTGGAGTCAAGTCAGGAAACAGAAATCACAGATAAAATTGAATACAAACTTTTTTTTGTGTGTGTGGATACTGGGGGTTGACCTCAGGACCTCACGCGCCAGCAGGCGCCCATGCCATTGAGCGATATAACTGGCCCTTTTTTTGTATGTGGGTGCCAGGAGTCGAACTCAGGACCTTGCGCTTGCCAGGCAGGCACTTATGCTGCTGAGCCATCTCACTGGCCCTGAATACAAACTTTTGTATAAAGAATATTAATTAACTCTTATTGAAGTAATTCTTAAAAAAAATAGGAAAAGAAGATGTAAGGAGTCAAAATTAGCCATGAGTATAACATCCCAAGTTAGGGGAAGTGTTTCTGACCTTTCAAACTCACATACTATATTTTCTATCTGTTGTTAATACTAATGCTAACAAGCATCGGTTTGAACTGATGTGTATTTTAAAACAATCCACATTTATTATCTTATAATTTCTGTTGATTAGGAATCTAGCTATGGTTTAACTGAGCCCTCTGCTTCAAGGTTTTTTTTTTTATAAGACTATGACCAAGGTATAAATTCAAGCAAGTTTCATTTGAATGTTCAAATGTTTCCAAGCTCATTCACATGGTTCTTCACAGGATTAATTTTCTCAAAGATTTTCAGACTGAGAACCTCAGTTTCTTACTGGGCATTAGCTGGAATCATCCCTTAGCTTCTTGCCTCATGGGCCTCTCTGCAGGGTAATTCAAAATGTGTCATTTGGCCTCATTAGGACAAGTAGATGAGAAGAGATAAAAGATGAAAATCATCATGTTTTATAGTCTGCTTTTGGAATTGACATTCATCTTTTGGCCATATTCTATTTGTTGAAAGGAAGTCAATAGGTATAGCCCACATACAAGGGAGGAAATTGTACAAAGGGAAGAGGAGATAAAGAATACAGAAAGCTAGTTCAAAAGCTGCCTACTATGAGAACTGAGTAAAATAATAACTGAAAATACTTAAGGAAGAAAGTGCTTTTTCTAATGATTAGGGTCATTAGTCAAAAAGGTAGGAATTTTTTTTTTTTTGGTACTGGGAATTGAACTCAGGACCTCGTGCTTGCCAGGCAGGCGCTGTGCCACTGAGCTATGTCCCCAGCCCCCAAGGTACGGTTTTTGCTTCGATTTCTAATTTGAATTCCTAGGCTAGTGAATTACCTGCTTCATTCATTTTATTTTATACTTGGAAGTTAATGTGGCTCTGGCTAACTTCACTCTGGGATTGGAGAGACACTTAACAAATCCCTGAGTGCCAAACACTAAGGTTGGTATACTTATTTTAGGTGTCTGACATTGCAGATTCTGTCTACCAGGACATAGAGTATTATTTCGCTTGAATACTGGTTACTATCTTATTCAGTGGTTTTGTCATTGGCTCTTTCAGAGTCAACATTTTACCCAGCTTCTGTGAGCTACACCTTCTCTGTGATGCTAATTCCTGTGAGAATTGTCCTGTGAAAGTATCATAATCAGGTCAGGGCTTACTCCTTTCTGATTTATGTGTGTGTGTTCTGGGAGCTGAGAAGGGCTTTCCATGTCATATTCCCACTCTATGATTGACCAGTGTTTAGGAGAGCTCATAATGACTTTTGGAAATGTAGATAACTATAGCATTCTCAAAAGCCCAGACACGGAAGAATAGATTCAGCACACACAGACACTGTAGAGATAGTAGTGAGCATGGGGATTTAAGAAAAATTTTCAGTAGTTCTGAAAAAAATTTTATATAAGTTCTAATTGGCAAATTTGATCATGGGAGATAAAAATGTCTATGAAATGGAAAGATTATTCAGCAAAGGAAAATAATTGTAACATGAACTGTTTTTCTGTAAAGATTAAATTCTGCCTCCTGTGTTATTGGATCTTTTGTCATTTTAAAGGTCAATTTCATTAACCTTGCTCTCACTTGGCCTTGTTGGACAATTGTTCTCACAGCAGGATAGGAATTTGTAACATGCAATGGTTTATGAAGTCAGTTACATAATGGGAACTTTGCATGCATGTGGAGCTCCTTACTCTCACTAGCAGTTGTGACAATAATTCGCTGAGTTCAAGCTCTAACTGAATTGCAGAGTTTCTTTTGGCTTGTTGAAGGATTCTAATTTTAATAATGCCCTACAGTCCCAGCTGAAATTTTATACCATTAGTTAACATAAATAGAAGATAAGTTCCTGATTCTTTAAGTCATAAAATACAAGGGTAAATACTTCAGCAAGTTTTTAAAAATGTTTGCAAAGAGGCTTTCTGATTATGCTCTTCCCTGCCTGATTTTGCCTTTCTGAATTTACTGTGACAAGGGTCATAGGAGCTATGCTTCTGTAACTCAGGGGAAAATATAACCAATAAATGAAAACCTGAATCCCATTAGAAGCTGTACCACGTGTCGAGAATCTAAGCCAAATTACTCCTGTAGAAAAGGTAACGTAGATACCAAATAGCCAATAAAATTATTAAGAAACCTTAGGACATAATCTCTTCATAAATTTTAAGTTTATAATAAAATATCATTGCCAATAGTCACATTACCGCACATTAGATGTCCAGAACTTTTTATTTTGTGTAACTAAAACTTTGTACACTTTGACCAATATTTTTCTATTTCTTCCTCTCCCAAACCCTGGCAATTACCATTCTACTTTCTGATTTTATAAATTTGTCTATCTTAGATTCTACGTATAAGCAAAATATTTGAAATAAACATCAAGATATATATCTTATATATGCATAATTTTTGTCAATTATAGCTTAATAAAACTTGAAACAAAATAAAAGGGTATAATGAAAGGTAAAAACATAACTAGGAAGAAATAATTTCTTCCTATCTTGAAAAGAGCACCATCTAACATTTCCAACTGATGTAGCCATGCTTCTAAGATAACCCACTTCTAAGTTTTACACTACTTGCCCAAGCCTGCCCCAGGGTATACACACTGCATAATATTCTTTCCTTGAATGTGCATAAAGAATTTCATTAAGAATTAAGATGATTGATCTTAATTCTGTGATTAGATTACATTACATTAGAAAGATGTGATTAAGATCCCTAATCAGTTGACTTTAACCAAGAAGGAGATTATCCTGGGTGGTGTAGCATAACCAAGGTCTAGTCATAGAGACTTGAAGTGGCAGATTTTCCTTTTTCTTCTTGCTGTCTTTGAAGAAGCAAACTGCCATGAATTCTATAGCCACAGGGAAATGAATTCTGCCAACAAATACATGAGCTTAGAAGAGGACCCAAACCCTCTGATGAGACTACAACGCTAGCAGACACTTTGATTTTAGGTTGATGAGAGCAGCTAAACTGTGCTCACACTTTTGACCTACAGGAACTGTGAAGCAGTAAGTGTTACGTAGAAGTAGGTAATGAATGCAGATTTAAGTATATGAAAGTGGTGTGCTCTGCTGCTGCTGCTACTTTCGCAGCTGCAAAAATATACCTAGAATGTAGAAGTGGCTTGAGTACTACTCAGTGGGTAAAGGATACAATAATTTTGAAGCATATGATGGAGGATGTGTACCTGACTTCGAACAGGCTTTTAGTAGATTTGTTGACCAAAGGGCTGCTGCTGGTGAGGGCTCAGAAAGAAAGGATAAGTATGTATTGAAAATTAGAAGAAAGGAGATGTGACTTATATATAATGGCAGAAAATGCAGTACAGATTTATAGAAAACAGAACTTGTAAGCAAAGAAAGGAGATTTCAAAAGTATGAAGTTGCTGCCTGGTTTCCTCTTGCTGCTTATAGTAAAGTATGAGACAAAATAGAGAAATTGAGGGGAGAACTGTTAAAAAAGAACTAAGACTAGGTCATTTAAATAATGCTCAGCCCTCCCAGCTGGCCAAGATGGTAAAGTAAGATATGGCAGCTGAACATGAGGCATAAAGAAATGGTTGAGCAGTGACTGTTCGACCTTTTGTTAAAACTCTTGGAAGATCAAAAGGTCAGAGTAGTCAGTCATATGAAAGGTTATTTCATTAAATTAAGTGTGTGCCTCAAGATATTCTACATCAAACATACTTATGAAACTTGAGAGCATTGTCCTCAGCAAGAGCCCAAAACAAGAAGGGATTATGTCAAAAAGTTTTGTGAGTGTGGCTTTTTTATTGGAGTAAAATCCAGTAAAATCAACACAAAATCTTCATCATTCTTGCAAAAATTATTTAGCAGAAACACTGACCACTTAGGGTAAAGGGACAGAGAATATAAAATGAAAGAAGAATGTCAGAAATCCAACCATGTGTGCTCTGTGAACTTGAAAGAGGACCCATAGGTTCATAGGGCATGCAGGCAGGGCAGAACCTGATTGGAGCCACGTCATACCCTGAGTAGAGAACCCAATTAATTGGTGCCTGGGCTCCTCAAATGGAAACTGTGAGGTGATACATGTGTGCCTCTTAAAACCACTTAAGTTGGGGTAGTTTATTACACAAAAATAGATAACTAATTCTGTACCAGTCAGGGTTCAGCTAGACAAGAGAATTCAGTAAAAATAAGACTTACGCTGTTGTGGGACGGGTTAAAATGGTCAGAAACCTGTAGGGCGGTCAACCAGGAAGCCAGAATCACAAGCCCTTTACCAAATGTATGCAATAAAAATGTATTTTCCCATTCTATGGCTTGCTTTCTCTTCCTTTGGGAAAATGAATTGTTTCCTTATGGTTAGTGCTTCCTGGATCCTATTTAGAGTATCTTGGCCTTGTCCAATGTAATGAAGCTTGTCACCTATGTCTCCTTCAGAAAGCTTTACTAGTTTACCTTTTGCATTTAGGTATACACTCCTTCTGATGTTTAAACTTTTGTATTTTATAAGGTGGTGGCAATATCAATTGTTTTCCAAATGAATACAATTTATCCAGTGTCATTTACTAAGAAGAACATACTTTTTATATAATTTTATAGTGATGTGCCCATCCTAAATTATTCCTTTACTATGTATGTATATGTCTATTTCTAGACTCTTTATAATGTTCCATTATTTTACTTGTTTATGCTCATGTCAATATCACACTGTTTTAATAACTGTCTTTATAATATAAATTGTTAGGTGTCAATGAATATCTTTACTTAGCTATCAGTGGACCTTTGCATTATTATGTAAATTTTAGAATTAACTTGCCAACTTCCAAAAAAATAGTTCTGAGATTTTTATTAGTTTTGTACTGATGCTAAAGATCAATTTGGGGATAATCCCTGTCCTTATTATATTAAGTTTTCCAATACATGAAAGTGGTATATCCTTCCATTTACTGAGACATTCCTAAATTCTTTCAGTGTTTTATACTTTCTAGAATTGAGGTTTTGTACATATTTTTGTGAGTATTCCTATGTACTTTATGTTTTTGACCAATTATAAATAGTGAAAATTTTATTTCTATTGCATTGTCACTTGTATGTGTTCAACAATATAATTATGTGTATTGACCTTATATCCAGTGATCTTGCTAAATTTATTTATTACTTCTCATAGTTTAACAATAGGTTTTTTTTTGATTTTCTGTTTTACAAAGGCACTCATGAACTGCATGGGGTAAGCTAGGTGCATTTTAAGATACTAACTGCTAGGGAACAAATAAACTTCCAGAGTTAATTGATTTATCTATTGGGGGGCACATAAGAACAGGTAAAATTAAAATAATTCTAAGAAAATCATACAACTATATGCTAATAAAATAATGTTGAAAGAAAGAGAATTTTACAGGACACATATGTGTTCCAAAATTGGCTAAGGCGGCCAGGAAGCTTTCTTTGTTACAGAGTAATATAGATGCTCCTTAATCCTGTCCTGCCACCACCCCCTGCCATCATGTATCTGTTAACATTTAGGGAAGGACTCTTCTCATTATAATGTTACCCATAGTGCATGCAGATCACCTAAGTAAGTCTTCGAGCTTTGAGAATTATGTGCCTCTGCTTCTTTTTAGATAAAGTATAAATATGTTTGTTTTAGTACATAAATATGTTTTAGTATAAGTATACCATGTAATACTTAGGATATACTAAAAATATTGTTTACCTAGTATTTAAATTTAAATTTAAATTTAACTAGCATTCTATATTTTACTTTACAAGTTTAACTTTGTGTATTTAGTTATGTTTGTGTTTAGTTCTTCATAGGACACCTTAACACATACGTTCTTATTTCCAATTTTATGTGTTATATTTCATTGATAGCCTAATTAACATTTGATTTTTAAATTATATGCCTTGATTTCAAACATCTGCCTGTAAATTGTATTAATTTTATTGTTTTTTACATTGCCTTTTTCTTTATCTTTTATGCTTATCTTTATCTTTCTTTACCTCTTTTCTTGTCTCTGTATCATTATTCATTTCTCTGTTTTTTTTTTTTTTTGTTTTTTTTGGGTTTTTTTTTGAGTCAGGGTCTTGCTATGTAGTGCAGGGTGGCCTCGAACTCATGATGATCCTCCTGCCTCAGCCTCCCAAGTGCTGGGATTACAGACATGCACCACCATGCCTGGCATCTCTTTGGCTCATCAGTTATTTTGTTTCTTCCATATTTGCAGGTTAATTCAATTTCAAACTTTTATTCAATAATAAAATTATTCCCTATCATAACTGCTTCAACATATATTTACGTATTTTTTTCAACTGGGGCTCATACTTTTCAAATTTGTTTTCCACCAGATACTTTTTTTTTTTTTTGCAGTTTTACTTTTCTTTATTCCTAGTTTACTTTGAACCTGAGCTTACTTTTAAAGAGGATAATTATCGTATTTAATATTTACCCATTCTTGTATCAAAACCTATAAGAATAAGTTTCATTTTAATTTTGAATCTTCCAATTTATGGAAGTTATATGTCTCTCTATTTGTTCAGAAGCTTTATATTTTGTTTCATAATTTTCAATACTAGAAATCATATTTTTACTGTTACATAGATGATCCCTATTCTTATACTTCTGTCATGGACAGTAAAAATTTTAGAAAAATTTCCCATCCTTGTTCAATTATCCTTTGGAATAGAAGACTTTCTAATTACCTGTTTTAAAAAGACCAGATTTTACAAATGCCTTTAATATCTTCACATTAACACATACCTTTTACTAGCACTGTCTCTGGTATTGACTTTTATCCTCAGATCCATACTTAGAACAGCAGGTACTTTTTACTTATTGTCTGGATATTAAGTAAAAAAAGAAATTCTACCAAGTTGATATTCTTTGTATAAAAGTGAATTCATTTTTTCTATTTTTTTCATGTTTTAATGTTGTATATGGGTTCCAGTTTTCAAAGCTCTTTAATCTCACTTCATACTCACTGAAACTGAGTAAAGAGGAGAATATTTGTTGTTCCAATAAATGAACAAAGGTCCAGTATAAATAGGGGTCTGCCTAAGATATTGGAATAATTATCACATTACAGGTACAGTGTCTACTACAGCAGTCAGTCTCATGCCACTTCTTTATAGAATTTCAAAAGCTAGTTTTTTGAGAAATTTTCAATAATAATAATAAAAATGAGCTATTTCTCAGAAACAAACGATTGGAAAATAACCCTGCAAATTAATGGCTCAGGTTTTTCCTTGCTTGTTTCTTTTGTTAACTAGGCTGCTGTACTTAAAATTAAATCCTCTCCTGGGCTCACAGCTGGTACCGCAAACTCTGCTAATTGGACAGATTGAAGTGTGAAACCAAATATATATGTTGTCATTTTACTTGACAGTTTCTGGAAAATGTATTGTAGGTAAATCAGCAGGCGTTAGCAAAGCTTTAGAGAAAGTATACAGGAGCACATTAAGCCTCATGATAGATGTGCTTTCTTGCTGGAGCAAAGCAAGTGTCTGCCTTTTGTAGCCACTATTGAAGCAGTCTAGATTTGTCATTTTGAAAACAAATTGTACGTTTACCCTTATGCAATTTTGAGTGTTTTGAAAGATTTTTGGATGATAGCCTTGGAAATTCCCAATTCCTTCCCCATTTTTTCTCTTTCAATATTTTGTTCTTTTCTCTTTCACCTAAGAGGAATACCAGATATCTATAAAAAAATTCCAAAATATATTTTTAAATGCCTTTCATGGTGTCAATTACATAGGAGGAATTTGGTAAATGTATGTGTAATGACGAAGTAAACATATTTTATTCATTTTGGTTTGGGTTCTAGAATCTCAATGAATTAGAAGTACTGGAAATCCATCAATGTGATATTTAAAAAGAAAAGAGGAAATTCATCAGAGTTCCCTTGGGAGCCAGTATGTTGCCTATTATATGATAAGTTTTTTCTATCTCATCCATTCATAGCCATTTTCAACTTTTACTGGAGACATCACTGATTAAGTTTTACCTCAGAAGAGACCCAAATTAATGAGAGTGCTAATTTTTTCTGCATGAAATTATGATGTGATTTTTCACTTTTCAGTCCCATGCTACATCCTGTGAGACCAAATTCTATAAAAAGAAATATCCAGACTCTCTTGACCTCCGACTTCTATTTGGTCCTTCCACAAGGTCACTGTACTAGTCCATTTTTCATTACTCTAATGAAATACCTGAGGTAGGCTAGCTTTATAAAGAAAAGCATGTTAATTTATCTCACAGTTCTAATGGTTGAAGGGAGTGGCTCAGCTCTGACGCAGGTCCTCCTGGCTGTGTGGCACCATAACAGGAATACGGTGAAAGCAAGAGATCACGTGTCAAAATAGGAGACTAGAGAGGCTGGGAGGGACTAGGCTCAAGCTTTGTAACAACGTTCCTGTAAGAACTAAGCAGGATCCCATGAAATATACCTTAATTCCCCCTGAGAACAGTTCTCAACTGACCTAAGGAACAGCCTCTAGGTCCCACCTCTGAAAAGTTTTGCCCCAACTTCCAACACTGTTACCCTGAGGACAAAATTTCCAACACATGAGCACTGGGTCACAGAACAAATTCAGACCATAGCAATCAGTGATACACATGATAGAAGATTGAAAGATAGTAAAAGAGAGAGGTTGCCTGTTTATTTCACTTGCTCTCTCAGTTCTAGGAAACGGTTTTGTCAGCAGCTCTATTCCTGTGACTAAGACTTAGTCTTCCTGATAGCTTCTGCTCTCACCAGACTCCAAATCACTGTTTTTTCCCCTTGCCCATTAGGCATAATTTTACTACCAGTTCAATTTTGTGGCTATTCCCTGAAGTAGTTGTCACTCCTTGTTGGTTGTCTTAGGCCTCTCCCACATCTGTAAATTATTCTTTCATTATATTCTCCTTAAACTTTTGAGTGCAAAATATGTGTCTAGCTGTATTTCTTTTTCCTCTCCTCCCCTCTTCTCCCCTAGCCTCTTCCTCTTCTTCCATCTTCCTCTCTATCTCTCTCTCCAAGATCTCATTACATAGCCCAAACTGGCCTTGAAATCACAATATCCCTGCCTCAGCCTCCCTAGTGCTGGGATTACTGGTGTATACCATGCCCAGCACTTTGATAAATAAAGTAATTGATAGTAGGGTTGAACACAAAGCCTATCTCTCAAAATGGGATTTTGGACTTTATAGTATATACTGAATAGTAAATTCATAACCCCTTTGTTACTGATGATCCAGAAAACCACCACTGTGGGCACTGGACTGAGAATCAATGGAGAAAAAGCTATTGGTAAGACAATGATTAAGTGGCACTTGAGAGTTTGTGCTGCCTTTCCTATCTTTGTATCTAAGTGAAAGATTGAGAATGGAACTGGAATGGCAAAAAGAATGGACTGTTTTAGCTCTTCACTTTTTTATCTATGGATATCTTATTTGACCTACTTTCTCCTTCTCTGTGCTTAAAGATGATTTCTATAGATTATATCACCACATGTTTTTGCTGTCTGCTTATTATTGGCTTGACCAATAAGAAGAGCTTAGAAGGTAACAAAAGAGACAGGTTGAGTGTTTATTCTCCTACTCTCTCACTATTCCTAGTTCCAGCAGTAGTTGCTTCCTCTGCAACCGCAGCCTGTCTGAGCTCATCTTCCCTGGTCATACCTTCCTTTAGATATTCTAACATATCCTTCTCCTTTTACTTTCAGGCCAATGGCTGGTAGCAACTTTCCACTGCAAATCCCTGTGTTACCTACATGGTCCTTGTTGTCTCCATCAAGCCCAATTAATCTCCATGAATTCTCTTTTTTCTTACTGCTCTTTAATTAAACTCATTGGTGTTCTGTTTTCTACAAGGATCCTGACTTATAAGACAGAGCCACTTAATTACAAGATGGAAGCATTAGATCTTCTTCTCTTTGCAGGTAATAATCTACAGTAGTAGGAGACAGGGAGCCTGAGAAATGTACTCCCCTACTTGTGATTATCTTTCTCTGTGGCTGCCTTTTTCTATTAGCGATGCACTCCTATTACGTGATCTGTTCCTCTACAGTTGAACCTGAGAGCATGGAGCTGGCCAACAGAGGCTTGTTGATAGATGTACTTTTTTGTCTTTCTAGAAACAACAGTGACAAACCGCATGCACTGCAAACATGTACTAATAAAATAAAAAATAAAGAAATTACTGAGGTTTTAAAAAGACATAATAGGACATATAATTACTTGATTATGACTGTTGCTATTTGTTTTTGATATTGAAATATAATTATTAATATTAAAAATCAAAGTGATTGCAAATCAAAGTAATTGCATAAATAAAGTAGCCATGCCATTTTCTAAAAATGGTGTTATACTCTAAGGAAGTAGCAAATACATTCAGAAATAAGGGATAGCCAAGACTTACTTATCTTAGCTCAAGGCACTGATCGGTTATTGGCAAAGTGGAAAATTCCTGGTACTGGTACAGATGGGAGTTTCTTAACTCTGTCCTAGTTCATGTGAAACATTTTTCAAATTATAAGAAAAAGGATAACCTGTAAAGCAAATGCGACAGACTTCCTTTTGCAGTATATGAAAATCATAATAGCTTGAGGAAAAACCTACTTTTAGATACCTCCATTTGTTATAGAGTGAAGAGAACCAACAGGACAGCAATGGCAGGAAGGCACCCATGCCAAAAGGAGCAATCAATAAGGACACAAAGTCAGCATCCACTTATAAAGAGCCACTATACAGGGAAAGTTCTCAGCGAGTTGTGCTTTTATGTCTCTAATACTAAGATCAGAGCAGATGCTACTATGATTTATACATCTTAGTGTTGACTGATGACACAGTTATGTATGTGGATCATTACAAGTTCTTAATATGCAAATACTATGTGTCAGACAGTGAGCAGCTTTTGTTATACCTCATTAAGGCAAATTTCTCAAAGTAGCTGCATGCTTACTTTATATATGGAAGAATTAAATCAGAGTAAATTTGAGTAACTTATCTGGGTTATAGATCCCATAGGTCCTCACCTCTAGATTCAAACTTTGTACTCACCATTTCCTACCATCTGCTTAACTCAAAATATGCTTGCCAACTGAATGCCCAGTGTTGATCTATAATTATGTATCATGGATACATAATTTTCATTATTGATGTTTTATGAGAATACGTTTTCATATTTTTTTGCTTATTTCAACTACACAAACCACCTATCCCATATGAAATGAGACTAACTGTAGAAAAAATTAGGCCAATTCATAAAAAAGAAATCCAGCAAACAACAACAGAGGGTGGAAAACCTGATATAGCTTACCAGTGTCTAGACTTTGGGTTCATGCAAAACCCAGTGGGTTTGTCTTGTTACATTTTCTTTAGTTTGTTTGGTTGTGTTTCTATGACTTGCAACAAAAGAAATGGTGACTAGCACAAAGAAGATCTGTAGAACAATGGTCATTGCTTTGAGAATTTGAATCACTAGCTAATAATGAACTGATTAAATTGGCTTCATTTTGCTGATAGAGTATCTTTGACCTATGCACTGATTTTATTTCTTAGGCATTTGCTAGTTTGAAAGAGTAAATAAAAACATTTTCCTGGCAATTGTAACCAAACACCTACCTTATGAATAAGGTGTCTTAAAATCTCTCTTGAAATTTAACATAGCATTCCAGTGTTCCTAGGACTAGAGTTCTTTACCAGCTTTTCCTCTTTTCCTAGAGGATAGACTTCTAAATTCCCAAGCCTCTGCCTGAGGCTTTCTTCACGAATTTCAAGCTTTAAAATTGGTAAGTGAGGTTGAGCCCGGCTTGGACAACTTAGCAACTTATTGAGACTCTGTTTCAAAGTAAAACATTTAACAAGGTGTAGGTAAGGGGGGGGTAGCTGGAGATGTAATTTAGTGTGAAAGCCCTGGTTTCAGTCTCTAGTACTGGAAAAAAAAAATAAAAAGACAGGTAACTTCTGTCTAATTGTAGCATCTCTTGATAACATGGCCTGAATTTCTGTCTGCTTTAGGTCTTCCTTTTTATTGCCACAACACACTGAAATATTCTCTGGTACTTTCTGAGTTTGAGTCCATCTTTTTCATTTCAACTGATTTTAACTACAGCTAGCTTTCTGTCTTCTTTCTGTACCATGTAACCAACTAGACATGTACTTGTTCTCTGACTTTTCCTTACTGCTGTCCCTAGGGCTACCACTGACTCTTTCCAGTCTTCTATATGATGAACTATGACAATATAAAGCATTCTTTTTCTTCCATACAATCTTTTGTGGTATTCTAGCAGTGCACTTGACAAAGAAACAAACATTGTGGCTAGTCCTCTCTAGTAAAGGAAGGAAGACATTTTGTGACATTTAAGACAATTTTAATGAAACACATCACAATTTTTTTCTGCCTAATGAATATATTAGCTTTATGTGGATGTGTATGGCAAAACACTGCTTTTCACAAACATACCAAGTGGAGTTGGATTTGATATCAAGCAAAATATTCAATTTATGAACTTATTCACTCAGTTGTCAAGGAAAGTTTTAGCCAGAACAAAAAGGCAATAATTATTAGATCTTGTTATGGTTATATCTAGATGCACCCCCCTGCAAAGCCTCATGCAGTCATAGATAGTCATAGATAGATTTTCAGAGGTAGCTGGATCTAGCTTATGTAATTTTGGGATTAAGATGTGATACTGGGATTAATGGTATCCAGCCTGGGTGTAAGTGCTACCCACCCTAAGAGCAGGTGTCCTGGATGGAATATAAGGAACATAAATAGGGCTGCTGCTGTTATTTTCTGCTTAGCTTTCTGCCTACCAAGAACTGTTTCTCCTCTGTGATGCTGCTCTGCCATGCCACCCTGCCTTGGAGCCAAATATGAACTGAAACCTCTATAAACTGTGAGCTACAATAAACCTTTCTTCTTTTAAGTGTTGAGTATTTTGTCTCAGCAATGAGAAAATTAACTAAGACAGATCTCATAGTTATTAATTTGTCAGGCTACTCTAAAAATGTAGTTGTGAAAAGAAAAAAAAGAGACATTGTTCTTAAATCTCATCCACATCTACTTTGTAATTGTAACAGAAAATGCTCCACCCATCAGCCAGTATACTTCATTTTCTTAGTTGCCCAGGTAATAGTTCCTGTTCCCGTTCCGGTTGGCTCTGTGTCCTAGAAACGGCTGGTCACTGTGAGGCATAGCTGGTCACTATGATGCATATTGTAAGAACCAATCCCCAATTGACAAGCTATTCTGCCTCTGCACTTCCTGTTTGCTTAACCCATATAAGCCCTAGACCACCAGAGATCAGGGCCTGGTATTCTGGGAATGATTCTAATCAGTGCCTGTGGACATAAATAAATCTGCCTCAAACCCTGAGTGTCATTTCGGTGTTTCTGCTTGCCATTGCACAATAATTTGGATCATGGTGGATTGGCAGAGGATTGGATGCAGGGTTTCACCGTGTAGAACTGAGTTATGTAATTCACTCCAAACCAAGATTGAAGGATCGTTTATTCCCAGCTCTAACACAAAGGCTTATGAAAGATGTTTCATGTATACTTTTCAAAGGGATTAATGTGTGTCTTCTTCAGTCTGGTGTTAGTGGACCTGTATTTGATACCTACCTGCATAAGTAAAAATAAGAGATGGACTAGCTGTGCTACACAGTGAGCAGAAGCAGAGATAACTGTGTTCGGATCAGCCTTTGCTTCCCTCTGCCTATATGCCCTATGGATCAAATACTAGCAAATGAGAGGAAGAGGCAGATAAGAACCATTTAAAGTTCTATCTCCAATGAACTGTGAGAGAGGTAGAGAGAGTCAAATAGAGAATTAGATGCATTTAAAACAGGTAGTTACATAGTAAAAGCACCAATAAAATCGGGGTCTAAGTGAGGTTGACCAGCAAAGGGAGAACATTACATAGGTCATGGGAAGTGTGGTCAGTTGTTCCTGAGGGGCATTTGAAGAAGCTGGGAAACATCCAAAAGAGTCTTACTTAAACATCTGCTCTGCATAGAGGGTATATAACAAATTTGGAAAAACAAAATAACAACTTCATAATCCCCCTCTGACTGTTAATTTTATGTGTTACCTATGCCATAGTATCATCTGTTTAGTAAAACACCAGTCTTAATGTCATTGCAAATATTTTAGTTGAGATTAATATTCAAATCAATAGACTTTGGAAGAAGTAGAGCACCTCCTTTAATGCAAATAGACTTTATCCAATCACTGAAAGACTTGAGACAGCAACACTTGAGGTCCCCCCAAAATGAGGGAACTCAGCTTCTGAATCATCTTCAGACTTAGACTGTGACATTTACTGTTCCGTGGGTTTCTCATTTGCCAGATTTCCCAGGCCTGATAATCGTGTGAACCAATCATTTAAAATAAATTTCTTTCTCTCTATATTCATGCATTTTGTTGGTCCTATTTTTCTGAGAATGTTGACTAATACAACGCCTAAAATTTATCCTTTCTTCATTTGACAATGGAGAGATTAGAAATTCTGGTGAGTGAGGTGAGGTGAAAGAATTGAAATATTAAAAATGGAAGCAGAACCACTTTCTTTTATCAACTTCACTAAAGAATCTAAATGATGAACGGATGCATTTTAAATTGCTTTTCATTAATAGATGAACCTGGACATTTTTATAGGTCTTTTTTTACTGGAGTAAAATATACACATAGAAAAACATCCATATCACAGGGTATCATAGTTTCCATTTTCAGAAACTGGATATTCGTTTGTAACTAGCACCCAGATTAAGAAACTGAATATTAGCAGCACTCGGAAATAAAATTCAAGGGCAGAAACAAGCAAAATAAATTCATGCTTATATGCCATGAGAGATATACTTGTTTAATGAATATGCACTGTTAACACTTTCTTTCTTCCAATTGTTTGTAAAGCAAAAGCACCAAATGTGTCTGTGTGTGTGCATGTGATGTGTGTGTGTGTGTGTGCGCGCGCATCTGTGTTGTATCATCAAAGGCTTGTGTTTAACTTGAAGGTTTAATTTTATATCCCAGGTCTCTTCTGACAACGTATGTCACATATTCAAATCTGTAACCTTCAAGAGAAATCCAAAGATCCTTTGTGACAGTTTTTACTAAATGTACCCTTTTTATTAATAACTACCATTTTCTATTAACCAATCAGAAAAATGTGTCCCATCAGTGAAGCTAGTAGAGCTCAGTGCAGCAATTCAATGAAAAAAATTATTTCTCCTATTTTTATTAAGTTGGTTTGATTGCTAGAATGTCCTACTATCAAGTATAAATAATGTGTAAATAATAGAGATTAATCTTTCTTTTTACTACTTAGGATTTAATGATTCTTCCTCATTGTTTTCTGTAAGAATAATATAATAATCAAAGTACATACAAATCACTTTTTCAAAGGACAGAACACTTTAAAATCCATCATAAATGAGTAGTAGGGGATCTTTTTTATTGACAAGTCCCTATAATTAATTGTTCAATCCAGGTACGACTTTGAATCCCTAAAAACAAATTGAATTGCATGTCTACAAATTCTCATACTGCTTAGAAAATATTTCCTGACAAATTTCTGTATATCTTTAAAAACCTCAACCAAGTTCTGAATTATGCTTTTTCATTAAATTTAAGCCTTATAAATAAATAGGTGGCAAAATATGAATCTGTAAATAGCCTCTCAGTTCGCACGGCTGCAGGCATACTGAGACGTTCATTAAATATTGCTTGGTGATTTCGAACTGGAAATAAAGAAAGAATGAATAATATGTGAGTCAGTAATTGGTGGCTTTAATATTTGTATAGAAAATAAATACATTGAGTAATAAAAATAGTTAGCTTTTGTGAATTTTTATACAAATGTTTATTGGAAACTTTCATATTTTCCAGTCCATTTTCTATTACTATAATTACACCATCTTACAGATGAAGAAACAGGCTCAGTAAGGTATTATAATTTCAAGACCTGTGCACTCTGTCCACATTATAATAAATAGGAAAGTTTTATTTTAATTATATATAGCTACTATTATTTCCATAGCAGCAGAATAGTGATAATACTTTCATCATAATGGGTACAGGTTCATGGAAAGAAGGAAACAGCTCTTAGCTTAAGACATTAAATTTTCCCATTTCCATCTAAACTAATTATATTGTTTACAAATGTAAGTTGAGGATCAAACATTAGCATTGAATAAAGTTTGGTTTATTCATAAAATTCATTAAAAAGTGGTGAGGAAATATCCCCATATAAAATTGATCTTAGATGCAATACTCTGTAATTTTTTTTGTACTCAATAGAAATATTGTGGTACTTCCATTGGATTAACTAGAAATGTGAATTTGTATAATTAGAACCCTAATCTGTAGACATGGTTTAATCCAGCCTGTGAAACTCCCTTTCTTCTAATATTTCCAATGTTTATGGCTGGTCCTTGAAGAGTACAGAACATCCTATTTCTAAAACTAAGTAACTTTTAACTAAGTTATAGGATGTCAAAAACCAGCAGTGTCTTGTTGGAATTCTTTACACTGGGATTTCATTATTTAGTACATCTCATAATGAAATTATATATTTTGCTAAATTGCATATTGCATTATCAAAAAGAAAGCAGCATATGAGCTGAGAAATAATATAGCTGTGTAAAGTGATAGTCATAAAGTATAGTAAATATATAAATATATAAATATTCCTATATATACACAATTAAGAATTGTGATATATACAAGAAAACCAATCACCTTTTTAAATTTTTCATATCCCATTGTAGCAGAATCAGTGGAAGCAACAAGAAATGTCCTAAGATAAATATCACAGTATCTCTCGTGCATATTTTCTGAGGGGCTTAGAAAGATAAGAAAAGATAGAGTAATGTTATTTTGAAGATCCATTCTTCCTGTTTTTCCACCCCACCTTTCTAGTGCCAATTTTTCAAAATTTAAATCACAAGTTAAAACTGTAATTTTAGATAATCAAAATTAAAGAACTTTCTCTACCTCAGAACAAGATGAACATTACTTACAAAGTAAAAAGATATTCATTTCCTTAGCAACAGCTAATTTTATCATTATTATGCTTTACATACTGCATTCAAGACCATCTTTTGAATTCTCCAGAGTCCTGTGAATTTTAAGCAAAAAGGATGTAGCTAACAAAGAAAACAGACTTGCAGATTTTAAATGATTCTGAAAACTTCCATTTAGTTCTTGCTTAGTCAGTGTAGTACCCATGGCTGACTGAGTTTAATGGTTCTGTAACTAGGATGGGGTGAGCATCGCCTGCAGAGCTGACTACAGCGCAGCTTGGTGCTCCATCCTGAGAGCTTCTGATTTCAGGTGGTCTAGGGTTGGGCTAACAATATGCTTTTCAAAAACTTCTCAGCTGATGCAGATGCTTCTTGTCTACAGACTCCTTAAGTTAAAAACCTATTTCCACCCCTTATTAGTACAGTATTTTACTATTTGATACAAAAATCTATTAGGTGGGCGGTGAGATGGCTCAGCGACGTAAGCGCCTGCCTGGCAAGTGCGAGGGCCCGAGTTCGACTTCCGGAACCCACATACGAAAAAAGGGCGGGTGATATTGCTCAGCCCCACGGGCGCCTGCTGGCACGCGAGGTCCTGAGGTCGACCCCCGGTACTCACAAAAAGAAAAAAAACTCTATTAGGAACCCACTTTTTCATTTGTGAAAAGGAGAAAATAATGCTAAACAAAGGCCTGTTACGAGATTTAAATTCGGTTAACATATATAAAAAACTTAACACAGTGTTTGAAAAATGTCAATTTTTTTTTTTGTGTGTGTGTGTACTGGGGGTCGACTTCAGGACCTGGTGTGCCAGCAAGCGCCCATGCCGCTGAGCGATATCACCGGCCCTTTTTCGGTATGTGGGTTCCGGGAGTTGAACTCAGGCCCTTGTGCTTGCCAGGCAGGTGCGTAGGCTGCTGAGCCATCTCACCAGGCCAAAATGTTAAATTTTTTAAAAATTATTTCCCCTTTTCCTCTATAGTCATGGATATTCAAGTGTTTTCATGTCCTTTTATTTCAGTGAGTTTTAATGTTTTTCTTTATTCCATTTATTAGTGAATTCTCATGAAACCTTTTGACTATGAAGTACTGTAGATATTGTAAAAAAATGTTACTCAACTCTTTAACAGGTACAGTAAACAAAACAACTTTTAATATCTTAAATATATTTTAAAAGATTGACACAAACTTAAAATATCAAGCTTACTCAGAGATTTTAAACCTGGAATAAAGGTTAGCTGTAGACTATTGCATCATTTACAAACTATTTCCTTCATTTTTCGTAACCACTTGTGAAAATCATAAATGATTTTCCTTTTGAATATTCTAAATTTTATTTTGAATTTCATTGTTATTACCTGAAGGAAATTTCAACAACAACTAGAAAAGATTTGTCAAATATGTTAGTGAATAATCACAAAAAAGAGTTTTATTTAAGACTTTACACAAAGCTATATTTTTAAGCTATTATTTTCAAAATAAGCAATGCAAGTTTATTTGGAATAGGAAAAATATATTCACCAAAAATTTCTACTGAGTGATAACATATGGTTTATGTATATATTGATATTTTTTGAATTGTGCATGTATTTTGAGATAATGGAAATAAGACATAGATGCTTTTTTGAAGGTCTGGGGACAATTAAAATAGGCAATTTCAAAAAATGTCAGATTTATCAGGAAATTATAAGAATATGTTGTTGAATGCAAATTAAATTCAGATATACATGCTCATTGATTTGGCCGCATTTTGATACAGAGCTAAGCAGTATTCATGAGACTTGAGTGAATCAAGTGGAGTTTCAATCTGTCCTTCACAAGCCACACTTATTATGCATCCTTTAGAACCCTGATTTAAAATTTAAGATGGAGAGGCAAATAAAAGAAACTTTATAAAGCAGCTTGAGCGTAGAATTCTAAATTCTAGATTTTATTATTTTCTTCATCTTTAGAAGATGTCTGTACAATTGTTTACAATATTTATTGAATTATAAATGTTTGGATTTTGTAAGCCATTCAACTGAGCGTTCATAAGAACTGAGTATTTTCACATTACTATTATATGGTAATTTATTAAATTATGTCCTCCCCAAGAACAAGTATAGGTGGAAAAAAAAAGTCTTGGGAATAAATACCAGTGAGTGCAATTGCTACTAAGTAATTATTACCTATCTGGTATGTGTAGAATGGCAAAGGCCTCCCAAACAGCAGCTTGGAAGCTGTAAACAACTAGGACGTGAGCATGAAACAGAAGGGAGATCTTTTACCAAAAAAAGTGTGTGTATGAAATAAAGAAATATTAGTTTAGTTACTAAATAAGATATTATGATGTGTACCTATACTACCTACAGGTACACATAATATGGATATGCATTTTATATATTAATACATATATATATTCATATGTATTCCTTGATTTAACACTTGGAATGCATCCTGATAAACCCATCATAAATTAAAATGTCATGATTCTAAAATAGTCTATATTCCTATATTACTGAACATCATAGCTTAGTAAATAGTCTACCATGCAGTGTGATTGTTTACACTCATGATCGCCTGCCCTACTGAGAGTCGCCGTTTGCTGCCAACGCTCAGTACCTCAAGAGAATATCTTACAACATATCGCTGGCCTAGTAAAATACCGAAATTTAAAATTGGAAGTATAATTTCTAGTAAGTACCTATTGGAAGAACGTAAGTCAAAGCAGTGTGTGCTGGGGGCCATCTTTGTAATATGTGTGTGTACATATATCTACATACAAGTGTGACTTTTCAGATTTATGTCAAGCTTGAAAAATAAACTTAAGACATTTAAGATATCTGCTTTTGCTATATTAATTTATGGTGCTGCTTCAAAAACTGGTCACCAACAGAGGCAAGAACTTAATATTATCAAGAAACTTTATGCCTGCTGTCACTTTTCCCCCACTGTTAAAATTCCTAATTTTGATTAATTTGCTTTCTTGGCGTTTTAAGTGTTAGAGTAACTTTCTGAATGTTTATACACAGTGTACTTTTTAATGCCTTATATATATCTGAGAATATTATTTTTTAGTATAACATGTATATACAGGTTAATTTGACTCTGTTAAGGGTTCATTGGTAAAAATATCTTTTCTTTCTTAGCTTCATAGAAAAAGATCTATTATCTTTTGGGTTTGAGTTTTGCCATGGAGATGTTTCAAGATATACATACATTTCTTTTTAGTTATGTGACATAAACACATACATACATATTTATATTTATGTATAATCTACTTAAAATTAAGTGTAGCTGTGTATAAATTAATTTGACCATGTGCTAGGTTGTGGATGCTTCTCTTTCTTGAGAAAGTATAATACTCTACTACATTTTCTATTGCTAATAATATAATACCACACACTGAGAGAGTTACAAAGAAAAGAAGCTTATTTTGGCTTAGAGTTGTGGAGGTGCAAGGCCAAGGGGCTGCAGCTGGTAATGGCCTGGTTGCTGCTGGCACAGTTCTTTAGCAGCACAGACATTGCATGGCAAGAGACAGGGAGGGGAGTGTGTGTATCTATTCTGCTCTCCTTCTTATAAAGTCACTAGTATTTGACCATGGGGGTGCCACCATGATAACTTAATCTAATCTTAATTATCTCCTAAAGGCTCCACTTTTAAACACCATCCATAGTCAGATTAAATTCCCCCTCTTTTAATGCCTTACGATGAGGAGTAAAACCCAATGAAAATTTTGGAGAGGAAAACCACTGCCAACTATATTATTTTAGGAAACTGTTTAAGTACACAAACTCTAGTCTCTCAGCCTCAGATTTAATTGTGGCTCTATCACATAGCAACTGTGATCTGAAACAGTTATTCTGACCAGCTGGTTTGTATTCCTTTCTGTAAATGGGGACGATAATCATAACCTACTATCACAGGGTTATTCTGAGGATAAACTAAAGTAATAAACTAGTGTGCTTAAAATGCCATGAGAAGATAGGTGCATCTTAAAACATAAGTAGGAAACGACGAGTTCTGTCTTCGCGTCATCTGTGGAACACATTTTAATTATTTTGCAATATTATTTATTCCTTGTCTTTTTTTTTACTAATTGTGCTTTTTATTTCCATTTTCACTTTAGCTTTTCTCTTTCCTTGAGTGCTTGCTTTCATTTAAAAGTAACTATCTCTAAATTCTTATCCATGGCATAAATTTTAAATTTGTTTCTATTTAAAAATTCTTGCAATAAATATTTCAAGTTACAACACTAAAAATGAAGGATGAATGGCACACAAATTCAGAAATAGGAATGATTTTCAATCACGCTATATGCAAATGTAACTTAATTAATGAACCGAGCCATAAAATATATAAACCAAAAAAGTGTGATCTGGCTTGGAAAATAATTACAGATGATCTCTGCAGAGATCCAAAAAGACTAGGAAGCATCAGCAATTGGAATGCTGGTAGAATATAAAATATGAGCTATTTAACATAGATCGAGACTGTATGATATAATACAGGATTACAGACCTCATTGATTATGTCTTTACTTTTATAAGCAATTATTTTTAATGTAGTTTTAATATTTACCTCAATTATTGCAAAATTAAATGTTTATCTCTTTTCCATATTAATTGCCAGTTATTTTTCACTTTTGAAAATTTGTTTTGATTCATCTCTTAGTGAGCTTACTGTCCTAGGTTGAAATGTAATTGCGCATCTAAATATCATTAAGTTTATTGGTACAGTTTAGATATACATAATAATCACATTCATCATATGGAACTCGTACCCGTACATGACATACTCTGATTCTTACATTTTTACCCATTTCCCTCTCCTCCCTTCTGCCCCTCTTCCCCTTCTTATTTACAAAAGCTTTGTTTCCATTTTGTCTTTCTTTTCTTGGTTTGTTTTTCTTTTCCTTTCTTTCCTTTCTCCCTCCCCTCTCCCTTGTGCCTAGAGGTTCCATTTGACCCAGCTATATCCCTTCTTGGTATCATCCCAAAACAATTAAAAGCATAATTTCACAGCAACATATACACATCCATGTTCATAGTGGTACAGTTTGTAATAGATAAATCTGGAAACAGCTCAAAAGCCCATCAACCAATAAATGGATAAAGATGTGGGTTTTTTTTTTTATATAATGGGGTACTACTCAGCCATAAAGAAGGATAAACTTGAAACATTTATAGGTAAATAACTGTACCTAGAGACCATATTTTTAAGTGAAATAAATTGGACATGCCTATGTAAATATTGCATTGCCTCTTTGGTGTGAGAAACTGAAAGTGTAAATAAGGACCATATAATAGATATTGTGAAATAGGAATAAAATATTCAAATGGAATTGTGTGTCTTTAACTTGGCTCTTCAGTGATAATTTTGAGCCAAAGACTTTTGACTTTGGAGAGAAAACAAGTTACCATGTAGAGGTAGTAGTATCTATTGAACATGCATGACAAACGTCAGCTCTGCTATGATCAAAGTGTTTTCCATTGACTTACATTTAGTGATTTCCAACACTGATGTTACCTGTGCATGAATTTTGTCACCTTAGTTAATTTTATTTTGCATCCATTTTCATCCCTATTGTGTATTCACAAAAAATAAAATAAGAAGAAATATATAATTAACCTTACCTGTTCTCTGAGTCTTGGGTTCCTTCAGAGATGTCAAAGAAAGGATGGCAATAAAGCCAGTTTTTGAGCTTCTGAAAAGGTGACTATTGCATGAATCATGGGATTCAAGATGTAATTGGACCAAAGTAGACTTGAAGTTGGTCAAACTTGAGTTGTCTTTCTCAAATGAATACAGTTATGACATATGTAATCATTTGCAGGCGCAGAAATTGGTTGTAATTGTTGAATTAGCTTATTGAAGATGGTTATATTATTGTGAAACTTTTAGACCTATCTTCCCTGAACTCAGTCTTGCTCCTTTGTCAGACAGCATCCATCAATCTTGTCAATAATTTTTTTTCACAATTTTGTTCTCTATTTGTGCATACTATTTTAGCTAAATCAAACATATTATTTTTTATTTTTCAAAATTATGCTAACCTGTTTCTAGAGTGACCTACAGCACAGATGAGTGCAACTTTTATCTTTTTAAATTAAAGAATGTTTAGCTATTATAAATTGGTCTGCTATAAACATAGGTATTCATGTATCACTGTGGTATGATGATTTTAATTCTTTTGGGAAGATACATAGAGGGAGAATAGCTAGGTCACAAGGAACCTCTAGTTTTAGTTTTTGAGGAATTTTTGAAACAGTCTATATGCCCATCAACAGATGAATGGATAAAGAAAATGAGATACTTAAATACAATGGAGTACTACTGTGCCAGAAAGAAGTATAAACTTGAGGCATTTTTAGTAAGTGGATGTACTGTGAGACCACAATCTTAAATGAAATAAATCAGACATACAAGATTAAATATCACATTGTTTCTCTTGCATGAGAAGCACAAAGTTTAAATACGGAGCAGAACAGAGGATAGCTATTAGGAAGTGGGAAGAACTTTTCCAAATGGGAATGCGAATGAGATGGGGGAGGGGAGGAAGGGAAAAGGGATTTAAAGAAAAAAGGAATTGAAGGAAAAAATGGAAATAGAGCTTAGCAAATGGGGAGGGGAAGAAGAGTTAGAAGGAGAGGAGGGTAAGGGGACCAAAAAAAATAAAATGGGTTATGTACATGCACAAATACCCCATGATGAATTTGATCATTATGTTCTGTAAACATATACTAATAAAAAATAAATTAGAGAATGTTAAGTGTCTGCTTTATTAATATGGTATGAAGGTGCACCAATTTTTCTGAAAATGACTCAAATTTATCCTTCTTTGTGGCAGAGTAGTACTCGACTGTGCATAAATGCCACATTTTTTTTATCCATCCATCTGTTGACTGTTTCCAAGATTTAGCTATTATGAATTGTGCTGCTATAAACATGGGTGTACATATATCACTATAGTAATATCACATCATCTCTCTTATATAATAAAACCCAAAGTATAAGTAATTTAAGGACAAAAGAAAAGATAAGATATAAGAAATGAGGTGATAGATATTTAGTAAATGGGAAAGGGATCTTGAGATGAAGGGAGGAGGAGAGAGAGAAGGGAAATGGGATTTAAAAATGAAGATACATTATGCACATGTACCTGGCCCCATAATGGTTATAATTTATATGTGTATCAGTCAGTGCTTACTAGAGATATGTATTTAATGTAAGATATATAAATACAGAAGGATTTACGAGATAGGCTTTACAATGGCTGCTTGCAGTCAGGTATGGAAGAGTGCAAAAGGGCTGTCTGTGCACTGGAGACCTGAAGGATCTAGTCAAAGGTCAGAGGCCAGGAGCTCAGTGTGGAGTCCTTTGTGGATCTGCATCAGGAGGCCGAAGAGTCTATGATGGAAGGCTGAAAAGTCTGTGCCAAGAAGCTAGGAGATGACGTTAAAGGGGAAAGTGAAAACTGGAGCTCTTCTGAGGAAACAGAGAGGAGCCTTCATTCTTTGTTTCCCTTTTATTCCATTCAGGCGGCAAACATATTGGTTGGTGCCAGTCACACCCAGGGTGGGTCTTCTGTTTTTAGTAAATGCCTTCAGCCTCACCCAGAACTGTGCTGATCCAATGAGTTGAGCATTTCTTACTCAAGTTGACACAATCAGTTAACTGTCATAATATGTATTCTGCAAGCATGTACTAATAAAAATAAATAAAAGAAACTTAAAATATAAAAATAAATTATAGAATGTTAGTAGGATTTAAGCAGTTTTTGTCTAAATTCATAATAGAAATTTTTAAAGGCTTTTTCTTTTTAATAACTGGTTGCTCTATACTCCCATCCAGATCATGTAGAGACACTATTAAGAATTTCTAGAATATGGTGGTGTTGTTTCTAATTTTTCCTTAACTTTAGTGTTCCATTTGTTATTTCAGTGTAGAAATGAGTATAAAGAAGGTGAATGCTTCTATGTATGTCATTATCTTCCCTTGAAATCTCATCTAGATTCTTCAGTTGTCCATAGCTTTATTTAAATTTCAGATTATTTTCCTAGCACTGTATTTTGCTATCTTGTTTCACAAAATTATACTTTCCTGAACTTTATTTAGAATACAAATCAAAATTTTCCTAAAAAGTACTCTTACTCCCGAGATAATCTCTTTCTTGTACCCCAAGAGTAAAATGAACGGTTTAAATCTCTCGTAATATAAATTGTTCTCATAGGCTCATGTTTTGTTATTGTTGCAGCTTTTTGATTCATTCTTAAATTGCATAACAATTGGAATTCTTCACTTTATTTATGTTGACAAAGAGAATGGGTGATGTTTATATTATCTTCTTAACTCATTATCTTTTTGCCATTAGAAGAGTGCTAAAATTAAACACCTAAAATTCCTAACCAAGGATCTGGTATTTTTTATATTTTTGTCCTTTTGAAATAAAAAAGGATATTCTGATTCTATTGCCCAGTTTTCTATCTACATGTAAAATATATTTCTACACTACTGCAGAAGTTCTATGGGAACTTCTATAAAAAACTTCTGTAAAAAAGTTCTATTTTTAAAACCAAGTTTGTCTTAAATAGAAATGTAATGCAAATTATAGGAGTAAGCTATATGTGTAATTAAAAATTTTTGGTAGCCATATTAAAAATTAAAAATAGTTACAATAAGATTAATATTTTATTCAACAAATATATCTAAAATATGTAATCAATATGAAACATACTGGTGAGATACTTTGCTTTTTTAAATATGGGGTTTTCTCAATCTGGTGTGTATTTTACACTTAGAACACATCTCCATTCAAAGTACCCAAATTTCAAATGCTTAATTTCCACTCTTGGCTAGTTGCTACTAATTTGAACAGTGAAGTTTTAACCTCTTAATAGGCAGAATGACCTATACAAACCAAAGTACATTTCTCACTTTCCACAGAGGTATTTCGATTGCTTACTTTTTATTTTAGGAAGTAATCTTTTATTACTTCCTTTATCCGCCTTAATTCTGGTGCATTAATTGCATGTTATAATCTCCAAGTCATATAGAGTATCACTGGGGATGATAATTGAAAAGTAATAAAAGAATCTTAAAGTAAAACAAAAAAAAGGCAGAATAAAACAAGCAAATAAACAAAAACCCAGCTTTTAGTTCAGTGATGCATAACTGTCCCTCTGACAAGCATATATCTGAGGAAGAGTGCTATAGTGGGTTGAGTCTAAATGAAAATATCTTCTTATGCTTTCCCTGAAAGTGCTTATTCTGCTTTGGAGTTCAACCCCTGCTCTGCTGAGTGGACATTTTGGTTCTGGAAGATAATTAATCAGCACACTCCCTTCCTAATGCTGTTGTATTTGTATTTTTCCATCAATTGTTTCAGTGAGTGGTTCAATAGGAGAATGGGGGAAGACAAACAGGGAGTGATAGAAAACTACCACCTTGGCCTGAAAAATTCTGCTGTAGTTCTTGATAAACCAGAAAAAATTTTTTGCAAGTGAGGAGGTGACCTGTTAGGTATTATTTCTATGTACTATCAAGCTCAATGACAATCTGATAATGATCTTTGCCATCCCTCCCCCTACAAATTAAACAAATATTTAACCCCTTTGTTCAGTTTATAAATCATAGGCTAGGCAGCATTATCTGGGTAGGCATATACACCTGTCTTCTAATTTCTTTCTTTTTTAAAGAAAATTCAACATCTTGTTCATTTTATATTCATTATATTTCTTCATAGATAAGTAATCTTCTGGGTATTTTTCTCAATAAAATGCATGAATATGCAACAAAAGCAGTAATTAATTCAGTGAATTAATCATATCATTATGTTTAGTAGTCAGGCATGTTATATCATTTCTTTGATGTGAATCACCATTGGGAACAATCTATCTTATCTGTCATTGAAATTAATTTTATTAAAAATTAAAAGTCTCCAATCTGTAATAAAGTTAAAGATCAAGGACATGTCTAATAATATTTTATTCACATTGCAGCTGTGCTTTGGCCTTTAAATATTTTACCAGCTTACCAGTGTGCTATTTTCAGATACCAAAACCTACTTTAGGCTCAAATCTCTGTAGAGAAACAACTCAGAAATAATAGTTTATGCTTAAGCCATTTGTTACCAACTATTCAAAATCAAGATATTAATGACTACAGTGATATATTTAACAAGATGATCAGAAATGATGTTCTATAAAAATATAAGGCAGTACTTTATTGCCCATAAAACAAAGTAAAAAACTGCTTTAGGTTTCTAATAAGAGCCTAGAGAAGTCTACTCTGCTGTGATATCACTTGACAACACAAGACTAATTTGAGGCTCTGACTTGGGAAGAAGTGTGCCCCAGAGAGCATTCTTTGAGTATCAATCTTCCCTTTTCATGAGGCAACCCACAGAGAAAACTAAAAAGGCATACAATGACTGCTGGCACTGTTTCAGGTGTCTTTTTAATATAAGCTAATTTCTTGTAAGTCACAATGTTTTAGGGTATAAGAATATTCATTAATTCAACCAACACAATGCAATTTGCCCGGCTGTTTTTCTAGAGATATATAGATAAACCACAGTTTGTACTGTGAAGAGTTTATAGTCTAAGGGAGAAGGTAGACAAATAATAGAACATTTCTAGTTGAGTCCCATAAGTTCATATAATCAAAATTTGAAAATTCACAATTTAGATTAGCAATAAAATTTAGCAACCATTGAATGTTTTCTTTGGGCCAGATACTGTAAGTGACATTCTTCGTGTATTATCTCGATAAGCACAATGCAGTTGATATTATTGTGACTTTTTTACAAGTAAGGAAGTAGAGTTTCAGAGCTCTTAGAAAACTTGCTCAAATGACCAAGCTAATAAAATGATAAATCAATTAATTTTTTGACTTGAGTACCCACAGTCCTGTCTTTTCTATACCTTCTCTCCATGTTATATAGAGGTACTAAGACAGAACATGGAGAGTACCCATTTAGACAGGAGACCAAGAAAAGATTCATTGAAGGGATACAGGATTCATACACAAAATGATTCATAGAAGTTACTATGATATAGTAACTAAAAGATAAACAGGAGTTATCTACCAGTAACTGTGGGAATGGGTGCTACAGGCAGGTAAGTTATTTTAGTGTAGTGCTTCAGTTGCATGGAAGGGGAGAGTGAAGGGAGTACATACGAGAGTAGAAATGAGGAAATAAGTATGAAATTGAGAGCATACAGAGTAAGTCATCTATGGAAATATAAATCAGTTGAAGAAAAAGGGACACTTTTAGGTCATTTTTAAAGAAAGGTATTAATATTGTTTTATCTGAATTTCTAATGTTGGACCATGATGACTAATTATATGTCAACTTGACTAAGTTAAAAGATACCCAGATAGCAGGTAAAACAATATTTTGAGTATATCTTTGAAGATTTTTCTATGAGAGATTGGTATTTGAATCAGTGAACTGAATCAAGAATGTTGCCCCTCACTAATGAAGGTGAGCATTTCAATCTCTCATGGCCTGAAGGAAATTAAAAGGCAGATGAAGGGTGAATTCTGTACCCCTTCATTGGTTCTGTTTCTCCTGGAGATTCCTGACAAATAAAGATGGAAAAATACAGATGATATAGGCTGAATTTATGGAAAAGTTATAAGATAATTTTATGCTAACAGATGAAACATGATTAGAAGGCTTGATTCGAGCCTGACTCTCCCAATACCCAACCAGTCTGCCAGCAGAGGCACTGTTTTCAGCTCAATACTGGTGCCCTTGGCAAACACAGGATATCTGAAATAGGATGTCTTGAAAGAGATAAGATGGAACATGGACTCTTGCAAGCATCTGGACATCTAAAGACACCCAAGCATTCACACCAGATGCCTCAAGGACTTTGCCCACTGAGGCACGAAACATCCAGAGAACTTTGACCACTGAGGTTTACTAAGATCTTCCTGCCTAAGGTCCTTTGCCTTCTTTCAAGCCCTATAAAAAAAGCCCACTTCTCTTTATTCTCTATAGACAGTCTTTCCACTCTCCATCTGCCTGTAACCAGGCACAAAAAAATTCCATGCCATCTTGCCTTTACACAAGCCCAGTGGTCTCAGCTGGTCTCTTTGTCACACCATTCTTTACAATGATGAGCATTTAAACTATTAGAATAATTGAAAGGCAAGAGGTTGCCAATATTCTCTAGGGGAGAAAAAAATCAGCCTATGAGTTAAACTGAATAGGAAATAATGAAAACATAGAGGAGTGCTTGCTTTGAGGATGCTACCAGGAGGTTGCATGGTAAAGTAAAACATCAAACAGGCTTAGGTTTAATCTCATCGTCCTTTTGCTGGTACACTTGGGACAGATGCTGAGATCCTAATTTATAGGGCAAGGAGCAAGAGAAGGACAGGAAATTGGCTTCAGATTCAATAAAGTGAAGGATCCATGGTAGAAAAAAGTAGCAAATAATAAAGTTTTTATAAAGCTAACTTTATTCAGCTTAAAAGAATGCTTTTATTCTGGAAGAATTGCTGATATGTTTTCTGTATTGTATTGTTTTACTTTCAACATATTTTTAAATGAAGTTATGATGACTGCAGATAGCAACTGAGTTTATTTTTTTTCTTTAGGAAAACAATATTTAATTGGTAAAATAAAAATGGAAACCTTATGGCAGTTCTTTAATTTTTAGTTTCTGAATTATATAGATCTATGGTTCCTAAAGTCTGGGAAATGTGCCCTACCCTAAACTTCAGAGAATTTTTAAAAGTTGGTGAAAAATGCTCAACTAATTTTCCAGCCTGTGTTGCAATACATAAGGCTGCCCAGATTTTGTTCTCATGAGAAGACCTGTTTACAAAAGATTATTTGATTGCAAAATAGATAAATAAATAAACAAGTAATTATATAAATAAATGAAAGTATGTCTAAGAAAGGGCATCTTCTCTAAAGATTACAAATTATGATAGCTGCCCTGTTACCATTTCTCTGCAGGAATGGCTGTGAATCTTAAGCTGGTATTTGCCTCTTTTTATCAGAGCTTCAAACAAACCTGACTCAAATGAGTACTAGATAGAGTGTTGGTGAGAAGAGGACTTCAATTAAAGGCTTATGAGCAGAAAAAAAAGGGGCAGATGTTGTGTAATAACATTTGCTTCCGAAACAGTCTGAGGAAAACCTGCAGTCTTTTGATGCATCTGCTGAACATAGCATCTGGAGAAGCTGCCTTTGTATTCAGATATATGCTGACACCTATGGCAGGCAAAATTACATTCATATGATACATTAGATCAGAAACAACATCCTGTTTGAACAAATCCAATCTTTTAGAGGAACTTCCCTTACCTCTTATGTGCTACTTTCTGATCCAATATTTATATTAAATTTGTCACTATCAAGTTTTGGTATTAAGCTTCATCACAAAGAAATAGTTTGCTAAATGGAATAAAAGTTAGCATCAATATTTTAAAGTATAATGTTCATTAACATAATTTGTATGCAAAAACTTTCATAATGCAGCACCCAGCAAGTAATATTTTTGCACAAACCCCATAGTAACAGAAGACATGTTAGAGTCCTATCTACTCCTGTTCATGGCTCCATTTCCATCCTCAGTCTAATATTAAGGAGGCTGGAGTTGTAGGATGCCTTGGGAAATGAAGAGGCCTCGTGTTAAGGTTCCAAAGGCACTAACTGCAGTGGCGACTCCCTGGCAGGAGTTAAACAATGAGTCAATCAAGGATGTCGAGATGTTTTCTTAAAAAAGAAAGAAAGAAAGAAAGAAAGAAAGAAAGAAAGAAAGAAAGAAAGAAAGAAAGAAAAACAACTAAGCTAAAATTAGCAGTGTGATATTTAAATGTAGCTAGAAATTTGAGATCATTTTCCCTACCTCAAGTCTCTGCATGATTCTCATTATGTGGCACAAGATAGCAGCATCTGTATCATTTGAGAGAATAACATACTGTACTCTGGATCTGCATTAACAAGATCTTCAGGTGACTCACATAAATATTAAAGTCAAGGCTCACTGCTGTATCAGATATTTTCCATGTTTTGAATCTCAGGCAATATTAGCATCCAATCCTACATGCTTGGATTATAGGTCCTTGATGGCATGCTACACACATCCTTGGACTCTGAGGTCTCTACCTTAAGAGTTGTGAGTGAGAAACATGTGTGCTGGAAAGTTTAGCTCTGATTCCATTTCACATTTTTCTCTCCTTTTCCCAAGCAAGCTGTAATTACCCCATCATTACAGTTCAATTTTCTTTATGGTGAAGAGTGGCAGGTCGTATCCATCTTTTCCATAAACACAACCTCACCAACACTTGGGATTCTGTCCCAGAGCTCCTTTTAAAATTTTTATATAATCAGATGCTGTTTAACATTTCTGCTAAGAGGTATCCTCATATGTATCCGGGATCATGCTCTAATCACTCCATCCTTATTGCAGAGTCACATTACTAGAACTTTCCCTTGGTCAGCCTGAGACATGATAAAATTTGCAGGGTCCCAGAAGTAATTTGTTGATTTGTCATGACTATATTGTTTGTGACCATCTGCCACCTTAGTAGCATATTAGTAGAATTAATGTCCTGTGAAGACAGCATGTCTTCTCTGGGAGATTTTCTAGGAAGGGGGACTTCTAACCACCATCACTCCTCTGAAGCTTTAAGCACAATGAATTTGAATTAAGTCATTAGAGTGTCAACTCCCATACTCCAGTCTGAGTTGGGACTTCTCTAATGGGTTCTTTTGCTCTGGACTATTTTCTTTCTTTCTTTCTTTTTCTTTCTCTTTCTTTCTTTCTTTCTTTCTTTCTTTCTTTCTTTCTTTCTTTCTTTCTTTCTTTCTTTCTTTCTTTCTTTCTTTCTTTCTTTGTACAGGGAATTGAACTCATGACCTCGCGCTTCCCAGGCAGGAGCTGTGCCACTGAGCTGTATCCCCGGTGCTCTGGACAATGTTTTAAAAGTAGTCAGTGCTACCATCTCCTCCTCTTCTCAGGGAGAATCAAAGCAGGAAGGACAGGAGGATTCCTGCAGGTCTCCTAGACTGAATGAGGTTTTCAAATAGGGTTTTACTCTAAATAGTTCCATTACTATTTGCTCCCAACTTAGCTTCCTTCTCCACAAAGTGGTAGTTTTTATTTACAGTTATTTGCAAAAGCTTCTCACATTCTTAACACCTGGGAAGATTTTTCTTTTTTCTGTGAGCCACAGTTTGTGTACTCACAGCTGCCTCCGTGTTTTTGGCAACTCGTTTAGTTGCTGCTTGGCAACCAGTCTCACATCCCAAAGCATTTGCTGTTTTGATGCTGCGAATAGTTTTTGAGGCCTGAGAGGCTCCTGGTCAGTCTTTTTCACTGTTCCATCTCATCATACTGTCAGTATTATAACATCTTTGTGGTATGGTCGAGCCATAATTTTGTGGCAATGCAGTTGCTAAAATTATCTCCACTTTCAGACAGTGTGTGGTTTCTACAATAGTCTTAGGGCTGCTGCATCACTTTTATCTACAATAGAAGTCTGCCCACCAAGAGTTCTTTCTCAGCAGATAAAACAAAAACACATTTCTGAACAGTCCCAATATCTTGATCAAAGTATTCATATCCATTTCCTGCAAAATCTTTGACTTTAAGAGGTTTGTGTCACTAAATAATGCTTTGACAGGAGCTTTCAGAGTTTTTCCTCTTTATGTTTTAGGAAAATTTGGTCATTGACTAAAAATTTGTAGTCAGTTCCCCTTAGAAACTCTAAAAACTGCTGGGCTTTCTATTTGGAATTGCTAATCAAGAATGCCAAAGATAAGTTAAGAATACCAACACTTTCTTTTGATTTTTAAAGTGTCATTCAGGGCATCAGCACAATCAATGTTATGTAAATTTAGTCTTTATTCATGTTTCCTTCACCTTTCATCCGATAATTTAAAAACGATTTAGAAGGATGAAACACTGGATCAAATCTTGGGTGTTAATTTAGTCAATGCGGATGAGTTTAACACCAGGGTTTAAAATAATACAGGATAAGCTTCATTTTTCACTCATAAATTAGATGTGTTCACCCCTTCAATATTCCATTAAGACATAAAATTCTGCTTTGATTTAGAATGTATGTACATACACACAGCAGAATATTGTGTCCACTCTACTGATGAGATGCACCCATAAAACCTATAAAATTACAGTTTTAAAAATTTCATCAGAGAAGTGAGCTCACAAAGAAACCTAATAAACTAAAATTCAGAAGAAAACAAGCCTCTCTTTAAAAATAGCCAAGAGGCATGGTGGTGCATGCCTGTAATCCCAGAACTTGGGAGGCTCATCAGGAGGATCATTGTGAGTTGGAGGCCAGTGTGGGCTACATAAGCTAGTTCAAGGCCAGCCAGTACTACATAGCAAGAGCCTGTCTCAAAAAAAAAAAAAAAAAAAAAAAAAAGCCCTAAAAAAATAGATTCATATGGGATTTGTCATTGCTGAAGAGGCACGAGGAGGAGTTTGCTGCCCTTGTTGAAGTAAGAGAATAAAAGGTGGACTTTCTGAAAGAGTGCATGTGTGCTGGCATGTCTGAGATTCATGCTAAGAGCAAGGAGAAACTGCACATACCACAACTCTTTCTGGTGGGCCTTGACCAAGTGCATACGAGAAACTAGAGACAAGAGAACTGAGAGACTTTATGCAGCACGTGTGCCAGATGGGCTGAAGGTGGAGCTGAATTAACAGAACTCCGGGTCACTCTGGTCTTGACAGAGAGTAGAGTGATGAGATGAAACAGGATAGCTAGCAGAGAGATTCCCCAGTGAGGCACAGGAAGACATTATTTGTGAGATGAGGCCTGCATAGGTGAATGGAGAAGAGTATCATAGGCTTTGTGTATCTCATACACAATGAGTGTGAAGCAATGGTCATATGCAGCTAGAGACTGGCAAGAAAGAAACCTCTGAGACACAGGTATGTGGGATTTACTGAAATCCAAGGAAAGCTATGAGATCTGAAGAACCCTCAGGCAGCTTCCTTCTCACACTGAGAATAATGCTGGACCTCTGGCTCATGGAGGAAATGTGAAAGAACCCCCTCTGAAGGGAAAGGATGGAGCCCACGCTATTGGAAGAATAATGATCTGTCAAAGACAAATAAGTCCTCATCTTCAAAACCTGTGAATATATAACCTTAGATAGCAAAAGGAACTCTGCCAAATGTGATTAAATTAGGGATATTGAGATAAGAATATTACTCTGGATTATACAGGTATGACCAGTATTATCATGAGGGTCCTTATAAGTGGAAGAGGAAAGCAGGAATGTCAGAGTTTGAAAAAGAGATGAGACTACCAAAGGTTTGGATTAATGAAATTGCTAGATTTGAAGAAAGAAGAGAGCTGTGAATTAAGAGCCAGAAAACAAAACAGATTCTCTGTTAGTCCCTCACAAAGGGATTTAGTCTGCTGACAGTTTATTTTAGCCCCATGAGATCTATTTCAGATTATGACCTCTGTAACTGTACAGTAATGAATCTATATTGTTTATATCATTAAATGTGTGGTATTTTGTTACAGCAGCAATAGTAAACTAATAGAAGCCAGATGAAGTCTGAGAGTAGGATCAGAGAGTTTAGAGAGAACCTCTAAGCATTTGTTAATCTTACACTGAATGTGAAGCAGCCACTGCCTGTTGCTGGGGTTATGGTGTGTGGGGAGTCAGATGCGGGATGGGGGAATCAAGACAATGGAGATCTCCCTCAGATGAAAGCCGATTTGTGGAAGACTGAAAGAAAGGTAGGAGGAATGATAAACTCTTAAGCATCCAGTAGTCAGGCCCTGTGTAGGTGAGAGGTATTCTGTCATCAATTGTTTGAATCTGTGATAAATTGAATCTAATGGAAACTACCACAAAGTCTAATCTTAGTTCTGTGTAAAGCAGACTAAATAATTGTTTTCCCCAAAAAATATGCATCCATTTGCAACTTAATAGTCATGCTTGTCTACGGTCATAAATATTATTTACTTTAACCTTCAATGTTATATTACATATAATTTTGAGACTCAATTTAAAAATTTTGATGAGGGCTGGTGAGCCCTCAGCAGCATACGCACCTGCCTGGCAAGTGCGTATGGTCAGCAGCATACGCACCTGCCTGGCAAGTGTGAGGTCCTGAGTTCGACTCCCAGTATCCACATATGAAACAAGGGCCAGTGATATCACTCAGCTGCATGGGTACCTGCTGGCGTGGGAGGTCCTGAGTTTGACCCCTGGTGCCCACAAAAAAAAAAAAAATAAATAAAAAGTTATGATGAATCTAAAGAAGGAAGAAAATATTATGCTTTGTCAAAAGATATATCAAGGGAGCCCAAATATTGAAATTATCAGATAAGAATTTTAGTCTATAATAAATGCTGTAAAGGATAGCGTAGAAACGGTAGAGAACATGCACGGAAATAGCAAAGAAATAGAAATTATAAAGAGACAAATGCTAGGTACAAGAAACATAGCAAAGATGAAGTTTTTGATGTGATTCTCAATAGATTAGACAGAGCAGAAGAAAAAATTAGTGAATTTGCACACAGGTCAGTAGAAATGACAGAAGCTAAAACACAAAGAGAGAAATAAGTGAATGACTGCACAGTGAATCTGAGACCTGGAAAGGCAATATGAAACAACCTGGTGTGCATACAATTATAGTCCCAGAGGGAGAAAAGAGAAAGAATGGCCCAAAAGAAGTATTTGAATATGGTACATACTGGCTGAATATTTCAATTAATTAAGTATATCAGGCATAGATCTAAGATGCTTAGAAAACCATAAATGAGATAAATACAAAGACAACCATAAAGACATCATAGAAAGACTGTTACAAGTGAAGATAAAGACACAATTTTGAAAGCAGTCAGAATAGGCAGAATATGGTACAGATACAAGGAACAACAATATGACTCATGGCTGATTTCTTATCACAACAGATGGGAGGCAGAAAATAATAGAACAGCATCTGGAAAGCTGCAAAACAGAACAAACCCTCAAAACACAAAAAAACTGTGTGTATCTAGAATTCCATATCCCACAGAATCTTCTTCAAAACTGAAGGCAACACAAAAATGTTTTCGGACAAATGAAAACTGACTTTGTATTTAAAAAGCATACACTACAAAATAAGCTAAGAAATTCCTTGAAATAAAAGAAAATGACTCAGCAGAAAGTTAAGGAACAGAAGACTATCAGGAAAGGTAAATGTGACATGAAATATAGAGACTATTAGAAAAACCTGTGTGTATTATCTTTTTATTTTAAGTCTTTTAAAAGCACTGTTAACTATTTAAGAATACTAGGAATATAACATGAAATTCATGAGTATGGAAAGCCAAAACTATGACAAAATGATATCAAACAGTATGAAGATTGTATTAAAAATTATACTTTTATAAATTTTTTATGTAGGTTTTGAGGGAGTAGAATTGTTTTAAGGCAGTTGGTGATAATTTACTAATGTGTTTTGTAATCTGTTGAACAAGCACTAACAAACCATACAAAGCACAGTCACAAAGTCAAGGAGAGATAAAATGGAATTCCAAAACACACTCACTGTATTTACTTTAAAAATGAAGAAAAAAGAAAAGGAGTAAACATAGCGACCAAAATAAATGCAGTTCCAAACAGGTAAGCTTAATCTAATCATATAATAACCAGGTGAAATTGTCTAAACATCTTAACTAAAAGGCAGAGATGACCGAATTTGATCAAAGAGAGGACTCAAAAGTATATTATTTACATAAACACACTGTACATGTTTCAAAGGTAAGGATGAAAAAATATATATCAAATTAAATTGACATAAATCCCAGTCATAACGACAATATTCCTTCAAATCCATCAAGGAATGTTTTAAAGTATTTGATTTCTTTTATTCACTTTGACTCTAGGTTCCTGCATCTTTGGATTTAATCATGTTAATTAATGTTAATTATTTTATCATCCTCAGCATGCTGTCACCTTTCCCACCATGTTGTATTGCTTGGGGAAATATTCGGATTTCTTTGTTTTTCAAAAGTAGTGCTGTAGGAGGCTAAGGAAAGGTTTTCCAAGGAGAGTGGTTAGCAGTGTTGAATGCTGTTGACAGGCAATCAATGAAGTGTGCGTGTGGGATAGGATAACAAAAGATAATTGGTAACTTTGCAGATGGTAGGGCTACAAACTAAATGTCCTAAAGTTTCTAACTTCCCATGAACTCTAGCTATTTTTATCATCTTTAAATCATCTTTAATTTCTCAGACTACTGAAATGTGCTTTGGCACTATTCACAATGTAAGGTTATTTTTCACAGTAAGCCAACATTCTTTGCTATATAGAAGATTAAAATATAGCGACTGTCAAGTCTCCAAAAGGAGTGAGGGGGTGGAATGCACAGAGGTGACAGTATGCCTAATGGTGGAGAAAGCGGTAGTGGGGTGGGGAGAGGGTAGCTGTGTGTATGGTGGGGGAGGTAACAGCTTGCTATTAGACAAGGTGAACATAACAGAACTGGCTGTGAAGGTGGTAGTGATGTTAGAGTGAGGAGAGGCTGCATATCTAAGGAGATATCGTTAGGGGGACAGGAAATAAACAAGCAAATATATTGAGAACAATATGTGCCAAGAAGAGATTTAAAAATGAGGTATTGAATTAGAATTAGAGGTAGGGGCCAGATGCCTTTTAGTTCAAATTCATAGGCAGAATTGAATTCATTGATAGAATATTTTTCCTTACCCTTTGCTGAGAAGCCCTACAAGCAATGGTGCCCAAGGAGTAATGAGCACAAGAGAGTGGGCTTGTGCCCTCCGTTTTCATGCTTCAGCCTCCCAGGGTACTAGGATTACAGGCGTGTGCTGCCATGCCCAGCAATGATCATTGTTTCTAAATACTCCCTCCACTAAAAGAAACCAGGGCTCCTTAGACAAGTAGTGGGTTCTAGTGCTAGGTCATGGAAAGTACAAATGGAGGATCTTGTGCCCAAAATAAGGCAATGATCAAAGAAGAAAACAACATGCTGAAATAACACAAGAGCTATTCTTTAAAGACATCACACTAGTCAAATCTGGGAAAAATAACACCCACATGTACTTTAAAAAAAAAAAAAAAAAAGAACCAGAATAGTGGTGATAATTCTAGAGTTGCCAGTAGATGCCATGGCTGGAGGATGATTCTAATTATGAAGAGGCTATTGGGATAGTTTTACAGTATCAACTCGCAAACTAATTAAAAATGGAAATATAGTCACTTTATGGTAGAAAAATCTAGCAGCCAACAACTTGCCCAAATGATCAAGGTTAACATAACCAGCAAGGGGATGGGCCAACATAATTTGTCTTCCAATGTCATACCCTGAGAAGAGCACATTACTTCAATTTTATTCCAGCCCAGAATACAACCTGGTCATGAGGAAACGTCAGATGGACCCAGACGATGGTAATTGTATACAAGGAAACACTTGTACTTTCTACAACTGAATGAACTATGAAAGACGAGAAAAGACTGAAGACTTGCTCAAGATTGAAAGATTGAGGAGACATGGCAACCTAATGCAATCCCTGATGCAAGATTGTTTCTTGGACTGAAAATGATGAAACAAACAAACCAACAACAAACAAACCCTCATAACTTGCAGCTAATATCTTTGAGTTGAATTCTGTGATTTCAATGGCAATGTGCAATTATGTTGATTTCCTTTCTGAGAGGACAGAGGAGATGTTTATGGAGATACATACTAGTGACTGGGCAGTAGGTTAACAGTTTTGATAGTGGTTTGTGGAGGAAAGAGAATAAAATGTTAGCAATTTCAGAATCAGAGGAAGTGGGAAGATTTTTCACAGTTCCTGAAATCTTTCTGAATGTTTGAAATTATTTGAAAATAAATTATAAAACTGAGGAAAAGCGACAACTTGCTGAACAATTAAATGTAACTTCCATGATATTTTGTTTACTACTTTTAAATTTGTTAGGGCCAAGTACTCATAAGATAGGGTGAATAAAATAATTTTACATGAAAAAAATCAAGCAGTTATATATGATACAATGATTTAGTGAATATTGTTGTTCCCTGAGCAGGTTCATAGACTGTACAATGAAGATAAAATTAGATGCATGAATATGTATGTATGTATATATTTTAATCTGAAATATTTCATCCTACTTTGGGGGCTTTGAGATTAAAGATGGTGTATTAGAAATGGTTGCTACAAAAACTAAAAAATGAACATTATGAATTTAGAATTCATGGCATGGTGTTTATCCCAGAAAACTGGAATTGAAAACAACACGTTCCAATGATTTAGCACTAGAATAAAGTCTTGCCTCTACATGCGGTATTTTACTTGCAAACTGATTGACCGATTCAGTCAAAGTGGGAGAAATAGTTGTGTTTTCAATGTGAGAGAAAAATAGATGAAAATTAATGGACTCCTCCAAACAATTTGGTTTACTACCTAATACTAATTAATAATGTGACAAATACTTCTCCCCACATATTGATCAAGTTTGGGGGGACATTTGAAACACTGTCACTTATTTTGTTGCTAAAATGACCAAAAATGAGTTAAGCAGTTGCTACCTGAACAATGTTAAAGGTGAAAAGATTTTTTTTGAGGAAAAACAGAACATATGTAAATTGAAAAAGGAATTAGCACTTGACCACAGTCTAGGATATGGAATAGGTAAGATTGAACTGTGTTGGGAAACATGTAACTCAAGACAATTATACTAAAAAAAAATAAGTAAAAAATATAAGACCCAGTATTAAAGAATGAGAATAATAAGCAACCAGTTTTCAAGATGGATATACAAATTTATTAAGTACTTGCTAAGAATATCAGTGATAATCACAAGTATCACTGAAAATGCAGTGTTATATTATTTTAATTAAAACAGAGAAAGCAGCAGTGATGAAGAAGTGTCAAAATGTGAAAGAATTTTACTTAGAATGGAAAAGAAAACCATTCTTGTTGAAAGATCAGGGAAAAATAATTGAAAGGTAAACCTTAACTGTTCAGCCAACAGTTGGACATTAGGGCCCTATGGGGTTAATTCAATATCATGTACAACATTTTCTAAGTGAAATTGATTCATAGTTACAGAGCATGTATTCTGAATTCCTTTTTTAAAATAATTGTTATTGACTGGTAATTGTCTAGCCACATGCTCTGCCTCCAACCTTATGAACAATGTCACTCATCCATTAAAAAATAAGATTTAGAATTCCTGCTCTCCTCACCATTGACAATTAAAACCTCTGATTGAGCATCATCAGACTGCTACTTTAATTGATTGAACTGCTCATCACAGTCCAGCTTGAAGGATAGAGATGCTAAAAATTTGGTCTATGGATTATAGTATCATTGCTATTACCTAGGAATTTGTTAAAAGCAAATTCTTATTCCCTGCTCCGGACATCCTGCCTCAGAAATTCTAGGAACAGGCCCGGTAACCTATAACTTGCTAAGTGTTCCAGGTGCTTCTCCTGCATGTTCAACTTTGAGAATCACGACTGTGAGAAAGCTGGTTTCTTCTGTGTTTCACCTGGATGGTAGAAAAACTAATGGAGGCCTATAACTCCTTGAAAATATTTTTAGTACTTGCATTTTTTTTTTTGTGGGTACCGGGGGGTCGACCTCAAGACCTCACGCGCCAGCCGGCGCCCGTGCCGCTGAGCGATATCACCGGCCCCTTTTTCGTATGTGGGTTCCGGGAGTCGAACTTGGGCCCTCGTGCTTGCCGGGCAGGCGCTTAAGCCACTGAGCCATCTCACCGGCCCTAGTACTTGCATTTATAGGCAATCATGAACATTTCTGTTGAGGAAAGTTCTCTACTGCTTAGACAAATGTACTCTTTATTGTACTTTCTGCCCATGATGTCTGGGTAGTTCTATTATTTTGTTGGACAAGGTGGGAGCAAGAAACGTAATTCAATAAAACTAATACAGAGCAAACATTAAAGCCTGGATTATAAATCCAGGCTAATAGTCTTCAAGGTCTCATTAACATTTCCAGAATGAGTGTTTTCAAAATGAAGAGAAAGTGAGGTTTTGCTGTTCCAGTTACATATTTCTATTTTTGAAAACTACCAATTGCCCCCATAAACAGTGAATTCGCTCTAGCAGTGCTTTGTTGCTTCCTGGATCTGTCATTTTGTACTTCACTGTGGTTTTACCATTTCTTTACTTTCCTTCTTTCATCAAGTCTTTATTTGGAACTGTCTCCAATGAGCCAATTATGCTCACCACTTATTTAGCCCTCCCTCTAGTGGCAATTTAGTGAGTAGATCTAGCATTTACTAGATCTACTCATTTTTTTCCTATACAATGACTATTTGGTTTACACCTATTAGAAATGTATTTTGTACCCAACAATGTCCTAAGAATTTCAGTTCCACTTAAGAAATTAAAAGGAAGGCCTAAGATTTGAAGATAGAAACAAGATCAGAAAGTGAAAAATAAAATTTATTTTAAAAAAGAGCACAAAACACAGGAAGATTATCATTACTTATATCAATATTAATATTGTGACCTTAATATCAGAAGTGATAAATTGTTAAGGTGATAGATATACTATTTTTATTTTAAACTGACCATTATACCATGTATACATGGAAGAAAACAGCATATTATATACCAGAAGTATTTTTCTTTTTTACCTTGAGACAAGATATTTGAAAACAAAAATGTTAGATCTACAGTAATAAAACCCAAATAATCAAGCACATAAAGGATTTTTTCTATCTCTTATAGTAAAAGAATTGTATAAAGTTTATAAATATATGCAATAAAAAGGGGAATAGAGTAGAAACTATTTAATTGAATTTAAATAATTTGAATTCTAGGTTGGTATTTTGTGTATAAACAATTTGATCCCAAATACTTATTTAAATTTTCCTTTCTTCATGTTCTTGTAGGAAAATGTTTAGGAAGATATATCCAATTCTAATTTTGTATTCATGCTCCTTTTCCCTTTTCTTCCTTTCCATTTCCCTAATTTCATTACAGGATATTGCATACTTTGATTTTAAAATAAATAAACCAATTAGTCTGTTTTAGTGAATATTTAAAATAAGTTGTTTTTGTTTTATTTTTGTTTATTTAATGAAAATAAATTTAATGAAAATAACTTATTACCCCAATGCTCTGGAAACCATTTTTCTGGATTAGTGTCCTTGTCCTATCACTTAGGAACTATGTTATCTCAGATGTTCCTTAGTGTTACAGTTTGCGTCTAGATGTCCCTCCAGAGCCTCATGAAGTCATATCTTTTGAGAAGTGGCTGGATCTAGGGTGTGTGATGCTGGGGTTAAAGGTATGTGATTACTAAATTAGTCCACTGATTGGTTGGCTTAGTTCTGGATGTGGGTAATGGGAAGGCCCTCCCTAGATCTTGGTGGCCTGGTACCACCCAAAAGGTGGGTAGCCTGGGTGGATACAAAGGGAGAAAAAGACGGCAGGCCTGCTGCTGCTTCTTTGCTACTTTACTATTTTGTTACCTTCTACCCTGTGTGAACTTCTTCCTCAGTGATGCCCCTTTGCCATGCCACCCTGCCTTAGAGCCAGCCAACTATGAACTGAAACCTTTACAGACTGTGAGCCAGATAAACTTTTCCTTCTCTAATTTAGGGAGTCGGGTATTTTGTTTCAGCAACAAGAAAAAGTAACTAAGACATTTAGTTATTTTGTGTATTAGTTCATCTATACAGTGGGGAAAGCAGTAGTTTCTAGTCCATAGCTTCCTTCTGAAGAATTGTAGGGTTAATACATGAGAAAGGCTAAGATAACTTTTGTAGTGCTTTAAATTCTCAAAAGGTGTTAGGTATTTTTTATGTGACTATATTATTAAGAAAAGAGTGCGGAAAATATACAACCTCAGTGAACTTTATTTTAATTTTAGAATAAGAAACATAAAAATGTTTAAAGATCCTTGTGTGTCTTCAGATTATGTTATATACATTGGTGATGTATAGAGTTAGAAGATTTTTAGTTTACTCTAAAAGCAACTATATAAGTCAATTCTAAGTAGCCAAACCCTCACTGCCTTAGGCTCGTTCTGTTTCCCCAGCTCTGTGTAACTGACATTAGCTCCTGTCTCTCTATATAGACTGCCATGCCAGCCCCCAGTAAAGGAGCCACTGATCTTAACTACAATCAGCAAAGACTTGAAGTTATTTCCTTTGACTTGATAAATAGGGTGGACCAGCTTCTGTGAGGTTTCTCTGTTGCCTTCTCCCTAATGCAAAGTCTACTTTAAGCTAAACAAACCATGAACTTTAAACCAACCAAACTTCAACTTGTGTTGAAGTATAAAAAATCAAGGGGCTCCAAAAATAAGAACCACCTGTACTTTCAGTGTTATCCAAAGTATGTTTATCATATAATCTTCCATCTTAGTATTGGCCAAATTACTTTGCCTATTAACATAAAGACAACCAGAAACTTAAAATTTTAATCTAAATATCCTCCAGAGACTCATATGCTAAAAATTCTGTTGTTTTTATTTTTTTATGCTAGTCATGTTCCTTGGGGCCAGAAACTTCTTGGAAGCCCAGAGGTTTGAACACACTTATTTGCAACTATCACACGGCTGACTTGATTCCTACAACTTCAACTCTCATTTGAATTTCCTAGTCTTCCTATGCCTTTTGGATGGAATAACTTTGTTAATAACATGAGAATAGACTTATAATTTGCCAGGCATTATGAGTGGTCCTGATTTTTTTCTTTCCTCTTTAGGGACTACGTGTGTTATTTGCTTAATATTTAGGCACTTGTAGCCTAGAGCATGCATCTATACTTGGTTCTTTTAGCAATTCAGTCTACATTCCTAGAGACTCCGTGTTGTGTGTATAGTTAATAAGGCCAAAAATAGTGTTTTAGTCACTCCTTATACATTTTTTACACTTTACATCTTCACAGTACCCTAATTACATTAGAAATTTTATTTTACCCTATTCTGTCCTATTATAAAACTACATGCAGATGAACATGCCGACAAAGGAAAATTGAAATTATTCTTGCTGCACAAAACAGAGTACATTATCTTTTGTAAAACCATTTTAATGTAGATATTTCAACAGAAAGTAAAGATAATATCACTTAAAATATCTTAATTCGATGATTGAAAACCTGCAATGTAATGATATTAAGACCAGGCATGGTGACACATGCCTGTAATCCCAGCACTCAGGAGGCAGAGGCAGGGGAATTGCTGCAAGTTCAAGGCCAGCCTGAACTGCATACCAAGACCCTGTCTGAAATAAAACAACAACAACAACAAGATATTAAATAAACTGCCTCTGATCACTAGAGATTAGCAGCAACAAATTGAGTTTACAACCTGGAAAGTTTTAAAAAGGACTTGTTCAATGACAGAATGGACATTCGTTTTAGTTTAAAATTTGTTGTTCTATGCAAGACATCACCCATTTGTATCTTCTGGGGATGTTATTATCAAACACAATAACAACAACACAGTAACAATAGCTACATGTAATTATAGTTCAAAGGGTGAAGGGAAGGAATATTTTCATTTTTAATTAAAAAATGTGAGCCCCTGATAAGCATAAGCAGTTCATCTGCCACTCAGTCCCAGAGATTTAAATCATGGCTTATTTTAATTTAGGGAAATTTAAAATACTAATCCAAGAATTAGAATAGGTCACTACCCAAGGAAACTCACAGGCAAGGGCTAGGTGAAGCTATACCCAGACCAAACCAAACTTCACACGTATTCTTAGGCATTTAGGAAATGTGTAAATATGTATATATTGGAAGAGTCAGAAGTATTATTAGAGTTGAAAATATATAAAATAATGGAATAGAATAAAAATTTCTATCATTGGACTGTCACTGATAATAAAGTAACATGTAAACATCAACCTACTTAATCAAAGAATTTTATCATGATGAAATTAGTAAACTTAGATGACTCTAGTCCAATCTGTCATGACCATTTTAAAACATAAATATGTGTGTGTGTGTGTGAGTGTGTGTATTAATTCACATACTAGGGGAGAAGCTTACCTAGAATTAGTGTGTTATGGGTCATACCATATATTTTATGTTTCATTCAGTAATACTCCTTTAGTTCAAAGGAAACACATATGTATTTCAGTAGTCTTTTGTAGCATTTTTCATATTCATAAAACATAGAGACTATGTCAATGTCTGACTTTAAAAATGACATAGCAAAGACATTATGGTACCATTCAATTAAATATTAGGCAGTCATTATATTATTTATATAGGCTGTATAAGAACATGTAAATGTGTTCATAATGATAAGTGAAAAAAATCAAATACATCTGCTCTGAACATAAAAATATATTTGGACAAAATCCAAAGAAGATTATGCAAAAAAGTCAGTCATTTTCAGTACATGAATAGAAAATATGTAATTTTCTGAGTTATCTTTTATAATATTGTTAAATTAACACTGCTGCAATAAAATTTGTCTAAGTAGATAAATTGGCACCCTATTTGCGAGATTGTTTATGAAAGTTTCAGTCTCCAGCTTGAATAAGATTATATGACAAAAGACAAAAGATTTAGTCATCTTTAAATCTCAAATCCAGTGTTAAGTTGTGATGTTCATGTGAAAATGTATGTCAAGGGGTGTGTGTGTGTGTGTGCGCCTATATACAGCGGTGCTTCGGTTCACTAACAATTCTTTCCATGATTCTTGTCACAAACCAAGTTGGATGAGAACTCAATCAATTTTGATGGTTAGGTTCAATGTTGAACCCATGGGGAAATCCGATTTGGTTCTTGTCCAGTTTGGTTTGCACCTAGAATCATGAAAAGAATTAAGTTCGTGAACTGAGGTACCACTGTATATTAAAAAACATATATATATGTAAAATATACAAATTACATATTTAATTATATAAATAAGGATTAACATAAGAATTTAAAATATTTGAATTCAAACAAGTTCCTATTATTGCTTTATTGACAGTTCATATCTGCCATTCTTGTTATAATCACTCTGGGTGTTGTACCAAGAAATGCTCTGAGCTATCCCTGGAGACTCAATTATTGTGTATGTGCCTTGCCTGTAGTCTGAGTGAGTAGCAGGGCATTGTCTAATGTAATAGAGACATATTTTCCTTTAATGACTTTCAGATAATATGGGATATAAATATCAGAGTAAATTGCTTCTGAAACTGTTATTGTCTGTTTCTTTTTTGCAAGAATCTTTTGGTTTATGTACTGTACTCTGAGGAACTGCTTTGAAGATGATGATAAGCAGTGTATTAACTATTTTATTCTCTTATTTTGTTATGAAATTTTGTTTTCATTTTTTCATGAAAAGAAAAAAGGAAAATAATTGATTTATAAAAATGCATGAATATGAAAAATATTCTACACTAACAATGTGAAAACTGTTATTCATAAGCTTAAAAGCTTTTAGGAACAAGTATGAAATCTCAACCTTCTATTTCATCTCTTATATTCAAGCATAGTATAGGAAATACATTAAATCTCAAGGTGATATGGGCCCTTGATGTTTTGGAAAGAGCACACTAATAGGAAATACTGCTATTGTTTCCTTTTTCTTTAATTTTCTTATTAATTTCAAAATCTGAGATGTCTCAGGAAAATCACATGTATTACAAAAGCAAAAGCATGACACACACTAAAAAAGGAATGGAAAATTACAAGAGAATAAAAAAAGTTAACAAAAATTTCTTGCTAAAGGTGTTAGGCTGAGTTATTACTAAATCTAATTCCGAATGAACCTATTTCAGCTTTCATGCCACCCAATCTTTCCATATCTTAGTAAATTATAATTTGCTTATGCCCAAATCTTATCACCCTGATCCCTCTCTATCACATTACAGTCAATGAATCAGCCGATTCTCTTAGATTTACTTTCAGAATCTGTCTACATGCTATTTTCCTCAGCTTCACAGTTGCCCCTTCCCCCTCCAAGACACTACTATTTTAACTAGATTGTTTTCATAATCTTCTAATTGGTCTTCCTGCTTTCATACTTGCTCTCCTGCAGTTTGGTTTCATCACAGCCAGTAGACTGACCCCGCTAAGCATGGAAAAGGTCAGCGCACTCCTTCTTACGGAACCTCCCATGGTGCTAGGTGTAATGAGCTATAGGGCCCTAAGTAATTCAGCCCCTAGTCTTCTCTTTCCATTAACCTTTTTCCAGTTTTTTATTAGTACAAGTTTGCAATACCTATTGATCACATTCATCATACAGAATTTGTACCTGTACATAATATATCCTAATTCTTCTTCTTCTTCTTTTTTTTTTTTTTTTCTCTTTACGTTGTTCTGATTTAGCTCCACTGAATTCTTTGCAGTTCCTCAAATCTACCAGGCATTTTCACACCTCAAGAGTTTTGTTTCTTCCATTCCTTTTGCCTGGCATGCTGTTCTCCAGAGAATTACATAACCTGCTCCTTCATGTCCCCTCTCTCAACCTCTCCTTTATTTTTGTTTTGCTCTTTCCTACTTCTATACCTTAATTTTAAACTGCAGGCTCTTTAGTGACTAAAGAAGGAAAATAACATGTGAATAAATATTTTCTTTTTTAGATTTTTAACTGGTATTTTCTCTGTGCCACACATGTATTTCTGTTATGCCAGGCAAAACAAACAAACAAACAAAATTACTGAAAGCTCCTTTCCTTTTATGAATACATGAAATATGTTATGAAGAAATCTTGCATCCTCTTTCAATAGCTGGGAGTGGTCCCAGCCTCTCTTCAGATGGACAGTCATTGATCTAAATATTCCAAATCACAAGGTCTATTTCTTTCTCGTATCTCCTCACCTACACCTGCTCTGTACTCTTGGGGGAAGTGAAATTCCTTTGTGCTTTTGGTTAGAAAACTGCCTTCTCATGAGCATTTTGACCTTGGGGTTGACTGGAACCCACCTCTGATTTCAGTTTTCTCTGTGAGAAAAAAGTGTTGAGATGAATTGTTTAAACTGATCCTATTTTAGATCTTGATTATGTATTGTAAGGTTGGAAAGATCATTACAGATTTGTTGTAGATAGTGTTCTTTCAGTTTATGTACCTTTAGTGTGCTCAATATTGAAGCAGTACCCTCTCAAGCTGTTTTCTTCATCCTCGTAGAGGTGTCATATGCCTTTTTCTGTTACATGTGCTTACATGGAAATCTTACAGTTAGCAGCCACTCAGCTTAGCTCCACAGTAGATGGGATTTATCTATTTTCTTTGCTGTTTTTAAAGAATAATTTGATGAACAGATATTTGGGCTCTCCTTCAAGAAATAGAGAGTTGTAATTGTAAGTGTGATTCTTGGTAATATCACATGAATGAAATTAAAAATTCTTTCATAGTAAACATATTGTTTTATGTTTCAGAAGATTGCTTTTATGTTTCAGCAGATTGCTTTTCAGAACATCATATGCCTTTCTGTAAGTTTCCTTTGTTTGAACATCTCCTTAGTATGATAAAGAGGACTTGTATCATGTGGAAATTCTTATAACAACTGTCCCCCAACTTAAACACTTCGGCATAATCCTTAAAGTACTTTGCCACATGACAGTGTTATTATGTCACTGAGGTTCAAACTCTGAGAAGTCCAAACCATTTCAGTTTCTAATTATCTCCTTCTGTTATAGAAAGTAAAATATATATTGTATCCCTTCATATATTTGTCTGAATATATTTGTCCCTTTAAAATTCATATGCAAGGGGCCGGTGAGATGGCTCAGCGGCGTAAGCGCCTGCCCGGCAAGCGCGAGGGCCCGAGTTCGACTCCCGGAACCCACATACGAGAAAAGGGCCGGTGATATCGCTCAGTGGCACGGGCGCCTGATGGTGCACGAGGTCCTGAGGTCGACCCCCCGGTACCCACACACACACAAAAAAATTCATATGCAAAAAAGCATAATCACCAGTGTGACAACTTTAGAAGGGTGGGAAGCTTTGGAAGGTAATTGGATGAGGAAGTGGTGCCCTGATAAAACAGACCCTAGAGAACTTATCACTTCCAGCAGTAAGCATATGGCAATGTTATGCAACCTCTGCAAGAGCAGGCCTTGCCAGACACATTTGCTGGCAATTTAACCTTGGATTTCTGAGTTTCCAGAACTATGGGAAATGAATTTCTATTGGTTATAAGCTGCCCACCTTAGTATATTTTGCTGTAGGAACTTGAATGTATGAAGACATGTGAGCTAGAAAATTGCCTTATTTTACTTGTTTACATATAATAATTTAATTATTTTATCCTGCTTACTGAGTTTACTTTTATCAACAGTTTACTTTTATTGATAGATACTAGTGAAAGTCTACAATAAATACCAAGCTATAAATGAATGTGTAGCCCAGTACAAATGTTCTCCTGCATTTTTTATGGTAGGACTGTTATGTATTGTAGAAAATCTGAACTCATAGATGTTTATGGGATATTGTGATAACCCATGCTGTATCTCATTGGTGAGTGATTCCGACAATCCTGCAACAGCACTGCCTGAGTCGAATGTTTTATTTCCCTCCTCCTCGGGGTAAGGCTCTTTATCTATCACGATGCACTGTTTAAGTTTCTCTGCTCCCTCTGGGGCTGCAGTGATTGGCTGAGAGAAACACATTTCAAGTTTATATCTAGTTTCACACTTGATATCTCTATTTGGATTCCATATAGAAATCTCAAAGTTCAAATGACGAAACAGAACTTTGTCTTGCTCTTGTCTCTAAATTGTCTTCACTATCTCACTAAGGAAATGCTGCTGCTGTTCAAATCGTAAAAGGCAAATCTTAGACCTTTTCAAAAGAGATATAATTTTTACTTTGTTTGGTCCCATTGCCTTTGCTTCATTGCATAATGTTATAGTTATAATGCTCAGTACTAGAATTTCTATCATTCTTGGTCTAAATTTCTCACCAGGAGAACTCACCTACTTCTATGTCTTTAATAGAATCTATTTTTCAGCTATTTTTTTGTTTCCTTCCTAACTGATATCTACAGTGTACACAAGTTCCCATGGCTGTACTTTCCCTGCATTTTGTTTAAACTACATCCTCTACTATCTCTTTTGAGGTCTACCGCAATAGCCTCCTTACTGGTCTTCCTAATTTTACTCCATTTCTTTTTTTTTTTTTTTTTTTTGTGGGTACCGGGGGGTCGACCTCAGGACCTCGCGTGCCCGCAGGCGCCCGTGCCACTGAGCGATATCACTGGCCCCCTTTTTCGTATGTGGGATCCGGGAGTCGAACTTGGGCCCTCGCGCTTGCCAGGCAGGCGCTTATGCCGCTGAGCCATCTCACTGGCCCATCCATTTCTAATAAAATTCATTCTCTATCACAAGAAATATTCTTCAGAAAATAAATCTGGCAAATAATAAGTTATATTACTCTCCTTTTTGAAAATCACCAATGGTTTCTCATTACATGCACAGTAAAATCAAAATTCTTTATTCTGATCCATGAAGTCTTGTATGATCTGGCCTTTGCATATTTTGCTAACTTAATTCCTTTTTTTTTTTTTGTGGGTACTGGGGGGTCAACCTCAGGACCTTGGGTGCCTGCGCGCCCGTGCCGCTGAGCGATATCACTGGCCCCTTTTTCGTATGTGGGTTCTGGGAGTTGAACTCGGGCCCTCGCGCTTGCCGGGCAGGCGCTTAAGCCGCTGAGCCATCTCACCGGCCCTGCTAACTTAATTTCTTACCACTCTTCTCTTTGTTCTTTAGCTTTTGTCATAGTGGCTTTCTTTCTTCTGTTAAACTATGCCAAACCTGCTTCTAGTCTGAACTTACTCATTTCTTTGCCAAAAAAGCCTCTGATTCTAGACAGAATATTTCCTTCTTTGTCTTTGGGCCACAAATCAAATGACACTTTCTGAATGAGACAACCAATGTAAAGTAACTCATCCATCTTTACCTACATCCATGACATTGTGTATTGCTCTGCTGCGTGTGTGTGTCTGTGTGTTTACAATATTATGAATTATTTTATTTTCTGTCAAAATACTCTAGAAAGTTAGTACTGTACTAAAAGTTCAGGCACTTTGTACGTCTTCTTCATTTATCCATACAAAGAACCCACAAGTTGATCTGGCATAAAGTGGGCACTCAATATTTAGGTTTGAGTGAATTAGTGAAATGTGTATTTCTTTGGTGATTGATCCTCACATTCTTTATTTTGTCATTTTCATTTTAATTACACAAATTCAATGTCCATATAACATTAGTCGTTGCCTCCAGTTTGTTGAGTTTAACATTCAAAAATAAGCTGCTTGTGCATTGTACCATCAGTTTGGAAAGACTCTCGAGTACCACTTTTCGGGCTTACAGGTATCAAGGTGCATTGTGACTGTGATGGGCGTGAGTCAGCAAAGGGGAGATGCACTGATGGCAGGCGATGGAAAATGTTTTCAGTCTCTGTTGATGGCTACAGGTAGCGTCATAAAGAGTTAGCTTCCCCATGTGTTCTGAAAATTTACATAATCTTTTGCTTTGTGTCACACCTGCTTCAGATCTATGACTCTTCCAACTTAGTTCCCAGACAACTTACCCCGCAATATCTCCCAGGCATTCAGGGACCTACTACACTGTTGGAAGCTCCTGACCCCATCCTAGTGATCTCTCAGGTTCACGTTCATTTCATTCCTTTGTCCGGTCAGAAACTACAAGGAGAACAGAAAAACCACTAAACAAGAAACCCAATTGTCCTCTTGTTTTCTTCATAGTCAGACTTGTGGATCCATTAAGTTCATAATCACAAATCATTACAGTGTAGTTCCTTTTTCCTGAAAAATGTATAAAAGGAGCTACTTTTGTCTTACATTTCTCTAATGCAGCAAAATCAATAAAGAAAAATAAATGTTATGTTTCCATATTAAAACCGGTAAAAACTGATAAAAGTTGCTGTATACAGCTTTTAAAAAAATCCTCCCTCTTCCAAGTGGAGGAGTGGGACAGAGTAGAACAAATGGGTGAGGAGAAAGATTATTTAGTTCTGCCCTCTCGGTGGAGGGCATATTGCACAGCTGTTTCATAGACACTGTAAATCAGCTCTTCTTGTCCCATGGTGAAGTTGAAGAAGCAGTATTGGATGATGTTGATCTGATCAGTACAAAATAACATTCATAAAGAGCTTAAAAATTCTGATCTACAGGAAGCCTTGAAGCAGCACATTTAAAATGATCCTGCATTTTCTAATTCAGATGATGAGCAAGACAAGGCAAAACAGACAGATCAGCAGTTCTCATTTTCTTCTTTCCCTGAGGGTCACCAAGAGTGAGACTAACCCTCTCAGAAATGGATTCTACCTGGAGCGTGATGCCACAGCGCATTACATCATGGTAAATAGGCAGAACCCTTCCCAGGCATTTGTTTTAATGATAACACCAGCGCAGGTGCTGCCATTCAACACGGCATTCCTTGGGAAGTTAAATCAATATGGGTATTAAGATGCTTTCATTGGGCCGGTGAGATGGCTCAGCGGCGTAAGCGCCTGCCTTGCAAGCGCGAGGGCCCGAGTTCGACTCCCGGATCCCACATACGAAAAAGGGGCCGGTGATATCACCTGAGGTCGACCCCCTGGTACCCACACACACACAAAAAAGATGCTCTCATGTAGATTTTCACTGATTTTTAAATAGCTCCTATTTTTTCTCCAAAGGAAACCTAGGAAATATGCTTACAGAATAATTTACATTACTGGTCCTTGGTCATACAGTAATTGCATTCAAATTGCACAAGGAATTTGAAAAGACGTAGTTTTGCATCAGGGATTATCTTTAGCCCTTACTTATTGCATGGTCGTAGCCAAGTCAATGAACTTTGCCGAGTTCTAGTTTCCTTATCTATGATAATGATATTACTAATTGTTATGCAGGGTGGACATGAGAATTAAACATAAATAATATCTCCTTTCATGCTAAATCATCATACAAAATCATTCATGACTTTTACTTCTGTTATCACAATTGATATCCTGTAAGTAACGTTTAGTATCTATAGTTGCAGTCCATGGTGTACAATGTGCTAATATTGTGGGAAGATCACTGCATTTCCTTCTTGGTACGGAAATGCTTCTGAGCATCATCTAGACAAAGCTCTCATTCACAGATTCAGTCTTCTCTGCAAAATGCACACCAGCTAAACACTTGAACTACTTCAGTGACAGGAAACTCACTACTTCAGAAGATTTCAATAATTTGTCACCCTTGACTGCTAGGGGAGCCATCTTCATCAGGGAATGAAATCAATCTTCCTATAACTTGCATTCAGTTATTTTAATACTAGTCCTGTGGTTTGTATATTCACCTTGTTTCATTTTAATATTTCTAATATAGAGCAAATCTTTTTCACACACACATATATATAATATAATTTGAAATTTTAGGGAGACATTATATTTATTTCATACTTTATTTTACCAAGTAAAACTTGGTAAGACAACCCCGTTTTTATGTTTTCCATGGCAAACTGAAGAAAAAGATGGTGGTCTGCTGAATAATTTACTCACTCCCATGGTTGGCGTAGTCATTGTGTGTGAGTAAGGAGTGCACATAAGGCAGTTACACTCGAGGACTGCATGAATCAAAGGCTTGGAAAAACACCATCTTAACGCTAACAGTGCTACTCTGGGGCTGAGATACAAGTTGCAGCGCTTATGTATGACATGGTAGCCAGGTGACGGAAGAGCCTGTAAACACCGTGATATCATTTTATTTATGCTATAATAAGCATCATTTTATTTATGCTATAATGTTGATTGAATTATGTTTGCATATTTGACCGCATAGCTAACTTTGTGACTTGAAGCAAATCATTTTAGGGAATCTGTTTCCATCTTGGAAGTCAGAGACAATGGTCAAATTGAAGTGATTGTTAGCACCTAAGTTAGATGCAGGTTAAACGACTTATTTGGGGAACAGTAATATATCTCAGACTATCACTACCCAAATAGATATTAATTAATGGCATTGCAATTATTGGACATTTGCAAGTGCTTGATTCCTCAGATTTTTTTTTTTTGCAAATTAAGCCAAATAGAATCTATGTTTGATAAATGGATTTAAAATGTAGTATAGATCCACAATGGAATGCTATTCAGTCCTAACAAAACAAAATAGGTAATTCTGTCATTTCAATGACAATATGGATGACACTAGAGGACATAATGTTAAGTGAAATAAGCCAAACCCAGAAATATAAATACTGTATGATCTCACTTATAAGTGGAACCTGAATTTGGATTTTCTTACATCACAAGGTATTATTCCGTCATATGAGAAAAAGAAAGTCAAAGTTCTTAGTACTGGAACTTGCTGAGTTTATATGGTTAGTGAAGCAGATGCATGACTGGTTAATGTCAAAATCATTATAAAACACTGCCTCCTCTACAAAATATTTATCTATATATAATTTATGGTAACCCTGCTAAATATGGTTTATGCATAGAAGTGATTTAATTTTTAATGTCTATAGCTCAACTAAACTTTATTTGGTCGCAACAACCAAAGTGTGGAATACATTATTTCTGCCACAACCTTCACAGTACAAAGAACCCTTCCATCAAAGTTCCTGACATTGTTCTAAGTGAAGAAGGCATAGAAATAATAAAAAACAATACAAATTACTTTTGTACAGTCCTGTATGGAAGACAAAGAGGAATCTTTCAAAAGCACAGTTAATTGCATTTCTACTGCTTGTTAATTTGAACTATACCAAAACATGTAAAAAAAGAGAAGTGGCACAGATTTTTCAAAGTAAAATAATTTACTTTATTCATTCTCTTCCATTCAGTATCAAATTTTAAAGATATAATGATTTATGCTTCATGTATTTTAGACATCTTGTTTACTGGATGGATATTTATAGCAGTTTATTCAAAAAGCATTATGGAGGTGACATTTTAGTGCCTCTGCTTTCCGGAAATGTACTTTAGTAAAAATTATGAATATATTAAAATTTAATACTATATTTGACTGTGGTAGTGAGTTCAATAGGAAAAAATCCAAACTAGATAATACTTCAAAGTTAAATTGAAGTAAATAGCTTTTCATAAGTTGTACAGTACATACAGAGTGTATGATTTTTCTTTTAATTTAATTCACCTATACTTAATTCCCTTCTTGGCAGTGGGAGCGATAGAAATAAATTAATAGAAGAACTGAATAAAACAACATTTATCTTTTTTTTTTTTTTTTTGTGGGTACCGGGGGGTCGACCTCAGGACCTCGCGCGCCAACAGGCACCCGTGCCGCTGAGTGATATCACGGGCCCCTTTTTCGTATGTGGGATCCGGGAGTCGAACTCGGGCCCTCGCGCTTGCAAGGCAGGCGCTTACGCCGCTGAGCCATCTCACCGGCCCTATCTTTGACAATTAATACAGTCCAACTGTTCTTTCTGGGTTAAATATGCCCTTATTTTAAATGCAGGCCAGCAGAGAAAAATATATTGTCTCTTCCTTTCAGCATTTTACTTTCGGACTTTTTTTGTCCTGTTTTAAAAGGGTCTCAGATATGTGACTCCTGATTCTATTATTTCTATAATAAAATGCTAAATCTGGGTTTGTGTGATATTATGAATCTAGATATACAACCACATTTGCTCAAGCTCCTATTAAATTCAGCCAACAGCAACCTTATCATTAATGCTTTAAAATAAAAATGCAGCCAGCCTAAAAATGCATAAGCATCTTGTGTGTATAGCAAAACTTAAATATAGTATAAATATTGATAAGAGTAATATAAAGCAAGCTGATTTTTTTTTTTTTGTGGGTACCGGGGGGTCGACCTCAGGACCTCGCGCGCCAACAGGCACCCGTGCCGCTGAGCGATATCACCGGCCCCCTTTTTCGTATGTGGGATCCGGGAGTCGAACTCGGGCCCTCACGCTTGCAAGGCAGGCACTTATGCGCTGAGCCATCTCACCGGCCCCAACAAGCTGATTTTTGACAGGCAACTTTAACACTTCATTTTCCATCTTCGATATCACTACTTTTGAATATCTATGAGAAGATTATTTTTTCATTTCTCAATTTAACTAATTCAATTTCTTTAGAGGTACATAATGATACATATGTTCCATACAGTACGATTTACTTAAATTCAATTTAAAATTTAATCTATAGTATTAAATTCAAAACAGTGAAATACAGTGTTCAAACATAAAAGTATTTTAAACAACAAAGGAATATAGAAACATACTTATGTAAAATTATGCAAATTACATTATAAGTCTAGTAATATATATTGAATTTCGTGTTTGAAATATAGATAATTACTCTTAAAATTCATAGTTTTTATGAGAAAAGACTAATTCCTAAATTTGTAAAAATCATTAAATTTACTTTATTAAAACCTTTTTTTATCAGCAAATTATTTAAGAATAATTTTGGAACCTAAATTTATAAATATAAATTAGGAAAAGGCAAGAACTTATGAAGAAGCCTTATGCTATTTTTATATATTATTTTCTCATTGAATGAATACCTTTGTAAAATAAGCAGTAACCTTTTATAATTTGTGTGTCACTTTTCATGGTTTCAGTGGCTTCATCATGGGATTCCCACTTTAAAAGTTAACATTATATTCTCTACTTATTAAAAAAATCTTGCACAGGTCTTAAGATAGATATTATGGAAAAATTGCAAAAAAATTCCCTGCATTTTTCTAGCATTTTATTTATTTATTTATTTAGTTGGTTAGCTTTTTGAGACAGGGTCTCTCCAGGTAGTATGGGCTGGCCTTGAACTCACTATATAGCCCAGGCTAGCCACAAACTTATGGTGATCCTTCTGCCTCAGCCTCCCGAGTGCTGGGATTACAGGCATGCACAACCATGCCTGGCTTTCTAATATTTATCTTTGGTCTTTATTCTGACTTGAGATTGAGACAGGCAGATTCAACATGGCTGAATAGAGAAGAAGCAGAAGGCACCAAATCATCAAGAAGATTATACACCATCAACAAGGAGGATTCATCCCAGGGATGCATGGATGGTTCAACATATGCCAATCAATACATGTAATATGCCGTATCAATAGAGCCGAGGACAAAAAATGAAATGATCATCTTAATAGACACAGAAAAAGCATTTGACAAAGTCCAACACCCATTCATGATAAAAATCCTAAAGAAAATTGCAATGGATTGTCTTTATCTGAATCTGATAAAAAGCCTTCTATGACAAACCAACAGCCAACATAATACTAAATGGTCAAAAACTGAAAGCTTTCACTCTAAAATCAGAAACAAGACATGGATGTCCACTATCACCATTCCTATTCAATATGGTTCTGCAAACATTAGCCAGAGTGATCAGACAAGAGAAAGAAATAAAAGGAATAAGGATAGTAAAGGAAGAAGTTAAATTGTCATTACTTACAGATAACATGATACTCTACATAGAAGACCCCCAAAACTCCAACAAAAGACTTCTAGATTTAATAAGCAAGTTTAGTCACATACCTGCATACAAAGTCAACACTCAAAAATAAATAACAAACTCATTGAGAAAGAAATTAGGGAAACCACACCTTTTACAACAGCATCCAAAAAAATTGAAATACTTAGGAATCAATCTAATGAAGGAAGTAAAAGACTTTCACATTGAAAAATACAGTTCTCTGAAAAAGGAGATAGAAGAGGATATTAGAAAATGGAAAGATATCCCTTGTTCTTGGGTAGGAAGAACCAACATAGTGAAAATGGCCATACTTCCAAAATTACTATGCAGATTTAATGCAATCCCAATCATAATACCATTAGCATACCCCACAGAACTAGAGAAAATGTTTCTAAAATTCATTTGGAATAAGAAGAGACCTAGAATAGCAAAAGGAATTCCAAGCAACAAAGGCAAGGCAGGGGGCATCACAATCCCTGACTCGAAATTATACTACAGAGCTACTGTGATAAAAATACCATATTGGCAAAGAAAAAACAAACAAACAAAAAACAAAACAAAACAAAACCAGACCTGAGGATCAATGGAACAGGTTAGAAGATGTGGAAATAACTACAGACATACATAGCCACCTTGCTTTTGATAAAGAGATCAAACACCTTCACTGGAAGAAAAATAGCCTCTTTAATAAATGGTTCTGGGAAAAATGGTTTTCCACATGCCAAAGACTAAAAATAGACCCATATCCCTCACCATGTACTAAACTAAAATCAAACTGGACCAAAATCTAAATATTAAAGCAGAAACACTAATTCTGCTGGGAGAGAGTATAAGTAGAAATCTTAAAGACAGGTGTAGGTAAAAACTTCATGACCAAAATTCTGATTGCACAGGGAACATTACAAAGAATCAACAACTGGAATCTCATCTTATTAAAAAGCTTCCTCACAGCAAAATATATCACAAACAGAGTGAAGAGACAAGACACAGAGTGGGAAAACATTTTTACCAGTTGTTCCTCAAAGAACTAGCACCTATAATATATAAAGAACTCAAAAATATCAGAAACCCCAAATTTGAAGACCCAATCCAAAAATGGGCGTCTATGATGAATACACACTTGTCAGATGAAGAAGTACAAATGGCAAATACATATATGAAAAGACATTTTAACATCACTGGTCATTCGAGAAATGCACATTAAAACAACACTGAAATTCCATCTCTTTCCAGAAAGAGTAGCTATCATCAAGAAATCAACCAATAACAAATGCTGGAGGGGCTGAAGGAAAAAAAGAATCCTTGTCCACTATTGGTGGGAGTGTAGACTGGTGCAACCACTGTGAAAATCAGTGTGGAGAGTCCTCAAAAAGCTAAAACTAGAGGTCCCTTTTGATCCAACTACTCCCCTTTTTCATATCTTCCTGAAAGAATTAAAAGCATCATACCACAGTGATATACGCACATCCATGTTTACAGCAGTACAGTTTGTAATAGCTAAATCTTGTAAACAGCCCAAATGCCCATCAACTGATGAATGGAGGAAGATGTGTTTTTTTTTTTTTTTTTATATACAGTGGAGTACTACTTAGGCATAAAGAAGAATAAACTTGAGACATTTCTAGATAAATGGATGGACCTTGAGACCATACTTAAGAAATATATTGGAGGCTGGTGAGATGGCTCAGCGGCGTACGCACCTGCCTGGCAAATGCGAGGGCCCGAGTTCAACTCCCGGAACCCACATACGAAAAAAGGGCCGGTGATATAGCTCAGCGGCATGGGCGCCTGCTGGCGCGCGAGGTCCTGAGGTCGACCCCTGATACCCACCAAAAAAAAAAAAAAAAAAAAAGAAATATATTGGACATGCATGTAAATATTGCATTGTCTCTCTGGAGTGAGAAACCAGAAGTGTAAATAAGGATGAAAATATATAATAGATTGTGAAATAGGAAGAACTTGTTCAAATGGGAAGGAGAGCTAGGGAGGGGGAAGGGGAATAAGGGAGGGGGAAGGGGAAAGGGAGTAAGGGAAAAGAAAAAATGAGAAAAGAAGGATAAAATGGAAACAAAACTTTTGTAAATAGAAAGAGGGGGAGAGGGGTTGAAGGGAGAGTAGAGGAATGGGAGAAAAGAGGAATCAAGATATATTATGTACAGGTACAAATTCTATATGGTGAATGTGATCATTATCTATATCTAAATTGTACCAATAAACAATTTAAAAAGATAGAGAAAATAATCCTTTTTATATAAAATTTACATTTTTCTCATATGTTTTGCTCTTTTTAATTTAAATTAAATATAAACCTGTTCTTAAGTTATTGAAGCATTCCACCGGCACAATTTAATGGTTACTTATTAATTTATCAAATGAAACGTCAAGTCAGTGGAATTGTTCATTATTTCCATTCCTGAATTCAGTAATTGAATTCATCTTCATTTTTCTTACTCATTCAAGCTAAGGGATTCAATTTTATTGAACTTCTCAAATGTATCATTTTTAATTTCTCTGATTTTCTTTGTTCTTTCTATGCTCTCTTTCATTAATCTGTAAACTTTTTTTTTTTTGTGGGTACTGGGAGTCGACCTCAGGACCTCACGCGCCAGCAGGCGCCAGAGCCGCTGAGCGATATCACCGGCCCTTTTTTCGTATGTGGGTTCCGGGAGTCGAACTTGGGCCTTCGCGCTTGCCAGGCAGGCACTTATGCCACTGAGCCATCTCACCAGCCCACTCTGTAAACTTTTATCATTCATTTCCTTTGCTTACTTTAATTTTAGTGTTCTATTCTTTTCAAAAGTTTCCTAAGTAAAGGACTGTTTATTATTTACAATCTGTCTTCATTTTTAATTGAGAAATTATCCTCTAAGTACTACCTTTGCTGAATATTACAGGTCAAGCATCTCTGATCCAAAAATTCCAGTTCTGAAATGTTTCAGAAATCCAAGTACACTGGTGTTCAAAAAGTTTCAGATTTCCAAAGTATTTAAGATACTGAATATTTCAGGTTAGGGTTACTCAATTGGTAAGGTTTAGGTAAATATTACAAAAGCCAAATAAAATTTCCACATATGAAACACTTCTGGTTCCAGGTATTTTAGATATGAAGTAGTAAACCTGTATACATGTGTATACATGTTGTATTTTTTTTTTTCATTAATACCCATGCTTTGAAAATTTCCCATGTGATTTCTTCTTTGATTCTTTGGTTATTTAGGTGTATCTAATTTTCAAAATTTTCTTCTGTTCTTGATTTGTAATTTAACTCCATTTTTCAAAAATTTATTTATTTATTCTAAAATTAATTTTATCAGTACTTTTTTGATATACATAATTATCACATTCATCATAGGGAATTTATACCTTTATATATTTTGATTCTTCGTTTTTTCCCATTACCCCTCCCCTCCCTTCAATCTTTTCCCTCATTACTTACAAAAGCTTTGTTTTCATTTTCTTCTTCTATTCTGTTTATTTTTTTCTTTTCCATTCCTTCCCTTTCCCCTCCCTTCTGCCTTGTTCCCTTTCCCATTTGAATATTTTCTTCCCACTTCCCAATATCTGTTATCCATTTTGGTCCTTATTTATGCTTTTTGTTTCTCACGTAAGAGAAGCAATGCAATATTTAAACATGTGTCCAATTTATTTCACTTAAAAGCATGGGCTCAAGATGCACCTATTTACCTAAAAATGGCTCAAGTTTATCCTTCTTTACAGCAGAGTGCTACTCTGTTGTATATAAAAACAACAATTTCTTTATCCAGTCATCTGTTGATGGACATCCGGGCTGTTTTTAAGAGTTAACTACTACAAATTGTGCCACTATAAACATGGGTGTGCATTGATCACTGTGACATGATGCTTTTAACTCTTTTGAAGGGGAAGAACTGAGTCAAATAGAACCTCTAGTTTTGGTTTTTGAGGAATCTCCATACTGATTTCCACAATGGTTGCACCAGTTTACACTCCCAGCAATAGTGGAGAAGGGCTTCTTTTTCCCCATAGTCCTACCAGGATCTGTTACCAGTTGATTTCTTGATGATAGCCACTCTTTCTGGAAAGAGATGAAATCTCAGTATTGTTTTAATGTGCATTTCTTGAATGACCAGTGATGCTGAACATTTTTTCGTATATATTATTTGCTATTTGGTCTTTTTCATTCGAAATGTGTCTACTCATTTCGGTGCCCATTTTTTGGACTGGGTCTTTAAATTTTGGGGTGTCTGATGTTTTTGAGTTCTTTATATATTGTGGATGTTATCCTTTGTCTGAGGAATAACTGGTAAAAATTTCCCATTCTGTGGGTTTTCTCTTCACTCTGTGATATCTTTTGCTGTGCAAAGTCTTTTTAATATGATGAGATCCCTGTTGTTGACTCTTTGTAATATTTCCCGTGAATTGGTTTTTTTTTCAATAAAGTCTTTGCCTACACCTATATCTTCAAGAGTTTTGCATATTTTTATATTCCAGAGATTGTTTCTGTGTTAATATTTAGATCTTTGATCCATTTCAACTTTAGTTTAGTGCATGATCGGAGATATGGGTATAGGTTTAATCTTTGGCATGAGGAAAGCCAGTTTACCCTGAACCATTTATTAAAGAGGCTATCTTTCTTCCAGTGAAGGTGTTTGACCCCTTTGTCAAAGAGAAGGTGGCTGAGTACATTTAGAGTTGTTTCTGCATCTTTTATTCTGATCCATTGATCCTTGGTTCTATTTTTTGCCATTACTGTGCTGGTTTTATCACAGTAGCTTTGTAGTATAATTTCAAGCTGGGATTGTGATGCCACCTGCCTTGCCTTTATTACCCAGAATAGCTTCTGCTAATCTAGGTCTCTTCTGATTCCAACTATCTCCACTTTGGTCAGAAAAATACTCAGCATGTTTACAGTTCTTTTGTTTGTATTTAGGTTTGTTTTATTGCCTGATACGTGCTGTATACCACAGAATGTTCCACGTGCATTTAAAATTAATTCATATTCTATTGTTTTGCCTTGATTTGTTTAGTTTTGTTTCGTTTTTGTCTTTTTAACATAGTGTCTCACTATGCAGTTCTGGTTGGCCTTGAGCTCACTTTGCAGCCCAGGTTGGCCTTGAACTTGCTGTGATCCTCCTGCCTCAGTCCCCCAAGTGCTGAGAGTAGTCATGAGCCACCATGCCTGGCCCCTATTTTATTGCTTTTGGATGGAGTATATTATATGTCTGTTGCACCTGTTAGGCTTATAGTGTTCAATTCTTTTATTTTCTTGTCTACACTCTGTCAGTACAGTTACTTTATCCATTATTAAAAGTCTGTTAATCTTTCTAACTATTGCTCAATATTCTATTTTTCAGTTTTATCATTTTTTGTTATATATTTATTTTGAGTCTGCTATCTGGTGTGTATTTACAACTCTTCATATACTAACATCACTTTCCCCAGATTTTTTTTTTTTTTTTTTGTGGGTACCGGGGTCAACCTCAGGACCTCGCGTGCCAGCAGGCGCCCATGCCACTGAGTGATATCACTGGCCCTTTTTTCATATGTGGGATCCGGGAGTTGAACTCGGGCCCTCGCGCTTGCCAGGCAGGTGCTTACGCCGCTGAGCCATCTCACTGGCCCTCCCCAGATTTTATTACAGCAATTCCATCTGTCTTTTGATTACTATTTGTATAGTATATCTTTCTTGGAAAATATTTTTAATTTCATTATATTTGTGTTTGTGAAAGTAAAATGTATTTTTTAGATAACATATATTTGAATCATTTTTTAGCCACAAGTAAATTTCTATGTTTTAGTGAAATTTTTAATACGTTGCACCTAATGTAATAACGGTTAAATTGGTAAGACAGGGCTTATATCTGCATTCTGCTGTTTTCTTTTTATATGTCTCATCTTTTTTCCTTCTTCCTTGGTATTGCCTTTATTTATGTCAAATACATATTTTATAGTATCCCATTTATATGTTCTTGTTTAATTTTTTAAAAGTTATTTTCTGATTGGGCACCTTGGTGATTATTAGCAACTCATAAGGTAAAATCAGACAACAAAGATGCTATACAATCCCTGTTGATTGTTTTCAATAAAGGCCCTGACATAGGACTATTCTTCCTGAGGAAGTGCCAAGAAAGATTAAATAATGACTACATAATGAGCATGGAGATTGTCTACAGAAATGCAAGATAGGTCAAATTTTAAGAAAGCTCTGAGGGTAGGACTTTTGGAGTCCAACCTAGACTGTTCCCTCCTGAAGTTACAAAGATTGATGGCTTCCCTAGCTGCGAGACTGTTGCCTTAGTACTGAACTGTTAAGTGGAGGATTGGAATAGGGACAGTTAAAAAGCAACAAACACTTCTTACCAAAGGTTAGAAACTTTTATATATTAAAGGCTCTTCACATTGTTGGATATCTTTATGTCATAGTAAGAGTTTTGGAAAAGTTGATTTGACTATATTTCTCCCAGTATTTTCATTGCTTCTCTGAAGGAAGGCATTTGCAAAGATTATTATACTGCCATTTCAGATACCCCTTCAAAAGTTAGGTTATTTCCTCATGCCATTTCTATTAGCAGAAATATGAGAGAGCTTCTCTACTACCTCATTAAGAACCATAATAAGGAGCATTTATAGTTTGATTATGCACAACACAATTACCACATAGTTTTCGGTTAACAGTTCACTTCTTTTTCAAACCCTCTTTTCAATCTTTTCAATCAGTGGTTCTCTCAAGGATTGCCAAATATATTACTTTTATCCTCTGAGAGTGTTGGGTGGATATTTAAAGTACTCTCCAACTCATCACAGTGCTTGGTGCATGGAGTGGCACGTGTTCCAAATTAGGCCAATCGGTGTCCTCTCCTGCTCTTTGAGGAAGTACTTTATTTTTTTCTTGTTGGATCAGATGTGCAGTTAGGAGCAGAGCTATTAATTGGAAATAGGCTAAATGATACTATGTTTTATTGGATTTCACTAGTGCTATTACCTTGACTGTTCCAAAGTAATTTGTTTTATTTTGTTTCATATTTAAAAAAGCATTATGAGATCCCTTAGAAGTAATTTTTCATATACCATTATACATTTAGAAAAGTAAAACTGAAATGAAATAAATTTTGAAATTATTACTAAAGTTTATTTTTACTGAGTAAGTTTTTGTGAATCACATTCAGCTTACATTCATTGTTGTCTGTAGTTTTGCATATATTTTAATCCTCGGTGCCATTACAAGAATTAGGTACACAAATTGCTTAAAAATGTTTATTCACTCTAGCTGTTAGGGATTTTTCTTACCTTGATACCTATTCTGCAATTTTTGAGTGAGGCTTTTTTTTTTTGTGGGTACTGGGGGGTCGACCTCAGGACCTCGCGCGCTAGCAGGCGCCAGTGCCGCTGAGCGATGTCACCGGCCCCTTGTTCGTATGTGGGTTCTGGGAGTCGAACTCGGGCCCTCGCTCTTGCCGGGCAGGCTCTTAAGCTGCTGAGCCATCTCACCGGCCCTTGAGTGAGGCTTTTTAAATCTAAACTTGTCAATGGAGAGTTTTCAAATCAAAGCATATCCTTCTCTTAAATAATGTTCAATAGTTCATTGATTAAAGAGTTAATTATTTGTGGTTGTTCATGTATTTTGCCAGAAATGATAATCATGTTTCTAAAGGTCTGAAAAAAATCAAGATTGAGTTTAAAATGCATTCATGTATTAGAAATCCTAAAACATGAAAAAATTGCCTCACATAATTAATGAACTTTGATAGTTATGAAATCACTTAATCATCACTCTATTGTATTAGGCCAATCTTCAAATGAATATGACTAATAAAACATACATGACATAAAACCCACAATTTATAGGCTTGCCATAAGTTTAAAAGTATAATTATAAAAAGTTAGTGAATTAAAAAAATTCAATAGAAAATTTAAAATATGAAACACTGAAATAAATGTATAAAATATTATTAAATTATATATTAAATATATAATATATTGAGTAAATGTAAGATATTACATAATGAACCCGGTGAAAAATTAACATGAATGTAAATGAGACCATAGAATACAGGAGAAAAAGTACTATTTGGAATTATGATGGCTATGATTTTTTCCATATCCTTGCAATAAGAACCACACCGAGATATATTGCAATAAAATTACAAAAAAATGGACAAGAAAAAACATTGAATGTATTTGGAAAGTAAAACACGTTATTTCTAACCATATTGTAACGCAATATGGCTGACAGGTGATTTCTGCACAGAACTAGTGGAAACCATAAAATGATACAAATGATAGTAGCACGATATATTTGCTACATTAGGGTTGTATTCTCAATGATTGTATCTCTCAACAGTGAATGGCAGATAAAATAGCATTTAGATTAATAAACATAGATAATTTCTTGCCTGATGACCTAGAATAAAGTGTTCTTCAAAAAAGAAAAACTTGTCTCAAAAAGAAACAAAAATTCAGGAGAAAATGAAAAGCAATGGAGATAATTAGTTTTAAATGTGGTTAAATATAAAATTTGTTGTAAATACAGTGACAATAGCTAAAATTAATAATAGCATGTTTCAGAGGTGAAAACATATGAATAATTAAAGCTCATAAGTAAAATAATGAAAAATTGAGAAGATTTTTAATGGAGTAAATATTCCCAATGTTTTGTGATTTTTGGGTTTATTTTCAAAAGAATAATTTGTAGTAGATTGTAACTTAGAGATATGTTATAATCTTAAGGCTAATAGCCAAAATAATAATTAAAATAAATAATATACAGCACAATATATTTAAAATAAATAAGGTATTTTATTATCCTAAAATGAGAAATTAAGATAAAAAATGAAATGAGTGAAATAGAGAACAATAATTGTATGATAGAAATAAGCTCCGCCCACCAAAAAAAAAAAAAAAAAACAAACAAGCACCAAACTCCTTTTGGTTTGCTAGAAGTGGTCAGAGATAGGATAAGAGTGTCAGAATTTAGTAATTTCCCAATTTTGTGAGTGAGCAAGCCATTTTAGTATGAACACAGCTTGAGCAAAACTTTGCTTATCAAAGAATATTCATTCATTTAAATTTAATTTATCAATCAATCAATTATTATTACTATTTTTGTTTTTTACACAGGGTTTCACTATGTAGCCAGGCTGGCTTTGAACTCATGGTGATTCTCCTGCTTCAGCCTCCTGAGTGCTGAGGTTACAGATGTGCATCACCATGCTTGGCTAAAAGACTTTTTGTGGTCCCTCACAATTTTAATCTAGACATTTCCCCATGTTTATTGTTATTGTTCCATAAGAAAATGTTCTGTTTTATTTTCTGGGAATGGTCCATTTTATTTTCTGGGCCAGGGTAAGTACAACAACAAAGTATAGAATATACTCTGCTGCTTTTACTTTGCACAATCCCATGAATTGGAAAGATGTTTTCTTAGGAGCACTCCTCTTTTTGCTGTACATCTTGAGTAGGGGTGTTAAGAATGATGTTGACACTACTTTCCACTTAGATTATCCAGAAGAAGATTTTTTAATTTGATTTCACTTATTTCCTGCCGCATCTGTAATTTTTGTCCAGGTAAAATAGCATTTTCTTTGCCAGTTTCTTTTCTCTTAATTTGGACCAAATTACACTGTACCTGGAAAACATTGCTCAATATTTGACTAGTGATTTTAGGACCATTTCCTAGTTTCCATACCATTTTTGTTAATTTTGTTTCACTTAGTTGAAGAAGTATTTGTATACTGGAACTGATGTAACCATCATTGCCAGCAGCACTATAATTAATTTCCAATTATTTTTCAAGCAGCAAAATTTAACCCTTTATTTTTCACTTGTGTTAGTTTTCATTTCTTTCATTTATTTATTCACTTGCTTAGCATTTTTCTGAGTTCTGTTCTGTATATGATTGTTTGGCAGATCACAAAAATGAACAAGGATCAACTATTACTCAGGCCTTAATTGTAATGGTGAATATGATTAATCTATGTCCTAAATTTCAGTATTGCTGCTTGGATAATATTTTTAATGAGTGATTAAAAACTGAGGAAATTCTAAACATGACCCGCATCTCAGAGACATAGAAGAATTATATATTAATTATCTCAAATATTGAGCAGAATGATCACATAGCTTTAATGACAGAAAAACAATGCAAAAACATAAGGTTGATTTGGATTTTTTTTCCTCAGAGAAAGTCTTGCTCAGATTTTTAGGCACCAGGGATTGGGTAAAAAGTAAATGAGAATAATTGTGAAATGATTTGATTGAGAACAATTACATTCATCACATTGAGCATAGACATGTCTTTCAGGAATGTGAGAGGAATATTTTCAATGAAAAAAGTACGTGGTAAGTACAGACATGCACTCATTTGGAGAGAAAAAATATGACTTAGGTGCATTTATTTTCCCCCAAAGTTACACAATTTATCAGAAAAATCGAATGTATAAACTCTGGTCAGAGAGTTAAATGTTTCCAAAGAACCAGACTTCAGCTCTCCTCCTTCATTATGAGAAATCAATGACAAAGGGAGAGTTTTTATGTCTCCAATGTCATGAACTACTTCTAACCTTACTTGTGTTTCTAATCTTTAACTGCTCTGACAGTCCTTCTCAAAGATCAGGGCTCTCAGTGCCTGTGCTATCAAGAGGCTGCCTTCTATGCCTGACCTCTCTTTAATTAAAATTTGAGTGACTTCTTTTTTAAGCATTTAATGTCCTTAGGGTTCCTTGAAAAATTAGCCTTTATTTTTAGCTTCATAAAACATTTTTAACGGTCTTATTCTCCAGAAGATGAACATAAACTTGTAATGTGCTCTCTCTACTATACACTTAAGCAGATTGACACAGTATTTTAAAATTATAACATGATTTTTATTTCTGTTATATAAGAAATTGAAAATTGTATTAGACATCAGTGATGCCCATCAATATTTCCTGTTCACCTCTTTCAGAGGACAATATAGAATTGTACTTCAGCATTTTTAAAAAGTTAAATATGACCTTGTGCCATACCTTCTCCAACAAAATGCAAGTAATGCTATATTATGTATCTCTGCTAGTGAGTTGTGTAACATGCATTTCTTGTGACTGTAGTGGCTGCTAAGGGTGTTACAAGTAGTGGAGCCTGAGCCCTTATTCAGAAATGGTCACATAAAATAAAAATAGTGCTCTGGTGTTTTAGTCCACTGAGGTTTTAGAATTGTTTCTACTGTAGAAGAATCTAGGGTAACCTGTCTGATTATAGACATGGAATCCCATTTTTTCCTTACCATTATATTGATTCCAATTCACAAAGACCAAGAGTATCCACACATATAATATTGCCTACAGAGTAATTAAACAGTAATGATGTAAAGTTCCCTTGCCAAAGGAATATTTAATACTATATACAGAAAGTATGTATAGTGCTATATCTTGGGGCAGTTCATTTTCATCACAGGCTTCAACAGTTCTTACCAAAATACCCTGCTTACTGCATCAGCACAAACTTCAGAACGCTGGCTGCAAAGAGGCAGCGCAGTTGCCAGTATACTGGCAACTTACATTCATTAAGTATACTTATTGAAGTATAATTTTTTAAAGAGAAAAAAATAGAACAAAATTTCAAAACAAGATGATAGGACGGTAAAAATGATTAATACATTGCATATTGTTATCTTTAAATTAATTACTCAGAGTACAAGATATTGGCATTCAATTGTCCAAACAATATTAGCACAAACCTTTCTTTTCAATGAACTAAGAGAAATTAGTAGTATAACTATCTTATCTTTTATATATATATATATATATTTTTTTTTTTTGCTTTTCCCTTCCTTCTTTTCTCCATTCCCCTATCCCAATTTCTCTTTCCTTTTGAACAGTTTCTTCCCATTTTGCAATATCTATTGTACATTTTGAATCTTATTTACTCTTTCAGCTTCTCACATTAGGGAGACAACACTATGTTTACACATGAGCATCTGGTTTATTTCACTTATGAGTATGGTCTCAAGTTGCATCCATTTACCTATAAAAGTCTCCAGTTTATCCTTCTTTATGGCTGAGTAGTATTCTGTTATATAAAAAGAGTACTTTTTTTTTTTATCCATTCCTCAGTTGATGGGCATTTGAGTTGTTTCCAAGATTTAGCTATTACAAATTTTGCTGCTATAAACATGGGTGCACATACATTGCTGTGGTATGATGTTTTTAATTCTATCACACCAGAACTATCACAAAGAATCAACAACTGGGATCTCATCTTATTAAAAAGCTTTTGCACAGCAAGAGAAAACACCAACAGAGTGAAGAGACAACCCACAATGTGGGAAAAAGTGTTTGCCATCTGTTCCTCAGACAAAGGATTACTATCGAGAATATATAAAGAACTAAAAAAAAAATCAGACCTCCAAAATTTAAAGAACCAATCAAAAAGTGGGTATCTGAGATGAATACGTACTTCTCAGATGAAGAAATACAGATAGCAAATAAACATATGAAAAAATGTTCAACATCACTGGTCATTCAAGAGATGCAAATTAAAACAACACTGAGATTCCATCTCACCCCAGAAAGAAATGAACCAGTAACAAATGCTGGTGGGGAAAAGGAACCCTTCTCCACTGAAAAACCAATCAAATTAAAAGAAAAATCTAAATTACACTAAAATTTTTCTTTCTGAAGATTGTTTTGGCTATTTTGGATTCCATGTGGTTGCATATGAATTTTAGTATTTATTTTCCTTTTCTGGGAGAAATTCCATTGGAATTTTTCTAGAGATTGCATTTAATATCTACGTTGCTTTGAGTAGTATGGCAATTTAACAATATTAACTCTTTCACTCCCAAATCATGGGATATCTTTCCATTTACTTATATCTTCTTTAATTTCTTTTATCAAAGTTTTATAGCTATCATTGTATTAGTATTTCATCCCCCTGATTAAACTGATCCTTCTTTTCTTTGCATTCATATTTTGATGCTATTAAAATGAAATTATTTTCTTAATTTTGGTTTCGGATAATTCATTGTTAGTGCGTAGAGACACAACTTATTTTTATGTGGGTTTTGTATCCTGCAGCTTATGTGAATTTGTTTATTTGTTCTAGTAATTTTTCCTGGTGTGTTTAGGCCTTCATACATAGGTCGTGCCATCTGCAGTGCTGCTGAATTTTTAAGATACATTTTTATTTTTAATGGATGTACAATAATTATACATTGCATAAGGTACAGTGTTGCATAAATAAATGAATACAATCTTTAGTGATTAGTTCTGGGTAACTGGCATATATATCACCTCAGACATTTATCATTTTTTTTGAGATCATTCAAAACCTTCTTTAGTAGTTATTTTGAAACATGCTACCAATAGTGCTGTACCGAACACTGAGTTATTCTTCTTATTCAACTGCGCCTTTGTACAGATTGTTAACGTATCCATTAACCATCCTCTCTCCAACCCCCATGTACTTTACAAGTTGTCTAACCACTATTCTATTTACTACTTCTATGATATTAAAGTTTTGGTTCTATATATAAAGGAAAATAAAAAAAATTTAAAGTTAAGGAACATAAGTGAGATTTCTATAAAGAGAGTGACAAATGTCGTGGTATGAGTATTACTATCTAGAGCAGGGAAAACTACAAATCCGCATCTCACTTTCTCCTATCTTAATAATACTTAGATAAATATACTGTGGATTATTATGTTGTTATTTGAGAATTAATGTATGCATCAAGGCCAGATTTTCTTACTGAGGTTGGATTGTATCTGTGGAAGTGCTGCTCACAGTTTCCTCATCCAGGTGAAATACACAGTTTAAAAAGTAGTGCCAGAATAGACTGCCTGACTTATCAACAACTAAGTTAGAACTCAATAAAAGGCATGAATTCATACAAATATAAAAGATATATTTAATCTAAGTGATGAACACAGCTGATATGATGTGTTACAAAGAAAAAAATACACTAAAAATTATGAGTAGTATTATGTATTTCAAAACAGACCAAAAATGCCACTGTTGGAGTTTTCTTTTCCTAGAATAAGAACTGCGATAGCAGTTGTCATTTGCTCTGTAGTTACTGTTGTCAGGCACTGAACTGAGTACCAACTCTATCTAATTTGATCTTCACAAAAGCATTATGAAGTAGTCACTACTATTATTAGTATCCTAGTGTGCAGAAACTGAGTGACAGACAGACACATTACTTGTCCAGGTCCCTTTGTTTAGGAATGGAACTTTTAGGGATGGCCCTGCTCGAGTCTGTAGTCTTTGCTAAGACTCATGTTGTCTGAGGTGGTCACTAGTGCTGAAGAATCTGGACCCAGTTAGATAAAGGAGGTTATTTTCTAAGTATCTATGTGTGGTGGTTGAATTAAAGAACCAACAAATGTCTAACGTCACTAAATCACAAAACTGGTCTAGTGTCCAATAACTGTGTCCCATTCTAACCTTACTCTTTTTATAGACTACAGGAAACTGTATTTATTATTCATTCTCAATTGCACAAAATCCAATCAATGAAAAAAATCTGGAAAATTCAATTTCAGGGATCTTATTTCTAATTCTGTATTTATTCTATGTAAATATAATAGTCAAAAGTTTATAGCACTTGTTTGCAACCTTCCTGAGCATCTGACACCCTAATACCACCATTGAGTTTCTTCTGCTTATAAATGTCCTCTTTTATTCCAGTCCATGGACTGGGAGTGAGTGTGATGCTGTTTCAAGCAGTCATCTCTTAATAAAGTGTTTAGCAAATAGTTCTTAATGAGAGGCAGAATCTGATCAATCTTCAGTTTATTTACTTTTTTATAATATTTAAATATATTTCTATGGTCATTTTATTGCATATCTAATTAGAAAATTATTTTATTATATGAGCACTACATATAAAATATATGTTTTCTACAGGTATAATAGATTTTTCCAAATGTTTCAAGTGAATCTTAAAGGATGGGTAGAAGATGGAAGAACTAAAGGAATTTTTTGTTTTGTTTTGTTTCTTGAGACAGGGTCTCGCTATGTAGTTCAGGCCTTCCTTGAACTGCTGGCCTTTAATTTGAGGCAATCCTGCTGCCTGAGTCTCCCAAGTGCTGGGATTACAGAAGTGCACCACTATGCCTGGTTTAAAGGGATTTTTTTTTTAAATTGAAACTATAAGAAAATTCATACAATACATAAAATCCTCAGGCTATAACTACAATTATGATATCAGGACTATAGCCTTAAGGAAGATAAGTAAATTTGGCAAGATATAATTAGTAATTATATACTTTTCAGATCCAAACAGTACTATCATATTATGCTGCTTCATTAGAATTTAAATGATTAATAATATTGTGTATATTTCTATTAAACATATAATACATCGTCCATTGCTTTTCCTTGCTTATCTATGGCTTTTATTTATTTATTTATTTATTTATTTATTTATTTATTTATTTTTGTGGGTACCAGGGGTCGAACTCAGGACCTCGCCCGCCAGCAGGTGCTTATGCCGCTGAGCGATGTCACAGTCCCTTTTTTCGTATGTGGGTACCAGGAGTCGAACTCAGGCCCTCGCGCTTGCCAGGCAGGCACGTAGGCCACTGAGCCATCTCACTGTCCCTATGGCTTCTATTTTTAAAAGACAAATAAGAAAAACATGCATAAGAATATAGCATGTTTAAATTTCAGCATTATGGTTTTATGATAAAATCACAGGGTAAAAACAGAATCATTCAAGTAAGCGTCTTCATTTTTAATCCACATTATATCAAATATTGACTTATAATTTCTATTTCTCTTTTCCTCTTCCCCTTTTATTAGTGTATGTTTGTTATACATAATAAATACATTCATTGTGGGAAATTGGTCCAGTTAAATACAGATCTAGATCTATTTTGTTTCCCTTCTCTTCCCCCCATCCTTTCTCCCCCATCCCCAGATCCATTTCTAATTAGAGACTGATTGAAATAACTAAAACAAATATTGTTTTTGATCTTTATTGGGTATAGTCCATCTTGAATATTTTAAAAGTTAAACACATTTTGCAGGAAATGTCCATAAAAGTATATAGGCATTTTATATCAATAAATTATCTTAAAATGAATTGTGTTATCAGTGGAACAGCTAACCTCTGTTAGGTACAATTTATCTTGTATGTAATTATTTTCTGCATGCAACAATGGTTTAGTGAGGTATAATCAATAGAGAATGCAAATGAGTCATTGAATTATGAGAGACATTGTATATTTGAATTTGATTTTTCTCTTATAATACACTTTAGAATTTCTTAATATTTATGAGCCAGAAAAGAATCCTAGTAATTTACTAATTTTTAAAAAACTGAAAATTTAATAATGGTATAATACTAAAAAAATAGTCAACATAAATATTGTACCAAATATTCAATATAAAAGCATATATTTTTTAGTATCATAACTTGTATTGAGAGAATTATTTTGTGAAATATGGTGAAATAAGTTCAGAATAATTCCTTAACCTATCTTTAGTGCTTGTCTTGTATCAGATGATAAGCATTTCTTTTGTATTTTTTCAAGCTATTTGTTTTTTACTACCTAGGGGATTTTAAATATGCTTGTACTGCATGGAGTCATGATTGTGTTGTCTAGTTGAGTATCAGCCTTCTTCCAAAGTTATTGTTGAGTGATTTAGTGTGTGCTGAAATGCAAAACGTGGCAGGATTTTTTCCATTCTCATTCTTGAAAGGTGGTTACTTAAGTATATTAAATCATGTAATTCAGGAAAGTAATATAAATTACATTTCCTTACAATTTTTGAGGTGTAATTCTATAATTAAGTCTTAAAAGATCATTTAATGAACAGCCTTCTTCAAATAACTCACTCATATCCTACACCCAATTATAATTGAAACTATACATCTTTAAAAGTTGTAAATGAATTATTCTTGGCAATTACTATACTTCTTTTTTATGTACCGTGTTTCACTGAACACTTAATTGAAGTAAATCTTACCTTGGTATAAATTAGTAGTAAATTGAGGCATATCTGAAGTCCTGTGTTTGCTACACAAAGATAATTTTATTGTATTTTATTTTACCTGACAAGAATAAGAATGATAGTCTTCAACTTTCAAACTTACTTGAACATATGCTAAAAATGTAATTTAATAGCTCTAAGGATATATTCATATGTTCCCTTTCAAATGCTGTAATATATGGGAATTAAGCATTTTTGTATTAAGGACTTCCTAATTAAATACTGAGATTGGATTGGAAATTGGGTTTTTATTCACCGTGATTCTTCTTTTCCCTTATTGCTCAGGAAATATTTTGTGCTTTCACTCTACCTATTACTTAAGCTTCCAGTTCTCTTTCTTGTCCAGTTTATTTGGCTGAACTAGAACCTAACTTTTTCACATGTTCATGTATAATATCTTTATTTTGTACTGTCGTTCTTCTTTTATACTGCAGACATACCCAGGTATATCTTTTAGTAAAATCTGAGTTTCTTATTCTCTGTCTGTGGTAGTTAATTGTCAGATCAACTTGAATGGATTAAGAAATTCCTACCTGGGCCGGTGAGATGGCTCAGCGGCATAAGCGCCTGCCTGGCAAGCGCGAGGGCCCGAGTTCGACTCCTGGAACCCACATACGAAAAAGGGGCCAGTGATATCGCTCAGCGGCAGGGGCGCCTGCTGGTGTGCGAAGTCCTGAGGTTGACCCCTGGTACCCACCAAAAAGAAAAAAAAAAAAAAAAAAAGAAATTCCTACCTGATTAGTGGAGCACAGTTCTGGGTATGTCTGGATGATGGATTTGTAAACCACAGCATAAGGAAGGAAGTCCCACCCTGATATGGGTGGCACAACTCAGTAGGCTTGTAGCCTGAATGGAATAAAAAGGGAAAGAAAAAGGAAGTCTTCCCTTTTGCTTCTTCAGAGGAGCTCTGGTCTTTGGCATCACCTTTGGCTATTCCTCTCCAGTTCTTTAGGCTTCCAGCACAGACTTTCCAAACTTCCAGCGCAGACTCTTCAGCCTTCCAATGCAGATTCTTCAGACTCTGGCTTTTATTTATTTATTTATTTATTTATTTGTGTGGGTACCGGGGGTCGACCTCAGGACCTCGCGCGCCAGCAGGCGCCTGTGCCGCTGAGCGATATCACCGGCCCTTTTTTTCTATGTGGGTTCCGGGAGTCGAACTCGGGCCCTCGCGCTTGCCAGGGAGGCGTTTATGCCCCTGAGCCATCTCACTGGCCCAGACTCTGGCTTTTAGATACAAACTTGCAGTGGACTTTGAGGTGAGCTGAAGGGCTCTGACTTTCGACTGGATCGTCCAGTTCTCCAGTGCTCAGATAACCCTTTTGTATTCTTCCACTGCTGACTTAGCAGGTGGCCATTGTAAGCCCACTTTGTAAATCCTTCGTATACCATATATAAATATACATGATAATTTATATTAAATCTGTTCTTCTAGTGAACCTTAACTGATACACTTCCAATACAACATCTTGAAAGTACTCTGTAGTCTATATAGTGGGCTTTTATTTTCCCATCTGCAATTTACTAATTCATTTCATTGTCTCAACTATCACACATTAATTAAAAATATTCAAACTTCACATATAATCATCTAATTGGAAAATCCAAAGACTTCCTCAATTTTTATTCTACCAAATCTTTCTAACACATGTAAAATCTTCAATTATTCCTTTTTCTTGAACACTTTCACATTTGGCTTCAAATTTCCCATTTATTACCTTTCATAACATACTGTTTCACTGCTTGATTGACTTTTATTCAACCGTACCTTAAATATGGAGATAATGAGAAGGCAGTCCTAAGCCCTGTTATGCTTCCCTATCCATTTTTCATCCCATGTCTACCTATTCCATTACTATGACCTTAACACCCTCTTCACAGGGTTCATGTGAATATTAAATGAAAACACATATGTAAATTACCTAGACGTATGGCATGTTTGGTCCTCAAATATTTCCTGCATTAATGAAAGAATATTTAGTTTGACTAAACTTAAAATATGTGTTACTAGGACCTGTCTCCTTCCTGATCACAAGGCTTTTATCACATACTCTGTATTTGATATTTTCCACGTGTGTGTCCCCAAGACATTTTTTTGATGTTCAAAGCTTAATTATCACATATATTTTGTATTTTCATCCTCCAACTACTGCTGTTTTTTTTTTTATCTGCTAACTTTATATTAGTGGAATCATTGGATAAATAAATAACATCTTGCCCAGGCCAAAAACCTGACGTCATATTCTTGATTTCTGGCCTCTTGTTTCATACTCAGTGAGTCACTAAGTAACACAAAGCCTCAATTTAAAAAATCATTTAAATCCGTCCGTCTTGCTTTCCTTCCATTTCTGTTGCTCATTTTCTATCACATAATCTCACCTATGGGGTACAGCAAATGTTTAGTATTTGGCTCCCTGTCCTCAGTTCTTTCAATTCATTTGTTCTTGGTATTTATGCAATGCCTTACAATCACTTGGTCAAAAATCTGTGGTAGCTCCACACTGTTTTCAAAGCCAAAGTGGCTTTTAGTGATTTGGCACTGAACTACTTTTAATTCTTCTCTTCTGCTTATAGATGGTATAGATGCAACTTCTACTTCAGAAATAACATATGACTTATTTTTATTATACTGACATATTGCTATACTCTTAAAGAATTTAGTGTTTTCTGCTGCAGATATTTTTCCCTTATATGATTAGCATAATTTATTTTTTGAAATATTATTTCTTAAAATACTGCATGAGAATTCAGTTTAAGATAAGTAATGAAATGTCAAACAATTGTAGAAACAAAACTAAACAGAAACTGTTCAAAAATAAATTGATAATATTTTTGCAGATATATTCCTAAACTTTTATTTTTGATATATGTTTTGTCTATACATCTGTATATTTATGTATTTATCAATCTACAAATATCACATTCTTTTCCTAAATTGGAGCTTATAAGTCATCTTGAGTAAAGTAGAATTATTATCCCTACCATGTGCTTTCTCAAAATTGTTTAGGGTATTACAGTTTTTTTGCTCTCTTTACATAAATTTTAAAATCAGATTATCAATATCTAAAAAAAATCCCGCTGGGATTTTGATTGTGGATTGTTTTATACCTGTGGATTAATTTGGGAAAATTTACATCTTAAAAAATTAAGCCTTCTGGTTTATTAATGTGATAGAAATGTCTATTCAGTTCCCCTTTTATTTCTTCAGTGTATTGTTTTTTTCGACACAGTTTTAAAATAAATTTTGTTATACTTAAATCTAAATATTTTATTTTATTGCTTACATATGTAATACTATTTTAAATTCTGAATTAAATTGGTCATTGAATAATGTGATATAATGCATGATATGCTTGTCCATACAACTCAGTGGGAGGAGGACCATTCAGGTTTCACCATAAAATACAATGTTAAACTATAGCATTTTGGTGATTTTCTTTATCAGGTTAAAAAGTTTCCTCCTATTTCTACTTCACCAAGAGTCTGCTTTGTTTTTATTTCACTTGGAGCTGTTTTGTTGTTTTAAGTACTAGTCTAATACCAAGGACTCTGTCTGATCAGTTCACACGCATGCGAACATACAGCCCTCCCAACCACACACACACGTACCCATCTGAATATTAACAGACCATGCTTTTGAACTTTGTATTGACATTTTTTGTTGGGTAAACATATTTGTTTAAAAATTTAAAATGATTAATTTAGCATTCTGCTTCTTTTTGTTATTGTATGTTTAAGAAGGATTTTCTAGACCCCATAAAGGAAATACTTATCTAGATTTTTTTACTAACAATTTTGTGGACTAAAAATATAGCCCATAAATCTAAATATTTTTCTTTTTAAGTAACATTAACTGGTGGATTAATTAGGTTCTTTCAAGAGCTACAAGAGCAAAAGTTGTCATATTGTAACTCATTGACTAACTTCAGTAATTTAATTTGAAATTTGTACCTATAATAATGTACTAGCTTCAAATTAGTATTTTTCTAGATGGCTAATTCCACTGTACAGACTATTCTCTATAGTAATACTATACTTGTTCAAATATTGTGGCTTTATATGTTATTATATTTTATAAACTTCTTTCATTAGTTCCATGTTGCTGTATTACCTTGACTATTAGTTTCTATTTTAATTTTATAAAGATCTTTAGGATCAGTTTTATGAACTCCCACAGAATCTAAATGTGCATTTTCCTTTGCATTACATTAAGTTTGTAGCTTAATTTGACAATTTTATCCACATAAATAGATGCATGTAAATATGCATACATATAAATATAATTTCATGTTTTATTTTGTACTTTTTCATTTATGTTGACTATTTTAACTCATATAAAATTTTAAAAATTGAGATGTAAATATTTACTGTTTAATAATAACATAGCCTATCTTTTGTGTATAATCTCTTGGAGACAAAGCATAGTATAATTAATAATCTTATGAGTATCCTTTAACACTGATACTCTCATGTACGTAAAAGCCTGCTTTATCACATGAAGTTGAATTAATGGAATACATAGTGTTTCTTAATTTTCAGTTTGTATATGAAAATATTGAATGTTGCAGTAACTACATAATATCTAATTATATTACCTATGCCTTACTCCAAAATAATATTTTATTTTACTTTTCGTAACTTTTAAAACATTGTATAATAGTTAATTGTGATTTAAATTGGAAAATGACCCTTAAGCATTTCTTAGCTGAATATGTGCTAGTTAAGATTCTTTATATTGCAAATAACAGAATATGTAATCCAAACTCATGTAAACAATACAGAGAACATAATGACTCCTGTTTCCTCTGGATCTAAAAATATGCTTGATTTCATGTGAAGCTGCATCTAGTGTTTCATTAAGCCATTGTGAACCAGGCTTCTTTTCTTTTCTCTTTCCTTTCTTCCTTCATTTTCTATTATTTTTTCACATTTTAATTAATTTATGGTGAGTTATGTACACAAATTTTTAAGCATATAATTTAATGATTGCATATATATTTGTGTGTATGTAAGAACTTAGATCAAGATACAGAGCATATCTGGCATCCTCAGAAGTTTCGTTTATATCACGTCCCTTAGGATTATTGTTACAATCTTTACCTATCGGTTAGTTTTCCTTGCTTTTGAACGTATTGTCAATGAAATCATATCCTAGCCATTCTCTGGTGCATAGTTTTGTTGATTTTAATGCTTTGTAAAAACACTCCTTCAAGGTAACCTCTTAAGTTAAAAATTAAACAAACTTATATCTGGTTCATTTTTTGATCTTTTCAAAGTGGGTAATAGCTGAATATGTTTACATTCATGTCCTCATGCCACCAACCATATGCCCTTTCTTCAGTGTTTCTTCTTTGTCTCCTCAGCTGCCTTGTTCTCCTCCTCATACTCACCAGTATAAGACATGTTAAATGCATAATTTCATCGAGTTCTAGGCTACATTAACCCTAACCTTCCCTAACGTCTCAAGTACACGTACTTCCAATGACTTCTATTTCTTCTTTCATGCTCATTCCCAAGTGATACTCAATATAACATCAGTAAATCCATGTGGGTCACCCTAAGTCTTCTGTATGCCTAGCTTTGATTCCTCACCCAGAGCTACAGCCAACTTTCTAAATGCCTGCTCTACATAGCCAGTGGTATTTTTTTGATCATTTCTCAAATGATAAACACTGGAGTTATCTTTTTTTGTACCATCTTCTGATTTCCTTCTGACTTTGCAGATAATAGCATACACCTTTTCCTATATTACAGTTTCCAATCAGATTTTATTAGTACATTTTAGGTATATATAATGATCAGATTCATCATAGAGAATTTGTACCTGCACATGATATAACTTGATTCTTTTTTTTTCCCCCATTCCCTTACCCTCCCTTCGACCTCTCCTCCCCTCCCCATTTACAAATTGTTTCTCTGGTGTGAGAAAGCAAAAGTGCAAATAAGGACCAAAATGTATAATCCCCTATATTAAAAATTTTTATTTTTTCAAATTTATTTGTTCATATTAGTTATACAGAAAGATGAGATTCACTCAGACACATATGTAGATGCCAACTTTGATCTTTTCCTACGACTCCATTACATTCATTGCCATTCTCTTCCCTTCCTCCTACCCTTGATCCCCATTGTCTTCCCTAATAGTTTCCTTTCTAATTTATGTCACCCTTTTCTAAGAATACATTTATGAGAGAAACATGGGATATTTGTCTTTCTGTGTCTGGCTTGTTTCATTTAACATGATGGTTTCCAGTGCCATGTAATATTTTGTAACTGACATCATTTCATTCTTTTGTATGGCTGAGTAGTACTCCACTGCGTACCACTTTTTCTCCATTCATCTGTTGACAGACACACTGAGACTGTATCATTTTCAACTGGCACACTTTAATCAGTTTCCAAATCCTTCAAAAGTGTCATTTTAAAGCATTTCATATGTTTTAAAATTTTTATATGTAGCTAATTTGTTACTCATAGCTAGACTGCTTGCAGTAGCCTTCTAACTTATTCTGTCGCTATTACTTCAATTCTAATACATCGTATGTAGGCACACTGATTGAATGATATGTATCAGAGTGCCTATTCTATCACTCCAAACTTCACAATGGATTACTCAACCTAAGAATCCTCTCTTTCTCTTTCAATCTCTGTGTGTGTATGTGTGTGTGTGTGTGTGTGTGTGTGTGTGTGTACTGAAGATTTAACCCAGGGCCTTTGCACTGATACATATTCCCTAGCCTCTTTTTTATTTTTTATTTAGAGAAAGGATCACACTGTGCCACTAATTTGCTCAGACTTGATTTAAACTTACAGTCCTCCTGTCCCAGCCTCCCGGTGTGCGGAGATTATAGGTGTGTGCCACCGCATCCAGCTCCAAGATTTTTTCAAAACCCTTACTACTGAGTTCTGCCTTGCATCCCTACTTTATACCACTTATACATCTCTTTGTATTTATAGGTCTATTACCCATTATGGCAGGAAGGTTAACTCCAAGGAGTCAAAGATTTTTGTCTATTTTGTTTATGGTTATATTCTTAGACCCTAAAATCTGGAGGTCTAAGGCTGGAGATGTTGCTGGAGTCTGATGTCCATGGGTGACGGTAGCAGCAAAGAGCGAACCCACTGAAGGAGAATCAAGCTTGCGAGTGCTGCCTGGCTTCTTCCTTCTCCTTAATAAGCAAAACTAAGTTTCAAGCCAAGCAGTGGTAACCCAGATTCCAAATTATCACCTTGAACTATATTAGTCCCGCTAAATACATATTCAATGAATTAAAAAATGAAATCATAAGTGAATTAATTAATGTTGGCACAGCTTTTACCTTTATAAGTGATATGAAATGTTTCTAAAATTAATAGAAATAGACTTGACATAGCATACTGTTTAAACTAGAAATTTTGAAAAGATCAAGTTCTGCTCTATCGTCTGGTTCTTTGGTGAGACAGAAGAAGGAATTTCGTAGGCCATTTAACTTTTACTTTTTGTCATTTTTCAACCTTAATTTTGACTTTTCAAGCTTGTATATGTTTTCATGCTCGTAGTTAAAAATTGGTGTTGGTATTAATTGATTGTAAATCATTAGTAATTAATGAGTGATATATTATTTTGATAGATTGATTTTTACTCATTCATTGTATATTATTCCTAACAAGAATATTATTTCTGTGAGAATAAGATCTTTTCTGTTTTAGCCACTACTGTATCCTGAGATAGTAGACACTCAATAAATAACTTTGAATGACTCAATTGGATTGAATAACATTGGAATATAATTTCCAATTTATTATAATTATTTTTCTGCTGCTGTATTTTTTTTGTTACTATCTGTACTTTGAACCAAACTATGCAGAGAATGAATTAGTGGAATCAATTCTCAAGCTTCATTTGACTTTAATACACAACCAAACAAAAATATATTTTGAATTTTTTGTTGTTTAAACATCATTAGTATTTAATTAAATTTCAAGTAACTAGTGTCGGAAAGAATATCTTGCTCTGCCAAAACATAATCCACATAGATTTTTTTAAAAGTTGCTTTTTCATATGGGTTTAACTCCAAAAAGCTAACTTATAAAGTGTTACTCTGATAGCTGAAGACACACTCATTTCTATGATATATTTCATATAATCAAACTACCTAAATGATTTTGGAAACAAGACTCTGACACCATTTTTTCCCCTCTCTCATTTCAGCTAGAAAATATCTAAATCATTTATCATGAGGGAGATCTCTCTTTTATCTCATAGGAAGAAACTGATTGCTAACATACGGTGTTTCTTAGCTGTGTAACAGAAAAGATTAATCAGCCAACAAAAATATCATTATAAAGGTAACATTTTAAGCTGTGATTTTCCTTTTTGCCTCATTTATGGGCATCCTGCCAAATTCGTCTACAGCTGACTTAAAGAAGGACATGTGGAAATAAAAAACAAACTCTTAAATTACCAGTGGCATTTAACATATTTAGAATGTCATGCTAGAAGCCTATTGCTTACGAACTATCAATGTGTAATGAGAAACTACACTGTTGGTTTTATTTGTGTGCATGTGAATTGCTAGATTCATTGTAAACTTTAATATTACCAACAGTGTCAATAACAGCAAGAGTTGATTCTATTGACTTAGTCACTTTCTCATCAATAGGGCAAAATACCCAATTCCCACAATTTAAAGGAGCAGATATTTATTTTTGCTCAAGGTTATAGTTGACTTTTGGCTGGCTATAAGTCAGAAAAATGATGCCAGAGGAGATGATGAAGGAAAAGATATTCAACTCATGGCAGCCAGGAAGCAGAGGGAAATGGAGAGGCAGGGAGGGAGATAAACCCTTCTGGATCGTGCCTGCAATGAACCGCCTCTTCCAACCAAGTCTTACCTCCTAACAGCACATTCAACTATAAATTCATTAGTAATTACTCTACTGATGTAATAGTGCCCCATGATAGCTTTTTTTGAGAACCTCTGAATATATGACACTTTGGAGGACAGTTATATCTAAATCATAACACTACCCAAGATTTACAGGAAGTGATCACATATCCTGGATCTGTGTGGAAAGAAGTTTTAACTCTCAAGTGAGAAGATTTAGAGTAAAAATCTTAATAAATGTTTTGGCTTCCAAAGAAAACACAGTAATATTATTAAATCACTGCATACGTCGGGATGATCATACTATTAGGGTGAATACCTACAGTCAGGAAAATTCATTATTAAGAATATGTATTATTGCTTTTCCAAGGTCATAAGTACTATAATTGTTACTTTAAAATATAATAATAGCTTTTTATCAAACTTTTAAAAACTTTAAACCAAGTATCCTAACCTTAATATAAGGAACTAAGTTCTAATGTTGCTTTTGTTATTAAGCAATATTGCTTTTGTACTCTAAAAAGTTAACAACAATGACGTTATTCTATTTATTCCTCTAGATGGCTTTAGACCTCAAATTAAAAAAGAAACTTGACAATAACGGTATGCTCAATTTACATAATCACTTCACATTAATCATCAAAGCACCCTGTAAAATGGGCAGTGTTTACCCCTGGGCATGGTCGTGAATAGGGATTTGTCAAATTTTAAAGCCGTGGCTTCTCCAACTGACCTGTGCTGTATATATTCTGGATCAATTTAACATTCATTTACCATTATTAGAAGTAGGCTGCAAGCAGCTTTTCAAAATCTATGAATGTTGCCCCCACTTTGTGAGAGTCATGCCACAACTTACTTCTTTGCTGCAGCTGTGTATTCATGCATTACATACTCAATTTATAAATCCAACAAGAAAACATTATTATAACATTCTCAAAACCTGCTAGGTATGTGACATATTAATTTGGAATACATTTGTATAAATTAACATGCTAAATATCTCAAATGATATTCAGACTAGCTTGCAGTATGACTCTACTTCATTTGTATTTCCAGAGAATGAATTATGCTTTTTACTGAAATAAGACAGCCCTTCTTTAATGAGTTCTATCTAAAACTAATAAATTCAATGTTAAACACGAAGCTACAGAGGTTGTTTACACTGGTAACTGATCATAAAATTAGTATTTTCTTAGTTTCCAGGGATAGTAGTTAAATTGTTTATTAGCATACCCAAACAAATAAATGGGTTAGAAGAAAAATAAGCACAATAACCTTTGACATTTTCATGCATAATAAATAGTGGTTTATTCTGACAAATTTACTTTCAGCAGAGTACAATATCCTGTCTAATTCAACAACTATTCATTGGATTTTTACCATTAACATGCTATTGTGCTAAATGTTAATTTGGCAAACATATCTAAAATCCAGCTTCAGGTATCAAAGAATATACCTATTAGGGAGAATAAGACAAGTAATTTTTAAAATGAATGCTAAGGGTCTAATATTCTAGGATTTATAAAAATGATGCAAAGTGCAATGACAATTTAAAGGCGAAAGAACTAACACTGAATTGGGTTGATTAAGAAGTGCTTTAATGAGTTGCTATAGTTGAGCTCTATCTTTAAGACTATGCCTTTTCTGATAGGAAGGTGCATAGACAGAAAGGTCATTACACTGCAGCTATAGCTTGAGCAATGATATGAAAATGAAGAAGAATTCATTAAGTTTGAGGTAATAGTGGTATCATTTGATGATGGAACAAATATGTTATTATTTCACAATATTCGATAGGTAGCAAACTCACACCTGCACTCTCCTAGGAACTTCCAAGTCTTCAGCCTTGAACTGGGGTTACATCTTTGTTCCATCTCATTAAGAAGGTTCCAGCTTCTTGGACTGAGAAGCTACTGGATCCTCTGGCCATGTAGCACGCACATGGCCCTTGTGGACTATCCTGCCTCTGTAGACCAATCCAATAGGCAATTAATAAATCTCCTTTACTGGCTTGGTTCCTCTAGAAAACTCTCACCAATATATTGGGAAATGACTATTGTCTCCTGTCACTCTATTTTAGCAAACTGTAAAGAGAGAATTACTCACTGGTTTTGCAGGAATAAACAGCAGTCCTGTGAATTGCATCTGGAGAGTGCCACATGGTGAGACTCTAGGAACTGAGGTAGCTTCCAGACAATTGCTGGTAAGAAGACAGGATGCTAAGTCATACCACCTCAAGAAATAAATACTGCCAGCAAGCAAAGAGAGCTAGGTCTAGACTATTTTCCAGCCAAAAACACTATACTGCCGATGTCTTGATTAGATTTGTGAAACCCTCAACAAAGGACCCATTTAAGCTGTCCTAAGGATTCTGCTCTATAGAAACTATGAGATAATAAATGTGTGTTGTGTAAGCCTTTAATGCTGTACTAATTTGTTATGCAACAATTGAAAACTGATATAAAAGGCAAGGCATTATAATAGCGCCCAGAATTAAACATTCAATAACTTGCAACTATTTTAACATATACATCATAATCTAAGAATTGGACTAGTCACTTTGGAAAAAAAATAGGTAAAATGAGGTCTTCCCTTTCTTGGAGTCTTTTTGGCAAAAAACATAAAAGCTGTTCATACTAATATGGAAATACTCTTAATGGAGAAAGACACGGGTTCCTTTGAGAATACATAGACATGGAACAGAATACAGACCAGGATGACAGAGGAAGGCTTTCCAGAGATGTTAGTTCCTAGACTAAATTGTAAATAATGAACCTTTCTTTCTATCACACACTAAATATTTATTTATTTCTATGTCTTTCCTCCATTAATATGTAAAGGTCTTGAGGACAGGATTTTAATCTGAATTCTTAGTGCTTAGATGAATGTCTGATATATAGTAAGTACTTGGTAAATGTTTTTAAATGAATGTATTAATTAATTCCAAGTCAATTGAATGGGTGATTTTGGGAGGGTCACAAGGAAAAAAGGATAAGAAGGATGCATCAGGAAAAGCAAGTGAAATCTGCAAAATCCTGAAAGTCAGAAAGACACTAAGTCATGAGCACCATCACTTCCTTTTTTCTCAAAAAACTGTTTCCTGGCAGGACAAAGGACCCCACTCCACTCAATGTGTGGAGGCCCACTTCTAGAACCAAAGGTACCACAAAGTTTCAGGGTGTTTCTGCCTTCACTAATGGCTTGTCAAATGTTGTCAGAATAAAGGCCAGGTGGTTATGACCTTTCAGAAAACATTAAAATTATTTTTCTTCTCTTTAGAAAGATTGAAAGACCCTGCAATTTGGAGGTGTCTACATGGTCTTGGATCTGTTTGAGGGCTTCTTAATCATAGATCCTTTATGACCTTCTGCATACTCAAATAAATATTGAATGATCTAGATAATTTCTATCATTATTATTACTTTCTTTCTCCTTTCTATTAAATTTCCAAATAAAAGTTCAATTTAAATATTGAACATAACTACATTATCAATAAGGACAAAAGTCAAAGTTTAGAAGTTGTCATTTCCAAAACCTATTTACCAGATAAAGAAATGAGTTATAATACTGCTGTGCTAAATGTAGCATGGGGATAAAACACTACAATTATTTAAATCTAGACTATTTCTCCAGTTTGTTTAGGCAATCAATTCTGAAATTCAAAATATCTTAAATGCTCTATCTAATACTATAATATTAAAACCTTTCTATAAAAAGGATGAGTGTTATGTTTCACATATATTTTTTCAGGCAATAATTTGCTCTGGTGGAGAAAAGTTACTTTGGGTCCCTTATTCTAAACCGTTCTACGTTATAAGAGGGTTAAAATGATTGCAAATCCACTGCATAAGGAAAACAATCACAAATCTAAAATCATTCAGTGAGGTCAATGAATAGTCATCAAGTAAATATATTTAGGATGTAAATTATGTCTTTTGCAATAGGGATTTGGAAAATTACTATATGAACCACAATGAGTACAAGTCTTAAATTCTAAAGGCAAAAAGAATTATCAGGCATGCTTTAATCTTACTATCTACAGGTTTAACCAACAATTCATAAAGATAGAGTATCATTTTGAATGCTATAGTATATAAATATTACAGTATGAGGTATGAATCTAAAGTCAATTATCTTATTCAGAAATATTTAATATGGACTGCTTTGCAGCAAAACAATTAAATTCTCATGTAAGAGCAAGGTAATTTATAATTATTTAATCCGTAAAAATATTTTGTTGCTGTCATTGCTATTATAGCTGTTATTTTTATCTATTATATAAAGTTTTAAGTTTGCAGATATATTTCTGTGCCTTTTTCTATCTCAGTACTTTGACTATACATGATGGGCCTTGCAGTCTTTTCCTAGGCTCCCATTTTTATCTCTCCTGCAGGCCTCCAAAGGGAAGGGTGTAGGCATAAGCAAGTGTTAGAGTATTATCAACTGAGCTACATGAGTGGCTTTCAGTTCTGATTAACTATCAGAAAGGGAAAAGGCCTTGATTTGTAGCATTTGCTGATCTCCATAATGTGTACTCTCATTATGTCTAATTTTGACCTGGCAAATTGTTTGATAATTACCAGTAAAATTTCTGAATATTTAATAACCAGATCTTGTGAGCCAGTGAGACACTGTAGGAATCAGCTTGTGTGTACTACAGGATGTAATAAAATGGTAAGTGGAAGAAGTTTGGTAAACTATGGTAAGACAGTGGCAAGTCTGAAGAAAAAGAAGCTCCTTGAACAAATTGTCATGTTAGGAAACTGACATTCTGTTGTTTAAAAACTTAGGAGTCATCAAAGTATTTCAAGGGATAAGTAACAAAGTTAGATTTGGTAATTAAGAAGATTGACTGTTAGGTGGAATCCAAATTAGAAAAGATGACTCCAGAAGCAGAAAGACAATTTAAGTACCTTCAAAACATGGGTAGAAAGACTAATAGTTAAAAACAATGGTGAAATGTATAACTCTCCAGAATTACAATTTCCACATTCAAGACTTCATATATTTATTTCCTTCTGTCACTTTGGTACTTCCTTTCCCCCTTCTACTTAGGTATTTACTATTTCTGCACATTTTGAGCACGGAGCATAACTCAGCAGAAGTAACTTTATTTAGATACAGTCACAAGGAATTTTAATAATTAGCAAATCTTAACAGTTGAGGCAAAAACTGTAATTTGAAAATGCCTCCATAAAAGCTAGAAGTTAGTGAAGCTGAAAGGGACAGCTGCCTACAGATGCTGACATTTACAGAGTTAACTGGAGGAAGACTTGGAGACCTAAGTCCTTGCCAAGTTATGAGGTTGAATTTGAGATCCTGAAATTCCTACTAGAGAAAATCACCAGTGCATTCTAAAGGGAGTGGGGCCAGCTTCCCAATTAGAAAAGCCAATTAATTACTTGAGATTCTAGTCAGCATTCAGTAACAGGAATGGTCAAAAGAAGTAAAGCAATTAAGAAAACCAGATGTCAAGATCATGATAGGAGCATCTATTCGATTTTTGATGCACATTATATTTAGTACTTGAACTCAAGGTTAAGTAAGGTCCTGCTGGCAAGGAAAGATCTATGGTATTCTCAGTGCTTGAATTGGGTCTGAAAGACTGTCCAAAGGATACCGGATTCAGAAATTAGTGAGCCCAAGGACAGAGAGGTAAGCGGATAACAAGGAGATTTTTAGTTTAACAGAATATACTTTCCTCATAGTATAGAATTTATACTATGATAGGAACAAATTACTTGGAAGAGCACCAAAGGTAGAGATCTATAGACTTATACTAAGAAAGAACAGAAATGTATGTTTTGAAAAAAAATTAGTCACTAGAAATTATTGTATGTATTATTTATTAGAAACATTAGGATATTTATCTTTTTTTACTTCCTAAGAGGATTTTTATTTATTTATTTATTTTTATTTTTATTTTTTTTTTTGGTGGGTACCGAGGCTCGACCTCAGGACCTCACGCAGCAGCAGGCGGCCCGTGCCACTGAGCGATATCACCGGCCCCTTTTTCGTATGTGGGTTCCGGGAGTCAAACTCGGGCCCTCGCGCTTGCCGGGCAGGCGCTTAAGCCGCTGAGCCATCTCACCGGCCCCTAAGAGGATTTTTAAAAGAAATATATTTTACCATAATACACAGAGTTTTAATTATTGGGAAAATCTTATATTCATGAATACCAGTGAATAATCAGCGCTATAAAATGTATGATAAGCAAGAACTTTTCAAATGATTTCAAATCTCTGCTGCATAGTAAACATGTTAGTCGACAGTTATGATTTAAATATGAATAAATTCTAGAGTAGCTTTAAAGTAGTACTAAAATTAAAATGTACCCATCATAGATGATATTTCCTGATTAATATAAATGAGAAATCTAAAAATGGAATTCATATACACCATGCAAAATGTGGCAGAAGATCTGAAAAGAGATGGCTGGCTTTAAAACCTATAACAATACAGATTTAATTAAAATACTAATGAATACTTACTGAAAGATCTTTTGTTCTCCATTGATGACTGATGTTTTGCATGATCATGAGATAATACTGTATGGTGATCACTGCGTAACTGATCACTGTAATTTCAGAGTATGCTAAAGTATTACACTGTAATAATAAATAGTTAAGGTACAGTAGCAGGTGTCAGAAAACAGCTAATAAACAGTATAATTGATAATTGATGCCATATTCAGTAGATACTGATTGAGAAGTTAAGTATCACGTATCAAATGTAAAATTCTAGCAAAAAATAAAACCAGATGAATAAAAAATCAAACGTAGTTCCTCATGTTATGAACCTCAAATTAGTAGAAACAAAGGAAAAAAATCGCTCAACCAACAAGACTTACTTAAATCTGTTTGTTGCATGATTTCCTAGGACCTCGTACTTTTCCTTTTAGCACCTACTACAATTTAAAATAACTAATTATAGGTGGGAAACGTTGAATTGTTAATGGACTTCATGTGATTAAATATTAAATTCCTGGTTCAAAAATGAAACCAAGAGCTGGTCTTTTCCTTTGGATTGGTCCTTCTGTAGAGAACAGAGAGAGAATATTTCTAAGGACAAGAAAACCTTAGCATTTTAATGCTATCTCCTCCTTGAACTTCCCCTGAGACCTAGATGGCATGGAAATAAAGGATTCTGTGCCTAGGGGAGAGAAAAGAGCTACAAGGTCTCCTCACAGCTCCAGACTATATGTAGTTCACATGGATGGAGAGAGAGGTGGACACTATTGAAGAAGCTTGGACCCAAGAGAAGAACTTGGACTTCCTCAGGCAGGACCTTTATTTATTTCATCCCCTTAACCAGAACTTTTATGCAATAGCAAGTCTGAAATAGCAATTGCTTAACATTATATTGTGTAAAAACAAATATATTTTCTTAATCCAAACAGCACTGGAAAAAGAGTAACAAAAGTTAAGTCATCACAATAAAGTGGTGCCGTAAAATTACTCATGATTTAAGGTCTACAATCATGACAGGTCAACTGTATCCTTAGTAAAATGGATGTTATAAGATGGTATTTGTTGGAGACCCCACATCCACCTCTTGAAGTGTAATATTTTCTAGGATAAATAACAATATAGAAACATATTTTCCTATTTCTATAAATATATTTGCTCTACTTTAATCTGAATATTCTTCGGTGTCTGTGGGGGGACAAGGTCAGTATGAGTAGCTAACTCCTTAATTCCTCAATGGCTTTCTATTTGTTTCTAGAAGCCCAACTAAGGAAAATAAAAAGCTAAATAACAACAAAAACAAATAATGTACAAAAAATGAAAGATTAAAGGGAGAAGAAAATGAAGATTAATGAAAGACTTAGAAATAACTTTGGAGAAAACATAGGAAATTTTTCTTAACTAGGAAGAGTAGCCAATATATTTTTGTTTATCCTGACCTGGAGTAGAGATTTTTATAATTGTCTGAAATTTATTTGCTACATAATAAAGTGCATCCTTTCAATTAAGTATATTGGTTATAATGTGCAATTTATACTGTAGGCTTTATTTTTCATAAAAGGATATTTTTACATCCCCAGTGTCTCTTGTATTTTTTGGACCACAGTTTGTTTTCAGCAGTGTGAGCTGAATAAATGAATGTTTTTTTATGCTTCATCCATAATAAATATAATCATAAAGGATAAAGATATTGATCTAGAACTTGTCCAGTAGCAATGCAAAGTTTAGCTTAATCAATTCTTGGCATTCCTTTCCCAGGTATGTTGCCCTCTTCCTCTCCAATGTAGAGGCTTTCAAGTTACTGGAAGAATTTAAACCTGGGATTAGCTAGAGTTTATCTAACAATGCTCCTTGTAGTTTCAATTCTGTAAAGCGTGGACTTTACTAAACTTCATGGCTGAAATCCTGAATTTCCTACAAGACAAAAGCAGCTGAAATTTATCAGTGTTTGAAAGTTTTAGACAATTTAACATGAGGTAGGAATTAAGGATATAAAAAGGAAGTTTTTCATGAATTATGAAAGAAAATAAGAATGAGTACAAAGAATGAGTACATTCTTTTTCTAAGAATAGAATAAAATAGAATTTTTATTGTCCATTTTTTTAAAAAGGATATTTTGAAATATTTGTTTCAAAACTATGTTTGTAAAAGAGGTGTAAGTTATGTATTATAGGAATAAAATATGTGAACATCTACTACCCAACTAAGAAAAAATATTAATTCTATTTAAGCCATTTATTTTTTCCAACTCATTTCAAAGGTAACTACAGTCTGAATTTCATGTTTTGATTTCTTTATTGTTTATAGTGGTTTTAAAACAGGCAAGGACAAATCTTATCATATTGGTCAGTTTTGCTTTTTCTGGATTTATTTAGGAAAAATATTTATTTATATTCCCGTGACTTATTTTTCTTCATTTACAATTGTGTACCTTATAGTCATTCTTATTGGAGTAGCTGAAGTTTATTTATTTTCAGTATGTGGGCTCCTATATGTAATTATATGTATGTAGGAAGGATCATTAATTTTCTATTCTGCCAAAGGAATTTTCAGCTGCTTTCAGTGTTTCCCACTGAAATAAGCAGTTTTATGGGGATTTCTATACATGTTTCTAGATGAATATAAAGAGGAGTAATACTTATGCTACATATTTAGAATTAAATTTATGAAATTCAGCTTCGTTAGTTAATGCCAAGTTGTTTTCTAATATGAGTGGATGGTTTAAGGCTCACTTGATTTATCATTGCCAAAATTGAAATATTAGAGTACTGAGACAACTCTGAGGTAAATATATTTAATTTTATGTTTATTGTTCTACTTTCTATTTTCTCTGTCACTAACACCATATTTTCATTTATTAATTCAATAAATAGTTATTATTGTTCTCCTATTATATACTGTATAGTATTCTACCCATATATTTATGGGTCATGCTTTCTTTTCATCTGTGAAATAGTTATTCTAATATTATTTATATTGCATGTTTTTCTTCTTGATTTATAGGAGTTTTAAGTATTTATTCTGGTTAATAGTACTCTGTCAATTATGTAGGCTACAAATATTTTCATATATTGTGGCTAATCTTCCTATTGTTTATATTTTTTTCTGCAGGCACATTTTAGCTATTCTTGACTTTATGCTATAATTTTAGATTTAGCATGCTAAGTCTTTCAAATTGCCTGTTAGAGTTTCGAATGAAATTGTATTGACTCTATAAATCAAATTGATTTTTCATACATTTTAACATGGTATATACTCAAATTTATACAGGTCTTTATACCTGTTTTAATATACTAATAATTTTTTTTTCATAAAATTTGATTAAATTCGGCCACATGTAACAGAATATGCCTAAAGAACAGGAAAGATAATAATTTATTTTTCTGTCGTATATAGAGTCTTTTCTTTGAAAACTGAGTACTGGCCACTTTAAAATATTTATCTGGGACAACTGAATAAAACTCATTGTAATAGCTTAGAGTATGACATGCATCCTACGGTTCGAAATGGGTAGAATTTCTTCGATGTGCTTTTCAAATGGTTAAAGAGAAAAATATATATCAGATCACAGGAAATTCCAAACATCACTTCGATTTGTTTTTTACTGTCAGATTCTAGACCTGTAACTTCTTGTTCAAATATGTAAATTAGGGGCCGGTGAGATGGCTCAGCAGCTTAAGCGCCTGCCTGGCAAGCGCGAGGGCCCCAGTTCGACTCCCGGAACCCACATACGAAAAAGGGGCCAGTGATATCGCTCAGCGGCACAGTGCTGGTGCGTGAGGTCCTGAGGTCGACCCCCCAGTACCCACACAAAAAACAACAACAACAACAACAACAACAAAAACCTAAATTATTATTGCAAATTTATTACATTAGGAAGTCATTAGCATTTATATTTCTACTTTGTGATGTGTTGAATATTATAGTCTGGAAATAATATGATGGTGCCTATTTTAGTTGCCACTTATCAAAAAAAAATGGAGATATGCAAATAATTACATGATAGCAGTGTGGAAAATTATGTGTATTTAAAAATGTATCTATGGGAGTTCAAAAATTGTAATATATTGTGATTAGTTCATAAATATTCCATGAAGGGACTGATATGAACTGATCTATATGGTGTATTAAGCAGAAGAGAACAAGATCAGAAGTATAAATTTGGAAGTCAGGTAGTAAAACGATGGATCCTGCCGCAGTCTCAGTGTGTGGTAGAAATAAGAGAGAGGGAATTAGCAAAGATTGAATTGGAACGGTCAGCAGTGACCCCGTGTTTGTAACCTTAACTGTTCAAAAATATTAAACTAAATATTCTCTAAGCGGGGGACAAATAAGAGCTTCCAGTAAAAATTTTGGGACCATCAAATCTGTATTTTGGGAAGACAGTTTGGAGTGTGGATGTGGAATGATTTAGTCAGGAACTCTGAGAGAGCCATCAGTGGATATTGCTGGAACACATTGAAAGAAAGTGAAGGTAAAGAATAAGGTAAATGTAAGGATAGCAAAATGGCCAGAGAAATTGGAGAAAACATAAAGAGAAGAGATACACAAGCAGTTTCAGAAATAGAATTGACAATATTATGAGAAGTAAGAGGGGGTCAGTGAAAATTTCTACATTATATTTTTTGTGGGAAAAGGATATGGAAAATACTTGACATTTGAATAGATTATATAGGAACTATTCACACTGAACCGAATTTATTTTGCTCCAGGTGAAAAAATTTTGAATAATGAACATCTACAGAACTTCACGTTGTGATAAAAGCATAGCATTACTATAGTATTTAGGGAAGTTATTTTAGAAGAATGAAATTTCACAAATTATATTACTCTGAAATTTCAATGGTATAATATACACACACATACATATACACCACACACATACATATGGATATAAACATATACAAATATAATTTCTTCTGGAGTTTACATGTACTAATTACATTGTGTAATGAATGAAAATGGTGAAGGCTTTTTAATATTTTTCTTATCATCGAACTAGAGAACTCCAGGAAACTGTAGGAGAGATTGTGTGATATGTTAATGCTTAAGGTTATGTTCTTGCTTTGGTGCACAGGCATCATTTATCAAATAAGACCCAGGGTACATAAAATTGTAATGCTATATACATTCCATATTATTGGATATTTAACATAAATTAATGTGTATAGCCCAGGGACCATTCACAATGGATCTACATATGACAGCAATAATCGGTAGGCAGAGTTATTATTATTATTTCCACCTCAATTTAAACATATACATTTGCTCTTATATCAACATATTCCAAGTATTTCAAAGGTAAATGAATTTGGTTAATCTCAATTTATCAGCTAGTATAATTTAGATAAAACTGGTGTTAAAGAACATCTTTCTAGAGTTGATTAATTCATCAATTTTAATCAGCAGAATTGTATTTTCAATTATTTACTCATTTATTTTTCTTTTCACCAATTTAGAAACATACTACATGTCTGTAGTGGTTGATACATTGTGTCAAATTGAGAAGTTTAGAAGTCTAACTAAGCAAATCAGTAGGGGGCCAGGCTCTTCACTTTGTAAACATACTCATTCTGTGTAAGAGGAGGGCATGGAGATGGTGTGAGTGCTACACCAGACCTGGTGGGGTAGCCTGCTTACAGTATAAGGGAGGAAAAGTGGCTTGTTCTCCCCCTTGTGCTCTTTTTCTTTCGGGGGGGGGGGTCAGGAATTGAACTCAAGACCTCGCACTTGCCGTTCTGCTTGAGCTATATCCCCGGCCCCTTTTTTTTCTTCCTTCCTTTCTTCCTTCCTTCCTTCCTTCCTTCCTTCCTTCCTTCCTTCCTTCCTTTCTTTCTTTCTTTCTTTCTTTCTTTCTTTCTTTCTTTCTTTCTTTCTTTCTTTCTTTCTTTCTTTCTTTCTTTCTTCTTTCTTTCTTTCTTTTTTTCCTTCCTTCTTTCTTTCGGTACTGGGAATCAAACTCAGGACCTTGCACCTGCCGGGCAGGCACTTGTGCCACTGAGCTATATCCCTGGCCCCCAACCCCCTTGTGTTCTTGTTTTTGCTGTCTCCTGCTGCCATGAAGTGTTGCCTGGTGCCATGTGCCACCCCACCTTGGAGCCAACTGATTATGGACTGAAACTTCCACAAACTGTTAGCTAAATAAACCTTTCCTTCCTTAATTTTGGTTGGCTCCAATGAGAGTAGGGGAGAAGTACTGCCATGATAACCTGATGAAAATTCCTGCTACTGTTATTCTGAAATTATTATTATTGTCCTACGAGTCCTCCTGTGCATAATTAACATCAAGTAATTTCTTAAGCCTTCTATTAACTTTATAAAGTTGCTACTATTTTCAGTGAAGTAGGATGATGAGAGACAGACAAAAATACCCAAAGACAGAAGGACGAAGGGCTTACTATGACTTATTAATAGGTATTAATAGAAAATAATAGAGTTAAGTAAGACTTACTAACTGGGAAGGATAGGGTATCCTATCCTTTCTAGGAAACCACTGGAAAGTCTCATAATGGTGCATCAGTCAGGAAATAACCAGAAGTATTTACAGTGTCCAGAGGCCCTGAGCTGGACGAGAGCACTCTGCAGTGCTCTGTTCTGCACTCGGTTAATGCAGAGTTTTATAGACTAGGCTACATAAGAAGTGGTATCACTAGCTTACTTCACTCCATTGTATGATGAGCTTTCCAAGAAACAGCTGACTTAGCATATAGGCAGAAAGTTAAGTTCTACAAATAACACACTGATTTGTGCAGTCTTCACAGACCATCTGCTTTGGGCATACTTTCAATGCTTCCTTGACGTGGCAAGAGTCTGGGGAATAGAAAATGAATATTTCAGGAACAAAGTCCAAAATACTCTACTTTTACTCATAGATGATACAATGAGAGAGAGAGAAAGAGAGAGAGAGAGAGAAAGAGGTAGAGAGAGAGAGATGGTAGAGATAGAGATATAGAGATAGAGATAGAGATGATAGAGATATAGAGAAAGTCCACATGTTTGGCAGGCTTTTTAATCTAGTGACTTCCTACAAATCCTCCCCTTCTCCAGGGTCAGATTTTCTTTGATTAATCCAAGGGGACATTCTAGAAAAGAGAATCTTGAGGATAGGAGTGATTTAGAATCTTAATGCAATTAATCTCCTTACATTATGTGACAATGAACCCCCAAGTAAGGAAGTTATTTCCTATGGTGATTTTGTTAAAGACAAATTCAAGGCCTGATTGCATTTTTCTGACTTCCACATAGGTCATATTTGTAAAGCAAAAAACTTCTTCTCAGTGACAATAGAAATACCTGATATAGTATTATATAGAATAATAACATTATCATTTTTTGGTTACTTTGGATTCTATTTCAGGGAAGTGTGATTTTTCTTACTTCAATTAATATCTTTAACACTATTCTATGCATCAATATAATGAGTATATATCTTGTATGTATGAGGATACTTACCTGAAACTCATTCTTTTAGCATGACAGCAGATAATAGTGAATTTCAGATGCTGTATTATTTCTGCCAGAGAGGAAATACGGTTTATTGATTAAGATATAGACTTCCCCCCACTCGAGACTTTCCTTCATTTCATATTTATTTTTAGTTCTTTGTGTTCACGTAAGAAATATATGTTTTTAATTTGTAAAAACCTTGGGTTACAATGGGATACTTGTGCATTTATTTCTGTTTCACTGTTTAAATCATTTTAGATCCTAAAGAGATATACATTCACTGCGGTAAACTTAAAAAATATAAAAATAATTAAAAAATGTTTTACTATAAAGAAAATCTACCAAAGAAATCAATTTATTGGGTAGGTTTATTTCACTGATGATTAGAATTCATGGCTTCCCTCTGCTCATGCCTTTTGCCCAATAACATTTTAAGCCTCTTTCACTTTGATTTACTCTTTCTTTTGGGTGCCCTGTGACTTGCATTGGAAATGATGGTGTCTAGTATTGAGTCTGTGTCTCAAATGGCCCTGTGTGCTTCTTTCTCTCTCTTGAACCCCTTCCTCTACCATGACAACCTCTGGTTATTCTGCTAGAGGATGAGACACTATGTGAATCACAACCGTGTCAATGCAGTTCTCCTAGCTGAGGCCCCTGACATGAGAGACAGCCCACTAATGGCAACCACAGTTGACTCACATCTGGCAACGAGGCATAAGTGAGCTCAACCAAGAGCTCTAGAATGTGTGGACTATAGCACAAGTGACCCCTAACTCATGAGTTAAACAAATACTTACTAAGACATTATACTACTAGCCCTAGCAAGATGCTTCCTACCACTTGGCGACTTTGGGAAATACATTATCATGTAGACTACTCGTGATCATTCCTCTTCACAAAATGATCCATTGTTTTCTTATTGTCATCTATGAAATTTTACCAGACATCTATGTACTCATATGCCAAATAAGTTTTTCAACTGTATTCCATTAATTGTAAGCTGGTCAATCCTTCAATATGGTTCTATCTCTATGGTATTACGTTACACAATTTAACATCTTCTAAGGATGGGTAATACTGTAATATTTCACTTTGAAGATGATACTTTCATCTTAGTTTTTCTAGTTTTTATTTGACCTTTATAATTTCTAAGAAGTTAAAAGATAGTCACCTCAAAATCCTAAAAAATACATCATTTGCCTTCACTAATTATTTTCTGTACATTGCTATGAATAAAAAAAAATCTGTACAGTTTTTGAGTCAGATTTTTACACCATTTTATTGTTTCTTTTTCTAAGTCAAAGTTTAATGTATTTTAGATGTATAGTTTTTTTAATATGTCAGCTTTTACATATTCTAAAATTCAGAATATTTTATTATTTTCTTGTTTTATCTGAGACAATACTTTACTTTTAATTAATTAATTAATTAATTAATTTTTTGGCACTGGAAATCTAACTCACAACCTCATGCTTGCCAGGCAGACACTGTGCCGCTGAGCTATATCCCCAGTGTAATACTTACTTTTAAATGTCTGTTTATTATTCATTTTAAAAACTACCTTGGACTGTCTTTTTAAAGTATAGTTTTCTTTTGCATATTTGCTGAAGCTTTTTAAGAATATATTTTTAGTTTTATTTTCATCAGACATATGGCCAACATAATTTCTGATTTACAAAATTTAATGTATGTTAGCATTTGTCAGTGATAATGATGAAACTGTGCAAAATATAGCATATATTTAAACATATTTACTCATCATAACATTTCAGCACTCGCTAGCCATATTTCTTTTTTTTCACATGAACTGCTGAGAAGTATATAATTTTCTACTGTCTTTATTTTGCTCTGGCAACTTATCCACGAGCTATTAAGAATTTCCCTATATATCTACATGCTATAGTACTCAGCATGTTCATTTTTATTTTCTATATTTTAATAGATACTTAATAGAGTTTATACTTAAACTCTGTAAGTATAAAATCATTATTTTCTTCTAACATAATCTTTTTTACTTCAGATTCCACATTGCTATACTCTAATAATAGAACTCTGCTTAATTTATATATTTATTCATATATTTATTCATTACTCATTATTCTATGAGATTATAGTCCAGGTTATAAACACACAGTTTTTAAAAACTGTTTTTGTATTGTTTTATAAACAATTGTGCCAAAATGCATTTATCCCTTCCACTTACATACCAAGTTTGGTTCAAAATGTAATCAGATAACAAAACTTAGCAAGACAGACTAGGAAAGGAATCTCTAACTAAGTGTTTATATGCCTAGTTAGTATCTTGCAGGGGAGGACACCAGTGAGAATGGATACTGAGGGGCAATCAACATAATTGACATTTACATTTATTATACAACAGACGATTTTTCTGCCACAAACAATGCTCTACTTTCTAAATGGTAGTTCCTTTTCTTTTCCTCACAAATTTCCTTTACTTTTTAATGTTTATCCTTGAAGAACGTGAAATATGTTCAGGTGTGTTTAATGCCTACAGAGGAGAAATAAGGTTCGATCTTGAACTAAAACTCATTTCTTCTAAGTGCTTAGAATCTGGAAGTCAGATAAGCATCTGTAAACGATACTTTCAATTTAAATTCTAAATTTTAATATATAACTAGACAATCTCTTCTTTAATGAAATCACATATCCTTTGGATCCCAAGACAAGATTTAAAAAAATGTTTTTTTTACTCTGTTGAGTCTATCTACTGTTAAATACTTCTGCTGGCATTACTAAAACTTATAAAAATTTATTTGTTCTGACTATGCCTGCTAGGATGCAATATTCATTGGAAAAATGTTGGTGAGAGAAATTGTCTGCTTGTTTCAAATGTCAGTTTCTTAGTTTTCTGTTTCTTCTTTAAAGTCAAAGGTGTATGCGTAGGAAGGATGAAACAGGAGACATGCTATATGTAGGCAATTTTCACTTCTAGTTGAGTCTCTTGGACATGTTATTTCATCTTCTCCAGTGTGAAATACTTTGTGTGGATAAGATAAGCTGTTTCTAAAGTACAAAACCTTCTTATGCTTTTGTGTATTTATGTGACATTTCAATGAGTTAGAAATTCTAAAACAGTTTGGTCACAAAAAATATGTTGTTTTGAAAATTTGTTCTTCTTCTGATTTGTTTTGTTTTTTTTCTTCTCTTTAAAAAAAAAAAAACAACAAAAAAACAGAAGACAAAAAACTTGAAAAAAAAAAAATAGTTCCAAGTTAGTGGACAGAGTGACCATGAAGGATATAAGTTACTATTAACAGAACAAGTGCTTCATATAATGAAAATTATAGAACATTTAATGAGAACTTGTTAAGTGTCAGGTACTGTGTTTGGTACTTTTCAATATGTAAAGATAAGCAAAACAGAGTCTTTGTTCTCAAATTGTTCATAATAAGGAAGGACATATTCTAAAAGAAAATAGAGGGGTTCTGTAATGTTTTGTGATACTACTTGTGGTATGTTTTTTAATCACCAATCTACACTGAAATCTCACTTATGAGAGGCTATGTTTTACTGAAATAAATGAGGATCACTAGAACCTGACTCTGGAAATCTCCTCTCTATATCTCCTCAACACTTGTACTGTCTTTAGAAATACTGATAAGAATACTCTCCACAGCGTTTTGTAATTGCCTGTGTGCTTGCTTGGATCCTTCAGAATACTATCAGCTCTAGGCACGGGTCTGCCTTGTTCACTATTATATCTCAAGTATCTACTTGGTAGCATGCCTGACAAACTGCAGGTGTTCAGTAACATAAATGTTGACTCAATACATCAGAAGACACAGAGAGAATATTGCTTTTTTTCCTACTAAAATCCCAAGTTCTAAGGGAAAGTATATTAATTTGTATAATCAAAATAGGGACGGTAAGGGAAAAGAAAGAGAATGAAATATGGAGGTAGAGAAAGAATTTGAATAGACATATGGTATACGGTGGAGGAAGGACATAAAGAGACATTCCAGGGGTTAGCATGTCGTATAACAAGGTAGGTTCAGAGGATACGTGAAAAGGAGATGAACAGAAATATAGCTAGTGATTGTTGTAGAATGTTTAGATCCATTTCATAGCCTTTGAGAAAAATACCTAAGATTTATTTAAAAAATTGTTCTTCAGAAAATGAGATTTTAGCATTTTACAGTACTTCAGGACTGATTCCAATAGGCTTTTAAGAGTATGAGATCATTGTGAAAGACTTGATTACATGAAGCAGTGATTATTTATAGTTCTGGGATTCAATGGGTTTGTGAAAAAGTTGTAAGGGCAACATAGGCAGTATTTGCATATATAGAAGGAGATAGAGTAAATTATTCCAGGCACAGGGACTTACTGGACTAGCATTACTTTTGAAGACCTAGTAACTAATTATTTCTATTACAGATGCAAATATATTTACATATCAGTTGTATTCCCTTGACCACTTTTTTTAGTTTTTTTTCGTGGCACTCTTTATTTCACAGGAATTAAAGGTTCAAGCCAGACTATCAGACTGGTGTTAGTTATCACAAAGTTGTTGGGTTTATTTGCAGAGTAATACAATAATCAACACAATACTGATAAGTTCACTTACAGCTTAAGAAAATGGAGGAACTTTAATGCCCAACAGAAATACATTTAATGTTATTTTAACTGAACAAAATAATTGTTAAAGCAGGGATTTTACACAATATTTGTGGTTACTATTATCTTCAGAGTAGATGGTAGAATTCCTGGTATATTAAATTAAGCATTGTAGTATTATTTAATATCACACTAATTGTAAACACAAAGGGAAGGATGGTAATGATTATGGAAACAAATGAAACATATGCAATTAAAATTTCAAAATGCTTTACCTTAACTGACTAGCGTCCTGCAGTTATCTTTGTCCGTTTTAATTTTCTGCTCACAGAACTAGAAATTGTCTCTAAATTTCTTCTTATTAGATTGGGAAACTGAATAAAGGAGTTGAGGTCACATATTGCTTTTGTTCTTCAAATTTGCTATCATAGTTGATTGACTAAATTGAAAAAGTGAGGGAAGTAAGACAAAGCAGAAAGAAGGAAGCAAGAAAAGGAGGAAAGAAAAACCTAACTTGGATACTAAAGCTCCATATAAAAATATTTATACTCATATTTTATTTTATTTTAAAAATTTATTCAGTTTATTTCTTAACTGATGTAAAATTGTATATACAGTGCTTAGGATATAACATGTGATTTTTCAATACGTGTATAGATTACATACTATTCAAATCAAGGTCCACCTTTCTTCTCAAACATTTATCATTTCTTTGAAGTGAAAATGTAAAATTCTTTCTTCTATTTTTGAAATACACAGTACATATTATTTTATTAACTATAGTCATCCTGCTATGCAAGAGAGTATCAGAATTTATTACTACTATTATAACTGTAGTGTATTTCTCATCGAAGAACAATTCTCCATCCTTCTCTTCCACCTACTCTCCCCAGTCTCTGGTACCCACTGTCCTCTTTAGTCTCATCTCCACATGAGCGAGATCCTGTGGTATGTAGGTGTTTGTTTTCTGCGTTTGTCTTACTGCACTTATCATAATGCCCTCCACTTCCAACCATATTGGTGCAAATGATAGGATTTAATCCTCTTTTTGTGGATAAATAGTGTGCATAAACAAATACCACATTTTTTATCCATTAATCAGTTGATGGATATATCAAATTTAAATATTTTGCAAAACAATAATTTGAATGAAGAGACAGCCTACAGAACAGGAAAAAAAACTTCAATTTATATTTAACATAGGTGAATAATCATAATATATAAGGAACTAAAACAACTCCATAGAAAAACAATCTGATTACAAACAGGCCATAGACCTAAATAGACATTTCTCACAAGAAGAAATTCAAATGGCCAACAAGTATATTAAAATAAATTTCAATTTCATTAATAATCAGGGAAATGCAAACTAAAATCACAATGAGATAGCACCTTACTCTAGTTAGAATGGCTGTAATAAAAAAGATGTGATAATAGATACTGGCAAGAATGTGGAAAAAAGGGGACACATGCACACTTTTGGTGTAAATGTTAGAGCAGCCATTATGGAAAACAAAATAAGGCTCCTCAAAAAGTTAAAAACAAAACTACCATATGATCCAGTAATCCCACTAATGGATATTTATCCTAAGTAAAAAAAAAATCAATATATTGAGGAGACATTTGCACTTTCACTTTTTTACAGCAATATGAACAATGCCCAAAATTGGAAACAACTTTAATTATTTTATTTTTATTCTAGACTAAATAAAAATTTTAGCCTTTAGCTTTTGCTAGTTGTACTCTGTGTTTTATTCAATTATATACATTTGACTTTTTTAGAATGAAGCACAGATTTAATGAGGTCTTTATTAAATTCCACCCCACTCTATGTCTATATCCTTTGTGTACTATCATAATCGAAAGCCAATTATTTTTAACAAGAAACAAACAGGACCTCCTGAGTACTAGATATTATGTGGTCACTGAATTTACTGAGAACAAGATAAAACATGAAATATATGCTTGTTTTATGTGTGACACTCATTTATAATAAACATGTAAATAAATTTTTCTCAAGTATGTGTCAGCTTGCAGCAAATACCTCAGGCTCATAACAAGCAAACTGTAAATTCGCTGAAAATATAGCATTGACCTTTGCTGAAGTAACCAAAGCTTAGAATTTAAATATGCTTTGGGGACACTAAAGTGTGTGGCATTTTCCTTGTAAAATGTACTCATTAGGTGTAGAATTTTGCCTTTGTATAGAGCTTCTATATCTGCTATTCAAATTCATTTAGCTGAGTAAAAATATGGCAAGTTATTCTATCAAATGGATGTATATATTACTGATTGCGTGACTGTACAATGGCCTTAGGATGTCAATCTTTAGAGGAAAATAATTTAAACTGTAGCAGTACAGAAGCAACAGAAACTTTATATTGTATAAAGGATTATAAATTATTTTGTTGTTTTGTCTATGTTCAAGCATATTTGATAAAACAGGATTTGTATGATTTATTGATATACTAGTTTTCTCTAGTGAATAGGTTAGAAATCAATTCATGTGAATGCCTTTTTTTAAAAGAAATTTATATTAGGAACATTGTACTGAACAGAACTGGAATATATTACTGCCATATACTTACTAATGCTGAATTAGAAACTGATTCACGATGATAGCATTTTAGAGTTTTGGTCAAAGAGAAGAGTTTGTGCTTTGCCACTTTTCATTCTTGTTCTGTAGAACACAATTAGCGATTGAGTAACAATGACACCTTAGGTCATGTAGTAGCCATGAGAATCTGCCTTTCAAAAATTTTACTAATGACACAGTAACTGATCCATCGTACCAGCTATGGTTGTGCTTTGAAATATATTTGTACATTCATGTACCTTCAAAGCCATGCTTCCAATTTGCTACTCCCAGCCAATGGGTTAATAAAGCCAGAATACAAAAGCAGATCTGTTCCCGGGAGACACAGAGCTGCTCTGATGGGAAATTTTGGCATAGAACTCCCTGAAGACTTATTGCACTTTCTTTACAATTTCACTATGATATCACATGCATTTACCATACTTTTCTTCCTTTCTTCTTTTGCTCTTTTATACCTGCGGGGCAGATCCATAGCTCTCAGGGTTGCTGGTCTGCTCCTCTTTTCATCACTTAGATAATTCCTCTAATAATTTTTCAGGTTTAACATTGTCTTAGTGTCTGTACCCTAAACAAACTGATTAAAGCAAAACAATTATAATATTATATATGCCTCGAGTTATCTTTGTATAGTAAGAGTTTCCCTAGGCCATACCAACTTAGAACAAATTATAGTTAACAAAACAAGCAAAGCATTTACCATTATTACCATTATTACCATTATTCTATTATTTCATTCATTACCAATTCCTTAAGCCTTTGCTCAAAGAAAGGCAAGGAAACAGTGCAGTTGCTCAAAAAAATGGATGTCCTTTTCTTATTTTCAATTATAGCCATAATTATGACTTATCACTGGTACTACTATAGCCTGGAATGATCAGAATCCCTACTTCTGATTTCCGACCTTGTCCTGCTAAGGAAAGTCAAAGATCAATAGTATTGTTTATTGCAAAATAAATAAAATAAGATGAAAAAATCAAACATTTCACCATACCACGTCCGAAGGCCTTGTGGAGGAACAATTATATTACAATTATACTACATTTCAAATAATCTATTAACTGGGTCACTAAGCGTTAGCCTGCCTCTGTTATCACCTTATGAATTTTTACCTTTTTCTTTATTGATATGTGATCTATATATTTCTTGATATCCAATACATAAATGATCATAGATAGAAGATCTTTGCCCTTGGAATTGGATATAGTCCTGAGCTGCATAACGATATTTCAGTCAATGACAGACCACATATACAGCAGTGGTCCCAAAAGATCACAATGAAGCTGAAAATTTTCTATTGTCTAGTGACACTCTCGCCATCATAATATTATAGCAAAATGCATTACTTACGATTTTTTGGTGATGCTAGAGTAAAAAAACTATGGAACTGCTAGTCATATAAAAGTATACTATATATAATTACACATAATATACAATAATTTATAATAAATGTTACCTGTTCTGTACTTACTGTACTATTATAAATATATAAGATATATATTACATCATTTTAGTGTGTGCTCCAACATATAAAAAAGTTTACTAGAAAATCATATACCATATTAGATAGGCAACAGCCTCATACATCTTATGTTTATCATGTCTCTTTGTTGCGTTTTTTTCTCTGGTGTATTAGTTAACTTGTGTTTTGTTCATGACAGCCCCAGGAACAATAGAATAACTTTTATATTTTATAATAGTATATATGTATCTGCATATATAGACATAGATACTGTGTACTCTAAATGTGTAATAGGCTATAGAATCTGTGTTTGTGTAAGTAAACTCTATGATATTTATACAACTACACAATTGCTTTACAATGCATATCTCAGAATTATCACTGTTAATTCTGATAATAACCAATCTTAGGATTCCTAAGTGTTTCCATTGGAATACTAAAAGACTTCCAAGATGTCAACATCTGAAAGGAATACAACATGGGACACCATGAGTTAAAAAGAAGTAACTGATTTTTTTATTATTAATTTCATTTCTTATTACATGATATAAATACGAGAAGCTAAGATGGGTTACTATAACTAAAATATCCTCCTTAGTGAGCCAGGATTCAGACTTTCTGCTGTAGAGCTGGGTGCAGACTTACCTACTCCAGTACCAGGTTAGATCATGTTGACTAAGTTTCCACAGTCAGCCATGTAAAGACCCCGGTTCCAGGGCTACACCAGTGAATGCAGGGAACAGGTTCATACCAGTATGTGACTAGCTCCTGTAGAGCAGAGTCTAACTCAAATCCACCCTACTGCTGGTCAGCTCCTATGGATGCAGACTTCAGGTCTGAGAGGGACTACGGGTTCCCCTACCTGCTAACTAGGCACCAGGCTAGGTGCCAGTAACAAGGACTCCTACCCTGAACCATGCCAGACAAATTTCCCCTTTTTCTCTGGATGGTCTGATTGATGAAGGACATTTGCAGAAAATGCCAGTCTGTAAAGACTGTTAAGATCTTACTGCAAATGTGCAAAAACAAATTTGCAGCAACAAGAATGAAGAAAAAAAGAAGACTTAGTTCCATCAAAAGAACAAAATGACTCAATGAGTAACCCTAAAGAAATAGAAATATACAATTGTCTAAAAATAATTTAAAATTACTATTCCGAGGTAATTCAGCAGACTTCAAGGAAATATAGAAAATAATTCAATGAAGTAAAAAAGATAATAAATGGTCAAAATAAAAAATGTAATTGAGGGCCGGTGAGATAGCTCAGCGGCATAAGCACCTGCCTGGCAAGCGTGAGGGCCTGAGTTCGACTCCCAAAACCCACATAAAGGGAAAAAAGGGGCTGGTGATATTGCTCAGTGGCACAAGTGCTTGCTGGCAAACACAAGGTCCTGAGGTCGACTCCTGGTACCCGCATTAAAAAAAAAAGTAATAGAAAAATTGGAATTAAGAAAATTAAAGAAAATTCTGTAATTGAAAAAACAATAAAAGAAAGAAAAATGCAATAGAGAACACAAATAGCAGAATTAACAAAGCAGAAGTAATAATATATAAACTCGAAGACAGATTATTTGAAAAATAGTAAAATTGGAGAAGAAAAAGTGAAAAGGAATTAAGAAATTTATGGGATATATGAGACAACTTCAAAAGAAAAAATATGCAAGTTGGAGTTTGTGAAGAGAAAAAAGACAAGAGGATATAGTTTATTTAAAGAAATAATAGCAGAATGTTTAAAATTTAGAAAAAAGTTAGAAATGTTTAGATACACAAAGGTCCAAGATCACTCTAATCATATGCGATTTGAACCAGACTACACCAAGATATATTATAATCAAATAATAAAAAACAATGACTGTGATCATTAAATGTGATATTTGACTGAGTAAAAATTGCCTAGCATATTACTCTAGGTAGATCTGGATGTGTCTGTAAATGACTGATATGCAGGCCAGCAAAGTGAGTAGGGGAGAGACCCACTAGGGACATGGGTGACACCAACTATAGGCATGTATCTTGAACAGAATAAAAAGGGAAAGAGGAAGAAAGTATTTCCCATTCCTTATAGGAGCTCTAGTTTCCACTATTGCCTTTGGATGTTGCCTCCTATTATCTGCAGGATTCTAGTGCAGATTCTTCAGCCTTCCAATGTAGACTCTGAGTTTCTGACAAAGACATGCACTGGTGACTTCCATGAGAGTCCAGGCCTTCAACTATTGATTGCTACTGGATCCTCTGGCTCTCCAGCACATAGACAGTATTTTGGATGCCACTGAGAGTCTTCTGATTCTGAATCTGTAAGCCGAATTCATAAATCCTTTGTATAATCTTACATAAATTTTATTGAATCTGTTTATCTAGAGAACCCAAACTAATACAATGGTGAAGATCCTGAAGGCAGCAAAAAAAGTAAACAATTTATAAGATTGTTTCAGTATAACTTGTACTGGGTTTGCTAGAAGAAACCTCCCAGACCAGGAAAAAATGAGATTATGTATTCAAAATGCTGAAGAAAAAATTTCCAATCAATAATACTATACCTGTGTATCTGGTAAAGCTGTCCTTCAGAAGCAAAGGAGAGAGAAAAACAGTCCTAACAAACAAAAGCTGGGGAAGTTCATCACTACCAGATTTAGCTTATAAGAAGTGCTAGAATTTTTCAAGCTAAAAGATAAGCACCCTTATCAGTAGCATAAAAACATTAAAATTCTAATGATGTTTTACAACAACAGAAAATGTTCTTACAATTTATATCAAATCAAAAAAGTCCTTGGATATTCAAGGCAATCTTCACTGAAGTGATAAAGATGGAGACATTACCTTACCAGAGTTTAAAACATATTATGAAACTATATTAATCAAAACAGCATGGTATCAGCATAAAAAAAAAGACATACACCAGTGGAAGAGGATAGAAAGCCGAGATATGAATCCAGGTATTTACAATTAATTATTGGGAAAGGTGTCAAGAGTATACAATAAGAAGTAATAGTATCTTCAATAAATGGTGTTAAAAATGGATATCAGCATGCAGAAGAAGGAAATCAGACCCTTGTTTTATAACATAAACAAAAATTAACTCAAAATGTAATAAAGATTCAAATGGAGGACCTATAACTGTTAAACTACATTGAAAACTTCCATGACACTGGTCTGGACAGTGAATATGACCCCAAAACTGCAGACAAAAGAGGAAAATTAGAAAAATGGTATTACAAAGAACCAAAAAGCATCTCCTGAGCCAAGAACACAATCAATGTAATGAATATATGATCTATGTAATAGGAAAAATATATGTCAAGCATTTACTTAATAACGAGTTACTGTATCAAAAACAGTATACAAGGAACTCATTCTCAGTAGTAAGAAAACAAATGTAATTGAAAATGGATAACTGATATGAATAGATACTTCTGCAAAGAAGACAAAAAAATGGCCAATAAGTATATTTAAAAATGCTTCACATTACTAATTATAAGGAAGATACAAATTTAAGCTATAATGAACTATCACTTCCCATCTGTTAGGAAATTTTTTTCAAAAATAAAATGGAGAAAAATTAGCGCAAAAGGAACACTTACACACTTTTGGCGAGAACATAAATTAGTAAAGCCATTTTGGCAAACAGTGTGGAGGCTGCTTTAAAAATTAAAAATAGCACCGCTATAGGATCTAGCAATTCTACTAATGGGTAGTAAAAAATAAAAGGAGTGTTTTGAATATAATCATTTCCCATATTCATGGCAGCATTATTCACAATATTCAAGATATGGAAGAATGTATTTGCTCATCAGTGGATGAATCGATAAACATGTCACACACACAAACACACACACTCTCACACACACAAACACATGATGGAATATTATCCGGTCTTCATAAAAGAAGAAAATCCTATCATTTGTGGCATGGATAAATCATTATGTTAAATAAAGTAAACCAGGCACAGAAAGACAACTACATCATCTCACTTAGGTAGAGTCTAAAACATGGATCTGAGAGATAGCGGATGGAGGACGGTGATTCTCAGGGGCTGGGGTGTGAGAGATTGGGGAAATGTTGGTCCAAGGACATACTTTTTTTTTTTTTTTGTGGGTACCGGGGCTCGACTTCAGGACCTCTCACGCCAGCAGGTGCCCATGCCGCTGAGCGATATCACCGGCCCTTTTTTGTACGTGGGATCCCGGAGTCGAACTCGGGCCCTCGAGCTTGCCAGGCATGCGCGTACGCCGCTGAGCCATCTCACCAGCTCCGGACATACATTTTTATTTAGACAGGAGGAATAAGTTCAAGGGATTTATTGCACAACATAGTGGTATAGTCCAACCATGATTTTGTACTGAAAAATTGCCAAAAGTAGATTTGATTTGATCTCCTTGTGAAAAAAACTGATGTGTTACTCCACTTGCTAATTAGCTCATTGTAGCCATCCCACCATGTATACATATTTCAAACAACATATTGTACATCATAAATGTACACATATTTATTTGTCAATTAAAAACTAAAAGCCGAGAAGAAAATATCCTCTTTAGAGAACATACACCCTTGATGTTGACTTGAAATCTTCTAATTCCAGCCATCAGTAGACTGAGTTTTCACAACTATTAGAAATTTCTTATGTTTTTTACTATCAGACTGTTATTTTCATTTATTTATTTGTCCTTTCACTTATTATTCAAATCAATCTCAAGTCATTAAAAGTATTCCAGGATGTATTGATATGTATTGAATAAAACCCAATAGTAGGCCTAAGGCTATGGTTGTGAATGAAACTGTTTCAGTTATGCTAGAGAATGAAATTCCTGAAGATGAATACTACAATTGTAATAAAATTATGAAACCTGAAATGGCAATGATACATTTTTAAACTTCCTTAACAATCTACAAAATGCAGAATCAGTAAGTAGTTAAATGCTATTTTCAGTAGCCATTAAAACTGATTATTTAATGGCAATATTCAATTATGGCAACAGGCCTTTTGATACACCAAGGTGACTGCATCCCTGGGTATAAAAAGAAATACATCAAAAGTTTAACATGATCAAATCTTATGAACATCTTTTACCTTATATTTGCATGCATGGGAAGGAATAATATTAAATGTTTCATAAAACTTCATTTCTGTAGTGCAATAATTACTGTTTTAAAAGACAGAAATGTGCAGAAAAAGTAACTTTCATATACTGTAGAAGTGTATATTAGCATAGCAATTACAGAGAATAACATGTAGGTTCCACAAGAAACTAAACATAGTCTATCACATGATCCATTTGTCCTACTTATGAGTATATATCTAGGAGAAAGAAAATCAGCATAACAGAGAGTTACCTGGATGCTCACATTTATTGAAGCACTATTTACAATAGCTAAAATCTAGGTTCCCATCATCACAAGAAAGGTAAAAGAAAATATGATACATATACATAATAGAGTACAGCATTATTCAGCCATAGAGAAGAATAAAATTCTATGTCTCCAGTAAAATGGATGGAACTGAACATCACATTGTTTGGTGAAATAAACCAGACACAAAAAGACAAATGGCATATACTCTCTCAAGTGGAAGCTAAAAAAATCTATTCGAATGTGGAATATTATTAGAGGTTGGCAAGGTAGGAGGTGGGGTAGAGGATGGATATAAGGAGCTTGGATTTAATTAGTGCATGAAGTATGCATTTGGTGAAGTATTATACTGAACCCCATCAACATGTGAGTACATGCTAAACTGAAAGAAATAAAATATTAAAAATAGAAAACATATTATAAATGGGCATTAATGTAATAATTTTTATGGAAGTTAAGTAAATATGTAATTCTTCTGCCACTGAGAATGATATGTATATAAATAATTTGCAATATCACGTAAAATGCTTAGATTAAATTAAAAATGAAATACAAAGGCAAAATTTATAATAGGGTAGAGTTTAATTGCTGAAAGTACATACTTGCACAGGGAAAAAGGAAAGATAGGCATGTGGTAACACTAATTTTGGGAGATGATGTTATACATGATTAATTCCTTTTTAACATCTTTTGTATTATCTAATGCAGTATATGTTATAAGTCATTTTATATCTCAATAAAAATTTAAAATATGGAAAACATGTTCTACTGAAGACCATGGGTGGAAAATTATATCATCTTTGTTAAGAGACACATACTAAACCGATCCAGAAACTACATCAAGGTATATCAGAAATAGTATGAAGCTTATTAAATTTATTTCTTTATGTACTTATGTCCAAAAAACATTCATATTTTGTCTTATTCAGGTAAATCACAAAGGAATATTTTATTAAATTATTTTCTTAAGTTAAATAAAATATAAATTTCCTAAACAATCAAATCTTTTAAACAAGGAATTGTTTGTACACATGTAGTATTTCAGGTCAATGGATTGCTGATGGTGCATATGAAAGATTTTATGTCTATTCTAATCTCTGATGCCATCCATCATTTTCATAGATATAGGACCTCCAGCAGTCTGGGCTGACTGCATTTTGATTCTGTCATTATTCTAAGTAACTTTATTAGTGTTGATCATCCTTGACTTTCCTAAGATTACTTTGGCTCCTTTAACCTTGGCTTTATTGACGTAGAATAGACAGCAGGCAGCTCATATATTGCTCAGTGAATTTTAGATATTATCCTATGTTGTCGAGAAAAAAGCAAAACAATAGAAGGATATGTTAAGAAACAAATAGGGCAATAGTGAATAATATTATTTAAATAATTGAACTTTTAGATCCATATAAGGTAAAGTAAGGTTCAGAAGAATTTTTTTTCAGTAAGTGGTTATACTGAGAATAAAAGTAAATAAGAGAGAAGAAAGTAGAGAAGCTGGGTACATTTATGAGAATTGGTAAAATTAATGGAATAAGGTTATGGTCAGAGTGATGAAAGGGTATTTTAATCAGAGAATTTGTGGTCTTTAGATAAGAGGATGAAAGAACTTTGGAGACAAAAGGAAAGTAATTAACAATATATTTGGATGTAGGTACTTGTGCATTTGTAAGTCTTGTTAGGCAACCAACTGAATTAATTTTTGCCTTGATCCTTCCAATAAGAAGGAGGCCATTTAGGTAAAAATAAATAACATTGATGGAAAACTTGAAGGTGCTACTAGAAAGAAAATGGTTAATTAATGGAACTGATTAGGAAGAGGCTCCATACATCATTGGTGTTTTTGAAAGGAATCATCATGGTTTTTCTCTGATGTATGTTGGCACCTGTTGCAGTCATGAAGGACAGTGATTATCCACTTAAATAAGGAGCTGAATATCTAGCATGTGCCAAATACTTGGCTAAGTGTTGAAAAGAAGAAAAATTTGACAAGTAGATTGGTTTTTCTTTGGAAGAACAGGGCAACAGAGAAAAAAAATTAGACATATAGATAATTAGAATTATTTTGTATTATATGAATATTTTAAAGTTTAAAAGCTTTAAAAATGAGAGAGAAAAAACAAGCTGAGAGAGAGAGAGAGAGTCCTTTTCTCTTTTGTTTCATCTACTATAGGGTATACCACTTCTGTTTAACCTTTCCCTACCTGGGAGAAGGTGATACTAGCCTATTTCAAGAGCCCTTGGTAGTTAACTTGATTTAATCCTTATATTATGAAGAGCCCTATGGAATGGAACACAGAAGTACATTGTTAACGTGATGCTTAGGAGAAATTTATTACAAAGTGTCTACTTTTATCATTGGAGGGTAAGGTCATTCTGAATTTCTGTTGTAAGTTTCACACATCAGTACTTTATAGCTCAACTATTTCAAGTGACAAGCATATCATTCTTCACTAGTTGTCAACACAAAGACTTTCATGTTTTAACTTTTAACAAAGTAATACAAGAGACTTTCTCAGTTAAACACATTGAAGTTGCTTTCTAAAAGCCTTTGGGAAATTTCCAAATGGTGATGGTAGAGTTCATAAAACAATAAACACTTGGAGGTCATATTAATTTCAATCTAGAACATTATTAAAGATTACTGAACAAAGCCAAACATTTCATCTAACATTCAACTATTAAAATCTCGAGTAAAATTAAAAAATGCTAATAATGAACTTCAATAGGTCTTGAAATAAATAACATCTCTTGACTCAGCAAAAGTTAACCAGCTGATGGTACTGACTTGTGGTGATTTTGGTGGTACTGGTGATTTCTTTGTAGTTCTTATGACTCCACATAAAGCAGTACCAATGATGTTTTGTCATGTAATGCTTGTTAATATGTTTTCAATGCACATTTAAAATATATTGTTATCTACTTACTATTATTTAAACAAGTTTTTATCTATTAGAATGTTTGTATTGTATTTTTTCATCCTTCAAAAATGTTCAAATGTGTCACTTCATTTTCTCATTACAGAAATCCTATGCAGTATATGATGTTGGTTGTTTACTTCAAAGATGAAGCAAAGGAGGTGTTTATACTTACACAAGGGAGAACAAGGATTATAATTTACCTTTTAACCTATGTGCCCTTGTGCAAGTCTCTTAATTCTTTGAGTCTAGCTTTCCTTATTAGCAAATGCAGGTAGTTATCTGCTCCCATTCTCTGTGAAAGTCATATGACTATAAAATGCTGAGCAAGCAGAAGTATCATAGTGTAGTCCAAGGCATTTTTGGCAGAATTTTTTTGTTGGTTCTTATAAGAATGATAAAGTTGGAGGAGTAAGTTGTTCTGTGTTAGCCTTTGAAATATAATCTTTGCTTAAAGAAATGAAGGGAAGATGAGAAGTGATCTATATATTACTTTCACTAACACCTGTATAGGTATTACTTAAATTTTACAGATTGAAAAGTAAAATAATATAAATTAAGTAGTTTTTATATCTAGTAGCAGTGTGTAGACTTCATATTGAAATTGGTTTGTTCAACTCTTATCACACTGCCACTGTATAATAGCAGATAAAAATGTGTGCTCTAAAACTCTAAGCTGTGTGATCTTGAATTTTTATTCTACTACATGACTGTGGATATAAATTACTTCACCCATTATCACCTTAATTTCCTCATCTGTAAAAAGGACGTGTTAAAAGTACAAAAGCTTGCAATGTACATAGTGTTTAAATACAGAGGATTAAATGCAGTGTTTAAAATAGAACGTGGTACATAGTAAGAAAACCATCAATATCCATGGCAATAACTTATTCCTTTTTGCCTTCTCCTTTTCTTCTTAAATTAGCATTAATGTCTTTTTTTAATAAATTTTGGAATATAAATACATATGTAATATTTTAAGTGTAGAAATTCAAATATGTTATACATTTTGCTACTTTTATACTGCTCAATTGATATTAAAGGATATTGACTGGATTTTATTAATTAAAACCTAATAGAAATGTTCTCTTTGAAAGAACAATAGTTTATTGTGAGATCTTTCTGTAGTAACTTGTGGCTTCAGTGAGAATTTAAAATGTAGATACTACTGTTACCTATTTGTGCTATTTTCTTTGAAGTGTCACCATCAAGAAGGAAGGATGAGAATTTGACAACACATATTAATAAGAAACAACTGTGAGACAAACTCGTCCATCAGGAATGTTGACAGACCCAGAAAGGGATTATAACTCAATTACTGTAAAATGATTGGAAGAATGACTTCTTGATTGATTAATTCTTGACAAAATTCAACTTCACAGTATAAAATCAACAAACCCCTTCCAAGTATTTTATTAAATATAAGTGAAAATATTGTTTTTGAATGCGATGTCTACTGATTTAATGTTATCCAAAAATAGCAAATATTTTGTTTTGTAGTTAATCAAAGCTGCAATGCTTTTATGGTTTGTGAGTAGATAAAATTTTCACTTTTTCAAATTATATTTTATATTAATTGATAATATATGTCCATTTTATTAGACAGCTTTTCTAGTAGATTTTGATATATACTTTTAAATCTTAAATACTCTTAAATCTTAATCTTAAATATATACACATTCATCTGAATTTATTTTTATTTCTGAGATATAACACCAGAACCCTCTGTTTAAAATTGAGAAAAACTTGGTGTTATATGTTAAGAGACTCCTATAACCAAATCTAATTGTAGGTAAATTCTACATGTATGGAATCATTTTGTAATACTATGTGTAATCATTTCTTCCTTTAAAAAAAGTATTAACATGACATTGTAAAAATTAATTTTGAAAAGAATTGACACAAATTTTAAAAGTTCTTAATTTGAATTTATCCATATATTTACAGAGTTATAGATAAATATGATCATAATATACATGAAATAATTTCTATATGTCTACATTTTTTCTCAGTATTATGCCATACATTTTTATACTTCTGCATGGTCTTCAAAGTTAAAATTTTGAATGTGGGTATCATTTCCCACTTAGTCTTTGATTGTTAGAATCTACCAAGGTGGTTGTTAAATATGGATATTTTTGGTAACTTCCCAGGAAATTCCAACATAGTCTTTTCTGTTGTCTTCTTCTGAAATACTTAGCTTTTTCTTCCTAGTCTTTTCAGAGACCAATATCCCCTCTGCTCAGGCCAAAACTTTACTGTAGCTTCCTCGCTGGCCAAACTCAAACATTTTAAATCATTCTGCAGGGCTCTTTGCTCTTGATTCTCAACATAAATCTGGTCAAAAGCCCCCAACAATAGCCATGCCACCGCCTCAACATTAGGCTGCCTTGAAATTTCTTCTGCCAGAATAATTAGTCCACTGCCCTTAATCTCAGTCTCAGGCAGTCTCCGGACAGGAGCAAAATGCAGACAAACTTTCTGCCAAGGCATAACACACATCTTCTGGAGTCCAACAACCAATCCAGTCCTTCCCAGCATAATTTCTGGCATAATTTCTGTCAGCATTCTGGTGCTCTGGGCTCTGACCAGAATCTCCTATCAAATACAGTCTAAGGCATTCCAGCTTTACTTTTTTGGTCAGGATCTCTAAATCTTTCCTAACTCTTCCCCTCCCTACACACCAGCTCCAAAGTCTCCTAAACCACATGGTCAGGTACAATCACAGCAATGACCTCATTTCTCTGGTACCAAATTCTTTTTTTTTTTTTTTTTGAGACAGGGTCTCTCTACGTAGCCCAGGCTGGCCTCACACTCATGGCAATCCTGCCTCAGCCTACCGAGTGCTGGGACTACAAGCAGGTACCGCGATGCCTGGCTTCTGGTACCAAATTCTGTTTTAGTTACTTTTCTCAATGCTGAGACAAAATACCCAACACCCAAAGTTAAGGTAGGAAATATTTATTTGGCTCACTGTTTGTAGAGGTTTCAGTCCATAGTCTGCTGGCTCCAAGGCAGGGTGGCATGGCAGACAAGCATTGTAGATGAGAAACAGTTCATGGTGGGTGGAAGGTAGCAAAGCAAGCAAGGGATGACCACAGCTCTTTCTATTCCTTATATTTTATCCAAGCTACTTAGGGCAGTAGTACTCACACCCTTAATCCTAGTGCCCTTGATCCTAGCATTGCATCATGAATCAATCCCAATGTTGCACACTCTAGATACAGCCAGCTCTGATAAAGACCCATCTTGACTTCATGAGGCTTTGGGGGGATATCTAGATACAAGCCATAAAAAATGGGTAGAGGCAACAATTTCCAGAAAAAAAGAAATCACTTCACTTAGAATGTACTTCTTGGGAGAGAACAGGAAATCATCAATAGACATCCTCTGTTTCATCTGCCAGAATAATATCATATTGTTTTCTTTAATCAGGCAATTTTGAAAGAAACTGGATCATCATAAATGAGTGAATATAAATTGTGTCTTCCTCTAAAGATAGCAATGGAGTTATCAAATTTATAAGAAGTAAGAAAGGAGGCAATGAATAATATATAACATAAGAGTCCTTTATTTTTAGGTGAATTAACTGTTACTTTTTGTCTTTTTCCAGCTAACATATTTTCTTTCATATTTTTATTGTTGCTAGAAAAGTTTGCCACTCACATCTCCAGGAGGCAGTAGTATGGATAACTGCCAGAGATGCCAACTGCCACCCATTAGTTTGCTCGAAGCCATTCCTGTGCCAGCACGGGGAAGGTACTGTTGCTGTGGCTTTCTTTCTTGAGCCTGGAATTTTTCATTAGGCAACGTTTGCTCAGGACACCAGTAAACACAGCAAAACATTTTGAGAAATTCACTGCAGTATGAGACTCTTCCCACCTGACTCATTCTTCCCTCTCTCCTTTCACATGTGTCTGACCTACATTGGGAACTAAAAATATTTCCAGTTTATTCCTGCCCCCTCCCTCTTTATCATTCACAGTATTTTTCCCCAATAAATTTCATATATTTGTAACTTTGCTTCTTGGGGGACCCAAACTGACACCATAATAAGTTATTTGATCATCCCCAAGATATGATATACTGTGTGAGATTTTGATCTATAATTATAATTTTATATTTAATTAATTATTTGATTTGTCTGTACTATGAACCAAGCTCTCTCCAAGGGAACATAGAAAACAATTAATAGAAAAGTTCACTTCTATCAAGTACTAACATGTTAAAATGTTGATTAAGGCAGAGAAAAACTTCCAGTTATTAAAGTCAACAGATTTTCAGAGGATTGTAATAAAGTTGGAACATGGAGTTATAGGATTTTCCATTGTATTAGTTAAGACGTTGTTAGTTATAGCACAAAAAAATAAGAAAGTTTTAATAGCTCAGACTGAATAGACATATATTCTTTAGTTATTGAACTACTTCAGTCTGGTGTTCCAGGTAGGTGGGGATGTTCTCCTCTATGCAGACATTTTTTTTTGTGTGTGTGGGTACCGGGGGTCGACCTCAGGACTTCACGCGCCAGCAGGCGCCCGTGCCGCTGAGAGATATCACCGGCCCCTTTTTCCGTAGGTGGGTTCCGGGAGTCAAACTCAGGCCCTCGCACTTGCCAGGCAGGCGCTTACACCGCTGAGCCATCTCACCAGCCCTATGCAGATATTGGAGGACTCAGCTCTAGAGCTAGGATGGCAGTCAGGTGATTTGAAGGACTTACTAAAGGATTGGGGGTGAATGGAAATTCAGAAGGCAACAAATAATACCCAAAGCAATCATCATTTACTGCAGTTAGACAAATGTCCCATTTGAATCCCTTGGATTTGGATAACAAATGTACTTTTGGATAACTTGAAGATCTGATTGTATATAATCTATCAAAATGATATACTCAGATATCCTTGGAAGAGAAAATTTGGAAGAAAAACTATATATGTGATGGTTTTATGAATGAGGCCTTGAAAATATCATGTCTTTTTTTGCTTACATTTTTGCCCAGTGATATGTGCTCAATGGTGTTGAGTTGTTAATGTCCCTAGGAAATTTTCCAAAGTAAGAATTTAATAATTGGAGTACAAGTACCTGAGTGAAACAAAAAGATAATGAGGATGCAGAAGCTAGTAGTTCTTTAAAAACTATTAAACTTTCAAATTTATGCAGAGCTTTCTGAAATAACCGTATGATTATTTTATTAAATTTTTATGTGCAATTCAATTTTTTTATATCTCTCATTTTGATCAAAACTATTATTTCTGTGATATAATTACACAGCTGTAATTATTTTAGGAGCATTGCATTGCAAATGGAGCTTGTTTAAATGAGGTTATACAGTAGAATTATTTTCTAATTATAAAAAACAAATCTATAAAAATAAACCAACACTTAACAAAGCATATAGTTAATCTGGCCTTCATTTTTCATGGTTACTTAAAGTAATTTGCTTTCTAATAGTTTATTTTTTCAGCAATATATGTTTCTAGGGAAAAAGAGCTAAAAGCATCTAAAAGAGCTGTATAATAAAGTGATCTGGCAAAAAAGAAATGTTTCCATCCTTCTTAGTTACAACTATTATGAGTCTTCTCTAACATCTCCAAATTATGTCATTAATGGAAGGGACTTTGGGAAACTTGTGTTTGAATATCCCTTTGGCTTGTTTAAAGTTGCAAGATATGAACAGATTTTGAGGCATATTTGTATTCACTTACGAGATTGGCGACAATGGTGAAACCCAAACTGACTATGAAAAGGGTTAGTGAAACACTGGGGGATGGGAATTCTCAAATCCTGCTGGTGAGTGTAGACTGGTAAACACATTTCATAGTACAATACAATTCAACAGTTCTTAGTGAAGCTATGAATGCACGTAATGCCACCCAGTAATTCTATTCTAAGTAACTCCTGAAGAACATTTTCTCAAGTATGGACAGAAATTTCCTTTCAGTAGAGTTCAGAATGGAGAAAATAAAATCAGTCCAAATGGCTCTCATAAGTTCCTGCCCCCTCCCACCCCAGGTAGGTACATGTCATTCGTCTGAATGCATAAGTTAGTGAAATGTGATATGTCTATGAGATAGAATTCTTACATTATATATACAAGATTGAATTAGGACTTTATATGAAATATGGATAGATTAAGAAAAAGTAAGTGGAGAAAAATTCAAAGCATAGAATGCTAGATTCTACATCACCTATGTTGTGTTAATGAAACGACACATCTTTAGTAGTGAGATGCAATGGTTGCAGGGATGGGAAAAAAGATAATCCAGCATTATCTGTAATACTGAATTTACTAATCTAAAATATAAAGCAAACATAGCAAAATGTAAGGAACTGTCTATGATTTCTTATTTTTAAAAATTTTTTATAAAAGGATTTAAAATATTAATGAATTGTTGTATACATGATTTCTTTTCATAACTAGAGTTAAATTAGTTGACAATAATAGGTTATTGAGAAAACATACTGTTCATTCCCCTTTGGACTTTAGATTTAGAGGGGTAGGTTGTCAGGTGATAAATGCTATTGCTTAGTATGATGTCTGTTCAATATTCTGTATGGATAGATCTCAGAAATGCTGAGTAAAAATTTATCTGTTTGCATGCACAATTAACTCATTAATAGTGTCCTTCAGCGATCAGGAAAGAAGTCACACAAAAGAGATTCTTCAGAATGTCAGCCAATGACTATTTCAGAAAATAAAATTTTTTAAGATATGCAAGTTACATTTAAAAAAATTATAACATAAGGATTATCACAAGGAAGGACTACTTGTTACTATAAAAAAGACTTGAAATTTAGCTCATAAACTTTTAACTTAATTTACCAGCTCAAAGTTGATTGTTTTGTATTTGAGACTACTGCTTCCAAATTAAATAAATGAGATTGTTTATCAAAAGGTTAACATATGCACAGATACTTACACAGAGCTTGTTAAATATCAAAATATTTATTGTTATTAAAAAATCATCCCACCCATACATATTTCTAAATGAAGCTAAGTTGTTCTGTGCAATTCTTTCCCATATTTACATATTACAAGAAGCTAAGAACAGCACCTGCCTGGAAAGCGTGAGGTCGTGAGTTCAATTCCCGGTACAAAAAAAAAAAAAAAAGAAGCTAAAAAAAGTAAAAGAATAATCTCAATTATTATAAAAGAAAAATGACTAATCTGCAGACAGAAAATAGGGCTGTTAAAATTCTTGACCACAGTGATATTTTACCAGTAATGCATTCCTCTATTTGCAATTACTTTAGGATATTAATAAAATGCTTTCAAAATCTACCTTGACTTTTGATTTTTATTCTTTCCTTACAATATCCTATTTGTGTCTCATTTGGAAACTTGAACATTGTTAGTGAGAAGCCTGGGATTAGTGAAACTGAAACTATGGGCAATTGTTGAGTTTTATATTTATTTATTATCATTCGTGTAAGCCTTCCAATGGCTGTGTAAGGAAACACCCTGAAGGTCTTACTTTTGGCCTCCTATTTAATCAGGAGCAAATAGCACCTCCCGGGTTTTGTTCCCTACTTGGGCAGTAAACACACTCCAATGCCCTTGCCTACCTGACCATAGCTAAAAAGAAAGAAGGCGGGGCCGATGAGATAGCTCAGCGGCATAAGCGCCTGCTGGCGCACGAGGTCCTGAGTTTGACCACTGGTACCCCCCCCCCAAAAAAAAAGAAAAGAAAAAAGAAAGAAAGCAAAGAAAAAGAAAAAATAAAAATGAACAAAAAAGTAAACAAAAATCCCAGCTTCAACCATAGTGACAGAAGTAAGCTCTAGGAACCGGTACCATTCAAGCAGTTTGTTGTCTTCTCTGAGCCTTTGTAATGAGGAAATCTCCTCATTTCATTGCTGATCTATAATTTCTCATTTTCCTTTTTGTGTTCTCCCATTCCCTACAGATCTCTGGATAAAATGAAGTTACCTGGTTGATCTTTTTCTCAGAACCAAAAACAAGGAAGTACACACACACACACACACACACACAAATTACAAACAACAAAACACAAAGCTACTAGTAGGACCTGGTGGTGTAGGTCAGTGGTAAAGCACTTGTGTAGCATATATAAGGCCCTGAGTTCAGATTCTAGTCTCTTGCTCCCCCCCAAAGAGTCTTATGTCATTTTTTTCTGAATGAAAAAGTGAGTAAATGATTAAGAGATCCTTCTCATTTTTCCCCAAGTCCATGTACCCACTGAATTAACATTGTCTGAAATTCCTCATTATTACAGACTTCTGAATCAATTTTAATTGAGAGTAAGACAAAACAGACACAAATACACTCCTCCTCCTGCTGTGGTTGTGTCCTTAGTGTGTGCACTAAAATTTGACACCTCTTTGTGCCCTTCTTGCACGTGGAACTTTAAAGTTTTCTTTTCTTTTTTTTTTTTTTTTCCGCCAGTGATGATCCATTGCCCTTGTTCTCTGTAATTGTGTTCTACCTAACCCTGGCTTTCTTTGACCACACTTTTCCCCAAGCATTTATTCCACTGTGAGTAGAAAAATAAAAAGTAGGTCCAGGCAGTATGAGACTTTTATAAGAAATGCAGCTTACCTGGAGTGAAAAACTAACTAGGAGATTACTAACCACACGTTCACAAAATAACTTCTGAGAAAGTAAAGAAAAAGAATACAAGGAAAGTGCCATGGTTGTTGAGTTAGCTCTCTGAGAAGAAAGTGTAATTTATTGCAGGGAGAGATACATTACTACAACACTTTTTAAATGAGTAGAATTAGAGGGCTTTCAGAAGAGAGATAAGTAAGATTTCCAGCTAAGGGTTTGTTGAGATGTTATATTATTTTACCAGTTTTGATTGATTAAATCCTTATATTTACCTAAAGAAGTATTATTACCCCAAAGTAACAATTATCAGCTTCATGGATGAGAAAATCCTAAAGCACAGAAAGGAGAAAACAATTATTTTCCAGAAGTCACATGGCTATACAAGGCTGGTATCACCATCAAGATCCTATGATTTCAATCTCTACATTACTTGCCTTGTGCAGGATTCATTCTGAGAAATAGTGACTGCTAAATGTTCATGGTTTTTAGTCTGACCACACCCTTCCAGTGATATTAATACAATTGACAATAGGAATTTGAAAGTGCCAAGTCTCTGTTTCAATTGCGTCTCATAAGGATATTCATTAAACATTGGAAGCAAAACAATTTTTATGTGGCCGGTGAGATGGCTCAGCGGCGTAAGCGCCTGCCTGGCAAGCGTGAGGGCCCAAGTTTGACTCCCGGAACCCACATACGAAAAAAGGGCCGGTGATATCGCTCAGCGGCATGGGCGCCTGCTGGCGCGCGAGGTCCTGAGGTCGACACCCCCGTACCCACTCAAAAAAAAAAAAAAAAAAACAACAATTTTTATTAGTACATCTTTGCAATACATAATGATCACATTCGTTATGGGGTGTAAGTGCATATATGTAACACATCTTAATTCCTTTTTCATTCCTTTCCTCTTCCATCCCTCCTGCCCCTCCATCTCTTGGCCTCCTTTTCAAAGTGAAAGTCAGCATCATCTTCTGTCATTTCACATAATTTGGTTGCAAACAACACCAGTACCAACTTTCTTGTATTATTTGACATTTTTTCCCTCTAAAAATGTCTGTACTGCCTAAAACTTTTTCCTGGTGCTTTGTTTTGTTTTTTGTTTTGCTGTGTTTTTTGAGAGATGGTCTTGCTAAGTCACTAAGTGGCCAGGTGGGCCTCAAATGTGTGATCTTCCTGCCCAAGGCTCTGAGAGTTCTAGAGCTACAGGTGTGTGCCTTCATACCCAGCTCTCTGTCCTCTTTTGCTGAGGTTACTCCTCATTTAACAGGAAGTTTAAAAGTTTCCTTACAAGTCTCAATTCATATCTTCTTTTACTATAATGTCAGTGTATTTAAGTGACCATATTCCTGGAAAGATAATGCTCAGCTTTGCCTGTCTAGGGCTGATAGTAGTCTCTTAATTGATGTTAAGTGAAAGAATGACTGGAAGATTAAGTCTTATTTGGTTTTCCTAATGCAAATCTTCCAAAAAATCATGAATCTTAGCCACAAAGTGAGACAGTTTGTGTTGGAAAACAATTTCCTATACCAGAGCTTCAATATAACTCTAATTACTCTTAAGCATGTGAAAGATATTTTAACAAACAGAGATTGTGCCAGTTTTACCCTATTTTTGCCACAAAAATGCATGATATTAAAACACAGTTTGTCAGACCAAACAACCAATAATGAAATGAGAAAATAAATTAACTAGAATTAATTGACCACGGATTCAAAAAATTAGCTGCCATTAGGTAATTGTTTGCCTGAGTTTATTCACATGGTCAGCTCATGAATCTGCAGGCAGGCACAGGCATGTGCGGATGATGAATAGTGCCCATAAATATACTTCACGCTCTAAAATAGGTGATGTGTAAGCATACGGCATTATTTACACCTGTCAATAGAAGAAGGTACGAAATGAGGTATTTTATCGTTCTCATTCTCATGTTATGTCTTTTCCTCCTTCAGACAAACACTGAGGAAACTATAAAAATAAATCTATCCACAAAACAACTGGCTCCCACGATTCATGTTCATTGTAGCCATAGTTTTCCATCTCAGTGCACCATGCAAGGTAAACAAAGTGATAGGATACAGGAGAACCTCAGTAATTACATTCTCCTATTTTCTTTACCTTGTGCTTCAATAAATCTAGGTTATAATATAAAATTCTTTCTTTAATTAACTGCAAGAACTAGCACACAACATATATCTTTCTTTTAAAATGGTTTGGTTTTTTTCTGATTACAAAGTAAAGCACAGTTGAAACCCAAACAACAGAAAAATGTGTAGAGTTAAAAGTGACCTCATAAATAACTCAATACCAAGAAACGTTGAATATTAAAGGTTTTCTGTATCTACTCCCAATATTTTAACACACACATGTAGTAAACATCTATACTTCTTTTAAATAACTGATTAAAAAAACAGATTCATTCTGCACATGCTCTTGGCAATTTATTTCTTTTCAATAATGTATTATATTGTTAATTCCCATGATGATAGTAATTCATTTGCCTGATTCTCTTGAAAGTTAAATTTCATTTCATTTTACAGATAAAATTATTTGATATAAATATTTGATTTGAAAAATGTAATGTGAGTGGTTCGTGTATATGCACCAATGCAAAATAAGTATTTACATTAATATCTAAAACCTGGTTGTTCAAATTACATTTTTAAAAGGATACAATTTTCCAAATTGCCTTCAGATAATGTTGTATGAATTTTTATTTCTCTTAGCAGTCAGTGTAATGTAATTGATAGAATATACATATCTTCTGTGATAGTTTCTTTTGTGCCATATTCCCTTTAACATCTGTAATTATAATAATTTTCAACTTCTGATGGGCATGTGAAATTACTGGTATCTCTTTGTAGTTTATATTTACTTTTTTGGTATGAGTCCATGACCTTTTAACTTTTTTTCAGTTTTTTTTTAATTATTACTGTACATGTTTGTATTGTAAAATAATTATATTTCATTGTGGGAAGTCTGCATGTACATAACAGATATCAATTCTTAATTCATCCTCTTTCCCACCTGTCCCTCCTCCCACTCTTCATCTCTTGATCTCTTTCCCATTTGAAAAAGATCTCCCTACTTCCCATTATCTATCTTTTATTTTGCTCCCTACTTATATTTTGTGTTTCTCATATAAGAACCACACAGCATTTAAGTTTCTGTGTCTGGTTTATTTCACTTAATTTTATGGTTTCAAGAGAAACCATTTTCCTATGGATGACTCAAGTTTATCCTTCTTCATGGCAGAGTAGTATTCAACAGTATATGATCTTCTTAATTATAACATAAAATTTGTTTAGATGTTTTGTTTACTTTGTAATTCTGTGTTAGGGTAATTTTATCTTTTTTGCAGGTCATTATTTTTAAAAATGTGAATCTAGTTCATTTATTAATATTAGATCCCTTATCTGTGATTACTTTTCTTGATGGATAGCTGCTTATTTAAAGGACACAAGTCTGAAGGTCAAAGCTATATTATAAAAACTACATAAATACAGTGACATATTTGCTGAGAACTAAATAAATGTAATAAAAATATTTGTTGACTCAATTTAGAAATATAACCTTTGTAGATTTATCTTTTTCCCATATATTTTTGTCCATCTGAGAAGTAAGGCAGTTAATGGGAATGGAAAACAAAATTAGCATTAGCTTGTAGATGTTCATGTTCAAAAGGAGATAGCATAAGTAAGCATTTATTTTCAGTTAGTCCTTAAGTGTAGTACAGGAGTTAAAGCTGAGGCCATTTGCATCTTATTATAGGAAAATCCACAGAAAGATCATTTGTTCCACATTTACGGTGGTATTGGATAATATACACGCTTTTGAAAACTTGATTACAAAACATAATTTCACAATTTTAAAATAGTGTATTAGTAGAACCAAAGATTTAGTTTACTATGGCAAAATTATTGCTAATCAATGGAAATGTTTTATTCTTTAATTACCCTTTTAGAAGGATATGCTGACTGCTATAAAGTTATTGACTGTGATGTCTTTAAAACACTAAATACCTGAGGAACAGCTGGCAAACATTTTTTCCCACATTGTGGGTTGTCTCTTCACTCTGTTGGTGGTATGGATGCAACTCGAGACCATACTCATAAATGCAATAAACCGGATGCACATGTGTAAACATCGTATTGTCTCCCCAGTGTGAGAAGCTGAGAGAGTAAATGAGATTCAAAATGTACAATAGATATTGTAAAACAGGAAGAAACTGCTGAAAAGGAAGGAGAAACTGGGATGAGGGAATGGAGAATAGAAGGAAGAGAAAAGCAAACATTAATATATATATATATATATATATATATATATATATGTATATATATATATTTATAAAGGATAGTTAAGATAAATATACTACTAATTTTTCTTAGTTCATTGAAAATAAAGGTTTGTGCTAATATTGTTTGGACAATTGAATGCCGATATCTTGTGCTCTGAGTAACTAATTTAAAGATAACGATATGCAGTGTATTAACCATTGTTACCCTCCTATTCTGTTGCTTTGAAATTTTGTTTTATTGTTTTCTCTTTAAAATAAAAATTAAAAAAAAAACGTTAATTACCACCTAGGCTGATAAAACTAACCAGAAATAGTAGGCTGCTCATCAAAAATGCCATTGTCTAACATTAGTAAATGAAATCTAGGGCAAGGACAATCATGTAAATGCTAAAACAGTTTATGCCAATTATGTGAAAACTAGGAAGGTTCTTTGTGAATTTTTAAATTGTGAAATACTTCAATTTACAAGAACTCTGAAACCTGTTTCCAACTGCGAACTATATAGCACCTTTGTTAGGTATGAATAGAAAGTAGAATTCTGATTTTTTTTTTCTAGTCTCACATAAACTATAAAAAGACTGACTGCAAGAAATGGGTGAGTAGCAGAGAAGCTGAGTGAAGAACATAGGTCAACAATTTAAACATTAGAAATTTAAACATTTTCACAAGTGGAAATAGAGTTAAACACATTGTATCCCCATGTGTATTTGTGTGTTTACAGAGAAAATGGAAATATCCAAGTGAATAATTTATATTCACAAAGATATGCAAGTGGAATTCTCTCTATAATGTCACTTGGCAGTAAAACGAACAGAAATGGACATTTGAATTTTCAGCAAATATGAACATATAATCTGTGTGTTAACAATGTCAACAATCCCATTATAATAATTACAAAACACTGGGCAATAAAAGTGATCAGGTTACTGTAGGAGTTTTCATTGTGCTTGTTTCTTAGTATTATCTTCATTTCAGGAAATCTTGCTTGACATGTGAGGCATTTATGTCCTGGGAACTGTTTCTAAATGATGCTTTCAATATTGTCTCCTGGCAGTATACATAGGTGCCTGGTCTGCAGTAATTTTCAGATTCCCACATTAAAAGGCAATGAGGTGTCCCGTATCACTAAACTGAAGCTCCGTCCTGTGCTACAAGTTTCAAACATGCATGACAAATTTAATTACTCAGACCATGTTAGACTTAGACCTTAATTTCCTAGTACCTATCCTTGTATAAAAATGTTCCTGTGGGTTCTCAGAGTTTGGTTTTGATTTTAAATGATTTTTTATATCATTTTTGCCTGATCCATCCTGCTATATTTGATTGTATTTTCTGTGAATATCTACTTCCCTTTATATGGAGGAAATAAATGACAACTGGGCATTACCTCTCTAGCACCTGGTCATATTTTTCAAGCCAGGAGCAGAGTCCAAAATTGAAACAGAATGCACACACACACACACACACATGCTTAGTAACCTAACCACAGAAGTCCAGTAGAGGAACTGCCAGTTAAATTGGAGATACATGTGAAGAGAGTGAACTCCAAGTACTGAATGATTCTGTTTGTAAATTTTGTCATTAAAACAAACACAGTTGTTTATAAGGGAATGATTGGAGAAAGCTGCATTATTATGAGCATATTAATAAGCAAGAGTGAATTGGCTCCCAGTAATTCATTAACCCAAAATGACCGACTGTTTCTGGTTACTATTTAGTTCAAATTGCTAAGGGTGGAGCTATGTTTCAGTGTGTAGGTATGGAGTGGAAAACTGAGAACTACTCTCTAAATTCTAATTGAAAGAAAGAGATGTTTTAATATGAAGCCAAATATATCCAATCACTTTATGGTAATGGCACTCACCTTTAAGCAATATGTTGAGACCATTTGGGAAGATAATTATAACGCTGAGACCTGCATGTTAATTAGTCAAGGATATAGCCTCTGCATGAGGACTTTTCATAAGATACCAAATTCATTTTATTACATAGCCAAAGTTAAAACCACTGCTTATGGTGAACTCTTAGTATCCACCAAAAAAAAAAAAAAAAAAAAAAAAAAAAAAAAGCACAAATCGCAGAACTAAGAAAATTTGAAAATTTCTTAATGTTATTTCCCTATTAGATTTAGAAATCTATAGTTAGTCATTAAAAATCATGTGTGACCTTTTTGGGATATTGTTAATCACTATGTATGTGAAGAAAGCTCTTATTAATTAATTTATATAGAAGCTAGAACCTGGATTCCAGAGAATTTTTTGTTGCCAAATGTTGGGTAAATAAATTATTAATCATTTTGCCTTTGTTTTCTATTAGTCAAAGGATGCTTAAAGTAATACCAAGTCCGACTTCCTCAAAATGTCTTATAAAAGATGTTGTCTGTTAAAGTGCTGTATAACCTACAAACTTTTGTGAAATATGAGTTATAATTACAGTTTAAATCAACATCATCTTCATTACTAACCAATTCTTATTTTGCAATCAAAATTATTTTTATTTTCTCAGAGAATATTTGCCATTATTATACTTCACTTATATATGACATATTAAGTTTATATATTAATTTATATATAATAAATTAAATACAATCAATTATATCTATAATTAATAATAATATAATAATTATATAAAATATAATCACTATAATTAAATATAATAAATATAATTGATATATGAGAAATACCAAGTTTATTAAAAAAGGGATTTGTAAGGAAAGCTCAGATTTTAAAATTAAATTTAATAAATTATAATTTCATACATTAGGCTTACAAGTTAACATTTTTCCAAAGTAAAATCTGAAAGACCAAGACAACAGGAAGTTATAGTTTATTATTGTTGTGGTTATTCATATTGTATATTTGACAAATGTAGTAAATCTGCAAACATTTTTTATTTCTCTATTTTCTCTCTAGAACATTTTATTTTGTAATTTTCAACATCCCTAAGCAACCACTAATCTGATTTTGATTGTACTTAGTTTTCCGTATTTTAAAATTCCACTTGATTAGAGATCCAGTATAAATGCTTTTGTCTGTCTTCTTTTGCTCAGTATGTCTACAAAATTTATCTGTTACTGTACATAGCAATAGTTTGCTCAATTTTAATTTGAATATTTTTCTTCTGTACTAACAAACCTCAGTGTTTTTCAATTCACCCTTTAGTGAACATTTATGCTATTTTCAGTATTTTGTGATTGTCAGTAAAAATTTTATGAACTGATTACAATTCTTTTTGTGGGCCTGTGTTTGTTCTTCATAAGTTCTTAGAAGTGGAATCCCCGGGTAATGTACTAAAGCTTTAAATTAAACTGCTGAAGTATTTGTCAAGGTGGATAAACTGTCCTTATCCTAGAAATGAATATACAATTTTTCTTCAGTAACAAAAGACTGTTGTAACAAAGATTGTTGAAATACTTACCCAACATCAAATACCTACTATTAAAATTATAGAATAACATAGTTATTTAAATAACAGATTGCTGGTAGTTTTACACTCTCATGTAGAAGATACTATGCAATAGGTGTTATACAGAACTTACCTAACAATTATTGTGAAAGATGGATAAGGTGGTCATGGGAAAGTACTCTGTAAGCATAAAATGACAAATACATTAATTATATCATTATTGTATTATTCAACAAAAATCAAAGTGAGACATACACTTTTGAAAAGGTGGCTATGTTATTATACATTCCTAAATGTGTGGTAATGTATATAAGATGCCTGTTGTAGTCAGTATTTTAAAGAGAAGCAGATTTAATGAAGGACACAGAAATTTACAAGATAGGGTAACAGTATCCATGCAAAGAGTCAAATGTAGAAGAGTGCAAGAGATCTGTCCTCACACTAGAGACCCAAAGAATCCAGCTGAAGGCCTGGAGCCCAAGGCAATGTCCCATACAAGTCTTAACCAGGAAGTCAAGGTACCTGTGATGGTGACTGAAAGGTCTGCACTGGAAAGCCCAAGGGCTGATGCTGGAGACTAGAGAGTCTGAGCCAGCTGGCTGAAAGGCCAGTGCTGGAAGCTGAAGAACCTGCACCAAGAGCCAGGAGATGACACCCAAGGTGAAGGCAAAAACTCGAGCTCCTCTGAAGAGAACAGGAACCATCCTTGGCAATAGCAAGGATGGAGCTCAGCCGAAGCCCCTTGGAGCAAAATCAGCCCCAAGAAAGCTCCAAGGGAAATCAGCTGAAATCCTTTCCGCCTGTTCTCCTTTCATACTGTTCTGACGACAAGCCTCCTTAAGTGGGTTTTCCAGGCCCAGAACCATGCTGACTCAGCTCAGCTGGACATTCCCAACTCAAGCTGACGAGCAGTCAATTAACCACCACAAAGCCCTGAGTTCTAAGTGCCTATTAAAAATTTACTCACATTTTGATGGTTGTCTTCCTATTACTGAATTATAAGATTCTGCATATTGTATTATGGATATAAAATATCATATATATATATATATATATATATATATTTCTTTAAGGGAAAGATTTAATTTTGACCTTAAAGGATTTAGAACATAAAAGACACCTCAAATTTTCTACATCACCTTCAATATGGTTTGGTAAGCTGTTTCTTAAAGATTTTGTCCATTGCACCTAAGTTGTGGAATTTATTGTTCATAATATTTTTTCATAGTCTTTTAATATCTGGAGAAATTGAAATGATATAAACATTGTGGGGAACCACTCAGACTGCTTCAAAGCTCAGGGACATCTAATGACACTTGAGGACATGACCCTGCTTGTCTAGCGCAGGTGCACTGTGGGATACAGTTATGTAACCTTGACTTAGCACAGGTAAACAAGCATGCGCTGGTTACAGCACTATGTAAGAATGTCAACATGAGATAACAACCTGAATGAGAATTATACAATAAAGACGCAGGCTCTCTTGCCTCGCTCTGGCTCTCTGCTCTGCTCCATGCTGCCTGTTGTTGTTGCTGAATTCTTGCACACGAGTGTTTTTTAACCTTGGAGCCTCACCCTTGAAAATCTCCCATGGGCTACCTGAGTGGGCTGACAAACACTTTTATTTCAAATATTGATGAAGTTAGTTTTCTTTCATTTTTATTATTATTGGCTATGAGACTATGATTTTTCTAAGAATTCTTCATTGTTCATGTCTTATTACATTAATTTCTACTCATATGGTTATTTTCTTCTATATTACTTAGACAATTGAATTTAAGTTTTTTGTCTGATATAGATATTTAAACCTCTAATTTTCACACTACACACCATTTTCCCTGCATCCCACAAATTTCCCAATGTTGTTTCCATTTTCATACAATCTGACATGTTCTGTTTTTCTAATCAATCAGTTCAAAGTACTTTTCAATTTAATTGTGATTTCTTTTTTGACCCATGACATATTTGAAAGTGTGTTACTTATTTAATTTCCAAATGGGAGGTTTCTAGATTTCTCTGTTACTAATTTCTAATTATGGTTATGGTATTGAAGATTGCATTGAAAATCTTTCCTGTTGAAAGATCTGTGTGTACTTTAAAAAGTGTGTATTTGGAAGTTAGTAGTGATATTATGCTATGAATGTTAGACAAATTTTGTTGACAATATGTTTCATATAATTTATATTCATACTATTTCTTTCTATTTGTCTAGTCAGTTAGTGAGAAAGCTGTGGTAAAATATCTCATGCATCCAAAATTTAGAATAATTGAGTTACACATAAAGGGCTCTAGATGCAATTTTAAAGCATGGGGAAATATTAAATGTAATTTGAATGAGTGTCTTAATTATAGCAAAACTATGATTAGATTTTAATGTTCAATAGGGTAACTCCATGTTAATATGGGGAATAATTGGAAAGTGGGGATAGAGATTGGACAGAAACTGTAGCCAAAGGAATTATAAAGATGCTATGTTAATAATTCAACACAGGTAATAAAACTTTGAACTAAGGAAATGGAGAGTGAAAACCATGCAACACATGATATATTTTCAAAATAATTTTGACCTTGCTTGATGACATGTTACTGAGGAGATGCATCCAAAATATACTATTGATATTGAACAGGTTTTTAAAAATATAACGAGTGTTATAGTACCAAGTGGTCAAACTCCTGAGAATAAGTGGGAAGATCAGATTGGGTACAGTGTAAGAAAGGTGATGTTGTATTATTTTTGTGATTGATCTTTTGCACCTATCATATGAGTTTACCACTAGGTATCCCCTCCTCACCTAACCATAAATATGGCATTGAAGAATGAACAGAACTCAGGTAGATTATATACATGTGTTTGTGTTGGATATATATTCCCCATATAAATTATTGAAGGTACTGAGCTGACATAGAAGAGAAGACGAATTCTAAAGAAGGAGGGTCTTCAAAATTAAAAGGTCCATTAAGAGAAACAAATTCTACATAGTCAAATCAAGTCAAGGGTAAAGAGACCTCTTGTGTTACATTTAAAATCTAATTGGTTATTTCACAAAGCAGTGATAATATGAGGAAATAAGGCTTCTTTACCAGATATTTCATCCTTCCTATTTCATTATGCCCATTGTAAATTAAAAGAGTAAGACACTTAAGATAGAAAGGAGTTTCTTAGAAATGACTATGGCCAATATGAAGTATGTTTGACAAGCCTTGGCAACTCTTCCAGAAGGGCAAGGTCTGTACATCACACAAAAAATGAGATGTAAGTAGAGCAATGTGATGTTAACTCAGAATGCTTTGTTACAATATATTCATGAACAGCAGGTAAAATGTGTGTGTGTGTGTGTATTCTATAAACACTCAAAATCCTTACATCTTGCAGCTTATAGAAGCAGTCATTCTGTTCCCTTCACCTTCGTAATCTATCCTACATAATAAAATTCTTACACCTTATATTTTTGGCATAACACTAAATATAGTGTATTTATGTGAGGCCATAACTTGGATATTAATTAGTCAAAATTTTATTTCCACAAACAAATACTACAGGGGTTAAAAAACTTCATTAAGAGACAGTTAATGAATGCACTATCAAAGCTAAGATATTATATTTTCACTTTTATTCCTTGATTTTTATTTTAATTATGTTAACTATACCTAAGAGGAAGGCAATTGAATCCCTTATGACACTAAATATTTTCTGATAAACTAAATATTGCTAAGTGATATTTCAAAACATATTTAAAATGATATTTATATTTAGTAAGTGACATCTGAGAGCAGATAATTTGCTGGGAGGTGGAGAAGATTGGCCTAGGGTTTAACAGATATCTGTCTCTCAGGAAATATTAGCTACAGGAATGAAATTAGGGAATCAAACTGTGATTTTAATTAAATGTGAAACAAGTGCATGAAGCTTTTGCAGTGCATGCAGTTATTGAGTATGACTGAGCAATCTTTTTAGGGTTTTATTTCAGTCTCTTAACTGTATCTTTGTTGTCAAATTTCCAAAACAAATGCTAAGGCAGTTTAAATTAAGAAAATTTATATGTGTTCAGAAAACTACTTGGGTATTTTGGGATATTAAGCATATTTCAACAGAAGTATTTTTTCAAAACACACAATGTGTGTATCCTTTTATATTTTTATTAAAATATGAGAATATAATCAAGGAAGGTGTTCCTGTACATCATTTTACTTTGCTGTAATTATTGTATACCACATTTCAGGATCCCTGCTTTGGAAAATTTCTCATTCTAAACAGAGGTCAGTGTTAGGTATGTGATTTCAATTTTGTGTTGTTTATGGAAATTAATGACTTCTTAATTGATTCATTCATTCTATTTTTGTTTCTTGAAGCAATTCTTCCAGAAGGTATTGAGTTAACTTACAGTGGAGTTTGTATAATAATAGAATGAAAGATAGTTATTGTAGAAAACAGAAAATAAAGTAAGAATAGTCCAAAGGGCTGGTGATATAGCTCAGTGGCATAAGCACTTTCCTGGCAAGCTCAAGGTCCTGAGTTTGGTTCCTGGTACCCACAAAAGAAAACAACAACAACAAAAAAGAATAGTCCAAAGGGTAACAATTAGTATTCTGGCAATGTAGCTGAAGGTGGCTATGCAAATACAAAATAAAACCTTTTCAACAGCTTATTAAAGATATGGGGATTAATATTTTTGTGCATGAGTTGTTTCATTTGTGAATAGAAATGATAGAGCAGGATTCAAATCACAAGTACCAGGACACCAAAGCCACTGCTTCTATCACTATAAAGTGGTGACTGCATCCCTCACCCATTAATCCAAAGTCTCTCATTAATCCATAGTCTCATAATAAATAATACCTGCTAATTTGTAGAGTTCCACATTGATTAAAAACTTTGCAATTGCTGAAGAGATTTCTGGAAATTTCTTCTAACCTCTCAATTGTGTTAGGTTATTGGACCCTCAGGAAATTGAGGCTTACAGAATTTAGAAATAATATACCAAATGGCCCATGGCAAGACAGTTCTCAAAATTTTGATCCTAAACATGTTGATTGCCATCAATCTGATAATAAGCTGGTGGATTGGTCAGCATTTCATTGCTGAGTCAAAATATCCAAAAACAAGTAATTGAAGTAGGAGATGTTTAATTTGGCTCATGGCTTCAGAGGATTCACCCCATGGCCCTCTGGCTCCAAGGCAGGAACTTCAACATGAAAGAACTTGGTGGAGCCAAGTTGTTCCCTTCATGGTAGTCAGGAACCAGAGCTGGGAAATAGCACCAGAGAGGAAGAGGGCAGGGATCAGATACAGTGCCAAAAGTCATGCCTTCGTCAATTACCCAGATACACCGCCTTTACTAGTCTCCTCATTGGTCTCAAACCAGTCAAGTTGACAATCCAGTTGAATTGTCACATCTGGTCTCTTGTGCACCAGGCCATTCAATATTGCGTGGTTATGGGTGTTCACTGGGAAACATGCAGGTATATAGAGAAAAATGCCTGCTTTTTAAATGTCCAGTGAAAATGTTCACTGCATTGAATGATAATAGAGGCATTGAAAGAAAAAGGCAGATAGTTGAATATGGATACTTGTCTGCAGAATGATAGGTGAAACAATCTGACAAAAACACCTAATTATCTATATATACAATTCTCTATGCTCTCTTTTATTATTTTTTCTGTACATACAGAAAGCCAACACTCATAGCTCAGAATATTTTAGCACCCTCTGGCTGATAAAAGCCAAAGAAACTGATTTAATATTTAGGGAAAGAAACTGTATAAAATTATAAAATATTGGCTAAATACATTGTGGGGGCCACTAAAAAAATAAAAATGTGTGATGCCTCATTCAAAAATTATTTTAGAAATTATTAAAAAATTTAAAATGAGACAGCAGAGAATTAAACAGATCCTATGGCCCTCAGTGACTATATAGCCAGTCTGGCATTCCCACCAAATTTGTCCTAATATTGGATTAGTCTTGTTTACCAGGTTATCAGCACACATTCTCCTTTTCCTGCACATTAGTCACCTATAGAAGAGAAATCTTTAGCATAGTAAGGTTGCATGTTTTGAGAGACAGACTTCAAAATTTAAATGTCTTTCATTGAACTCCAAACCCAATTCGTTGATTAAGGATAGCAATGTTAGATCTAAATTTGCCATGTACAGGGTCCAGTATTAAGAAATATAGATCTTTATTTTCTCACAACTCCAATTCAACCTCTTAGACCACGTGTAAGTTGCTTTAGTGTGTCATCTTCTTGCAATCCAGGTACAGAGAATTTCTTCTTTTGTATGTTTTTCTTTGCGTAAAGTCGCTGCTTTATTTTAAACTATATCTATGTCTATATATGTTTATCTCTCTCTATATATACACATATATATATATATGATTAGAAAATAAAAAATGGGGTATATTATAAATATCCAATGCAGAAGATTTCTAACTAATACGTGTAAACAGTCTACTTTCATAAAGATAGAATTTAACTTCACACTTTTTAATTGTGAGCTACACACAATGACTTCTTTCCAGAGAGAAGAGTATAAAAAGGAGATGAGGCCCAACAAAGAGGCTTGACAAATCTTGTCTTAGTCTCTTGATCTTGCTTGACATCATTAGTGATATTTACATTAAAATAGATTCCCTTGATAGGATGTAATTAAAAGGACATTTACCTCTGTCCTTTCCTCTCCCAAATCTATGACCCCTTTCTAATCATATAAATGACATCATAAAATACAAATAGATGCGCATTCAATAAAATGCTTAACAGGCCTGTGCTCTGCAAAAATATCAAGGTGATCAAAAACAAAGAAAGTTTGAGAAACTGTCATTCCAAACAGCCCAAGGAGGTGTGAACACCAAATTGATGAAAACCATCGTGTGTTCATATTATTAGACTTTTTGTATGTGAGACATCAATTCTATCTCTCTCCTTTTAAAATTTTTCGCCTTTTGACAACTTGATTAGGTTGTGTCAAGGTGTAGGTCTTTTTGGTTGTAACCTACTTGCAGTTCATTGACCTTATTGGAAAGCCAAATGAATGTTTTTCATGACATTTGGAAAGTTTAGGAGCATTATTTCTTTGGATATTCTTTCTATCTTGTTCTCTCTCCTTTCTGTCTAGGAATCCCATTTGTGTATGTTGGGGATGCTTGAAGGTGTCTCAGTTTTCCCTAATACTGTTATTTTGTCTTCATTCTTTTCTTAGTACAACCCACAAACAGTATGATCTCAGTTGATGAATTTTCAAGCATAAGACTCTTTCGTTCAAATCTGCTGATATTCACTACTGTATAGTTCATTTTCATTATTTCTGTTTCTTTTTTAAACAATCTGTATCTCTTTATTGCTACTATTTTGGAAGACATAATTTCAATGTATTTATTTGGTTTTTTGAATATGTTTATAATAACTAAGTTAATGTTTTCCTTTAATAAGTATAGTATCTGGACTTCTCAAAGGACATTTTCTATTGATTGATTCTATTTCCATGTATTTGTATTTCCTGAGTTCTGTACATCTCCGTTTTTGTTGTTTAATACTGGATATTTAAATGGTAATGTTTGTACAAATTTGAAAAGCAGATTCCACTGCATGCTTTGTTGAGGCCGTTTGCTATTGTTTAGTTGGTGATTTCATTAACTAATTCTATAAAGTCTTGTGTTCTTTGTTATTTGTAATCATTATATCTATACTTGGTTAGTTTCATGGTTAGATAATGATTGGACAGTGATTTCGTTAAATGTCTTGAATGAATAAATCTTCCATCATTAGGCATTCTTCGTCTATGTTACAGAACACTTCCAGTATTTCAGTGGTTTATAACTAGTGTTGGACCTAATTTCCTACCTACAAAAGCCTCAACTTTCAAAGAAGTAAAATATTACGGTCACATCAATACTCTCCAGGGGATATTTTCATCCCTATACATGTGTATGGCCATGTAATTTTCCAGGAATATATTAGAGCTTTTCAAATTTTCCTGTAGATATGTAGTTCTTCAGCTTTACTTTTTAAGTATTTTGATCTGCTTCCTCTTTGCTCTGTATCCCTCTTTCAGGTAGGTATAATGTTCAACACTTACTGCTGCTTGTTTCAACAAATGCATGGGGAAAATGCCCTTCACAGAGGATGAATTTTGTCATGTAAAATAAAGTCTAGTCTCTGAAGGGGGTCATTCTAGGGAACTTCCAGGCAGGTAAAAAATGACAAGAATCTGGAAATGAGGCTTTTGCACATCTGTGACTTTTCTGCTCCTTCCAGTGTCTAGAAATCTGCTGTTTTTCACAGTTAATATAGTTTCAAGATTGCTGTTTCTCAAGACTTCCATAAGAGAAAAAGAATGGGATAGTAATAGGGCAAGTCAAATACTATCAAGCTTACTGGTCCTTACCAAAATTCAATGTCTATTTTCTTTAATAACTATTACTTAAATTGTATCACACCTTCAACTTGCTTATAGCATTCTAAAAATACTGAGTTTGAAGTTTTTTTTTTCAGTGTTCTTTTTACTTGTACGGAGGAGTAGATTTCTAAATATTCTTATTCCCCTATTATTAAGTGCTATCTCTTGCCATATCTCAAGCATCTGATACATGATTTTTGAATGAATTAATAAGTCTCATGAAGGCTACTGAGATAGTGTACCATCTTTTACGTCATGCTTCAAAAACAGGTAAGTGCACCTTGACAAAAACATCAGTCTAGTGATTTAAATCTATGACCTACCTCAACACCATATTCTGTAGTCTTTCATGCCCTTGATCTTTCATGATTTGTTTCTGCTTTGCTCTTCCATAAAGCTGCAAAATCACAGAAGATCCTAAGAATATCATCTAAGAAATCAGAATTTTATATTTCTATTTAACTTTAGAAATCCCGTTTTACTTATGGAAATACATATAGCTTTCTTACATCTTTTGTTCCATAAATCTTATGTTACATTTTCAGCCTTTCTGTATTGTCTAATCAGCTGTGTCATAACATATATTTAAGCCATACTTTTTTTGGGGATAGAACATATAGAAAGTGATCTTGGCTTAGTGTAGCCAAACTCTGCTCTGAAAAAAAAAAAGCTAGAGGGAGATATGTATGGTTTTATATAAGAAGAAAATTACTACTCTGTGTTTAAAAAATTGACCCAAATGTAATCTTTTAGGAGCAAAAAGGTACCAAGCCAGGAAACTAAGTATCCTATGGAAGGAATACTTGCTGTGTTGAAATCTGGCATATAGCATTTGCGTGTGTGTGTGTATGTGTGTGTGTTCAGTACTGTTGGTGATTATGTGGGAAAATGTAGTGTTTTTCTCTCTTTTGCATTTCTACATTCATGATATTCTTTCTAGTCCATACAAGAATACATCTCTTACTCATAGGAATGGATTTTGTTACATCAGGGATTCAGTGAAAACTAAAATATAACTATCCAGCTTCTAATACTTAAAATTGGATTTTGCATCAAGAGAATAACTTGAAAGTTATACTTTGTAAAGAGAAAGATGAAATTTCCCCAATTCCTTTTATATAGTTCTTTGATTTAAAAAAGCATAGGAGACTCAGATCATGGTTTTTATTTCTTTAGTGAGAAGGTACCCCAAAGATAAGAGGATTGCATGTAGAAAAAGAAAAAATATGAAGCCAACCACTTAAATTTCTGTAGAATTACATAGATAATAATTGAAACCAAGGGACAGATAGATGAGTATCAAGGTAATTGTTTCCTCCTCTCCAATTTATGCTTACCTTATATATAAAATCCAGAAGAAGAAGTAACTTTAAAAATATTTGAAGGAGCATGAAAATCTAATGATAAGAAATGTCTTGACTTGTTTTCCAGAATTTCTGAATGTGAAACAGCCTGAGTATCTTCTAATTTTAATAATTTGGGACCAGTTGTGTTTTGGATTTTGGAGTATTTGCATGTACATAATAAGCCATCTTGGGGATGGGACCTAATACAAGCACAAATTTTATTTATGTTTATATACAGATTATGCACATTTTCTGAAGGTGATTTTATACAATATTTTAATAATTTTGTGCATGAGACAATGCATAAGCTACACCATCAGAAAGCAACCCATAGACAATTGGTGCTTGTCTGGCATCACCACCATTCCTGACTCTGAATTTATATGTAATTGATAAAATAATTTTATCATATTTCTTTGCATCCAAGTACTTCAAATAAAAATTTGATATACCATTATAACAGTAAAAAAAAATCAATGTGTTCAAGGTAGCTAAGCAGAAGAGTATCCTCACCAGGATATCTGCATTAGCTGGAAAACAACAGTTACAACATACAACAGGCTTCGTGTTTTACCTACAAGGCTGTGTTTTGATTAAAAGATTACTCTACATGTACATTTACTTTAATATTTTTTAGGTTAGAAGAAACATCATTAAGTTGAGAGACCAGTAAGCGTGCTCTGAAAGGATGAGGAGGAATTCTTCTGGATGACATTTTGAAATGTTTCAATGTGTCTCACCAACAATCTTTTTATTTGGGGGGTTTTCTTGTTGTTGTTTGTCCTTTTTTTTTTTTTTTTTTTGAGACAAGGTCTCATTATGTAGTTCATGCTGGCCTTGAACTGACTATGTAGCCCAGGCTAGACTCCACCTCGCAATCCTCCTGCCTCAGTTTCCCAAGTGCTGGAACTACAGGTGTGGGCCACCAAGACCTGTAACAATGTTTTTGTCTTAGAAGTCTCTATTTGATTTTATATACTGGCCTGATTTCTTGTTGTATTTTGAATGCCTGCTACTTTTGTCCTTCAATAATCCCATCGTATAGTTTTCACCATGTCTGTAGGCAAATTTTGTGCAGTGCTAAAATATCTTGATTATCACTATTACCATGATCACTTTGACTCAGAATCATGCTGGCTATTTTGCCATCAGGCAAAGAATGAACTTCTTTGTCTTGGTTACTTTTCTCTCTTGCTGGGACAAAATACCCAACACCCAAAGTCAAGGAAGGAAAGGTTTATTTAGCTCACGGTTTGTGGAGGTTTCAGTCTGTAATCAGCTGCCCAAGGCAGAGTGGCAAAGGGCAGAGGGGCAACAGTTTAAGGTGGCAGAAGACAGCAAAAGCAGCAAAAGCAAAAAAAGGGGGAGAACAAGCCTTTTTCCTCCCTTATATGGTATGCAAGCTACCCGCCCTAAGGTGGGTGTAGCACTCACACTCTCTCCATGCCCTCCTCTTGCACAATTCAGGGTGTTTACAAAGTGAGGACCCTGGCCCCCTGCTCAGTCACTTAAACTTCTAAATTTCTCAAGTTGACACAATTAGCAACATCCTAGAGTGGTAAGGGCAAGTCCTCTACACACTAGAGTGTAGAACTGCTGAGTTACTTAGTTAAGCTTCTAAACTTCTCATGTTGACACAATGTATCAACCATAACATTCCTCAATATCCACTTCTCCAATGTACTGACAGACCTGAAGGTATTTTTTTTTGCATATTTTACTATGCCAGATATACATTTTTCTCATTTGAAGCGTAGAATCCTTCAAAGTCACCACCATGTTTAGCATCATTGCTGAACATAGTTGCAGGGAAGAAGTTGTGCCAGCCTTTTACAAGTATCTTTAGGCATTGTGCTCCAAATACTAACAACAATGTATACGGATGCATAGCTTTATTAGTATAAAGCATTTCTTTGGAAACCCTTCCACACCCATGCCTCTATTCACTGTTGCTAGCATGTTGTTCAAGAAAGTAGTCTTATACTTATAACTCATTGATCTAAGGGTACCCTCCTATGAATTAGTGAAGTCACATTTGGTGGAAAGCACATGACATAAAAATTATTATTTTTTTTATTTTTTTTTTTTTTGTGGGTACCGGGGGGACGACCTCAGGACCTCACGCGCCAACAGGCACCCGTGCCACTGAGCGATATCACCGGCCCCTTTTTCGTATGTGGGTTCCGGGAGTCGAACTCGGGCCTTCGCGCTTGCAAGGCAGGCGCTTAAGCCACTGAGCCATCTCACCGGCCCATAAAAATTATTTTTGATGAGAATTTCAGCTGGAAGGTGAGAAGAACAAATGTGAAGGAGTAACGAAATTGTCATCCAGGCCAGCTTTTCTGCGGTAAGCACAAGCCGTTGTTACAAAATTTTTGTGGAACCAATCAGAAAAGATGTCCTGGTGATACATGTCTTTTTGTAAGGACAATAACATACTAGTGAGAAATATATTCCTTTAAAAGAGCTAGGACGCAAGAATTTGCCTGTCACAACAGGTTTTCACTATGCATGCCTGCTGGATTTTTATATTATAGCAGAGGTATTCTATGCCTAGCATCTTTAATTTGTGTCAGGTCTATTTCATCAATAGTATCTTTCTGGAGCAACAAGACCATGTTAGCGATGTTTTCTCAACATTATAAGCTTGATCTCATGTCACATTTTCATCAGTGGTGACCTGGGGGAACTTTTCTATAAACTTCTTTACTGCTTTCCTATTAGCAGATAATTTACCACCATAAAGCTTTAAAAATTTAATGTTGTGTCTTTTCTTAAATTTCTGCAACCACCCTCCCTTTAGTTTCCAGTTCAATTTAACAGGTCTTTAGTTGTTCTGTGATCAGTATATCATCAACTGGGGTGTGCTCACTGCTCTTTAATTCACAATATCTTCATTTTTAACTGCTAAAGTGTTTTTCTACTTTCAGTTAACTCATTTCATTACTTTCACCACTGAATATCGAAAATTTATCCTCGTTCTTCAGGTAGTATATGGTAATCATCCCTACACAACACTCTTCACCAAGATGTTTCACATTTGCACCACTGTTCAGTTTCTCCAGTAACTTGACTTTCTTTGCTGGAGATAAATGTAGACACTTCCTATCTTTCTTTTATTGTTACCAATAGAGATATTGGCAGGCTTTCTGACACTCTCAACAACATTTTCTAAAACAGAGAATGAGCAAAAAAACTACAGTGAGTAATGTACATAGGTCTTGCCCCCAGGTAGGGTATTGTGGGGAACCTGCTGTTGATATGGCTCATCTGCACATGTGCTTTTTTTTTTTTTAACTTTGTGGGCTGCTTGCATGGGGAAAAGTAGGCATGCGTGGGAAAGACAGATTGCAACTGAAAGGGGTGAGGCAGGTCTTTTTACCTTTTGGGGACAGTGGACAAACCATGTGTTAATGTTTCTATGTTTTGACTTTACCTGTCACATGAGGCCAGGTATGGAATTTGCATTTGTGGTGTTTATTGGTGTTCCAAAAATTATGGATTTTTTTTAACATTTTAGATTTTATATTTTCAGGTAAGTAATCTCATTTTTTCAAAGTAGAATTAAAAACATAAATATAAATTCATGAGGAAAGCATAACTAGATGTAAGAGAAACTGAGTTTAGTTCTCATGAGCTACTTTTTGTTACTGTTTAGTACTAACAGAACCTAGAAGTTTCTGTATGCCATTGCAATGGAAACAAAAAGTTATCTGACAATCTGACAAAGGTCCGATAAAACATATCATGTAAAGGAGTCATGATCTGTCCCCTGGTGGCTGAGGTCTTCGGGTTAGGAGTCTTGTGCTAGGAATATACCAAAACAATGGCTAGTCCTTGGTGAATGCTATACCACATGATAGTTGAGATGAAACAGGCCAGGAGCAGAAGGCTACTGGGTCCTGACAAAAGTAAGAAAAGACTGAACTGAGTTGTAGCAGCTGCAGGCTTCAGCAGTGAAGTCCAAGCGATGATGCCAAGGGTACCCCCTTGCATTTGTTCAGGGAGCAGAGCTTCCTGACAGGTCCTTAAGTAAAATAGGAAAAACCTAGAGGATACAGGCTAACACACAAACTCCTTGTTCTCCATACCTTGAGAATGGAGTAAGCCTCTTTCAAAGACTGAGACATCGTCATGGGAAGAAAACAAAGGGAGTCCAAATCTGAGATATCATGTACCTAAAGAGACTAATTGATGATCACATACCTAAACGAATTTTCTGAAAATGGATCAACTGGATGTGAGGGCTATCTGGCTGTGACATCTATCACCCGATTGATCACCAGGGTTGATTCAGCAGATCTGGCTGGCTAGGCAGGTGTCCCCTTCCTCCTTCAACACTCCGTGTGCGTCCTTCTTGAAGTTGCACACTGGGTCAACAGAGGATGACTGTTTCCGGGGTCAAGGGTATAGGAGTAGCTGTGCTCCCCTGCTAGGACCTCCAAACAAGCTCTCAAGGTCCATTTGAAAATGACTAAACCACCACTAAAAGGGAGTTTTACTTTGACTGAACTAAAGGTTTAAACAAAAATATCTTAATAATCTCTGTAATACAAGGCACCACAAGTTATTTGGAAAACTATATTAATATCACCACTTAGCAGTGCAGAAGAGTTAATGGGGGAAATGGCTTTAGAGAGTAAGCAGCTACATTTACTCCACATTTAACGGTAACAGGAAGGCATTTGTCGTGTTATAGAAGCAGGAGACTAAGTCAAGGAGCAAGGAGTAGGAAGAGGGACTGATGCTGTGTGAATATACAAAGGAAATGGCACAGATTTGAAGAGAACCAGGGTGATTCCATGAACTCAGGGACATCCTGTCTTTTTTCCAGATGTGAGTGTTCGGTACAAATGTTACATAGAAAAAACTTTTTTATAAAGAAGATTTTCACTTTTTTTTTGTGGGTACGGGGGGGTCAACCTCAGGACCTCGCGCGCCAGCAGGCGCCCATGCCGCTGAGCGATATCACCGGCCCCTTTTTCGTATGTGGGTTCTGGGAGTCGAACTCGGGCCCTCGCGCTTGCCAGGCAGGCGCTTAAGCCACTGAGCCATCTCACCGGCCCCCAGAAGATTTTCACTTTTTAAAGAGAAATCTCTGTAAAAAATATTTTCAACTGCCTTTGTCAACATTTAAGCAAAGTTATCCTTTATCTTGTATTTTGTTGTTGTTCTGAATTTTTTTTAGGAAGTAATATTCTTCCCAATTCAGAGTTAACAGTTTGCCAATGAATTCCAAATGCGTTTAGTGGGGAATGAGACATATACCTTTCCCTTGCCCCAGAATATTGAAAATATTATTCATTACTTAATCTTTGGGTTTAAGAAAATTGATTTACTTATCATGAGATGGAGGAGAGCAGAAAGATAAAAATGGAGTAGAATAAGAGAGAAACTGATATTTTAAAACATTTGTGTTACTTTCCTCTTTCTTTTCTCTTCTCTTTTCATTTATGTGAACTGCCTATCCTTGTATCTACTCCCTTTTTAATTCCTCACATGATAAATTAGTTGAATTGGTGACTGGGGTAGCACTTACTTGAATAGTTTATGATAGTATATAAATTAATGCTGACTATTTGGAAAGTGCTTTCCACTAAGCACTAAAATAGAAATTTATTAAGCATATAAATTATGGTTTTGAAATGGCTCTAGTTGCATGCAGTATATTAGGAATTTTATATGTACTCTTAGAAGTTTGCATACCTATTAAGGTAAATATTATTAATTACATGCTCAGATATAGATATTGAAGGACATAGAGTTTAGGTATTACAAGTTTATATAGAAAGGGTGACACAGGATTACATTTTAAGTTCTTAACTCAAAATCCTCATCTTTCAACTTAATGCTAGTATATCATTTATTATTTTATTCATCTTACAATTGATTTTTCATCTGTAAAGCTCCTGTTTGATGGCAGTCACCGTGTCAGGCACTATATTTGGCTTTAAGTCATATGTGAAGATAAATGACATACAATCTCCATCTTCAAAAAGCAGCAAGGCCAGTGAAGGAGGGGTGGATTAGGATATAGCTAAATGTACTAAATAGTATTCAAATGCACCAAAAATGTGTACTTTTGGAATAAAAAAGAGACTTTAGAGTATTAATGTTTTCAAAATACTACATGACACTCTCTTTGCTGATATGATCATTTACTTCTTTCAAGTCCCCAAATATAATTTTTTATTTACCCCCTTTTTGTTGCTAAAGGTACTAAGAAAAACATAGAAAAGAAAATGGAGGCCTGTGAAGTTCCTTGCAGTAGCTGACAGGTCGATGTCTGTTGAGGTTGACTCTGGAGGCAAAAGACTGCTAATTTTGAGGAGATGAAATGTCTTGAAAATGGGGTGTCTTGCCAGTTTGAGCAGAGATGGACCTTATGGGGAAAACAAGGAAGCTCACTAGGGCACAATTAGATAAAAGTCAATGTTACGATAAGGATTAAAATCAACAAAACTCTCACCGTGCCTTGCTTCCCTTGCTACCTAAAACAAACAACTGTGCTCAGCAGAGGTTTATGTCTTTGTTCCTCAATAAATCTGGGTGTTTGAGACATTTTGGGGCTTTACTCCATTCCAGTGAAGACCTTGGCCCCTGACAAAGATATGGCCCTCTCGTGTGTGTATCTTCATTCATCTCTCAAACAGGGTTTGCAAGCCCGAACCTGGCAGAGACTTTTAGGGTTTTAATTTTTTTTTTTCCTGAAAAGTTGTCATCTTGCAGAATGACAGTATGAAGATGTTAGTAGACCCTCTCCCTAGAAAAATATCTACTTAACTTTTGGAAATGATATAAAATAAGCTTTAGACTCCCTGAAGATTTCTCTAAGAGTATACAACAAATGAACAAACATTTATCCAGAAGCAGCTAGGAAATCTCAAGAACAGTAAATCTGTCCCATTTGAGCCACAGCTTGCTCTCACTGACCCCACTGCTGGTAAGGCGGGACGGTGGCTTCACCTGGCAATCACAGTTCATTCATATAGCTCCTGGCATCCCTAAGTCCTGTTTTTCAAGCCATAATTGTGCAGGAACATGGGAGGGGAAAATGTCCCTCCTTCCATCCAGCTTCCATGTATAGGTAAAGACTTTGCTTTAGATGTAACATGCAAGAATAGTAGTGTCTTGGATATTCTACCCAAGGTCAATCATAGATGTTCCATCATAGTGGGGCAAGATAAGATGTCTGGGAGAAAATTCTCACCTTAGTATAAGTGCATAGTCATAGCTTGGGGGAATAGCTTTGTGTTTCCTTCCACCACTAGTACACAGCTGTAGAAGATAAATGCCAAGAAAAAGGCAGGTTTTAAGAATGGAGTGCTTCATGTGTGTAACTACAGTTGATGATCACCTAGACTTTGCCTCAAGGATCGTGGTTGTTATATTTTGAGATTTTCTGAAAAGACGCTGGTATCAGTTCAGTCATATTCAGATATTTGTTGGTGAGGCAAAAAGTAAGAGTAGCCGGGGAAGGAGAAAGGCGAATGAAAGATAAATTGATTCTAGTAGTTTACTGAAACAGAAGCAGCATTGAGGAGGACACAAAAAAATACAACACTAACAGGATGTGTCACCCCTCTAAAGTAGCTTTATTTCAAAACACCTTTTTATTTCACATGCTCATCCAGCCCTGAAAACTTGTGAAATTTAATTTTAGCTCAAGCCCAGACATTTATGTAACCTTTCACTTGACCAGCTGTTAGCCCTAACTGTTTTTCCTAAACTGGCAACAGCATTAAGACAAGTTTTGGTATTTACAAGTAATGAAGTTTGAAGAACATTGTTTAATAAGCACTGTTTACTTCAAGGGGAGTTTATCCCTATTGTAACATTGTTTACTTCAAGGATAGCTTTTCCCTATTGTTTCTTTATTTCTAAAATTATGACTGAAATTTCCCCAGTTCGTGTGACAGTTTTAGAAATGATTTCTTTTTGACCATGCTCTCCTTTTAATTCCTTCCTTTCTTTCTTTCTTTCTTTCTTTCTTTCTTTCTTTCTTTCTTTCTTTCTTTCTTTCTTTCTTTCTTTCTTTCATCTTTGTTATTTTGGTTTTTTGCAGTGTCTTGCTATGTAGTTCAAGCTGGCTTGAACTAATTATGTAACCCCGGCAGACCTTGAATTTGCAGTGATTCTCCTGCCTCAGCCTCCTGGGTGCTGGAATTACAGGACAGCACCACCATGACCTGCTCAGAATCAATTTAAAGACAGCCTTTGGCAAAAATTTATGAGGATGTTTTGTGTTCCAGGCACCATACTATGGCAAACGTGACCTACATGGTTCCCTGGGAAACTACAATCTAGACACAGATACAAGTAAGTACGTAGTTTGAGTTAAATGTTGCCAATGCAGCATTTAATATAGAAAATATAGGGAATATAAAAATATGTCCATATAAAAAAGGCATGTAGAGAAACTACTGGGGTGGAGGTGGAGGAATGACAAAGCTTGGCAGTTCTGAAAGCTCTCTAGTGGAAATGATACATGAGTTGAAGCCTGAAGTAAGATAGTAATAAGCCAGATAACATGGAAAAAGTCATGAAAAAAATCCATAAACATAGGAAGTAACAAGGCTAGATATCTGAAAGTTAAAAAAAAAAGAAAGCATGAGATGTTAGAGGAACTGAATATATTTTTATGTGGCTGAAGTATAGTGTGTGTGTGTGTATTTGTATGTGTTATAGCTAGTAGGGAAATATAAAGATAAAAGGAGAATAAATCTAATTTTTTAATAAAAGTCACTTTGAAATTTCAATATATCTTATTACTCACAATTTTACTTAATGTGTGTGTCACACATTTTTCTTCTACAAATCCATAACTACTGAGAGGCGAAATGGCATATGCCTGTAATCCCCGGACTCAAGAGGCTGAGGCAATTAAGATTTCCATGAGCTCAAGGCCAACAAAGGCTACATAGTAAGTTCAAGACCATCCTAATCTAGACAAGACCTTGTCTCAAAAACTAAAACAAAACAAACAAACAAAAAACCGAACAAACAAAAAAAACTTAGTATTTAGTATTGTTCCTTAACCCCAGGATTCTAAGTACTATTCTCACTCTGTATAGACATCAAAGCTTTAAAAAATGAAACACTTAGATCTTCATGTACAAAGAAAGTAAAAAAGCATAAAATAGTCAAGTGCCTCTGTTAACATAATACATTATCTACTTCTTATCAATCATTAACGTGTGTTCCCTGTACAGCAGATATAAAGAATATAAATTGTTTTTTCAAGTTTTACTGTCAAAATAAATCATGGATTCAATTTTCAAAAAGTTCAAGGAATAGAAATTTTGCTAAAAAATTCTAGCAAATATATATCTATATGTACATGCATGATATAATATGAAATTATATATAAGACATCCTTTATCCATTCGTTTATCACAAATTCTCTTCTAGGTATTATTATCCTATCAGTTGAATTGTGGAACTAAATAAATATTTAGACACATTTCTCGGGGCTGTTTTTATAAACCATTGTCTGAATGAGCCTTGCTTTTGGCAGGAAGTATGAGCCTTAATTATTTGGATCAACTTTTTCACAAATGTCATTTTGGATTTTATATATTCATGTGAATATTTTCCTTTACATTCAACTTTTTCATTTTACTTATTTTATTAGTACATATTTGCAATACATAATGAATACATAAATTCATCACAGGTAATTTGTACATGTATATATTACATCTTAAAACAGTTTTATGAACATTTTGGTAAATGATAAAAATTAATAGGCAAGTTATTTTAAAAGTTTGTTTATATTATTACTATATTTCCAGAAGACAATATATTAATTATTTAATAAGTCTCTTTAAAAATTACCTCTTATGGGCTGGTGAGATAGCTCAGCGGCATAAGCGCCTGCCCGGCAAGCGCGAGGTCCGGAGGTCAACTCCCGGTACCCACATAAAAAAAAAAAAATTACCTTTTAAGTATGAGTCCTGGTTATTTCATAATTTAAATTGCTATGTAGGCAGATGATAATAAGAGTTAGCAGGTTTATTTATGTTATGTAATTGGCTCCCTAAATTCAAGGTACTCACATATATTTTAATGGTATAAATTCATTTTTCTTTCCTATATGTGATCATTAGGGTCTTATATGGGTTACCTCGTTTAAAAATTCTCCATTAAGTATTTAAGTAGGATGGCTAGTTAATGTGAAAGGTTCTGTTTTTTTCCTCCTTCAAAATCACTAGCTTCTGAAGTAGAGAAATATTTGGAAGTTAACAAAAGAAAACCCAAACCACAACAAAGCCCACATGGAAATGTCCCTCACCTTAAAACACTAATAATTCATGGTCAGTGTGGCTTTATCTTTTTTAGTTGTCCTCCTTCTCTGATTCCTTTCTGTTTCACATTCTCTTTATTGAGATACCTTTTAACACACACACACACACGTGTGCACTCGTGCACTCTCAAAATCTTTTCTTTATGTAGGTCTCAGTACTTCAAATCTTCTCCCTGAAGATTTAAAAATGTTCAACATTTCAGAAAAAGGTCAGAGATCACATCCCAAAGTATTCTCCAGAACTGTAAAGTAAGTGAACACATTTTCCCCTCCTAAAATAGCTAGGAAGCAATGTATTTTAGTAAGAAAACTCTGGGCTTATTGTCAGGAAACATGCGATCTTACTGTAGGTCAGGACTTTTAAAATTTGTTTCTTTGTCTCAGTATTCTTTTTTTCTTTCTGTTTTTAACTTAATGGGTTTTATTTGCAGAAGAGAGCGTTTTTAGTTCACTCAAATAGATTTTAAATGATATATTTGAAATAGCCACAAGAAATATAGTTTCCATACAGGTGAATTTAAGCACACAAATGCTGAGAGTTTTAAACTTAACCAGATTAATTAATTTGGATTTCTGAATATTTTCTATTGCTCTAAGGATTTCATTTTAGGTTTAGCTTTTGTGATCTCATTAGCAGTGGACACAGTGAAGCCCATGATTGACAAAACCCCTAAGTGTTTTTATTTGAAAAATTAAAAAAAAAACTTCTGATTTAATTAGAGAAGAAATTTTTTGAAAGTATATTTTTAAAAATCTCTCAACTGGCAGGAAGACAAGGGGCAGACTCTGAAAACTTGAGTGCAGTAAGGTAAATGTCGTATCACAAGCGAGGATGTTGGGGAAACAGCAATCAGGACAGATGGAAACAGGCAGTTGCTCCATCCACTGTCTCTGCTCTTCCTGGAGGTTAGATATGGTGGCCATTACTTCTCTCTCTTCCTGAGTCAGTTTTCTCTGCTTCTTTTTTCACAGACTTCTCCTATGAAGCTCAGAAAAAGTGCCAACAGCTAGCTGTATCTGAGTGGAGCCTAACGGTATCTTACTAAATTTATTAGGCCTGAAAATGATGAATCTGTCATTTCCTTCCAATTAAAATAGCAGTGTTTTTGCATAAAATCATATTAAAATACCTCTTTTCTTTGATTCTGGCCTGCTCATGACATATTAGGTTTAAAACAACAAAGAAACTCAAATAATGGCAGTTTGTATGTCAGTGAGTGGTGTTTACATTATAGTTACAATAACAAGAAAATCTTTAAATTCTATAAAGTAATTTAAGCTATAGAATGTATAAATGGAATGACATAATTTACATCAATAAATCAGATAGTTTCTTGAGCAATACCATAGAAGAGAAAACACTGTTCATCTTTTTTCCATATTGCATATATAAGAATAAACTCCTTTTCAAGATTTAGCTATTACAAATTGTGCTGCTGTAAATGTGGGTGCACATGTATTGATATGGTATGATATTTTTAGTAGTTGGATCAAATGGGACCTCTAATTCTAGTTTATTGAGAAATCTCCACACCGATTTCCACAATGGTTGCACCACTCTACACACCCACCAACAGTGGAGAAGCATTCCTTTTTCCCCACACCCCCTCCAGCTTTGTTATTGGTTGATTTCTTGATGATAGCCATTCTTTCTGGAGTAAGGTGGAATCAGTGTTGTTTAATTTGCATCTCTTGGATGACCAATGATGTTGAACATTTTTTCATACATTTACTTGCCATTTGTATGAGATGAAGTGTGTATTCATCTCAGGTGCCCATTTTTGGATTGGGTCTTTGAATTTGGGGGCCCTGATTTTTTTTTAACTCTATGTATGCTTTAGATAAAAGTCCATAAACCAAATGCCCATCAATTGAGGAATGGATAAAAAAGATGTATTTTTTTACATAATAGAGTATTACTCAGCCATAAAGAAGGATAAATTTGAGACTTTTATAAGTAAATGAATGCAGCTTGAGACCGTACTCATAAGTGAAATAAATCAGACCCACATATGTAAACATCATAAAGTCTCACTAGTGTGAGAAGCTGAACAAGTAAATAGAACTCAAAATGTATAATAGGTATTGTGAACTGGGAAGAAACTGTTCAAAAGAAAAGAGAAACTGCTGGGGAAAGGGAAAAGGAAAGAAGGGAAAAGGAAAAAATATATATAAACAAGATAGTTAAGATAGATATACTGCTATTTTCTCTTAGTTCATTGAAAAGAAAGATTTGTGCTAGTATTGTTTGGACAATATCTCATGCTTATATCTTGTACCCTGACTACTCTGAAGATAACAATATGCAATGTATTAATTATTGTTACTCTCCTATTATCTTGTTTTGAAATTCCATTCTATTTTTTTCTTCTTTTCATAATAAAAATCAGAAATAAAAAGAAAACAAAAGAATATACTCCTTTAATTATTTTTTTTTTTTTTTGTGGATACCAGGGGTCGACCTCAGGACCTCGTGCGCCAGCAGGCGCCCGTGCCGCTGAGTGATATCACTGGCCCTTTTTTCGTATGTGGGTTCCGGGAGTCGAACTCGGGCCCTCGCACTTGCCAGGCAGGCACGTATGCCGCTGAGCCATCTCACCGGCCCTCCTTTAAATTTTTTTTCTAATAAACTATTTTAATGATACTAGGACAAAATATAAAAGTAAATGTATTACTAGTTACATTGTGATTGTAATTCTATCTTATTTTCACAGATAGTGAGATGTCTAATGGGAAATTTATTTACCACTGGTTGCCTTTAATCGTTAAGTTGTATTTCATCCATCAAAGCTACATGTATGTTATATATATATGTAAATATTAAAGTATGACAATACTATTAACAGTGCTTTTCTAATAAATAATTGGCATCTTTCTTACAGCAAGTACTAGAAGAAAAATGGAGCTAAAGAACAGGGACGCCATTGAGAGATGAAAGAGAAGAAAAGAGACATCCTGTCTTCCTATATCCAAAAGAAATGTGAAGAGATCCAGGAAGGAATTCTAAACAAGGAAATTGATTTTCTCCTCCACTGACTTGTGAAAGAAAGTGTGGGTAAGGATGGTGCCTTAGGCAGAAATAAAGCTTGATGAGTAATGGCTGTCACAGTCTGTGTTTTCTTGGATATAGGTAAATGGAGACAAGCAGCCAAAAACCAACTGCACTACTGTTGGTAGGGGAAAATAGAAAGATAATGATTTCGTAGTTATTGAGAAGAAATAGAAGTCCTGACCATTTGATTTTTTATCAACGGAGACCTAAGGAATGTGGGAGACTGAAAAGAAGAGTAAGTTCACATTGTGGTCATTTCTACCCCGCTATGAAGAAAGTTCCCATAGGTGAAGTAAGTGGATATTGCAGACTGAAATCAGTTAAAATTTTTTTAAGTGTCTAGCTATGCAGTTGATTATAGTTATTTGTTATTCAGAATATTCTGATATTCAGAGTTTATAATAGAGCTTTAGAAAAGAAAGGCTTCTTGTGTTTTCACACCTTCTGTGAAATGCTGAGGAAAAGTAACATTGAGATTTAAGGGCAAAGGAATTCCGCACTGTTTTTGAAGTTTAAGAGGAGCGTTCAAACTCCTTAGAAGTCATTCACAGTCGAAGAGCAGTGAGTGAAAGCAATAAAACATCGTGTGCGTTATAAAAGATAGGCCAGGGCCAGTGAGATGGCTCAGCGGCGTAAGCGCCTGCCTGGCAAGCGCGAGGGCCCGAGTTCAACTCCCAGAACCCACATACGAAAAAAGGGCCGCTGATATCACTTAGCGGCACAGGCGCCTGCTGGCGTGCGAGGTCCTGAGGTCGACCACCGGTACCCACAAAAAAAAAAAAAAAAAAAAGAAAAAAAAAAAAAAGAACAGGCCATTTCTAGGATGAAAAGAAGGAATAGTAAGAAGAAAATAGATGAACCACTGGACCCCAATATGAGGGCTTAACAAAGCAACTGCTACACCCAACCTACAGAGCTCTGATATCTTATGTTACTCTGTGGACAGATGTTTTTATTTTCCTAGCATTCTGAGGTGACTATTTCTGATACTCAGTCTGTTATCAATGAGTGATAACATTTCTGCCTTCACGAAGCTTTCAGAGACAGCTAGATCAGGTAAATGACCTGTGATGTACATGTGCCTTTTCTTTTCTATTGCTGTCTATGTTATACTCCATCCTCTCTCACTTGTTTGAATACAGAACTTAAACTGCTCCAATCTAATTTCTTCAAAACTTAATAATCAGTGTTTTTATTGCCCCATCAAAGAATGTTGCTGTAAACAAGTTTTACCTACCCTTTGCTATGGGCAGATGTGTCATTCAAATTCAGTGTTGCAGGTCCCTAGACTATATTATATATCTTCAACCAATTAACAATCCAGACTTTTTATGTAATACTGTTGTGTTGTTTCTTCCTATATTCCAAAACACAACATCAATAATAAAACCCAAACCAAAATTAATAACCAAGTTGAAATGTTGCATTTTAAAGAGGGATATTTGTATTGAAATATGGCATACATTCAGAAAGTTAAAGGAAATAGTGTGGTACCCTGGCGCATGGATGCTTTTATTTGTGAACAGTTAGGTTCACTAACAGAAGCATTTGTCAAAATTTTGTTTCTGTTTGTGAACTCTGCCTTGGGCAATGAACACGACTGTGGCCATCTTTTCCAGAATTGCAGGACAAATTAAATTTGTGAACTGAGGTACCACTGTAATATTTTCCAAAATGAATACAGTCATATAATCATCAACTTGGTCAAGTATGGGAACATGACTAACATACTAGAAATGTTACTCCTGAAATGCCAAGTACTATTTTGATTTCTTTTTTTTTTTTTTTTTTTTTTTTTTTTTTTTTTTGTGGGTACCGGGGGGACGACCTCAGGACCTCGCGCGCCAACAGGCACCCGTGCCGCTGAGCGATATCACCAGCCCCTTTTTCGTATGTGGGATCCGGGAGTCGAACTCGGGCCTTCGTGCTTGCAAGGCAGGCGCTTAAGCCGCTGAGCCGTCTCACCGGCCCCTATTTTGATTTCTTATTGTCATAGATAAATTTTGACAGATATTCAACATTTTATAATATAAGTAGAGGGCCAGTGATATAGCTCAGTGGCAGAGAGCCTGCCCAGCAAACACAAGGTCCTGAGTTCAGTTCCTGGTACCAAAAAAATTTTATATATATATATATATATATATATATATATGTAAAATTTTGACAAATATTCCTTTTCATGTCTGTCTTGTCATTTTAATTTTTGTCTGTGAGATTTGTTCAAATTTGATTTATTACAGTAATACCCCTTATCTATTGGGGATGTTTTCCATAACCACCCCCCGCGTGGATTCATGAAACCATGAATAGTTTCGAACTGTGTATACCTAAGTGTTTTTCCAATGTGTATACAAAAATGTAATTCCTGTTCCATCTTAAATAAGTGTTTATCATACACAGTGGCCATAACTTTTGCAGTGTGAGGTGTTTCATCAAAACAACATGAATTTCTCCTTCCTTCTTCACACATTCATAGATAGAACATTTATTTGAGCAACCTCAGCATGTATTTTGTTCTTTCTTTGCTATGTCGAGAATTTTCACCTTTTCACTTGAAAGAACTACTTAATGGTTTCTCTCTGGCATATCTAAATTGCTAACATCAGTGCTCTTGTGCATTGGGGCCATTGCTAAATAAAATGAGGGACATGAGTAAAAGCTCTGAGATACTAAAATATCTCACCTGATAACTCACTCACAGTAACTAAGTGACTAACGGGCAAGCAGTTTGCAGAGCACTGATGTGCTAGGCAAGGGGATCATTCAAGTCTCAGTCAAGGAGGAGCAAGATGGCACATGATTTCATCATGCTACTCAGAACAGGGGTCAATCTACAATGAATGAAGCATTTGTTTCTTGAATTTTTTACATTCTCAGACAGTAGTTGACCATAGGAACCTGAAACTGCAGAAAGCATAATCAAAGGTAATTGTGGAATACCGTCACATAGCTTTTCATCATCCCATAAAATTCTGATATATGACTATGTGGATATGTTTGTGTAACACATTTTAATTATTCATTTTATCAATGAAGAACACTTAGGTAGTTTATCCTTTGACATTATTATAGAAAATTCTATTTTCATTCATATGTATGCACATAGGCATATACTGAGTTTAACAAAGTAGGTATAGGAAATCTTTTTTGCACCATAGGGGTACAAGAGATCAATTGTTTTTCTTTTTTTTTTTTTTTGTGGGTACCCGGGGGTCGACCTCAGGACCTCGTGCGCCAGCGGGTGCTCATGCCGCTGAGCGATATCACCAGCCCTTTTTCCGTATGTGGGTTCCGGGAATCAAACTCAGGCCCTCACGCCTGCCAGGCAGGCACCTACACTGCTGAGCCATCTCACCGGCCCTTGTTTTTCATTTTTATCAAAACTTTACATATCAGGAAAATTCATATTTTAAAGACTCTCTAAAATTTCCATCATCATATTTTTGGCCAAAAAACATTTCTTTTTTTTTCTTTTGTGGATACCAGGAGGTCGACCTCAGGATCTCGCGCGCCAACTGGCACCAGTGCCGCTGAGCGGTATCACCGGCCCCTTTTTCGTATGTGGGTTCCGGGAGTCGAACTCGGGTCCTCGCGCTTGCAAGGCAGGCGCTTACGCCGCTGAGCCATCTCACCGGCCCAAAATCATTTCTTAAAAAAATACATTTTATGTATGTATGAGTGAGTTACTAAAGGGAATGATTATTAAATATGAAGGGTAGAATGGTAAACAAGTATCACTCATTGCATGATGAACTTTGTAACCAGAAACACCCCTAGATGAAGGACAAAGAAAGCAGCAAGCATTAATTTTCTGTTGCCATGACAAAATACCTGAGAAAATCACCTTAAATTAGGAAAGGTTTATTTTAGCTCACTGTTTCAGATATTTTAGCATATGGTCACTTGGGTTGCTTGCTTTGCAGTATATCATGGTGGTGTCAGTATATGCTAGAGGAAGCCTGCTCATTTCAGAGCAGGCAGGATGCAGAGAAAGAAGGAGAAAGACAAGGAGAGAGAGAGAGAGATAGATAGAGAGAGAAGAGAGACAGAGAAAGAGGGGGAAAGAGAGAGAGAGAAACAGAGAAGAGACCAGGGTTCTAACATCCTTTTCAAAGGAGGGCATACCCTAAGTGATCTAACTTTCCTCCACTGTATCCCACTTCCTAAAGTTTCTACCAGTCTAAATAGAGCCACAGACTGACAACAAAGACTTTAGCACATGGGCCTTTGGGGAACATCTATGATCCAAACCATCACGCAGAGACTGTAAGACTGTTCCAAGGTAAGTCACAGAGTAGTCCATCAATATCTTGTAGAAAGCAAGGGCCAATAACAGGTTTAACATTTCTATATAGAGTATTTAGACTTTAATTGTGTACCTTGTTGCTATTTGTATTATGAGAGGCACAGGAGTATTCTCTATAGTTTGATATTTAAGTCTATGATTTTGGTATAAAAAGTAGTCTCCTCTTACATTTTCTCATGTAGTCAAACTGTTGTCTTTCTTTTTAATTAATTAAGCTTATTGGTACATATTAGGTAAATATAATGATCATGTTCATCATAGGGGAAATGTACCTGTACATGATACATCTTGATTCTTTTTTCCCCCAGTCCCTCACCTTTCTTCAACTCCTCTTCCCCTCCTTATTTACAAAACTTTGTTTCCACTTTTTCCTTCTTTTCTTGTTTTTTTCCTTTCCCTTCCTTCCTTTCCCCCTCCCCCCTGCCAAGTTACCCTCCCCATTTAAACATTTTCTTCATATTTCACAATATCTATTATATATTTTGGTCCTTATTTACACTTTAGTTTTCTCACACCAGAGAAACTATTTGGTATTTACACATGTGTGTCCAATTTATCACTTTAAAGTATGTTCTCAAGGTGCACCCATTTACCTAGAAAAGTCTTAAGATTATCCATCTTTATGGCTGAGTAGTACTCCATTGCATAAAATAACCACATTTTCTTTCTCCATTCATGGGCATTTGGGGTGTTTCCAAGATTGAGCTGTTACAAACTGTACTGCTATAAACTTGGGTATGCATGTATTACTGTGGTATGATACCTTTAATTCTTTTATGAAGATACCAAGAAGGGGAATAGCTGGGCCCAAAGGGACCTCTAGTCCCAGCTTTTTTGAGGATCCTCCACACTGATTTCCACAGTGATTGCACCAGCATTGGAGAAGGGTTCCTTTGTCCCCATACCCCCACCAACATTTGCTATTGGTTGATTTCTTGATAATAGCCATTCCTTCTGGAGTAAGATAGAATCTCAGTGTTGTTTTAATTTGCATGATATTGAACAGTTTTGCATATACTTATTTGCTGTTTCTACTTCTTCATCTGAGAGGTGTCTATTCATTTCAGATGTCCATATTTGGATTGGTTCTTTAAATTTGGTGGGGCCTTTTTTTTCAATTCTTTACATATTCTAGATAGTAGTCCTTTGAGGAATAGCTAGCAAATTTTTTCTCATATTGTGGGTTGTCTCTTCATTCTGTGGTGGTTTCTCTTGCTTTACAGAAGCTTTTCAATAAGATGAGATTCAAGTTGTTGATTTTTTGTGATAGATCCTGTGCAATTGGGCTTTGTTCATAAAGTCTTTGTCTACACCAATGTCTTCAAGAGTTCTGCCTATTCTATTTTCCATCAGATCTAGTGTTTCTGTTTTAATATTTAGATATTTGATCCACTTTGACTTTAGTTCAGTGCATGGTGAAAGACACAGGTCAAGTTTTAATCTACAGCGTGTGGAAAGCCAATTTCTCCAGCACCATTTATTAAAGAGGCTCTTTCTTCCAGTGAACGTGTTTGGCTCTTTTGTCAAAGATAAGGTGGCTGAGTATGTCTGGAGTTGTTTCTGCATCTTCTAATCTGTTCCACTGATCCTCCATTGGTCTGTTTTTTTGCCAGTGCCATGCTGTTTTTTTCACAGTACCTTTGTAGTAGTTTCAAGTCAGAGATTGTGATGCCCCCTGTTTTGCCTTTGTTGACCAGATTTGCTTTTGCTATTCAGTATTTATTCTGGTTCCAAATGAATTTTAGGATTATTTTCTGTAATTCTGTAAGATATTCTATTGGAATTTTGATCAGGATTGCATTAAATCTGTATAACAATTTTGGAAGTCTGGTCATTTACCCCAAATTGGTTCTTCCTACCCAAGAACAAGGGATATATTTTCATTCTCTGGTATTCTCTTCAATCTTCATTTTCTGAGTACTCTAGTTTTCAACGTAGATGCCTATTACTTTTTTTGTTAGATTGATTCCTAGGTATTTCATTTTTTGGGATGCTATTGTGACAAATGTCATTTCCTAATTTCTTTCTCAGTGAGTTTGTTATTTGTGTACAGAAAGGATATTGATTTTTGAGTGTTGACATTTTATCCAGCTAAGGTACTGAATTTGGTTATTAAATCTAGAAGTCTTTTGGTGGAATTTTTTGGGGTCTTCTATGTACAGTATCATGTCATCTGCAAATAATGATACCTTAACCTCTTCCTTTCCTATCCTTATTCCTCTTATTGCTTTCTCTTGTCTAAGTGCTTGGTCTGTTTCCAGAACTGTATTGAATAAGAGTGATAACAGTGGACATCCTTATCTTGTTCCTGATTTTAGAGTGAAAACTTTCAATTTTTGTCTATTTAGTATATTGTTAGCTGGTGGTTTGTCATAGATAGCCTTTATCATATTGAGATAAACACCACCTATTCCAATTTTCTGTAGGGTTTTTATCATGAATGGGTGTTGGACTTTGTCAAATGCTTTTTCTGCATTTATTGAGATGATGTGATTTTTGTCCTTGACTCTATTGATATGATGTATTACATTTATTGATTTGGGTATGTTGAACCATCCCTGCATCCATGGGATGAATCTTACTTGGTCATGGTGTATAATTGTCTTGATGCTTTACAGCATTCTGTTTGCCAGTATCTTATTGAGTTTTGCATTTATGTTCATTAGGGAGATTGGTCTGTAGTTCCCTTTGTGGTTGGATCCTTCTCTGGTTTTGGTATCAGGATAATGCTTGCTTCCAGGAATGAATTTGGGAGTACTGTTTTCCTTTAAGTTTCATTAAAGAGTTTAAGAAGTAGTGAGATTAGGTCTTCTCTAAATTTCTTGTAGAATTCAGCAGTTAATCCATCATGACCTAGACCTTCTTTGTTGGTAGGGTTTTAATCACATTTTCAATTTCATTGTTTGATATTGGTTTATTTAGAATTTTGTATCTTATTGAATCAGCTTTGGAAATGCTTATGGATCTAGGAATCTGTCCACTTCATCTGCATTTTCCATCTTATTAGAATATAGGTTCTCGAGGTAAGTATTGATGATCTTCTGTATTTCGGCAAGATCTGTTATAATTTCACCCTTTTCATTTCTAGTTGCATGGATTTGACACTTTTCTTTCCTTTTTTGATAAGGTTGGCTAAGGGTTTGTCAATTATATTAAATCTTTCAAAGAACCAACTCTTCAATTCATTGATTCTTTGTATTGTTTTCTTAGTCTCCATTGCATTAATTTCTTCTCTGTTCTTTATAATGTCTTCCCTCAAATGAGGTTTGGTCTTGACTGGCTTCTTTTTCTAGAAAATTGATGTTCAGCATTTTATTGTTTTTTTGAGTTTTCCCTGTTTTCCTGATATGGTAATTCACTGCTATAAATTTCCTTCATAGGACTGCTTTCATTGTGTCCCATAAGTTCTAGTATGTTGTATTGGCATTACTGTTTAATTTTAGAAACAGTCTAATTTCTTCTTTAATTCCGTCCATTCAGGAGGGTGTTATCTAATTTCCATTTGTTTATGAATTTTTGTGGTTTTTTTCTGCCATTGATTTCCAGTTTCACTGCACTACGGTCTGATAATATGCATGGGGCAACTTCAATTCCGTTGCATTTACTTAAAGATGTTCTATGAGCTAGTATGTGGTCTATTTTGGAGAACTTCCCATGTGCAGCTGAAAAGACTGTATTCTGATGTTGGGGGTGGAACACTGTAGACATCTACTAAGTCCATTTGTTCAAAAGTTTGGTTTGGTGCTAATATTTTATTGTTAATTTTTTGTCTAGTTGATCTGTCTGTTTGTGACAGTGGTGTACCGAGTCCCCCCATTACAATTATATTAGTGCTTTTTTGATTTTTCATATCTGTTGATATTGTTTGATATGGCTAGGTGCACTAGTATTTGTTGCATGTATATTTATGATTGTAATTTCATTCTCTTGGATTGTTCCAAGGATGTAGTGACCTTTATTTTCTCTCCTAATCAGTCTCAACTCAGAATCCACTTTGTCTGTAAATAGAATAGCTACCCTGCTTTTTTCTGGGTTCCTATTGCATGGAGTATTGTTTTCCATCCTTTGACTTTCAGTCTATGAATTTATTTTTGAGTTAAATGTGTTTCTTGTGTGTAGCATATTGTTGGATCTTGCTTCCTAATCCATTCTGCTTGTCTGTTTCTTTCAATTGTTGAATTGAGACCATTAACATTGATGGTTATAACTGCTTTGTATTGACATATCCTTGTCTGTTATTTTCCTGTTGTTGGCTCCTTTTCTTCCCCCTTCTCTTTAATTGCTGGCCTTGCCTGATAGATTCATTCTGTTCAGGTTCATGGAGTTTTAATCCTTCTTATCTATATCTAGAATGTCCTTCAGAACATTTTGGAGTGTTGCTTTGGTGTTCATAAATTTCCTGAAGTGTTCTTTGTCATAGAAGTATCTTATTTCTTCAACAATTTTGAAAGATAGTTTTGGGGTGCATCAATCTGTGTTGGAGGTTGTTTTCTTTTAGGGCTTGAAATACTACACTCCAAGCTTTCCTTGACTTGAGGCTTTGTGTTGAGAAGTTGGCTGTGATTCTGATGGGCTTTCCTTTATAGGTGATTTATTTCTTTTCTCTAACAGCTTTTAATGTTCTGTTCTTGTGTTGAATTTCTGGGATCTTGGCTATTATATTCCTTGGTGTAGATTTTTTTGATCAAGGCTAATTAGAGTTCTATATCCCTCACTTTATATGTATGTCATATTCTTTTGCCCTGCTGGGTGAGTTATCTGCCATGACTTTTATGAACAGATTTTTTAATCATTTGTGCCATCTCCTGCTTTTTTCATTGACTTCAATCAATCTTATATTGTTCTTCTTTGTATCATCTAGCAGCTGCTTTATTGATTTCTTGTGGTCCTTTGCTATTTTTAAGAAATCTTTCTTTTCATGATCTCTAACCACAATTCTGTCTTCTATATCTGAGATTCTGTGTTCATATTGGCTCCTTCTGCTGCATATACTTTCAATGGAACTTTTAATCTCCGGGATATGTGTTTGAATCTGTTTTATGGATTCAATTTCTATTTTATGTTGGGTATTCATGATTTCCATCATTTTCCTAAGCTCCTTTTTTCTAAAATCTGTATCTTCTCTGGAGTCACTAAGCATTCTTTCCTAGTCACCATCTCTGTAGTTATCTGAGAAATTATTTATGATTTGAACTTTTCTAGAGCTTTCTTCATTTGCTTTGTTACTTCCACTGTCCCCACTTCAGAATGTCCATGTGGGTGGCTTTCAGATTGTTCCAATTCATTGTCCCCTGGGTTTGCCTTTGATGAACTGGAAGTCTGGAGTTGCATCTTGTTTAAATATCTTCTCATTTTCTGTTTTTGTTGTTGTGGTTGTTTGTTTATTTAATTCCTGGGCTGATGCTTATGAATTGCCTATGAGTAGCTTTATTGCTAGTATTTAGAACCCTTAGGAAATGACTACTTCTCCAAGGTATCTTCCAGGTGTAGCTGGCTTTTGGGTCTTGAGTCTGTTGCATGATCTTACCTCTTCAATTTATTGGTAATGAAAAACTGCTGCCTACTTGGCCCAGCCCCTGGTTCTTTGGCACTGGCCTTTAGGGTTTTTTATGACCCTTAGGCAATCTCAGTCTTGTTATACCAGGAAGAACAGATGGTTAAAACAATTATATCACTTTGGCTAACTTGGTACAGTCAGCAATAACAATAGCAGTAAACACAGCCTAGAAAATGGCAAACTGAGGTAACTATTAGTTTGCCACCTTTCACCATATGAACTAGATTTGTGGCTATGTAAGAAAAACTAAAATGAACCAGAAAATTTTATGCCATAAATAGCTCCTCAGTAAAGTGATTTTACTCTCAGGGGAGAAAATTTAAAAGAGGTGAGGGGGAAAAATAGAGAAATAGAAAAAGAGGAATAGATTAGAAGCAAGGCTGGAGGACAAAGGAAGATCATGAAAACTTTGGGAAACTCATGAAGAAGACAGGAGAGAAAGAAGGAAGAAATAAAAAGAACAGAACAGATAGGAACAGAACAACAACAATGAAAAACTAGAAACCAGTTCACACTCATATAAAAACAAGAACAAATAATCAAGAAAAAAAAAAACAGTGAAACAAGAAAAGAGAGGGAAAAATAAAGAAAATACAAAGAAAAGTGTCCAGTTCAAGGTGTGTCTCTGCTGTTACTGGTAGACAACAAGCATAGAGTTCAGGTATGAGTTGATTAATGCCAGCAAGCCAACTGTAGCTTTATGGTGGGGTATTGAGTAATCCTAGTGAGCCTGCACCTTTAGTTTGACTGAAGTTCTGGCTGGTTTCAGGCTGTGAGGCTGGAGCCAGAACTGTCAAGCCTACAGCAGTCCATGCACCCCCTCTGGTTTGCACTTGGCTCTCTGACAGTTCAAACATGGCTCCCTGTCTTCAGCTGACTTGAGCTAGGCACCTTACCCTGACATCAAGACCTGCTAGATAAAGCCAGCAGTTGCTCTGAGTTCTGCGCTCAATTGGCCTGTCTCTAAGATGGCTCCCAACCAATCACCCTCTCCTGGGGCACATCTGAACCCAAATAACTCACCAGCCACCGTAGTCAGTGGTGTCGACTGTTCCGTTCCACTAGTGCCTTTCTCTGTGGAGGTCTCTGTGGTCATCAGTAGTCACCATCTGTCTGCATTTTCAAGCTGCCCCTCCCACACAGTGATTCTATTTTCAGGGAGAAAGCATCACCTTCCACCTCTTCCTTCTTCACTGAAGTCTCTCTTCACTCTCCCTGAATTCAATTCTTTCTTCAGATGTCTCCTGGGTCCCAGGGACCCACGTCCCTCCTTCTCCTCATCATGTTTCTATAGTCTGGTGTCTGGACACCAAATCTTAGAGAGGCTCTTTCTCTGCTGCTCACCACTCTGCCATCTTACCAGAAGTCCCAGAAACTATTGTCTTTCTAAGATAAAATAAGTAAAACCAATCATATTTTAAGAATGAACATCCTGAACTTTTTTAACTTTTAGAAAATTTGACAAGAAGAAAAAAAATTTGAGTTCAATTCAAATTAACAGGGAATGAGCAGAGTTTGGAAAAAATTAAATAAAAAGAAAAACCTGTTTATGAAAAAGTATTAGAGTTTATTATCACATTAAACTTTAGTATTATGGTAATTTAATAATATATATGTTTATAACAATACATAGAAAAATAATCTAATTCTGGGTATACTAGAATTATTGCACTATTGTTCTCTGTATACGACATGACTATTACACCATTTTATCTCTTATTTTAAATCAGATTGACTAAACTGGAAGGAAGCAAATAACCTTCAACATAAAAAGAATACATTGTTTATTCTAATTGAGGATAGTTATTGAAACCCATTAGTACAGTGAAAATCACTTTTGAGAGGAGAGCAGTTATAAATACTGAGAATAGCTAACGGTTATGTTTATGTATAACTAAAACTGGAGATTAGTAAATAGATCTATGGGCTGGTGCTTGAAATATTGAAATATATTATGTGCTCAGAAATTATTTATTTTTGTGACCTTGAACAAGCTGCTTAAGCTCACTATCTCATAATTTTTCATAACGGTAATGAGATTAATGTTACTTGTTCATCCATTCCAAAGATTGATTAGAACATTTTTTCAAAAGAGTGATGGCATATTAATCCCATCTGTGTTATTTTTAATATTTCATGTCTTCCCCTAGAATACATGTGACAATACTTCAACAAAGCTTTCAATGAAATCTACACTAATATTTTGTGGTTATCATAAATGCTAAGAGTTGATGTTCACCTGACTACTTGCATAACTAATAATAGGATCAACCATATATGTTCTAGACAGCAATTTTGCTCATTAAATTAAACAGTTCATTTCCCAAATTTTATGCTTCACGGCAATTACTTTTCTGCCTAATCAATTCTGTCACGCACTGAGCAATTAACTCGCCCATGGATATTCTGGGAGTTGATCTGTCATAAGTATTAGGTTTCCTTTTGACAGATTAATATTGTTGATGTAAAAAACCTATAGTTCTACAATTATGTTTCCTTTTTAGGGATCAATAATGGGTGAATTGGTCATTTAATTATTTGAAGAGCTTTCCATAAGTTACTGTATGTGATATTATTTTCCCTTCAAAGAATAACTGCTATCTAGTTAAAATGATAATAAGTATCAATATTAGAATATTCTTAACATTAAAAAGTTTGAACTATATATGTCTTGCTGCAAGAAAGGTTAAGACTCTAAGATATCAGCCCTGAAACTCTATGGTTAGCGATGGGGTCAGCTCCCATTTTATTGTTACTTGGGTTTATTTCAAATATAAATAGATTGACAATGTATATTTCTCAAAACACTAGAATATTGATATACAAATGCTCCTATTTATTCTAGGAGAAAGATATGTTTTCTTTAATATTCTAGTTACAGAATTTGAAGATACTTGAGTCTGAAATGAAATCAAGTCTCTTCTTGTGCCTTGTAAGTCATTGATGGTGTTTAATTATATTTATTTAAACTTTTTTGTTATTGCTTATCTTTAATTCTTCAATATGTAACACATACTTTGAAAATAGATAACTAATAAGGATTTGAGTGGAGAAGGAGTAGATATAATCAGATTTGCTCACAACCAGCATATTATAGTATTACTAAGAACGAACTTGCCTTCTTTGCAATTTAATCCATATTTTTGTCACATTTAAAAATTCCTAGGATGGCTTCCATTAGCATGTTATATTAAAGATATTATTGTGTTAAAGAAAAAATGACTTTTTAAAGCTTTTTAAATTTAAAGATATATGGAGAATAATTTATCAATTTCTATTTGCTATGGTTTATATATATATGTATCCCCAATCCTCATGTGCTCACAGATGGGGCTTATCTCCAACACTCCTATCAGTTCCCAGTGTTTAACTTTTTTCGTGACTTCAAATTAATAGTCATTAATAGTCAATAGCTATCTACTGTCCTCAACCTACATTATATTTCATGTAGCAATATCTCATAATTATGAGAGGAAAATAATCAATATAGTTATCTATGTTTAGTGAATGTAAAAATTAGAACCAAGTACATTAATGGGTGTAAAAATATATTTGAAACTATAAATATAAAAATAGAATTTTCAACGGAACTTGAATTTTCACTTAAAAAAATTTTTTTAGCGCTGGTATTACCTTTCAAAATTCAAATTAAACTGCCTAATACTCAGATAAATTGCCGTGCTAAGTCTCTGGTTCTTCTTGCATATTCCTTCAGGTTTCAGCTCTGACAAAATTTACTTCCCAAGCCCTGTGGAAAAGTCTGCCAGAGAACTGAATCTGAGAACCTTCAACATAAAGATATGAGTAGTGAGTTTTTGGAGCAGCAGTATGATGAAAGGATCCAAAATACAACTCTCTGTGACAGCTATAGAAGTGCACTATCTGAATGTTCCTCAAAAAAGAACTTGCCATTCATCCCAAAGAGTGCCAGCTATAGCACCATGAAGCATCTTGTTCAGGCTGAAAGCTGAGATCACAATTTTCCAGGAGCAGCCTTAGCTAAAAATCTAGTATGACAGGACCATCACATTAGCAACTTTTGCTTGGGAGCTCACCACTGGGTTGGCCAACACTTGGCGCAGAAAGACAAAATACCACATGATTTCACTCATATGGAACCTAAAAAAGCAGAGCTGAGAGAATTAAAGAGTGTTATAGCAGTTAGTAGAGGCAGAGGAGGCCAGGGAAAGAGAGAACAAGGAAGTGGGGGATGGAGAGAGATGGTTAAATGGGTGTAAAGTCACAGCCTGATAGGAAGATAAGTTATGGTTCCATTATACAGCAAGTGATCATAGTTAATAATATCATCTTGTCTAATGTAAAACAACTAGAAGAAAGGGTTTTGAATGCTCACATCGCAAAAAATGATACTTGTTTGAGGTGATGGATAATATAGATACCTTGAATTGATCACTATACAAGGTATAAATGTAGTAACACATCACACTGCACCCCATAAGCAAATAATATTATCTGTCAATAATAATAATAATAATAATAATAAAATAATAATAATAAAACTCTTGGAAAATCTGTTTCACAATCTGGATCATATTCTGAGGCTCCATTTACTTGTGCTTTCTGATACAGGTATTAAGATCTGCAGTGGAGCCTGAAGGTTTCTCTGCCTAACTTTCTGCCTCTTCTTTCATCATTCCCATGCAGTGATTTCCACTAGTTGCTTAAACTTCTGGTTCTTCTCTTCTGAGAGAACTCAACCAACACATCTCTGCCCAGTAAGTCTCCCAGACTTAGACACTCAATCCTTATCCCCACACTTAGAGGCCATGTAGTTTTGATCCTGTCTGTTACAGGGGCTCTGCTGTTCACTTCTCTCTGGGTGTACTTGTCCAGTGCTTTTCTTAAAACATCCAAGGTCATTCCTATGGTGGCTTTGTGTTTTCTTGCTTGGAAAACTCGTACACTCTTAGCTCAGTTTGTTCCATCTGACTTCTCCTCATTACTCAGGACTCTGGTTAAAGTTACTCTGGCCCCCTTTTCTAGAGTCTTTTCTGGATCCTTGCCCGGAAAGCACATTTCATCACTCCTTCTTTACTCAGTGACTTTATAATTTTTATAAGTATATGAAATGTAAATGGAATCCTTGCTTTCTAAAAAAGATTTTCCCCAAATCTTAGCCTTTGGCTTATTTTTTCCATTAATGTATCTTAAGCATATTGGACAGTAATGGACATGAACAAGATGGGATGGTCATATTTTTTAACTTATGGTTAAGATTTATTTTCAAAGCTATATATCTAAGAGAAATGCATAATGTCTCTGAGGCTAATCTAATATGTGTTTATTAAAAATGAATAATAAATTCTCACAAGTGGAGTTTTACATAAAATTAAATGAAATAAGGTGAACTCTAGTTTTGTCCCTGTCTTAGTTACTTCTCTTCATTGCTGAGACAAAATACCTAACACCCAAAGTTAAAAGAGGAAAGGTTTATTTAGCTCACAGTTTGTAGAGGTTTCAGTCCATAATTGGCTGGCTTCAAGGCAGGGTGGCACACGGCAGAGGGGTGACCGTTCATGGAGGTGGAAGATACAAAAGCAACAAGAACAAAAGGGAGAAGCAAGCCTCTTTTCTTCCCTTATGTTGTGTGCAGGGTACCCGCCCTAGAGTGGGTGCAGCACTCACATCCCAAATCCCAGCAGTAGACAATGAACCAATCGCAAACTCTAGATTCAGCTGCCTCCCAAAAGCCTTCCTCCCTTGACTGCATGAGGCTTTGGGGGGATATCCAGACACAAACCATAACAGTCCCTTAGTAGACCCTCAATAAATGTTTGCTGCCAGGATCATACAAGCTATTTATTTAATAAAATAATTCAATGAGGTAGACCACATTATTTTTTAAGTCCACACCCTACAAACACCTTTATAAATCCATTGAAGAAATGGAGAAATTAATGCTAAAAGAAAGCAAGCTAGTTGTGGAGAATCATGCAGCCCTAAAGTGATTGCATCTCAATTTAAACATATATATTTGTAGCTTGAATCTCTTAACTTGCTTGCTGAGGCATAAAGGTGACTATGGATTCTATTTATGTACAAACTAGAAAAGGTGGTAGGTAATACAAATAGCCATGGAAGTCTACTAAACTCACCAGTTCATTTCACTTTGAACAGCCAATAGTCGTTAAGCAGAATAGATTTAAAGCAATGACCTAGAAATCAAAGTCAGTGTGTAACCTATTACAAATCTCTTGAGCCATCTAGCTTGCCAACAGTTTTTAAACATCCTTTTGATTTTGAAGTTGCTGTGTCATAAAATTATGTTTTAGATATAGTAGAGGAAAATAATTTAGAGTGTATATATGCTGCAAAACTTTGAATTTCACTGTAATTGCTGGAGAAGGACAACGGTAAGAGTAAAGTCCAATTGCATTTTTTTTTTAGGGGACCAGAGAGAGGTTAGTGGTAGACAGGAAATTGTTTGTTTGTGTCTTCCATGCAACTCAAATTTTCCTCTTTGCATATCTCATTCTGCCCCTTTTGTCTCTACATTTCAGAGCTACTCATACCTCACACTTTATCACCAATTAATATGTACGTAATTGTGTGATGAGGATAATGATGTTGTAGCTTTCCCTCCTTTGTCTCAGGCAGCCCTGAAGATAAATTATAAGCAATTGATTTCTGGTGAAGTGAATAGATGGCCTAGTTTTGCTGCAGTATTCAAGATTTCCCCCCTCAGCCAATTCCCACTGTCCCAATGATTTATCTACCTTTGCTAAATTTGGTGTTCATGTTCTCTTACCACTGGCATGGAATTTTAATTAGCTTCTGATGAAATGTATGAGGATATTTACTGAAGTTGGAATGGAGAAAAAGTACATTTTTTTTGCTTTTACACTTCAGGATTTTTGCAAGCTAGTAAGAGCTAAATGGCATTGGTAGCTTGCACATTTTTAACTAAACATATATGGGGTTTAAAATTATGTGCTAGGAAATTTTAAATATTATTAATTTTCTCAGTATAAAACAATGTGTTGAAGAAAAACTGAATGTCTATTTTTCATTTTTTTTTTTTTTTTTTTTGTGGGTACCGGGGGGTCGACCTCAGGACCTCGTGCGCCAGCAGGCGCCCATGCCGCTGAGCGATATCACCGGCCCCTTTTTTCGTATGTGGGATCCGGGAGTCGAACTCGGGCCCTCGCGCTTGCAAGGCAGGCGCTTACGCCGCTGAGCCATCTCACCGGCCCCAATTTATTCATTCTTAACCTTACCTACCTTTGCTTTATTATCTCTATATGAAATTATGTAATACTTTTATAAACCCCTAATACTTCACATGAATTTGTAAGATCAAAATTGTTTATTTATACATCCAGAATACAGTGGCAAAATTCAAGAAATTTAATATCATGCACTTTTTTCTACTGTACTTTGAATATCCCAATTTCACCAAATCTTACAGTGATATCCTTTATATTACTTATTTTCTAGTACAAGATCAAGTCTAGGATCACCATGTCAGTTTATTTTCCTTTAACCTGAAGCAGTTCCTCATATTTTCTTTGTCTTTCATGATATTTGTACTTTTAAATAATACAACTCCTTATTTTTATAGAACATTTCTCAACTTAAATATTTCTTATGTTTCCCTATGAATAAATTCAGATTATGCATTTTGGGCTGGGACACTGTAAATGATGTTCTATCTTTCAGAGTTTCACATGTGGTAGCATGCGACATCTATTTATCTCTTATCAATGATGTTGATTTTGATTTCTTTGTATATTAATTACCTATTCTCGCTGAACAATAAGGAATAAAAGTAGCACTTTAAAAATACACTTTTTAATGTAATAGTTTCATTGGGTCAGGAGTTCTGGGCAGGTCTGAACTGGGTCCTGTACTTCGGAATCTTACATTTCTGCAATCAAAATTATTAGTCTAGGCTGCAGTATCTTTTCAGAATTTGATTACCAAAGGATCTACTAAAGCTCACATGGTTACTGGCAGGATTCCGTTCCCTGGCAGGCCATAAAATTGAAAGCCTCAATTTCTTGCTGGCTGATCTTAGGCTTCTCTGTTGCACATGCCTCTTGATGGAGTAGTTTATGATACAGTTGCTTCTTTCAAAACCATCAAGGGAGAGATTCTACTAACAAGATGCATTACAATTTTATGTAAGTTAATCTTTTTTTTTTTTTTTTTGTGGGTACCGGGGTCAAACTCAGGGCCTCGCGCTTGCCAGGCAGGTGCTTATGCCGCTGAGGTATCTCACCGGCCCATGTAAGCTAATCTTAAGTGGTATCTCTTTAACTTTACTGGATTCTATTACTTAAAATATCAGGACTTACCCACACTTACAAAACAGAAGGTTATACAAGGCATGATTAACAAGAGGCAATTATAATTGGGAGTCATCTGTCATCCGTCCACCACATTTAGTTATGCTATTTTCTATTTCCTCCACCACTCAGTTACTACTTTGCCTTTTGTTGTTAACTTATCATTTGGGATAGTGACTGGAGATTGTAAATAGCCTATTCTTCAACAAGTCTCTATGATTTTATCACTCATTTAGATTCTCACTAGGTTGTAATTAATTTAGAATAATTCTAAAATTATTCTAAATTAAAATAGAAATCTAAATTCTAAAATAGAAATTGCCACATTAATTCTAAAATAGTAAATTTGCAACTTGTAATCCATTTTATACATATTAGTCAGAATTCTATTGTTACAAAAAGATTTGTTCATTGCATAAGTATTTGTTTTTCTGTTTATTTTTCTGCAATCAGTAGACTCACAAATAAATTTACTTAATTTATTTCAATCTATATCATTCTTTTCTATTTTAACGCCGTGATTTCCCCAAGACATAGTGCAATATTTTCAAGATGGATCATGTGTCAAATCATTATTAAGACATATTTTAAATAGAATAATCTACACTAATTTTTTTTGTAACAGGAATCGAACTCAGGACTTTGTGCTTGCCAGGCAGGCACTTGTGCTGCTGAGCTATATCCCTGGCCCTCTAATTTTTAAAATTTATTTATTTATTTATTTATTTATTTATTTGAGTCAGAGTCTCACTGTATAGTCCAGGCTGTTCTTGAACTCACTGAGTAGCGCGCCGTGTCGCTGAGCTGTATCACTGGCCCATTAAATGCATTTTTGACTGATAAAATTTGAGAAATACTTTCACATCAACAAGATTAAAAGTCTTTTACTGTAAGTTCCCTCGTTTCTTTTGCATTTCTGTTATAAACTCCCATCCTATGAAAAATGCATTTTCTATGTCTCTATATACTCGATTTTACTTATGCTAGAATTTAACATCTATGAAATAATCCTGTATTTTATTTTATTTATTTATTTTTAAGGACCTGGCTTCTTTGTATAATGTTTTTAAAAAATCATCTGTATTGTTATTTGCAATCAGTATTTTATTGTTGTGAATGTTATTATTTTATATGCACATTTATTATTTCCCCCTAAATATAATGATATTAACTCTCCACATTCCTTTTGGGAATTTGTTACATGTATATAACACATCTTAATTCCTTTTCTAATCTCCTTTACTTTTCCTCCCTTCCCACTCCATTCACCCTTTGATCTTCTTTTATTTGGTATATATTTGCAGTGCATGAGGCTTACTTTCCTTTTGTGGAGTTGATACATGTACATAACATATCCCAATTGCTTTTTTTTATCCTGTATTTTTTCTGTCACTCCCTCTCTTTTGTTTTGTTTTTTTTTATGTGGGTACTGGGAGTCCACCTCAAGACCTTGTGCTTGCCAGCAAGCACTTGTGCTGCTGAGCTATATCACCGGCCCATGTCACTCCCTCTCTTGATCCTGTTCCCATTTGAGAATTATTTTTCTCCTAATTCCTATTATCTTTTATTTTGCTCTTCATTATAATTTGGGTTTCTTATATAAGAGAAAACATGTGATATTTAACCTTGAGTGTCTGATTTATTTCACGTATTGCTTTCTTTAATTCAAGTAACTCTCACTGCATCTCATCCTGTTTGAGTGTGTGTGTGTGTGTGTGTGTGTGTGTGTGTGCTGAGAATTGAACCTAGGGCCTCACATGCTATAAGCATGTGTTCTAATACTGAGCCTCGTCCCCAGAGCCAATTTCTGAAATTCTGTTTTTCAATTTTTAAGTTTTGTTAGTACATGCCTGCAGTACATAATGATTATATTTATTGTAGGGAATTGGTACATATATATAACAAATCTCTTTCTTTTTCCTCTTCCCCCACCCCACTTTTACAATCCCAGCATCAGATTCATTTATTTCTCTTAAGTCCTTATAAAGTCAATTATCATATACACAGATAACCAGACTAATAGTCCAAAAAATAAAAAATAAAAACATAAAACACATAAGACAATTATACTAAATCAAGGTACACTTTTAGATACATTGTCTATGTTGGATTACAATAGCTTTTTTCTTTTACTTTTTTCCTAATACTGTATCTGTGTTTTATATTATACTTTATTTATATATACTGTGTTTTTTCATATAAGAGAAACCATGTAATATTTAAACTTGTGTATCTTATTTTACTTCAGTTAACTTTAGGGTCCCAAGTTGCATTCATTTTCCTACAAATGACTCAAATTCATCCTTCTTATGGCAGGGTAGTAAACCATTGTAAAGGAATACTATATTTTCTTTATATATTCATCTGTTGATTAACATTTCTGATTCCACTTTTTATGCTTGTTTCAGGATTTGGAGTATTGTAGTACAGTTGTTTTTCACTTCTAAGTTATTTTGTTGTAAGCTGTTTTAAATCAGCTGATTTTCATTTCTCAATACTTAATAGGCAGATTTGTACTCAGGTGGTGTGACTTTTCCTCGTCTCTATATTTTATAGTCCTTCACATTTAAGAGAACACATTTTGCTCAGCTTTATAAATGCAGTTTCTTTAATGGTGAGATTGTTAACAGTAGTGGTGGGAAAGAGAAAGGGTTAGTATATCTTGTAATATTGTGTCAGTGTTAAAGGGTTTAATTTTTACCTCTTAATGTCTCTTCCTTATCTTTGTCATGTCTCCAAGGGTCAATACTCTTCTCTCTGTACTGTCTCCTTTTCTCCCAGACACACTGTTTTTCTAAATGTGTCACCTCTGGTTTACACCACTTTTATGTGACTAATATTGTGAAGCACCAAGTCTGAATATTTGCCCAGTAATTGGATTTTAGGTTTTGATTTTCTGTTTCTGTACATGACTTTATCTGTCCTTTGTCTTTCACTCCTCCTTCTCTTTTGAGAGTCTCTCTCTCTCTCTTTTTTTTTTTTTTTTTCTTTTTATATGCTGATACTAGGAATTGAACTCAGGACCTCGCACTTGCCAGGCAGGTGATTATGCTGCTGAGCTATATCACTGGCCCTTGAGAGTCTCTTAAGGATCTTCTCATTCCTGGCATGGACAGACTCTTCCTCATTCTTTCCATGCACAGGCTGTATTGTTGAAATTTGGTGTTCATTTTTCTATAAATAATTTCAAATATGAAAACTTCTGTCTCCTTGATTTGTTAAGTTGTGAGGCATGCATGTTTTTCTTTTATTTGTTTGTATTATGCATATCTGAGAGGATATATGGAGAAATTCAGATTTGGGCAGCTGCTCTTATCCCAAGGAAGCCTATTTATTCTTAAAGTAATTCAGAGATGCTAAGTAATGGGTTGATATTGTAATCATAAATGGATACTATGCAGTATATATTATGATGATTGATGACAAACTTTGGACTAATAAAAACTTTGCATTATTTTTCTGCTTAATTATTACAATATTCTGAGACAAGCAACAGTTACCTTTTCATTTTTAAAGATTACAAAAATTAGATTGCAATGGTAAGTGACCAAGTTGGTATTTCAACCCAGCTCTATTTTTCTGTAAAGTCTGCTTTTTCATAGCACTTCAATGTAGAGAACAAGTTCTTTTTTCTGCTGTAAATGCCTCGAGCAAGAGTTTTACATTAACTCAGTTTCTCAGCTTTCTGAAAATAATAGTTACATCATATACACCAAACTGTACCTCATCGGGTTGTTGGAGGGTTGAGTTGATGTAGATCACCAGTTTGTGCCTGGTAAGCCATAGGCAATTAAAGCGCAGCAGCTTCCTATCACTTGGCCATATGCGGTGAGTTGTGCTGTGTGCTGAACATTGAGTTGAAGAGAGATTTGGCCGTGATTTGTGGTTTATTCTAGTGAAGGGCTTGAGAAAGGTACATATCAGAATCAAAGACAAAGAGAGAGAAAATATTTAAACAAAAAACCTCACTGTCACTTTTGGCTTTGAAAGGTGCTGTTATAATATGAAACCTAGGAAAATCAAGAAAGAATGAAGATCATATGCACAGAAAAGAAACTCTGAATACTTAGTGTATACATTTATGTGACAAAGGCTGGAAATCAATGTTTAGGAAAGCTACTTTGTTCCAACACTGAGGAATGTTAAGAGTTTTTCTTATTTTGTTTTATGTTTTGGTAGTACCTGTTGGAACTTTTGCTTCAGTTAAGGAACCTCAAATGTTTCTGGAATTTGCTTCAGTTAAGGGAATTCTCAGAATTACAGTAATTAAAAGCCTAGTGCATATCACGTGTTAAAAATCCATGAGTAATCCATTTGGGCCAATGTAATTTTTTTTTTTTTTTTGTGGGTACCGAGGGTCGAACTCAGGACCTCGCGCGCCAGCAGGCACCCATGCTGCTGAGCGATATCATTGGCCCCTTTTTCATATGTGGGTTCCGGGAGTCGAGCTCGGGCCCTCGTGCTTGCCAGGCAGGCGCTTACGCTGCTGAGCCATCTCGCCGGCCCTGGGCCAATGTAATTTTACACCCTTTAGATTATTTGGTCTAAATCATAATGAATTTTTATAGTTAGAGGGCTACTTTTGACAGTTCAATTTAAAACTACGTTATATCCATCTTTCACAATAAACACTGGTTAGAATTGGGTATAGACTATGCATTCATAGAAATTCAGTTTCACAATCAAGCTTGCAACTTGAAAATAAATATTTCTAAGAGGAACTTATAAGACATTATGTTTTTGAAAAGTACAATTTAATGAACTATTTAAGTCTCACATTAATAAGCCCAATGAGTTTTTAAGTACAAATTATCTATGTTACTACATATACCAATTTTGATCATTCTAATTAACTGTAATTAAACTGAATAATGTGTGTAGTTAGGCACTATCTGCCAATTCCTGATGTTGATTCACAATTTATAAACATTTCTTGAATAGATTCCAGAGCAGCTGTAATAAAAGCAATACTAAAGTCAGTAAAACTAGGATTATAGATGCATATTGTATTTTCTTCTTTAATGAAAAACACAATTCACTAAATCTCTCTAATCTTTTCCTTCTTACTTGAATGTAGTAATAATAAACAAATGAATTGCATGCTATAATGAAAATCAAAAACAGACACATATCATAAAATCTGAGTAAAGCATAATTTCAATAAAATTTTGAAATTGCATTCACAAACTCATTAAGCTATTTGCAAAAAACAAAACAAAAAAAAACCTGGATATATTAACTTTATATTTCTACTTTTGAAATTAATATACTTCTTATGAGCTGTAATCTGTTGCCTTCAAAATTTTATGTGGAAATATCAACTCCCAGTGTCTCAAGTACCTAACTGTATTTGTAGACAGGGCTTTTTAAAGGGGTGATTAAGATGAGCCCACTAAGATAGGGCCCTAACCTAATATGACTAATGAATGTTTTTATAAGAAAAGAGAGAGATGTCATGGTCTTATTTGTAGGGAGGGATGGCCATATGAAGGTGCAGCAAGGGGGTGGCTACCTGCAAGCCATGGACAGAAATGTCAGGAGACACTAACCTTGCTGTCACCTTGATCTTGGATTTCCAACCTTCACAACTGCGAGGAAATACGTTACTGTTGTTCACACCACCCAGTTTGTTGTATCTATATGACAGCCCTAGCAAATAAACACAATGCCTCATTTTTCCTACATTTATTTTCATACGACAGAACAACTCTGCACAGAACAAACAGAGTCAAGGCACAGTTCTAAGACTGTAGTACCTGTTATGTATCTTTATTTCCATGAAACTGCTATGCTGCCTGATGAGGCAACCAGTACCACTGAGAACAACAGTCCTGTGATCCAGCTTTCCCTGAAAAACTGCTGTAGCTGTTCACCGAGTTCTGTAGAGGGGCAAATCAAGACACCATCACAAAAAAAGCTTTTTTTTAGCTGAATACGGATCTAATAGAAAATCCACATGTGCATCCTGCAAAATATCAATGGGAAGAAAGCTGAAAAATACAAGCAAAATATCACTTTGTATTTTTCTGTATTACTCTGTCCTGTTTATAGTCATGTATTTGCAACATGCTAAGAAAAGTAAAAGCTGATGATCTCTAGCTGAGAGATATTCATTCACTGCGATGTTTTTTTAGAGCATCTCCTTCCTCTGTGGCTTTCCTGTGACTGAAAATTTTTTAATCGTCTTTGGCTATCTCAGAATAGCTGGCTTTTAATTTTTTTTTTTTTTTTTCTTTATGTGGGTACCGGGAACCAAACTCAGGACCTTGCGCTTGCCAGGCAGGCACTTATACCGCTGAGCTATCTCACCGGCCCTGGCTTTTAAATTTTAACAAGTTAAAAACATGACTAGGTAAAATAAATCATTTCCTCTTTTACTCTGTGTGACTATTTCATCAAATATCTAGTGCCTTTACTAACAAGACGCCATGGAACTCATATTTTATATTAAAATAACTTGTCTAGCTATTTAAAGTACTTGAGAATGATTTTCTTCCATTTTTGTTTATTTTAATTTATTCACAAAACTGTTCTTCTTCTTCTTCTTCTTCTTTTTTTTTTGTGGGAACCAGGGGTGGACCTCAGGACCTCGCGTGCGAGCAGGCGCCCATGCCGCTGAGCGATATCACCAGCCCTTTTTTCGTATGTGGATTCCAGGAGTCGAACTCGGGCCCTCGTGCTTGCCAGGGAGGCGCTTAAGCCGCTGAGCCATCTCACCGGCCCAAAACTGTTCTTCTAACACCCGAAGTTTAAAATCTAATGTGGTTGGCATAAAGTGAATATTATGTTAACATTCAAAGCACTCTATTTCAGTTTCTCTTTGAGACACTGCAAAGGTTCAAATTAAAAAATGACTCAAGGAACAAAATTTCCTATTCCCTATCACCCTTTCTCAGACATATGTATAATATATTGCCGTAGAGCCCTTTTGTTTATTTTATTGCCCTATGTAAAGGCTCCATTCTCAAATTTCAAAGGCTCCTTACTCTCTGGCCTTACTTGGCTTTAGACTTCAAACTTCCTGTTTACTATAACCTTTCTCTCACTTCTGACTGGTTCTCTTCCAAGAGTGTCATTTGAATGTTGAATGGCTAATCCTGTAATTCTTTAAAGTCCTGAAACTGTAACTTGTAGCAATAACTTGTAACAGTAACTGTGGATTGTTTCCTTCACTTTATTTAAAAGACATGTTGTTTGTAATAATGTGCAAACAATGGCTATAAAAATTAACATCGAGAATTTAACTAACTCATAAAATTTTTCCAGTCTTGTCTATGTCAACTTGTAAGTTGGTGGTCTTTTTTCTCATGGGTTCAATGAGTTTTGAATCATACCGATGTTGGTGGCTCCACTGAAACTATGTTTCTGAGACTCTTATCCTGTTTGGTTCTAGGTTAAGATTAGTAAGAAAAGAGAAAAGAAAAGAAAAAAAAAAGGGCTAGTGAGATGGCTCAGTGGCATAAGCGCCTGCCTGGCAAGTGCGAGGTCCTGAGTTGGACTACCGGAACCAACATACGAAAAAAGGGCCGGTGATATCGCTCAGCGGCATGGGCGCCTGCTGGCGTGAGAGGTCCAGAGGTCGACTCCCGGTACGCACTGAAAAAAAAAAAAAAAAAAAAAGAAAGGAAGAAAAGACTCGGAGTGTATCATATTTAGAGGCACTCAAATACTGAAATATGCCAACAGTTTCCAGTTTATCTTTGTAGTTATCCACTCTATAATTAATTTTTCTTATTAACTGTTGATCACAATAGTCAATAGCAATCCAAAGCCCACATCTAAATGATTGACTGTGAAATTATGGAGGCTTTCACCACAAAGAGCCAATAATGGCCTTTAAAATGGGGTAACCAGGGCCGGTGAGATGGCTCAGCGGCATAAGTGCCTGCCTGGCAAGTGCGAGGGCCCGAGTTCGACTCCCAGAACCCACATACGAAAAAAGGGCCGGTGATATTGCTCAGCGGCACGGATGCCTGCTGGCGTGTGAGGTCCTGAGGTCGACCCCTGTACCCACAAATAAAAAGTAAAATAAAATAAAATAAAATGGGGTAACCAAAAACTGTTATAGTAATGAAAATAATGGTATAAATGAAAATACGTCATAAAAAGTTATACCTAGTTATATTGAAGAATTTATAAAAATAAGAAAATATTAAGGCTTTTCATTCTGTGCTTATATAATTGATGTAAGCTGAAGATTTTGAACAATCACACTGTGTTGATCCTCCTTTGCCTGTACAAGCAACACTTTTCTGTATCTGTGTTGGTTAATTTCTCCTTGAATGAAGACATGTACTGGCCTCTATGAGTTGCGGATTTTCCTGATGAACACTTTGCACATCAGTTTTCATTGCTTCAAAGCTAGAAAAAAAAAACACGAGAGGCGAAACTGATATCTAGATAATGTGGAAAATTAAATGTGGAATTGAAGATTTGGGTAAGGAAATATCTAGTCACAATTTTGAAAATGCCAGCCAGTTTCTACGAAGGTCATCTATCTATCTATCTATCTATCTATCTATCTATCTATCTATCTATCTATCTATCTATCATCTATCCATCTATGTATCATCTACCTATCATCTTGCTATCATCTATCATATCTATCATCGATTTTTCATCTGATAAAGCAAAACAAACCAGTAAGGAAGTACATCAGCTGTCAATAGAATTTAGAGTAAATATTTCCATGTAAAGTTTTCTGAAATGGAACTATAACACACAGATTTCAAAAGAAGAAATAGACTAAAACAAAAAATCAACACCATGGCTCTGCCAGTAAAATATGGCCCCAAAGTTAACATCCCAAGGATGTGGCTGTAATGCTGTTTTGTAAGACCTCAGAAAGATTTATGATAGTGCCTCATAAATTTCTTAAGCAAGACACAGATTTTCCTATGAATTTTATGGGTATGCTTATTTAAAAGTCAAGTAACTCTAAATACTGACTAGATAGGAGAGTTCTAGAAGTATTTTAATATTTTTTCTGCAGCACCTCGACTTTCAACTCAAGGAGAACAGGGGTCTATCTCAAAGAGATTTGTGGATATGGCTTCTATCTAATAGGGTAAATTGTAATTTGATACAGGGTAACTCTATAAATACCTCAAAGAAAGTTTAAAGCTTGAAAATAAAAGTACACAGTCAATATGCAGAAAGATCTTTGCACCTCCATCTTTCTGAGGCAGGAAACAACCTATGAAAGAATGTTAACCAGATGGAAAACAATGGGCTTTTTTTAATGGAAAATGAAATAGTAAAGAGCCTAGAGGATGAGGCTTGTTTAAAGAGAACTAAGGAGCAGAAATGGAACCTAATCAATGAAGCAAGTTATATCATCAAGCTCTGGACCTTGGCATTGGTGCGGACTAGGGACAGCTTTGTACCTCCCATTTTGCCACCCACGCTTTTTATTCTTTGTTTTTTATTAGAACATGTTTGCAGTACATAATGTTTACATTCACTGTGTGGAATTGGTACATGTAGATAACACATTTCAGCTTTTTTATTTTATTTATTATTTTTTTTTTTTTTTGGCCTTCTCCACCTCCACTTTTTTGCTAGCATCAAATTTATTTATTTGTATTTTAGGGTCCTTATAAAGTTAATTATCATACATATAGATAGCAGCCAGACTAACAGGCCAAAAACATATAAAATGCATAAAACATTATACAAAATCAAGGTACACTTTTAGATACATTGTCTATGTTGATGAGAAACTAAATATATATATATATATATATATATATATATATATATATATATATATAGTGCAAAATAAGAAACAGACAATAGAAAAAAAGAAAGGGTAAATGTTATTGTCAGACACTTTTCATCTTGCTGTCATTAATTATTCTGTTCCACTGCTTTTGTTTAACAATTTGATGCTACACATATGGAGGACATATAGCTCATCATTTTTAATGGGTTTCCTGGTCATTTTAGACATGGAAAATTTCCATGAACTCAAAGAACCTCATTTAAACTTTGAAAGTCATTTTAATGAAGATGTCCTACTGTTGGTAGTAACGTGGCTTAATATAGCCACAATGGGAAATTGTATGAAGGTTCCTCTAAAAACTAAACTTAGAGCTACAGTGTTACTCAGTAATACCACTGCTGGCTATATGTTCAACAAAATCTGAATCAATATATCAAATGCTTATTTTCAATCTCTTGTTTAGTACGGCAGTATTCATCATACTCAAGATACAAAATGAATCAAAGTGCCCATTGAAGAATAATCAATAAAGAAAATTAATATTCTATAATAAATTAATTAACACTAATAATTTAATTAATTAATAATTAATATTAACAATTTAATAAATTAATATTAATATAAGAAATTAATAAAGAAAATATAGTATGCACAGAATGGAACACTACAGCTTTTCAAGTAAAGAAATTGTTTCATTTGCCACAGTTTGAACAAATCCAGAGGATAAATTATGCTAAGTGAAATAAGCCAAGCACAGGAAGACAAATATCACATGATGGCACTTATATGTGTGTATTAATTAGGGTTCTCTAGAAATATTGCACATATATAGAATGGGCTGCATCTCCAAATGTTTCAAAACTCCTCCAAAAACCTTGTTTCAAAGTCTTCTGAAACACATGGTTAGGTATGGTCGCAGTAGTGGTCCCATTCCTAGTATTACTTGGCTGCTTTATTAGCTTTCACATTGCTGGACATAGTACCTAACACCCACAAATTAAAGAAGAGGCTTAATGTGGCCCAAATTTCAAGGAGATTCATTACTTGGTCAGCTGGCTCCAAGGCAAGAAAATGGAGGGAGATATGGTGGAGCAAAGCTACTTAGTTCTTGGTTATTGGGAAGCAGAGCATGGAAACGGTGCTGGAGAATAATGGACGAGGGACCATATGTAATACCCAAAGTCACACCTCCACGACACGCCCTGGCGTGATCATGATTTACTACCAAGCTAGATTTTTCTTAATCCAATGAAACTGCCATATCGTGATTAATGCTTACGATCCACCCCTTGTCAACTTCACAACAAAACATATCTCATTAAACCGTAATTGATCTCAAAGACAAGAGCAAATTTGTAATTCTATTTAATGCAATACACCTATTCTATGTACAATGAAAAACACAATTATACTTTTCCAAAATCTCGACAATGCCAACACTTTTCCAAAGTTTAAGTCTCAAGACAAACTCTTAGCTATGAAGCTCTGCAAAAATAAGAAAAAAAAATGTTACATAATCACAAAGTACAGAGTAAACATTCCTTTTCCAAATGGGAAGTATGAAGGGATAGATAAGATAGCACTAAACAAGACCAAAATCCAGCAGAGCAAATATTAAGTCATTTAGTACCATAGCTAGCAGCTGGGGTACCTGGGGTGAACTGTGAGTTCAGAGGGCTTGGTCAATCCCACTCCTATGGCCTTGCTGGTTGCAGTCCATATGGCTCTCTCTTTGGCTGGCTTAACTCATGGCCTGTTTCCTCAGCTGGCACTCCAGGTTCCTGGCATTTCCAACCCCTTGAGATCTCCACTGTACCTTGGACTTCATCCCCACAGCTTCGTGTACTATACTGTCAGTGGCTCCTTGCCTGGCCCTCCCAGGCCTTCATTTGAAATATGAATGGAAGCCTCCTTGACCCACAACTCTTGCATTCTGCATGGCAATAAGACCAGCATCGTGTTCTCGGTTCCAAGGTCTGCTGTCTATGAGAGTAGTCGCCCAGCCTTCTTGAACCATGATTACAGTAGATTTTAGTGGCTGGATGGCTGAGCGCAGTGAAATGAATTTCAGCAACCAATTTTCCAGAAAACTTTCTTGAGAAGAGATTCTAAGGATTCTTTTCTCAAATGAAAGTTTAACACTTTTGTGCCCTTGAGCCTGGAATGGGTGGGGACTTGATTATTCTGAAATGCACTCAAGGCATCTTTCTTCTAGTCCCTGTAAAAAGTACTTCATTTCTTTTTAATGGTACTAATCTCTTTAGCAGCCATACCTGCTTTGGCCCCAACTTTACACAAGGTTCTTTATGGGTCAAAATTTGTTTTTTCAGAGTTTTCCATTGGGTTTTTGCTCCTACTTCTCACTATAAATCTGGCTAAGAGCAGCCAACAGTTTGCCGCAGTCTAAATATTGGGCTGTTTTAAAATTTCCTATGCCAAATTAATTAGTCCACCACCCTTAATCTCAGTGACCTGCAAATTCTCAGGACATGGGCAAAATGTAGACAAATTTGCCCCTGAGTGTAACACATGGTCTCTAGTCCATGTCCCAGTGTAGTCCTTGTTCCCAACTGAATCCTGGCCTTTATTGTTCATCTTCCTATCAGCATTCTGGTATTCCGAGTGCTGACCAAAATCACACATCAGGCTCTGCTTATCATATGCTTAGGCTTCTCTTGCCAGCATCTCCAAACTTTTCCAAGAATCCTCTAGAAAACTGTTTCCAAAAGCTTCTAAATCACATGGTCAGGAATAGTCTATGCAATGGCCCCACTCCCAGTTCCAATTTTCTAAAACTGTCAGCTTTCCTGTTGATGAATACAGTACCTGACAGCCACAATTTAAAGGAGGAGAGGTTCATTTTGGCTCACATTTCAAGGAGATTCAGTCCATTGTCAGCTGGCTCCAAAGTAGAAACATCACGGAGGAAGATGTGGTACAGCTTAGCTACTCAGTTCATGATGGCCAGAAAGCAGAGTGGGGAACAATGCCGGAGAAGAATCACATCATGTACAGTACTTAAGGTCATACTTCCACGACTCACCTGGACACAGCCAGGAACATGTTTTACTAGTCTGTTAGGCATTTCTTAATTCGGTTAAGTTGACATATCTGGTTTCATAGTCACAATATGGAACCTAAAAAGTTAAACAAATAGAAGTACAGAGTAAAATATTGGTTATTAGAGGCTGTGTTGTGATGTAGGATGGGGGGGAAATGATGAGTTTTTTTTTTTTTTTCAAAGCATGAAAAGTTTCAGTTAGGAGGAATAAATTTTGAGATCTATTGAACAACATGACCACAGAGAGCAATAATGTGTTGCATATTTCAAAATAACTCAGAGAATAAATGTCAGGTGTCTCACTATTAAAATGTATAAGGAGGTGATTAATATGTTAATTAGTTTGATTTAAATCATTCTACATTGGATAGATATATAAATCATCACATTGTGCCCCTTAAGCACATATAATTATGATTTGTACATTAAAATAACATTGAATGATTAAACAGTATTATTATTTTTTTTGTGTGTGGGTACCAGGGGGTCGACCTCAGGACCTCGCAAGCCAACAGGCACCCATGCCGCTGAGCGATATCACCGGCCCCTGTTTTGTATGTGGGTTCCGGGAGTCGAACTCGGGCCCTCGTGCTTGCAAGGCAGGCGCTTACGCCGCTGAGGCATCTCACTGGCCCGATTAAACATTATTGAAATAAAGAGATTAAAGTGATATTCTAAGACTCAACTCAAAAACTGAACCTGACTTCACAATAGGATAAGATTTGGGGGATCAACTCTGAGTATTTTTTAAATATTTTCCCACACTTTAAATGAACTTGTCACTCTTGCCATTTTCTGCAGCAGTTCTGGAAGTTTTTCATGTGCAGTCCTTTGCTGCATTGATATCTTGAGTCCATTCAAAATATTTACAGGAGTATCTGTCAAATGAAAACAATGTGGTTTGTCCTCATGCACATGATTCATTGGATCTGGCACCATGTGACTGGTGTCTCTTCCCAAAATCAAAATGACCATGAAAGTTAAATATTTTGAAAGTATCCTGAACATCTGCATAGCCACGATAGTGCAACTAGAGGTACTCATGAAAAAGGACTTCAAGAACTGCTTCAGAAAGAGGCAAGAATGATGGAATAAGTGTGTTGGAAGTGTGTTGGGAACATTTTGAGGGGGATTAATGGCAATGGGTCTGTTATTGTAAATGATTTTCAAATTTAAACATGTACTGTATGTTTGGTCCACACTTCATATATGTGAGAGTAATGCATTTTGGGGGACCAAAAGGTACACTGTGATGGCTAATATTGAAAGATAATCTATGGCTTATAATAACCAATTTGATATAGTAGAACTAGCATTTTACCAGCTCCAACTTTTGCCTTTAAGAAGACTGGCAGCTTCTGTTTTTCCTTCCCTTGGCACACTTGCTTTTGGGGACTCAGACACTCCATGTATAAAGTGCAGTTAACACTTTTTGATTATGAGAATAGGAGGAGAGAAAAATCATTCCAGCATCTTAGTTGATCCTCGAGATGACTGCAGAATGATCCAGAGCCCTTTATTCTATTGTATGAGACTCTAAATAAGACTACGAGGGCCAGTGAGATGGCTCAGTGGTGTAAGCGCCTGCCTGGCAAGCGTGAGGTCCTGAGTTCTACTCCTGGTACCCACATAGAGGAAAAAAAGGGCCAGTGATATCGCTCAGCAGCACAAGCGTTTGCTGGCAAGTGCAAGGTCCTGAGTTTGACTCCTGGTACCCACATAAAGGAAAAAAAGGGCTGGTGATATCGCTCAGCGGCGCAAGTGCTCGCTGGCAAGCGCGAGGTCCTGAGGTTGACTCCTGGTACCCACGTAAAAAAAAAAAAAAGCTATGGAAAGAACTTCCAAGTTGACTCTACCAATTCACAGGATGCTGATATAAAATAAAGCAGGTGATATGTTAACCCACTAAGTTTAAGGACAGCATATACAGCAATTGGTAATAAAATCATCTTGTTTTACTTCTTTGCTCTGATAAGCAGTAGATGTTTCTTTGTGTTTAAATTTTATTTTATTTTATTTTATTTTATTTTATTTTATTTTATGTTTTATTTTTTTGTGGGTACCGGCAGTCGAACTCAGGACCTCACGCTTGCCACCAGGTGCTTGTGCCGCTGAGCGACATAACACATAAACATGTGTAGGTATGTATCACTGTAATATGATGTCTAACCCTTTTGGGAAGATACCTAGGAGAGGAAGAGCTGGATCAAATGTAATTTGTAGTTTTAGTGTTTTGAGGAATCTCAATACTGATTTTCAAAGAGGTTGTACTAATTTACTTTCTCAAAAACAGTGCTGAAGTGTTTCTTTTAACCTGCAACCTTGCCAGCATTTGTTATTATTTGATTTCTTGGTGAGAACTATTTTTTTCTCTAATGGCCAGAGATGTAGACAATTTTTAAAGTCTGCTGAGATCACAACAACAACAACTTTTCTTTTGAAAATGCCTGACTGCACTACATACATATATATATATATATATATATATATATACACATACTCTCCTAATAGATGAAAAATGTAGAGATGATAAGAGGCCATATATTACCTAAAGAACTCAAGAGACATTTCTTCTCAAAGTGAAAGTAAATGCAGAGAACAAATTCAGAAACCAGAGGATTAAATATTCAAAAATAAATAAAGTACTAAAAAAGTACAACATATTCATATAATATTACTGTGCATTCAACAAAAGCATATTCTTGAAGAAACTTAAGAACAAAGTGAAAAAAGACTTCATTGTATAAATGTTAAGGACAAAAAGAATATATACTATTTATAATTGAATTTTTGGAAGCAGATTTTTCTGAAATAATTAAAAATGTCTTTGAAATATAAGCTTTTGATTTTACAGATACACACACACACACACACACACACACACAAGCACTCTGAGGGCACACTGATTCACTAGTTGGCTGTCATGTCTTTACAAATGCCAACACTTCATTTGTGGGAAAAATGCAATGGCAATCATTTAATGAAAGGTTTAGTCTCCTTTTTTTAATTTTATGAATTAGAATCCCATATTATCTTTCCTACAAAAATTGTAATACATAGTAGTATATAACCTATAACACACAGTTTGATGTTTATTTACAATCTAACATAAAATTAAACGTACTCACAAAGCTTTCTGAATAAAAGAATCATGTATATTTTTACCGATGTGTTCTTGATCATTTCCTAAATATAATGGTATAATATTTTCCATTTTATCACATAGTTTTTAATTCCATAGGAGTCCATCAAGCCAGCATGCAATAATTTAGCATTTCTGGGCATTTAGATGGTTTCTAGTTGTTATGGTGCCATAAAGAAGGAAATCACTTTCCTCATTGAAGAATAAATGTGAACAAGAAGGGGAAATACACATACTGCTATTTCACAACAATAAATGTTCAGGACCAAGAAATAATTAGCATGAAACATAACTTTTCTAAAGCATTTTATTGAATTCTGTAGAGGCCATTTGTTATTTTCACAGGCATATTTTATATGTGAATTATATGCTTGTATTAACAAGTTTAGTAAAAATAACTATTACTCTGTAAATAAATTTAACTCAGTTTGGTATGCACTGTAAGTTATCTAGTAGAGCAGAAGTGTCCACGTTACTGGAAAGTAGCCTAACATCCATGACTGTTCAGGGTTTAATGTACCAAAGAAAAAGTCCCTGTGTGGAGTAACTGATAGTGGACGTATGCACCAGCTATGTGGGGATACGTCAGAACTACACACCATGAAGTCCAAGCCATGTTGTGTATGGCCCACCAAATGTGGACTGTTTGTGAATTCAGAGTCTTAAATATGTATAGAGTTATGTTAGTGAATAAACTCATAAACTCATTAGAAGGATCTGAAGAAATGGCTTCCTTCATAGTTCATTCACAATTTTATCTAAGGACTGTACATATAAAAATGTACAAAGCATAATTGCACAGATTCACATATATCATAAAGTGGAATTCATATATCATCTGGATCAAGAAATTACTAGAATAATCACAGCAATGCAGGTTCTCCTTGCCACAAATGCAAGAACAATTCTGATGTTTGTGTTCATCTTTTTTATCTTCTGTTATGCTTTTACAGTTTATAATTTTTGCTCAGCTTTTAATTTTAAGTAATAAGATTTTGCCTGTTTTTCAACATTTACAAACATGGAATTAGTATGTTTTTCATTTTTAATATTATGTTCATTAGATATACCCAAACATGTATGTTGTGCAGTAATGCTATGCATTCTTAGTATTCTCTATAAAATAGATATATAATGAATGATTACTACACTGCAACTTTGACATAGGGCTATGATTTAACCATGAAGGAACTAAAGTTTCCTTCAACATTTGGTTTCGTTTGTTTCTTTAAGTGTATTTTAAGACATATAAGGAGATATCTTGGTTATATAAAATTAAGAAGATTCAATGCTCTTATATTCTCATTTCATTTATTTGTTCATTAAGCTTTCAGAATGTAACAAAATTTTCTTAATGATTATAGAAATACTTTAATTCAATAAGAGAAAATTTGAGGAATATAATAGGGTTAACATATAACTATATGATAATTTAAATAAGCAAAATAAGGTCTGGGAAGAAAAATATATTTATTTATGTAACCATGGAATTACCATAATATCTTTTAATTTGTATGTTCATATATTTTAAGTATTTTCAATACTAAAAGAAAAACATCTTTACTTTTTATCTTTAACACCAAGGTTAAAATTTTACAAATGTTGGATTCTGGACAAAATTATAATCCTTAGTTAATATTGGCAATTTCTATAATATTTAGAAATGTTTTTGATCTACGACTGTTTTTCCAGTTAGAGAATTTTAATATACGTCATTGCTGTGATTTAGTGAAGTTTATTTGACTAAGCGTTTTATAAGCCAAACTCAAATTTAACGATTACTTAACCATAAAAAATTTATATGCTCTAACTTTATTGTTATAACAAGCATTTATACTTTGCATTTAAGATACATCGTGTTTCTATATGATTGCTGAACTTTTACTTAAGGGAAATTATTACTACAAATGTAAACTACTGAAACATTTTATGCTAATGTGTACCTATCAGTGTTGAATAAGTTTTGCAACACAAGAATGTTTTATTAATAGAACACCTCTGTTAGCATATGACAACCAGATTCATACATCAAGTCAGTTTGTCCACATGGAAAACATGTAATATGCACTTAGGATTCCTTCATATCTTTTCATGGCTTGAGACCTTTTTTAATCATTAAAAATATTATATTATATGGGTGTTCCTCTATTTACTTACCTATTAAAGAACATCTTTGTTGCTCCTAGTTTTGCCAATTACATATGTAAAGTTTTTGTGTAGATATAAATTTTCAAATAATTTTGGTAAATACCTAAGAGTGCAATGGTTGGATTGTAAAGTATGACTAGTTTTAGCTTATAAGAAAGTGCCCTACTGCATTCCAAAGTGGCCATACAAAACTACATTCTCACTAATGAGGGGTCCTGTTTGCTCTATGTACTTGCAGGCAGTTGGTATTGTCAATATTTAGAATTTTAGCTGTTGCAAAATTGTGTTTTCTGTTGTTTTAATTTTCAATTCAATAATAACAATATGGACTGTCTTCAAATGCTTATGTGTTATTTGGTTTCTTGAGTGTTTGTTCAGAACTTTGCACATGTATATTCCATAACAGATGTTTATTTGATGATTTTTTCCTAAGACCGAGTTTTTGGTTTCATTGACTTTTTCCACTGCTTTTTGATTCTCTATTTAATTTCTTTTCCTTTTATTGTATACTTTTACTTGCTTTACATTAATTTGTTCTTTCTTTTCAGTGTCTTAAAGTGGAAGTTTAGGCTATTGATTTGAGATTTCCTCTTTTTAAATAAAGACATGTAAAATTTTAAATTTCTGTATAAGCTCTTTTTAGCTAAATCCCATCAAATTTTGGTATGTTGTGTTTTCATTTCCATTTACTGAAAAGTACGTTCTAATTTCCCTTTGATTTATTTTTAATTTATTATTTATGCTTTTCTAATTTAATCTTTTTCATTTCACCAAACTCTACTTTGTTATTCTTTTCTAATTTTATTCCAGTGTAGTCAGAGAGATTTATATTATCTTTTCTGAAAAATGTTCCACTTACTTTTAAGAAGCATACACATCACGTTGCTGTCAGCTGCAGTGATTATGTTCGTTAGGTCTCATTAACTTACGGTAGTAAGTCTTCTATTTTGTGGTTGCTCTTCTGTGTCCCTGTTTGATCAGTTACTAAGAGTGGTGTGCTGTACTCTCCATCTGGTTTGTCAATGTGTTTATTTCTTCATTTCTGTCAGTTTTTGCGTCATGAAATTTTGGGGCTCTTTTGAAAGTGCATCTGCGGTTACCATTTTTATGATGTATCATTCTGAAGGATTTACTCTTTCATTATCATAAATTACCTCTCTTTTTTGTTTTAAGTCTATTGTGTCTTTTAAGTCTCAGTCTCTAAACTGTGTCGTGGATGGAATTGGCAGGATTTCAAAATTTCCTTGTTTTTATCTATTTGTATTTTTGAATCTTGTGTCTCCTAAACAAATCTAATAACAGCATGTTAATTTACTCAGTAATTTTTCACTATGTTATGTTTATGTTATTTCCTTATTTGTTGTTCTAGTGTTTGCAAAATATGCCCTACTTTATCTGAATCAACTTCCAGTTTACTAATTCAAATACTATTTTTATTTAGCATTTGTGGTACTTTGATCTGTCAGAAAATTTCATTGATCTTATGTAATTTGTTTGCACAAATTCATTTTTGTTTGCATATTTCAAAGTCTATAAAGATAATCCTTCTTTTGTTCTTGATTAGCAATTAATATGGAGTCCTTAGTGGATGGCAAGAAATTAATTAATACTGTTTTTTATATACAAGAATTAATGAAACAAGCTATAATTGTTGAATAACATAAAGAAGAAAGGGGAACATTGGTTATAATCCTCTTTCAAGACTGAGGGCAAAACATTCATTCATTTTACAGGTAAAAGGAAAAATAGTTCTTTTAAATAACCTGGTATTGAAAAAAATTTAAAAATTTGAGACAGGTAAAAAATTGCTTTACCTTTAACGCAAAACTTGAGAGATTTTTGACTTCTAGGTAATACATTTTTAATACAGCAAAATAAGCACTTTCCAATGAATTAGAAACATTTAAAATGGTTGCATTTACGACTTATGCTGTAATCATTGGATGACAATGAACAGCATCAAAATTTCCAAGACAGAGAAAAATGAATATAAAAATGTAGCATTCTTCAAATTTTCTGGAAAAATATCATTTGTGAGACTGACAGTATGTAGACCTCCCTAAAATTACTATATATGTATACATATACATGTGCAACATCTTGACTAAATATTGTGCTTGGTGAAAGAGTTGGTAAAAGTGGTTGTGACATGTTGTGTTTATTTGTGTGTTACTTTGGTGTATTTAATTTAGGAATGCAAACAACCCTTGTAGTTGGAATACTATACAAATGTGCCAAAAAGCACAAAGTACTTGAAGGTGGTGACATACATTGAATACATATACCATTTTAATTATGTAAAACAGAATTGCATTATATTATCAGGATTCTTCCCAGTGAAAAGGAATGGGAAGCAGTTGAAAACATTAAGTTTAAAGTGAAATTTAACATTAATTCAAAATTAGTCCTATCGGTATGTGGTACATTAGCTTTAGAAGCATAGTATAACTAAGAAAAGATGAAAAATCACATTATGAGTAAAAGTGTGGAAGTTTACACCATGAACTGAGGAATGCAGATATCTCACAGAATTTTTCAAAACTGTTTTATTTTTAAAACCTAGTGGATTAAAATAAAATTTATAGTTGACTCACAAAAATTTTTAGTATTATAAAAATAATGAAATAGACATAAAATGTCATTGTAGGTTATTTTTGTTCTAAACCAAGTGCCAATTTCTTTCATGCACACAAATATTACTAAGAATTTGTGTTTCTATTGAATATTATTGATACAATCTATCAAATATTATTTAAATTTGAATGTTTAGTTACTCTACCCACTGACTAAGTCAAATTAATTAGAATCCTTATATTGTAATTCCATTTTAAAATCTAAAAGCCTGATATAACTCAGTGAAATCAGGTATGAAAAGATAAAAATTATGAGTGAGGAAAGCAAATAAAATATGATTTACTCTATTAGATTAAATTAGTAATGGTGAAAATGTCAGCCAAAAACAAGATAAAGTGATATAAGGATAAAAGGTTGGTACCCAGAATTAATTTGATCTGCATTAAATGAACTTTAATTTCTACCTGTGTAAAATAGTTTAAATATACCTAAGTTTTGTGATTACTATAAGAATTGAATTAGAAAATATTTAAGTGCCTGACATCTAATATTCAATGCACGATATACATTAATATCATCTCAGACTTCTTGATATTATTGCCTTTCTTCAAATGCTAATTATACTAACAATAATGATATAATATATATTAACATTACTGAGTAGTACTACACATGCTACTATTATTGTGTATTACAACTTACGGTATATAGCTGATATAGGGTGAAAGTGATTGTTTCCCTACACATTATCCTACATCCTTACTTTGTGAGTTAGGAAACTTAAGAACAAACAAGTAAATCATCTAAGGTTATGTAGCTGGTAAGAAATAAAACCAAAATATAAATCCCAGCTGACTGACAACAAAGTATGACTTTAGGCTCTCAGGGGCCAAAGGATAAGGAAGCATTTCACAACAGCCATTGTCTCAGAAATATAAATTTAAAATATTAAAATTAAGTGTTGATGTATCATTATACCCCACATGTACCTAAGTAAAGAAGCCAAATTTTCAAAATAAATTAAAATTGATTCATTCAATTATACCCTTCATCCTCTGAATGTCCAACTACAACCTCTTTATGTACTTTATCAAGTATCTGAGCAGGATGTATCATATTGTGACTTTCTTTTCCTTGGCAGAGCTGGTATTGCAATTCAGGCGATGAGGAGTATCACTCCATGAATTTTATCCATGAATGAGAAATGAATATATCAATCAATTGCTGAAAAGTAAGCCAGCTGGTGTGCTGTCTTATGACATAACTAGCATGTATAGAGTGCTACATATATCCCTTGTATGTGATGGCTGTCACATTGCTTTACCTTTGACAGACTGTCCAATCTATGCCTTGCTTTACACCTTGATTATGAAGATCATCTGGAGCTCATAGACTAGAAGATCTTTCTAATCTCTGTTGCTGTTTCCTGCTACCTTACGATTTAATCTCCCTTGTTTTCGGCTCTCAATTTAGCTTTGACATTAATTCTTATTACCATGTATTTGAGCGCCTCAAGCGTAGAATATCCACCTGAGTATCTGCTTTTTCTGTCTGAAATTTAATCTTAACTTCTAATCACTAGTGCTATCTCTTCCCACAGTTTACTCAGTAAGCTATACATGGAAGTTTTCCATATGTAAAATCTTCAATTCCTAGTCCTACAATATCCCATTACCTCACATTATAATCTTTTAACTTTCTGTTATTCCCTCTACCTATTTTTTTCATATCCAATGAGAAGCTTTTCTTTTGTTTGATATAATAATATTTAATTTTTTGTTACTGAATCTTGAGTAAAACACATACCAGATTTTTTGATAGCCAGTTTTATAAGTGATACAAGTTGTGTGCTGGATTTTGTTTTAAGATTCAGATATAGATGCCAAGACTACACCTGCGTGACTAACTCAGACAACACAACAATGTGCCTCACCAATCCCTGCAGTGGATCCCAAAGGTAATCCAAGTTGACGCTCTACCCTTATCCACCACAACGTCCTTAAATAAGCAGGTGTTTGTGAGACATTTTCTAAAAAATAAACAACAAAAATGAGATTCTTTGCTAACATCACAGCGCACCTGGTTACCATTAAATTCTACTCAGTGTGTTAGATTAAATGTTTAGGTGAGATAAATGTACATCACTATCTCAGCACTTTACCAAAGGAAGAGTTGGAGAAGAGTTGTAGGTGGTCTCAGCAGAAGATGTTTGGCAAGAGTTCTCTGTTTGATAAGCGTTTTTTTCTGTGCATTATTTGGAAGTCACTTGTGTGCATCCTGGATTCTTTGGCCCAAGCACCACAATTGCAAGTCGTATGTATGCCCATTCTCTTATCGATATTTGCAGAATAGTGTGGAACTGCCAAATCAAGGATAATGCAGTTGCTGTTTCCTTGGATTAGCTGCTGCCATATTTCATTCAGCTTTCAAAGAAAATTTGATTTCAAATGCTGGTGAACTATGCATAGATAGATAATAGAGTGCTCCTTATTTGACCCATATTTATCACTTCCTCCCGTCTTTAGGCTTTAAAATAATGGGAATGTTAATGAATTTCTGCGTGTCTCTCATTTTCTCTCCCTTTTTTTGAGAGAAAGAACTGTAAATCGGTACATTTTTTATTTTGTTGCTTTCTACAAGTGGAAGATTCTGGTATGTGAATGAACGTTTTTCCAAGTTTCAGCATAGTTTAGGGTCCTCTTTTATTATTATATTTCAGTTAGTAATTTCAATAGTGATCAGGCAGTGGGGAGAAATGAATTAGTTCCCAACATGTCATATTTATGCGTTTCTTTTTTGAGATACTTTATAATTTTCTCCACAGATAACTTTATAATTATCCCCACCTTGTCATTGATTCAATCCTAGGAAAGAAAACAAATCCTGAAATAATGTAATATTTATTAAACTTAAACAAGAGCCTTCATTTAGTTAACATGCATGATGGAAACTAAATTTTTTATTTTTTTTACATAAAGTGTCATTCAGGGTTTTATTTCTTATAGCTTTTCATCTCTAAAATAATTATGGTGAATTTAGTTTAATACCAACTTAAAATTGATAGAACTGCAGTTTTAGAATCAGATGCACACCATACAAAAATGCACAAGTGCAATTGTAATAGATGTGAATTTTGCAATATTGGAATAACATATTTTATCAAATTTTAAATTATATGTGTGATAGAACACCATAGATTTTACAACTTTTTACCACTGGGACAGATTGGATAAGGATACATGGAATATCTGTATTAGTTTTTCTGAATCTATAATTATCACACAATAAAATAGTTAAAACATTTCTTTAAACATTTAGATAAACCCATTTTAATGTGAAAAAATTAGTGATCTAAATTATATTTTCACTTTTTTGAAAATTTATAGAAAATTTTATAGAAATTAGTAATCTAAATTACATTTTCTCTTTATGGAATCAATATATTGAATGATTTTATAAAAATGGCTCATTTCTTTAATATTAATTTCAGCCCAAGAACTAAACTTCCTAATATGATTTCCCATAAGTTATTAAACAAATAATTTGTGTATTTATAAATACATTTATAAATAAGTTTACATATATATAAAGACATAGATAACATGAATTTATGCACCTCGAGTTTAAGAATCATATCCTAAGTATACCTGGTATAATTTATACAACTTGTTTTTTCTATTATGAACTAATTTATAAATATCTAGCTATGAATTTTAATGGGAGTGCTTTCAAAGATATTTCTAGGTATGTTTTCCATCACACAAGCAAACATTATTAATTTTTCACACAATCTATACCAATATTTTATATGTATATATATGTTTTGAATGAATATCAGCTAATGAATAAGAAATTTTAATAAGTGAATGAAACAAAAGATCTTAAAATGATTCTAAAAGTCGAAAATGCACATAACTTTAATGGCTCTATTTGTGTGTTTGTAAGCAGATGGATTACAAATATAATGAATGTTTTACTAATATAATGTCAAATTAGATGTATTTGATTAATGTTGAATGTTATGTACATCCGTCAGTGTCTTTCCAGGAAATGAATGTCAAAATAAAATTGAGTAATTTGAAGAGAGTATAATAAAACATCTGTGCAAGGTTAGGGAGATCACAAGGATATTGCAGCAAATTAGGACTGGTAGCAATGAGCCTGTGTTGTTAAACTTAGGCCTGAGAAGATGAGGTGGAAACAGAAGATTGTGCTGAGGTGGCTGCCTGGAAGTGCTGTAACCAACTGGATTATCTGCAGAGAAGGTGCTGGAGGTGCATGTATCCTAACCTTACCTGTCCCTCACTGACATTTCTCACAGGTGCTCTCTCTTGGCCAAATCCAACAGGAAGACACAGGGAAAGAGAACTACTGATTTAATCAGTAGAGGTCAGTTTCCTGGGCTGTGTCAGTTGAGGAAGACTGAATTTTGAGAATAAAATGAAAGGTAGACATGTCATAGATTTTATTTTATTTAAGAAAATAGCAATATCTTTACTCTGTAGAAATTGGAAGTTTTTTGATAAGTAGTACTTTAAACTCATGTGGAATACTAATATGGAATACTAAACTACCACTCCACTAACCAGGGCTAAAACAACTGTGATTTCATTAATCACGCCATGCCTAACCTTCCATTCCATCTCCAACATAACAGTAAAAATAATGCAGTCATGCTAATGTGATAAAGGCTTATTTAGTATGCTATAAAACATTCCCAACTCATTCCTTCATTGAGTCTTTGTGCAGTATCTTCTGTGTGTCTGGAATTATGTTAAGTATTGGGATTAATGGTGATAGTGTTTAAGTCTAAAGGTCCACATATTTCAAGTATAACAATATCTCTTACTCTTTCTTTTTATGTTTTCTAAATCACAATTCACCGGACCCATAACAGTCTGTCTATCTTATAAAGATATTGGTTGATTCTTGCATCTTTAATATACTTTCTTTCAAAAAAGGAAGTGTACTGAGTACTGTCCTCGTGGACGTTTCTGAAAGTTAGACAGTGGAACACATGGAATCACATTCATGTTTTGAGCAAATGAATTCTGGATAAAGTTGAGTGTGCTATCTTTCAAGTCTAAAAGCAGAAAAAGGTAAAAATCCCAGAATTTTTCTGATTTGTCAGTACAACCATCTTTCAGTCCTCTTTTCCAATGCCTCTCATCTTTCTTTCAGATTGTCTTCACTGCTTGTGGTCACCTTTCTGACATCTTTTCTGCTTGTGTATTTTCATTGCTTCTATCATTTGATGGTATTTTTCATATTTTTAATGAAGCTCTTCACTCCTGCATGTGGCATTATGCATTTATCTGTATGTAGTGATTCCTAGAAGAAAACCACATAGCGTGATGGATAACAAGACACTTCTGGAGAGTAACAATGAGGCGGAGGCCCTGGCACCTAGTAAATGACAATGATGGACCTGTCTCTGTGTGGAATGCTTTATAAATAGCTAAGTTTTAATGGTAGTTTCAGAAGGACAATTATGAATCCATCATTTTTCTTCTTTTAAAATTTAAAATCGGGCCGGTGAGACGGCTCAGCGGCTTAAGCGCCTGCCTTGCAAGCGCGAAGGCCCGAGTTCGACTCCCGGATCCCACATACGAAAAAGGGGCCGGTGATATCGCTCAGCGGCACGGGTGCCTGTTGGCGCGCGAGGTCCTGAGGTCGTCCCCCCGGTACCCACAAAAAAAAAAAAAAAAAAAAAAAAAATTTAAAATCAAGACTAGGACAATAAGCTTTAAATCTTAGTATCTAAAATAATTTACCATTCTATTTATTAACCCAGCTGCCAACACCAACTACTGGTCAAAGTGATCTTACTAAATTTACAAACTAAACATATTATTTCTGCCTTATAATATCCTCGTCTCCTTAATGAGATCCACGCCGACAGACAGTCTCTCTGAACTCATTCCTTATTTGTCCCCAATTTATACATCATGACATTCTTATTTAACTGTAAGGTCATAAGATTTCTATTCTTTTCATCCTCTTCTGGATCTTCACATGCCCTCTTCTTACCTAGAGCATCTCATCCTCTAATCCCAACACCCTTGTACCAACACGGACTTCAAGAATGAGTCAGGCTTTTCCTCCTCTGGAATAAATTCTTCTACTTTCTAAACAAACTGAGAGATATTCTTCCTTCAGTGAAAGGGAGAAATATTAGTAGTAAAAGTTGAGAAAGCCTGGGCATTTAGTGTTTCCATGGTATTCTGTACACATTTCTTCCTGTAGTACTTCATTTTCCATGAGTATTTCTATTTTGATTGTACTCCTATCCATATAAGAATTTGTACAACCTTGTTTTTTTTAATCTATGCATATTTTTGACTTAAAGATAAGAACTATTTCTTCATCTTTCTGGCTCTCATGAGACTTTGGAATTACTACCCCCTAGTAAATATTAACTAAATGATTATATTTAGAAGTTTCTGGAACATCCAGAAATATGGTATATTAAAAATGATTAATAATTCTCTCTTCTTATTAATATTCCTAGAAAAATGATGTGCCTTGCTGATATATTCCAGTTATTTTATTGAAAAATTAGCTGAGATAGGAAAACCATGAATAATTTAGTTTCAATTATTCTAGTACATTCTGGCTTCTCAAGACAGGAAATGCAAGAAAATATAACAGAAACAAAGCAAACCTCAGTGGGAATTTTGTATTGATTCTTTTGTGTAAGATTATTAACATGACTATTTTATGCAGTTTATCTACAAATAAATCTAGTCACAGGAAGAATAATATTTTAAACAACAAAGTTTCAATTCTTTTGTTCTAATTGTAAAAACATAATGAAAGTTATAAATCAGTAGTTTCCCAGCTATGAGATACCCTTATTTCCCCTGTTAGCACTTTTCAAACACTTAATGCCTTTTGCGTAGATCAATAACACCAGACTTTAAATTACATAAAACTTTCATTTCATATATATTTCCAGGTTACATTTTAAGAAATAAAATGATTGTAAAAATGAATATGTAGCCATCATTTTAGGGGCATGCTTTTTGACACAAACCAGTTTATTCCCATACACTGCCCCAAGCAGAGTCTGTTTTTATGAATAATTTCCCTATAGTTGATTCTTGGAGAAATTACAATATTGTAGATCTAAAAATAGATAAATATGAAAAGAAGTGATAAATAAATCTACGTATTGTATTATACATATCATTGTTTAATATATGACTTTGTTAAAATTCATATTTATTTCTACAGAAGTAAAAACTGAGTAATACATCAAATCAGTAAAAATTGAGGTATGTGGGCTGGGGATATAGCTCAGCAGCACAGTGCCTGCCCGGCAAGCACAAGGTCATGATTTTGATTCCTGGTACCAACAAAAAAAAGAAAGAAAAAAAAATGGAGGTATGTATAACCTATATTAAAGAATAAAATAAAAAGAAATTTGATTTTTACACCATGTAGGAAATAGAAATATGGAAAGCAAGACACAGAATAGGAAAAAATATTTGAACTCTTTATCAGAATATACAAATACAACTACAGGGCCGGTGAGATGGCTCAGTGGTGTAAGTGCCTGCCTTGCAAGCACGAGGGCCCGAGTTCAGCTCCCGGAACCCACATACGAAAAAGGGGCCGGTGATATCGCTCAGCGGCACGGGTGCCTGTTGGCGCGCGAGGTCCTGAGGTCGACCCCCCGGTACCCACAAAAAAAAAAAGAATATACAAATACAACTACAAACCAATAAGAAAAGTTACTATGCAAAGTAGCAATTGGTTAAAAGACTTTAATAGACTTAATAGAAAAGAACACACTATTAGATAAAAAGCATACACAAAAATTTTAAAGATCCTTATGTATCTGAGAAATCCAACTTAAAACCACAGTGAGGTAAAGCTGCATGTGCAGATATAGCTTTATATATATAATTTTAATGTTTATATAATCACTGTTGTATAATAAATAAAACTAATTTAGATATACAAAGAGAAGGAGGTACAAAAAGAAAAGAGGATACATTAATTCTTTACATTCTGAAAAGTGTAACAGAGAATGCTTTGAGATTGGATTCAGTTGTCGGCAATAAGATATAACTTGAACACAAAATCTGATTCATTTACTATACAGTAATTTTATTTTCTAAGTAATTTCTTCTCATTTGTTTTTGATTTTGAGATTAAAGAGTTGTCTATATTGCATTAAAGAAAAATGAGTTAAACTATGTTTAATGCATAAAGTCTGTTTTTCATCTCCAAAAATATAGTTAAGCAACAAAATCAAAGTGGAGCATACTTTAATGATTTTTACACAAATAAAAATAAAAACAATCATTCTTAAAGGTGAAAATATTACCAAAATACCTTATTCTTTGCTTTTTATCCATATGCTCTCTGATTATTATTATTATTCAGACACAAATCAAGACCACAGAGGATCCCTCTCTTACACACCACTGAGTTTATTTTCTGTAATAACTATAAAATAACAATAGCAAGAATAACCAGAAATAAAAAGCCAAAGTACACACAGGAATACCAGCATTATGTCTCAAAAATGCACATATATTTAACACTATTAAGAGCTCTTTGTGACTACAGATGGCTTTGAAATATCATAAGTAACTTCAACTACTCTATTAAGTTTTTAAAATCAGATTGAGATATGTAACTTTCTCATCAGGTTGTGTTTTCCAATTATTCCAATTATTCCTACTTTTTCATTATTAAGGTATCTGTTCCAAATGATTAGTCTTTCCTTTTTCTTTATCTTTTTGCTTAAAAACTAATGAGATGGGCTGGTGAGATGGCTCAGTGGCGTAAGCGCCTGCCTGGCAAGTGCGAGGGCCTGAGTTCGACTCCCTGAACCCACATACGAAAAAAGGGCTGGTGATATCGCTCAGTGGCACGGGCACCTGCTGGCATGCGAGGTCCTGAGGTCGACCCCTGGTACCCACAAAAAAAAAAAAAAAAAAACTAATGAGAAATACATGTTCCCTAAATTTCAGAATCCACTGCAACCCTTCGGAATTAGCCCCATATGTCCAGACACTATTCCTGGCAATTGATGACATTATGTACTGTTATGGAAATTTGGGCTATTTAGAGATTTGTGAGAACATCCAAAAGTCTTTTAACTACATCCCTCTACCTTGTTTTCACTTGTGGATCAATTGTAATTGTAGTCTGAATTACTTAGTTTAAAGCTTCTCAACCTTCAGTACTGTCATCTTTCAAGGTGTACATGACGGCTTTCTCTGGAACTATTGAATTCTGCCCATTTTAGGGAACTTATTTGACACAGAATTTTTCTATATCAGTTCAAGGCTGATTTGTCAATTTCTCTGAAGAGTTCCTATCATTGCTGCTTAACCAACTTGATTTGAATTAGACAGCATGAACAGCTCTATTAGATTCCTTTGTCCTCAGAAATATCTTTGTTTTTACGAACATTTTGGGCTGCTTTCTTTTCCTTCTCCTTCTCTCTCCTCTACCTTCACTTCTTCCTCCTCCTGCTATTCTCCCTCTTCTTTCTTCTCCTCCCCCCTTCCTTCACTTCTTTTTCCTCCTCTTTTTGCTCCTTCTTCTCCTCCTCCTCTTCCTTTTTCCTCCTTCTTCTCTGCCACACATCTGGTAACACATTACCATGAAAGCACCTTGTACTAATTTTACAATACAAAAGTGTTTCCTTTTTTATTCATCTTCTACCTCCTTTCAAGAGTTTTGCAGATGCAGATATACATCTCTTTTTTTAAGAATTACTTTCACATGATGGTGGAAACTGTATTTTTTACTTTTGATCCCAAAGCTTAGTATAACTTTTTGTGAAGCATTCTAAATGAAAACAATGACACTTTCCATAATGCAGTTGACACAGATAGTGACAATCTTGATGGGACAGTGATGAGACAGAAAGATAGGATAAAAAATTAACTCCAGAATGCACTAAACTACTACCCTTTTGTGGCATGGTGTGCTTCGGTAGACATGTCCTAAGAACATAATAAATCCACAAAAGCAGAAATTTTGCATTAAATGAGAAGTTGTTACCAAGAAAAATCCTAAATAAGCTCTCCAGCTTCATTTGCTCTTATTTAACTTCAAAACATTATTTTTTTGATGGTACACAGCTAGGCAATGCATTATTAGTTTTCCATCAGCTTTTGCTGTTTATAGCACCTCCGATGTGTGGATTTTTATAGCAGCTACCTGGGTTACTTCCTGCGGACCTGAAGACTGTTTTCCTGAGAGCATTGGCTCCTCCTTTGTGTCTACAGATGTCTTACATGTGACTTGGCAGTTCTAGCTTCATGTTGTGTCTGTCCCCTTTGCTGTCTTAACCCTTGAGTCATATTCTATTCATCCCTGTATAGAGACATGTTGATTATTTTAAAAAATGTTTTGTCTAAGAATATGATACAGGGTCAATTTGGACTACTATCCATTGGAACTGGTTTGTGTTTCTTCTACCCCACCCTTGTGTTTTCTTAGCAGTTCACTATGTTTTTACAGAAGGATGGAACCAGATACACATAAATTCTAGGACATGTTGACTCTAATCACCCAAGCGTCCAAGTGTATCACAAGAAAAAACACTTTTTGAAACTGTGTCCTTGGCCAGAAGAAATTATTGGATTTTAGCCCACCCCAACAAATCAATATAAACACACTATTCTCTTTGTTCTGTAAGCAGCAGTTTGTCACTCTCTCCAACAATTGCTCACTCCCTCAGCCAATTACCCAATTTGGCTGTACCTCACTGTCCAATAAAACTTTGCCAGTGTAGGAGTGTGTATACAACCGGCAAAGCCCCAGGAACAGGGCTACTCAAGCGCTTGGGAGCTCACGTGTAACCACAGTTTTCCCTGGACGGCAGACAGGGAGGTTTAGGATGTAATGAGTGTCCTGCAGTTTTTTTTGATCTGGCTATGGGACAGTCTTTTTTTTCACCCATTTTTTGGTCTATTTATACCTTTTGAAATAAGAATATTTACTCTATGCCATTCTATCACTGTGACTTGGAAGTATTTAATGTAGTTTTGGATTCGCAGAGGAGATTTTGGACTTGGGTCGGTTAGCAGTGCTGGAAGAATTGACTATGGGACTCTTGAGAATGGAATAAATGCTTTTTTGCACTGTGAGATGAGCATGAACTTTTAGCATCCAGTGGTAGAATGCTATAGTTTAAATGTATATTCCCCAAATGTTGATGTGTTAAAATATTTGTCCCCACATTAGGGGTTTTGGGAAGCTCTGTGGTCTTTTAAGAGGTGAGGCCTACTGGGAGTTCCTTAAAGCATCGTGGATGTGACGTTGAAAGGAGTTGTAAGACCCTATCTGTCTCTGTTTCCTGGCTCACCATGTGAATATTTTGCTCTAACTTGCTCCTGGTCATTGACATCTAATATACTCACCAAAAACTCAAAGTAATGGAACTATTTAATCTCGTATTAGAACTTCCAGAATTATGAAAGGAAAAACACCTTTATCTATATAAGTTAATTGCCTCAGGTATTTCATTGTGGTAACACAAAGCTGACTAGTAAAAACACTAATATTCCTCATCATGCAATTGTAGTTTGATTTGTAAAAAAAAATTTCCACCTCAATATTTTATTCCTCTCTCCCTTGACTTGCATGGTTTCTGAGAATAAGTCCACTGCAATCCTTATCTTTGTTCCCTTATATTTAAGTTTTCCCCACCCTATCCATTCCGGCTTTTTTCAAGATTTTTCCTTTGCCTTTAGTTTTATATTGCTAGAGAAGAGAGCCCACCTGAGAGAGCTCTGTATAAGCAACCATGGCTGTTTATTCACTCCTGTGGGAGTGGGCTGTTTGGAGAGCAGATGCAGCAAGAAGTAAGGGTAGAAGGAAGGATTTAAAGAGGAGGGGAGGAGTTGTTGCCTTGAGGAATTTGGGGGCTGAGAGTGTGGTCATGTTTCTCAGAATGAACAATGCAGATAGATGTGATTTTGTTTTTCTTTTGTGGTTTCCCCCTCTGCCTGTCAGTGATGGCCTCACTGGTCAGGTGTGACATTCACACTTTGAATATATGTCTGAGATAGGAGAATTCCAATATTTATCCAGTGTGGGATTTTCTGAGCTTTCTAGGTTTGTGATTGTTTAGCTTCAAATATTTCTTCTGCTTCATGTTCTTTTTCTGGTCTTTGAGTTATGTATGTGTTTGAAATCATCCCACAGATGATTCTGGCTGGTATTTTTAGTTGCAATCTTTTTTCTCCTTACATTTTAGTTTGTGAAGTTTCTGTTTATCTCAAGCTTTGAAAGCTTGCCTATTTCTCTGTGTAGATGTCTCGTATATCAATGGGTGTATTCATCAGAGACACTTCATTCTTGTTAAAGCATATTTGAGTCTTTCTTATAATTTCTGTCTACTGGCAATACATATATGTTCTTGAGAAGTAGTTTTTCAGTTAAAATCTTTCAAATAGTAGCTTTAGAATTTAAGTTTCCCTGTCTCAGCATATGTGAATGTGGTTCTGATGATTGCTTTGTTGTTCAGATTTTGTTTTATCTTGCTGTTTTTCATGATTTTAAGTTTTCTTACAAACTGGACTTATAGTAAAAACTGGGTAAACAGGTCTTAGTTTGAGAATTTGTGTTAATCTAGCTGGGAATTTGAATGTATTTAATTTGTTGTAATTGTTGTTTAAGGAGGCTTCAAATTTCTGTAGTTCTCTTCTTATTCCCATTGATTTTGAGCTTCCATAAGAACTCCTTTTCAGAGAAAATGCATAATTTCCTGTTCTTATACTGGAGTCCTATTGGGATCAGGATAAACTGGGGAGACTTGCATTCTATAGTTGTCTGAATAAACTTCATTCTTTTGGTGATATTGTTGTTGGGCTATGACTTTCCCAGTTGTTTCTTTGTGTCTCACCCCTATCTCTAAGTGAGACAGAAAGGAGTTGGAAATGCCCTTCCTACTGCTGGGGTAAGGCTACGGAACACTGTTTTTCACTGGACAGTAGGTCTTTGTCATAAAAAAATCTTTCACGATTACCTACCTAATAATAGAGAAACTTTCTTGGATCTTCACCATGAGAACCAGGTGGCATCTCTGGAGGAAAAGCTTACAAAAATGTTTGGAGAGGGAACTTTCATGCCCAAAGAGTTTCTCACATTGATATTAGCCCACCTTAAACCTCAAGCAGTTTTCAAAACCACAATGTATATGTTTCTGCTAGTTTATGATTCTTCTAGTTTATGATTCTCATAAGTTCTATTTCACGGAAGCAGATCTTTGTTCATGTGTTCTTTTGTATACAGCTGGCTCTCTAAATAGCAAGAGATGGTTGATTTCTGTTAGTTTTCTGATATTTCTAAGAAAAGTCATTGATTTTTGACTTTTCAGTTTTGCTTACTGTATCAATGGGACATTTTCCAAACACTTTACATTTTGAGTATAAATCATAAATCTTTGTTTCGACTTTTAATCTGTCTGATTCATTTTGATATCTTCTGCACCTCATTTATTCATTCAGGTAAGTTTTAAATTTCCTTAAACAGTGTATACAAAGCCATTTGATATGTTAAATTGAAGCATTTAAGTTAATTTGTATCTAAATGCAGTACTTGCTGTCCTTAATTTTAGAGAAATTAAGAAGTACAGAGCTATCTATGTTGAAGTTGCTTTCGCTGGAGGGAATCTTAGTCTTAATTTCATTGGGTTTCATTAGGGATTATCAATCTGCAGTCAATTGCAATTAATTTTGTGGATTATGATTTCCCTGGCTTCAAAGTGCACTATATTCTATTGTACCACTGCAAGGGACATCTTAAAACTTTAACTGTTGATTTAGGCTGTAAATCCCTAGTGATCTACTATCATAAAACCGGTATTTTTTCCACAGTATCCTTGGTCTTCACTCTTCCTTTAGAGTCATCTTTCTGGTCCTAGTTTATTTGGTTGTGACTGTTAAAGATTTCTTTCAATTTTCCATTAGTTCAGCAAAAGTAGTTAAATCTCTAACAGCATATTTTTGGTAAAAATCTTCTTATCATTACAGCACAACATTTTGCATTAATGTCTACTCTAAAACCCTATGGGAACTCAATTCTTTTTCATTCTTTAATATTTCTTGTTGGCTTTTCTCTTTACAAATAAAATGAAAAGGGACTGCCAAGGTCTCCAGTAACATCTGATGACAAATCCCATGGTTTTTTGACTTTTCTTTCTCTGTTTAATCACTTTGTCTTCAGCATTCCTCACAGTTGACTTTGACCCCTCTTTATGAAATATTTCCCTTTGGTTGTTTGGCTAATTACATACTTATTCTAGGCAAACTTCATGATTGCCTATATACTTAGCAATTGGAGGGGGGACAAAGGGAGGATGAAAAGACAGGAAAGGAGGGAAGGAAGAAAGAAATGAGAGAGAAAGAAAGAGAGAGAAAGAGGAAGGAAAGAGGGAAGGAAGGAAGATCTTTGCTACAAATTTAAGTACTATATCCAATTTTTCTACATTACTTGAAAACAGTATCTATGTTTCTTATTCATTAAAAATATTGTTTTGCATATTTCAAGCTATTTTATTTCTCCCAACTTCCATTGTATATTTAATTTTTCATAGGCATTATTTTAAAATGAAACACATTCTAAATACTTAAGTCTATTGTTTTATACTAGGCTCCTACAATAGCTCTCAAATAGATGAAATTTAAAAAATTATATTGGAGTCATTCATGCTAAAGATTTTTGTTACCAACTTGAAAGCAAATTATCTGACCTTCTGCAAATTCTGCGGAGATAGCTGTATTTCTCATCATTCAGTTTTAGTGGAGTTAAACGTGAAGTAGCCTGTGCTTTAATTCTTGCTTGAAAAAGGTAACCTGTAGTAACCTGATGTGACTCAGGTGCTATTTTTCTATTGTTCTGTCTTCCTTGCCTTATTTTTTAAAGAAAGTAATCTTGAGGTGACCAATCAGCTTTTTGCTCTTTGCTTCTGTCTTCTTCAGTTCAGTCATTTGCTGTGTATGAAATCAGCAGCTTTGGCTCAGCTCATTGAATGTTCATGCTATTTTATGGAATAATGTGTTACCTGAGTCTAGAATCCAAATTAAAGTCAATGAAGATATTTAAATGAAATTTGTGTAATTTTCTGACAATCCCTAAACTAGTGATTTTTGTGACCACAAACAACCAATACATCTCTCAACTTAGCACAATGCAGTCATGAGACCATCATGCTGTGTTCTAAGCTAATTGTACTATACCTCACGCACATTTTCTTTTCAGAAAAATAATTTTGTTCATCCAGAGAGTTCTAAAAGTCACCAGACAAGAACCCCATCTCCCGCTTTTTAATCACTCTACTGTCATCTGTTGTTTTTTCCTCCTACACTAGTCTTTTTGGCCAAGGTCATGTTTCTTAAAAATGCTGGGCATGCTCATACCTTAGGTATTTTTGTAGTCACTGAGTTCTTTAACTTCTTTGTTTCCTTCACATATCAAAATACCTTTATTCTCTATCACTGTCTGGTCTTCATTCCAATGTTAAATTACTTTTCACTGACTAACCTGTTTAAAATTGTGCGTTTCCTTAACACTTCATATCATTTCCCTCAGATTTATATTTCTCTTTAGGATATATCACCATATTGATAATTATAACTTTTATTTGTGTGTTTTGCTTTATGCTTTTTGCTAGGAAAAAGTCCTAAGAGAGCAGGTTTCTTGTTTTTGTATTTGTTATTGACAACACAGTTCCTGCTACACTTTCTAAAATATATTAGGAACTCAATAGCTACATGTTTAATGAATAAATGTATTAAGTGATGAACTGTGTTTATAGCCCCCCTCTTTCTTTCCTCTCTCTGTCTCTCTGTCTCTCTGTCTTTCTCTGTCCTTCTCTGTCTCTGTCTCTCTCTCCCTTTCTGTCCTTACTATCATCAGAAAGTGTCCTCGTATTTTGTAAATTCTTCTTGTGAAGCCTTGGTAAAAACAAACAAACAAAAAAACCCTGTTTCCCACTTAGATGATTAATTTAATAGACTGACTTTTATGATCAAACTTGCAAATGGTCACATGTCCAAGTAACCACGTTGATAAACTTTGAATTACAAATTAAGGATAGAAAGAAGCAAGACCACATGAGTACAAATGCATGACCCATAAGAGTAGCATGCATTTTCTTAAGAGAATAAGAGTAGACTTTTCAATAGCAGATTCTACTATCCAGAGTTTTGTGTTGGAAGTTGTGGTATATAAGACTCAGGAGTGGGAAGATAGTAATATTTATCTGACTTCTTACTGTTATCTTTGGTCATATTTCTTTTCCCAAAGATTGTCACCCACACTTAAGTAGTAGATATAGAAATAAATTGAAGATAACAGAAATGATCATTTTCAACCCCCAGCTGCAGTCCTAATGATGACCTCATTTTACATAAATTATTGCAAAGGTCTCCTATATGGTTTCCTTGACAATACCCACTGTTACAAACATCTTCTCAACTCTTCCTCATTCAATTTTCAATTCATCTTAAAAATATTTTGTGACATAAAATTTTATCACTTTCTTCATTTATTGGTTTTTGCAATATTTCATTCTATAGATGATTAGTTTTTTGAAGTTGAAAACATCTTTGAAACATTGGTAAAAATACAGCTTTTCTCTTTCCAAAAAAATACATGTAAATCAACACACAGTAAATTTTATATGTAATAAATTGAAAATTATTTCACTTACTTAGACTATAAGTAAATTTGAATCCTTGTCTCATTTTTAAAAAATCAATAGCTACTTAATAATTAGTAACATGTCTAAGTTATGTCAATTAAAAAGTCAAATTTTGCTTATTTAGAAGCCAATTTCATAAAAAATATTGTTGTGCTTGAGCATGTCGTTTGACTTATGAAGCTAGAGCTGGATTTGGTACATTAATGCAAATGTATCATTGAGATTGAAAACATATTTTATTTTATTTATTTATTTATTTACTTTTTTATTTGCAGGTACCGGGGATCAAACTCAGGACCTCACGCGCCAGCAGGTGCCCATGCCACTGAGTGATATCACTGGCCCTTTTGTCGTATGTGGGTACTGGGAGTCAAACTCAGGACCTTGTGCTTGCCAAGCAGGTGCTTATGCTGCTGAGCCATCTCACCAGCCCTGAAAACATATTTTAAACAAAAGTTATTTTCTAAAGCAGTTATGAGTTCACAGCAAATTTGAGAAGAAAGAACAGAGGGGCAATTTACTGTCTGACCTAGCACATCTAACACTAACCCCATTATCATTATCACAAACTGAAGTGGTAAAATTTTTATAATTGATGAACCTATATTGACACATCATTGTCATCAACAGTCCATGATTTATATTCAAATTTAATCTTAGCATTGTACATTCTACAGGTTTTTACACATGCACAACATATTTATCAGCGCTCTATTTATCTCATTCATTACATTTTGACTTCATATTATTTGGAATTTTCCCTTGACTAGCAATATTTTAACTGTTCTGTAGAACCTAGCCAAAAGAACAAATGGGGGCCAAGTTCATCCATGCTCTCTTCACTTACTTCAGAGCTCTGGAAAAGAAAAGAGAACATCTTTTCTTTGATTGAAATATAACATTTTCCGGCCATGCTTGAACTCTCAGAACAGTAATTTATGAAAATCCTTCACTATGTGCTTCAACATAAAAAGAAAGACTTATGCCACAGAACACCAAAATTACCCAACATGATATATAGTTGAATTAATGCTACATAATTTTCGTTGTCCTCAAATATTTGGAAAGGGCCAATATTGGACCATATCTATATTAGAAAAGAAAAAATGTTCACAACTGTACCATTTTTCCTATTGACACAGTAATCCTTAAAAACAAACAAAAAAATTAAACCTCAGGGACATATATTTAGTAATAACTTCTTATGAACCTGAAAATCTAGACTGAACTCTACTGATGTACCCTGATTGTATATATCTGTCATCTTCTTGCGTGGGGCTAGTGACTAGTTCGTGTGTTTTCTCATCAAAGACATTAAAAATTTGCAAATGTGCAAGTAGAAAAAGGCAATTTATGTTCAACTCTATCTTATATATGCCAATATCCCATTCACTAAAGCAAGTAGTGAACATTCCCAGTGGGATGGAACTGCAAATTTTGTGAAAAATGTTATAGGTACAGGAAGAGATGAGGGAATAAAGACAGTAATGCATACTTAATAGTATACATCTAATCTGCAAGCATCTGGCAGAAAACACACTTAAAGGACTGGATTATCTACAAATAAATATCAGAAGATTTACAAGGTATATCAAAGTGTGTGCAGAATTCAGTCTACAGATATATTTGCCAGTTACAGATATGCTTTATCCAGCACTGGGAAATTTGCTTAACTGTCTACCTTCATTCACTTCCTGTTGAGTGACTTGACCTAAATGAAAGAGAGAGAGAGAGACAGACGGGGCGGGGCAAGAAATAAATGGATTTTAACAACACCCATGATGGTAATAAAAGCTTTGAGTTTAAGGCATAATTTTTATTGGTTTATTTTTGTGACACATCTTATTTACACTTTTGGGGAATAATAGATATGTATATACATTTTATCTCGATCATTTTTGATCCTCTCTCTCCCTTCCCTATACTCCCTTTGTCTCCTATTCCGTGATCCCCTTCCTCAGATTCCAGATCATCTGCCTCCATATTTCCTAACATCTCTCTTTTATTTTACTATTTACTTACATATTTTTTCTCATATGACAAAATTCATGCGATATTTATTTAATTTATATTTTATTATTTTAAAGAGAAAAAAACAATAAAAACAATGATACGGAATTTCAAAACAAGATAGTATGAAATTAACAATGGTTAATATATTGTGTATTGTTATCTACAAAGTAGTTTCTGAGATTACAAGATATAGGCAGGCAGAATTGATCAAACAATATAAGCACAAACCATTCCTTTCAATGAACTAAAAGAAATTAGTAGTATAATTATCTTAGCTATCTTGTGTATGTTCATATATATTTTTTTCTTTTCCCTTCCTTCTTTTCTCCTTTACCCCATCTCAGTTGTTATTTCCTTTTGAGCAGTGTCTTTCCCTTTCACAATATCTATTGTAGATTTTGGATCTTATTTACTCTTTTAGTTTCTTAAGCTAGGGAGACAATACGATGTTTACACATGCAAGTTTGATTTATTTCACTTATGAGTATGGTCTCAAGTTGCATCCATTTAACTATAAAAGCCTCGAGTTTATCCTTCTTTATAGCTGAGTGGTACTCCATTTTATAGAAATACATCATTTTTATCCATTTCTCGGTTGATGGGCATTTGGGTTGTTTCCAAGATTTAGCTATTATGATTTGTGCTGCTATAAATATGGGTGCACATATATCACTGTGGTATGATGTTTTTAATTCTTCTGGGAAAATACCCAGAAGTGGAATAGCTGGATTGAAAGGGACCTCTAATTCTAGTGTTTTGAGGAATCTCCAAACTGATTTCCACAGTGGTTGCACCAGTCTACACTCCCACCAACAGTGTATAAGTGTTCCTTTTTCCCCATAGCCCCACCAGCATTTGTTATTGGTTGATTTCTTGATGATAGCCATTCTTTCTGGGGTAAGATGGAATCTCAGTGTTGTTTTAATTTGCATTGCTCAAATGACCAATGATGTTGAACATTTTTTCATATATTTATTTGCCACTTGTATTTGTTCATCTGAGAATTGTTTATTCATCTGAGATGACCTGAAATTATACTACAAAGCTACTGTGATAAAATCAGCATGGTACTGGCAAAAAACAAAAAAAGATCTGAAGATCAATGGAACAGATTAGAAGAGGCAGACACAACTGCAAACACATTCAGCCACTTTATCTTTGACAAAGGGGCCAAATATGTTCCCTGGAAGAAAGATAGCCTCTTTAATACATGCAATATTTAATTTTCTGTTTCTGGCTTATTTTATTTAACGTTATGGTCTCAAGATTCATCCATTTTCCTGAAAAGGACATGAATTCACTCCTTATGATTATACAAAATTCATGGTGTGTGTATATACCTCACTTTCTTCATCCATTTATCCAGTTATGGACATCTAGTCTGTATTCTGAGAATGGCTTTCATGAATTGTGCTGCTATAAGTATGGGTGTATGTGTGCTTCACCCTCATATGATGGCTCTCTTTTGTGAATAAAAGAAGTATATCTGAGTTAAAAGCAATTTCTAGTGTTAGTTTTTTGAGGAATCTCCATACTGATTTCCATAGTGACTGTACTTCTTTAAATAAGTGTGTATTCAGTTCATTTTCTCTTTGTTTGATTGAGGATTTTGTTCTTGGGGGTTTTAATTTTTTGAGACTTTTATATATTATAGATATTAGTCATATATCAGAAGACTATCTGACAATATTTTACCATTCTGTAAGTTGTCTTTTTGCTGCTTTTGCTGTACAAAAGATTTTGAATGTAATTTCATTCATTGCATATTGGTATTATTTCCCAAGTTTTAGAGACTTATTCAGAAGTCCTTGCCTGTACCAATGGATTCAAGTACATCATCTATGCTGTCATCTAGAAATTTAAAAAATTCTGTTTCTATCTAAGTCTTTGATCCATTTGAATTTAATTTTCATATAGAGAGATGTGGCTTTATTTTCATTCTTCTGCACCTGGATAACCAGTTTCTCCAGCACCACTGGTGAAAGAGCTGTCTTTTTTCAGGGCATGTTTTTGGTTCACTGATCAAAGATCAGATGACTGAAGGCACATGGGGCTATTTCTGTGTCTTCTATTATATACCTTTGTTATAAATGTCTGTTTCTGTGCCAGTGCCATGATGTTTATTTTATTTTTTAACTTTAGCTTCATAATATGATTCAAAATTGGGATTGTAACAGCTCCCACTTTGCTCCTTTTGCTCAGGATTATTTTGGATATGTAAATCACTTCTGGTTTGCTATTTATGATTATTTTTTCTAGTTCTGTGAAGAATGTTGTTGGTACTTTAATAGAAATTACATTTTTGGTAATATGGTCATTTTAATGATATTGATTCTGTTAATGAATAATCTTATTCCCTTGAAAAAAATGGCCGAAGTCATACAAAACTCATTCTTCCTAAAAGCTAGTTTTTATTTTCTCTCAAACAAAACACCTACTCTATATTCAATGAAGTCTTAAAGATGTAATTTGTGAAAATAAATAAATATTCATTTAATAGAGAGCTACATATTATTCTTTCATTTCCTGACAACATAAAAATCTCCAGGTTCTTGTTGGTGGCAGTCTTCAATTCAGTAAGCTGGACAGTTTGAGAATCCTTGAAGCCAATATTTTTCAATAGCAAAGAATAAAATTTACAGGGGTATCAGGACTGATTTCTGTATAAATGCAGTAAAATCATATATTGAAAAACATCCCTAGTTCTCTATCTGTGGTCAGATAATCAAAAGTGTAATTCCATGTGATTTTTTCTTTTGAAAGAATGTGTTTACTTTTTTAAAGGTATGGTAGGTATAGCATTTATTAAAGGGTCTCAAAAATTAAGAGCTCTCCCTTGTTGATATTAAAAAATACATACAAAAAGAAAATCTGTTGCTGGCTGAACTGAAAATTGTCAATACAATTATACAATGGATGGTTAAATGTCAGAATTGAAGGCTTTTTTCCTTTACCATGAGATACTTAAAATTATTGGAATATATTTTAAGTTTAAGTAATTCATTAAAAATGTTTCTACTATCTTTCATTGCATTGAATCATAAAATAGTTCAGTCATTCTTTGATAGCTTGTTTCATCAAGATGCCTCTAATTGCATCTAATATTTTTGCTTGGCAATACAATTATAAAGTTTGCAAGTGGTTTGGGGGAGATGCTTTTAGCTTTATATTTCTGCGTGAACAATTCAAGTTTCATAGTATACTTGCCATTTTCATTTTAATATCCTTCCCACTAAAACGCTCAACAGGAAAAAATAAACTTTACAAGATGGACACACTTAAGATGTGTCTATAGCTTTGTTAGCTTCTAGCTTTTATGGTAAAAGAACTGAGCACAAGGAGTGCTAAGACTTTTGTGAACTACTAACATTGCCAATAAAACTGAAATCAAAGTTTTATGAAGTATTCATATTTTTCCATTGACAATTTCTACCAAAGCCAGACCTGCTGTAAATGTAAATAAAGGAACCCATCCTCTTCAGGACAAGGCACAGTCCCTTTGCTTCTATTTAAGGGAAACTTATAGTATGCATACCTGACACTAATAATATTAATTTGTTACCTAAGTGTATAATGGTAAATTATTATTTGCTTTATGATGCAAAGTCATTTATTTGCAAAGAAAGCATATTAAAATAATTTTACCTAAAAATTTTTATGATGTTTTCAAAGAAGAATAGAAAAATTCAGATATAAATATTTCATATTTTCCTTTTCATTGGCAATATGGGAACCAAAAACATTAATGTAATAATTATTTATTATTCCATTCTCATTTCTTAAAAGTTATGTGTTGATTTTATCAGTCAGGCCTATCAGACGTGATTCAACAGTTTACTGAAGGTGCCCTTCTAGGTGAACTATTTAACTTTTGGGGAAGTCACTAAGGTTGGGATATGATTTGAGTGTGTCTCCAAAGGTCTACGTGCAAGATCTTGGTCTTCATGGTGACAGTGTTTAGGTCATGCAACTGTTAAGAGGCAGGACCTACTGAAAGGTGCCTAGGGCAGTGTTGCTCCTGGAGGGGATTAATGTAGTTCTCACAGAATTTAAAAACAACAAGGCTGGTCCCCAAATTACTCTTGCTTCCTGCCTCACCATGTGTCACCAACACCTACCATGATTGCATACACCAGGTGGTGATGTATCTAGAATTCCCTGACTAGAGACCAGACTGATAGGGCCACCCAATCTTGGATTTGCAGCCTACCAAACTGTGAGCTGAATAATTTTTTCTTTATAAAGTATCTCACCTCACATATTTTGTTATTCCAACAGAAAGAAACTAAGATAGAATTTAATCTTCCCACATTTAAATTGGAAAAAAAAATCTGTTAGAATTTTTATATGAATTAATAGCATTATATATATATAGATAGATAATGATGCATGTAGATACAGATATGTAAATATCTACATATCTATATATATTTTAAATGGTTTTAAATAGTATCAAATACATAAGAAATACCTAACAAGTTCTAACTCTTAAAAAAGTCATAACATGAAATAGGGATTATATAAATATTTGTTAAGTTAATACAATTATTATTATTACTATCCTTGTTTTATTACATCTTACCACACTACAGTGATATGATTATTTTTCATATCTACTTATTATTTTATGAATGCACAGTGCTCTTTTGCTTCCTTGTATTTTGCATCTTTGTTGCTTTTTTGACTATTTTTCCTGCTTTTTTTTTCTGTGTAGTTATTACTTGCTGTATAGCTAATAACTCATATCCAATGTTCTGTAGTCTATGGCTTTTCTTGACCAAAATCTCTGTGGTGTATTTTCTAACATGAGCTGTTAAAGTAACTAACACAGATGTTTTAAATGTCCTCTATTGGTGGTGACCCTCACTATCAGCTTACTGAGGCAATGGGTTATGGTTTGTTCATCTATCTTAAAGAACTCTAGAATGCTGTATTTTCATGAATAATAGATTATTTCATTATTTGTATTTGTTTTTGCAAATCAATAGTAACTTTGTCTAATGCACTCAGTATTCTAAATCTGTTCCTGTATCTAACAATTGTCTTAAAAGCATATTAGAGTTAATGAGATGCTGAGAGGAGAGCATTGTCTCTGACCCTACATCTCAAGCTTCATTTCATGGTATCTATACTATTTAATGGTATATGAGGAAGTAATTTGACTATCAGAGTAATAGAATATCAAGCTATTGTACATTGTACATTCCCCTGAAAGGAAAAGACACATTATATTCCACTTAGGACAATCAGGATGATTTTGTCACTTTGGAGAAATTATGAATGTTCTGGCATAAATATAATTTGAATAGCTCAAAGCACGATTTCTTTTCCGGTTGAAAATGCAGTACTATGATGACCTGTAGAAAATCCAACTGATATTCCTGAATTTTTTTTTTACTGTAAAAGCATAGATTTTGTAAAGTGGCTAAGTATATGCCTATGGTACATTTTTCAGAGTCAAAGAACAAATAAGTCCTTTAAAAGCTAAACAAGTACATAAAATATCACCAAACTGACAATCAATTGGTTCTAAATATAAATATTCTGAACACAGAAAAGTGTTTGTATTCCTGATGATCTCCAAAATTATATTTTCTTACTAAGTTTTCTTGTTGCTATTTCACTAATTATATCTCAGGCTCATTAAGTTATGATACTCTTGCCATTCATCTTGAGAATAGGAACTTTCAGATTATTCCTATTTACCTTCCATTATCAACTTTCTATTTATCACTTTTAGGTCGTGTTAAATGTCTACACCCATTTTGCCCTATCCTTATACAATGATGTGTTGATTAAGTAGCATATGTAATATTGTGACTTAGTGATTATGCATGTATTGGGACTCTGGTAAGACGGCAGAATGGTAAGCAGCAGAGAAACAGCCTGTCCAATATTTAGAATTTAGGTGCTGGAATATAGCAACAAGAGGAAGAGAGGAGGAGTAAAGTGGGTACCCAGCAAGGATCAGAAGAGAGAATTAGAGACAACGGGGTGAGAAAAGAGAGGGACCATAATGTGGAGGAAGGAGGGGCAAGTGGAGCTTTCTTCCTGAGCACCCAGCTGGTGGTGTGGGAGGGGCAGCTAGAACCTACAGAGGCACAGTAATTATTGGCAGCCTGAGGCCTCCACAGGTAAATGCACCAGTGCAACAAAGAAATGGATGCTGTGGACTGCAGGGGCTGGTGAGTTATTCAGGTTCAGATGCCACCCCCCCCAGAGAAAGTGATTAGCCAGTAGCCATTTTGGAAAGGGTCCAACAGAAGTCAGAATTCAGAGCAGGTGCAGGTTGTCTCCATCTAATGGCTCTAAGTGTCAGGGAAAAGCGTAACTGACTTGAAGGCAGCAGGAGGTTAGAGAACAAATTCCACCCAGCAAGAGTCACTTGGAGTTTTGCAGACAGAAAAACTAAGCGCCCAGCCTCACAACCAGAAACCAGAAGCAACCTGAACTTCGGTAGAACTAAAGGCCCAAGTTTACTGGGATTAACCACCACTACTATAATTCTACCACTGGCTTGCTGGTTGGATCTGGGCTCTATCCGCCCCCTCTGTCAACCAGTGACAGAAGAGTCATGAACAGAAGTGGACATTATTTTTCTGCCTTTCTTCTTTTCTTTGCTATTTACTTACTCTTTTTTCTATTTTTTCCCTCCTTTTGCTTTTTTTGTGTGTACTGGGGGTCAACCTCAGGACCTCACATGCCAGCAGGTGCCCATGCCACTGAGCTATCTCACTGGCCCTCCCTCCTTTTCTTGATTGTTCTTGTTTTTATACAAGTGAGAACATTGTTCTGGATTTTTTTTGTTCTGTTCTGTTCTTGTTTCTGTTTCTTCTTTCTTTCTTTCCCTTCTGTTTTCTTCACCAGTTCCCAAAGCTTGAATTGCCTTCCTTTGTCAAACAGCTTTGCTTCTAGTCTTTTTTTCTCTTCATCTATTTCTCTATTTATTCTCCAAATCCCTTTTAAAATCACCATATTGAGGGGATATTTACTGTAGAAAATTTCCTAATGTACACAATTTTAGATTTGGTTATATAACTGCAAATCCTGTTCATATGATTAAAGGTGGAAAATTAATAGCACAGTTTAGGGTGTGTTAGACGCTATTGTAGTTACTGATTGTACTACTTTACCCAAGGTGACATAATAGTTCTAATCACTTATTCTTCCTTGTATGCCAAGACAGAGATTGCCTGAAGGTCATAAACACTATAGCCCAGCGCCAAAAACCCAGGGGGCTGAGCCAATAGGCAGCAACTTTTCATCCCCAATAAATTGAAAAGGTAGGATCTTGCAACAGACTCAAAACACAAAACCTAGCTGCACCTGGAAGACATCTCTGAAAAGTAGTCATTTTCTAAGGGTTCTTGATAAAGATACTCACCATAAACAATTTACAAGCATCAACACATGAATTAAACAAAAAAATAGAAAATTAGAAGACACAGAAGCAAGATGCAACTTCCAGACTTCCAGTTGACCAGAGGCAAACCAGGGATGCAATGAGGTGGAACAATTCAAAAGTTACCAAACTGTATTCTTTGACAAAAACAGGAGAAGTAACAAAGCAGATGTATGAGGCTATAGAAAAAAATCAAATCAGAAATAATTCTTCAGGTAGTTTTGGAGATGAAACCCAACAGAATGAATCCACCAGTCAAGGCAAGTAATTAAAAAGAGGGGAAAGAATGGAAACCAACAACAGGAGAATAATATGACAAGGATAAGTCAATACATATCTGTTATAACTATCAATGAAAATTGTCTCAATTGACCAATCAAAAGAAACAGACTGGAAGAATAGATTAAGAAGCTGCATATAAAATACATATTTAACTCAAAAAAGAAATTCATAGACTGGGAGTCAAAGGATGGAAAACAATACTCCATATGACAAGAACCCAGATAAAAGCAGGGGTAGCTGTTTTACTTTCAGACAAAGTGGATAAAGCTGAGATTGATTAAGAGAGATAAAGAAGGTTACTACATCCTTGTAAAAACAAAAATCCAAGAGGAAGAGATAACAATCATAAATATATATGAGCCAAATACCTGTGCACCCAACTATATAAAACAAATATTAATGGGCATGAAAAATCAAATAAGCACCAATACTATTGTAAAGGGGAACCACAATACCCCACTGTCACAAATAGACAGTTCAATTACACAAAAAATTAACAATGAAATATCAGAACTGAACCAAACTTTTAAACAAATGAACTTAGTAGATGTCTGCACGGCATTCTGCCCCTCAAAGTCAGAATACACATTTTTCTCAGCTGCACATGGGATATTCTCTAAAAGAGACCACATACCAGCTCATGAAACATGCTTAAGTAAATGCAAAAGAATTGAACTTATCCCATGCATATTATCAGACCATAGTGCAATGAAACTGGAAATCAATAGTGGAAGAAACCACAAAAATAAACACATGCAAATTAAATAACACCCTCCTGAACAACCAAGGGGTCACAGATGAAATTAAAGAACAAATCAGTTTCTACATTTAAACAATGCCCATAAAATATACTGGAACTTATAGGATGTAATGAAAGCATTCCTATGAGAGAAATTTATAGGAGAAAATGCCCGTATCAGAAAAACAGAACGAGCTCAAATAACCTAATGTTGAACTTCAACCTTCTAGAAAAAGAAGAGTAAGTCAAGCCCAAAGCTCATATGAAGGAGGAAATCATAAAGATTGGAGCAGAAATTAATGCAATGGAGACTAAAAAAACAATACAAAGAATCATTGAATTGAAGAGTTGGTTCTTTGAAAGACTAAATAAAATTGACAAACACTTAGCCAACATTATGAAAAAAAAGGAAAGAAAAGAGTCAAATCCATGCAATTAGGAATGAAAAGTGTGAAATCACAACAGATCCTCCAGAAATCCAGAAGTTCATTAATACCTACTTTGAAAACCTGTATTCTAATAAAATGGAAAATACAGAAGAAATGGACAGATTCCTATATACATAGAAATACATATGAATTACCAAGTTGAATCAAGAAGATCTAAAGATTCTAAGTAAACTGATATCAGTCAATGAAATTGAAGATGTAATTAAAAACCAACCAACAAATCTAAGCCTGGGAAATTTAGATATCTAATGTCATTACTCCTCAAACTCTTTAATGAAATTGAAGGGAAACAATACTCCAGAACTCATTTATGGAAGCTAACATCACCCTGATACCAAAACCAGAGAAGAATCCAACCAAAAAAGAGATCTACAGGCCAGTCTCCCTAATAAACATAAACACAAAAGTCCTGTGAACAGAATGCAACAAATCATCAAGATAATACACCATGACCAAGTAGGATTCTTCACAGAGATGCAGGGATGGTTCAACATATGCAAATCAATAAATGTAATACACCATATTAACAGAGCTAAGGACAAAACCACATGTTCATCTCAATAGATGCAGACAAAAAAAACAAAACAAAAAAAACTTTTGACAAAGTCAGTAGCCATTCATGAAAAAATCCTACAGAAATTTGAAATCTCAACCTAATTAAAGCCATCTATGACAAACCAATAGGCAACATCATACTAACTGGTCAAAAATTGAAAGCTTTCACCTTAAAAGCAGGAAAAAGACAAGGATGTCTACTTGCACCACTCTTATTCAATATAGGCCTGGAAACACTAGCCAGAGCAATTAGACAAGAGAGAGGAATAAAAGAAATGAGGATAGGAAAGAAAAAAGTTAAAATATCATTATTTATGGATAACATGATACTGCACATGGAAGACCCCAAAAACTCCACCAAAAGACTTCTAAATTTAATAACCAAATTCAGTAACATAGCTGGATACAAACTCAACATTAAAAAATCAATAACATTTTGTACATAAATAACATTCTCACTAAGAGATAAATTAGGGAAACCTCACTTTTGACAACAGCATCCAAAACAATGAAATAGTTAAGAATCAACCTAATGAAGGAAGTAAAAGAACTTTACATTGAAAGAAGTACAGTAGTCTGAAATAGAAGATTGAAGAGAATATCAGAAAATGAAAAGATATCCCTTGTTCTTGGGTAGGAAGAAAAACATAGTGAAAATAGCCATGCTCCCAAAATTGTTATACAGATTTAATGCAATCCTAATCAAAATACTAATAACATACCTCAAAAAATTGGAGAAAACAGTCCTAAAATTCATTAGGAACCAGAAGAGATCTAGAATAGCAAAAGCAGTTCTGTGCAAAAAAGGCAAGGCAGGGGGCATCACAATCCCTGAACTGAAATTTTACTACAAAATTTCAATGATATAAACAGCATGGTAATGGCAAAAAAGTAGACCCAATGATCAATGGAACAGACTAGATGATGCAGAAATAATTCGAAACACACTCAGCCATCATTTTTTTTTATTTTGTGGGTACTGGGGTCGACCTCAGGACTTCACGTGCCAGCAGGCATCCGTGCCGCTGAGTGATATCACCAGCCCTTTTTTCGTAGGTGGGTACCTGGAGTTGAACTCAGGACCTCACGCTTGCTAGGCAGGCACTTATGCCGCTGAGATATCTCACTGGCCCTCAGCCATCTTATATTTGACAAAGGATTCAAACACCTTCATTGGAAAAAAGATAGCCTCTTTCAAAAGTAGTGCTGGAAAAACTGGCTTTACACATGACAAAAACTAAAACTAGACCCATATTTCTCACCATCCACTAAATTAAAATCAAAATGGATCAAAGATCTAAACATTAAAACAGAAGCACTAAATCTGCTGGAATAGAGAATTAGTAGAACTCTTGAAAACATTGGTATAAACAAAGACTTTGTGGAGAAAACCCCAGTCACCCAGGAAATATCACAACTAATAAACAACTGGGATCTCATCTTATTAAGAAGATTTTGCATGGCAAAAGAAACCACCAAAAGGGTGATGAGGAAACCCACATATTGAGAAAAATTTGCTAGGTGTTCCTCAGATAACAGACTAATATCTAGAATATATAAAGAACTAAAAAAATAATCAGACCTCTAAAATTTAAAGATCCAATCCTAAAATGGGCATCTGAAATGAACATACACTTCTCAGATGAAGAAATGCAAATGGCAAATAAATATATGAAAAATGTTCAACATCATTGGCCATTCGAGAGATGTAAATTAAAACAACACTGAGATTCCATCTCACCCCAGAAAGAATAGCTATTATCAAGAAGTCAACCAATAACAAATGCTGTCTGGGCTGTGGTGAAAAAGGATCCCTTCTCCACTGTTTAAGGGAAAGTAGACAGGTGCAACCATTGTGGGAATCAATCTAGATATTCCTCAAAAAAGTAGAACTAGAAATTCTGTATGACCCAGCTATTTCCCTTCTTGGTATCTTCCCCAAAGAATTAAAAGCATCGTACCACAGCGATATATGAATACCCATGTTTATCGCAGCTCAATCTGTAACAGTTAAATCTTGGAAACAGCCCAACTGCTCATCAACTGATGACTGGATAAAGAAGATATATTTTTATATAATGTAGTACTACTCTGCCATAAAAAAGGATAAACTTGAAACATTTCTAGGTAAATGGATGCACCTTTAGACCATATGTTTAAGTGAAATAAATTGGACATGCATGTTCAAATATCGCATGGTTTCTTTGGTGTGAGAAAGCAAAACTATAAATTAGGGCTAAAATACATAATAGATATTGTGAAATAGGAAGAAAACGTTCAAATGGGAAGGGGAAATAGAGAGGCAAGAGAAGGAAAGGAAGGAAAAGAAAAAAATGAGAATAGAAGGAAAAAATGGAAACAAAGCTTTTGCAAGGAGGAGAAGAGAGGTTAAAGGGAGAGGAGAGAAAGGTGGGGGGAAAGGAGAATCAAATCTATCATGTACAGGTACAAATTCCATATGATAAATGTTATCATTATGTATTTCTAAACTATACCATTCAAATTAATTTTAAAATAGTATTGATTTTTGTTTTGATTTGTAGAAAATTTCAAATTGGTATTTTTCTAGAACTATGTAAGCTTAGTATGGCTTTTATTTTTTCCTAATGCTTTATCTAACAAAATAGATGATACTGCTTTTGTTTCAGATACCTCACTGCCATAGCCTTCTCCATTCATCTTCAATATGGATCAAGCCAAACTCTTGTCAGCTTGGTTCTTCAATTCTCTACTTCCAGAATTAATTTTATTGCTTCCTACATCTGATGTTCCACTGCTTTCTTTTCTTTTGAATTTTGGATGATTTATTCTCACACAACTTCTGAAAAATGTGTACCATAGGTACATTTGCTAAGTCACCTCCTTTTTTTTTTTTGTGGGTACCAGGGGGTCGAACTCAGGACCTCACGCGCCAACAGGCACCCGTGCCGCTGAGCAATATCACCGGCCCCTTTTTCGTATGTGGGATCCGGGAGTCAAACTTGGACCCTCGCGCTTGCAAGGCAGGCGCTTATGCCGCTGAGCCATCTCACCGGCCCTTTTTTTTCTTTTTGAGACAGGGTCTCACTATGCAGTTCAGGCTGGCCTTGAGCTCTTTTTGTAGCCTAGGATGGTCTCAAACTTGCAATGATCCTCCTGCCTCAGCCTCCCAAGGGCTGGGATTACAGGCTTGCACCACCATGCCCAGCTAAACTCCTACTTTGAGAAGTTTTCATACTTTAGCATTTCTGAATGAATTCAGAGTTCACATTAGAAATTCATCTTTAGAAGACAGACTCATCTTTCAGACTTTATTAAGTTTTTGTTATATTACTTGCAATCCCCTTCAAACTCAATGAGACATTTCCAACATTTTTTGGACTTTTCATGCAGCCTAAGATGGATCTCCTTATATCATGTTTGAATTTCTGAACAGTGAATCTTCTCTAAAACTCTACTTCCAATAATGAAATAGTATTTAACCATGTTTATGAGATTATTTCAGTAAATAAATACTCCAATGAAAATTAAACTCTGCCTAACATCATATATTTTAATTGACTTGTTAATTACCTTTGTCTCTGTCTCTATTCCCCAGCCCCCTTTCACTCTTATTGTCTTTGTGTTAGCTCTCTTTGAGATATGTGAGAGTCTTATATTAAAAAAGGGAGTGCAAAAATGAAATATATTTAAATGTGAATAATAATGAAATTTAGTATTTGCAAACCATACTGTTAGTCACCTTTCTACCACTGTAGTAAATATCTACAATAATTAACTTATAAAAATAAAAGGTTTATTTTGGTTCATGGTTTCACAGATTCCTGTCCATGGTTGATTGTTTGCACTGCTTTTAGGCCTGTGGTGCAGCAGCACAAAATGATGGAAGCTCATGGTGGAGTAAAACTGCTCACCTCCTGGATCAGGAGCCAAAGAGAGAAAGAGAGAAATAACAGGCTCCCCTGGTCTCCTCCAAGAGTATAACTTCTTTGACCTGAAGTCCTCCCATTGTGTCTCCCATCCAGAAAGCTCCACTGTCTTCCAAAGGCACCACTGTAGGGAGTAAGCCTTGACCACACTGGCCTGTGCAGGACATGCCAGATCAAAACTATAGCACACAACTTGCCCAATCAAAATTTCTGTCATATATTCAGATATAATTTCCACTAATTTATTCAAAACAGCATAGGAGGAAATCACAGGAGTTTTACATTATCTTAGCTACTAAATTGTAACTGCTACTTTCCTCCTTCTATTCCTCAGCTCGGTGATTACTATCTCCTTTTCATACCAACATCAAAACTGGAAATTCACTGTGTATACTCAGCAGTGATTATACAAAAGATGTGTGTTTTGATTCAAGTTATTTTTATTATGTCCCCTTCTTCAGACATAGGCTGATTTTCTTGAACTAGGACTTATGAAAGTCTATGATTAATAAATGGCTTTATACTTAGAATAGCTGGAGAAGTGTGCAATTATATCATCTAATATTTCATATAAAATAGGAAATTTATCCAGAGACTAGAATTTAAAGCTATCGAGCCCCAAATTTTCTTTTTGCTTCCTCCAGTAAAATAGACTGCCACTAAGTAGTACTCATAAACTTTCCTCATAAATTAAATGAAGGACCCCAAAGAGGTAAGAAAATGGAGATTTTTTCATATATTGGAAAATTCATCAAGTCTCAACTTATAAAACACAAGATCAATAAAGAGCAAACACATCATCATTTTCCCTAAGGTATTATGTCATATTCTTAAAATGTTGAGTTTAAAGTTCTGCAAGTAATTTCAAACTTTTAATGTGATATTTTTCTTTACCTATGGTAATTTATTCCAGATATTTCTATCTCATCTCATCAGCAACTCACAATTGATTTAGACCGGAAATGCCTTTCTAGATATATCTCTTTTGATTTTAATGTCTATCAATAGACTTTTCATAAGGCAAATTTCTGTTGAGAAGGGAAATACACATGATAACAGGCTGCTAATCTAGCTAAATTTGAAGTTGCTCAAAACAGAATCACAATGACAACTAATTTTTTAATTGCACCTGAAAGATTCTATTTATTTTCCCCTTGGGTACAGCTCATAATTGGTTCAACATTTTTAATATGCTCTGAATTTTCTTTATTTTTTTTACCTTGAAATTCCTCATAACTGTAAAATTAGTTCCTTATCTGAAAGGTTATATTTTTCTCAAACGTTTAGCATCAAATTTCTTTTGAGAGCATGTGTTTTTAAAAATAAGAAATCTATCTGGCACTTTAGAATGAGCCTTGAATTTTTAAAATGTTTAGCCTACAATGTTCCTTCCTATTCACTCATATGTCAGTAAGAATCATAATTTTATTTCTTATATTGATTTTATTTCTTTTTGAGTTTCCTTTTGGCTGTAACCAGGGCTTGAGTTTTTATTTTAACATTATGTTGCCTAGATTTTTTTCTCAACCATGTATTCTCTTGTGATTAATTTACTCTGTATTATATTTGAATATCTCTTCTCATGTGCCTGACTGATGGATTTTGTATAGGATCTTTTGTTGAAAAAAAAAACTAAGTTTATTATGAAGCTTGAAATTTAATTAAATATGTGAATTGTTTCAAGGGCAATAGCAGCATGGCATACCCAAGCAGATTTCCCTGTTATATTTCTATTTTTCTTTCTTTAGGCGGTTGGTGGTCAAAATGACTAAGAAAGATGCAAATAATTCTACAAGCTTCAAAGCACTCAAAAATATTGTTTTCATTTAAAAAAGAAATAATACAGAATTTGGCACATTTGCCCAGTTGTGTTAGAAGATGATTTTGTTATCCATTTAATAATTCTCACTTTTATTTCTAAAAATTAGGAAAACAACTTCATAATTAACTGATGACAAATAATGCCTCCAGTTCACCAAATAAAAATGAATGTTTGTATGGGAAACTTTGCAAAACCCAACGCTTTCTGTTCTTATGCAAGTGTGTGAATGTAAGTATATTTTTCCCTTTTGTTACAGAGCAATTCTTAACTACATGTCCTTCCTCACCTCTTACTGCCACCCCGCATATTTATAAATACTATCCCTCTGAGTAGCATGGCCGAGTCACTACTGTAGAAAACCATGGAAGTAATTCATATCACTCAAGATTATGAATAGCTTTTAGGTGCAGCTAAATGATACTATGGTAGAAAATAATCATCAAATGTGTTTGAGGTATCAGCACATTGATTAAGGGACTATCAAAACATCAAGTTATAGGCCAGCTCTAGAACCACTAAAGCAGTAAAGTCTGAGACATCAGTTCAGATGAAAACAATGTGTTAATTAATGGGGATTCTTTTTAGTAGTACTGGATTCTTATCTACTAATCGTAGTGTCATTGGAACTACATTAAGGTACCATAGGTACAAACTACAGTTTTAATAGATATCTAGTTTGGGAATGAATATGAATGATCTATCTCTCTGTTTTCTATTGACCAAGGGAAGCTCTGCATATTTAGTTGTAATATCTTCCAGAACCTAATCAAATTGGTCCTTGAAGTATAAAGAATCAAAATATTGTGGGTTTTTCTTGGGGGAGTTGTTTTTTAATTTTTATTAGTATGTGTTTGCAGTACATAATGATTACATTCACTGCAGGGCCTTGGTACATGTACATAACACATTTCAATTCCCTTCATTTCCACTCTTTCTTCCACCTCTCTTTTATTTTTCTAGCATCAGGCTCATTTTATCTTATAAGACCTTATAAAGTTTATTGTCAGATACACATTAAAAACTAGACTAATAGACCAAAGAACATGTAAAACATGTAAGACATTTATACTAAGTCAAGGCACATTTTTAGATACATTGTCCACATTAAATTACAATACCTTTTCTTCTTTCACTTTTTTCCTATTATCTGTCTCTTATTTCTTATTTTGATATATATTATATATTTGATATATATTATGATATATATTACATTATGACATATCATAAATATTATATTATGATACATATAGTACATATATATATTATGGCTTGTGTTCTAGATGTTCCCCCCAAAGCCTCATGTGGTCATAGGTGGAGATTTTTCAGAGGTGGCTGGCTCTAGATTGTGTGATTAATTCATGGTGCTATGCTAGGATTAAGGGTGTATGATTACTAAATACATCCACTGACTCTTTTGGCACAACCCTAATCCTGGTAGCCAAGATAGACTATAAAAGGGGCAGGAAACAGCTGCCAAGGCCTCTTGTTTGCTTTGCTATTTTCTGTCCACCATGACCTGTGTCTCTTCTGTGATGCCACTCTGCCTTGGAGCCTGCCATTATGGGCTGAAACCTCTACAAACTGTGAACTAAATAAAACTTTCCTCCTTTAACTTTGGGTGTTGGGTGTTTTATCTCAGAGAGAGTTGTGTATTTTATTTTATAAGATATATATATATATTTTTCACATAAGAGAAATTGTGTGATATTTAAGTGTGTGTCTGAGTTACATCACTTAGCATTATGCTGTCAAAATGCATCCATTTTCCTACAAATTATTCATGTATATCCTTTTCTATGGTAGAGCAGTACTCCATTGAGTATAAATAGCACACTTTTAACCAATTCATCTGATGCTGACATATAAGCTATTTCTAAGGTTTAGCAATAATGAATTGCACTGCTATAAACATGATGTGCATATATCACTGTGGTATGATGTCTTTAATTCTTTTTGGGAAAATAGCTAGAAGGAGAATAGCTGGATCAAATGGAATTTCTACTTTTAGTTTTTTGAGGAATATCCATACTGATTTCTGGCATTCTAGGTATCTTTTGGTTCCAAATTAATTTTAGATTTGCTTTCTCTAGTTATGTAAGGAATGTTATTGGTATTTTGATTGGGATTGCCATAAATCTACATAGGAGTTCTGAAAGTATGGCCATTTTGGCTATATTTGTTCTGCCTATACAGGAACATTAGATATCTTTCTACTCCCTGATATCCTCTTCAATCTCCTTTCTCACAGAACTTTGTTTTTGCTTAGTTTTTGCTTAGTTTTAAAGGTCTTTCACTTTCTTGATTATATTAATTCCTAAGTGTTTCATTTTTCTTGATACTATTGTCAAGGATATTGCTTCACTAATTTCCCTCTCAGTGAATTTGTTATTTTTGTACAAGAACACTACTGGGTTTTGAGCATTCATTTTATATCCTGCTACTCTGCAAAATTTGGATGTTAGTTCTAGGAGTCTTTTTGTGGACTTTTTGGTGTGGTCTATGTAGAGGACCATGTCATAAGCAAATAATGATAACATCTTCCTTCCCTATCCATACCTCTTTTATTTCTTGATCTTGTCTTATTACTGTAGTTAATGTTTCAAGAACTATGTTAAACAGAAGAAGTGATATACATCTTTGTCTCATTCTTGGTTTTAGAAGGAAAGATTTCAATTTCTCTCCATTTAGTATGATGTTGTCCATTGTTTTGTCATAGATGGCATTTATCAGGTTGAGATAAAGACCTCCTATTCCTATTTTTCTTACTGTTTTTATCATGAGTGGATGTTGAATTTTGTCAAATGCTTTTTATGCATCTATTAAGATGATTGTGTGATTTAATCCTTGCTTCTCTTTCTGTGGTGTATTTCATTTGTTGATTTGCATAGCTTGAACGATCTATCCATCCCTGCAGTGAATCTTACTTGGTCATGATGTATGATCTTTTTGATGATTTGCTGCACTCCGTTCACCAGTATTTTATTGAGGATTTCAGTATCTATGTTCCTTACAGGAATTGACCTGTAGTTCTTTTTTTTTTTTTTTTAATGGGGGAAGTCCTTTTCTTGTTTTGGAATCAGGGTAACATTTGTTTCCAGCTATCACTTTGGGAATACTGTTTGCCTTTCTTTTCCTTTAAGTTTGAGGAGTACTGGCACTAGATCTCTAAAGTTTTTAAAGAATTTGTCAATGAATCCATCAGGAACTGGTGGCCTTTTCTTACTTGATAGTTTGTTTTTCCTTCTTCTTCAACTTTACTGATATTTGCTTATTTAGGATTTTTGTATCCTTTTGGTTCTGCTTTGGTATTTCATAAGTATCTAGAAATTTATGAATTTCATCTGAATTTCCCCATTTTATTATAGTACAGTTTCCCTATTACTTAGCGATAATCTAGATTTCAGCAGAATCTGTTGTGATTTCATCTTTTTCATTTCTAATATTCCAATTATTCTTATATTACTCTTCTTTGCATCATCTAGCCAAACTGGGCAGAGTTTTTATTTTTCTCTTGCTGTCCTTAAGGTGTCTTTGAACAATTGGTTTTTGAAGGCCTCATTGTCTTCTAGTTCTGAAATTTTGTCCTCACATTGATCTGTCCTGCTGCCCATACTTTCAATAAAATTTTTAATTTCCTGGATTTCTGACTGAAACATTTTCATGCTCTGATTTTTTGGTAAAGTGGTCATTCAGGTTTTGTATCATTTTTTTTCAATTCATCTAGCTTTCTATTAATGTCTTCTAAAAGCTCTTGCATCTTTTTAGTTATTACTTCCATTTTATGTTTAGTTATATCTTCTCTAATTTTGCTGAGTATCCTTTGATCTGTTTTCTTAATTCCTATGCTTTTGAGTAATTCAGCTGTGTACCTTACACTATTTTGCCCCTTGCTAACCCCTCCCTTCAGGGAAATGGGGTGTTTTGGGAGGTGTTTTCCTTTTCATCCCATCTTTCTATTGTATCTGTTTGTTTGTTTGTTTGTTTTGTGCTGAGGTTTGTGGATGCTTATAGTCTAAAGACTTTGTTGCTAGACTAGAGATCTCTTTAGTTGCTTTTCAGTGGTGTACATTGTGCATGGCTAAGTATAATGCTTTGACAAAGCCCCAAGATTCAGCCACCTTAGTTATGCTGGGGAAGGATGATGCAGGGTATTTAGCCCAGCAACCAAGTTCTCTGGGAATATACTCCAGTAATATTAATGTCACAAAGGCAATCTCAGTTTAGCTTACAAAGAAATAGTGACAATTTTGTGACCCTGTTAATATCAAGTGAAACAGCTAAAGTACTATTCCCTGAGACAAATTAGATATTAACATACCATAAGAAAGAGTTATGCACCAGTCTTATTTTTAGAGAAGAAACCATGGTGTAAATATTAAGGCAACATAAATATTGACTTATAGCTATTATGTAGTAAATGTAACAGCTATAGCTCTTCTGATGGTAAAAAATAATTTAACAGTAATTTTACAGAGATAAATATCATAAAATAGCATGGATTTATGATTATATTGTCAAAGATTTAGAATTAGGAATGGAGAGATGCAAAAGGAAAACTTCAAAACCTTAAATTCTATGATATGAGAGGAAGGAGGGAACAGTGGTACAAGGATTTTACTGGGGAACAGAAGGATGTCTGTAGAATTGGGTAAAGGTAGGACTAAATACTGGCAAGAAATAGAAGGTAAAAAAGGGAGAAAAAAAGGAAATTATAAAAAGAATAAAAATTTTTTTAAAAGTAGTTAATGGGAGAAAATTTAAAATGGAGAAGAGGAAAAAACAGATAAATAGAAGAAAAATAGATTAGAAGCAAACCTGAAGAACAAAGGAAAATTACCGAAGCTTCAGGAAACTGGTTAAGAAGACAGAGGGAAGGAAAGAAAGAAAAAAAAAGAAGAACAAAACAAATAAAACAATATTCACACTCACATAAACCAAAAAACAAAAGGAAAAGAAGAAAAGAAAAAGAAATGTCTCTGTAATATCTAGCGTGTGGTTATCTTCTGGTGTCTAGAGTTTTGTGGCAATGTCTAATTAAAGGCATAACTCTGCTTTCAGTGGTAGACAAAGGAGGCAGCCCGGAACTGTGCTGGGTAATCACCAGCAGTAGTGTTAGGGCAGTGTGACAGTTCTGAGAATTTGAAATCCATGGAAATGCAGGCTAAACCTGGTCTCTGATTGTGGGGAGGGGGCCTGATTCATTTAGGTTATAACTCTGTGGTTGTCTCTTGCCAGTTTAACCATGTCTTTCTGACCATGAATATCTCTCATGGTCGTCCCTCACTCTGTCACTGTCAGAGCTTAACATGGGGAGACCTGAGATGAAGACACTCATGGCTGCTCTGAGACCCAAGTTCAGTTGGCCTCTCCCTAGCATAGTGTCTGACCAAGCACTCTCTCCAGAGGATACGGCAGATGGTTGGACTGCAGTCACTCACCAGCTGTTGTAGCTCACAGCATCCACTGATGTGTTCCACTGGTGCATTTCTCCCTGAAGGTCTCTGGAGTTGCCCACTTTCACTGTGTCTCTGTAGATTCCATCTTCCTGTCTCACGAGGCATGAGCTGGACGCTGGAGAGAAAATGCAGATTGCCCCTTCCTTTTTCAGCACTGTGGTCTGACTCTTCGATTTCTCTGTAGGCTCCAATTTTCCCTCAGATTCTTGTTAGGTACACAGGATTCACCTTCCTCCTTCTTTTCTTCCCCAAATTGTTATTTTCAGTGTCTGGATTTCAAATCTTGAGAAGGCTAATTTGTTGCTGCTTATAATGCTGCCATATTCCTGGAAGTCTATTTGTCTTTCTTTTCTAGAACCACCAATGCAAAATATCCCTGGACCTTAATATATGTTTTATAAAATACACTTCCTCTTCATTTAAACATATCAACACAAAGCTATACTTAACTCCTCCTCACATAGAGTACACATCTATACCTGTAATAACATGAAAGTTAATTGAATTTTCTGCATTTATTCTGGAGGAAAAAGAACACAAGCTATTCAGTGAACCATGGCAATATGTTTTTTGGGTTGCTGTGTGTATGAGGATATTATCAGCTATTAAGATCCCTCTACTTTGATCAGGTAAATTTGAGATATTTAATTACCATATGCTTGTGATTTGCCAGTACTGGTAGTTGTACCTTCTATACCAGACAAAGGAAAAAGTCAGGGCAATTTCATTAGCCCTCAGTAAAGAAACAATTTTTAAAAAGTAAACTGAAAATTAAAAGTAAATTTAAAACTGTACACAAATTCACAAGATGAGATATTGTGCAATGGAAAATGTTCACAATGAACTATTGTGATGCTTTCATGCAGCAATGTTTTTAGATAGTAATTATTTGATGTCTCTGTTTCATTTTAATTTTTGACAATATCTTGTGATACTTAAAATATAAAAATACTAAAATAACATTCCTGTTTGGTAATAATGGAAAACATTTGTAGCTATGGCAGCACACCAAAGAAAGTGTGACTTTAGAGGAAAAATATTTTGGGTCTCCAAGTCTTGAAGTGTGGAATTCTTTTTATAATAGGTTTCATTCATTTACCTGTCAAAAGTCAGTTGGAGTTAAGTTCTGAAAGGAACATGATACTGCATGGAGCCATTCTTTTAGAGATAGCTATTAAATATTTAACAGGATATGAAATCTGCCATTGCAATAGGAGTTTCACAGCAAGATTAATCTGAGGTGAGAGTACAATGTGCCTGAACATAGTTCTTCAATAATGCAAAACTTTATTGTATTCTGATAGAAAATCATCCTGCTTGATTAGGTTTGCAAAGCAAGAGCTAATAGGCTGTTCTGTTGTTTGGTTAAATTGAATGTACTTCCATTCAAAGCTAACTTTTCTGAGTTTTAGAAAGTCACTATTTGAATATGCTCAGGTCCATTTCTTTTAATCAACTTTGAGGCTGGTCAGTGGTATATTTATCAACAACAGAACTTTTATGTAGCATGACCCTTGGGGACCTAAGATCACACACATGAAAAATACTGTGGAAGACAGAATTAAGAAAATATATTGACTTCATTTTTTTCTAAACAATTACTGATATCCAGAATTTTCAAGTAATCACTTGAATATATTTTTCTTTTTCTTTTTCTCTTTGGTTTTTATTATTATTTTTTTTCTGGGATCAAATCCAGGGCTATATACATATTGGCAAACACTCTACAACATCCCCAGCCCTTGACAAAGTTATTTCTGTATAATGACTTAGTAAGCCATTCTCATTCTAAAGTTACCAAATACAAACATTTGATTAGGGAGTTGGCATTGTAGACAGAAAAGATGTCATCAGCAGAGGAAAAATAAATCAACCACTGAATCTTTATCTTTTGGTCAAAGAGTAAGCTCCTAAATGTCTTCTTAAAAATGCTAGGTATTTTATTATCATTTTTATGTATTCTTGAATTCTATGAAGTCTAGGTCTTATTATGTCTTGAACTTTGAGACTTCTCCTTGACCAGCATCATTCATTTAGAAGGTGTGACAGGTAATCATGACTGTCAATTGAACTGAATTAAAAGACTTTTAGTAGATTAGTAAATTACACTTCTGGGTATGTCTATGCAGGTATTTCCAGAGATGACTGTCATCAGCCCAGCAAATTGAGGGAGGAAGATCCACCTTTTTGTGGGTGGCACCATTCATTAGGCTTGTAGGCCAGGTGGAAAGAAAAGGGAAATTGAGGAAGTTGGCCTGCATTCGAAAAGCTCTATGTCTTTTGTTACTGCCATCACCTATGCATATCAGACTCCAGTTTCTTCAGCCATTCCTCTCTAGGAGCTTCTCAGTCTTCAGCCTCAGCCTGGTGCTTGGTCTTTAATACCATTTCTTCTGCAACATCCAGCTTCTTGGATTCAACAGTAACTGGATCCCCTGTCTCACCAGAATGCAGAAGCTGCTACTGACCACACTCCTAAATATGAGTTAGCCCCTATGGTCCAATCCTCTTCCAAAAGCCCAAGCTATGAGTGTGTGAATGCTTTGGGGGACATTTTTTATATAAACCACAGCAAAATGGGAAGGAGATTTGAGGATGAGGGGAGAGGGAAGGGCTAGAAATGGCAGTGGAGGTGAAAATAGGATGCAATATGCATATTTACCATTTTCCCCAAGAGGAATATAATCATTATATATTACAAACATATACCATTAAAAAATGAATTTAGAGAAAAGAAAAAAGAGAAGAGTAGGAAATAAAAATTAAGTTGATTTGTTAAGGAATTCAAAGCAACATGAGGAAATTTGAGGGGAAGATTGGAATGTGTGTTACCGTGTTTGTAATGGTGGTTTCATGAAGTTATGTGTATGGCAAAGGTATAATTATATACTTGAAATACATGAAACCTATTGTATGCCTATTACAGTCCCAGAAAACTTACAAAAAATGACGTTCTCAGTTACAAATTTTTGTGAGGTTAGCTTTACTTCACATACACCTCAACAGAAAAGTATAACAAATTGAATATAGATGCATATATAAGAAAACACATTTTCTAGTAAACTAGAAAATTTAAATAGATTTTTAAAACTATAAAGTGTCACTCCTGTCACTAAGTTTTATGCTTTGGGAAATATGATTATTTTTCCTGTATAAAATACAGTAAGTTAAAATAATGTTCTGTACTTTTAATATTATTATTAAGTTATAATTATTTGAACAGTTTAATTACTAATATGTTACGATTACAGTACTTTAATAGAACTTCCCTCTAACACAAATGTCCCACTGACTCTACCAAGATTTCTGTCCCTGACCATAGTTAATTCTGAGGCTCACTTGTTAAATTATTATTGTAATATGGGCATATATTTGGAATCTATGAAATTGTTGAGGGAACAAATATTTACTTTTCATATTTCTTCATCACAGGTTGTGGGGTTGGGGAAGGATACTAGAAATGAAGTGTTGCCCTTATTTCAAAAGCTTACACATGATTCATTTTATCTATGTGAGACCACATTTCTCCAACAGGATAGAGAAAATGAACAGCATGCATCTTATGAAATATTAATACAATTAAAATTAGTGGATTAGTGTGGAATGTCAGATAGTAAGAATTAAGTCCTAATTGACCTTGTCTGTGAGCACTAAGGAGAAAGTTGGCATGCAAGCATGCTGACATGTTGGAGGTACTAGGGAAAAGTTAACACAGCTGAGATTCTATTGTTTACCCTGACATATACCATAAATGGTGGGAGGCAGATGAATCTTGTGATACTCTATTTGCTTGTTCCTGTGTCTGAGTGAATAAAGGCAGGGTGAGCCAGTCACTTTGGGCTCTACTTCAAAGGGAGACATGAGCACCCTGGTCCCCACATTCTAACCTAATCCTATGTCTCTTTGTTTTTCATCCTTCTTTGTCCCCCAGTCAGGTACAAAGCTTGTAGACTGACTCCTACAGATTTGTATAAGGCTGATTATTTGGGGGGATATAAATGACATTTGAGGGAAAAAATCGGGTAAAACTAAAATATTTTGATAATAAAACTGTCATGTCTATGTGTGACAGTTCTCAAGAGGAAAATGGCTGAAAGATGATCCAGAAGCCAAGCTTAAATCCTTAATATCTCTGCATGTGTGCACAGAGTAGTGCATGAACCTACACATTTAGCAAGTTGGTAAAAGTGATTCCATGGACATTAACACCCCTGATGGAAGTCATGGTTTTGTCAAGCGCATTATGTGCCTTATCCATAAGAAATCGAGGAAGAATAAAAGATATCAACAGTAAAACAAGAAGTAATTAAGCTGAGTGGATATCCACTAAACTGGCAGAAGAAAATGGTGAACAATTTGAGCATGAGAATAATGTAGAAGACCATAAATTTGACGTTTTGATGGAAAATATAGATAGTGAGTCATTCTTAGAGGAATAAATAAAAGGAGAAACACAAGATGGTCAGTTTAATCATGAGTGTTGATACAAAAACTTTGAAATAAACTGAAAGTTTATAAATAGAAATGGAAATCATCTATAAAATCTCCACCCAAAAGCAGTTACAAATAATATGCTGATAGAGTCCCTTTAGTATTTCTACAGTTCTTAATGGAACCAGGGTTTTAGGTCAACTGATTCAGTCTCTTTAACAGTTCCTTGCCATAGAAAGGACATTGCAAGTATACAAAAAATTCAAGTATCATACCCACTAGATATGACATGTCCTGGGTTGGATATTAAATTGAGCTCATTAATATCCAACCCAATAATTCATCTTGATTATTTTGTTGATGTCAATTAATATAGTGTGGAATTTGAAGATAAAAGAGAAAGCACTACTCATTCCACCGTCTATTAAGTAATAAATGACAATAATGTGGTATGTTTTTAGCTTTCTCTGGTTTAATTTTCTAAGCTATTATTTCTAACTTGGTATTTTGTAAGTTTAGGCTTAAAAACTTTCACGGTACAGAGAATTTTTGTGTATACTTAACCTAAATTCTTCTAATATTAATGTCTTACATAATCATTGTATAATAATCAAAACTAAGAGCTAATGCTGGTCTGATGCTTTAACACAACTAAAGATACCATGCAGATGTTATCAGATTTTCCATTTATGATTACTGTGTTATACTTCCAGTGTTTTATCTTCCATAAACTCTGCCTGGTTTTCATTTTCCTGAATCTATTCAGTCTGTAGCATTTTTCTGTTTTTCTGTAACTGTTTGGGATTTTTTCTCTTCTTTCTTTCTTCCTTCCTTCCTTTCTTTCCCTTTTCTCCTTTCAATATATATATATTTATATATTATAAAATATATATATTCATATATATTTATATATTTATTTATTTATTTATTTATATCATATAGGTACATATATGTAAGTATTTCTGTGTGTATGTGAAAAGGAGAATAAAAATTGACCAGTACATCATTAAACTAAATCAGTGCCTTTTACAGGCAAGTAAGGAAAATCTCACCAAAATTGTGTATAGAGGATTCAAACAAAGCTTACTATCAGCTTTTTCATAGGTTACAGTTTTTTCAAAGCTTCTCTAAATCTCCAATCACACCTCCTTTTCCCTAAAATCCTCCTTCTGCTTCCACAAATATTTTCTCAAACCATCTCACCAACAGCCCTCCACTGCAGTTGTAAAAATAATAGGAATAAAGTTCCATCTCTTCTGTTTCTTTCATTCACTGATCTCATTTTACTCATTTTCTTCTTTCAGATATACTCTCTTTTACCTTTCTTTCTCTTTTCTCATCCTCCATATCTTGCCAATGGTAATATATCACAATCTTCAAGGGACATTTAACAAAAGGGTGATAGTTATTAAAATAAGCTTTAACATACAAGACTGATGTGTGGTTGAGTCTGTAGATGATGATAAACCCAACAGGGATTTTCTCCTTACAACTCAGTGCTGGCTCTGATCTTATTATTACACTGAATAGTTTAAAGAGATGTTAAAATACCAGAATGCAGCCAAACATATCATACCACTTGGAAGCATACACTAGCCCAGTGCTAAGGAACCTAAGGCACATGTGCCACAATATGCTGCTTGTATCTTCAAAAGGTCTAAAAGGTTTACACTAGTCAAAGAATTCTTGATACTGTGGCATAGGTTTTTCACTCCAATTAATCATTAATGCTCAACACACACATGCACAAAAATCATGAGAAAACAAGGCAAAAATATGCTTTTAGAATTCCTTAACTCCACAAATGCTGATCCCATGGGTGCTTATGAGGAGGATATAAAAACTAAGTGCTTGAAATATATGAAGGGATAAAAGTAACAAAAAAGAAAATAACCTACTGGATGTTCTGCAAGCTTGAAGAGGATGTAACTAAACAAATAAGGGACGAATTGATAAAATTATCAGTAAATTTAAAGAAGATACAAACAAAAAGTTGTATGAACTAACCAAGATGATGCAAGACATAAATTATTATTTTGATAAAGAGCACCAAGATAATACAAGACATAAACTATTATTTTAGTAAAGAGCACCAAGATGATAGAAGACATGAATTACAATTTTAGTAAAGAGCATCTTAAAACACTTATGATCAAAAAGCCATTACTACAAAAAGTACTCAGAGAAATCTTAGAGACGGTGAGGTCCACAACACTAGTTAGCCTAACAGAATGAATACAGTAAAGCAGAGTGAAGAGTTAAGCAAAAGAGGAACATGAAGGAATCAATAACAGAAAAACAATGCAATAACAGGAATCAGTAAACACCTATTATTATTCTCAATGTAAATGATCATAATGCCCCAATCAAAAGACACAGACTGGCAAATTGAGTCACAAAACAAAACCCAACTTTGTTTGTGTGCAACTTTATGATGCACACAAGAGACACACCTAATCCTAAAGAAAAATATAATCTGAGAATTAAAGGATGGAAAATGATACTTCATGCAAATGGAGTCCTAAAGAAAATAGGATAATTATTTATTTTATCTTTATATCAAGTGGAAAGCCAAAAATTATTAGAATAAAGAAAGTCACAATATGATGGTAAAGAGAGCAATTCAACAGACATATGACAATTGTAAATATATATATGCGCTGAATATTGGTGCTTCCATTTTCATAAAACAAATACTACTGGACATAAAAGATCAGATAAAAATCAACACAATCATACTAGGGGACTTTAATACTCCACTATCACTAATACATAGGTCAACTAGACAAAATACTGTAAAGGAAATATCAGAGTTAAACCATAGCTTAGAACAAATGTACTTAATACATAGCTACAGAGTGTTTCACCCAACAAAAACAGAATACATATATCTCTCAGCAGCACATGGAACCTTCTCCTAATAGACTACATCTTAGGCCAGAAAACATACTTAAATAAATACAAATGAATCAAAATAATCTCATGCATATTATCACATCATCATGCAATGAAACTATAAATGAATGGCAAAGATATCACAGAGATTATCTAAACACATGGAGATTACATAATACACTCTTGGATAATCGATGGGTCACAGAAAAATTCAAGAAAGAAATTAAAAATCTCCCAGAATAAAATGATAATGGCAGCACAATGTAACAAAACCTATATGACACAATGAAAGCAGCCCTGAGAGGGAAGCTTATAGCTGCAAATGCACACATTAGAAAACAGAGTGAGGGGCCGGTGAGATGGCTCAGCGGCGTAAGTGCCTGCCTGGCAAGCGCGAGGGCCCGAGTTCGACTCCCGGAACCCACATACGAAAAAGGGGCTGGTGATATCGCTCAGCGGCTCGGGCGCCTGCTGGCGCACGAGGTCCTGAGGTCGACCCCTGGTACCCACACACACAAAAAAAAAGAAAACAGAGTGAGCCCAAATATATAACCTAACGATGCCCCTGAATGTCCTAGGAAAATAAGAGTTAGCCAAATCCAAATTGGTACAAGGAAAAAAATTATAAAATCAGAGCAAAAATTAGTAAAATTGAGACTAAGAAAAAATACAAAGAATCAATGAACCACAGAGCTGGTTCTATGATAGGTTAAACAATATAATCAAATTCTTAGCCAAAATTATAAGAAAGAAGAAAAGACCCACACCAATACAATTAGAAATGAAAAAAGTTAAATCACAATGAACACCTCTGAAATCCAGAGATTATAATTAATTTCTTTGAAAACCTATATTCCAATAAATAGGAGAACCTAGTAGAAGTGGGCAGATTTTTAGACACATAGGAATTACCAAAACTGAGTGAAGATGATATAAACACTCTGAACAGTTCCATAATAGGCAATGAAATTAAGGCAGTAATAAAAACCACACCAGCTAAGAAAAACCCAGCACCCAGTGGTTTCATTTCTGAAATTTATAAGAAATTCAGGGAAAAATTGATGCCAATACTATTCAAATTTTCCACAAAATTGAAAAGGGAGTGCTGTAATCAGGGTTTATAAGGGAATAGATTTAATATAGGACACATAATTTATAGGATTATTTTATAATATTCAAACAAAAAGTCAAATGCAGAAGAGTGCAAGAGATCTGTAGATGCACTAGACACCCAAAGAATCCAGCTGAGGGCATGGTCTCACAGCAATGTCCTGCACAATTCCAGCTGAAAACCTAGAACCCATGGCAATATCCTTCACAAGTCCAGCTGGAGGTCTAGAGCCCATGACAATATCTCATGCTAGTCTGTATCAAGGATATGCACTGGGAAGGCCCAAAGGTCAGTGGTGGAAGCTAGAAAGTCTGCACCAGTGAGATGAAGGATTTGTGCCAGCAGGCTGAGGGATCTGCACTGGAGCCAGGAAGCAATGCTCAAAGTAGGGACCACAGCTCCCCCCAAGAGAACGACAGCCATCCTCAGCAACAGCGAGCACCCCAGCTCCACAGATGATAACAGCTGAATTTGTATCAGGAAAACCACGTGACAAGCTTCTCCAGGAGAATAAACAGCATACTGTCTTCCCTTCCATTCCTCTTTTTATGTTTTTGGCAACAATCCTCGGGTGGGCCTTCCACACCCAGAAATATGCTGATTCAGTTCAGGTGGGTGAACTGGAAGTTGAACATTAGTTAATCCACTACAGGGGGAAACACTGCTAGCATTACTCCAATAGAAAACCTTCACAAAAAACTACAGAGCAATCTACTGAATAGTCCTCAAAGTGATATTGCAATGCAACAAATCATTGAAAAGATTGTACATCATGACTGAGTTGGTTTTATCCCAGAAATGCAAAGATGGTTCAACGTACATAAATTAACAAATGTAATGTGTCTCATAAACAAAAATAATGATAAAAATCATGTGATCATCTCAATTGATGCAGTAAAAGCCTCTGACAAAATCAAGTATCCATTCATAAAAACCTTGATGGAAATTGGTGTAGAAGGACCTTATCTTAAAATGATAAAAGCCGCTTATGAGAAACCCACTGCCAACATCATACAGATGGGGAAAAACTGAAAGCAAAAACTGATTTTTGACAAAGGGTCAATAGTATATGCTGGAGTAAATATAAATACTGAGTAAGTGACGTATAGATTTCCCTTATTATTTCTACAACTGGGTTAAAGCCTACTTGGTCATAATTTATGACCATTTTCATGATCTGCATTCTATTTGGGAATATCTTATTGAAGATTTTGCCTCTATGTTCATCAGATAGACAGATTGGCCTGTGTTTTCCTTTTCAGTTGGGTCCTTGTCTGGTTTTAGAATCAAAGTGATGCTGGGTTCCAGGAAATAAATTTGGATATACTCCTTCCCTTTCAATTTCATTAAAAAAGTATTAGGAGTATTAGTGTTATAACCTCTGTGAAGTTCTTGTAGAATTCAGCAATGAATCCAGCCACTTTTATTTATTTATTTTATTTTGAAATGGAAGCCAGAAAGTCTGCACCAGTGAGATGAAGGATTTGTGCCAGCAGGCTGAGGGATCTGCACTGGAGCCAGGAAGTTACCCAGGCTGCACTGGAGTCACTGAGTTGCCCAGGCTGAGCTAGAACATGCAATTCTCCTGGTTCAGTATTCCCCCAAATTTAAATAATGTATGGATTTTGTAGATATTTTTGTTCTCAGTTTCTAGTTTAACACAATCTGGTGAGGGAATACACTTTATATGTCTTCACTCACTTAAAGTTAAGACTTATCCCATAAACCAATATATAGTCTATTTTTGTGAATGGTCTATGTATTCTTGAAATGAACATATGTTCTGTTACCCTTGACTGGAGCATTCTATAAATGTCAGAAGGGTCATTTTGATCAATAGTGTTATTCAAGTACTCTATATGGATATTGCTTTCTTATCTACAGTTCTATCAATTGTTAGCACAAATGTACTGACATATCTGGCTCTAGTGTGAATTTGCTAATTTTTTAGAAGTCATATTAGTTTATTTTTTCATGTGTTTTGAAATTCTGTTAGTAGGTCCCCATATTTAGATTATTTTAATTATTCTTGAATCGAACCATCAATAATTATAAATTTTTTGTCTTCATCCTTGGTAATAATCTGTATACAAACTGTTCATCTGGTATTGAAGTCTTGACTGCAGCTTTACCATTATATTAATTCTGATGTCATAATTAAGCTGGAGAACATTTCCTGTCTATATTTTAGAAAAATAAAATTGGTATTATTGCTGGTATACCTTTTTCTTGTGTTATACAATCTGGCTTTTAAATTGATTATATGGGTTATTTATATTTAACGTAATTATAATTTCATTTAAATCTACCATCAAGTTATTTTATTTATTCCATTTTTTTCTTATTTTTTCCTATTTACATGCTCTTTTTATTCTATTTTCTTCTCATTAAAGGCTCATTAAACAAACAAAAATTTCTAAGTGTGTTACCACTAATGGCTCATTAGATCAAATTATATTTATTTTTTATTCTTTATGCTATATTTCTAATACGCATGTTTAACTTCCCATAATTTATCTTCAAATAACATAGTATCAATTTGCATCTATGGTAAGAAACTTACTACCTAGTTTTCTATTTCTGCTTCCCATCCTTTGTCTTACCAGTATTGTATATTTTAGATCTATATGTGTTACAGGTCCCCCAAATTCACTATTATATTTTTATATTCAATTATCTTTTAATAAGACTAAAATGAGAAATTTTAATACTTATTCCTGTTTATCATTCTTGATGATTTTCTTGTATATATATATAATTCAGATTCCATCTGCTATCTTTTTTTATGTTTTAAGAAGTTCCTTAAACATTCACTGAAAGTCTATGAAAAATTATTACTCAGTTTTTTTGTGTCTTAAATGTTTTCATACTATGACAGCTTGTCTTAGTATTTGAGGGACATTTTATTTTCCAATACAATCAATATTGACATTTATTCTTTCTTTTAACACTTTCAAGGCATCATTCATTTTTCTTGTTTATATAAATTTTTACAGAACTCCATGAATATTTCGTTATTCGATGTTGTGTTTTTCATAGGCTACTTTTTGATCTTTGTACTTATTACAGCTTATTTTCAATTTCCTTATATGACTGTACTGCTCTGTGGTCTTGTGTTTGTTCTGTATATTCTACTTGGGATTTTTTGAGCAGCTTTGATCTCTGGAGTATAGTAGTTTTCAAAAAAACAGAAGGATTTTTAGTCATTGTTTAGGGTTTTTTTTTTCTTGATTCTCCTGGTATATTTCTGGCTCAAGTTATAGAAATATCAGACCACTAATGTATTTTTGCCCTCTTCTCATTGAGGCATGTTCATTTCTCATTTTTATTTATGCATAATTTTGTGTAGTCTGTAATTCTATGTTTCCAATCTCTCTGAACTTTATCTCCACAACTTCTCATCTTCTATTATTTTTACCCAATTTACAGTACAATGTCATAAATTTTTCCAATATTTCAAATGTTTAAAGTGGAATGTATAATTACAGTTATTTATTTGTGGATAAAAACAAAAACCCAATAACTCTCTCAGCCAAGCAATTTTCTTACAATTCATGTAATGGATTTTCATTTGGCTTTAGAAGACTTCAAATTCTTTTTCTTAAATATTAGTATTTCTTGTAGGTTTCAAAGAAAAACAAATTTTAAAATATACTGTGGCTCTAGGTATCCAGGCTGTACTAGTCAATCTTGTGTAGTACTCTAAAATAGGGACAATAGAATGAAAGCATATATCTGGAGTATGAAATATTGCATACAATCAAACAAAATCTGGGAGATATCAACTGAAAGGTTATATTGATATTTTGTATGATTTGCATAGATTTTGAGTTCCAGGTGGCATTTTAAAGCAAGAATGATAATTTAAAACATAGTTTATTTTTACCTCCCCTGTATGATAAGGAGACTTACAAACTGAAAGAAATGTCACTGTAATAAAATGATTTCCTCTAGTAGTTCTGAGGTCTTAATTTTAGTAAACCTATTTCTCCATTTGTCACTGACATGATTTTTTATTCAAGGGCTTAAAATGTTCCTCTTGTCAGAAAACTTTTAGTACATCCTATATCAAAATAGCATAAGCTCTAAATCTATGAGGCTGTTTTGTCACTGTTCTCCTTATTCCACTTTTAGGATATGTGATTAATCAATGATGGATGCAAATCATTTTGTTTGAGTTCTAAAATGTTAGGTTTATTAGTGCACTTAAAATTAAAAATAGATTAGTCATCTAGACAGAGTCATACACACCATGTGTAAAGTATATTTTCAAAGCAGTATCTATGTATATAAGAATGAACCCTAATGTTTAATTAACTATGCCAAGGTACAAGGTACATATTTGAACAATTCCTTATAACCTCTGTAATTTATGTTTGGACTATGTATGATTACCTCTAGTCTTCCTCCCTTCTAATTTTGCAAATGCTTTCCCTTGACCTCCCTTTTGAAATGTTATGTTATTTCTCTATTATGATTTTCCTTGACTGAAACATAAGAATGGTGCTCATTTTTCTTGATGATATATGCATTCATCATCTTGGGCTGACAAGATTTAAGAGATATCCTGCTATTGTGGTCTCCAATTTTGTTTCACATACTCTTCTTTTTAGTTTCTTAATGAAACGATACACAAGAAGTGCTAATACCTAAGGTTTTCTATAAGTACTTCAGAATTAATGGTCTAATTTGGAATTTTCTCTATTAAAATGTATGTTAACAATTGAATATCTGTGTCTCCCCAAAGTTCACTCAATGGAACTTAAACCAATATGATGATATTGGGAAATAACAGGTAAGTAGTATCAGATGAGCTCATGAGAGTGGACTCCTCATGATGAGATTAGTGGACATATAAGAAAAGGCAGCAGAGAGCTTGTTCATTCTTTCTAAAATCAAATTTCTGGTTAGTCATGATTAATAAATTCCTCAGGAGTAAAGATGATATTTGTTCTAGCTCTAGTAATAGCTTGCAATGGCTACTTTCTCAGGATGCCAGCAAATTCCATTCCCGTCATGGAAGACAGAAGACTAGGATGTGAGTAAGCATCAGTCTGAGGCAAAGAACTATGTGCCAGAAAATTAGAAAGAGCTAATTCCTTCTCCCTCTCTTCTTCCCTCCCTTTCTTCCTTCTTCCTTCCTTTTCTTTCTTTCTTTCTTTCTTTCTTTCTTTCTTTCTTTCTTTCTTTCTTTCTTTCTTTCTTTCTTTCTTTCTTTCTTTTTTTCTTTCTTTCTTTCTTTTCCTTTCTTTCTTTCCTTCCTTTAGAGAGACAGGCCAGGGAGATTAAAAGATATCAATAACTGACTGATTATCTGTATGTTGAGGTGACTATTTTGTGTACTGAGGATTATGACTAATATATACATAAAAGTTCTTTAAAAATTTGGTCAGATAATGAATAATGAATAAAAGTTATGATGAATAAGAGATTTGTGTTTTAAGAAATAAGGTAGTACCAATATTCTAGCATTTCCAGTTCATCTAACTATTTTATTCAAACATTTTGCATAGTACATTTCTTATTTACTGAGAACTTAAGTATTAGAGACATGGATATTAGTTAGAAAATGCACAAGTCAGATTTAGTAATATGCATAGCTTTAAATAATTAATAACCTTGTATACAATACCTTATGATATGATAATACCATATTTAGCAAATACAAATTATCTGAAGTTGCTGAGTTAAGAGAAAAACTTTTTGCGTACCATTTATCAAAACTGCCTGCTTGACCTAGGTGGAGGATTTTGCAAAGCAGTATTCAAGTTGCAAATGCTCCTGATTTCACAGAATGCAATGGGGGAAATAATTGCTTTACCAATGATAATTGAAAAGATATCAGAAACCTTCAAGGTGACAGATATTTTTTCATTGAGCTTTAGTTATTTTTTGAAGAGGGAGTCTTTTACTAGCTACAGAAACCCCCAAACATTAACCAGACTCTTAGATTAAGTTAAGACATGGGAAAGAAGAAAAAATATAAAACTAATCATTTCTACAACTATGTCAAGAGATCTTATATGGTAGCTGATGAGTTGCACTGAAAAATATTAAAACCGTATATAAGCTGTATTTTCTGTGGAGGTAAATAGTTAAAATATACTGCTTCTTCATTAATTCAGAGATACATGAATACAAAATGAACTTTGTTTAATGACTAATTTTTACGTTTATCAGTTACTACTCTTGAAAGATACTTGTTTGTACTCTTTCATGTGTTAATAGTAACAAAAGTCTGAGATTGTTCATTTTGAGCTTAAGTATATAAAATTCTTTAAAGATGGTGATATCAATTAAATATAATTATTAAAATAAATATGGTTTATTTAAAAATGTTATCATTGTTAGAAAAATTAATTGATAATTTACTTGGGTTATTTAATACCTTTTTTTTCAATTAGATTCAACATATCTTGAGAATAACTTTCACTTTGCCTATCAATAAAAATGAAATAAATTAGGGGCTGGTGTGATAGCTCAGCAGCGTAAGCGCCTGCCTGGCAAGCACAAGGGCCTGAGTTCGACTCCCGGAACCCACAGACAAAAAAAGGTCCAGTGATATTGCTCAACTGCATGGGTGCCTGCTGGTGCACGATACCCTGAGTTCGACACCGGGTACCCACACAAAAAATAAATAAATTAATTAATTAATGCATGGAGAGATAGCTGCACAAATTTTTTTTTTGTGGGTATCAGGGGTCGAATTCAGGACCTCGTGCACCAGCAGGCACCCGTGCCGCTGAGTGATATCACCAGCCATTTTTTCGCCTGTGGGTACCAGGAGTCGAACTCAGGACCTCGCGCTTGCCAGATAGGCGCTTATGCCGCTGAGCCATCTCACCGGCCCACAAATATTTTAAATGTTATAGCAGGCACATATTTGACATATTCCCCTTCAAAAAAAGTTTTACTAATAGAAAGCAAAAGACAGAATGATGAAACTATTCAAATAAAGCAAAATTATTAACCTGCACTGCATGCACATGTATATATTCCAAGGGAGTAAGATAAGCCTACTCCAAATTTATATATTCATTTTTGTTGCTTTTCTATCATTTTTCTATTTGATCAGAACACAGAAAGGGAATTATGGTTTAGTGCTGCAGGCAGTAATCTTCAATGATATGAAAAGGAACAATGGTAGTGAGCTAAGTAACATTTAAAGTGTGCTGTAAAGTTTAGAAAGCACCCTTTACATATTGTTTCTTTAATGGTCTAATTAACCTTTAATTATGCCCTTCTCCAAGAAAGATTTCTCAACTAATCATCCAATCACTGTTCTCTTCTTGTAATCATATAAAAGTAAAAGCATCTACTGTAACTATGAGTAATCCAATGAATTAAAATGTAAGAAAACTATACGAAAATGAAACCACTGAAATCAAATATATAAATCTGGAATTATTTATTTGGTGTTGATTTTAGGGTATAACCATTTAAATAAACAATTGAAGAAAGAAACTAGAACAAAAATTACAATGTTAATATTGACCATATTAATGAATAAGAGATGTTTATGATAATTAATACAAATATAACTCAATGCAAATAATGAAGTAAAATAAAAAGCTTGCAAAACATGAGAAGACAAAAAGCTAGTTTGTAATTTTAGTTTTTTTTGCACTATGTTTTGATATGTGTGGCATTTTATTTTCAAAACTGGGTGTGGTGGCCATAATATAATGTATATACTTTTAACAACAACAACAAAACTAAATTCATGTTTCAATTAGTTTTAGCTAGTTTGAATTAATCCTCACTCCTATTGCCATAGTCTGTAAAAGACTTTGGTCACTTTGCCACAATATATGCCTTTGCAGTGTGGTCTCTGTGGGCAAAAACTAATAGAAAAAGTCTGTAATGCGGTGAGGAGGAGATGAAAAGTTCTGTCACACATTACTTTTCTCTGCTCTTTCCTATTAGGGACAGAATGGAATCAGATGGAGATTTTCTTTTTGTTCATTATATTTAAAAATATTCTCATGAAATGTTGCAAACTTTTCAATCTGAAATCCACCAAATGAATCTTTATGCATAATCTACGTGTAAATCTTTGTAAATGATAGTCTATAGATGAGACTCCTATGTATTTTGGACTGGGCGCTACAGGCATATTTTTAAAATGTTCATATTACTTAGAATCTCTAATAGGAGGTTTTCATTTGAAATAATTTAAATGATGATCTAGTATCTTCAGCAAAGTATTTCGGGTTTTTATCCCTTCTAAAATAAATTACATTCCATCTGTAAATTGTTACTATATTATAGCAGTTGGAAACTACATACGGAGTATATAGAGTATATAGACTTGTCAATTCCCATTTATTGTCACAATAAATGCCATCTTCTTTTTAGAATGACACATTTAAACACTTAGAAAATAAAGTTAAAAGTTACTTAGATGTTAGTACTAAAAGGAAGCAGATTGGAACAAATATATAGCCTAGCATTTATAACAAAATTAACTTGGTGAACTTCTGTAAATGATTTTTTACAAAGGAAAAAAACTAATAGATACTGAAAGATTGTTGTGCATAGTTATTAGTCATTCGTTACCTTGCTTAAGTATTTCTTAGTTCAGCATAGATATTTTCTTCCTCCTTACCACATATTTTTAAAAACAGTCTTATTTCTTGATGTTGAATTAAAGCTTTAATTATATAAAAAAATTGGGTGTGGTGGCCATAATATAATGTATATACTTTTAACAACAACAACAAAACAAAACTCATGTTCCAGGGGAAACATGTTGAAAACAAAAGTAGGAAATATCAAAGAGAGGATAGAAATGGTTGATACCATGTAAAAATCTCCTCAGTAGAATGCATGCAGATAAATCATTAGCACACAGACTTCTCCTATTGAGATAGAAAAATACCATTTGAAGCATTATATTTCAGTATTATTTTTAAGTTTTATTAGTGCATATTACTTAACACTGGATTTAATTTTGGCATATTTGCACATTCATATAACATATTTTAATTATTTTCACTCTCCTAATGACAATGTTAAATGGACATATTATTAAATAAAAATTGTAATGCATTTTAAGGATGTTAATATGTGTAGGTAGCAATTTAATATGCAGTATATCATGAATTTATCTTCATACCAAATATTGGAAAGAAAAAAGTTTTATATTAAGCTTAAGATGTTACACTTGGAAGATGCAGATATAGTAATTATGAAAAATCTCTAACATTAAGTTTTGGACAGTTTCTATAAATGCAGAGGAAAATAAAATTTATTATGTTTTGCCTCAGGACCATAAACATACTTTTAATAAGAATTCAGATTAAAGCAACTATTTTGAAATCTTTTAGTCTTTATTTGATGCAAAATAAATAAAACAAAATTAAAAGGAAAATTTTACCAGATTAATAATTATCCTTTCTAAAGAGAGTACAACTTCAAATCTAAAAGCAGCTTTTTCTTGTACATGATGATAATATGCAAATAGGGAAAGTAGAGAAAATGCTAAGTAGCCTTCTCTATTGGGAAATTGACAAGGTAAACAGAAGAGATCAGAGTATTTAATTTACACATCTCCAGCTGTCTTAAATGGTATCTGACAGGTATTTCATTTATATCTGTTAGAAAGAACCAGCTGATTAGCTACATACACACACAAACACACACACACACATACTCATTTTCCATTAAATGAATAGTTTTAGATATTTGTAGTTTAGAGCAAAGATGTTTAAATCCTTGTCATTATGCAAACTTCAAAGATACTCTTAGAAAACTACATTTATGTCTCTGTACCAAGCTCTAATAGCAAAACATTGCCACAAATGGCATATTTTAATGTAATTTCACAAACATGCCAAACATGGCCTTCTTTCAAAAAGTTTTTCTCTTAGCTGCACTAAACCCACAAAACTGAAGTCTTCTCAAACACAACTCATAGTCAAAAGGATTACCCAATGTGTGGGATTTCTATGTGTTTGACTTCTCTTGCTTATTGTAGTTTTCTTGCCTTCCAGGTTCATCAGTAGGGATACTATTGCCTTTAAAATGCCCCCAGAAACCAACCACAAGTTCTGAGGTTGAAACAGGTTTTGTTGAAATGTTTACTAAGTCATCCATGAGACATGAAATCTTCAATAAATAATTTCATAAAGCTTTACTTTTAAAGTGGAAAATAGACAAATTCTACAATATAAAATTGGCAGATATTTATTGAATACGTGCTCTGTGCTTTTCATTTCTATAAGGATCCTATGATACCTCACTTAGTGTTGAAAATGACTAATACAATCCCATCGTTAGAGAGAGGTCAATATATTGCCACAGGTCCCAGAGTTGTAATAGCAGAGGCAAACTCAAAGTTATGACTCAGTGAAGTCTAACTTAAGCGCATGATTTCTTTAGTTTATCATATTATTTTATAATTTAAGAAGATACTGTTTGATCACCTATCTTTTGTTGACTTTCCTTTGAAAACTTGGCTACAATCCTAGAAAAATAATAACAAGAAATGCTTGAATTTTTCTCTTTAATTTACTTTCCAAGATTATGAAAAAATCAATATTAATTTAAACAAAATTATTTTGGTATGCTAATAAATAGCACATACAAACTTAATACAGCTCTAGAAAAACAGAACATTAAGTACTGTAACATATAGGAATACTCCATAATTTAATATAGGAGTCATGTATTTCAAAATTTTGCTGTATTTCATTTCTGGTATAAAACTCCTTCAAAATAAAATATTTGGTAATTCTTGCCTTTTATATGATAAGCAGTACTACAGATACAAATATTTAATAGCTAAGTTACATTACCAAATATTGTACTATTAAGCTTTATGTAAGAATTAGGGTTGCCTTAATTTTGTACTGTAAATCACTCAATATATTAGATCAAACATAAAAAATATAAAATCAAGAAAATTGGCATTATTTTTCAGAAAGACGGTAGACTTACTTAGTCACATTATCTTATACAATGTGTTCTTTGTCATTCACCTATGAATTTCGAAATTTAAAATATGGTTTAAACACAAATGACCTCAATATCTAAATAATTAGTGTTTGAAATTTGTTAAAACTAATAATTTCATGAAAGACATAGTTTATTATTTGATAAATAATATACTCAGCTTGGTTATAAAATAAGAAGAAAATAGTCCTCAATTTTCAAAAGTTCAATCTAAATCCAGTTTCTTTTAGATGATAATAATATTCAACAAAAATTTTGTTATAGGCCCTACAGGTTTTCTTATAATGCTAGGTGACTCTTGTAAATGAATATAAATACAAATCATGTTAAAACTTGCTGGACAGGGCCGGTGAGATGGCTCAGTGGCGTAAGCGCCTGCCTGGCAAATGCGAGGGCCCGAGTTTGACTCCCAGAACCCACATATGAAAAAAGGGCTGGTGATATTGCTCAGCGGCACAGGCGCCTGCTGGCACACGAGGTCCTGAGGTACCCACACAAAAAAAAATAAAATAAAACTTGCTGGACAAATGGACGAAATGAATATAAGATCCCCAAACACACAATCAAATTTTCTCATCAAATTTAGTCTTTTCTACTATGAATATGCAACTTGATGTGACAAATTTCATGTGAAAGAGAAGACTTTCAACCCATCCTAAACTATAAAGGTACTGTGTATTGGCTTATTAAATCAAGTCAGTTACAATTTAGCAGGGCTTTAGTGTTTATTGATTCAGTGACTCAACTATTTTTCTCTTATCTGATATTGTGCCACCCTTAACCCTTGTAGTAGCAGGATATTTGACAGCAACAGCAACATCTGTATGTTTCCATGACATAAAACTGTGAAAGGTATCTTAAAAATTCATTCAAAAGAAGAGGCATTGTTTTTCTCCCCAGAATTCATTCAGGATTCTGTAGCTGTAAGGCAATGTTGTTTTTGGCCACAGTAAATACTAATACAACCAAACTGTTTACAATCTGAGACTGTTCCTTCCTATTCTAACCTACTATTTTCCACAACTTTCTATATTGATCTTAGCAGCAATATTGTGTTTTCTAGATTCCTGTTTAAAACACTATTCACAATATTGAAGAAATGGAAACAACCTAAGTGTCAATCAACTGATGAATAGGTGAAAAAAATACGGCACATATACAGAATGTAATATTATAAAAACATAAGAATAACGAAATCCTATATTCTGTGACAACATAGAGCTGGAGATTGTTTTGTGAAATAAAACAAACTAGGTACAGGAGTACAAATATGCATGATGTAACTCACATGTGGAATTTTAAAACATTGATCTCAAAGAATATGAGTAGAATGGTGGTTACCAGAGGCTGGGGATATGAGAATGGGATGGGACAGGGAAAGATTGATTAGTGAGTATTAACTTACAGTTAGATAAGAGCAAGAAGCTCTGTGGTTCTATTACAATATATGTTGGACAATACAAATTACAATGCTAAACTGTGTATTTTAAACAACTAAATGAAAGGTTTTTGAAAATTTTCAACAGAAGAAAGTTACAAAAAGTTGAGGAGATAAATCTATTTAACATGTTATATTATGCAAAATACATATGCATCCAACATTACATGGCATCCCATTAATATCTACAATTACTTTTATGTATAAAAGTTACAAATTTCAGAAATATTCATATCAAGCTCACTCACTGAGTCCATATTACCAATTCCCAGTTCTTATTAAAGGTGTTTTATCCACGGGATTTGACAGCAGAAATCATGGCTTTCTTCTCAAGGCATAGTTATTGTCTTTCAAGACACTGTAGTCTCCTTGTTGCACTCCTACCTTAGTGCAGCTCCTTCTAGGTCTTCTCTGATTCTTCATATTTACATCACAGATTCATAAGATCTGGAGTATCCAGTGTCTAGACTTTGACTGCTTTTAAACCATATGTACTGCCCTGGTAATCTCATTCTGCTTCATGATTTTAAACACCATCTCCTTCTATCTTCAAATTGGAAATACTTCTGAGAGGATATAAAACTGTTGCAAATTAACCTATAACACAATATATATTTTGGAATGCATGCTAATTTCAATACTTCTACGGATGAAAGTGTATATGTTGGAATTGATGTAATTGAGTCTACAAATATTATCTCACTTTTACATTGTTTACATATTATCATGTTCTCTCTTTTAGGCATTATATTTGTCCAATTATTGAATATCTTTTCTTGGTTATCTGGTGGTCAAAGTAAACTAATGATATACAAATTAAGCATTTTATATTTGTTCCTACATTTCCTAATCTTAACTATTTCTCAATCCCAGTAACTAACAAATACATTCCTTAAATTTCTCTAGTCAGAAAATTTGGAGTGTTTCTTTACTTCTTTCTTCTTACCCACTTTGTCAAGATGCTTTATGACAAATATCCCTTAAGAATATTGATGCAAAAGTCCTCCAGAAAGTACTGTTAAACACAATTCAACAGCATATTAAAAATATTACATACCATGACTAAATGGAATTCTTTCTAAAATGTAGAAGTCATTCAGTATATAGAAATCACTAAATGTAACACTCTACATTGATTAAAAAGGAAAATATGGCCATCACTATTGATGTAGAAGAAAACTTGACAAAGGTCAACAAACTTTCTTAATAAAGACACATAATAATCCAAAAATAGTATAGTAGGTCCTGTAAGATGGCTCAGCAGCGTATGTGCCTGCTTGGCAAGTGCGAGTGCCCAAGTTTGACTCCAAGAACCCACATACAAAAAAAGGGCTGGTGATATCGCTCAGCGGCACGGGCGCCTGCTGGTGCACGAGGTCCTGAGGTCGGCCCCCAGTACTCACAAAAAAAACAAAAACAAAAACAAAACAAAAATAGTATAGTAGTTGAACATGAGAAAATCCATATGTGAAAATTCTCAACTGACATCATATTAATGGGGAGTGACAGTTTTTTTTCACCCAGATCATGAATAGAATATCATGTCTACTTTTATCACTTCTCATGCTTCTGGAAGTTCTAGTCAGAATGATTAGGCAAGAAAAATAATAAAGGCATCTAAATTAGAAAGGAAGAAGAAAAATTATTTCCAGTCACATATAACAGGTTGTTATTTATAATAAAGGATACCCTAATTTTTTTGTGATTAGAAAACAACTCTCTTCTTGCTCAACCCACTGTTTATCCATTCAAGTACACTGTTTGAAAGTGATCATTTTCTAACCTTGGGATGAAATATCAAGTGGATAGCTCATCTACTTACTCTTCAGTGGCAATATAATAATATTATTTTATATGATAAGTACAAACACCTAACAAACACTAGAGGCAGGCCCCACAATTTCCACTCATTTCTATTAACAGAAAGTTCTCTAATCAGTTACAATCACAAAAACATCACACAATTAAGAATTAGAGCTAAAAAACAGAATCAGTAATGTTGCAAGATGCAAAATCAACATACAAAAATTAATTGCATTTCTATATTTAAGAATGAACAACCCAAAAAAGAAGCAGGAAAACAATTTTGTTCAAAATAGCATCAAAACAATAAAACACAATTTTCTCTGAGTCTCAACCAAAGCAAGAGTGACAGAGGTGATCTGTCCTGGGGAGAGAATATTTTTCGCTGACATTGTATATAATTATCAGGTGCACGGTGAGAACTAAAAACAGATGTGGTTTAAGTTTTATTTTAGTTAATGTATTTTCTACAACAAATACATCCTCTTGTACTTCCATTCAGGACTGGACATCAGCTACATCCTCATTAGTATACCACTGGCTACTATCAGTCTTCCTTTCTTCATGCAACTCTCTCCACTTTTATTTCCTATCCTGTTGTGTAAACTCAGTAAGCAAATAAGTGACTCAGGCTTGGACATCAGGTATCTGTCTTTGTAGCTGGCTTAATTCCCTTGCTCATTAAGTCATTAACGCTTAAATTACTTTCTCTCTGCAGATTTCCCTATCTATTGAAATGTGCAATTGTACTGCTCTCATCCTATGTCACATTCTTTCCATCTTCACTTCTCTAACATATATTTTTTACTTATTAGGAGTAAAATGTTCCTGAGGGCATGGATTTTTTTACGCGGTGGTTCACTGTTGTAAATCCAATAAAGAGAGACTGCCAGGGCCCTACTAAAGGGTAAATTTTTCTTGAATGAGTGCATATATGAGAAATGGAAACAAATCATTAACGTTTGACTTTACATCCAAATGCTATTATCTGTCTAGCCAAAACACAGACAAAATGTTATTATCATTAGTAGCAGAATCAAAGCAAAGTTAAATGAAAAGATTCCATTTTATCAATTGTCAAACTGGGAAATATAAGTCACTGCACGCGGATCACCACTGAAGGAAAATGAAACTAATTGTATTGTTTGTGACAATGATAAATGCTTTATTTTATTTGAGGAAAAATTGAGTAAGTGTGAAAACAGCCCTAAGATGGCCAAAATGCTGACTCAATGCTCCTTTTAAAATTTTGATAAAATAGCCATGGGTATCATAAATATTTATTTTTAGTACTTTTGTGTAAATGTGTGTGCAGGTTCACCTGGTCATGCCTCTGTGTCTGTGGGCTGTGAAACCAGCCATTTTCTTTCCAAGACTCCCTTCAGAGGTACACTGTTATATATTCTAGTAAGTTTCTGAGCACTAATTATGGAGGCCACCATTAGTTCCTGTGAAAAATAGATGTTATATTGAAAAACAATTTGAGCATCTACAAATGAGCTTATGGCTGACTAAATTAGACCTCTAAGAAACGATATTGTTCAGTTCCAAAATGAGACTCCATAATGAAGATATCAATGGGGAATATGACATTTGAAATATTTCAATATATTATTTAGCTTGTACAATATCCCAATTACCTACCAAGGTTACCTTTGACTCTTTTAACTTGTTTGAGAGATCCATATCAGGTTGGCATCTTTTCTCACAACATCAAATTTTGAGTCATTTGGTAGTGATTTTGAAGAACAGTGTTCCTGTTTTTCTGGAAAACTATTGAAACAATTTTAAGCAAGGAATAATTGTGCTAAATAACTTGTTTATAGACTTAAATAAGCTATATATAAGAGGTTGGGAGAAGAAAATTTTTGCAAAAAGGAATACAATCATTCTAGAAATAAAATAAAAATTCAGTATTACCTAGACTAATATTAAGCAAAAAGCATATATTAATTCAGAAAAAATCTTCCAATTAAATACTCACCTCTTTATAGTTATTTTATAACAGTACTTGTCCCTGTTCTATGAAATCACTTGCACTTACTAAATCTGAATCTCATTTGGTAAAGCGACATGTAGAAGAAAAATACTTTACAATATAGTACAGAACCACCCTGACTCATATCAATAATGATCACTATAGCAAATTTAATTTCATAATTTAAAATGGTGGCCAGACAGCACCACAAAGGCTAAGGAATGAGATCTTCCCCTTCAGTCTTTAGCTCATTTTCAGATGGTTGGGAGCGTATGTGTGCATGCATGTGTGTGCAATTACAATACTATGTGATATTAAATTTTAGTTAATTTTGCAAAATTTGTACCAAGGAGAAGATGGTAGGCTCTAGTTTAATGAGTGAAATGCTGAACAGTTGAATGAATAAATTAGCAACTAAGTAATATTTTAAAATTTAATTTTTTATGATTTTTATTAATACATATTTGCTGTAGATGATGACTATATTTGTTGTGAGGAGTTTGTACAGGTACATAACACATTTAAATTCTTTTTCTGTCCCCTTTCTCAACCCTTCCTCCTTGCTCCCACCAACTCTTTTTCCCTTCTCCATTTGTAAAACCACTATTTCCATTTTCATCTTCAACCTTTTTTAAAATCAGTTTTCACTTTCTTCCCTCCTTCTCCCTCCATTTTTTATTCCTCTTCCCATTTGAAAAAGATCTCCCTCTTCCTAATACATATCTTTTATTTTGTTCCTAATTAATACTTTGGTTTCTCATATAAGAGAAACAATTACATATTTAAACTTGTTTGTCTGACTTATCTCACTGAAAATTGTGTTCTCAAGGTACATCCCTTTACCTAAATATGCTTCAACTTTATCCTTTGTGGCAGAATAATACTGCACTATATATAAACACCACATTTTCTTTATCCATTCATCTGCTGATGGGCATTTGGGCTGTTTTCAAGATTTAGCTATAATAAATTGTGATGTTATAAACATGAGTATACATGTATCACTGTAGTTTGATGACTAAGTATTTTGGTAAGAACCGAGAAGGGGAATAGCTGGGTCAAATAGAATTTCTATTTTTAGTTTTTTGAGGAATCATACTGACATACATAGTGGTTCCACCAACTTAGTCTTCTACCAACAGTGGAGAAGGGTTCCTTTTTCCTCCTGCAGCTATACCAGCATTTGTTGTTGGTTGATTTCTTGATTATAGCTATTCTTTCTGGACTGAGATGGAATCTCAGGATTATTTTACTTTGGATTTCTTGAATGCCGAGTGATGGTGAACATTTTTCATGCGTTTATTGGCCATTTGTACTTCTTCATCTGGGAAGTATCTATTCATTTCTGATGCTCAATTTTGGATTTGGTCTTTACATTTGGGGATGTCTACATGTTGTGAGTTCTTTATGTATTCTAGATATTATTCTTCTTTCTAATGAATACCTGGCAAAATTTTTTCTTATTCTTTGGTTTGGCTCTTCATTCTCTTGGTGGTTTCTTTCCTTTGTAGAAGCTTATAAATTTGATGTGATCCCACTTTTTGATTATTTGTATTACTTCCTGTGTGACTGGGGTTTTGTTCAGCAATCTTTGCCCATACATATGTCTTCAAATGTTACCTATTTTATCTTTCAGCAGATTAAGTGTTTCTGTTTTATTATTTAAATTTTGATCCATTATGATTTTTGTGTATTGCATGATGACAGATTTGGGTCCAGCTTCATTCTTCACCATGTGAGTAGCCAGACTTTTTGTTAAAGAAGCTATCTTTCCTTCAGCAAAGGTATTTGGCCCCTTAGTCAAAGATGAGGTAAGTGTACTTGAAGTTGTTTATGCCTCCTTCATTCTATTCTATTGATCAAGAAGTTTGGGTTTTTTCAAGATGATGTTGATTTTTATCACCTTAGTTTTGTATTATAACTTGAAATCTAGGATTTTGATGACCTGCTTCACCCTTGATGTCTAGAATTCCATTTGCTGTTCTAGGTCTATCTGGGTCCATAAAAATTTCAGGATTGTTTTCTCTAGTTCTGTGAGGAATTCTTTTGGGATTTTGATTGGGATTGCATTCAATCTTTATAATGAAGCTAGGTGTGGTGGCACATAACTGTAATCTCAGCACTCAGGCCTCAGGCAAGAGGATTGTCACAAGTCCAAGGCTAGCGTAGACTACTTAGTGAGTTCAAGGACAGCATAGCAAGATCCTTTCTCAGAAAAATAGGCAAAAAAATCTGTATAACAGTTTTGGAAGTATGGTAATTTTCACTATACTGATTCTGCCTATCCAAGAAATAGGGTTTATCTTTGTATTTTCTTATATCTTCTCCCATCTCCTTCTTCACACTAGTTTGCTTGGTAGAGGTCTTTTACTTCCTTCACAAAGTTAATTCATAAGTATTTCATTTTTCTTGTTGCTATTGTGAAAGGTGTTTCTTCCCCAATTTCTCTCCTGTTGAGTTTGTTATTGGTGTATAGGAATGCTATTGATTTTTGAGTGTTGACTTTGTATCATGCAGTGCTACTGAATTTGGTTATTAGTTATACAACAAATCATCAAAAAGATTATACATCATGATCTAGTAGAATTCATTCCAAGCATGCATGGATGGTTCAACATATGCAAATCAATACACCCCATAAACAGAAGGAAGAACAAAAACCATATGATCATCTCAATAGACACAGAAAAAGCATTTTACAAAATCCAACATCCATTCATGATAAAACCCTGAAGAAAATAGGAATAGAAGGTCTTTATCTCAGTCTGACAGATATGAGATATATCTCAATATGACAAACCAAAGGCCAGCATCATATGAAATGGAGAGAAGCTGAAAGCTTTCCTTCTAAAGTCAAGAACAAGACAAGGATGCCCACTACCACCACAACTGTTCAACATATTTCTCCAATCATCAGTCAGAGCAATTAGACAAGACAAAGAAATACAAGGAAAAAATTTAAATTATCATTATTTGCTTATGGCATGACCCTCTATGTAGAGAACTCTAAAAATTCCATGAGACTTTTAGAATTAAATTTATTTTTACAAAACATTTTTCTCTTGTCCAATCATCATCAAGCTTAATAGGGAAAAGTCATAATTTGCTTTTTTCTATACAGAAAACAGAAGCTTGAAAATATATCATGAAAATATTTTCAAGTTATTTAAGGGTCTTTATTTTTATCCCTTTAAATTATTATTATTATTACTGTATTATCTTTATTACTATATTGTGCAATTCATCGTCTATATTGATTGCTTGGCTGGTCTATTTTGAAATTCTTTCTTTTTTTTTTTTGTGGGTACCGGGGCCGACCTCAGGACCTCGCATGTCAGCAGGCGCCCGTGCCGCTGAGCGATATCACCGGCCCTTTTTTCGTATGTGGGTTCAGGGAGTCGAACTCGGGCCCTCGCGCTTGCCAGGCAGGTGTTTATGCCGCTGAGCCATCTCACCGACCCTTGAAATTATTTCTAGTAAGATACATCATCTTGTTAAGAAATCTGCATGTTATCTTTCAAATTTCCATTAAACTATCTGAAAACAATAAAGAAATAAAAATGGATAACTTAAAACGGAATTCTGAAAACAGTGCCTGAATATGGGTGCAATTTTCAGAAAATACAAGACAATGGTGTGAAAGTCAGAATTAAGTTCAGTGAAATCAAGTTTTACCATCTTAAAAAAAGAAAAACAAAACCAAGCCTGCTAGATTAAGAGAAGGAAAGCAGGACATTGCTTTTTTCTTCCTGCCTCTACCTCTTATCTGGTTCAGCTACTTAGAGTCTGTATCAAAGAGATAACTGGAGTGTCGGGAATAGAACCCACAACTGGTGATTCCTTTGGTGCTTAGAGTTTGGTCCCTGCACCCAAAGAGGTACCTCTCTTTCTAGATCAATTCACTGACTGAAATTCTTAGGAAACAACTGCATAGGCAATGAGTAAAAGGAATAAAGGGAACAAAGTAGATCTAAATTTTTCATATATGGTAACATATATAATTCTAACAAGTACTGTATATTACTTAGGTAGCACTGAATTTAGGAATATGTCATAGCACTGAGTGAAGATTGAAAATCTTCAGGTGTCAGCCACATTCTCTATAAACAGTAGTTACTGGATGTATTGTCTTTCAGTCATACATACTTTCCAGCAAGACATACTCTAAAGTATTAGTTTCCAGAAGAGAAAAATCTTTTATAAATTCTTACAAAACTCCAAAACTTTTACAAAAATTTAGAAAAATTACATATTTTATATTCTCTGCCAGCAGCATGGATAGCATGGTGTAAAGGATAGCTGATTGAAAATCTACTTCTTAGTACTTGGTAGATTAAAAAATCCATTATTTCTACCTTGAAAATGTTCATGTGCCCCATGTTCCTGCACAGTTTTAACCATTTAAGTAGTAGGGAAAAATGTGAGCATTTAATGCCGACAACAAATTTCTTGGATGGAGTGAAGGTAAAGAAGGCAGATCACTAAGTGTAGGTAAGCAGAAGACAAAAGCAAGAAAAAGTGAAATATTTCACTTCCTCATAGGAAAGATAAAAAACATTAAAGAAGAGAAGAGAATCATGAGAAAACCTATGGATTTTAGTTCACAGAATTTAAGATAGAATTAATAGTCCTCTGTGGGTGACGTATGGTCTCTATGATTTCATTGGTCTTGTCAATGTTACAAGCATTTACCATTCATTGTAACTTACAGGTAACCTAAGTCCAAGACTCTCCTGTTGACTTGAGATATACATATGATTTAATCAAATGTAAATTTTTTTTTATTTTCTGCAATTCTGGAGTTATCATCCGTATTTCACATATATAGTTGGCAAGAAAGCACATCAAACAATGAAGCAGCATTGTCAATATACAATTTGAAGCTGCTTCTATTGTTAAGATAATACATTCACATTTTCATCTTGTCCCAAATCTTCAATGACATCTAATAAACAAATCCATTTATTGGAGTAAGAGCAGTGTACATGCTCATTTGTGTGTGTGTGTGTGTGTGTGTGGTATCATTTTGTTTTGTATTGTTTTGGATTGTTTTTCTACAAGAGCAAGGGGTGAGCTCATTTTTAAATTCAAATTGACAAAATGCTGGAAAATATTCCACATGAAGATGAGAAGAAAGCAAATCAACCAAGGATGTGATTCAATGTTATAAGTAATTTTCATTATTCTTTCAGATGCTCCAAACTATATAATGATAATTGAGAAATTGAAGAGAGTAAAAAATTTATATTTCAGTGATAATTGTGGAATTGCAAAGAGTAAAAAATTTACATTTCAGTGAATCATACCTAGATCTCAAGTCAACAGAATGATCTTGGACTTAGGTAGCTTGTAAGTTATAATTAATAGTAAAAGCTTATAATGTTAAAGAGACCAATAAAATCATGGAGACCATCCCTTGTTATAACACAGGGAAGAGAAGCAGTTGGAGATGAAATGTATCTGGCTCAATACATCAGCTAGAAAGTGGCAATGCCTTTCTGAGAATTTATTAATTCCAGAGCTCATGATCCAGCTGTCTCCAGTTTAATAATGCTAAAAATTCTGAATTTGCCTTAGAAGGAACATTCTTCAGATTTCCTATCTAAATGAATTTAAATATATAAAAGGATATAGTTGTAGTAAGTCATATTTCAAATACCATGGCTCAGAGTTCAATGTTTTCTCTATCTATATATTCTGATTTATATGACACACATTTAACTAGCACATTAACTTGGATAGAAACATACTTCCCTGGGTCTTTTAATATTACTGAACATTTTTGAGTTATGTTCTAAAATAAAATATATAAAACCAAAATAGTTTTGCAAATGTATTCCTTCCTATATTTTCATGCAGCAATCTCCTTAGGCAAGAGTTACAAGCAGCAGGGAAGGAGGGAACTACAGTGTAGTTCTTTTATTGGAAATGCTGAAATACAGATAAGACTATATTTGATCTTTTAGTTACTCATTTTATATTGTGTGCTTCCGATCTTTTACCAAGTATTAGAATCAAGGGTACTAAGAATAGCAGTTATTGCATTTTCCATGAGTAAAACCGGATAAGATTTCTATAAATAATGCATTTCTAATTAACTAGCTGGAACATCCTTGACAAGAACAATCCTTATGGTTATGAGTTCAACAGACATAAAATGGGTGCTCAAAGTAAAATCATCACTGTGTATTGCCACTACAGACCTTCATTCTCTACCAATGTTTGCTACCCAGCTTATACTTGGAAATTGTTTAGTTACATAATCTGCAGTGTGTTTTTATTCATATTTTCTATCTTCATTGATATTGCTGAATATTAAGAATTGTTTCCTCGAGAGAAAAAATATACTACCAATTTCTGAAATGGCTGTACGATTTATTTGAGCAATTTGATATACTAAAAAGGTAATACTACAATCAAGATAAGAATAGTGAGTATAACTATATCTATATCTCAAACTTAATTCATGAATTTATAGATATTAAATCTTTAAAATTCATTTACTAGATAAATTCCCAGACATGAGAGCACCTGCCTTAACTATCTTTGAATGGTTTCCTAGTGTCTCCAATTATTTGTATTTCCTTTAATATTAAAAAAAGTAAAATTACTTGCAATTCTGATTAATCTGAGTTTCATATTTCATTAAAATAAAAATTTAAATTTGGGAAGTCTGATTTTTTTCAATTCTTCATATGTTCTAGATATAATTCCTTTTTCTTAGGGACAACTGGCTAAAAGTTTTTTCCCCACTCTGTGGGTTGTCTTTCACTCTGTTGGTGATTTCTTTTGTTATGCAAAAGATTTTTAAGACGTTAAGATCCCAGTTGATACATTGTAGTATTTCCTGTGCAGTCTGGGTTTTGTTCATGAAATCTCTGCCTGCACCTAAGTCTTCAAGATTTGTACCTAATTTCTCTTCCAATAGATTTAGTATTTGGTTTTAATATTTAGATATTTGATCCATATTGATTTTAGTTTAGTACATTTTTATAGACATGGATCTAGTTTTAGTCTATGGAATGTAGAAAGCCAGATTTTCCAGCCCCATTTATTAACCAGGCTATCTTTCTCCCAGTGAACAAGTTTGGCCCCTTTGTCAAAGATAAGGTGGCTGGATGTGTTTGGCATTGTGCCCGTATCTTCTAAAGTGTTCCACTGATCCTCAGGTCCTCAAAACTGTTTATTTTTATTTTTTGCCAGTACCATACTGATTTTATCACAGTAGCTTTGTAGTACAATTTCAAGTCAGGGATTGTGATACCCCCTGCCTTTCCTTTGTTGCTCAGAAGTGCTTTTGCTATTGTAGGTCTCTTCTGGTTCCAAATAAATTTAGGAAAACATGATGCAAAAATGGGCATCTGAGATGAATACACACTTCTCAGATGAAGAAATACAAATGACAAATAAATATATGAAAAAATGTTCAACATCATTGGTCATTCAAGAGATCCAAATTAAAACAATACTGAGAATTCATCTCACTCCAGAAAGAATGGCTATCATTAAAAAATCAACCAATAACAAATGCTGGAGGGGCTGTGGGGAAAAAGGATCACTTCTCCATTGCTGATGGAAGTATAAACTGGTGCAACCACTGTAGAAATCAGTGTGGAGATTCCTCAAAAAGCTAGGATTAGAGGTCCCTTTTGACCCAGCTATTCCCCTTCTGGGTATCTTTCCAGAAGAATTAAAAAGATCATACTACAGCAATATATGTGCACCCATGTTTATAGCAGCACAATTTGTAAAGCTAAATCTTAGAAACAACCCAAATGCCCATCAACCGAGAAATGGATAAAAAAAGATGTGGTCTTTTTATACAGTGGAGTACTATTCAGCTATTAAGAAGGATAAACTTGAGACATTTATAGGTAAATGGATGCAACTTGACACCATACTCAGAAATGAAATAAGTCAGATTCACATGTGTAAATATCACATTGTGTCCCTGGTGTAAGAAAGTGAAAGAGTAAATAAGGACCAAAATGTACAATAGATATCATGAAAAGGGAAGAAAATTTTCAAAATGAAAGATGAAATATGGTTGGGGAAAGGGGAGAGGAAGGAAGGCCAAAGGAAAAAAAATACAAGGTAGTTATACTACTAGTTTCTCTTAGTTCATTGAGAAGAAAGGCTTGTGCTAATATTGTTTTGAGAATTTTTATGCCCATATCTTATACTCTGAGTAACTACTTTGAAGATAACAATATGCAATGTATTAATGGTTATTATCCTATTATTTTGTTATGAAATTTTGTTTTATTTTTCAATAAAATAAAAAATAATAATTTAAAAGCTAAAATAGTAAAATTATTCATATTTTTAAAGTATTTTCATGAGATATCTAGTTTGATCTTTATTATGATATATCAGGATATTCTAATTTGTAGGAGAGAAAATAGTGTTCTGAGTTTGTAGGTAAATTTTTATGGCCTTGGAGTCTTCTATTCTTGTTTTTACTTTGAAAGATAAATAGACAGTTTCCTGTGTCTTGGAATCAACAAATTCTAAATACTTGGTTCAGCATTTATAGATTCAAGGGAGAAAAATGAATAAAACACAATTAGAGGAAAAGATCATTTTGCTTGTTTGGAATTTTGGGGGAAATTATAACCATGTTATAATTGCTGAACCTCATATGTAGGATAATTGATTTTAAGATTTGTCTTGACAACAGGAGGCCAAACAATATGTCCCTCTCCTCAGAGGCCGTAACAGAATGTTTAAAGGCAGGTAAATATTCTGAAAAATGATAGTTTGTGTTGAAATCCCATTTCAGGCACATCCTACATTTGTTCCCTTTAGCCTGTTACCTACTTGTATACATCTCAGTTTTACATACCTGGCTCAAGGCTTTGATAAAAATGCTGAAGGAAACAAGTTTTGAATGTGCATGGCCACAAAATAAGCACTGAATAGTTACTAGTTGTTACTATTTTCATTGTTATAAATTCATAAGATCCTAGTGTTTGGATGGCTGAGTAGAAGTACAGAAGTATTGAAAGATGAACTTAAAAACAAATACTAGGGCTGGTGAGACGCCTCAGTGGTGTAAGCATCTGCCTGGCAAGCGCGAGGTCCTGAGTTTGACTCCTGGAACCCACATACGAAAAAGGGGCCGGTGATATCACTCAGCAGCACGGGCGCCTGCTGGCACGCGAGGTCCAGAGGTCGACCCCTGGTACCCACACACACACACAAAGAAAACCAAATACCAGGCCAGTGAGATGGCTCAGCAGCATAAGCGCCTACCTGGCAAGCGCAAGGTCCTGAGTTCGACTCCCGGTACCCACATACGAGAAAAGGGCCGGTGATATCACTCAGCGGCACAGGCGCCTACTGGCACGTGAGGTCCTGAGGTTGACCCCTGGTACCCACACAAAAAAATAAAAATAAAAATAAAAATAAAAACAAATACTGGGCCAGTGAGATGGCTCAGCGGCGTAAGCACCTGCCTGGCAAGCACAAGGGCCCGAGTTCGACTCCCAGAACCCACATACGAAAACAGGGCCGGTGATATCGCTTAGCGGCATGGGCACCTGCTGGTGCACGAGGTCCTGAGGTTGATCTCCGGTACCCACAAAAAAAAAAAATAACCAAATACCAAAGTCTTATTAAGACTGCAGCATAAATGAGTAACGTACTAAAATCTGTGTATTTCTAAAACAGTCCTAATTTCAAGTGAAAAGAGAGTGTAAAATGGTTCCAGAACACCAGCTGCATGTCATGGAGAAAACTTCAACCTCACATGAGAGAGTCAGATTGCTCAAATAATGTCAGTAGAACTATCTCAAAATCACATGGACCTCTTTTTTAAAACATTAATTAGTAGGCATATTATCCAGCCCACAGATGAAAAAATGTGAATTAGATAAGGAACACTTTTCATATTTGCTATCTAAATTAATTTGAATGTGTAAACAGACTTATATGGATATGGGGAGAGAGAGAGAGACAGAGTAGAGACAGAGACAGAGAGAGACAGACAGAAACAGAGAGAGTTTTAATATATACATAAGATTTTATACCTCGAATTTCATTTGAAAACTTGGACACACAAATACACTTAATTTTTTTAAATTTAGACTTGTCTCAAATTATGTTAGTTATATTATGGCTATCTTTTTCATTTGAAGTATGAGTCTTAAATTACCACCCCTTTCCTAGTGTACTTTTGTCAAGCTTTCTTCCATGTCCTAGTGATAAAATGCCATTGGAAAAATATTGTCTTTTCTCAATTTGCAGACTTCTTCAAGGTGGTATAACATGGAATTTGCCTTATCCCTTTGGACCATGGTACTCCCATATATTGTTACTTTCAGTGACTCACAATTTTCAATGCAATTATGCCTAAGCAGTTTAGTAAAATATTCAAAATGAGTATTGATCTGTGTATTAGCCAGCTTTCCCACTACTTAGAACACAACACCTGACACCCGGAACTTAAAGGAGGAGAATTTTAATGTAGTTCACAATTTCAGGAAACTCAGTATATGGTTGAGAGTCTCCAAGGCAGGAACATCATGGTCTAAGGGTGTGGTGGAGCAACACTGCTTAGTTCATGGTGGTTGGGAAGCAGAGTAGGGAAGCAGTACCATAGAGAAAGGACAGAAGATATCAGGCATAAACTCCAAGGTTACACCTCCATGACCCACACAGATACACCCATAAGTGTGTCCCATCAATGCCCTAAAGGCTGGATCCTAAAGCCATTCAAGTTCATACTTCTCTCTAACCACTGTAATCTACAGCTTGTCAATTTCATACCCAAACACATCTCTTTAAACCATACTTAGTCTCTAAATAAAGATGATACCAAGTTCATAATCCTGCCTAACATGATACCTCTATCCTGCATACAAACCCAAAAGCAACAATTCTTTTCCCAAAATGTTTATTTATTTATTTTTTTTTTGGGTACCGGGGGTCGACCTCAGGACCTCGCACACCAGCAGGTGCCCGTGCCACTGAGCGATATCACTGGCCCCTTTTTCGTATGTGGGTTCCAGAAGTCGAACTCGGGCCCTCACACTTGCCGGGCAGGTGCTTACACCGCTAAGCCATCTCACCGGCCCCAAAATGTTAATGTTTTAAAAAAGTTCAAAACAAATTCTCTTCCAAGACTGAAGGCACACTGACATGGCCTGCAGGTTTCCTTAGCAGACATTTCAAGTTCCTGGCATCTCCAGCTTCTGGGGGTTCTCCACTGCAACTTTGATTTCCTTCCCACAGCTTCATGCACTGTCCCTCAAAGGCTCCTTCTCTAGCCTCCCAGTACTTTATTTAAATTTGAGTGGAAGTCTCTCTGACCCCACAACTATTACATTTTGCATGCCAGTAAGACCCCCATCATTTGGATGATACCAAGCTCTGCCACAATTTTTGGGGCACTAACCCCACTTGGACCATTCCATTAGTGGCCTGTGATTGATGGATGGCTGAGCATGGCTAAATGAATCATAGTGAAGCAATTCCCTATGTGACCTTTTCTAATCAGGGAGTCCAGAGCCTTTCTTCTAAAATGAGGTTTATATTTTGCACCCTGGACCCTGTAATGAATGGGGTCTTTCTGATTTCTGAAATGCCCTCAAGTCATCTTTCTTCTTGTCTCTGTACAAAGTTCTTCATTGCTTTTCAATGATGCTAATCTTTTCAACAATCACACTTAGTTTTGCCTCTCCTACTTTACAATTGGTTCCTTTTGTGTCAAATTTTAACATTTTCATAATTTTTTGCTCTGCCTCCTTTTGCTCCCAATTCTCACTATAAATCTGGCTAAAAGCAGCCAGCAGCACCCATGCCACAGCCTGAAATTTGGGCAGCTTTGAAATTCTCTTCACAAGATCAATTTGTCCACTGCACTTAATCTCAGTCTCCTGCGAAGTTTCAGAATATGGGCAAAATGTAGACCAATTATTTTTTGCCAGAGTATAACACAAATGGGCTCTAGTCCAATTGCCAATGGAGCCCTTGTTTTTAATTGAAACTTCCTGAGTCTGGCCTTTACTGTCTGCATTCCTATCAGCACTCTGGTCTTCTGTGCTCTGACTAGAATCATCTACCAGGCTCTTCTGTGGCACTGTAGGTTTCTCTAGTTCGCATCTCCACATCTTTCCAAATTTTACTTGCAAACCTGTTTCGAAGGCTTCTAAGCTACATGGTTAGGTATAGTTATAGTAAAGGTCTTGCTTCTCTGGTACTAATTTTCCTTATTAGTCAGCCTTTTTATTGCTTGTCCTCACTAGGCAACATCTACAATTTAAAAGAGGTTTAGTTTAGTTCATAACTTCAGGGTACTCAGTACATGACTGGCAGGCTCCAAAGCAGAAACATGGTGATAGGTCATGCCAGAGCAAAGCTGCTCAGTTCATGGTCTTTGGGAAGAAGTGGATGGGAGTAGTGCCGGAGAAGAAGTGGGGAGACACAAGTCTGTGTCTCCATGATCCACCTAGCCACACCTGAAGTGTATTCCCCCAAACCCAGAGTGGGATCCCAAAATCAGCCAAGTTGACACTCCCCTGCATCTATGACAATCTGCTTTATCCTACCTCCTCATCCTCTGAATCTCCCTGAATTAATTTCTAGGCTGCAAAACACCAAATTGCTTGAATTTCAGAGCACACGCTTTTCTTGATTACATGTCTTCCTTGAGTCCTACTTGGAAAACATTTCTTTATCTTTTGAGTTGCTTCATTCTTATGTATTTTTACAATTCAGCTCAGAAGTCATGCTTTTTAAGAAACTTCTCATTAACTGGCCGTCTGAACACATAGGCATACCCAGACTGAAAAGGTGTCTCTCTTTGACTGACTTACTACCCTGGGCACTAAATCTTAGCAATATTTTCCCATGTTTATGCAGCCAGCTTCAAAAATGATAATCAGTGCAGTCAAATAGGACACCATTCTCAGAAGGGCTCACTCTACATTTTCTGTAATTTTTATATTTCTTTTTTAAATAATTTTACCTGAATTTGTACTTTGTATACGAAGTATGATAGGAGAGTTGAGTGTTGAGTGAGGAAGAGAGAGATAGAGGGAGAGGGACAGAGAGAGACAGAGAGACAGAGAGAGCCAGGTAGAGACATATTCAGAAAAGATACAGGGAGGGAGTTTAGAACTTTGGCTCACAGGCCACTTGCTTCCAAATATTTCTTCCATACCCTCAATAGATCTTCAATATCTAACTTATTCACCATCTGAGCCTTGGGGACCACTTTATCTTCTCTGCCACAACCCACGCAGTGATACCTGTGTCTCTGTGCTTCAAACAGGCATTGACCAGAAGCAATGGCATATTCCGTGCATCTCAGTCTAGGGCATATGGCTTTCCCCATCCTGGAGTGGTATATCGTCTCATTTAGTGACAGTTGGCACACCTCTTGGAAATAGTGGATTCATAATAAAACACAAACGTATTAGTGTTGGCCATCTCTTTGGTATGGCCTCTTTGAGATTGAGTCAGTGCGCCAGTGGGAAGAGAATATAAGTATGCTCAAGAAAGTGTCACTTTAAATAGAAAGCAAAAAATCCCACCACAGATCAAGAAAGAATCCAGAAAAAAACTGAAAAATTTTATATTTTATTATCTTATTGGTGGTCCCCCCCACTTCCTAAATGAATCTTTTTGTTTCGCTCTGCATCTTATAAACTGTGTAGTTATAATTGCCTGCCTAGGACTATGAAATCTATCTTTGGGATTGTCTCTTTTTCCTTTGTAACTGAAACACACAAAATTGTACCTATTATATAATGATCTCACACACACACACACACACGTATATGTTAAATAAATTAATGGATGAATAAATAAATATTGAATAATGCGGTTCATCACCTTCCATAGGTCAATGTACTTGAATAGTAATCCCTGTGATGAAAGGATGTTTGCAGAAAACTTTTGATTTTTTCATCATGACAAATAAAAATGGTAAATAAAATCTGTATAAAACTAAAATAACATTTCCTACTAACTGATAAAATTGATGTCATGCCTTGCTTCTTTTCAAAGTATAGGGTTGAAATTTTTGCAAAACAATTTTGTAATCTCCCGTATTTCAGTGAAAAAAGCTGTGTCTTCTCTTTGATTTGGTAGTGTGATTAAAGAAGTGATTTTTATTTGTTTACATCAGAAAGGGGTTTTGAAATTATACCAAGCAGCAGTACAGCTACTTGGGAGAAAAATTCATTCAGCTTAGCCAAAAAAACTACATATCTATATATCTATCTATAAATAGGTAGAAGTAATTAAGTAACTCAATTGATGAATTACTCTATTGCTATAGCACCTAGACCATTTGGCAATTTACTATACTTACATTGTCTCTTTTATCACTATGTATGTCTATTTCAGAGTTGAAGGAAAGGAAAGAAAAACTGGAGGGTTAAGTGCTTTTGTAAATAAACATATGTTCTATGGCTAGAAAAAATTAGTGGAATGTTTGCAGTCATTCAGTTTTCTTCTACTAGTTGCTGACTATAAAATATACAGGGGTATAATAGTCTTATATGGAAAAAAATCAAGATAATTGTGGAAACAAATACATATTTGAACTGAAAGCCTTGAATGTAAAGAAGTCTCTGATAGGGACTGGAATTTTTTTTCAATAAGTCAATAATTTAAAAAAAATATATATATATTTATGCTGAAGGAGCTGAATGATTCACTTGAGACAGAGCAGGAAACAAAGCAGATAGAATCTCTGCCCTCTTAGGTCTTATTGCCTTCTGGACATGAAAAGCACCAAGAAATTAACTAGAAAAGTTTTACCAAATGGCAACATAGGTAATATGGAATCTATTCTAATATAAAGATCAGCACCAGGGAAAATTTCCAAGGAAATTATTCTTTCACTGAAGTTCTAATATTACAGAGGAATTAAGAAGACTGAAAGATAAGCATTTCCATTTCGTTAAAAGATAACAAATCTAGTGTTACAATTATGTACATTTTTAAAAAGAACTAGGCAAAATTTCAAAAGCAGCCTCATTATTTGGGAGGTGTGACTTAGAAATTATCTGAAGCATTTTATTTTCTATAGAGAGATGTCCTAGGTAAATTGATGAAGAGGAAAAGTCAATTACAATGGAACTTTACATTGTTTAAAAGATTGGTTTAGTAAGCGGAATACTTGAATACTAAAAGAAAAAAACATGTTGGTATTCAAGATTGGCTTTCCCAAAACTTACTTCAAATTATGAGATATTGCATTACATTTAGAAGGGTGATTTGCACTTGAAAATAGCTCAGCCAAGAATTACTCCAAGCAATATACTGCTCTTGGAGAAATAATTAAATCTCTCTTAAACTCTATCTCTTCATATACACCATAGTAAAAATATTGCCTCAGGATATATGTGAGAATTAAATTAACATAAACAGAGTGTTAAAAATATTAGGTCATCCTAAACTGCATATTAAACAGATTTTCTTTCTTGCTCTATTAAATCATTTATTCCTATTATTGTTTCACCAAACATATATGGAGTGTCTACAGCATGGAATACATGGTAGAGCAGATTTAAAAACAAATATACTTAGATTTAAATAACGGTTGTATCTTGAGTAGAAATTTGGAGCATGATTACTTAAATTACCTGATCATAGGTTTCCAAGTATATGAAAAATAGTAAACATTCAACAAACTTTAATTTTCACATTTCTCAATTGTTATTTATTAGATATGGTAATACCTGAAAGGTAGAAGGAAAGATGGATCACTTAAGGTGTTTTCCACACGTAATTTATAGAGGAATTATATATATATTCAAATAAATTGAATGTCTATGTATATCTACTAAAAAAATTAAGTTGAAAATAAAGCAATGTAAATATTTGAAACATAGAACAAATAAATGTAAGGCGTAGGAACTAGCACTGACTTTCACAAAAATATATACATATATACATTTTCAGTGTCATTTTATCCTGTTGTTTATATTGATGCTTTTTCACTGTTTTGAACAAAGGGCAACTATGTTTTTTAAAACTATGCTTAGTCCAAAATAAGACTGTTTTCAAATGTGGTGAATGAAGTTGTTGAAAATAAATTGGTGAATTTAGAATTTAATTTAGAAAAATATATTTGCATATATTACATTTCAATTTTCAAGTTATTTTTGTTGTTATTGTCAAATACAAGGGATGCTCATTTCAATTTTACCAAAAAGCATTAATTTTCTGCATCATTACGAATAAACTCCAATATCCACTTTAAGCTATGATGTAATGAAATATGGCAGGTCAGTGAAGTTAAGTATAAGAATTCAAAAGTGGAGCCAGTGAGATGGCTCAGCGGCATAAGCGCCTGCCTGGCAAGCGCGAAGTCCTGAGTTTGACTCCCGATACCCACATATGAAAAAAAAGGACCGGTGATATTGCTCAGTGGCACGGGTGCCTGCTGGTGTGCAAGGTCCTCAGTTCGACCCCCGGTACCCCCCCAAAAAAAAAGAAAGAAAGAATTCTAAAGTGCTGGAGAAATTATAAAGTCATATTATGAAAGCTTAGGGGCTATGAGAATAGAAAGGAGGACTAAGACTAAACTTTCATAGTGGAAATCAGTCTCAAGAAATTATATCATAGTGAAATTTGTCAGGAAATGATGAAGTAACATGTTCAACACTTGAAGCGTCTAGAGTATGGATTGCTTTCTCAATAGGCTTTTGATGAATCCTAGGGCTTGAATGTGAACTTTGCAAGCTAAAAAGTAACTTACTGAAGAAAAAGAGTAAAATCCCTATAGCCTTGTGTTATATGTACTAATAAAAAGAGACATAAAAAAACAGTGAAGCCAGTAGAATGAACTGGACTGGGAGTGATCAATTCAAACTGAACATCTGCATCTCTTTCCCATCTTTGGATAACAACACACCAAAAAATTCAAAAATATAGTTTATTACATCCTTCTTGTCACATCCTTTTTTGTAATTTGGATGACATTTCTAGCTTTTGTATTTCCAAGCAGTAATATATAATATAGCCAAAAGAAGACTGGCTTGATAAGACATATTCCTATGAAATGCTTAGGTTCCCTGCTAAATTTAATTTATTACTATATACCCCAAATTAATTGACCTCCTGCCTAATGATGTAGAGATTGTAAAAAACAAAAACAAAACTTCCTTTTGAAAAATAAAAAGTACTGGATCCCTAATTTTTTGTTTGTTTTTATGAGACATGCCTCTTTGTGTAGTTTAGGCTGGCCTCAAATTCATGGCAAACTTCCTGGCTCAGCCTGCCCAGCCTCAGTGCTGGGATTAAAGGGGTGTTCTACCATGCCCTCTTGATTTTGAAAAAATTTTTCTGACAGTTCTTCATGGAGAACCAGCTTATTGAAGATGGAATTTTCAAATCCAGTTTGAACGACTATAAACATCTACTATGCCCATAATGTTTTTTTGTACTGTTGTTTGAAGTCATTGCCAGAAAACATGTATCAATACGTAAAATTAATACATTTCCAATGTAATCTTTAAAATTTTCAATAACATTTTCCTGTAAATTGTGCTTAAGGAAATTTTGTACAGTTCTTTCCCTTCAGAATAATCTAGGGACATTATTCTAAAATAAGCAATTAAACATACATAGAGTACTTCATTGTTAACATATTTTCTCCAATTATGCCCAAACCTTGAAATTAATCAAGATGAATAAGAAGTTGTTCTTATTCTGAATATAACAATATCCTCCTTTTTTCTGTCAAATGTCTGGATTTTCTGTTGAATATTTGGATAGTAATTTCATTGAATTTGCTAACTCTTAATTATTATCATGTTGGCATGTGTTAGGGAAAAAGATCTGGAGGGAGGAATGGATGAGGCATGTATTTAACTGGAGCTGGGATTAGCACCAGGATTTAAAACTCACCAGCAGGGGCCGGTGAGATGGCTCAGCGGCATAAACGCCTGCCTGGCAAGCGCGAGGGCCCGAGTTTGACTCCCGGTACCCACATAGGATAAAAGCGCCGGTGATATTGCCCAGTGGCACGGATGCCTGCTGGCACACGAGGTCCTGGGGTTGACCCCGGTACCTACCAAAAAAAAAAAAAAAAAAAAAAAACTCACAGGCAGGTCTGGTTGCCTGTGTGGCCGACCTTTGAATGTCTACTTGCTTGAGAGCCAGAGAATACTTGGAAATGAGTATATCTTAATATTGAAGGGCTCTGCAAATACTTTAGATGAGCCAACAACAACAACAAAAAAGTGTTCAGTTATCAGAGGAAAAGATCTGCTGCAATGTTTCTGTAACAGCAATGAATACTGTAAAATTAAAGAGGTACTTGGGGAATGAAGATATTAACAAGTAACTCTATCAAAGGCAGCTGATAAAAATGTTCCCAGATACCATGGTACCTTAGGACACTGCTGGTAGATTTTAGAAAAAACAGCAGAATGTGCAGGAACAGAGTGAAAATATCATCATTAAAAGGAGATAGGCAATATTGAACAAAGCTCAATGGAATAAAAAAGCTCTTATGGTCAGCTGGTAATCAAATTGTAATTGAAATTAACATCACATTTTATTTAACATATCATTTATAGTATTTCAATATTTAATAAGTTTAATATGTTAATATTGGAAACTATTTCAAATCAGTTTCTAAGTATTCATCAAACTTTTTTTATTATCTATATGTAGTCTTTCATTGAAAAACAATGAAAACAGATACACATTTTTTCTTCCCAGCCAGCCATTTATTTAATTTTTATACTTATCTGCAGTAACTATTACTCCTGAAATGAAAGAATATGTTAGGAAAATGTATAATGACATTCATTTTAATGTAATAAAAATTTATTAAACACATCATATTTCACAGGCCGAAGGTAATTATGTAGAAGTATAATTACTGTCTTGTGCAGTGACTGTATGAAATTTATATTTTAGTCACATAAAGTTGACAATAAGCAGATAAATTATAATGTAGTCATTAAAGACTATGAAAAAATAAAACAAGATGAAGAGAAGATGGAACAGTCTGAAAAGGTACTTAAGAGGTGAATGCCTCCTGTTTTGGGTGTTCACAAAGTCATTTTTAAATATCTGACTTTTGGGAAGACACTTGAAAGATGAATAAGTTATGTTAAATTTTCAGGGGAAAATTATCCAGAGGTCTTGTTTTCAATAACATAAAGTGGACTTCACCCAGTCAGAAAAAGAAACTCTTAACAGAACAAGTGGTGCAGTAATTCAGGGCATTCAAAAGTAACCAGCAGCAGATGGATCAAGAAAGAATGCCAGGTTTGGGAATACTTTTTCATTTCTTTCTTGTAAACACTCCAAACTGAAATCAAGAAACCAGAACTGGGTACAGAAGGGCAGACACACAGAGCTTTAATTAAAGTCTACTACCTTGACTGAGTTGCTGGACAGAAAATTCTCAACTAAAAAAAAAGTGCAGAAATCTCTTAGTTCCTGTCTTCCCTTCCTACTCTCCCTCCCTTCCTTTCTTTCTTCCTACTTTTTTTTTCTTTCCTTCCTTCCTTCCTTCCTTCCTTCCTTCATTCTTTCCTTCCTTCTCTTTTATTTCTTATTACATTTCTTGGTTCTCTCATGACCAACCCCAAGCAGTCTCTGGTATGCGAGCATCTTCAAAGGAAGGCGAGCCAAAAGTATTCAAACATAGTAGAAAGGAAAACTTCCTTTCGATTAAATTTACCACTTAGAGTTCGTAAGTTTCTGTCCAAAGGGCCAAAGAGGAGCCCCAGGGAAACAGATTACAGAGAAGAACTCAGAGATGCAGATGCTAAAGTTTATGAAATCTGGAGTTCGTATCCAAGACATGCATATCTGGAATTGATGTTAATCAACACACCAACAAATCTGAGGAACTAACCCAAGAGATATATTCCAGACTGACTGTTATGTGCATCACGTCCAAGACAAATTTGAAGAACTCTACAAGGATTTTTAAAACTTATCTGACATTGAAGCTATACCTCACAGAAGGTGGGTTAGTAAAACCTAAAACAGGTTTAAATTACCTGAAATAAACAAATAGCATTTTACATGAAATTTAAGCAAAACTCAAAAGCTTCTTAATACTTAAAATGCCCAGAATACAATCAAACATTATTTGGCACCTGAGGTCTCACTAATAATTCTGCTCCCATTGGAAAGGGAAACCTTTCTTTCTTAACACTGATATTGTAATTATTTAGCACACTTTAAAGCAACTGTTATAAATGTGATAAAGTGAAAAACTAAGGACACTGCTACAATAAAGTTTAAATGTAATGTTCAGCAAAGAAAAATCATGAAAAAAGAGCCAAATAGAAATTTAAAATTAATATAATAAACAAATTCACTAGGTGAACTTGATATCAAAATAGACATGGCAAAAAAACTCAATGAATGTGAAGATAGATCAGTAGAAATCATTCATTCTGAACAAAAAAGGAAAAAAAATTCTTAGTTTCCTGAGGGACACCAATAGAAGTTCTAACATCCTTTTGATTACAGTACCAAAAATACAGAATTGCAGTTTTGGAAACTGATTTGAAGAAATAATGGCCCCAAACTTCCCAAGCTTAATAAAATACACAAAACTTAATATTTTATAGGCTGAGTGAATCCAAAAAAGTATAATGTAAAGAAATGCAAGGGTAGACACACCACAATAAGTGGAAAAAACTGCAAAGATGCAATCATGAAAATACACAGTAAAAAAGGATATATTCGTATGCAGAACAATAAGTTGAGTGATTTGATATTTCTCATTAAAAATTGTGAAGTACAAAAGGACACAGCATTTTAAAGGGTTCAGAAGAAAAGAACTGTAAACCTTTAATTCTATATTTAATAATAGTATTTTAAATAATAACAGTAAAATAATCATATTCTCCAATGAGGAAAATTAAAACAATTCATATAAAGCAGATCTTTAAAATACTAAAGAAAGTTCTTTAGGCTAAGGGGCAATGATGCAAAGAAAGAAAAAAATAAACAATAGAAAAGTTAAATAACGAGATAAATATACACTCTTCTCTCCTCGTGTTTTTAAAATTTATCTTATCATTGAAATTAAAAATTATAAGTTGTGCTGGAATTCTCAGTGTGTATTATACAAGACCATTATTAAATCAGTGGTCTCATATGAGTATAAAATTCTAACATAATAATTGAAGCAGTAAAATATTAATGTTTAGTAGACTGTGACATGTTTACAGCATATTTTGTAATTTCTAGAAAGATTGGAAGAAAAAAGTATACAAAGAGATATAGTCAAAATCACAATAGATGAATAAAAAGAAAATACTGAAAACCTTTCAAATAACCAACAAAGAGTGGGAAAATAGGAAGAAAAAAAGGTTATGTTATATACAAAACAATATACTATATATCGGTGATTATATCAATAATTACACTAAGGACCGGTGAGATGGCTCAGTGGCGTAAGTGCCTGCCTTGCAAGCGTGAGGTCCTGAGTTCAACTTCTGGTACCCACATAAAAAGGAAAAAAGAGCCGGTGATATCCACAAGTGCCTGCTAGCAAGTGTGAGGTCCTGAGTTCGACCCCTGTTACTCACATTAAAATAATAATAATAATAATGATAATAATAATTATTATTATTATTATATTAAACCATACCAATTAAGTCTAAATAGTCTAAACCATACCAATTAAGTCTAAACCATACCAATTAAGAGGCAGAGATGATCAGAATGAAAAAATATGTCCTTCCTTTATACACTATCTACCAAACTCACTCCAAATAAGACTATTTAACCAGAATTACCCAGAAAAAGAAAAATTGAGAAAATATACCTAAAGGAGTAAAAATTGTAATTTGTTAAATATATCGTTGCATATGTTTATGATTGATGTAAGAAAATAGTTTGTTCATGAACAATTTCAAGATTTCCAAGTTATGTGGCTGGATACAACTTTTATTTTTCTGGGATATCTGCATTTTATACATTTTCTAAAATAAAGATTTACTGAATTATTTCTGAAGTAGTTTCTAATAAATGCTAATTTAGAAAGAAAAATAGCCAATGCCTTTTGGAACTCATTGGAAGATGAAATTGGGAAAAAAGTGTATTCTATGGTAGAACAAAATAGATTTTAGGGAACAGCTAGAAAAATAGGAGGATGGAGAAAAATATGAGTAAATTTTGTGTTTTAGAAGGTGGCAAGACTCTCTTATAAACAAAAATTCTTGAAAAAGTTCAGTTATACTAGAGACAGATAAATAACCACATTCTAGAAAACAGCGAAGGACACCATTGAATGAGAAGTGTCCAGGTAGTAATAATTAGTTAAAAAATGGAAGTTTAGGTTTTAATTTTAAAAAGTTAGAGCCAGAAATATAGATTGGGAAATATTTAATGAAGTATAGCTTTTGAGGGCAAGTTTTAAAAATATCTGTATATGGAAAGCTAATTAATTTAATTGACTGAATATACATCATGAATTTCTGATCCTGAAGAACACAGAGATTTATTACCAGCATTATGTGGGGTGGGTTAATATTATTTCCTAAGGGCAATGATGTTAATACACACATTTATAAGAGCAAGTAGATTTTGCTCTATAATTTACCACTTAAATACACCTCTGATTACTGTAATAATCAGAGGCGTATTTAACCTTCTCCTAATTTTACTAAATTTCTTGTAAACATCAGCTAGTAAAAGTTAATTGGAGAAAATATAATTGGATATTTTGAATGTATCCTACTACACAATTAAGCAATTCTTTGTGACTGATAGTTTTTATTTATTTATTTATTTATTTTTGGTGGGTACCGGGGGTCGACCTCAGGACCTCGCGTGCCAGTAAGCGCCTGTGCCGCTGAGTGATATCACCGGCCCTTTTTTCGTATGTGGGTATAGGGAGTCGAACTCAGGACCTTGCGCTTGACAGGCAGGCGCTTGTGCCGCTGAGCTATCTCACCGGCCCCTGACTGATAGTTTTAATGAGATATCCATTCAGAGTAAATGCTTAGAAGATGTATATTACTGATTTTGATAATTAAGGTCTAAATGGAGGAAATCTTTCTTGGGAAATAATTTTGTTTTTCTGTAAGGAAGTATTTATTGAATACCTGCAGGGAAGACAAGCATCATTCATTGGTAGCCCCAGTTCTTTTTAAATACCTACCCAAAATCATAATAGTTAAAAAATCTCCTTGCAAGCGCGAAGGCCCGAGTTCGACTCCCGGAACCCACATACGAAAAAGGGGCCGGTGATATCGCTCAGCGGCACGGGTGCCTGTTGGCGCGCGAGGTCCTGAGGTCGTCCCCCCGGTACCCACAAAAAAAAAAAAAACAAAAAAACAAAAAAAACAAAAAAAAAAAAAAAAATCAGTGCCAGTGTTAAACAAAGTTAATTAAATATGGAAGGATCAAAACAATTTTTTAGGTCATGAAGCATTGTGTTGTTGTTGTTGTTGTTGTTTTTTACTTTAATATGTGATTTTGGAATAGGACAAAGCAAGTGAAGGTATAAGCTAAGAGTAAAGGCCAACAGTGGAAAAACATATAATCCAGACACAGAAATACAATCAGTGCAGTTGCTATAGTCAGTCTTTGTGCTACTATAACCAGAGGGTCTGGTGCCAAAACCAGACATCAACAAATAGCTACTTTCATGAACTGTATGCTAGACGGTGCCGACTTAGGAATTACAAAAGCTATATTATAAAATACACAAAGTGAAAACTCTTTCTAAACTGTGTCAAACACTTATTTGTTCTTATATGAGAAAAAGAGTTTTATTAATTTTCAATGACAGAGGATTAAAATCACCCATCTGTATTATTTGCTTTTTGATATCTTAACATTATTGCTAAATAAATGTCATTCTTATTACATCTGGATTTTTACATAATTCATTGTACAAGCCAACATTTACATTATTTATGGATTTAAACAGTTCTGTCATTTAAGGAAATACCCAGTAAAACACTCATGAACTCACAGTAATGGAACATATTGACTAATATAAACATTTTAATTTAAAAGACAATTGTCCTGTAATCACAAATCTGCCCTTATTAAGTTTGCTACAAATAATTAATGAAGTACAGGGAAGGAAAAAAGTTAAATTAATGTATCAATAAATAAGGAAAAAATCACATTTTATACAAGTGGTCAAATATCTAACTTGAAATTTAACTAAAATACTCAAGAATATGGAGTGAAAAGCTATATTTGAATTCCAATCTCACAATTCTCTTCCATAATTCTAAGTAACCTAATAAAGAATAAATTTGCAGTGGATTATGAAGGTGAAATATTGTACAACTAGTGTTTCATATTGGTCAATTTTCTGTTCCATATGAAAGGAGCAGATTGATAGTCTTGGACATAATCCAGCTTGTTTATCCTCCTTAAATATTTTCAGCAGAGTGAGTGATTAACTGAAAAAAAAATCTAGCCTGTGGGAGTCACAATATAAAATATCTGCTATTCTCTCAAAGTATCATCAAATACTCCTAGGTAGAAGAAGTAAATCATGAACTATACAAGTCTAAGAATTGAATTTCAACTCTGATTACAAACAAATTACTTCATTTAGTTTCATGATTTGCATGCTCTGTAACATTATTCACACATGAAAAGAACTTTAAAAATTGTGTAAAAATGGAATTGCAAGTACATTCATGTCACTTAAAAAATAACGACTATTTGAATAATTTATGAAATGAACTTAGTCCTAGCAATAATGCTGTATGGTAAAAAGTAATATTATTGACTATTTTGGAGGTAAATGAACACTGGTTAAAAAAAAGGAAAGGTTGAACATTTTGCCTACGTCACAGTCTATATTTGCGGGAACAAAATTCAGGCCCTGCTATTCTGGACCTGGAATCTGGATTTTGAATCATTATCCATTAAGTGATTATTAGTATTTACAAAAATATTTCAAATGTATTTGATTTTCTAGGAAGGAATCATTTATGATTTGTATAGTGTAAACATCTTTTTATCCATTAAACTAATGTATCTAGGTGAAGATGATTACATAATCTCTGTTTTCTTTCTAAATTTTGAAGTTTCAGAATATGGCTCCAATTATTTCAAATATCCTTTCTTTACAGTGTAGTAGAGGGTAACTTCCTTCTCTTTCCATGCTTTTTCTATATGTCAGGCAGAATTCTAAATTTATCCTCATGACTGCCATACCCTAGTATACAAATTCTGGATTATTCCCTCCCACTGAGATCAGGAGGAAGTTGTGAATATTTTGGAATACTGCTTCTATAATTTGATAATATTCTATGAAAAAGTGGTATAGATTTTTGCAAACATAATTAAAGTTTCTAAAAAATTGAATTTTGTTAATTTAAAAGGAGATTATCCTGGTGGAACTAATCAGAGGAGTCCTTTAAAAATTAATTTAGGTGTAAACTATGGAAACAAAAAGGAAGACTGGAAGGAGCAGAAACTTTTCTACCTTTAAATCAATACCTGACATGTTTTTTTTTTAATTTTAAAGGAAAAAAAAAAACAATAAAAACAATGGTACAAAATTTCAAAACAGGGCCGGTGAGATGGCTCAGTGGCTTAAGCGCCTGCCCAGCAAGCGCGAGGGCCCGAGTTTGACTCCCAGAATCCACATACGAAAAAGGGACCGGTGATATCGCTCAGCGGCACGGGCGCCTGCTGGCACGCGAGGTCCTGAGGTCGACCCCCGGTACCCACAAAAAAAAAAAAAAATTCACAACAAGATTGTAGGACAGTTAACAATGGTTAGTACATTGCATATAGTTATCTTCAAAGTAGTTGCTCATATTACAAGATATAGGCATGAAAAATTGATCCAACAATATAGCACAAACCATTCGTTTCAATGAACTAATAGCAATTAGTAGTATAACTATCTTAACTACCTTGTGGGTGTGTATATATATATATTTTTTCCTTTTCTCTTCCTTCTTTTCTCCTTTCCCCATCCCAGTTTCACTTTCTTTCTCTTTTTTATTTTGGTGGATACCGGGGATCGACCTCAGGACTTCACGCTCCAGCAGGTGCCCATGCCATTGAGTGATATCACCGACACTTTTCTTCGTATGTGGGTTCCGGGAGTCGAATTCAGGACCCCGCGCTTGCCAGGCAGGCACTTATGCCACTGAGCTATCCCACCAGCCCTCACTTTCTTTTTGAACATTTTCTTCCCATTTTACAATATCTACTGTACATTTTGGATCTTACTTATTCTTTCAGCTTCTTACACTAGGGAGACAATATCATGTTTACATATGTGAGTTTGAGTTATTTCACTTATGAGTATGGTCTTAAATTGCATCCATTTACTTATAAATGTCTCGAGATTAACCTTCTTTATAGCTGAGTAGTATTCCATTGTATAAAAAGACATTTTTTATCCATTCCTCAGTTGATGGGCATTTGGGTTGTTTCCAAGATTTAGCTATTACAAATTGTGCTTCTATAAACATGGGTGCACATATATCGCTGTGGTATGATGATTTTAATTCTTCTGGGAAGATACCCAGAAAGGGTATCACTAGGTCAAATGGGAATGTTGACTGTCATCTAATTACCATGTGTAATATAAGTCAATTTATATAAATTATATATGTGTGCATGCATGCATCTCCAAGAAAGAGGTCTCAATATTTAGAAAAATGTTAATGCTGGTTATCAATGTAATGAGATTCTAGGTAACGTTTTATTTTATTCCTAATGATAGTGTGTTTTGTTCAAAATTTTTATATTAAATCCTATTATTTTGTACTCTAAGGAAAGATGCTTCCCTTGTGAAAAAGACAAGATAATTGTGAGAAAACATATACTATAATATTGACAGTGATTATTTTGATTGATGGGAAAATGAAGTGTTGCTTTCTATTTTTAATATTGCAATTTGAAATTACAATTTGAATACATGTTGTATGAAAACAAATCAAACAACATAGCTTACATAGTGTTATGTTTTCAAAATTTTGTATTAACACTTCTAACTCTTCACCCAATTTCAAATAGATTCTTCTCTCTAAGCAAAACACATCTTTTTAGTAGTTGGCTTATATCTTTGCATACACCGTCATAGGCCTTTACATACATAGTGGTAGAGGATAAAAGATAAGCAGTTTGTAATCAAGAGGTAGAAGTAAAATTTTGTCATGTTTCAAAATATTTGATTTATAATAGGTGTTCCTCTTTTTACCTAGGTCCCAGGATGAGAAGGAGAAAGCAATGAAAGTATTATCTAAAATGTGAAATTTGATGTATTTTGTCATATATAAACACTCGTGAAATCATTGCTGCAGTTAAGGTACAGAATAATTTCATCACCCCTCCCCAGGTGGGTTGCTTTGAACATGTCTGCAGTACTTCATCTTAATTGTGTACCACAGAATTATTTTATATTTCTAATATATATTTATGTACATATGTATTAGATATATAGTCACACATATAGAAACATATATAAATTTTAATATGTGAATCATCCAGTATAAATATATTCATGTTGTACTTATTTTGCTCACGATCATCGTAGTTTTAAGATTCTTAGTATTGATGGCATGTTTATTTTTATTGTTTTTCATATGAAGAATCCATATTTTATTTGTCCATTTACCAGCTGATGAACATTTGTTATTTTCTGTTTTTCCATAGTATGAATAAAGATATACGTATTCTTGTTCTATTCAATGATTATATATTTTCATTTCTTTTGGGTAAATACTTAGTAATTAAATGTCTGAATTTCTGGACAGGTAAATATTTAGTTTTCAAAGAAATTTGTAGCTTTCCAAAGTGATTTTACCACTTCATATTCACACAAAAAGGATTTCAGAACTCAAGTTGTTCCAAATTTGTTCCAATTAGTATTAATTTAAGTTTTTCTTTTAAATGTTAGCCATTCCAAGAATTGTATATTGCTATCACATTGTAGTTTTAATTCATAAATTCTTTCATTATTAATGATATTGAGGATATGTGCTTATTACATGTTTGTACATGCAAAGAGCATTTAGAAGCTGCTCAAACCAAAAATAAAAAAGGGATACAATTAAGGGATACTATTAAGGATCATGCAGTCATTAAAAAGATGATAAAGTAATCATTGTACAATATTATTTCTCTGCATTCTATAATTTAGAGAAAAATTCCTATATTTTAAAAACCAAAATCTATTATAATTCATCTAAAGCAAAAGATAAAATCCAAATAACCCAAACCTACAAAAGAACTTGATTTTATAATTTTTAAATTCCCAGGCTGTGCGTGATGGCACACACCTGTAATCTTAGCACTCAGGAGGCTGAGACAGACAGATCACTGTGAGTTCGAGGCCAGCCTGGGATACATAGTGAACTCAAGGCCAGTCTGAACTATACAGCGAGACCATGTCTTTAAAAAATATCCACATAAAAGAAATTTGTAGGCCAGGATGTTATTATTGGAGAATTGTACTAATCATTTAAAAATCCAACAACAATTTTACACATTTTCCCCAGAAATTATAAAAGGAAAGCGTATTTCCCAACTGACTTTTATGAAGTCAGTATTATCTTGATAGTAAAACCAGACAAAAGTAATACACAAAAAATATAGCATAATATCTCTCATGAATTTCCACATAACAATCCTCAACAAAATAATAGGAAGCCAAATTAAAAAAAAAATATTTAGGGCCAATGAAATGGCTCAGCGGTGTAAGCGCCTGCCTGGGAAGCGTGAGGTCCTGATGTCGACTCCCGGTACCCACATAAAAAAATAAATAAAAAAAAATGTTTAAAGATTTTACAACAGACCAAAAGAAATTGATTCCATATACTCAACATTGGTTAGACACACCAAAATCAAGATAAAGCACATTTCAACAAGGTAAGGAGGAGGAAACTTATAATAAAATTGAGGGAGTAAAAGCTTCTGACAAAAGCTATTATCCATTCACAGTAACCCCCCCAAAGAGTTGAAAATAGAAGGAAATTTTATCAAGTTGATAAAAGGCAAGGATGCAGAGCAATAGGATTGAATGGTCATTCACTTTTAAAGGAAATCAAAGTGGTGCAATTCCTTCAGAAGATACTTTGGCTGTTTCATATAAAACTAAATATAGCATCACTGTTCAATCCAGCAATTTTCCTCACAGCTATTTACTTAATGAGTTAAACACTTTGATGTAGATACATGAAATTATCCATTTGTTAAAATCTAAGAAAATACAATAGAAAGAGTCAAACTTAGTGTAAATTGTAGAATTTAGTAAATAATAATGTACCAGTATTGGTTCATCAATGTAACAAATACCTCATTAATGCAAGAAACATATGGCATAATGCCTATAAAATTTTACAAGAATATATGTAGACACAGATATATTTTTTTACAAAATTTAAATGGAGAGTCAGCATTACTTTAATACCTAAATCAATCTTGACAAAAGAAATAAAATAGGGAGAAACACCATTCAGTGTGAAACCGTATTGTACAGCCACATTAGTTAAGACAGTGTAGTATTAGTGAAGGGATGTACACATACATGAATGAGATAAAATGGAAAGGAGTGCAATAGAGGTACACAAAGCACAAAAAAATCCTACAAATAGTTCTTCAATAATCATGGTGAAACATATGGAAAACAAAAAATGATCCTGAAACTAAACCTCATATTTTACGAAATATCAAATCAAACTGAATTATTAGCTTAATTGTAACAAGCAAACTGTTAAAATCTTTGAAATTTAGGGCTCAGACTTCAGTATGTTTTACAAAAGAAATAAATGATAAATTGGACCAAATAAAAGCCTACAAGTTTTTTTTCCTTCAAACACACATGTGAAGAAAATGAAAATCAATCTAAAGACTAAAAGAAAATATTTGCAAACTCTATATCTAACATAGGGCTGTGATCTAGAGACTAATAAACTATCAAAATCAAAAGTTAAAACAAAACAAAACAAAAACACCACATCAAGAAGCAAATCTCCACATACAATCCAAATAGAACATGAGCAAAATATTTAAGGGAACATTTTGTAAAAGAGGTTATGTTACAGAAGGTGAATAAACATGTAAGTTTCAGCATTATTACTCACCAGAAAAACAAGAAAAGTCATGATGCCGTACACTTGAAAGGATTACTAAAAGAAAAGTCCACACCAAATACTGAGTTGTATGCAGAAAAACACAATCACTAATATGTTTCTGGTAGGAAAACAGATTTTCCATGTCTTGTAAAACTAATCATGTAATTACATTTCACCATAATTTCACCTGGTAGTAATTATCCTATGTTAATGAAAACATATCTGCAGTGCAAATTATACATGAACATTCATAGCAGCCTTATTTGTACTAGCCAGCAATTGAAATCAGCCTAGATATCGTTCAACAGGTAAATTATTAATCAAACTATTAAATCTTTTGGAATACCGTTCAGCATTAAAAAGGAATGAAGCCAAGGATATAGCCCAGCGGCACAGTGCCTGCTTGGCAAGCATGAGGTCCTGAGTTCAATAGCCCCCCCCCAAAAAAAGGAATAAAGTAATGATACTTAGAAGAATATGTGTGGAATTATCCTGACAGTAAATACCAATTTCAAAAGATTGTATACTGTAAAATTGTATTTATATAATATTTTTCCTAGTTTTAAAGTTGTTGGAAAATTTTCCATTTAAAAATATTTTAATCAAAACTTAATAATTATACATATTTATTAAATATATAAACATGAGATACATATTTATGAGATACATAAATGAGGTACATTTTTATGAGATACATTTTAATACATGCAGGCAATGTGTAATTGCTGTATCAGAGTAATTGGTATATGAATTAACTTTTGTTTGTGTTGAGAATATTCAAATTTCTCTTTGCCAGCTATTTTGAAATACATAAGTAGAGTTAGTATTGCAGTCCCCTTACTATTCTGTAGAACATTAAAAATTACACCTCCTAAGCAACTGTATCCCCCCTATGTATGATTAACTATCCTCCTTAAATTCCTCTGCCCCATGATCCTCAGCCTCTGGTAACCACTATTCCACTCACTTCTATGAGATCCATCTTTTTTATTTTTCACATATATCTAAGGACTTGAAGTATTTGTCTTTTTGTGCCTGACTTATTTTACTTAACATAATGTCTTTCAATTACATTAATGTTGTTGCAAGTAACAAGATTTCATTCTTTTCTCCATCTACATAATATATATGAAATGAAAAAAGTTTTACAGTGGAAAATAAATTAGTAGTCTTCAGGGATTAGATTAGATTGGGGAAGGGAGTAGTTATAATAAAAATTGCACAACAGCAGAAATCCCTGTAGCAACTGTGGCAGCATTTTTTGTCTTTGGACTGTGGTGGTGGATATGGCAACCTACACAGGTGATAAAATTATATAGATTTTATGCACATGAATAGAGTGTAAATACTTGAGCACACTATTAACTAAATGTGAGAGCAGGTATCATTGTCTTCTTGCCAGTTTTAGGGAAAAGCATTAAATTTTTCAACTTTTACTATGATATTATCTTTATGTTTATCCTGGATGTACTTTTTGTTCAAAATGAGGCACTGTGTTTCTCTTCCTGCTTTAACATTCTTGTATGATAATTTCAACATCTGGATCATCGCAGGCATAGTATTTTTTGATAATTTCCTTTAAGAATTAGTAACATTTTTATGGTACTTCATATTTATTTTTGGATTCTCTTTCTCTCCCATGGTATGTAAATAATTTGCATTTGGCTCTGTTCTTCTTAACAATGTTGATATTTTTGTTTAATTGGTGTTATAGTCAGGGCTTACAAGGGAAAAAATTTAATACAGGACACATAATTTTTAGGATTATTTTATAATATCCACCCAAAAATCAAATGCAGAAGAGTGCAAGAGATCTGTCCATGCACTAGAGACCCAAAGAATCCAGCTGAGGGCCTGGATCCCACAGTAAAGTTCTGCACAAGCTGAAGACCTAGAGCCTATGGCAATGTCCTCCATGAACCCAGTTGGAGGACTAGAGCCCATGACAATGTTTCATGCAAGTCTGTATCAAGGATCTGCACTGGGAAGGCCCTAAGGTCAGTGGTGGAAGCTAGAAAGTCTGTGCCAGGGGGATGAAATATGTGTGCCAGAAGGCTGAGGAATCTGTACTGGATCTAGGAAGCAATGCTCAAGGTAAGGAACAGAACTCCCCCAAAGAGAACCACAGCCATTATCAGTTACAGCGAGGACCCAAGGTCATCTGACGATGAAAACAGCTGAGTTCATATCAGAAAAACCAGTGAGACAAGCTTCTCCAAGAGAATCAACAGCACACCATCTTCCCCTCCAGTTCTCCTTTTTATGTTGTTGGCGATAATCCTTCCACACCAAGCATCACACTGATTCATTTCATCTGGGTGTTACAAATTGACCATCAGGGCTGGTGAGATGGCTCAGCCGCGTAAGCGCCTGCCTGGCAAGAGCAAGGGCCCAAGTTCGACTCCCAGAACCCACAGACAAAAAAAGGGCCGGTGATATCGCTCAGCGGCACAGGCGCCTGCTGGTGTGTGAGGTCCTGAGGTCGACCCCTGGTACGCACCAAAAAAAAACAAAAAACAAATTGACCATCAGTTTATCCACCCTAATAGGCAATATTTGTTTAGATTAAACTGGTAGGTATTTCACTGCATGCTTTGGGTGGCAGCTCAAATATTGGTTCTGTTATTTTAGTATTTATTGTGAGCTACTTTCAGTCTGTGCCATGTATACATGTCTAAAGAGTCAACCAGAAATTTAGGTAGATTTTATACTCAAAATTTGGGGCTCCCCCACTGTGATTCTCTCCTTTCCAGGTTCTTCTGTAGGGTTTTAGTGCAATAAAATATATTTGCTATTTTTCAGACCAGAAAAGCTATCAGTTTTCTATAAGAGTTGTGGCTAGTTCATACACTGGGACTGTTGACCTACCTTCAAACTGAGACAAAACCACATAACTCACACAGTGATATTCTTCCTTAATAAATGTCAGCTCAGCTCTAGATACTAGCTGGTCACCTCTGTTCCCTTTCATTCATTTTTGCAGTTCGTATGGAGTTCATAGCTGCTATATTCAGGAAGGCTGGGTCCATCAGGAGCTGTTTGACCACACTGGAAATGATATTCCTTGTCTCCAGTCTTCACGTTTTATTCTTTCTTCTTTCCTAAATATATGCATTGAAGAAGAAGAGTCAGCAGAAGAAAGTGTGGAACAAGCCTGTGTCTCTTGCTCCCCAATGGATGTGTGTTTCCAATTTTAAATAATATTATGATTATTTGTATATATGTTTTCACAGTTTGCATAATATTTATACATATTGGGGAATTGAATTGCAAATTGTATCACAGTTATATAATTTTAATAATTTTTAAGTGGGTACCAGGAGTTGAACTCAGGACCTCGTGCTTGCCAGCAGGTGCTTGTGCCACTGAGCAATATCACCAGCCCCAATTTTAATAAATTTTTATCCCCAAACCTTGCCTCCTGCTCAGACTGAGATTCATAGGTTTGTAATTTGAAAATATTCAAATTCAAGAAATAGCAAGTTTCAAATCATTCGTACTTTTGCTCATATTTTATTTCTACTGAATACAATTGATAATACGTTAGTACATGATAAACTTTATTGAAATTGTATAATGTTATTATATTACATAATCTTCAAATTTCACTTAAACAGTGAAAATATGTTCATAAATAATAGTATGTTTGGGTAATTTACATTTTTTTGTGTGTGTGTGTGTGTGTGTGTGTACCGGGGGGTCGACCTCAGGACCTCACGCACCAGCATGCGCCTGTGCCACTGAGCGATATCACCGGCCCTTTTTACGTATGTGGGTTCCGGGAGTCGAACTCGGGCCCTCGCGTTTGCCAGGCAGGTGCTTATGCCACTGAGCCATCTCACCGGCCCCCCTAATTTACATTTTATATGTAATCTTCATACTGTAATTTTATTCCTCAAAAATGGCATATGCTTGCTAATTTCTCACAAAGTAGATTATACTTGTTTGTGAGTGAAATGAAGTATGTCTGTCAGTTCCCATGGTGATTGAATGACACAAATTAAATCACATATTCATCTTTATTAAGTACTTGAAATCTTAAAATCAAATATGAAAAGGTAAACCAAATATGGTTCGCTAAATTTACTGTCATAGATATATCATGAAAAAAATCATTGTTTTCTTATAAAAAACTTAATTCATATCAGATATGCTAATGAGGTATTTATTTTTCTATAAATGTAGGAGGTGGGATAGAAATAGAGTGAATATTTAAATATTTACAGAAAGAAAACGTATTATTTTAAAAGACATTGCCATTTGTTTCCTTGAAAATACTCCCTCTTTCTAAAAACACACTTACCCCATCATTCTTGGTACTTTTTGAAGTAGTTCTGGGAGTTTCCTTTAGTGAGTGCTTTAGTTTTGCTGTTGTAGCTAACTGGATGTCTTGAATCCATTCAAAATGTGTACTTTTCACATCTTTTTGACTTTGGGAAAAGTAAAAAATCCATGGTAACAGATCCAGTGAATAAGGTGGTTGACAACACACTGTAATTTTTTGCAAGCTGCCTTTTGTTTGGATAGCACTTGCCAACAGCATTCACCGTGTTTTTGATCACACATCCTAAAGACACACACTAAAAAGGACTTCCAGAACTGCTTCACAAAGTGGCAGAAACAAAGGGATAAATATGTTCCAAGTGCAGGGTAGTATTCTGAGGGAAATTAATGACAATGTATCTTTTACTGTAATAAATATTTTCATTTAAACATTTACCATATATTTTGATCACCACTGCTACATGTGTGACAATTATTGTGTGACAAAGTGAGGTAACCTCCTAAATTTGAAAATGGAATAAAGTGTTTTAAATGTGAACAGTTAATTTGCAGAACAAATCCTTAACAGGAATCTGGTAATCATAAGCTTCTACAGGAAATTCTGATGAATGTTGATGGAGTTCTCTTAAATTATCAGATAATAGATTAAGGTCAATTTGTCTGTAGGAGTAAGACAAAACTAGGTCATATTTCTATATTAATATGCAGAAAGGGAAAATTAAAGGTATCCAAAGGAGATTAAATAGCCCAAGGAAAAAGGAGGAGCCTACTTAGGACATCATGAGAGTAAAATCAGAAGTGCAGAGTGAAATATATTTATCATTCAGATTACTTTGCAACTCAATAATACAAAAGACTTAAAATGAATATATTAATAATTGATGCATATTCATTTCTCATTATATTTCAGGATTTATATACATCTTTTCTTCCAGTACTAATAGCAGTGTTAAGTATAGGTTCTCATTTTCATGACATTTTAATATCTCTGTGTAAATTAATAAATGTATGTTGATTTTATATAGTATGCATCTTTTAGTTTAGGTTTTATTTGATAGATTGGGCTATAAAATACTGATTATTTCTGAATCTTGGGTAGAAAACTTGAATTTTCAAAATAACTTTTACGTTAGTGAATATCCAAATAGTTGGAATAATATTTAGTGTTATTATTTAAATTCATCAATCCTTTCTTTCCTCCTGAACTGAATGACATTCAAGCTCATCTTAAAAAAACATTAAAAGATATATAAATGTCTGAAGCAGTGTATTACTAAAATGCATGATAAGTAAATCTGGAAATATGACTGTAATAAAACATGATTGGTCATTCAGAGAATAAGGTAAATGGTGAGTTATGATATATGAATAATGGCTAAAGTCACTGGGAATAATGCACAGGAAGGCAAATGAAGTTAGGTGCACCCAGATATTATCACACTGTTGGAACAGGGAACATGGTAACAGCAAAAAGCAAGACAGAGTTCAGTATTTTTGGAAGAGTGAGTCCAGCAAGGAGATGCCAGTACTGTATGTAACTCATGATGGTGGGAGACAAGGAAAACAAGCTCAAAAACAAAAAGGGCCAATTCTCTATATAGGTTCTATTAAGATATTTCCTTTTACAGAGACAATTTTTTTGGTACTAGGGATTAAATGCAGGGCCTTCACTCTGAGGTTCACCCACATCCCTTTTTTGAGACAAGGAATCTCAACTAAGTTGCTGGGCTCAAACTCTTGATCATCCTGCATCAGTCTCAGAGTGGTGGATTATAGGCATATGCCACAAGTTGTTTCACTTTTCTGGGTATATTTAATAGTAATTTTTGTCATAAAGAAAGAAACAAATTTCAAATTATTAGAATATACCATCCTGAATACAAATTCTTTATTCATGTAATGGGAAGAGGCTTACCTATATTTTAATAGGAATTCTACCAGAAGGGGGAGTACAAATTTTTTCACCACTACTATATAATTTGTCAGTCAATTTAGTAAGAGATAATAATAATCAATTTCTCATATTATGTATGCATATGTATATACTTATTGAATTTAGATATATTTAAACACCATATTGTATAGCATAAATATATACTTATATCTGTTAACTAAAATACATTTAAAAATAAAGAATTGATTTATTTCAGTTTGCACAGACATGCAGGATTCATATTTAGGGCTTTTGACATTTGACATTTTTTACTCCCTTATAATGCATTTTTAATGTTAAGCTTTGTGATTTTTGGTTAAGATGATAAGGTATACTGGACTTAATTATACTAAATTTCTTAATTTTTACTTCCATCTTGTCACATGACTATTGTATTTAAACAGTTTTTTCTCATGGTATGAGTAAGTGGAGTTTATAATCCTTCGTATATTTGAGCAATTTTGTTTTCCATGTAATAAAGTAGTTGAATATAAGTAACTGATTCATAATATTTTCATTTCAAAATTTATTAACAATTAATTCATTTTATTTTATAATTTGGTGTTTAGTGTTCAAGAGGCAAAGTTCGAAACTCTTTGACTTTTCATGTCTGACATATAACTTTTTCTGGCACTATTAACGTTATTTTTGCTGCTTACCTTGTTTTTTGTTTGTTTTGTATTTTTAGTTTAGTTTAGTTTTGTTTTGCTATAGCCTGTGCTTGTATTTGTGTTTAGCCATCATAAATTTTGGTCGTTTCAGTTAAGGCTCAGTGCAAGCGAATGCTTTCTTCCATTTAATTTAGAAAGGTCTGCTGTGAAATGGTCCTTCAAACAAAACACTATCAAAAATATTGTTTTAAATTCAGGGGGTACATAACAACACTTTTAGCCTTCTTTACTTTCTATGTTATTTAGTTTTCCCATTGCTGAGAAAAATTACCCAACATCCATAACTTAAGGGAGAAGACATTTAATTTGGCTTATGGTTTCAGAGGTTTCAGTCCATGATTATGTGCCTCCAACACAGAAACATCATTAAAAAAATAGCAAAGGGCATGGTGGAGCAAATGTGCTCACTTTTATGATTCCATTACCTTTCTAGGAGTCTCTTAATCCAGTCAAGTTGACAACTAAGCTTAAACATCACATTTTAGTCCTTCTCAACTTTATAGCTAAACATAGCTCCTTAAAACATACTTAATCTTCAAATATAACAAAAACAAGGTCATAATTCCATCTAATATAAAACTTTCTACATACAATGAAAATCCAAGAATCTTTTGCCCAGAGTCTCAACAATTCCAGTTTTGCTCAAAAGTCTGTGTCAAAGTGTCCTATTTATCAAAGTGTCCAAAGGTTCACACTTGGTTGTGAGCCTCAGTAAAAGTAAAAAGAAACAAGTTACAATGGCGCAATTAAACATTCCCATTCCAAGGGGGAGGAAAAGAATAATAGAAAATAATTGGTCCAAAGTAAGACTAAAATCAAGGAGGGCAAACAATAAGTCCTGTAGCTCCTTGTCTCCCAACAACGGCATATGGCAGTGAGATATAAATTCTACAGCTGTGGGCCTTAATTGTTGCAGGCCACAAATCCAACATTTGGGCTGGCTCTGCTAATTGATGGAAATTTTCTATACAAAGCATTACACATTCTTGGTTTCTCCAAATTCCTTGGGTTTCCACTTCAACTTTTGATTCATTCCCACAGTTTCATGTACTCCCTCTTAGGGCTCTTTGCTTGGCTACTCAAGCCTTCTGTTGAAAACTGGGTGGGAGCCCCCTTGGCCCCACAACACCTATATTCTGCATACATCAATACCAGCATCACAAGGAGGACACCCTTCTCAAGAAGGATGACTAGGAGTTCTCTTCTCAAGAGAAACATTTATATTTTTGCACTTTGTAGTGGGTGGAGGTGATTTCTCAGAAGCCCTTAAGCCATTTTTCTTCTTGTTCTATTCAAAGCTCTTGATTTCATTTTCTTTTTTTTTATTTTAAAGAGAAGAAAAAACAAAACAAATCAAAAAAAGAACAAATTTTCAAAACAATATAATATGAGGGTAACAATGGTTAATGCATTACATATTATAATCTTTAAGTTAGTTATTCAGGATACCAGACATTAGCATTCAATTGTCCAAACATTATTGGCACAAACCTTACTCTTCAATGAACTGAGTAAAATTGGTAGTGTATCTATCTTAACCATCTTATATATATATACATTTTTTTTCTCTTTCCCTTCTTTCTTTTCCCTATTCCAATCTCTCTTTCCTTTTGCCCAGTTTCTTTTTGATTCATCATGTCAATTGTACATTTTGGATCTTATTTACTCTTTCAGTTTCTCATACTAGAGAGACAATACGATGCTTACACATGTGCTTCTGGTTTATTTCACTTATGAGTATTTTCTCGAGTTGCATCCATTTACCTATAAAAGTCTCCAGTTTATCCTTCTTTATGGCTGAATAGTACTCCATTGTATAAAAATATCACATCCTATCCTACCTTCCAGCAGATTTAATGTTTCTGTTTTAATATTTAGATCTCTGATCCATTTTGAATTTAGTTTAGTTCATGGTGAAAGATATGGGTCTAGTTTTAATCTTTGGCATGTGTAGAGCCAGTTTTTCCAGCACCATTTATTAAAGAGGCTATCTTTCTCCCAGTGAATGTGTTTGGCACCTTTGTCAAAGATAAGGTGGCTTAGTATGTCTGGGGTTGTTTCAGCATCTTCTAATCTGTTCCATTGATCTTCAGGTCTGTTTTTTTGCCAGTACCACACTGTTTTTATCACAGTAGCTTTATAGTATAATTTCAAGTCGGGGATTGTGATGCCCCCTGCCTTGCCTTGTTGCCCAGAATTACCATTGCTATTCTAGGTCTCTTCTGATTCCAAATGAATTTTAGGATTGTTTTCTCTGATTCTGTGAGATATGCTGTTGGAATTTTGATTGGAATTGCATTAAATCTGTATAACAATTTTGCAAGTATGGCCATTTTCACTATATTGGTTCTTCCTATCTAGGAGCAAGGGATATCTTTCCATTTTCTGATATCCTCTTCAATCTCCTTTTTCAGAGTACTATAGTTTTCAGTGTAGAGGTCTTTTACATCCTTTGTGAGGCTGATTCCTAGGTATTTCATTTTTTTGGATGTTATTGTGAAAGGTATTGTTTCCCTAATTTCTCTTTCAGTAAGTTTGTTATTTGTGTACAGGAAGGCTATTGACTTTTGAGTATTGACTTTGTATCCAGCTACACTACTGAATTTGCTTATTAAATCTAGCAGTTTTTTGGTGGAGTTTTTGGGGTCTTCTGTGTAGAGTATCATGTCATCTGCAAATAATGGTAATTTAACTTCTTCCTTTCCAATCATTATTCCTTTTATTTCTTTCTCTTGTCTAATTGCTCTGGCTAAAGTTTCCAGAACTATGTTGAATAAGAGTGGGGACAGTGGACATCCTTGTCTTGTTCCTGATTTTAGAGGGAAGGCTTTCAGTTTTTGGCCATTTAGTATAATATTGGCTGTTGGTTTGTCATAGATAGCTTTTACCAGGTTGAGATAAAGACCCTCTATTCCAATTTTCTGTAGGGTTTTTATCATGAAAAGGTGCTGGACTTTGTCAAAAGCTTTTCTGCATCTATTGAGATGATCATGTGATTTTTGTCTTTGGTTCTGTTAATATGGTGTATTACATTTATTGATTTACATATGTTGAACCATCCTGCATCCCTGGGATGAATCCAACTTGGTCATGGTGTATAATCTTCTTGATGATTTGTTGGATTATGTTTGCCAGTATCTTATTAAGGATTTTTGCATCTATGTTCATTAGGGAGATTGGCCTGTAGTTCTCTTTCTTAGTTGGGTCCTTCTCTGGTTTTGGTATCAGGGTAATGCTTGCTTCCAGGAATGAATTTGGGAGTATTGCTTCCCTTTCAATTTCATTGAAAAGTTTGAGAAGTAGTGGCATTAGGTCTTCTCTAAATTTCGTGTAGAATTCGGCAGTGAATCCATCAGGACCTGGGCTTTTCTTTGTTGGGAGGTTTTTAATTACATCTTCAATTTCATTGGTTGATATTGGTTTATTTAGGATTTTTAAATCTTCTTGATTCAGCTTTGGTAATTCATACGAATCTAGGAATCTGTCCATTTCTTCTGCATTTTCCATCTTAGTAGAATATAAATTTTCAAAATAGGTATAAATGATCTTCTGGATTTCTGCAGGGTCTGTTGTGATATCACCCTTTTCATTTTCAATTGCATGGATTTGAGTCTTTTCTTTTCTTTTTTTAATAAGGTTGGATAAGGGTTTGCCAATCTTATTTATGCTTTCAAAGAACCAACTTTTTGCTTCATTGATTCTTTGTATTGTTTTTTTAGTCTCCAATACATTAATTTCTGCTCTGATCTTTATAATTTCCTCCCTTGTACGGGCTTTTGGCTTAACCTGCTCTTCTTTTTCTAGAAGTTCGAGGTTCGCCATTAAGTTGTTTATTTGCACTTGCTCTATTTTCCTAATATAAGTATTTAATGCTATAAATTTCCCTCTTAGGACTGCTTTCATTGTATCCCATAAGTTCCGGTATGTTGTACTGTCATTATCATTCAGTTGTAGAAAGTGTCTAATTTCTTCTTTAATTTCGTCTGTGACCCATTGATTGTTCAGGAGGGTGCTGTTTAATTTCCATGTGTTTAGGGAGTTTTTGTGATTTCTTTTGCAATTGATTTCCAATTTCATTGCACTATGGTCTGATAATATGCATGGGATAATTTCAATTCCTTTGCATTTACTTAAGCAGGTTTTATGAGCTAGTATGTGGTCTATTTTGGAGAACATCCCATGTGCAGCTGAGAAGAATGTGTATTCTGATGTTTTGGGGTGAAACACTCTGTAGACATCTACTAAGTCCATTTGTTCCAAAGTTTGTTTCAGTTCTACTATTTCATTATTGATTTTCTGTCCAGTTGATCTGTCTTTTTGTGACAGTGGAGTATTGAGATCTCCCAATATAATTGTATTAGTGCTTTTTTGATTTTTCATGTCCTTTAGTACTTGTTTTATATAGCTGGGTGCACTGGTATTTGATGCATATATGTTTATGATCGTTATCACTTTGTCTTGGATTGTTCCCTTTACAAGGATGTAATGACCATCTTTATCTCTCTGAATCATTCTTGGCTTGAAATTCACTTTGTCTGCAAAAAGAATAGCTACCCCTGCTTTTTTCTGGGTTCCTGTGTCATGGAGTATTGTTTTCCATCCTTTGACTTTCAGTATATGAATTTCTTTCTGAATTAAATGTGTTTCTTGTATACAGCATATTGTTGGATCTTGCTTCTTGATCCATTTTGCCAGTCTGTGCCTTTTGATTGGTGAATTGAGACCATTAACATTGATGGTTGAAACTGATATGTATTGACTTATATTTGTCATGATATTTTCCTGTTGTTGGTTCCCACTCTTTGTTTGTTTTTCCCCTTTCCCGCTATTTAATTATCTGCCCTGCCTGGTGGATTCCTTCTGTTGGGGTTCCTATCTCTTTCTAGAATGTCCTTCAGAACATTTTAGAGTTCTGGTTTGGTGGTCATAAATTTTCTCAGATGTTCTTTGTCATGAAAGTATTTTATTTCTCCATCAATTTTGAAAGATAGTTTTGTGGGGTACATCAATCCGGGTTGAAAATTATTTTCCTTTAGAGCTTGAAATACGTCATTCCACGCTCTTCTTGAATTGAGGGTTTGTGCTGAAAAGTCAGCTGTAATTCTGATGGGTTTTACTTTATAGGTGATTTGTCTCTTCTCCCTAACAGCTTTTAAGATTCTGCCCTTCTGTTGAATTTCTGGGATCTTGATTATGATATGTCTGGCTGAAGTTTTTTTTGATCATGTCTAGTTGGCGTTCTAAAAGCTTCACTTATAGGGGGGTCAAATTCTTTTTCTCTTCCAGGGAAGTTCTACCTGATAATGTCTTTGAACAAGGTTTTAATGTCATTGATGCTATCTCCTGCTTTTTCATTTATTCCAATTATTCTTAAGTTGTTTATCTTTGAGTCATCTAGCAGCTGCTGAATTGATTTTTCTTGGTCCCTTGCTGTTTTTAAGAATTCTTTCTTTTCATGATCACTAATTGCAAGCCTGTCTTCTATATCTGAGATCCTGTCCTCACATTGGCTTAATCTGCTACAAATACTTTCAATGGAATTTTTGTTCTCTTGGATATCTGCTTGAATCTGCCTTATGGATTACATTTCTTTCCTATGCTAAGCATTCATGGTTTCTATAGTTTTCTTAAGCTCGTCTATTTTTTTGTCTCTATCAGCTATAGTGTCCTTAAGCATGGTCTTCATTGTGGACATTATCTCTGCAGTTATCTGTGAAATTATTTCTGTTTTAATTTTTTCCAGAGCCTCATTCAGTTGCTTTGTTGTTACCACTTCAGATAGGCCAGGTGAGTGGCTTTTGGATTGTCCCACCTCGCTGTTCCCTAGGTTTGCCTTTGGTGAATTGGATGTGTGGGGTTGCATCTTGTTTAAGTGTCGTCTCATTTTTTCTTTCTTTAATTTAATTCCTGGGGTGATGTTTGCAAATTACCTATGGTAGGTTACTTTATTGCTAGTGTTCAAGATCTTTAGCAGATGACTACTTCTCTGCAGTATCTTCCAAGTGGAGCTTGCTTTTGGGTTTTGAGCTTTCTGCCAGACCCTACCTCTTCAATTCGTTGGATATGAGAAGTTGCTACCTGTTTGGCCCAGTCCTTGATTCTTTGGTACTGTGCCACTGTATTTTCTGTGTCCCTTAGTCAATCTCAATCATGAAATATCAGGAAGGAAAGATGTTTAGAACAATTGTTTCACATTTGGCTATAGTGGTCACTAAAGCATCAAACACAGCCTAGAAAATGACAGACTGAGCTAACCAGTTATTTACCACTTTTAGCTGTATAGAGTAGAGTTGTGGTTATATAATAAAATCTAAAACACACCAGAAAAATTACATGCAGTATACAAGTCCTATGTATGTCAATTTTTCCCTCAGGAGTTGAAATTTAAAATGAGTTAAGGAGGAAATAGAATATTGGGAGAATAGGAAGGAATTAGATGTAAGGTTAGAGGACCAAGAGGGATCCCACTAATATTGGGACACTGGTGCAGAGGACTGGTGGGAAAAAGAGAAGGAAGGGATAAAAGGAAGAACAGATCACAACCACAATCACAAAGAGGTTAGAGGCACTGTTTACACTTACATAAAAAACAGAGAGAATAATGAAGGAAAGAGCAAATAGACATACAGAAACAAAAACGAAGACAAAAACAACAAAACAGACAAAACAAAAATAAAACCCCACCAAAAAAAAACCCTTCACCAGAACAAAAAACAAATGAGAGAGAAAAAAATAAAAAGAAAAATAAAAAAATAAAAAGAATCAGTTCCAGGTGTTGACTCTGCTGTAGGCAGGCACCATGTGATGACAGAGTCCTGTTCCGTGCAGGTCGGTCCCAGTAAGCCAGGAGCGGCCCCTTGGTGGGGCAGTGAGAAGAAGCGTGTACTTTCAGGCGGAGATCAGTCTAGTTTGCCTGCTGCCCTCAGCGCACTTTCACTTTCCCTGGGCCCGAGAGGCTCGGCGCCACGCTGCCCGGAGCATGAGTTCCCAGCGCTGTGTTTTTGCACTGCTCTGATTTTCGCCACACCCCCCACAATGGCGCCCGGCCAGTCACTCTCTGGCGCAGGACAGCTGTGGCTGAGAGACACTCACCGCTGGCCAGCACAGTTCTCTGCCGCTCCCCTGCCCCGCCGCTGTCTCGCGATCCTCCATGGGGGCTCCCTGGGCGCCAGCTGTCACCGTGTGTCCATAGATTTGAGCTTCTGTTGTGCTGCAGTTCCTGGGATGGTAGAAGGTGCGCACACGGTCTGCTCCTTCTTTGTTGAAAAGTACCCTTCACTGGTGCCGGGGGTCCCAAATTGCGCTTCAGAACTTTTCTGGGTCCTGGGAGGCATCTCCCCCCCTCCTGTGCTCTCTCGGTCACTATATTCCCGTGTTCCAATGGCAACTTTTAGAGAGAGTTTCGCTGCCTGCTTCTTACTCATCCACCATCTTTTTCCCCTCTTGATTTCATTTTCTTGATACTAATCTCTTCACCAATCACACTCCTTTGCTCCAAATATACATGCCTTTCCTTTCAAGGCAAAATTAAGTTCTTCAAGTCTTTCTGGTTTGCTTTTTGTCCCGGATTCCCACTATATATACTAATTATCCAGTGTTCTTGTTGCTGAGACACAGTATTTGATACCTACAAGTTATGGTTTATATATTCATGCCCCCAAAGCCTCATATGCTCATAAGTGGGATTTTTTGGAGGTGCTTGGGCTATGTGGTGTGAAACTCAACAGCGGACTAGTTAACTGATGAGTTAGTTTATAGCTAAATTTGATATTGGGAGGTGAAGCCTGGTCAGAGGAGGTGGGTGACTGGGGACATGGCCTGGAAGCATGTATCTCCCTCCTGCCTCCCTTGATCTATTTCTGCTTCCTGTTTGCCATACAATGAGCAATTCTCCTCTGGCATGCCCTTCTGCCATACCACCCTGCCATGGAGCCACCAGACTATGGACTGAAATCTCTACTGACTGTGAGCCAAAATAAAATTTTCCTCATTGGGATTGTGTATTGAGTATGATGTCTCGGTCACAAGAAAGTAACTAAGACAGATTTTGGTACCAGAGACTTAGAGTCATTACTGTGACCACCTGACCATGTGGTTCAGATGTCTTTGGAACCGGTTTACAGGAGGAGTTTGGAAAGGTTTAGAGACACCAGGTGGAGAAGCAGCCATAGAACACTGTAAAGTGACCTTGAGGGAAGATTCTAGTCAGACCTCAGAAGATTGAAGCTGACAATAGGCAGACAAAGGCCAGGCTAAGCAGGTTTCAGTTGGGCACAAGGACTCCATTGACAGCTGGACTCCAAGCTGTGTGTGTTGTGCTCTGGTCTAAACTTTATCTACATTTTGTTCCCGCCATAAGACTTTGAAGGAGACTGAAATTAACAGCAAAGGATGAATTAATCTGATAGAGGAAATTTCAAGGTAGTCTAATGGCAAGGTAGTCTGTAGCAATGATACTGTTAGGGGCTTTTCTTAAGGTTTGCCTTGAGAATGAAAAGCAAAAGCTGAATTATATAGAAAGCTCTGAGTTTGGCCAGAAATGAGTCTGAGATAAAGTTGGGCCCTGGAAAATGGAGCAGAGGAGACTGGTTGCTAAATGATTAGCATTAAATGAAGACAAGTAGTTTACAAGAGGACAATAAGACAAAAGTCTTGAGGGAATGTGAGGAACCAGGAAAGCCCCATTCTTTGCAGACTCAAAATTGCAAAGGTGAAAGAATTTGATTTAAGAGGAGAGCCCCAGGAAAACTTGCTCCATAATGGCGGTAGCCTAGAAATGGGAATTGATTCCGCAGGATTCAGTTCATCATCTTCAGCTATCCAGGTACTCAGAGCTCTCTGTGTCCACCAACAGGAGAAGCAAAAGAGCTCAGCTATTGTGCAAGCTGGTGGGAGACCTTGCTGTCATTCACATGGCACTGGTTTTTATGTACAGGCAGAATGTAAGGGTTGTGGGTTTACAGAGCTTTCCACACAGGTATCAGAAGAAGGCCTGGGATTCCTGGCAGTATGCCCCTGCAGAACAGCTCATGAAGCTGTGACCACGAAGCCAAAACTGCAATGAAGATTCAAGAAAGTTGGAGAAGCAAGTGTTACCAGAATTCCGGGTTCGTGTCCAATGGTGATGAAGAACGAAATCACGAACGGAGGAGATAGGGTCTAAGAAAATTTATTTAAAAGATAAAAGACAAGAAAGTGAAAGAACGGCAAGGAAATAAAACTTCCACCATCCAACAGTAGGATACCCAAGTAGGCTTATTGCTTACAAGTTTTTAAGGGGTTTAGAAGGGTACTCGAGCCATTGTGTAAGCGATATAATTTCTACACTATATAAAAACACAGTCTTCAGTTCCAATCTATGCAATGTTTATACAGTGCCCATGCAGGCTCATGTACCCCTGAGCCAGTAACCTGTCTGATCATGCCTTGGGGAGATCCCAGACAGCCAACGGACACCTGATACATTCTTTTATGATTCCTGGAGGGTTGTGATGCAGAAAACTTCATTTTGGGCTTCCTCATTCAATTTGGGGGCCACTGTACTTCCTGCCTAGTGGACTCCTAACTCCTGTTACACTAGGAACATAGAATGCCTGAAGAAAGTCACAGCAATGAGCAAATGTAGCCCAAGAAAAGCCATGATGACTACAACCACTGGCAGTGCCATAGGGGCAGAGCCACACAAGTCCTCTGGAAGTTGCCTCTCAGCACAACTTGCCCAGGGTGCTGGACATGGAAATACAGTATTTAGTGTTTACCTTGCCGAGTTTTGGTATTGGTTTTGTCCCATTCCTTTCCATCCCCCTATTTCTCACTTTTGAGTTGGGAATGTTAACCTGTGTTTTTGTATGTTGGTAGTGTTTAACTTTCTTTTGCTTTTCATAAGGGTTCACAGGTAGTAGTTTGCCTTAAATCTCAGGGAAAACTTTGGACATTGACTTTTCAGTAATGCTGAAACTCTTAGGATTTTGGTACCTCCTGAGATTGACTAAATGCATTCCGTAATGGAATGTACATGAGTCTTTTGGGGGTTCATGGTGGAATGTTATGATTACTTTTAGATATCGTCCCAAAGTCTCATGCACTCATAGGTGGGGTTTTTCAGAGATGATTGGATCATGACTGCATCATGGTGATTGGATCTTCGTGTAATATTCATCAGTGGATTAGTCCACTGATGAGTTTATAGCTGAATGTGATGGCAGGAGGTGAAGCCTGGTCAGAGGCAATAGGAAAGTGGGGCATGGCTTGGAAGGATGTATCTCTCTTACTCCTCCCTTGATATTTTTCTGCTACCTGCTTGCCATGCATGAGCAAATCTCCTCTTGCATGCTCGTCTGGCATGCCACCCTGCCTTAGAGCCAGGCAACAGCGGACTGAAAACTCTAACTGTGAGCCAAAATAAACTTTTATTCCTTAGAATTGTGGATACACGGTATTGTGTCTCAGTCAAGAGAAAGTAAGTAAGATACCGCAAATTAAAGCAGGAGACACTGAACCCCTTACCAGTCCCATTATTGAAATACAGGATGACCAAAAATTGTATATTTTCATTAGGTTTTATAAGATAATATAATAGAAAATATAAAAATGACAATTTATCAAACGTATTCAATAATTTTTCTGTGTATAGTGTGTTTTAAAACATTCAATACACAATGCAATGTTACAATCTGGACAGTAGTATCTAATCTCTTTCCAAAATTTTGCATTATTGTCTTTCTTGGAACAACACACTTTACACTGTTGTATTGGCCTTTCCTTTTTTTCTGTGTTATAATTTCAATAAAATGTCTACCCACCATATATAATGGTGAAGACATTAATGATGGAGGTCATGGTTGGCATTTCACTATCTTGTATTTTTTAATTATTTTGTATATTAGAGCTAAATTGTAAATGACTTTTTGAACCCCCTTGTTTTGAATAAATAACAAAAAAGTTCCATATTGTTTTGTCCAGAACGTGCATAAATATTTTATAATAATATTTTTCCCTCATTTTTTTATTACAGGATAGCTTGTTAGATGTTGGTCAAATCTGTCAACACAAGCCAAAGAATTATTGTAATCACTGACCACTACTGGAATTTTTTGTTTTATTTTAATTTCTTAATTTCTGTATTATGAATACATAATTGATTATAAGCAGACATCTTTTTTCTCTTTCCATATCATAACAGACTTTTCCTCTCTGATGTGCTAACATTTCTCCCTTTTTCAGTTTTTTCTTTTGCAGATCTTTTGGCATTTCCTTCCTATTCAGTCTCACTGTCCCAAATGTGTCTGTTTTGTGTTGTAAAAATATCACTAATATCTGAAGAGGTATAAAAATTATATCTGATGTAATTATGATAAGACTTTTTATTGTAGCACAAAATTGTAGGCAACTAAATTTCAACATGAGTTTTGGTGGGGATAAACCATACCTAAATCATAGCGGTTTGTAATATGGGGGTTTGTCTCATCTCCAGAAATTCACAGATGGTGGGAAAGTAATTCGCAGGAGGTAAGCTGAATTTTAGCAATATATTTTAATAGTGGTGAGGGTGAGTAGTTTTTGAATCCCAGATGAGGGATAATTTACTTGAAAAGAGCAAGTTTTTACAGGTCTTAGGTAAATATTTCAACTCTAATATTCCCAATTCAGAAGATTTTTCATGGGAGATTCACATATCCATGAACTGTCACAGAACTCATAGAGTTATTTGATATGCCTCAATTTGTAAATTGGATTAATTTCCAAAATCTAGATTGTCTGTATTTTAGATTGAGGGTAAGGAAGAATGATCTAAGTGCCATTCAACATTTTTGAACTGAAATGCTTTTTCAATTAAATTTGTAGATAAGGAATCCATATGTTAATGTTTCTTCCTTGAACACAAATGCTAATATAAAGATAGAAGAGAAAAGTTAAAGAAGGTATTTCTCTTTTTCTTAAGGTTTCCCTTGTAGTCATTTTACCTGAATTCCCTTATAAGATACTATGGCCCATATATAAGCAGAAATGTCAGCTTATCGCTATTAATAACTCAGAGCCTCAGGAAATTGCACATATGTATTCCATTATTTCTATATTATTCATTACTTCAATCAGTTATTTGTTATCATTTTTATTAAAGGAATCATTACATTACATAATAAATATAAGCTTAGGTACGTCATCTTTATTCCTAAAAATAAAGCAAAATAGGCAAGATAAAATGTGTATGCTAACTATAATTTAATGATAAACTATATAAAAAGTGATAAAAAGGTACTGCTTTAGCATTTTGATTACAATAAATCTTAAGAGTTAGGAAAATCTGTATTTAAATTCTTATTTTATACTTCTCTGACCTTGAGTTTTCTAGTTTGTGAAGAACAACTCTCTGAATATGCCGTGATGCTGACTAAACATATTACAGATAAAGTGCTTAGGAGGATGAAGTAGTATTACTAATGCAGAAATTATAAACCAAGGACAAATCCACTTAGAAAAACCTAAGCTCTTATTAATGTTAAAAAAGGATATTTTCAGAATAATTGACTAGCAATTATTTGTACCCTTCTGAAGCATTTTAAAAGCAGATATTGAGAGTTCAACTATTTTTATTTGTTTAAGAAGTTCTGTATCAACAAAAGAAAAATGTACTGTGACCTATTTTACTTCCCATGCCTCCTTTTTGGAAAATTGAGCACTGTCTGCCACCCACCTTTGACAAATATGCAGTTTGTTATGGGATGACCTATGCCTGTCACTTTGCTCCTGGCTTCATCTGAAAATTTTCTCTTACAGTGCTGAGATTTTATGTCAGGAAGACTCAACTAGAACTTTACAACTATTAACAGCTGTATGAACATCAGTTATTTCAGTTCTCTAGTTCCAAATTTTCTATTTTCTAAGATAGAAAATAAAGGGACATACACCGTCTTAGTCTGCTTCCTGTTATAATGAAACACTCAAGCCTGGGTACTTTATAAGGAAAAGATATTTATTTATTTTATTATTGTGGTAGTGGAAGGTACAAAGAGCATGAAGAAGGACACCCTGACTGTGTTACAACATAGCAAAGAAACAGAAAGAAAAATAAATGCATGCAGGAGAGGTCACAAACTATGTGACCTTCATAGTCTGCTTTCCTAAGGACAAAAATCTCTTCTGCAGGAACTGCAACCATTCCTCTGTAAGCAGTGCCATGTTGGCTTAGCGCCTTCCACTAGGTCCTGTGGCTTGAAGATCTGCCACTTCAATGTCCTTACATCGGAGGTCAAGTTTTCAGTACATGAGTGTTTGCTCACTCCAACTGTCTTCAAATCATAGCATCTGTAATTCTGGCACACATTTCCAACTTGTGACCCACATGTCACACATGCTTGTGTTATAATAAAAAAAAGCTTTAAAAAAAGAAGTTTGGGGCCGGTGAGATGGCTCAGTGGCTTAAGCGCCTGCCCGGCAAGCGCTAGGGCCCAAGTTCGACTCCCGGAACCCACATACGAAAAAGGGGCCGGTGATATCGCTCAGTGGCACGGGTGCCTGCTGGCGCGCGAGGTCCTGAGGTCGACCCCCCGGTACCCACAAAAAAAAAAAGAAGTTTGTTAATTTTATAAATGAACTATATTATATATTTTATATGCAGCCAAAGACAATTCAGTGAAATCCAGGAAAGCCAGGTGAATCCAACCTGCAAGACTACATGTTGGATACCTGTGAAATTTTGTGGAGGACTAAAATATGTTATGCACACAGAGTACATGGCAAAGTGTATGGAGAGTGCTAAATAAATGTACAATCCATAATTATGACTTCTTATTACTGTCTCTTCATCTACCCATCACTTTAAAACTTTATGTTCATGTAAGATTCCCTATTTTCATAAACCACATAGGACGTGGCTGTACAAACAAAGTCAATACTAAAAGAAACACTTCTTTCAATCTAGTGTTATTCATAATTTAAATAAAATGTGTAATTCCTCTTTGAGCCTCTGTACATATTAATATTCCTAATATTAGGCAAAAAAAAGTAGGGACCAGTTATTTAATGCAGCAACCATGATTTTCCTGATCTCTCTACTTTCTGAACTTGAATGTGTCAAAATTTCCTCTTTTTTATTCCCAAGCATTAAAAGCTAACTCTCTGAATAAAACAAAATAGAAACTAAATGAAAAGGCAAACTATTTTTTCTTAAGCAATTACAGCTTTCACAGTAAATGATTTGGAGCTCTTCAGTATTACTTAGTGAATGTAATCACACATATTTGTCTTGTAGAGAATTTTATTGTGACATATGTGTGGTAAGCAGGACTGCTATTATATAAATTACCCAAGATTTGTTGCTTGAAGTTGCAGCATACAAAAAGAAAGCATGCATAAAAACTGCTTGACAAAAAGATTTCCATTATGCAATGAATCCTTATTAATGTTATTAATTAACCAATAAAACTAGATATAATCTCGTTAATATTTACATACTATTTGACTTTAGTAACAAAAATGTCCAAAATATCATTATTCTGCAAGGCAGGACAGGAGTCAAAATTCTGAGACCTGTAAATAAAATATTACCTTTTTTATGGATATACCAAAGTCCATAGGTCATTGAAGTGTATCTTCCCCGAGGATCTGGGGCACCCTTCCCCTTTCTCTCTTCTGTTTCCTGGCCATTAGATGAACAGGTAGCTCCTTGTGACTGCTGCCCAGTACTACTGGCAGAAGTCTAAATGCAACAGGTCTGCCATATCATAGACTGGGTCCTAAAAAGCCAGGAGCTAAAAGAAACCTTTTCTCTTTATAAATTAACTGTATCAGGTATTTTGGTATAGTGAGAGAAAGCTAACACTTCCTTTAAGATATTTCAATATGACTTTGCTTTCAGTGCTTAAAATTGTGTCATTACTGCTCATCACTAGAGATTTCATTTTAGTACAGTAGGTTTTATACTTATTTAAAAAGTGTCCAGGATTTGAGTAAACTATAACCAATATATATTTATATTTAAAAATATGAATAAAAAAAAACTTAACAGATACATTATTTTCTGTTTCGTTTTACTCCCAAGTGAGTAATTCGTGGCAATACTTAGTTTACTACCAGTAATGTATCATCATGAAATGGAACACACTGATCAACTTTAGCAAGTGAATCGTATTCTTTGATTGTATATGAATTCAGTTAATATTTTATCCCCATATGTTATTAAACGAGTAGATTTAGGATACCCTTTGTGTAGAGGAAAAAAACTCTTTCCCAATATTATCTTAGAATAGAAAGTAGGTTCTTACTATGCACAGGGGAGTATTAATTCCTGAAAAATACATCAGAATAAAGTCAGTATTATTTCCAAATCTGTTTAATTCCTTGTTTTTTTTTTGTTGTTTTTTTTTTTTGTGGGTGCCGGGGGGTCGACCTCAGGACCTCGCGCGCCAGCAGGCGCCCGTGCCGCTGAGCGATATCACCGGCCCCTTTTTCGTATGTGGGATCCAGGAGTCGAACTCGGGCCCTTGCGCTTGCCGGGCAGGCGCTTAAGCCGCTGAGCCATCTCACCGGCCCTAATTTCTTGTTTATGGGTTGTCACTTAATGAATTTTGTTAATAAAACTCATTGTTATATAATAGTTTAATTGTTGTGGTCTTTTAAATATACCTACGTTTTCATATTCATAAGAAACCTTCTGAGTAAAGTAAATTAGCAACACAGTATCATTTCTACTTTCCAAACTAGCAAAGCATGACTTAGGTATTGGCTCTCTCACACAGACGTAAAATGGATTTTGAATAAATTACATGAATTATGTTATTAAGTATTGTGTGTGCATTTCTTAGTAAAATATACTTTTTCTGTAAATAAATTTTTTTTTTTAATTTTAGAAGACAACATTTTCATCACTGTCCTGCTATACATCTATGGTTAAGCTGCAAATCCTCTAATAACCTGGAATTATAGCAAATTATCACTTATAAATGTGAAATCACTTATAAAATATTACAACTTCTCTGGTTTGCTTCTTGTGAGCAATGTGGCCTTGAATACGTTACTGAAGAGCTCAGTCTTACTTTCCCCATCATAAAATGTATATCCTATTCAAACTTCTGCTGTGTAGATTGCATGAACCAGTATGTAAATACATGTCATATACAGGCACTTGCTGTGCAGACCGTTTCAATCAATATGATTAAAACATTTAGCTCAGAGATTGACACATATTGACAGCCATATAAAGTTAACTATTATTATCATCAATGATGCAATTGTAAACATAGTGTCAATACTTGGGTCAAATATCACATAAGCCATCAAGAAAAATATAAAAGAAGAAGTCACAGAGAAAGCCAACAAAATCGTTTTCAGGAAAAAGGCAAAATAAAGTTGTAATTAAAAATTACATCTAAGGCCGGTGAGATGGCTCAGTGGCATAAGAGCCTGCCCGGCAAGTGCAAGGTCCTGAGTTCGATTCCTGGTACCCAGATAAAAAAAAAATTACATCTAAGTCTCAGATTTGTCAGTAAATCAAAATTAGAAAAAATAGGTTGCTCCTTTACAGATGTCTGAAAATAGAACCCTGTCTCAAAATACAAAATAAAAAGGGCTGGCGATGTAGCTTAGTGTGAAAGACGTGGTTACCATCTCCAGTACTACACACACACACACACACACACACACACACACACACACATGACTTTAAAAAAATAATTGCACGTGAAAAGTTCTTATCCCAACTTTCCATAAAAAACTTTCATTTTAATGTAAATAGGTTACAGACTAATTCATTTTTCAGAATTTTTTCCCTAAGTATTCCAGACAGCTCTCTAGTGGCATGGGTGCGGTGATTTTCCCTAACAGTTATACCTGTTTCCTCTGGATATGATAAATTACATTAGTTTTTTTTTTATTAAGGCCTTTCTAATTCTGATTACTTCCCTAATGAGCAACAGCAATTTTAGTGATGATACCCAAGATTTTCTAAATATGTTAAGTACAGCATTAAAATATTCTGTGCTATGGGAAATTTTCGTGTTCCCTTTATGACTAAAAGAGAGGCAACAGTAGGGCAAACAGCATTATAATATTCTATTGGGATGAGCAGATTGTCTAGCTTTATATCTAATGCTTAATCTTTCTCCTCCAATGTTTGAAAGTTTATATTAAGGAGAAATTTGTCCACCTTACCATAATCTGAACTCGTGACATTATAGCATTGGAAAATATGCCGTTAAGGCTCACCCTATGAGTTTTCCATATATCTGAGCTGGAAAAACTCCATCATAGTGGATCAGAATAAGTAATACATGAAAATAGGAGTAATTATGGCAAATGAATGGATTCTCCTAAGTCTATCATGACCTCACTATGAAATAAAATCCAATCTTTCCACAAGAGTGATTTCAGAGCAAAGAATAAGATTTTTGACATCTTTATCATGTTTGTAATTCACTAGTACACCAGTGTGAGTACTGGGAGAAACCTATGCATCTATTTCTCCAGAAAGGAAGAACTGGATTTTTGCTGATTTATAAACTCTGTCCCAAAACTCCACCTGGATAATTTGGTGAAAAGAAGTGATATAGTGCCCTGATAACTCCATGTCTAAGTAAATAACTACTACAATTAGATTCATGGCTTGTAGTATATACTTACTATTCTTGTTATTTTTTTCTGATAATCTGAAAAAAATATTATCAATGAATCATAGGGGGTGGAGTACGCTGAGCATCAAAGATTTTGCCATTCTGCATGTCTATTAATCAAGATGACACATTGTTATGATGGCTGCGTGGGAGTGACAGGAAGCAGATTGCTGCTGCCTGCTTAAGATGTCAGTTTATTTGCTACTTTGAAGAGTTAAGATATGAATGACATTTAATGGATTTGAAGAACGTGTAAATGGAGCATGAAGGGATTCAAGAGACATTAGTTTGGATGTGATTTTTTGACCTGCTATTACTAGTATTCCTTTGGAGATATGTAAGGGACACTTGGGTGATACCTTATATCATGCTCACATGGGGTGGGGGTATAATGGAGGATTGACCTCAACTTAGTGGCATTCTTCTGCAGCACATAATATTTTCAGCCATACAGTTTTCATCATTGGAAAAAAATAATACATACTTTCATGGTATGAGTGTAATAGTGGCTTGATCAGAACTGGCATGCAGTATAAAATACTAGATGAAGAATTAAGAACCTCATCTTGTACTACTTGCCATTCTGAGATAAAGATTTGCTAACCCAAATAGAAACACTAGAGAGACCTCTATTTCAGGAAAAGACCCAGACTGGAATCAATTTGGAAGATTTAATTAAGATATAAACAAGCAGATGAATTGAATAATAATTATCATAGAAAACTACACATTAACAGTGTCCAAAAAGGCTTGTACACTTATGAGGAAAGGACAAGCAGATATTATGAAATTTATAGAATTTAAATTAAACATCAATGGTTAACAGTATTAATAAGCCAAGACAAGGGATTAGGATGTATATTAAGACTAGGCTAAGGCAAGTGGTCACTGGTTGATATCATCATTCTCGAAAGGTCTTGGTTCACAGAATAAAGTGGAACTTTTCTTTCCCAAGATGTGGTTGCTTTGTATTGAACAGATCAAAAAAAAGCAATGTGTTTCTATTATTGCTGTGTTACATAATGGCACCTGGAAGCCATATAAAACCTCTATTAGGATATCTGGAATGTAGGTGTGACCATATAGAAGATGAAGCACAGAAGGTACTGAAATAGCCTCTTAGCAACACACCAATCAGAGAGAATATGCAGTAGATAAGAGAAAGTAATTTCTGTCAGAAAAAAAGAAGTAATTATGTCATAATATTTTTCCTGTTGTATGCCATGTTGAGCATTATTTTAATCTCTCCACCATAGATACATGGTATAACAAAAGTTTTTGCTAATTTAAGTTTACAGATAGCCTGGAATAAGGATCACAGTTATGTAGACAATGACTGTAAGAATGAGACCTTATCTTTTAGACATAGGTTTGAAGCACAAAATGGACAGAAGAACTACATATTGGTCACTAAAACAAAGTGAATGTAATCTTCAGGAAAATAAAAAGACACACAAGTAAAGGCCTTCCTCAAAATATAAGGGATTCTTTTTCTCCTTACTATGTAGGAGCCAATAAAATTTAACTTTAAAACTAACAGCAAAGAAAATCCAAAAGATTTGTAAAACCATAAGCTATCTTGCACCTAAGAGATAGCTGTAATAACAGGAAAAACATGTACAGTATTTGAAATCAGAAGAATCTGGATGGAAACACTGACATATCTCTTGCAGATCATGGGGGGAAGACATGCTGGACACCATTCAAATAGGGAAGAAAATACAGAAAAGGGGGTTCATGAGTTACTGAAAGCTAAGTCTGGTCTAGTGTGCAGACACAGAGCCCATGAGAGTGAAAGAAACATGTGTAGCTTGGGCCCAAAGGCAAGTTCTTCTCCATAGACCTCAATGGGGCACATGGGAAAAGGAGAGGAGCAATTCAGAGAATCAGGTACGTCACGAATCACACATGCCTGAGACACAGGGACACGGATGTTAAGAAACATGCAAAGCCTCGCCCACACCATTCTCTGCCATAAATCTAAAGCCCTAAACCACTTGGAGAAGGGCAGCAATACCTGTAAATCTTGGTAGAGAGGGGAAGACACACTACTCCTAGAGAAAGGATTTTATTTTATTTATTTATTTATTTATTTATTTATTTATTTATTTATTTATTTATTTTTGTGGGTACCGGGGGTCGACCTCAGGACCTCGCAGGCCAGCAGGCGCCCGTGCCGCTGAGCGATATCACCGGCCCCTTTTTTCGTATGTGGGATCCGGGAGTCGAACTCGTGCCCTCGCGCTTGCCAGGCAGGCGCTTACGCCGCTGAGCCATCTCACCGGCCCGAGAAAGGATTTTAAAAAATTACTGTATTCATTGGAGTGAGGAAGCAATCTTTTTTTGTGTTCAGTTGACTAGACAGCTCCTACCACCAGAGCAAGGTTAGGATCTATAAGAAAGAAAGTGCAATTCACAAGTGCCAGAGAGGTAACTCACTCTTTCTTTCTTTCTTCCTTCCTTCCTTCCTTTCTTTCTTTTTTTTGTTCTTTCTCTCTCTCTTTCTTTCTTTCTTTCTTTCTTTCTTTCTTTCTTTCTTTCTTTCCTTCTTTCCTTCTTTCCTTTTTCTTTCTTTCTTTCTTTCTTTCTTTCTTTCTTTCTTGCTTGCTTGCTTGCTTGCTTTTCTTTTCTTTTCTTTTTTTACTACTGAGGGTTGAACCCAAAGCCTATGCATTGAGCTACACCTTCAGCCCTCCCTTTAAAAAAAAAAAAATTGACATACTTCTCACTAAGTGGTTAATTTGTCCAGACTGGGGTCAAACTTGTGAAACGTGTGCCTCAACCTTTCTGAATGCCAGGATTATTGGTGAGTACCACCTTACCCAGCTGGTAAGATTTCTTAAACACCATTTTCATCCACCAGTTTAGCAAATGTAAAGCAGCTGTCAAAAGCTGAACTGAGCCTGAGCGAGCCCAATGGTGGGCTGTTGTAGTAGCCTACTGAGCCAACAGCTAGAATGAAGAAACAGTGGAGGCTTTAAACACTCACATTATAGGCAAGAGGCTAAACTGCAGGAAGCACCACCTTCTCAATGTTCCTTTTCCTCATGGATAGGCTTGCCAGGAGATCAGGCCAATCAGTACAGACCTATGAAGCATCGCTACAGAAGAAAACTCAAACAAAAGGTTGCTAAATTGTATGGACCTTTGAGTGGGGAAGGGAAGCAAAAAGAGCTATGAGAAGAAAAGTACTGAACTACTGGATCAGAGTGGAGAAAATTGTCTCTAACCACTCTACCCTCATAAGGAGATCATGGCAAAGGCACGTGAAGTAGAGCTCTACCAAAAAATCCAGGTAAAGATTTCTGGTGGTAAGGTGGGAGTATAGATTTGTGTAAGACCTGGCTGGCCAGTTGGACATGAGTCCTAGACTGCTGCTCCTTATAGAAACTGCAATGCATTTCCTGTATATCAACTTTTGTGGAATAAAGTTTTAACCCCCGAGACTGGCCAGGCAATCCTTTGTAAATGTATATTTTTGACCTGGAAAAGGTAAGTTCTTGGACAGGAGCTGATTTGTTTGACAAATGGTAACTTCTGTTTTCCACTGGTAAATTGACAATATTGGGAAGAGAAAACTGCTATGAGAACATGTACCAAATGAAACTGAAGAGTGTGAAACCAAAACAGTAACAACTCTGTTGATACAATGAAAGCAACCACAAAAACAAAATTCAAATGCAACCAGCTATGGATTAGTTTGATTCAGCCCATATATTAATAGCTTAGCACAAGAATAAGCATGCCTACTCAGTAATTAATGTTTATACTTTTCTTGTCCTAATCATGTTAGGTCACTAATATAAGAAATAAGAGACAAACCAAATAAAGCAAGAAAAAAACAAACCAATTTCAGTAGACAAAGCCATGGACAGAATGAAATGCAGAGGTAACCCCTATATTAATAGAAATTACCAAAATTATAACAAAAATAGAAAGCAGAATGGCAAAAAACAAAACAGCAGTTGAAGGCTGCAAGAAGATATCGAAATTTAATATACATTTCATTGTAATCTCTGGAGGAGAAGAGAGATAAGGAAGAAAAGTATTTAAAAGGTAATGGCTCTAAGTGTTCAAAATCAATAAAATACACTAAGACATAGATTTCATGGTTTTAGAGGACCCCCACATAAGAAAAAGTTATGAAAATAAACTTTAGACATACCATATTCAAATTGCTAAAAAGCAAAACAAAGAAACAATAATCTAGAGAAAATAAAATACATACAAAGAAAGAACAAATACAGTAGACTTATTTTCGACTCTGCGCAAACTGGGTGACCATAAAGCAACATTTTCAGAGAGCTACAAGAAAAACAAACACCTTGATAAACAGCTCTCAATCCAGAAGGATAGGTTTAGTGAAAAATTCTTTCACAATTGAAGGTAAAGTAGGGAATTTAAAATAGACTAGGCACAAAATGAAGATAATTCATTAATAGCAGATAAACACTGTAAGACATATTAAAGAAAGTATTTCAGGCAAATGGAAAAATATATCTGAATAAAATTTGAATCCATACTAAGAAGTGAAGATATATAGATTTGACAGGAAAGCCAAGTTCGTGTATTCAGATTATGTAAAGAACTCTCATACTCTTAAATTAGAGAATGAAAAACTTGAAATTTTGAATCTCCAAGAGTTTAGAATAACACTTTATCCAAGAAGATATATAGGTTATATAGATGACAATTAATCACAGAAAATATGTCCACTGTCATTATTAACTAGCAAATTTTAAATTAAAATAAAAATATGGTTGAGTGTGGCATATGCTTGTAGTCCCAGGTACTTCAAAGTCTAAAACAAGAGAATCACTCTTGCTCAGGATTTCAAAGTCAACCTGAGCAGCATAGTGAGTCCGTGTCAAAAACAATAACAAAGATAAAAATATACACCTCTGATATAACTAAAATAAAACAGATGACAATTCTAAGAGCTGGAAAGATGGAAATGACTGAAATTCATATTTCTCATATGGTTTTCATAGCGAGAAAATGAAGTTTGTACAGCTGCATTGAAAAAAAATTGAGACGATTCCTATAGTTTTTTTGTACCATTTGACACAGTAGCCTCATTCCTATATACTTGCCCTAGGTAAATTAAAACATATATTTTCATAAACACATTTACACAAATATTTATGATAGTCTTATTCATAATCACCAAAATTATCTATACACCTAATAGGTAAAGATGGCTAAAAATGTCTTGAAGAATATATACAGTACATTATATGCAGTAAAATATAACAAACTAGTGATACACACATCAAAGATAAATTTCAAATATGTATGAGAAAGACGTATTACTTAAAAAGCTATTGGTTTTATTTTGCACATATGTAACATTCCAAAAACAAATAACCACAGGTATAAGAAAGAATTCTGGAGCCGGTGAGATGGCTCAACAGCATAAGGGCCTGCCTAGCAAGTGCGAGGGCCCAAGTTCCACTCCCCGAACCCACATACGAAAAAAGGGCCGGTGATATCGCTCTGCGGCACTGGCGCCTGCTGGCGCACGAGGTCCTGAGGTTGACCCCCGGTACCCACGAAAAAAAAAAAAAAGAATGAATTCTGTGGTTTCCAGGGATAAAATGTGTGAGGAATGTTGACTTATAGTCTTGTAGGGAAATTTTGAGGTTTATGGAATTATCTTAAGCTTGGCTATGATTATGGTTACATAATTTTATGCATTCATTAAAATACATAAAGTTATACCTTTAAAATTACTTTCACTCTAAGTAAATTATACTTCAATTAAAATATTTAGAAATATGTTTACAAGATATACGTGACTAAGAGATTTGGAGGAAAATCTAACCAAATGTTAATAGTCCTGTGTAGAAATGGTTACAGTGTGTTATGGATACAAGTTACACTTCCCACTGGATGATTCACTTTCTGGAGGTTATCAATTTATTAGTTTTGTTTCTTTGTATAAAGTTGCAGAAAAGGTTACATTACAAAACATTTTAAAATTTTTGAGAATTATAGGACCAAGGTCTGAGAAGGAATGTGAAAGAGAATGTTAGACTACTCATTTAGAAATTATTATGGTTACCATTTAAAATGTCCCCTACAAAAGACTTATTGTGTTGAAGTCTGTGTTGTTGATGGACTTTTGAGAAGTTGTTTGATCATGGGGTGCTAATTGTACCAGTGGAAAAAAGAGAAATAAGATAGTTCGAATTCCATTGTAGGTGGACAATAGTTCATTTTTGCTATGTAACAGAATAATTGAGACTATGTAATTTATAATAAACAAGGACTTATTGTTCCATTGTTCTGGAGACTTGTAAGTTCAATAATATAGTTATGGCAGATTTGGCAAGTCTGATTTCAAGATGCCAACTCTGTCTTCTTCTAAAGGGGAGAGATGCTTTTCATCATCATGCAATAGAAAGTGAAAACACAGGAAAGCAAAGGGCATGAAACCTGTCCTTTATGATGGCATAATTCCCGCCCAAGAGGCGTCTACTCTATGGCTCTTTCACTCCCCCAAATTCCACCCCTTAACTCCAATATAATGGCAACTAAATATCACTGTGAGTTTTAGAAGGGATCAACATTGAAACCATGTCAACAATAAAAGATAACAACAGCTAGGAAAATGACAGAATAGGAAAACATGGTTTGGAGAATTTGGAAAAATAGAATGCTCATGATACATGATTGATGTGACCATTGGGGGAAGAGGATATATAACTAACATAGCCATAAACAAGTGGGTGACGCAGTTATCTGGGGTAATGTATACAAGAGAAAAAACAAATTCAATAAGAGAAGATAGGGCTGGTGAGATGGCTCAGTGGCTTAAGCGCCTGCCCGGCAAGCACGAGGGCCCGAGTTTGACTCCCGGAACCCACATACGAAAAAAGGGCCGGTGATATCACTCAGTGGCACGGGTGCCTGCTGGCGTGCGAGGTCCTGAGGTCGACCCCCCGGTACCCACAAAAAATAAAAAGAGAAGATATAAACTATGTTTTAAACAAGTTAGATTTTATATATCTACTAAGATGTTTGAAAAAAGTACTCATATTTTAGATATACACAATTAAGCATCTTTAGCAGATTAATCGAGGTTCAAACCATGACAATAAAGGAAATGTCAAAGACAAATTTTATAGAGAAGACACAAACGACAGTGCAGACCTCTGGTTTAACATTAAATTTCACTGGCAGATAGACGGGGGATATCTATAGAGGTAATAACAAATGAGTCTAATGGGAAAAGAGAGTAAAAGGAAGTGGTGATACTATTTAACTCTCAAGAAACGTATTACAAATGGCAAATGAGTTTAAAAATCAGGAGCCGGAAGTGACAATAGTGAAAGCAGTTGTATTAGATTTGAGGGTAGCAACAGTGAAATTTGATTACATAATTAAGCAATATAAGTTTCTTTTCTCTGTTCTGTTTTTGAATCAGAAGCTTCCAAGATTTGCTTTTATTTTAGAAGTAAAATGACTCTACAGAGAAAATATATTTGAAACAAAAAATGATTTAAATTGTATGCATTTTCAAGTATAAAGAGTAGTAAACTAAAGTGCTGAAAGGAACAGTACTAAGCATTCAGAAAGTGCATTAGGAATCTTGATTTTGCTTTCACAGCCATTAAAACCCTCAACTTAGGAAACTTTGCCATAAAATTCTTCATGTATTTAAATTCATAATAACAGACAATCATCTCTGATTTCTTTTCTTTAGCTACAATTTAAGAGTGTGAAATACTTCTCAAAGACCATTTTCTGTTATTCATGGCACTTAAAAAGAATTTATATTTCTGTGATAATTATATGAGCATATCAAGTGTTTTCTATGAGTAAAAATTTGGAGCGAGTGGGCCGGTGAGATGGCTCAGTGGCATAAGCACCTGCCTGGCAAGCGCGAGGTCCTGAGTTCAACTCCTGGTACCCACGTTAAAAAAAAATTTTTTTTTTTTTTTTTTTTGTGGGTACCGGGGGGACGACCTCAGGACCTCACGCGCCAACAGGCACCCGTGCCGCTGAGCGATATCACCGGCCCCTTTTTCGTATGTGGGTTCCGGGAGTCGAACTCGGGCCTTCGCGCTTGCAAGGCAGGCGCTTAAGCCGCTGAGCCGTCTCACCGGCCCTAAAAAAAAAATTTGGAGTAAGTATACGTAAATTCACTCCACTGAGCTGATCCTCTCTTCCTATGGTTTCACCTGGCACAGTTTAATTACCAACCGTGGTCTGAAAATATTGCATTAAAAATTCCAAAAATAAACAATACATAAGTTTTATATTGTGCTCATCCCTGCTCGGGATGTGATTCATTCTTCCCTCCAATGTATTGTCACTGTACTTGTTACTTCGTAGCTCTCTTGGTTATTAGGTTGGCTGTTGTAGTGTTGCAGTACTTCTATTCAAGTAACCCTTACTTTAGTTAATAATGCCAAAAAAGTGCAAAAGTACTTATGAAAACAAAACACCACTTAGTACTATGTGATATTGTTGCAGAGTATATAGGAAAAAAACACACATAACATGTGGTATTTAAGGTTGAATACTATGCAGTTTCAGGCATCCATGGGAAATCTCAGAATACATCCCGTGATAGCTGTGACATGTCAACCTGACCTGAGGAAGAACTGCCTAGCAGATTAGTAAAGTTCTGATTGTGTTTGTGCATGATTGACATATAGGCTGAAACTGAGGCGGGAAGACCCACACTGGATGTAGGTTGAACCAACCAATAGGCTTGCAGCCTGAAGAGAACAAAAAGAGAAATAGGAAGGCAGTCCCTCGTTCTTTGGAGGAGCTCATGTCCTTGCCTTTTGACATTGGTCTCTAGTTCTTTCCAGCTTCCAGTGCAGACTCTTTGGCTTTCTGACACAGATTTATACACGTGATTGTGAGGTGAGGCACCAAGACTTCGACCTTGGACAGCTGCTGGGTCCTGGGGCTCTGAGTGTGTGGACAGGCTTTAGAATTCTTCAGTCTCTGATCCAGAAGGCCACTGTTGGGGCTCTTCCGATTCTGGTCTTGTAAGCCTACATCATAAATCTCTTGTCTAATGATACACGTATTTTATATTGATTCTGCTCCTGTAGAGAATACTATCTAATACATCCCCAAAACATAAAAAGGACTAATGAAATTTCAGTATGATGTAAGAATTCTTTTGCCTTGAAAATATTGATCAGTTTCATCTTAAGGATTTACTTAAAATGCAAAACAATGTTTTTCTTTAACAAACAAGAAGAGAAACTATTCAAACATATACAGTACATTTACTCAATCTTATGTAACCATTGATAACTGAGGATATTCATTAACGTGTATTCTAGAGAAAGAAAAAATTGAATTTGTATCTGAATTGTGTGACAGGACATGCCATGGATACTTTACAAAGAAAATGATAAGAAAAGGATAAGTGGAACAAAATTTGATTCCTTCACACGCACTTTTGGCTGAGTGATCATAGGGCAAAACTACTGCCTGAATTAATGAATGGAATTAGGAATTTGAGGCATATCTTGTTAGAAAGATGAGAGAACATATCAAGCACATCGTATGGTGACTCCTGAAAGAGGCCCCAGAAATCTTCCTGCCCCCCCACAGGTCATATAAGTAAGAGGCTAGAGAGTTACATGGTTGGGTGTGTAGGCATCTTTGACATTGGAGTATTGCTCCACATTGGAGGTTTGTCTCTACGTTGTACTTTTTATTTAACTCTTTTAATAATTGCTCTTTGTGGAAGAAATGTATACAGATTGTCAGATTATTGTGTGCCTCTCAGACCACGTCAAGTGAAATTGGAAAGCCCTGAAGAAAAATCTAAGTACCAGCAATAACACAATTTTTCCCCAAGGAAATCATTAGATATAAATGAATTAAGGTCTTTTGTTTTTCTCTATATGCTGTGGACTAAAATTCAGGAATTGAGTGAGAATGATGACTAGAATGAGTAAACATAAATGATAATGAAAGCATTTGAAAGAAAGTAAAACAATGACATTGAAGTGTGTGGTTATAAAGGGAATTTGGAGTCTGTCTTCTTCAGCTGGAATCCACACTGTAGCTCCAGTTTCTATGGCCATTCAGTGTGTAATCTTTTCATTTTGAACTTCTTTGCGTGCATTATATTCTGAGAAATTCTTCCTCTCAGATCTCTTTACCTGCATTACAGTGAGTCCTTCTAACAGTTTATCTTTCTCAAAGAGCCCACCTAAATTTCAAATCATAATACATGTTTGTAATATTGTTAAATTAAATTAAATTAGGCTTGAAAATGCCTCAATACATAGCAAATTGTAACCTAATGGCAAATAAACTACAGCTTATCTTGAGGACATATTCTTATACCAACAACAGTGTCTCAGCCAATTACAGCAGCGTGGTCTTCAACCATTCACAGGGTGCAAACCATTCAACCTTTCCGAGTAAGGCAAACACCAAGCTGTAATCATCAATTTCTGTAGGTCAATTTCTTTTTGTCTCTGTAAATCTTATCTGCGCCTATTGCTGGTTGAACTGCTCTGAACCTTTACTGAGTAAAGGTGCTATCAGACTATGAATTGCTAAACTGCTAAGTTTAAATTTTCTAAAGATTTCTATTCAACACTGTTATATTCTCATGATATGAATAACCTAATCATGTTCTGCTGTATTATGGCCTTCTTTTGCATTAATCCTAACACTTTTTTTGTAATATCTGTGATAACCAATACTAGTCTTTCCTCCATTCTTTCCTCAGTAATAATAAGTAAGTACAAAGAAATAATGTTAAATATAGTGAGTCAAAGAAACTATCAAATACACTCTGCTGTTTGGTATGAAACGTCAGACGAAACAGTTATGTTTTGGACCAACAGAGGGGAGTGATTAAACTGTCTAAGATTGCTTTTGACTTTTCAGTAATTTATTAAAATATCACAAGGTTGAAGCACAAAGTAAGTTGTTTGAAAGGAAAAAATTTATTTCAGTCTTTGAATATTCACATTGTGATGATCGTTCATGATTCAACAATTTGGCAATTTGTTGGATATTGGGAAGTTTTTGATTTGGTTTTGGCAAGGAAATCAAAGATGTTGAAAAATAACTTATTGGAAAATCAATATTAAATTATAGTTATAAACCAGCAACATTCTTTGTCAAGTCAAATTTTGGCTTTAAGATTCTTTTTTATTTTTTTTATATGCGGGTACTGGGAGTCAAACTCAGTACCTCGCGCTTGCCAGGCAGGCACTTATGCCGCTGAGCTATATCACCGGCCTGGCTTTAAAATTCTTTTTCACATGATTGTTGTTTTGAATTGAAACACACAAATTGTATATATTTGTGGTGAATCATGTAATGTTTTAATATATGTGTATATTTTTAATATTCAAATCCGGGTAAGTATACCAATTTTTTTCAAACATTTATCACTTCTTTGTGGTGAAAAAATTCAAAATCATTTCTTTTCACATTTTAGAAAAATATAGTAAATTATGATTATCCTTTGTCAATCTTCTCTATAATAGGACACCACAATTTACTTATTCTAACTATAATTTAGTGTATTTGTCAACCTAGATAATATTATCATATTTAAACTGTTGATAAATTTTCATCAATAATAAAATACTTGGTGGAATGTTATCACTCATATTTCTTCAAGAATTAACTTTTGAAATAACAATTTTAAACCTATACAATAAAAGGTATCATTGTACTATATTGATATGTGTGAATGAAATTAAATAAGGTGAGAAATCTAAGAGTCACCAGGGACTATTTTACATTTCACTCTTTGACTTCTTTCTGTGAGATCATCTTGGCAAATTACACAAGAGGATATTTTGAGAAACAAATTTAGGCATCAGTGTACTTTTTTCTGACTTAGCAACTAAAACAAAATGGTTGGAAAACATTCTGCTATCGTATTTTGCTAATTTTTTAGAGCAAGACCTAATAAGTCTCATAGAAGTTAACCTCAATCTCGTTGGAAGCTCAGCCTACGACAGTGACACAAGAAATGGTCCAAGAAAGCAGATGACGGCATTGTGTGGTGAGTGGGTTACTCACTGCCAGGCTTACTCTGTAACACAGATAGGCCTTAGCACAAGATCCAGGTTCAAATGTTAACATTTTTCCTTTTGGTGAAATGCTATGGTATACTGCTGGAAGTAAATTTATTAGCTGTTTCAAGGTATTCAGGATTGGAGGAATATGAAGAACATAGTAAATACTACAAGGAATCGGGTATCTATTACTAATTATTTTGATTTTATGCATAAAGATAAATTGCATAGTAAATTAATTACAAGTAAAATCTAAACTCAAAAGTCAGTCTCTTTCATTACATAAGAAAGGGTCCTGTCCCTTTCACGTAAACAAAGAAAACTGAGGATCAAGATCTGATGTTTACTATCAGATTAGCTGAACATTCAAGGAGATGCATTTGATAATCTAGGTATATCTTTTATGAAAAGATCATTTTTCTGGTTGGGAAAGAAGATAACTTTGAGCAAAAATGAGAAGATTTTGTTGATGCACTGAAAGAGCTTGAAAATCCATGTTCCTTAAGACCGTCTGAGTCTGAAAAATGTCCCAGTATTTCTATTAAATATTATCACCAAGTCATGGTTGCAGTGAAGCTAGAGACAAGTGCACCTCTAAAAATATATATTCACTTTCTTCCTTTGCCCAAATCCCAGTACAAAGTGTTAAGGTACAACATATTCTATCTATATGAACAGAATCTGATGAAAAATGAAAGGAATGATAACCCAAAAGTTAACAAGACCTACATAGTGCATGCCAACTGAAACTTGCAAGGTGCACACAAAATATATTTTCAAGTGTGCTCAATCAAGAGGTCTGGGAACCAAAGACTGGATAAGTGTGAGCTTATCAATTTGTGGTTATTTTCTGGGGTAAAAGGTTTACTACCGTGAGAGACTCCTAGGAGATGGTACAAACATGCTAGCAGGGTGGCTTTTAAAAGCATTAGTAAAATGGCCCTAAAGCAACCTAATTCAATTATTAGCTTTAAGTGGTTATATCATAGATTTCTTGGGTTCTCTACATCTATGTTGCCCATGTGAAAAGCAACATCCTTTGATAGGCAGTATATATTATATGATCCACCAAGCTCATCATTATATAGTCAAGGCTAATTTTTTCACTCCCAATCTAGATCTTGTTATTTTGTTAAATTGAGGTTCCCTTCACACCCTCATTCTCTTTTCACATCTAACTCCTAGCTTATCTTTGTTCCTTTTTAATCTGTCTCTCAAGGGTAAATCTTGTTATGTGGGTTGCAACATAGCCCCTGCTCTATGGAGGTTACTCTCTCAGTCTTTTGGGTATTCAACTACTCTCTGAAATAGATATTCCCCACTACATTTTAAGTACACTTAACTCTCTGTCCTTTGAAAATAAAATAAAAGAGGAGAAAAAAATCCTTGTACCATTCACTTATACCTCAAGATACTACTGTATTTTATGTCTTTTCAACTGAAACTTCTAAAACATCTTCTAAGTGTTGCTATCACTTATTCACTACTCACTCCATCCTTGAACTGCTTTTTTTCTGATTTCAAACATCATTACTCAAGTAATCCATTGCAGATCAGCCATCAACCATCCTGGAACTAAATACAGTGGGCAAGATTATTCCTAATCTTGATACATCTTAATTATTAAATCATCTCTTTGTCGTGGCTTGTAGACAAAGCAATCACCTCCTGTTCCTTACTCTTTTTAACAACTCCTTTCTTGTCTCTTTGAAGGCACACGACCTTCTAACCAAACATAGTCACATTTCTTCAATACACATTCTCTGTTCTGCTTTTTAGCATATTGTGATATCCCTGGGTAATTTTTACAGGTAAGATGAAATTACCACCTACCCAAAGTTACCATCCAAATGTTTATTCACCACATTTATCTCTTCTTTGAGCTTAAGGGTTACATAGAGTTATCTATTTGGAGGTCACCTTTTAAGTCTTTAAAATGCAACTAAAATTCAACACACCAAAGTTGAAGTCTATATTATCCACTCACATGATTAGCTTCTTTCTTACTGCTCCCTATATTCATCAATGATCTCATTCTTTAAACAATACAACACAGAAGTTATGTGAGTTTAAGAATCATTGTGGACTCTTATCTCTTCCATAACTACCACATAATCTATGGTACATCACCTTGTTAGGTTGAATTACGGTTCAACTTCTATATTTTGAACCAATCGTGGTTCAAATTCTACATTGCCTTATAGCAGGATTATATATCCACAAAATTGCCATGTTATTTATAGTATTTCTTCATATCTTCCCACCCCCACACATGGCTTAACTTGCACTTTTGTGCTTGTGTAAATCACCTGCAAAACAGCATGTGCTAGAAAGCTGCATTCTCTTTATTCTAAGTCTTAGAATAAAGACACAAAAAACATGAACCAAACCAATAACCAATAGTCCAGTAAGGCTCAGATAAACTCAGTTTGGATTAAATAAATGGCAGTTAACTTGCAGTTCTGTGAACATGAAAATATGCATCTGTCATTGTAAACCGGAAATATTTTAAGGTTTTTGTCATATATCACCAAAGCTTGTGAAAGATATCATTAGTTCTGTCTATTAATCTTACCTTCTTCATATCTCTTAAGTTGACTTCTCTTCATCTCTTATCTCCACCTTAATCAAAGCTGCTATTATCTATCTTAACTGCAATAATTGCCTAATGACTCAAGACTGTATGTTATGTCTTGACTTAACACTTTCTAGAGTTATGTTCAAATGTATGATTTAGATCAACATCTTCATTTGCTTCCAGTATTCCTTGAATTTAAACTCAATTGCTCTTTTTCTCTTTTAATGAAAAAGACAAATTTTTTAAAAGCTTTTGCAGTTGGGATTGTTCTCATTTTCTCCCATTTCCTTTCATTGCTTCAATAAACTGTCAATTTTGTTCCCTCACACTTATTTTGGGGGAAGGGTACTTTGGAGGCAGGGTCTTGCTATGTAGCCTATGCTGGCCCCCCACTTCATGGTGATTCTCCTGTCTCAGCTGCCCAAATGCAGGGATTTGGGCATGTGCCTCCACCTCAAACTCCCTCATACTTTTGATGATTTCCTGAGCTTGAAACTCCTGATCCTTCTTTTAAGTGGCACAATTTCTGGGCTGTCTAGTTAACTCTTTGTCGCCCTTCACATCCCAGGTAAATTATCCCTTTCTCAAATCCTTTGCTTGCTTTCAGTGTAGGTCAAAGCTCTATCACACATTCTCATTACACTGGTTTTATAAACGTTATAAGACTTTGAAATGAATATCTGCTTACGTATTTCATTACTACTTCTACCTTATATGAGAAAGCGGGCTCCTTGAAAGCATGACTCATGTTTCCTTTTGGTGGCTGTTATATTCCCAGCCAACGGGACTATGTCTGGCCTATTGAAGCTGCTTTTCAAATATGAGTGAATAGCTTTGATTTCAACCATATCCTCTGCAAGCAGCCATGCCAAAACTGCTGCTACAGTCTTTTCTCTTGATGAATCACTTAGCTTCACCGCACTTCTTTTCAATTGAGAAAACAACTTTCTTGAAATTGTTACTCAGTTTGTTGCATATGGATTTGCTTCACCTTATCTTCATATGTGCAATCAAAAGTTTTTTCACTTTGCAGATCAGCCAATTATGTTTTATTGTCTACATTGATTGCATCCTCTTAGTGTTATTCATTTTTAAAGAATATATTTTTATGTAACTTAAGTATGACCCACAGTAGAATGCTAAAAATTGAAGTTAAGGGCTAGTTCTTTCCATTTTATTTCCACAATTTCCATCATGCCTGGCAACATATATAATTTTAAATGCCATCTAAAATCATTTTCCAGTTTCAAGCAAAACAATAATAAATCCATTGGGCTTTTAAATTACTTTAGCACACCTAAGCATGAGAGTCCATCTTCTCATCCTTGTATGGCTGAAAAATCACTGTCATTGGAAACCACATTTTATAGTTTAGATCTTAACTATTCCCCCAAAGTTTCATTTGTTTGGAGGTGGGGATTGGAATCAACGGGTTCATTCATTGATGAGCTTATAGCTCAATATGGTCTTAGGAGTTGGGACCTTGTCCCAAGAAGTAGGTCACTGGGGCTTGACCTAAGCAGTGTTTTCTTGTCTCTCACTCCCTCCTCTTGAGACAGGAGCTAGATAGGACATGGGGCTATAAAAAGGGACCAAATATAAACAAGGCAGGCCAGCACAAAGAAGCAATCATGGGCAGAAGTTCTAAACTGTTGAAGAAGGCATTACATGATTAATAACTTCAGCTGCCTAAGGCTGCCTCCAAGCATGACCAAACTGGGGATTGGCCTGGGGGGAATGTGAACAGCACCTGATCACCTTCATTATTGGACTTTGGGGCAATGATTGTTTCCCCATAGTTTAGAAAGTCCTCCATCCTAATAGCCATGAAAGAAAACACATTCTTCTGTGGTCCTATAAAAGCCCCTGGATGAAGAGTCTTCTCTTTTGGGCTCCCTCCCATAGAGAGAGCTTTCCCTTTTGCCTGTTTTTGCTTTCCTAACAAACTTCCATGCTTGCAACTCTCACTTCCTCTAGCTGTACTTTCATTCTTCACATGGTGAGATGCAAACGTATTCCAGTCACACTCTCTCTATGCTTCCAGCCACCAGATAAGTGGTGGGCAACTTTTTCCTTCCATGATCCTTCAACGTGATGTTTTTGCCATGGAGCCAGCTGGCCATGGACTGAACCCACTGAAACTGTGAAACAAAATTAACCTCTTTTAATTTGTGGGAGTTGATATTTTGTCCAGCAGCAAGAAAGATAATCAATACACTGTAGAGTAGGGGAAACTCAATATGACATGAAATATACCATTCAAACCAAAAGAAGGAAAGAAGGTTTATTCTCCTCAACCCGATTATCAAATAAGAGTAAGAAGATAGGAAACATAGATGGGACAACAGAAGTAAAGCGTGTATATACATACATGCATTTAAGCCGAAGTCTATCACTGGAAACAAAAACACTAGGGAAAACTGAAAATATAAAGGATTTTGAACCTGAGAAGGATTCAATCCCTGAATCTAAGGGATTCAGACATCTCTCCACTCTTCACAGTAACAAGGAGAGGTGTGAAAAGGCTCAGTAGACTTGCAGTGTATATCTAGGGTAAGAATAAAATCAGGTTGATAAGCTGAACATTTACTTTCATTATTACCAAATACTTGGTGAACAATATGAGTACCTTGCATTTAAATATGTCAAAAGACACAATTTAGTCATAGATTAGATCACCTTTGACTAGCAATGGATGAATTCACACAACCTCTGTTCTGCACATTAGAATAAGAGTTCTTATTCGGTAAGAGAAGCACAGTGCATTTTATAATTTAGGAACAAGGAGGCCACATAAGCAACAGGTTACTCTAAGTTAATAAGGGTAAAGTAGAGGGGATTTATCACATCTGCTAAAACTGGCCTGAGTGGGGATTTGGTTATTACTTTTCTCTCTCATGATTTTTGAAAGGTCAGATACACAATTTACTCTCTGCTTAGTGTAACACTTCAGTATGAGTGACTCCATTTTGGTTTGTTCAGTTGGACAAACCAATAGTCTCCTACAGTTTAATCCAAATCAGTAGTCTCCTATAAGTTTTGTTTAACAAGGGTAATAAAACTTCCCATTCTAACCTGAGAAATAAATAACAGGAATTCCATCATTCATTTCCTCATAAGAAAAATGGTGAAAAAAAATCTGAAGTTCAACAATTTTTCTTAAATACATCAGGGACTCTAAGTCTCGGAGTGAATCATTGCTCCCAAAACTGGAGAGATAGGTAAAGATATAGAAACACTTACTTTAAGCAGAAGCCTTGCTGGAGCCAGTAACTGACAAAACACTTAAACTATAATTAATGACTGGTGAAGATTTAGCCCTGTCAAGTTTGAGAGATTAAAATATGTTGGGACTTCTCAAATTTCATGTGTTTTACTTCCTGGAGACACATCAGTTTCTTGAGGTAAAGATCGAAGAAAAATCTCCCCCAGCTTCTGAGAAAAGGAAAAGTATCCTTTGAAATAGAATCAGATCACACTGTTCTCCTTAATAATGGAGCCTGCCAGTCTGGGAATGCAGAGATGTAGTTCAGCGGTAGAACCCTTTTCTAGTATGTGTCAGGGGCCAGGTTCAGAGACTGCCATCAATGGAAAATATTTTTCCAGAGCCAACTGACCTGCAGGTAACAGAATCAGACACAGATATGGCAGATATTTTGAAATTATCAGACCTGGGATTTAAAGTGACTGTGATAAAAGTGCTAAGAGATCTAATAGAAAAAGACGGTAAAGCGGAAGAGCTGACATGCAGTATAGGCAGAGCGATGGAAAAATCTAAGGAAGAATAAAAGGAAGTAGCTTAGATTTTTGAAAAATATTTATAACAGAAATAAAGAATGCTTTCAGTAATTCCTCAGTAAACTAGGCAGAGCCTAGGAAGTACCAGAGAGCATGACAATATCAATAACAACATCCAAACTTAAAACAAATAGAAAAAATAAGAATTAACAATAATAAAGTATTTAAGAACTGTGGGATGATTACAAGATTGATACTATATGCATAATTGAAATTTTAAAAGAAGAGAGGAGGAGAGCAGTATCTGGAGTTATAATAGCTAAGAATTTTTCAAGGTTAATGACAGCTAATAAACCACAGGTCCAAGAAATTCGGAAAACTCAAAGCGGGATAAATATAAACAAATCTACAAGTAGGCACATCATATTCAAAATGTAGAAAACCAAAGACAAAGAAAATATTGAAGAACAGCAACGGCTATGTAGAAAAACAAGGATAAGTATTACGTTTAATTTCTCCTAGGAAACTATCCAAGCAAGAAAAGAGTAGAGAGAAATAATTATCAACAACCTAGAATTTTGTATCCATTAAAATTACCTTTGAAAAGTGAAAGAAAAATAAACTCTTTTTACACAAAGGAAAATTGAAGGAATTTGCTTTTAGCAAACCTGCCTTGCAAGAAAATGAGGCTCCTCAGAGGGAAAGAAAATTATAAAGGTCAGAAACTGCTGTTTACATAAGACAGAATGAGTGTTAAAGAGGAATACAGGGCCGATGAGATGGCTCAGCGGCGTAAGCGCCTGCCTTGCAAGCGCGAGGGCCCGAGTTCGACTCCCGGATCCCACATACGAAAAAGGGGCCAGTGATATCGCTCAGCGGCGCGAGTTCCTGTTGGCGCACAAGGTCATGAGGTCGACCCCCCCGGTACCCACAAAAAAAAAAAAAAGAGGAATACATGTAGGTAAAATAAAATATTTTATTTTTATTATTCTTAATTGATCTATTAGGTAACAGTTCACTCAAAATAATAGCAGCAATAATGTATTTGTCTACTACAATTTATCCACAAATGAATTGATTTAAGAAATGTTATAGACAATAGAGGAAATTGGAAAAAATTTTTTTTCTCTCAGTATTTTGTCCTTAATTTTTTACACCTTAAATATTATATTCCTTCTTGTAGAATTAAAAAAAAAACCAGCTTTGATATTTTAAGCTTCCTATATATATGACAGTTTGTCTATCATTAATTTCAGAAAATATTTTAGGCATTGTAACTTCAAACATTTATTCACCAAATCGTAATTATACAAAGGAACTGAAAAATTAGATTTATCATGGAGGGAAGACAATAAAAAAAAACAAATAAAAAAAAACCTGCATGCAAATGTTTACAGGAGCTTTATTCATAATTTCCCCAAACTTGAAGGAATCGATTACTTTTCAAAGGATGAATGCATAAACACATTGTGGTGTATCTATACAATGTGATATTATTCACCAATATAAAGAAGATTTCTAGCCATAAAAAGACCAGAAGAAATGAAAGCATATTGCTATGTGGAAGAACTCAGTCAGAGGAGGCTAATTAGTCCAATGGGATTCCAGCTACGTTACACTGTAGAAAAGAGAACTATAGAAAGATAAATTAAAGATCTGATTTTAACAGTTTTTTCAAGAAGAAGAATAAATATATGGAATAGAATGGATGTTTAGGACAATGGCACCATTCTGTACGACACTGCAACTTTATGCTTTTTCAAAACCCAAAACAGTTACTACACTAAGAGTCAATCCTAATGTATACTACAAAATTTAGTGAATAATAATGTATCAATACTGAGTCACTAACTTTAACCAGTGTGCTACATTAATGCAACATGTTAATAATAGGGGAAACCATGGGCAGAGACAAGCTCTATGGGTACTTCTTGCTCAACATTTTAAAAAACTTAAAATTGCTCTGAAAATTAAGTAGCTTTTCTTTTTCTCAAGTACATTTGCTGCCAAAACAAGCATGAATTTTCTTTTTTCAAAAAGAAAGAAAAAAGAGAGAAAAGAAAGAGAAAGAAAAGAAAGGAAGGGAAGCAAGGAAGGAAGGAAGGAAGGAAAGGAAAGGAAACAAAAACCACAATATCTCAGTGGAAATGTAGTGAGAAAACTACGGTTGATATGTAATCTTTCAAAAAAACATTGTTTCTGGATACAATGGTATGTTATGACAAGGCAATGTTCCCACTGGGAAAACCAGAAAAAAGAAAGTAAATTACGAAGTAATATTTGCAATGAACTTAGAAACTTGTAACCAATTACGATTAAATTACCTAAATATTTTGAGAGGCATTTAGGCATTTTTTTTTTTTTTTTGTGGGTACCGGGGGGTCGACCTCAGGACCTCGCGCGCGAGCAGGCACCCGTGCCGCTGAGCGATATCACCGGCCCCTTTTTCGTATGTGGGATCCGGGAGTCGAACTCGGGCCATCGCGCTTGCAAGGCAGGCGCGTATGCCGCTGAGCCATCTCACCGGCCCTTTGAGGTGAACCAATAAGATAATTAATGTCAAACCATTTTATACTCCTTGGTAAACTTACAAATAATGGATGCATGCCTAGGAAAACAGTTTTCCCTTGGAAGAAAAGTAAATAAATAAAAAGCAAGCTTCTAGTGTTTCCATGAAGTTAGTATCAAAAATCAGAAACTTGAAGGTACTCGAATACCTTTTTAGGTTTCCCAAAAGATAATTGCTAAATTATTACTGAACAGGACCTAGGAAGCTAGACAGAAATCTTCTAAAGGAAAAAATCTACCACAATTTCAGGAAATTTAGGAAATAAAATCAGCCAGAAGTACCTTTTGCATGTACTTTTCTGTTCTTTTCCTCAAGATATTTTCCTGTGGAAATATGACTAATGTGGAAAGGGAACTGGAAGGCTGTGATTGAGCCCAAGAAGGTCAGAGACCAGCTAGATCATTGAAAGAGTTACTTTAGGTACAAAGTGGAGCAAGTCTTTCTAAAACTTAAACCCAAGCCAAATTTATCTATATTTTTTATTGGATGAAGTTCACCAGTTCATCCTTGTTAGACTAAAGAGAGTCTACGAACACTCTGTGGTGAAAGATACAATTATCTGAACTACTCATTTTATACATAATGCTCAACATGAAAAAATTCTAAAGTGATTAAAAATATGACTGGTTATCATAAGAAATGATAGGAATAGACGAAAATATGCAGATAGTCTAAAAGAGCTAGAAAATAAGCATTTCAAAATAACTAATGTTAAAGAAGAAACAGAAGAATATGATAATAGAAAAGAGAAAAATAATTTGCACTACCAAATTATAATTTAAAATGAATGAAAGCAATGTCCATGAAATGAGAGAATCAATATGGTAAAGATAATTTCCCACGAATTGCTATGTAAATTCACTGCAATTCAATCAAATCACAGATATACTTACTGTGATAATTTCTCTGGTCACTAAAACATTTTGATTTGCTTTTGTCTTTTGTTTAAGTTTGTGTGGGAAATATAATTAAAAGCAAAATCTTTCCCAACTCTGAAAACTACCCCAATAAATGTACACAAAAAAGAAAGCAATTCTTTATTGAAAAAACACTAAGAAAGAATGTAATTATCAGTATAAGGAATCTACTAAGAAATAAAAACACAGAAATCACATCCCTTTATATAACCAACAGATACTACTCATTCTACCCCTGTTCTCAAGTTAAACAATACTTAGTAAAAGAACTGGAAAACACCATCTGTCACATGTGGTTTATCCAAAATTTACTTGGTAACTGAGGTTACTATTTGTGTTAACTAATTGGATTTATTCAAGTGTAAATAAAATCACCCTCCCAGCCAGTATCGGCAATTGAACCTAGGACTGAGCTACATCCCTAGCCTTGCTTTTATTTATTTATTTTTTTTATTTTTTTGAGATAAAGTCTCTCTAAGTTGCTTAATTGCTCAGACTGAGTTTGATCTTGTAATCCTCCTGTCTCAGCCTTCCAGAGCACCAGGATTACAGGCATGTGCCTACCCACCTGTATGTGAAAAGTGTCTTTATGGTAGGAGATAGTTTCGCAAATTAGAGTAAGGAGCGCACTAACTTTAGGATACTACCCTCCTACAGAAACTGGGTTTCTCTGATGATTACATGTCAAAGAGATGGTTCCTTCTTCCATAAGAAAGATATTTCTGGCTCCTATAACTTATAAAAAGCTTATTAGCATTTAAAAAGGTTTATGTACATTTTGAAGGGACAAATAAATTTAAAAGTTTCTAAATAAATGATCTATAAAAAGAAGGAGGCAGGTTAGGAAAGTCTTTTTCCCTCACTTTCAACAGAGTGAATTAAACTTCTTATATTTCAAATTACATTTGTCCTTACAACTCTTCCTTAAATTAATAAATCATTACAATTTTCTAACCATGCCTGTTGCTGTTTCTACATTTCTGTGGGTAAGTTACAGCTGTCTAAATCTCCGGCCAGCCCCACTAATTAAAAGCAATTATCAGAATTACCATAAAAGAAATACTGAATTTTTAAAAAGTCCATACATCATTTATCAGGGCGGGATCATATCTGACAATGGAATACCAATAGTGATCAGTTAAGTTAAACAACCAATTAGTAATGTACAATTTTTCTTAGTCATATATTAAATTTTAAAAATTGGTATGATATTTATTGCTTTTATTTTCAAATGATTGAGTATTATTTGGTAGCTCTATAAAATTTTTTGAATCCAATCGTGCAGTCCAATAAATTTCACCTGAGAATCAATTAAACATTGCAAGAGTTTGAATCTTAACTATCCTCAAAGGGCCAGGTGTTAAAGGATTTAGCTTGGCCCTATTAAGATGTGGTACAAGCTTTAAGAGGTGCGTCTGGTGGAACATTGTATGGCCATGTTTATAGCAACACAACTCATAATAACTAAATCTTGGAAGGTTCTGTATGTCCACTTTTTCTTTAACATAGGTTTGTACAGATTCAAATAGACCCAAGTTAGAACAAGAAAGAGGAGGAAATGTAGCCAAGATGAGAACATTACTATGATCTGCCTCTGGGTTGGTGCTGTTGAATTCTAAGAAAATCTCAACAAGCTGCTGATGGAAATCAACTGAGGACACTTCAACTTCTTGGTACCTGGCTGCAAATTCTTGTCGTTCATCTTTACGTAACAGAAAGCTTTCAGGTACAACCATGGCCATTCAAGCAGATAGATGGGTCTCTAACACTCTTAATTTTCCATAGTGTGGGAGTTGTCAAACAATTGGCTTGTTTTGGCCATAAGATACTTTGTGTGATGATCTCCTGGACCTTGTAACATGAGCTTACTACAATCTCAGTTTCTTCAAATTGAGAAATAGGGAATATAACATTTAGAGCCCTTTGGTTTCTCTTTTTGTGGTTAAATCCATCAGCTTAATAGCTTATTTGTTTGCCTTTCTCTAAGTGATTAGTTTGGCTTCTCTCCATCCTGTTGCACAAACTTTTGTGCAAGTTCCCCATTTTTCTTCCCTCTTTGCAACAGCATCTCCTGATGAGGGGAACTGTCCGTCTGAAAGGCCATCACCTCTTTCTAAGACTTGGTTTGAGACTGGAAGGAGAAAGACTAGCTGGTGAACAGGGGAAACAGAGCAAAAAAGAGAATTTGGGTTCTTTAAGAGGGGAAGTTCTCTAATTTCTTCTTTATTTTTCTGAATCTTTTTTTCTGACTATATAAATCATCTTTTTCCTTGTAATTTTATGCACCATTATGATTAATTTATTGCTTGAATTGAGGCCTAAGAGTGCCAGTAAATATATAAATTCATTCAAATTAAAGGTATCATCTTTAGGCCGCTGCATGGCTAGATTCTCATAAACCCATCCAAATGAGAGAGAGAGAGAGAGAGAGAGAGAGAGAGGAAAAGAGAGGGGAAGAAGAGAGATTAAGAAAAAATTATGCAGGTTATTTTTCCAATCTTCTCATATTTCCCGACGAAATGGTGAACTTGATAGGATTTTAGAACCCATATTTGTCCAAACTTATTCAACAGTAAAATCTTGAATATGGAGGGGAAGGTGTAGTTCATCTGGCTGTTATTCCAAAAAAGCATAGAGCTAGAACATACATTATTTTTAATATAATCTGAGATGAAATGTGCATCACTGGCCATTTTTAGGATATTGCAAAGATATAAAGAAATCTCATTTGTCTATGTACCCAGACAGATAAAACCCATTACACACATGCTTAAACATCAATAAAAAACTAATCCTTTCTCAAAAGAGAAAGTAAATGTGTTTTCTCCCTCCTTTCATTTTATTCTGATTGATTCAATTTACCATTCTTGAAATGTTATTGCACATTGATAAATACAGTTTCTGAAACATTCAATGCTTTAACTTCCTCCAGAACAATGAAAAAGCTGAAACATTTCCTCATATTATCTCCTGGTGACATATGAGCATTTACATTATTTTTATTTGAATATTTTGGCACCATATATGAGACAGCCTTATAACTTCTATAAAAATCCATGTTTGTTAAAATTTGACCACATTACAATTTTTATTCCTCTCAAATATGTTTGTTTCTTTTAGGTTACTTTATTGGTTCCATATTGCTAAAATATATCCTTTAAATTATTTTTTGGGAAGTCCTTTACGTGCTAATTCTGTTTTTATTTTTTGATAATACTTTTTAATTTTGTTTGCTCTATTAAAAAACAATTAGTTTTAGCTGGGTGTGGTGGTACATGTAGTCCCAACAATCTTCGAGGCTGAAGCAGGTGGATAGCAATTTCAAGCCCAGTCCAGGCAACATAAGGATTTAGTGAGTTCCTGTGTCAAAACAGACTTTTTTCTTTGCAGTTTTTGATTATAGGGTAATAAGGATTACATAGGAGAAGTTTGAAGGTATTATTCACTGTTTCTTTTTCAATTGCTGTTGTTCTATAGTCTGTTACTGTTCCTTGTATATAAATTATTCTTTCTTCTGGTTCATTTTCAGAATTTGTCTAAAATCTCTCAAAAATTTTCATTATAAAATAACTGTAATTGATTTTATTTTTATATTAGAAGGTTCTAGGCATATCACATTCCCTTTATCTGTTGATTTAATGTCTTTCCTCACTTTGGAATCAAAGTATGATTGTTGAACACTCCATTTAAGTGACTTTTTAAACATCTGAAATATTTTCTCTCAAGTATACTCACAGTGACATGTGATTCAAAGTATGATGAATGCCTACACCTATGCCTTTAAGAATTCTAACTATTCTCTCTTCCAGAGATTTAATGTTTCTGTTTTAAAATTTAGATCTTTATAAACAAAACCCTGATCTAAAAGGAAATATCATAAAGAATCAACAACTGGGATCTCATCCTATTGAAAAGTTTTCGCACAGCAAAAGAAACCACAAACAGAATGAAGAGATAACCCACAGAGTGAGAAAAATATTTTGCCAGCTGTTCCTCAAGGATTAATATCTAGAATATATAAAGAACTCAAAAAAAAATCAGACCCCCCCATCAAATTTAAAGACCCAATCCAAATTTAAAGACCCACATAGGCATCTGAAATGAATAGAAACTTCTTAGATGGAGAAGTAGAAATGGCAAATAAATATACAGAAAGATGTTCAACATCACTGGTCATTTGAGAGATGTAAATTAAAACAACACTGAGATTCCATCTCACTCCAGAAAGAATGGCTATCATCAAGAAATCAACCAATAGCCAATTCTGGAGGGGCTATGGGGAAAAGGAACCCTTCTCCACTGTTGGTGGGAGTGTAGACTGGTGCAACTACTGTGGAATTCAGTGTGGAGATTCCTCAAAAAAACTAGAACTAGAGATTCCATTTGACCCAGCTATTCCCCTTCTTGGTATCTTCCCAAAATAATTAAAAGCATCATACCACAGCGACATATCCAAGTTTATAGTGGCACAGTTGGTAATAGCTGAATCTTGGAAACAGACCAAATGCCCTTAACTGATAAATGGATAAGGATTTCTAGGTAAATGGATGCACCTTGAGACCATACTATTGTGAAATAAATTGGGCACACGTGTTTAAATATCACATTGTTTCTCTCATGTGAGAAACCAAAAATGTAAATAAGGACCAAAATGTATAATAGATATTGTGCAATAGGAAGAAAATGTTGAAATGGGAAGAGGAACTAACAAGGGGGAGGGGGAGGGAGAAAGGAAGGAAGAGAAAAGAAAAAAATGAGAATAGAAGGAAAAATGGAAGCAAAGCTTTTCTGAAAAAGAAGGTGAAGAGGGGTTGAGGAGAGGGGAGGGGAATAGGAAGAAAAGAAGAATGAAGATATGTCATCTACATGTTCCTTATGATGTATGTTATTATGTGTATTTAAAATGCACCAATAAAATTAATTTTAAAAAATATGAATGTTTAAAATTTTTAAAAAATTTCTACCATGAAAATCCCCTCAAAATACCCCCCTCACTTCAAACACACTCATCTTCACATCTTCAAGCACATCTTTCTTATCAGTTTTTTTGTTTTCCTTCCTTTTTTTTTTATTTTTATCCCTATTCTTTTCCTTCCCTCCTCCTCCCCCCTCCCTCATTCCCCTTCCCATTTCAACATTTTCTTCCTACCTTCCGAAGCAATCCTGGAAGTCCTATACTGTTAATATCTTTAGTTGTGCTATCATGTGACTGCCTCAATGTCATCAATACATTCAAAACATTCACCTTTAATGGGCATTTTGATTCTGTGGAAGATCTAGAACTTGCATGATGCCAGATCCCTTGAATAAGGCAGATGAGAACACCCTGTAATATTTTTAGTTGACAGAACTTTTCATTAACATTTGAGCAACTCATGATGTTAAAGACACATGATAAATGTTTAAATTTATTACAGTAAAAGATAATTGGCATGGATCCTTCCCCTTGCTTTCAGTACACTTATTCTATCCTTCTTGGCAATGAGTCTTTTACTGCAACAAGATTTTTCTTTTTATTTAAACATTCACTGTATCTTTTGTTCACCCCATGTATTATAGCCACAACAGTCATCTTTTGATTAATCTTTGTGCTATGTGGTAGAGAGAATTTTGCCCTGCTCCACACTCCCCACCACAACCTTCACTCAGAACCTTTAAGTCTGTGAGGTTGAATTGGCTTGCAAAAGGAACTTGCAGGTGCAAGAAACTGTAATTTGCTTTTGTGACTACAGGAAGGGGAGGTGGCTTCAACAAATGATAAGTTCATGGTGCTCGAAGCTCATTTCCTTCTCATTTGGGACTTTAGCAGAGATATAGCTCAGCAGTTTTGAGTGGTTCAAATGGAAGAGCAAGCTGATTTAGTCTTTGGGCTCCACAGGCTCCATTCTTAAAAAAAAAAAAAACCTTTTCCTACCAGGGGAATTCCATTATTATATAGTCATACAGATGTTCAGGACTCGTCATGAGTGAAGGGCTTCACTCTCCTGGAAAGATGGTCATGGTGTCTAAAGGCATCTACATTTGGACTAACTTGCATTTGAAGAAGTCTGGTGATTATATGTGTTCTACATCTCTCCTCTCAAAACCCTGTCTTATGTCTGTACTACACAGCATCATTGTACCAGCCTCTGCAGCCCTTTTGCTGGACAGCTGTTCTCCCTCATTCTGTAAGGAACACTCCTTGATTTAATGTTTCTTTTAAACTTAAAGATTTTGTTTCAACAAAGGAACCCTCTAGCTTTAAGAAACCAACATTGTTCTGTTAGAAAAAGTGTAACCAGCTTGTTTTAGTAGTTGTTTAGGGAGAAAACAGATACAAAACAGTGAAAAAATTTTAAAGCACAATAGTAATAGCATCACCACCAAAAACCATAGCAAGAAACTACAAAGCATCAACAAATTTATCAAACTCTTTCTTCATGTCATCGTTGCTTCTTGAATCCACATCATTGTTCCTGAGCTCATTTATTTGTTTTTTCTTGAAGTGCCTCTTAATCATTACATGAATCTTCTGAAAATTTGTTTGACTTATTTAAACTCTTCAATGATAGAGTTCATCTGGGAATCTGACAGTTATTTTCCTCAGCTACTTAAACATACAGTAATAATCCATGTGTTTAGTCCAATTATTTTTTGAAATTCATGATTTTTCTTAATTCTTATCTATAAATTTATTTTAATGGTTGGAATCTTGTCATGTAATTCTATTTATACTGATGTATTTGTTTATAATTTTTATACATGTATTTATTTAACATAGGAAAATGTTATCAATTACTTTTTGGAAAATTGTTTCACTCATTTCCTCTGAAAATTCTATTATATATATAATGAGACTTTTCATTCTATCTTATCCTTTTATAGTTTCTTTAACCAGATTTATTTCTTTATCTCTCTGATAAAGTTTTTTAAAGATACCTTTATTAAAGATAACTTTTTTTCTGATAGTTTCCTAAGTTTTAAATTTTTCACTAATTATTTTTTATCCATAGCTGATCTGCTCAAGTTTTATACTCAGATTTTAAAAAAATCTAAATATTCTTAATTTCTCCATAATTTTTCACTCCTTTCAATTTTCCAAATTTTAAAATGACATAAGGTTTTTCGTGTCCTTTATCTTCTTCTTTTTATACCATCATTATTTAAATCACACATAATTTATCATTTCCTTTAGATTTCCTTTTACCTCAAATTATTGAGTTAATTTTTACTTCATGTGTATATGAACATTTGTTCAATTTCATGTTGATTTTTTTTCCATTCTATGAAATATAACTGTAATTTGACCTGTCTCTTTACAGAGTTTCTCTCTACCCTCTAGGCCTACATGAGTTGGAAAAATGAAGTCACCAGGGTTTTTTTTTTTTAAGTGGCTTCTCCTGTGACCCCAGGGTTTTAGTTATTTATAGAAAAATTTGTAAGTCAACTTTCTTTGGGACTCAGGCTTTATCAGGGGCATACCTGCCTAACTGAAGATGTGTAAAAAATACTTTGCTCTCTGAATTATGACAAGTTTTCATTCTTTTTCTTTTTTAAAATTTCTTGTAATTAGTACATGTTTGCAGTACATAATGCTTACATTTATAATGGGGAGTTGGTATATATATATATATATATATATATATATATATATATATATATATATATTATATGTGATACATCATTCTTTTTACTTCCTGTTGCCTTGGAGGCTCTTCTTTTTTTTTTTTTTCTTTGTTTTGTTTTTTGTTTTTGTTTGTTTTTGATACCAGGAATGGAACTCAGGACCTTGCGCTTGCCAGGCGGGTGCTGTGCCACTGCGCTATATTCCCAGCATGCCTTGGAGTTTTAAATCATCTCAAAGGCATGACAATCACTTTACAAAGCTTTGGTCTAGAACGTTTAGTTCCGTACTATCTCTTGTATTAACAGGATTCTGTCTTTCCCATCTTCTAATGAGTATTACTGTCTACGTCCTAATGCTGCTCTGAACCTCCTGGGCAGCAGAGAACCAGCTGGTAGGTTTATCCCTGAGTTTCAGATCTTTCTTCTTGACAGCTGAAGCTACCCTTTCCTTTTTCCCATACCCAGCTGTGGGTTAACAATCTTTACATTTAATTAATGATATGTGTTTAGAGTGAAGATTGTAGGAAAAAAAAACCACAAGACATCAATTCTCTGTGGGTAATCAGATCAGAAAAATCTGGAAGCCATTTTCTGTATAATAGGAGGTAAAACTATTAGAATCCCTATGGAGAAGACTTTCTCAATATTAGATGAAAGTAAGGAAAGACTATTTAGTTTTACAAATATAAACCAGAGACTATAATTGACTGTACAAGAGGATGAGGAGCTATAATTCCACGGAGACGAACTACTTGTGTAACAATGAAAAAAGGACTCTGTTGTGGCAGTGTTCTGTTTTTTTATACTATGTACATTTACTTCGAAAAATTACTTTTTCCCCTAGCATATACCCCCTGTGCTACTAAACTAAAAGAAAAAAAAAATTCCTCTGGCAAGATGTGTTCTTTGTGCTATTTTGTTTTGTTTCGAACATTTTGAGAAGATTGCAGATGTGTGCAGGTCTTCACCAGAATCAAAATGCAAGATCGATTAAAATACCTATATCAAACTTGATAAAGACTCTCCTGAACAGATATTAGAATTGCATAAGCTTTCGAGGAATGGGAGATATTCCTGGAGCTCCCTATGCTTTAATTCGGAAAGAGATTAAAGTAGAAACTATTAACTTAATTTTCGTTGTTGTTTGATTAGCTATTTTGTTTTGTTGCTGATTATGAGAATTTTTTTCCTGGTTATTTGGTTTAAGCTATATCAGATTATTAGAGCAAAACATATTTATTCTGTCAAATATTATTGGGACAGGAAATATGGCTTGGGAAACTGGCAGAGTTTTGGATGAAAAAGAAATTCCTTTTCTTTAAAATGCCTCATTCACGCTGAATAGATGCTGCTCAGCACCTGTGTGCTAAAGGGCACCCTCAGGTGAATCTCATTTTGACACAGAAAGACTGACAGGAAAGAAGGAAGCCCTTTTGCTAGTTAGAGAAGGACCTTGGAAAACCTCGCTACTCAATGTGTGGTAAACAGAACCTCAGCGCAGAAGCAGCATTACCTGGAGGCTGTCCCCTACCTCAGGCTTTTTAATAAGATCTCTAAATGATTTGTAATGAACATTTAGGCATGAGAAGCCCTGTTGTGAAGAACCATGAACGATGCCTCAGGGCTGTAGATTTTAATTTCTTTTTTGTGTGTGTGTGGGTACCGGGGGTCGAACTCAGGACCTCGAGCGCCAGCAGGCGCCCGTGCCACTGAGCGATATCACCAGCCCTTTTTTTGTGTGTGGATATGAGGAGTTGAACTCAGGACCTCACGCTTGCCAGGTGGGCGCTTACGCCGCTGAGCTATCTCACCAGCCCAGGTTTTAATTTCTGACAAATCTGTTTGCTAATTTTAATTATTCAAAAAATCCATTAAATACTATCTGTTATTGTTTGTAAACTTTTAGTAAATTGCTATTAAATTATCCCAACTTAGTCTCAAAAGGGCAGGAGAAAATTAAGCCATGTGTCTGTTTTGGATCAGAGTGACAAAATACAAATAAATGTTCTTAGGGACTACTGTGATTAAAAAAAAAAAGAAAGAAAAGAAAGCATCACTTGTAGGCATTAACTGTCCCAAACTGCTGTGTGGTAGTCATGGTTCACAGATAAAATAAAAAATGTCCTGACTCTAGAGCTTGTGGCACAGACCAAGATCTGAATTGAATCAATACTGTTTTATATTAATCTTTATATCTTCTTTCTTTGCACACTGCCACAGTGGCTTTTGTTGAAAGGAGGTAAATGTTGTTGAATTAAATACAGTGATTAAAAGCCTTTTGACATGGTGGATTATTTCATATTTGATTCATTTTCTTCTTCAGTGTAATTATACTAAGTCTGCATGTCTGGAGCTCCTACAGATTATTATTCTGCCCCCTGAAATTTTACACAATATTTCTATGTTCTCAAAATAAAGCAGCCTAATATATAAAGTTGTCTATTATAATAGCTCAAGTGCCAAAAATGTATCCCTTCTACATGTTAACCATTCTCATATTTTCTCAATATTTCCCCAAGGGTGTGATTTATCTAGACCTGTCATCATTAAGACTCTTATCAAGAATAAATGTGTTAGTGTCTTTTTTGAAGGGGAGGCACATCAGAGACTATTTTCCTCTTCAGTCTCAAAGAATATACTGAGGACTTCAGAGCTGCAACGAGTGGAGAGAATTGAACTGGAAAAAAAAAATCTTGTGTGAAGTATTTGGATAGATAAGATCAATGACTGCTGGTTAAATGAGAGCCACATAGCAAATACACTGTGAAATGAATTAAATGGTAATTGAAAATACCTGCAGGATGTTTGATTAGAACCTGGGGAATCTACAGTTAGTCAGATGATAAGAAATGAATTTTGAAAGCCTATTTAACTTTGTCAATGTACTTTATTCAGTAAAATTTCAGTTAATCTTATTAAAAGAATTAAAGTATGTTAAACTTTTCATAGTAGTAGTGTTGCAGAAAACTTTGGGTGCATCTCAAGTGGCCTTGTAGACCCACAGGGATAGGTTATTTAAATTAGTTTTTAGAAATATATTCAACTGTTTTATAAAACTCAATATGCCACATTTAACAAATCTGATAATGCCAGAATGTCATATATCTTCCATGAATTCATGTTATGAACTAATAGATGATATTTCATACAGTTGTACTCCATGGAGAGTATTCAAAAATATTGTCAAAACCTGGTGTTATTGAAGATTATATCATTAAACCCCTCAAAATGAAGGCATGGATATTTGGAAGCTATAAATTCAAATATATACATAAATATAAAGAAGAATATCAGGCGTGTAAGAAAGTCAAGGGAGGGGAAGTAGCTAAGAATTTCAAGTACACTTTGGCAAAGACATCAATTAACTGATGAATAAACTTTAATAAGCCTAGCCAATGAGAATATTATGAAGGTGTTAACTGGCCATAAAATGAGAAAGATTGTTTTCCACTTAATAGGATCACATTCTTTGAGGTGAATTGTATGGGATGTGGACAGGAATAGAGAAGAGAATATGCTATGATCAACATTTAGGTTTCAGAGATCCAGAAGAAAAATGAAAATTACCACCTCGAGGAACAACATAAGAAAATAATAGCTATGACTGCCTTAGTTACTTTTCTCTCTTCGCTGAGAGAAAATACCCAACACCCCAAGTTAAAGGGGGAAATGTTTATTTAGCTCACATTTTGTAGATGTTTCAGTCCATAATCACCCTGCCACCAAGGCAGGGTGGCATGGAAGACAGGCATTGCAGAGGAGAACAGTTCATGGTGGGCAGAAGGCAGCAAAGTAACAAGACACAACCACAGCCCTTTCTATCCCTTATTTCTTATCGAGGCTACTTAGGGTAGGTAGCAGTTACACCCTTAATCCTAGTATTACAAACACCTAAATTAGGTAGAAATATTATGGACAGTCAGACAGGGCTAGGCCCTCAATGAGCAGTGCAGAAGATGGGATACATTGCAACTGTGGAAGAGAGAGATACCTCTGTTAAGGGCCAGATCTCAAGACAAAAATGAAAGGAATGCACCCACATACTTCCCCTAAGGATAAACAACAGTGATTAACATTCTAAATAGGTATCCATCATCTCGAGAAAGTCAGAAAGAGCCACTGACCCACCCCCACCGGGAAAAGTCCCTGTTGTGTTTCATGCCCACTTGCTATGTGACTTACTTCCCCATTTGATCAATATTACCTAAGCAATTATGCTCGTCATCTTCTAGGTTGACCCTAGTTTTGTCCCACCTCATGCCCACCTTGTGATTTCCCATTTTTTCTCACCCTGGACCCACCCTACCTTGTGGTTTTGCTCTATAAAAAAGAAAAGGTAGGGTGCTTGCCAACCCCCTCGATACCTCTTCTGTCTTTCTCTCTCAGACAGAAGCTTTCTTTCCCCAATAAATACATTCTGCTCTTAATCTCCATTGTTTCTAGAATTCATTCTTCGATTTCAGAGAATGTAAACTCATACCGGACATCTAGCAGATTAGGAGTTTCTTTCCCCTATATCATTATTGCCCTTGATCTAGCATTGCATCATGGATGAATTCCAGCATCACACACTCTAGATCCAGCCACCTCTGAAAAAGCCCCACCTATGGCTTCATAAGGCTTTGGGGGGACATCTAGATACAAGCCATAACATATGACCTAGGACTTTTAGGTAGACAATCATTATCCATTATTCATTATCATTTTGGATGAACTTTGACACTTGGAAAACTCATAAGAAGGACTCAAAGGGGGCAGAGATTGGGGGTGCTCAGAGAGGCAGGAGTAGATTAGCGTTCACAGATTAAGTGGGATTGGAGTATTTGTAATTAGGAAATTAGAATTTTGGCAATAATACATAGAGGTCAAAATTTGTGTTAGAAGTATAGGTGGAACTGATTTAGCTGTGAGGTCTGCTTTGTGAAGTGCAGGAATATAAGATAAAGAAATCAGTTACTTTACTTCAATAGTATCCAGTGGTAGATATTAATCTAATATCCTTTGTAGATATTAGAAATATAAATGAACATATATATAACTATAAATGCTATAAATGAACAAGTGAATGCTATAAATGTTAAATATTTATGCTGCTGCTGGTTTTATTTGTAACAAATACCGATAAGCCAAAATAACCTAAAATATTCTGGCAATTCCAACTAAAAAAGAAAAAATTGACTTCATCACTCAGAGATCTTCTGAAAAGTGTACTGTCAAGTTCGTTGTGTTCTATTGAACATTAGAGTAACTCTTGAATTGGTCTTCTACATCTTTTTGTCCTTGGGCATGTGACTTAATTTCTCAGGGTCTTTGTACATTCATAAAATCAGAATAAGATTATTTCATAGTTACCTTGGAAAGAATATAGTTGGTATTATTATGGCACTTTAAAATGTTGAGGGTAAAACACCAGCAATAGCTTTTTAAAAGAATATTATCAATGTAGGACTATATTGATTTCTGCAGATAAAGATTCTACTTAGGCCTGTATAGCAAATCCTTTATTCGAGTTTGAGCATGGGCATCAAATTTAATGTGTTTAAATGCCAACTTCAGCATAAACTAGTTTTGTGACCCTAATTAGTTTAATCTCTCTATGCTACTGTTTCCTAATCTGCAGATAGGTGTTACATTGAACTGCCCATATGAAGATGAAATGAGGTATTAATGAAAGATGAAATGAGAATGCATGGGACAAATTAGGTGCACAACGAATGTTAGCTATTATATTCATTTTAGTACTAGAAAGGACAAAATTCTCTTTGAATGACATTAAATAATGTTTACAATTATCTCATCGTGTTACACAGTAGTACAATTTGAATAGCCATGACTCGACCTTCCACTGAAGTCTATGGCTATCTAAGATTTTCTTTACATTTTATTTAAAATTTTATACCTTATTATTGTTGCTACTATATTACTGAGTACACCAAAATGTCTCTCATTTTTATCTTCAATCTTCTTTGATTTATAGGTCGTGAAAAGACCATCTCAAATGTGAAGCAAAAGCAAAATAAACCAAAAATTTAAACATGTTTAAGATTTTATCTTCATTAAAAAGTGTTGTGAATGTTTATATGAAGTTTCTCAGTATTTTAGTTCTCTAGGGTTCCAGCTAGGCAATTTAAAACTGACAACAGTTGCTAGAAATACAATTTAGCAAAATTATTCTGCTTATAGTCAGGTATAATCTTTCTCATTTTATCGTTACAAATGCACACACATATATGAACATATTTGTATTTATCTTTTTCTTTTCCCTCACCTCTAAATATCATCAAAGGAAATAAGTACTGAAATAATTAGGCATTTCTGTCAAGTGATTCTTTTTAATTTATTATTTTTGTCACGGAACTATAGTTTGTTGGCAGGTATGGAGCTGTTCACTGACTAATGAAATATTTCCCCCAGGTATCTATGTGTGTTCGTGTATAAGCAGCAGGACATGTTATTTTTTCTCTTTTGCATATCACTTTGAATAGTTTGTGAATTATATAGAGTGAAGTAAAAAACAAACATTAATGATCACACTCCATAATATTAAGTGCTGTTATAGTTAAAACTGATTAAATTCTGGCAAGATAAATACCTTGCATTCAAAAGTGAATCTTTTTCATCTATTTATGAATAACCAAACATAAAATATTTATATAATTTTCAGTGCTATTTTAGTTTTTTAACTAATGAGCTTTATTCTTATCTGGGTTTTAAGTTTACAACAAAATTAAGTTGGAAGTACAATGTCGCCCTGCCCCAATAAATCTACAATCTCCTCCACTACGGACATCTGGGCCTAAAGTGGAGTATTCGTCATGATAGGTGAATTTAGTTACAAATTTGTAGTTTATTTTAGGGTTTTGTTTGTGGTGGTATACATTCTATGGGTATTGACAATGTATGAACGACATACATTCACCTCTGTACTATTTCATTTTTAATTCATAAAATAATTTTTAAAGTTTAAACCTGTTTTTTTCCCGTATTCTCAGCACTTTGGACATTTCTCTGCACACTGAAATACAAGCCACCTTCAGAATATTAGCCTAAAGATGAGTTCCTTAAAACTCTAGAATGCCCATTTGAGTTAGCTATAGTCAAGTAAAAATCCACTATTTGGTGTCTGAAGACATTGATTCATTATTTCTAAGACTGAGTTGTGTAGGTGGTTCCTGTGATTTCATCTGCTGTTTTCATGGGCTGAGTTTAGCTCCACGCATGTCTGGCATGCAAGGTTGCAAATGATGCCATTCACAAATTCCACAGTTGTACTTGGCTGTCATCTAGAGAAACAGTTCTCTGCAAAATGACTATTCGTACTCTACTTAGTTATGATCATTTTCCTAGCATAACACTCGCATCGAGGTTTTCCAAAATGCTAAGGCAAAGCTTTCAGCACTAAAACTTGCTTAGGATAACTTCACAATTCTCATATCCAGTCCAAATTTAAGAGGTCAAGAGAGAGGGAGCTCAACAATTGATGGGAAGGAACCACAGGTGATTTGTGGCTGCGTCTAATCTACCACATTGTTCTGTTCTTGATGCCAATACACGTTTGGGATGATCTTAGAAAGTAATTTAATGAAACAAGCTCCACACTTTTTAATCAGTGTTTAGAATAAGTAGCACACTGTTAAATCTGTAAACTTCTTGATAGTTTCAATTCCTTAATTTCCTGCCTTCTTATATTTTTGTTCTCTTTACTGAAGTCCCTGATACACAATTTGTATTGAAAAACACCTGTTTTATGAATCCTTCTTTGAACCATTTCCCTAAAATTATTTCTAAAAACATTATGCATCTAAAGAGCAACTGTTAAAACCTTATCTATTTTTTTAGGCCAAAAATCTAAATTCAACAAAACTCTAACATACTTACTGTTCTAGTTAACTCCAAAAAACATGGAGATAGTTTAATAGTTCAAACTATACTCAAATAATTTTATAAATCATATGACATATGATTTTATATTTAGTGAATTACTCCAAATAAGAAGTTCTCAACTTACCTGCTTTTTTCAAAGCAGACAAAAATGATTGTCTATTTTGGGAGCCATCAAAGAAGATGGTGTTGAAAAGAAAATACCTGGTATCCTCATTTAGTGTGAGATGCCACCATAAATGACTTAGGTATACTACTGCCATCATCTAAAATTCCATATCCATTTGAAAAGTTAATATGATACATGCTCATTTTAATAACCAAAATAAGAGATGATAGTTTTAATTATGTTTGCCTTGGATCAATGAATGTGTTGTAGAGAAATTTCTATGTTTAACACTGTTAACAATCTAAAAACACAATTATTAAAAATGCAAGTCTCAAGGCACATCCATGTTTTATTTTACAAATAACTTGTCTATCCTTCTTTATGGCAGAGTAGTAGCACATGGTGTGTAAATACCACATTTGCTTTATCCATTTATCTGTTGATAGACATATGGGCCACTTCCAAAATGTATCTATTAAGAATTGTGCTGCTATAAATATGGGTATGCATGTATCTTGTAATAGGATGTCTTTAACTCTTTCAGGAAAGTACTAGGAAGAGAAATTTGTGGGTCAAATGGAATTTCTAATTTTAGTTTTCTGAGGAATCTTCATACTGATTTCCATAGTGGGTTGTACTAGTTTTATTCCCACCAACATTGTAAAAGTGTTCTTTTTCCCACAGCCTCTTCAGCATTTGTTATTATTTGATTTCTTGATGATGGCCATACTTTCTGTGTTAAGATGGAATTCCAGTGTTGTTTTAAGGTATATTTCTTCAATGGCAAGCCATGTTGAGTATTTCTTCATGTACTTATTGGCCATTTGTACTTCTGTGTCTATTCATTTCACTTGCCCATTTTTTAATTGGGTCTTTTATTTTGGAGATTTAATTTTTGAGTTTAATAGTCTAGATATGAATCCTCTCTGAGGAATCACTAGCAACCTTTTTTTCCTATTCTTTTTATTGTCATTTCATTTTGTTGTTTCTCTCACTGTGAAGAAGCTTTTGAATTTAATATGATCCTATTTGTTGATCTTGAAACTATTTCTTGGTTAAATGGGATTCTCTTCAGAAAGTTCTTCCAATGCATATGACTTCAAAAGTTTTATCTATCTTATCTTCCAGCAGGTTGTATTTCTTTTTTAACATTTAGTTTTTCATCAGACACACAAACTCAAATATCACTTTGTGTCTCTTACAAGAAAAACCCAGAGTAAAAATAAGGAGCAAGATAAAAGATAATCAGAAGTGGAGAAATAGTCTGTTCTCAAAGGGGAAGAGAATCAAGGAATGAAGGAAAAGGAAGGAAGGGATTAAGGATGAAAAACAGGAGTTGGTATGTGTTATGCATGTGTACCAACTCTACACAAGGTATGTAAATATTATGTACTGCAAACTTACAAAAAATAAAAAGGAAAGGGATCAAGGGATAGGTAGAAGGTGGAGAAAGGGAAGGAAAAGGGGATGAAAAAATAAATTAAGATATGTTATATGCATATATCAGTTTACCACAAAGAATGTAAACATTATATGCTGCACCTATGTTCCAATGAACTAAAAAAAAAGCAAGGTATAGAGTAAGAGTATTTGGTCTGAAATTTTAGTAAAACATTTAATATTTGTATGATTTGTGGCAAATTGTATTACACCTCTAAGTGCAGTTTGTTCATTTGAAAAAACTGGATAACAATGGTTAGTTATAATAACACACAAAAAAGCTAGTTAACTGCTATAACAATGAAGCCAGTATAAATGGAACACCAGCAATTGCTACCTGATACTTCTGTTGTTATTATTATATTCATTTTATGTAATCTTATTTTAGAAATGATTAACACATTTTATTACTTCTAAGATCATATCAGGGTGGCAGAATCCCTAGAACTAGAAATAAGAAAGAAAAATGTAAAGACATTTAATTTCTTTTTTATTTCCCTTCCACGTCTTATTTGGAAAACAGTTCAATGATTATAATGCTAGGCTAGTGTGTGGATTAAGCAGTGGTACGCAGCAGGCGGTATACATGTGAGTGATAACTGCATGCCTCAGGCAGTGTTAAGCATATCAAGGTAAAGACTACCAATTTTACTACCTGAGAGGTGTGGTAATTAACCAAAAATACAGAGACAGAAGTGGTTGCTCCATTACTGCCATGACAGAAACAGTTGGTCCTTAGATTTATTAGTTTTCCAATTACTGGCTGTCAACAGCAAAAACACTGACTGTGCCTTCCAAGTTGTTTCCAATAGGAATGATTATATTAAGTAGTAACAGAGGTGTCTGGACATCAGAGTCAGCCTTATACTATTTAACTCTGATCCACTATTTTTTTTTGCTAGTGACTGGATCAATTAATTAATTAAAGCATATTCATCCATCTATAAATTGAAGATGGATAATTTATTTATATATTATGGTGAAGATTAGTAAAAATGCATTTAATGTACTTAAAATAATTGTGATATGTAATTCTCAAACTTCATAATAAATATACAAGAACAAACAAATTTTAGTCAAATGAAAGATTCTATATGAGATGGCTGCACATGTTACTGTTATTTCATGGATTTAATTAGATGAAAGGTTTATCTTATTATTCCATGTAGTGCATAAATCTATTCTCAAATTCATATTTTACTCTGTCATATATCAACAAATTTATAGCATTCTATTTAGGGTCAAGGAATTTTATAATGTTCTCAGACATATCCTTGGCTTTCATAGAAAACTTACATTTTGTTGGACAGACAAGGTAGACAAATATGATTTAAACCCTGATACTGTACCTAAAATATTTACAGTCATCCAGTGGCACCTTCATTTCTATATTCAATGATTCTATGGAACCAGTTTTATTGAAAAATATGCTTTAAAATGTTTCTAAGACACTAACAAAATCCTTTCCTTCAAATGAGAAATATTGTACATACACTTCTGTACTAGATTACTCAGTAAGATGAATTCAGTTTTATGAAGTGATAAACATTTCTTTTGATAATCGGGAAAACTTGGTAACGGTAGTGTTGAGTGTAATCCTCAGAGGTAAGTAAAACCTGTAGACATATTATGAGCATGGTTACCAAATAATAAAACCAGATAAATTTACAAGAATTTATATCACTTATTTGATGTGACAATGCTGTAGAGCTTTCAGTACGTATTAGTTTCAGTACGTATTTTTCTTCTGATTATCCAGAGCTTGTACATGAGTATCCGTGTGAGAGCTGCTCATTCTAACCTCCTGGCAGAGAACAAGTCCCTTTGGTCCCCAAGTATAACTTGTCCTCAGAAGGATGTTGTTTTACAGCAAGTCAGATAAAAAGATTAATAACTCTTTAGAAGGACGAAGTATAATGTTATTTTGTTTGTGAATATTTTTCTACCTTCTGCCCCATTCTCTTCTTCCCTTCTTATTCTTCTTCCTTTTCTTCATTTAAGTAAATATGCTAAAATTCCATACCCGAGGTGGGATGGGTAGTAAAGACTCATACTTATTCTAGATTGTGTTGTGCTTTGCAATACAATTAACACAAGCTACCTGTGACCATCAGAACACTAATATTTTGTTCCAAACTGAGATATGCTGTTAGTTTAAAATACATACTCAATTTCAATGACTTAGTATAAAAAGAAAGGATTAAATACTTTAATATAATTTTCTATTTTGATAAATTATTGATCACATTATATTTTGTGTTTAATAAAATGTTTAAAATGTGTTTCACCTTTTTATATTTACTTTTGAACATAGCTTCCAGGAAAATTACAATTATGTGTAGCTCACATTATATTTCTCACATACATATGCATTTTGTCAGTATGCATTTTGTCATTTTGTCAGTATGCATATATATACATATACATATATATATGCATACTGACAAACTCTGCCTTGTTTTGTATTTCCTGTAAGGATTTAGGGCTGTGGTTGGTAGGTAGTGAAGAATTTTCCATTTTATACCTATGTTTTCCCTCAATTTCTTTCAGTTCTAGAGGCTGTTTATAGAACATATGGAATATCAAAATAAAGAATTAAATGTTTAAAATCTGTAAGATATAGGAATAAAGTATGCTTCCTACAATAGAATTAATGCTGAGGTAACACCCAGTGATGTGAACATTCTACTTGAGTTATTATCAGAAATGGCCTGAGGACATATTTTTGACTCATATATGAACTTTTCTTATTTCTTGTATCAGACCAAAAGGCATAGATTCCAATGGACTGCATCAAGAATTTATAGATTAACTCAACATGTCTTGATAGGCTCTGAGGAGTATATAAGAAAAGGAAGAGTGCTGTAAATTGTGGGGCTGTATGTATGAGATGGATACGCAGAGCTAAGGGACTTTTGGAGCCACACTCGCAAAGCCTCCTAGAATGAGTGATTAGAGATTAAAAGATAGCCCACAGGACCACAAGTCCAAGTAGGATCAAAATCCACTGCCTTAAGGAATGAATACTCTGGCCCTTGTCTTTTCCATATATTCCAATTTATTATTTAGATTGGCCCGAGGTCAGTTATGTAACAGATCACCCTGACTTTATCCTGTCCTTTCCCTTTCCCCTACATGGATTCCTGCACTGATGTCCTTCCTATGTCCTTTATCTTTGCTTCCTGGTTCTATGAATAAAAAGGCGCAAAAGCTTTAGTTTAGGGCTGTCTTTATGAGACTCTCTCATACTGAAGGGGCTCGGTTAAGGGCAGTCCCTTTAGGCCTCCTTGGAGTTGGAATTGGACATAGATTCCAAGTAATTTTTCATCCTTTGTGTCATGCCACAGTCATGAACTGTGACAGGAAGTCAGAAATCATCAATAAAAACAGATCCTTGAAAGAGAAGCCCCTGTTGTGATTAGAATCATCAGTAGTTGATCTAACAATACCTGAATCTTGAAAAGTCTCCAAATTCATTGTCTATTTTGGAAATTGCCATGGCATAAATTCATTATATTTGAAGTTTATGTAAAATCTCCAAAATAATCAGCAACAAAACATATGAATACACACGTGCATGCACACACACACACATACTCTTAGAATGAGACATTGTTCTTGCTTTTCCGGTGTGATCTATATGCCAATATAAAAATAAATTGACAAATGAAAGAATTTAATTTTCCAAATAATGCAAAAAAGTAACATTATAGGCTACAAAAATGTCCACAATTATTCACAAGGTCCCCTTGAAATGATACCTTATAGACTATCACATCAAGAAATGGAATCTATTTCTCCAGTTTTGACCCTATTTTGTAACTTGCTTTGACTACTGGAGCACTGTGAATCATGTTGTACCAGTTCCAAACCTAAACCCATGAGGCTTTGTATGCTTTTAACTTATGGAACCCCGACACCATCAGATGGAATAACCCAGTCAAGCCTGCAAGTGATAAAAGTTTCCCTCTTAAAGCAGGCAGTTACCCAGTCTCCCAGCTAAGCTCAAGTGCATGAGCAAGCCCAGTGGGACCACTTGTGCATGCCTTCACAGAATCACACTTATTATAATGAGCAATAATAAATGATTCTTGTTTTAAATCACTTGGTTTGGGTCTGGCTTGTTAAGCAGCCATGGATAACTGATTCAAATACCACTTAGAAATCATCAGTGATGTAATGGATCCAGACAATAATCATGAAATTATTCTGAAATCATAGATATACAATAAAAATGATGCCAGAAATGATTTTTGAGATATTGGTACAAATAGTAAGTGGAACTATAAAGCATATGTGCTGAAAAAATAAATAGTAATGGCTAAAAATTAAATATAAATTGGGGAAGGGTGGCAGTTTGAACCATAATACTTAAAGAATTCAGGAAAATTCTCACAGTATAAATTAAAATGTGTACCCTGAAATAGAAGATAAATGAAGTATGTCTTAATATATCAAATACAAATTCTAGATACTAATGGACAAACATAAAATTTTATTGAGATAACTAAAAGGTCTCCTCAAGGAGGAAGAACATTATGTTTATGGTTAGAGGGCTACAATATCACAGATTCTAGTTTCTAATTAACCCTAAATTCACAACAATTCTAATTTTATTCACAGCATGATTTGACATGTTTGCATACAGATATTTAAACAAACAGTAGTTGAGGCCTTTTATTGGAAAATTTAAGACTTCTTATAAGGCAACAGTAATTAAGGGTATTGGTGCAAAGACAGAAAATTAAACCATTTAGTCCACATACAGAGAAATTTTTTTGGTGTGTGTGGGTACCGGGAGTCAACTTCAGGACCTCGTGCGCCAGCAGGTGCTCGTGCCGCTGAGCAATATCACTGGCCCTTTTTTCATATGTGGGTTCTGGGTGTTGAACTTGGGCCCTAGCGCTTGCCAGGCAGGCGCTTACACCTCGGAGCCATCTCACCAGCCCAGAGAAATATTTTTTAAATGTTAGAGGTATCATTGCTGATGAGAAGGATACTATGCTATTTAAAAGTAGCGTAAAGATATAGGGAAAACATGTTTCCATAAGAAAATATGTAAATAAGGGCCGGTGAGATGGCTCAGCGGCTTAAGCGCCTGCCCGGCAAGCGCGAGGGCCCAAGTTCGACTCCCGGAACCCACATACGAAAAAGGGGCCGGTGATATCGCTCAGTGGCACGGGTGCCTGCTGGTGCGCGAGGTCCTGAGGTCGACCCTCCGGTACCCACAAAAAAAAAAAAAAAAAGAAAATATGTAAATAAATCTGTTTTATAACAAAAATTAGTATCTATTACGTATAAATGAGAGATTTAGTACACAACACAGAATTTTAAAACAATTATAATATATAAGTAGTATCTATGAAATAAGAAAAGGAAAATGTTAATAATGAAAATAAAAATTATGTTAGAAAGACATATTTCAATACTTCTAACAAAGGTCTACATGGGCATATAATACTCAACATGAAAAACCAAAATCAAAAAACCAAACGAAAACTAAAAATAAAGCTTTCAGAAAAGCTATCTTTACACATTTTATTGGTGGGAAAACATGACTTACCCATAAATACCTGAAAAACTGTCTACGTTGACTTGCAATCAAAAAAACCCTCATACCACCTCTCACCATTCATGTCTTCTCAGCTGTCTGCCAAAAACAAACAAAAGGGCCTATTTATAGGATTTAGTAATAACCTGAATGATGAACTCTATTATATTTTGTTTTTAGACATGTGCTTTTGAAAGTGAAAATTCAAGGCACAGCTAATCTATGAGGGCAATTTTTTCCTAGAACTATTATTGTATATGTGAACCAAGAGACTAATACAGGATTGTGTGCCCATCAATCATGCTGAGTCAATTCTACTGGATTAAGAAATGCCTAACAGATGATTAATAAAGTGCGCTTATGTATCTTTGGGGTGTTTCCAGAGATGATTGAGCCAGTAAACCCTTCGCTGGGAGGAAGACACATCCATTTTGTTGGTGGTACCAACCAATAATCTTGTAGCCTGGATTGAATAAAAGGAAAAGGAAAAGGAAAAGGAAGTTCCCATCCCCCACCCCCACATCTTTGAAGAGTACCATTCAGCTTGCGCAAGTATGTCTTTTGGCTGGCATTACCTGTTGATGTCACACTCCAGTTTCTTCATCCTTTCCTGGAGGACTCACACCAGTGAATCTCCAGGGGGCTACCAGGTTTTTGGTCCTAGACTGGTGTTGTGTCCTTGACTGCTTTTGTTCTGTCACTTCATGCAATGAGCAGTTACTGGACTCTCAGCTCTACATCAGAGTTGGCCATTGTGGACTCTCCTGTCTCCGGTCCTGTAAGCCTATCTAATAAATACCCTTGCACAATTTATATATTCTATCAGTTCTGTTCCTCTATAAAATCCCAACCAATACAGATTACAAGTAGTATTTTAGTTTTTCATAAAAGTAAAACTGGAACAAATCAAGTCATTCATTAAGGAATAGAGAGCAAATTAATGTTATTTTTAAATGGTGAAATATTTTGGAGCTAATTGAACTACAGTATGGCTGAGTAGTCTATGCATCAGAGTGAGAAACAAAGTATGCCACAAAATAATTTCTCACTGCATGAATTAATTTGCATACAATTCAGAACATGCAAAACTAAGCAATACTATATAAGATACGATTCACACGTAGAAGGAATAGCATTCTGCAACAAAAAAGAATACCCACGATAGATGAATGCCTATCAAATGTATTTTGCACAGTAAAATAAAAATGATATACAAAAGGCTAGATATTATGTTGCATATAAACTACAAAATCTGCAGGGAAAGAGAGTGAATTGCCTTCAAAATAGCAAAAGGGAATATTTTATGGTGACAAGTGTTCTATATCTTTTGATTTTAGATCTGGATGTTTTAAGAATATATATTTGCTGAATTTATTAAACTGTACCTCTAAGTAAAACTGATCTTTAAAAAATAGCTAAACAATATAATATTTGAAATGCAGAGAACAATAAAATTATAAACTCAAAAAACAATAACCACAAATTTGGCATAATGTTTCCCCATATGAGAGCCAACAGTAAGATGACATTAGAGAAAATTGAAAATTTTAAGTTTCTGGTTAACCTGTGTTTCAGAAGCTGAATTCTTGGTGAATAGTTTTATTAGCATTATTTTATGTTATAATTCAAGTAGTGTGAATATGAATAAATAACAAAACTATAAAAATAATATCTAGGTAGAGATGAAACAGAAAAAATATAAGCTATATAAAATAAAAAAATTCAAGACATTAGGCAAGGAAAAAAATTAATGTAAAATAACAATGGCCAGTGCACACCAATAAGAATGACTTTAAATGAATACTATGTATTGACGAGGATGAGAAATAAGGAGAACAATATTTTATTGGGGTAAAAAAACATGTAGCATGAGATCTATCAAAAAGTTATAAGTGTACAGATTGGTATTGCTAACTATGTGTATGCTGTACAGCAGATCTAGGACACTGTCTACCCATTTCACAGGAAGACAACCTTCCCATTATCTTGTGGACCCCAACATTCTCCTTTATTCTATGAATTTCACTGCTTCAGATCCCTCAGATAAGTAAAATTGTGCAGCATTTGTCTTTTGTTCCTGGGTTGTTTACTGACCATAATGTGTTCATAGTTCATATATACTGCAGCATAGCAGATTTTCTTTCTTTTTTAGATTGAATAATATATCATTATCTATCTATCTATCTATCTATCTATCTATCTATCTATCTATCTATCTATCTAGATATTATTTTCTTTATTCATTCATCCATTAATGGATATTTAGATTTTTTCCTATTCCTTGGCTTTAATAAATATGGATGTAAAAATGTCTCTTTGAATTTTTGTTTTATTTCTTCGGGGTAAAGAGCCACAGAAGTGGGATCGCTGGATAATATGGTAGTTCTAGTTCTACTTGAGGATTCTGTATACTGTTTTGTATAGATGCTGCATTTTCCCTCTAACAGTGTCCTAAATTTCTTCACATTCTCATTTACAATTGTCATTATTTTACCCTCTTTCCCTCCTTCTCTCCCTGTCTCCCTCCCTTCCTTCTTTGCTTCCTTCCCTTCCTCCTTTTCTTTATTTCTCTATGTCTCTCTTTCTTCTTGCTTTACTTCTTTCTTTTCTCCCTTCTTCCCTTCATTATATGTTTTGTACTGTTTTGCCTTTATAATGGGCACTCTATGGCAATATTTCATTTTGTTTTGTTTTTCTCTGGTGATTAGTGATGTTGAATAGTTTTTCATGTACATGTTCGTCAGTTTTATGTTTTCTGTTTGGAGGATGAGAAAAAATCTATTCAAGTCTTTTGCCCATTTTTCAGTTGAGATATGTGTTTTCTGTTTGCTTTGTTTTTGCTATTGAGTTGCAGGAGTTTCCTATATTCTTGGAACAATAAGTTTTTATCAGATACCTGAATTACAAATATTTTCCTCCATATGTAAGTTTCCTTTTCATTTTAGGAACATTTCCTTGTCTGTGCAAGAACTTTAGGCAAAGTTTAAGCAACATCTAAAAATACAATAAAACTGAAAAAATAACACAAGATAAGATGTAATGAGGTGTTAATTATAATTTATAAATCTGAAGTAACAGGGAGTCATTCAATATTGTCTGATAATAAAAGGCAGAATACAGAAAAGCAAAGTACATTACACTTCATTATCTCATGATTTTTTTGGTCAAATTTCTTACCTGTAGAGAAAACATTTACTAATATCACTAATTATAAAGGAAGCATTTATTTGAAATGGAACTTTCTTATTATACCAGTACTGATTATGATTTGTTAAATTCAATTTTGCTCAATAATACGTTTTAGATAAAAATAGCATGTAAACTTGTGGAACATGAGCCCTATCTTTTTCATGTCTATTTAATTCATCTTTTTTGTATATAAGTATGTAGAGATAACTGAATTAATGTTTTTTCATTTATTGATATTTTCCACTCTGTTAAAGCGCTTGATTGTGTAGGATATCCTATAAATACGTTTCTGAACTGAGAGGAAAAAGCAACTCCAATACATCAGATCATATAGAGAGACTACTCAAAATTGCCAGCATTCAACACAAATACTGTGTCATAAGTCAACACAATATTATTTCATGCAGATTGTGTTCTCACCTAGGTTCTTACTACTATTTCTAAAATTAAGACTTCCTTTTTCAAGCTTTCACACAGGATATAAGTCTCTACATGTTCTTCCCTCATACTATTCTTCTTTCATTGTCAGTGGGTTGAATTTCGAGTATTTTTTTTAAGACTGTTCAAATAAAGGCTACTCTGTGAAGTTTTCCTAATTCCATAAGATGAATTAATCATTTTCTCTTTTTTTCACTCCCCAAAGGCTTTATTGTAATGAGATGTATGCAATGTCTAGCAAATAGTGGATTCTCAATAATGATAATTACCTTTTGCATTTTCAGCTATAGATCTTATTTCCCATTATTACATTGTTAAACAGTCTTTGTCCCCTGCTCCTTTGTGACCTCTAAATAGCAGTCTTTTTATTTCCAGTGCTTAGTCTGGCACTTAGCACATAAGTAACCATTCAATAAAATATTGCGCAAAAAAGAAAGGAATGATACATTTACAAAATGATGGGGGAAGAAATGTACAGCAAAAGGATCACCTATATTAAATGTCTCCCTCTTTTTCCTGTGTGGAAAGTAAATTGGTATTAAAGAAGAGATTTTCATAAGGATATGAAGAATACTCTCACAAGTTAGTAAAGTAAAATTTATATTCCTTAAGAACATGGGATAGGACAATCTGATTCTTATGTTATTTAAATTCTAGCTCTATAAAATCAAATTGATCACCTCTTATGCATATCTTCATAGATAATATATGTGCCTTCTAATTTCTTCTAATTAGGGAAATAAGGCACATAAATTTTGAAGGAAAATTGAACAAAAATTAAAACAGAATACATTATGTGTACCAGTCTCTTCTGATAAAAAACACAACATGATCCAAAAAGTAAAGCAATATAACCATGGATAAACATTTCTTTTAACCTATATTTTTGCTATATCCTTGGCCACCAGTTACTCAAGAAAACTGAGGTTAAAAATACTTTGCTATTAGCTTTGTCTACACATTCATGTATTTGTAATGTAAATTTGTGAATGTATATGTTTATATGTATGTGTGCATACATGTACGTGTGGATATATCTAGTTTATACATCTCTATGCATGATTGTTCTATATGCTCAAGATAACTATTTGATCAAGTCTGTGAATATAGATACTGATTTTTTTCCAAGATAATTTTAGTAAAATATATATATTTTATTTATTTTATGTAATAATTTCACTTACTGTATATTATTTTCCTGTAAAAACTTAGAGTAAATTTTCTGACTAAATGTTGTTTCACTTCAATAAAGTAAAATCAACCTTTCAGGTATTATTATCTTGAACACAAGACCCAATTTTGATCCAAATGACAGCCCGCTGTCAATATCAAGACATCCAGACAGGGCAGGTAAGGTAAATACTTTCTATCTTCCTTTGGGAGAGTAATGTATTATACCAGTGATAGGGATCGATGGTTCAATTAGAAAACAATGCTCATAGTAGTTGTAAAATTGGATATATTTCTTAAAAGTTTACATAGTTTCTTTTTTTTTTTTTTTGGTGGGTACTGGGGGTCGACCTCAGGACCTCGCGCGCCAGCAGGCACCCATGCCGCTGAGCGATATCACTGGTCCTTTTTTTGTATGTGGGTTCCGGGAGTCGAACTCAGGACCTCATGCTTGCCAGACAGGCACTTATGCACTGAGCCATCTCACTGGCCTTACATAGTTTCTTACAAGTTTACAAGTTGGGGGAACAACTTTTGTGATTTCCTGCTGTTGCAAATGAAAATAACTTATACCAATTTATTTGAACAAACAACATCTGCTCAGGTAATAGATAAATGTACTACTTCCTTCCCTAATAGGTAAAATTTAGTAAGCTAGAAAATAAAGACAACAATTATGAACTATTATATATTATGAAAAAAAACACATTTGTGCTGACATTGAATATAAAGTAGTGAAGAGTGGGGAAGAAGGCATGTGCTAACTGAGCATTCCTCACTGCTGACAGAAAATGGGCTTGAGAGGCAACAGCTGAAGTTAGACCTGAGATAGCAGGAGCCTGCCATGCAAGAAAGGATGGGAGAACAAAGGAATGGTGTGGCTTGATCTAGGAGATTGCAGGACTGCCCAAGAATCTATCAGGGTATAACTCGGAAAAGATGCAGGCAACAATACTTTTTGTGTGTGTGTGGATACCGGGGGTCGACCTCAGGACCTCGCACACCAGCAGCCAGCAGGCTGAGCGATATCACCGGCCCTTTTTTCATATGCGGGTACCGGGAGTCGAACTCAGGACCTCGTACTTGCCAGGCAGGCGCTTATACCGCTGAGCTATCTCACTGGCCGGGTAACACTACTTTTGACTACTACAGTCTGTTGTTCAAATATTTCAGGAATATAGTCTTATATATGAGTGTGGTGGTTAACTGTGGTGTCAACTTGAGTAAGAAACCCCTAGCAGATTAGTTTTGGGTGTGTCCGGATGATTGACTTACTGAAGAGGAAAGATCCAACTTGCGTGTAGGTGGCACCAACCAATAGGCTTGTAGCCTGGATGGAATGAAAAGGTAAAGAAGGAGAAAGTTTGGTTTCTGCTCCAATCTTTGCCATCTCCTTTGAATGTCTGTTGACAGTGTTGTACTGCAGACTCTTTAACCTTCCAGGTCATACTCTTCAGCTTCAAAAATGTAGACTTTTTGGCTTTCAAGTATGAACTCACACAGGACTCTCAGTAAGCTGCAAGCCTTTGAATTTGTCTGTATCCTTCGACCCTCCAGTGCACCAATGTCTCTTTTGCATTCTTCCACATCTTCTGCATGTGGCCATTGTATGCCTACCTTACATATTTAACATACATACATACATACATATTTATTTATTTAGTGAACCCTAACTGATAAATAGGTCAACTTGACTAGTCATGTGGTGCAAAAATGTAAGCATTATTTGTGGGTACATTCATGGGTTGTCACTGATGAGATTAGCATTTAAATCTATAGACTCAGTAGTTTACCCTCCCCAATCCACAAAGGTCCTCAATAGAACAAAGAGCAGAGGAAGAAGAAATCTGACCTATTTTACTTCCTATCTCCCTGTTTGAGTGGGGTATTTCATCTTAACTACCAGATTCCTAAGTTTCCAATCTACAGACACCAAATTTTGGATCATCTCAGCCTGTACTCCCATGTGAGCCATTTTCCTCACAATAAATAAGTGTCCTACTCCTTCTGTTTCTTTGAAGAACCCTGACTAATATAAGCATCTTAACAATATTAAACAGTTTAATTGCCAAAGATGCTGTTAGGGAGATTTTCATGATGCTGTTAGGGAGATTTTCATCTTATCTATTTCTATCTATACCCTAGCATAATATTGTTCATGCCATGGTGATTAGTCCATTGGTAAATCATAAAAATAGATTTATATTTTTGCAGCTATGATGCTTTTAATAAAATAAAATATTGGAATCTAAAACACTGATTCTTAAACTTTCTTTTGGATGGATATGTTAGAAGGTATATGCATGTATGACTTAACTGGGTGTAAAACAGATTTATCATTTTTTGCCGGTGTTATAAAGAGTTTGAGTCATTGCTTTAGCATCTATATATAGACAATGGTTATTCTTTAGAGAGCAAATTGAATCTCATCATATTGGACCATATTGACTAAGTTGTACCAGATGTGCACAATTTCCTAGAATTCTGCCTTGTAAATTTATTTGTGGGTACTTTCTAACATTTCTATTTTCATGGCATTTATTTCTCAGATTTTAGTGATTTAAAAATTATTTAATTTTATCAAATTACAAAATTTTAAACTACTTTAAGTATTTTCCAGCATAACAGAAACTAAAAAGATAAGATACATATTCAAGGTGAAAAATATCTGCTTTCAGTGGTTTCCCTGATCTTCCAGAGTGCACAGCAAGAGAGGAAAGATTTTCTTGAAGATCAAAAGACCTTCAAATTTCTAATATTTGAAAATGAACAGAATAAAAAAATTTATACCAGTAGCTTATAAAATAATTAAAAAAATAAATAACTATTAGGCTTTAAGTGTGAGCACTGTGAATGTTAAGTCTTCAAATCTGGAAAAATATCAGATAATTAATATATGTCGTCTGGCTTAAAACACCCAAAGGAACTGTGCAAAAAATAAATATTGCAAAGCAGCAAAAAATTATCTATTCTACAAGGTTCTGTTGCCCATGTAAGTCGCTTATTTATTTTGTGTATCTGTAATTGAACTTAGGGAATTTTTTAATGTAGTTAAGTTAGAAAAAAATTGTGAGGATATGAAGGGTATATTGCTTAAGAGTTGCACCTTTCTTATGTTTATGTATTCATAATCTATCTGTCTTCTGCTGGCATTTAGCATTACCTAGAATTGACCACCTGGTATGGGCTGCATTCCCAATGCAAGACTTGGGCTCACCAACCCCTTGGGCTTCTGCAGGCCCCAAGGAGTCCACTGGTTGAGCCTCCATTAAAAGGATTTACCTTCTCCTCCAGTATATCCAGGTAATGAGTCTTTGATTTACATGCTGTACCAAGGCACCAGGATTCAGAGTTTGGCTATTCTCTGTTCACTCAACATTGTTAGGAAATCCCTGTCAGTATATTTTATATCTACTGCCTAAAATGTATAAATTCTGTGTATTGCAGACTCTGCTCTGAAATCATGAGACAAAGATGTCTACGATATTTAAGAGGCAACTATTTAAATCTTAATAAACAAATTCCATTATAAAAACACATAGAATCCAAATTTTAATTATCAATTAGAATATAATATTAATAAAAATATAGTTTGTCCATGCAGAGTAATAATAAATAGTAAGACTACTACAAAAATAGAATTGTTTTATTAGGTTTGTTAATTTAAAAGACTGTTTCTTAAACACATAAATTACTTAGACTTATGAACATTCTCTTTCTGACTAGGGGAAAAATATTTTAAAATTTTTAGTAGGTTTAAATCATAATTTTTCTTTTCTATCATTCATTTTATTTTCTAAGTGAAGTGGGTCATGTTAGCTCTACATATATTTTGTTACCTTGACTTAGAATTTAAACAAGCCTTTGGAATTCATGAAGTAGCCAGGTATCATAAATTTGGGGATAAATTTTGAGAGAAGGGCCGGAGAGATGGCTCAGCGGCATAAGCGCCTGCCTGGCAAGCGCGAGGGCCCGAGTTCGACTCTCAGAACCCACATACGAAAAAAGGGCCGGTGATATCGCTCAGCGGCACAGGCGCCTGTTGGCGTGTGAGGTCCTGAGGTCGACCCCCGGTACCCACAAAAAAAAAAAAAAATAATAAAAAATAAAAATTCTTAAAAAAAAAAATTTTTGAGAGAAATTATATAGTATATATTATATGAATAATTCTAGAATTATATTATTAAAATAACACAAACTCTAGAAACTTGCCTCCTGGTTAAAAATAGTTTTATCTGCAATAGAAAACCTAGGTAGTGCTAGTCCCTGACGATCAGTAAAAATGTTAGAAAGGAAGATTAGCTGCTATTAGAATAAAACCTACAGGCTTCTCCACTATGTGTTAGGGTTAGCTCACCTCTTTTCTTATTGTGGATTTTGAACTATGACATGCCCAAGAAAGGAAACCTACTCACAACCACCCAAGTCCATGGTGATTAGAACCTGAAAATCATTCAAAGCCACTTGTAAAACACCAAAAGCAAAGATTCAGAAATTATTAGCTCTCTTCTAACTCCCGTTAAAATATTGATGTCTTCATAGATATCAAGTATTTGCTCAAAGCAAATAGTTAAGAGTTAGATATTGGTCAAGTTGCAAAAATGGAATTTCATTTCATAAATCTTGATATTGATACATATTATCAAGAAAAACTAAGTCCATGCAACACTTTCTGTCAACCTAAGACATAGTTTATTTTGTAAAACTTGGGATTTTTTTTTGTTAATGTAGATTCTACTCTCTCAAAAAATCATGCATCTGGGCCGGTGAGACGGCTCAGCGGCTTAAGCGCCTGCCTTGCAAGCGCGAAGGCCCGAGTGCGACTCCCGGAACCCACATACGAAAAAGGGGCCGGTGATATCGCTCAGTGGCACGGGCGCCTGCTGGCGCGCGAGGTCCTGAGGTCGTCCCCCCGGTACCCACAAAAAAAAAAAAAAAAAAAAAAAAAAAAAAATCATGCATCTTACCTATTTAATATATTACAAAGCTGTATTAAAAGAAAAATCTGAAAATCATGATAGTACACAGGAGGCAGGATATTTATTAATATCCATAACCCAGCTTGGGTAGCTTTGCTCCTTTTAAGAAACAATAGATGGAATAGATCTCTGAATAAACCAAGTATAAGAGAATTTTTTTATTTTAGAGATTATTTTTAATTTATGAGAACCATCTCTAATACTAAAGTTCTATTTCTTCCATTGCTTTTCTGATCACAGCCTTGATATCTGCAGTGGAAACTTGGAACTATTTTTCAATCGTGTTCTCCAGTCCGACATTCTAATGACATTAGAGAAACTCCACTATTTTCTGCTTTAAAACCATCTTAGAAAAATTTCCTTGAGCTAATGTTAAAACAGAACATGTGATCATGTGTTCACATCTGTAATTACTTACTAAACTTTCCTTTGCTCCAGGTAATTAAATAACATGATAAACTAATGTAAGTTATTACATTATGTGAAATTCCAATTTTAACCTGTTGTAATTTAATGTCTTCATTTCATAGCCTAATATTTGAATTTGTACAAAAAAATTCCATAAAACCTTAAACATTTTCTTAAGGACAACTTATTCTTGTTACCAGGATTATTACTTAAATGGTAGGAAAAATATATCATAAATCATATTTTGCAGGCGATGATTTTTTGGAGCAGACATTGATTACATGTCCTTTGCAGCTCCATTCTATAGGTTTAGTTATGTAAGTACTGTAAATGCAATATAACAACCACAGCAAAGATATGGCACAATTATGTCCTATTAAAGAGAAATATTAATTTCCTATTATAAATTAGAATATAAAATAAATAAATCATTTTGGTTAAGGTGTATGAGTCTTCTGAAAATATTTTAACTTTTTTTTTTTTTTTTATGTTGGTACCGGGAGTCTACCTCAGGACCTCGCGCCTGCCAGCAAGCACTTGTGCCACTGAGCGATATCACCGGCCCTTTTTTTCCTTTATGTGGGTACCGGGAGTCGAACTCAGGACCTCGTGCTTGCCAGGCAGGTGCTTATGCCCCTGAGCTATCTCAGCAGACCAATATTTTAACTTTTAAAGAGAAGACAATTTTTCATTTTTTTGCAAACTGTGTTAACTTATTTATCAAAGCTATGGTGAGGGACATTGCAAATTAGCTACAGAAAGACATAGTTGGCCATCTTTATCTTTAGGCCTGTTGCACATTTTTTGCACAACTAGATACTTGATTTTAAAAGTTTGTTTAATGTGGGATGAATTTTAAATCAGTAGTGTTTTGTTTTGTTTTAACATACACTAGAGAATTTCAATAGTTACCTACTGTTTGATAACAGTTGGTGGGAACTTCATGAAGATAAAATTAGATGAGGGGAAATCAGACGATGGAAGACATTAAGGAAGCTCTGTAAAGAAGGTGAATGTTAGACAGAGAGGTTCTCAAATAGAAAAACGATCCAAAAATGAATACCGATTCTGGAAACCTAACACAGAATGAACTGTCCATGAAATAGATGTAAATAACAAAGGAGAGTAATTGAATATTAAATAAATGGGAGAAGATAAAGATGAAGGACACATGTTCATTTGGCATTCTGTAACAACTGTGAGGAGTAAAAATTTCCCCAATTACCAAAGTCATAAACTTTTGAAGTGTGAAGACTGGTTTTATTATGCACAGCCCATAATAGTTGCTCACTGAATTTTCAACAAATACATAAATTCAAAACTTAAAAACACCATAATATAGTTCAAAGTTGAGAATGAAAATCAGAACAATTATGTTTTAATAATTGAGATCTTTGGAAAAACAGAACATATTATCTCTGTGAGAATAAAACTATGCCAAGATTATTGAAAATGTCATTGTTTACATCCCTAAAAATGTTCCACACCTGGTATCCAGTGATGGCGAAGCTGGTCTTCATTATATTGTGGATCTAGGAGAGAAAATCAACAATATTCCACTTTAATTAGCAGCGGAATAAAATTGTCTTTAAGGAAACTTTGAATGTTGCACTGTTCTTGCATTTTAAAAGTACCCTTACCTGAACAAGGCCAAGGAGTACTCTTCTGAGGCCCTTAGGCAATCTTTAGCTGATTGGTTGGATTCGAGTATGAGGCAGCTGTGTAGGCAAATTGTTTTGCATATGAATATGGATTTTTTATGGGATTACATAGCTTTTGTAAATAAACCTGAATCAATGCTACACCTGTGCTCTCAGAATGTTGTAAAAATTTTTAGAAGGCAGTTCTTTGATTAAAATGCAGTTTTGCAAACTTGTTTTGAGACAAATTCTTGCCTTGGCATTGTCCCATGTGTTTGCGAAGCATAAACTCACGAATGAAATGGTCAGCAAATATTGAAAATGCTAATGAAAGGAAAAAACATCACAAAATTTCAAGGATAGAGTACAAAAATATTATGTTGGGAAAATATTTTTCAGTGTACAAAGTAAAAAATGCAGCTTGAGTAACATTAAGCAAATAAATAGAAAGGATATGAAAAAGTGGCTCTGTGAAAAGTGCCTGGGTTCAGAATTACATTCAAGTGCACACCAAATGCAAACTACCTTTGTGACCCCAACCAAAACTCTTTTTTCTAAACATAATTTTTATCATCCCAAAATGGTTGTGAATATCTTACATTATAGTTACTCAAAAAAGTAGATTAAGATTCTGACACACTTCGGATTTCTATTAAATTGTGTATACTTGTTCTTTATAAATCTTTCATGATCATTATGCAGCATTCCATATGTAAGGGACCTAAGCCATCCTTTGCACCTTAGTCACAAAGGTATTTACAGCCACATCCCTCTGTTTCCATGGTACCAAGTGATGTGGTTTCTTTACTAGTATGAAAGTGTCCCTCACATTAATTTAGAAAATTTTCACCTTTAGTTTAATATTCGTATGCTATAGATTGGTCATTACAAGCTAGAATAAGAAAATAACCACTATATTTCATCTCTGATACACATATAATTTTTACAGGTTTCCTTTTTACTATCTATTTGTATAGTTTTTTCTTAACCTATTGTTTAATAATTCTCAATTGTAATACTTTACCTCTTGTTCCATTTTTTGCATTATTACTGTTAGTATTTATTATCTATATATTTAAATGGATTGTCTGAAAGTCTTTTTTTTTTTTTTTTTTTTTTTTTTTTGTGGGTACCGGGGGGTCGACCTCAGGACGTCGCGCGCCAGGAGGCGCCCGTGCCGCTGAGCGATATCACCGGCCCCTTTTTCGTACGTGGGTTCCGGGAGTTGAACTCGGGCCCTCGCGCTTGCCGGGCAGGCGCTTAAGCCGCTGAGCCATCTCACCGGCCCTGAAAGTCTTAATATGGATTTACGAAAGTATAAACTTAATTCATAGTATTATTACTAAACAAAACAAAAACTAATAAATCATTTGGTGTCAAATATTATCCAGGAACATGTACTACTAGTAGTTTAGTTACATTATTTCCCATGTTAGGCAATATAATTCTTGACCTATTTAATAATTATATATAATTAATTTACTAAAATAGTTATTATTTTCTTTACTCAATATTCTTTCTTGCATCTTTGATTATAGTGTTTTGTTTAGTTTATTAATACATGTGTGAGGCACATAATGATTACATTCCTGGTGGGAAGTTGGTACATGTGTATTACACATCTTAATTACTTTTTCATCCCCTTTACTCCCCTCCCTCATACCCTATAGTTTTGGACATAATTTTTCTAATTTATTAAGTATAGTTTTAAATATTCGTTCATGGTAGATGGAATTATTAAACGACTTTCAATGACTCTTTTTTAGTTCAGTTGGCTTTCTTTCTATGTTGATAAAAGTTATAAATATGATGACATGTCTTTCCCATGCTTATATCATATGCCACAAATATGTTTAGTAGAATAAACCATTGAGCCCTATAAAAGTCAGCAGGTTTCTTTAGGTAGTGGCAGAAGCTAGAATTTAGAGATTAAAATGTAATAGAAATTTGATATGAGGAATGTGAGGCAAATTCTTCATCAGTGACTTTGAACTGGAAGTCAGGCATCAAGGTCAGAGAGCAGTACTTTAGTCATTTGGGATAAAATACCTGACACTTGCAACTTAAATGTAGAAAGGGTGACTTTGACTCATGATTTCAGTCAATGGCTAGCTGTGGCAGCTAGAAAAAAGAGAGAAAGAGAGACAGAGAGATGAGAGAGAGAAAGAGGGAAGGAGGGAGGGGAGGGAGATGGAGGGGAGAGAGGAAAAGAGAGAGAGAGAGAGAGAGAAATGTCATGCCCTCAGTGGCCACTCCTATCAGGACATTTACCTACTTAACTCATCAATGGATTAATCAGCTGGTGAGTATAGCACCCCTATTATAATTCAGTCACCTTCTAAACACATGAGAATTTTTTTTTTTTTTTGTGGGTACCGGGGGGGTCGACCTCAGGACCTCGCGCACCAGCAGGCACCTGTGCCGCTGAGCGATATCACCGGCCCCTTTTTTGTATGTGGGTTCTGGGAGTCGAACTCGGGCCCTCGCACTTGCCGGGCAGGCGCTTAAGCCGCTGAGCCATCTCACCGGCCCAACACATGAGAATTTTGTGAGGCATTTTATTTTATTTATTTTTCAGTTTTTATTTTTATTATTAAAAACAGGAAAACAAGTTTTGTGGGAAAATTTAAATCTAAACAGTAGCAAGCAGCTTCTAGGAGCTGAGAACAATCCCTAACCAACAGAAAACAGGGACTTCAATGTTACAATAGGCAGGAGTAAATTCATAACAAAGTGATGACTTTGGAAGTGGATGTTTCCATAGAGCCCGTCCCTGCTGACACCTTATTTTCAAACTTATGAGAACCTACAGAGAAATCTCTCCAGTCTCTCTGTTCCCTGACTTGCACTACAAAGAGATAAGAAATGGGAGTTGTTTTAAGCCCTTGAGTTGTGACAGTTCGCCAGAAAATAGTTGAAAACTTTCACATCTTTAATGAGTTTCCATTAGTGTTAAATTCTCCCAGATTTCTATACATATTTTTTTTTTGTGGGTACCGGGGATCGACCTCAGGACCTCGCGTGCCAGCAGGTGCCTGTGCCGCTGAGCGATATCACCGGCCCTTTTTTCATATGTGGGTTCCGGGAGTCGAACTCGGGCCCTTGCGCTTGCCGGGCAGGCGCTTATGCTGCTGAGCCATCTCACCGGCCCCATCTATACATATTTTTATATGATTATTTTCTCCAAACTTTAAAGACATCACTTCAATATTTTTACAGGAGTTTTTAGGAGCCAATTTAGATTTTTATGGTTTACTTATAAATAACTGTTTTCCTACTTGCTTTGTAGTCTTTTTATTTAATTGTAAAATAATATGTCTAGGTGTAGATTTCCTTTTCTTTTTCTGTCCATCTTTCCCCCCTTCCCTTCCTCCTTGCCTTCCTTTCCTCATTCTTCCCTTTCTTTCTACCTCCCCCTTTCTCCTTTCCTCTATCCTTACCTGTCTCCACTTTCTTCTTGTTTTCCATCTTTCTTTTTTCTATAATACTTCAGCAGGTTTGCATTTTAACTGAGGAATTTCTTTGTCACAATATTAGTTAAAAAATCTATCTTATTTCTAAATTATGACTTAGTCTAATTGTCTACAAATTGAACTTGCTCCTACACTGATTTTTCAAGGTTTTCTTTGTTGTTCTTTATGTAGCTGAAGTAAGTAAAGTACAGGCCAGTAGGGATTGGTACCTGTTCAAAAGGCAGCACCATCTTCCTACTCTTTACCTGTATGAATCCATTGCCTTAATTTGTTTATGGTCTCTGAGGACTGCCTTAATTTTTGCCAGATCAGTGATGGTTTTAATAAAAATACTTCACTAATATATTGTTTCATAATTTGTTGTCTTTTTCACGAGAGTTTTGAAGGTATTTTTTTCTATTGTACCAAATATGTAAGTATAAACAACCTGTATGCCATTCAGGTTGTTAGGAAGGTAATGGAGGAGCAGTGAAAAGTGTAAGTGCCATCAATAACATAACCACATTTGCATTTGTTACAGTCACATTATCAGTATGTGGAGAGTAAATTGTAGCATGTAACGAGCAGGGACCGAGAATCAAACATCATTCAGGGAGTGGCAGGGCAGATTGGAAATTAAAAGCTAGTAACTCCTGAGTGGTTAAACCCAACAAGAAATTTTAAATTGTTTGACTAAAAGAGTAGGAGATGAAATCTGTTCAGAATTTCATTTGGATTTTTATTTACTAGGTTAGTGTTTTAAAAGAATTGTCATTAGAAGGGGACACATTAGGACACAGTAGTTGTATTATCCCTGAAAAAAATTAGGGCAAGTAAAACTGTATCTCTCAAATGCCACATTTGTGTTCTCAAACTTGTACCAAGTCTTGAGGACACTATAAACACACAGAGACTGAACTTTCCAGACAACTATTATCAGAGGGACTCTGGGAACCAGGTGGACTAGAGTTATCGGTAGAAACTGCCTGCCTGGCTCTTTGCTAAAGTAGATGCTCCTTGGAACGCTGGCCGTAGAATAGAACAAAGCAAGCTAACATGTCACTGCTATGTAGTTACCAAGTGGTGCTGTTGTTTAATATGCACCCGCCCTGAAATTTTGCCAAGTGATGAAACTACACACCCTTTGTGGACCTTCTGAGCACTACTGTTGGACCCTTACATGCTTCTCATGGACTCCTCCCTGCTCTTATCAATTAACCCTCCTCTCCCCTGTTAGTACCTGTTCCTAAGCCTAACTAAGCCTTCTCTCTCAAGCTCCTAGCAACCTATGCCACTCTCTCAGCTTACCTGGGCTGTGGATGAGATGGTAGTTTTTCCAATATAACTATTTGCACTTAAGTATTTTGGCAGAGTTGTATCGCTAGGCATTTGAAGTTATTAAAGTTCAGAACAAAGAAAATACTCAGATTTGTTTTTATTAGTGCATGTTGATTACACAGAGAAATGGGTTTCATTGTGCTACTTAAATACATTCATATAACACACTTTGATCATACCAACTCTCTTTACCCTCCTTAACCTCCCCCTTCCACTGATCCTCTTCTAATTTCAGGTCAGTTTTTTTTTTTTTTCTTTTTATGCATTGTACACATGTGAGAAAACATGCAAGTCTTTATGAGTCTGGTTTATTTCACTTAAAATGATGATCTCTGCTACCACCCATTTTCTTGCAAAGGTTAAGATTTTGTTCTTCATTTTGGCTAAATAATGTTCACATTCATATATGTATCACATTTTCTTATTCATCTTCTAATGGGAAGATAGACTGAAGCCATAAATAAGCTATTGTAAATTTGCTGCAATAAACACTGTAGTGCAAGTATCTCTATAGTATGTTGACTTTAACCATTTTGGTATAGGCTGTGGAGTATTATTCCTGAATCAAATGATATTTCTATTTTCAATTTTTGGAGGACTCTACATGCTATTTTTTTTTTATTGTGGCTCTACTAATTTACACTCTGAAAACTCTAGCATTGACATTTTTGTTCAGGATTGCTATTCTAAGTCTTTTGTGCTCCATATGAATTTTAGCATTGCTTTTTCTAGTTTTCTGAAGAACATCATTTGTATTTTGATGGGGATTTTATTGAATCTGTAGATTGCTTTGAGTAGAATGGCCATTTTAACAACATATTTCTTCTAGTCTATGAATATAGGAGCTCTTTATTCTAGTGTCTTCTTTAGTTTCTTTCTGCAATATTCTACAACTTTCTTTGTATAGGTCTTTAACCTCTTGGTTAGATTTATTTCTGGTATTTTATTTTATTTTTTGAAACTACTGTGAATGGGATTGTTTTCATTTCCTTATCCATGAATTTGTTGTTGTATATAGAAAAACTGTTCATTTTTGTATGTTGTTTTTGCATTCTGCTAATTTCCATAATTTATCGATGTATGTCTTCTATTAGAGTCTTTATTGTTTTCTAAGTATAGGATCTTATTGTCTGCAAATAGAAATAATTTGATTTTTTTCTTTCCTGTTTGTATACCTTACATTTTTTTTTTCCTGTGGCTTAATAATTTTGGTTAAAATTTCAAGTAACATAATGAATGGGATTAGTATGAGTGGACATCCTTGTCTTCCTGATTTTAGAGGAGATATTTTCAGTTTTTCCCTATTCAGTATGATGTTAGATATGAGTTTGATATACATATCCTTTATTATGTTGATATAAGATTTTTCTATACCTAGTTTTTTCAGCGCTTTTGTTATAGATAGATGTTGCATTTTGTAAAGGCTTTCTGTACATATCAGTGTAATCATATTATATTTGCCCAAGATTTTGTTTATGTGATGTATGAAGTTATTGATTTGTGTATGTTGAACCGTCCTTGCATCCCTAGAATGAAACCAATTTGATCATGGTGTATGAAATATTTCATGTGCTGCTGACTTCAGTATTCAACTATTTTATTGAGGATTTTGATATCTCTGTTCATTAAGGATATCAGTCTATAGTTTTCTTTGTTGTTGTTGTATAATAATCTGAGTTAGGTATCAGAATGACACTAGCTTTATACAACAAGTTTGAAAGCATTCTTTCTCTTACAATTTCATGGAATATTTTGAGGGGCGTTATTGTTAGTTCTTCTCTAAAAGACTGATAAAATTCACCAGAAAGTCCTTCCAGTCCTATGCTTTTCTTTGTTGGGAGCTGTTTTATTACTGCTTCAATTTCATTGCTTGCTCTTGATCTAGTTAGGTTTCTTATATTCTCTTGGCTCAATTTTGGTAGGTCATATATATAGAAATTTATCTACTTTGTGTAGATTTTCCAATTATTTGTGTAGATTTTGTGTAGATTTTCCAATTCACTGGAATATAAGTTTTCAAAATAGTCCCTAATTATCGTGTGGATTTCAGTGGTATCTGTTTAATATGCCATTATTTTCTCTTATTTTATTACTCTGGGTCTTTTCTCTCTTTTGGTTAGTTTGGCCAAGAATTTACCCATCTGGTTTACCTTTTCTAAGAAATAAGTCTTAGTTCCACTGTTTTTTTTATCATTGCCGTAGTCTCTATTTCATTATTTTCAGCTCTGCTCTTCATTATTTCTTTTCTTCTACTGATTTTTATTTGGGTTTGGCTTGTTCTGATTGCTAGGACTTTAAAATGCATCTTTATATTATTTTCTTTCATGTTCTCCTCATAATTCCTTGGTTTTTCTTTACTATTCTATATACATGGTAATTCATCAACCTTGTAATTCAAGCCCTGGAATTTCTGTCTTCTGATTGGTCTAGTCTTGCTGAAGATTTCCAAGAATTTTTTTTGTTTTTGATTTTTAGAACTCAGTTCCAAGATTTCTGTTCATTTCTTTTTCAGAGTCTCTTTCCCCTATTAAATATTGCACTCATATCCTGTGTTATCTTCAATAATTTGTTCATATGTTTTTCTATATTCTCTCAGAATTCATTATTCTTTAAAATATTCTTTATTCTTTAAATAATTCATCTGACCTTTTATGCACTTCAATATCTTTACAGTCAGTTGCTAGGGAATTGTATACTTCTGAAGGAGTCATGTTCCCTGTCTTTTCAAAAGTCTTGTATTTATATGTTGAGATTTGTACATCTACTGGGTTGGATATTTCTTTCATTTTTATATAACAATATTTATAGGGAACAGTGTTCTCATGTGATGTGTTTTGGTATTTCCATTTACTATAAAATGTTGAATTATATTTCCATGTAGATTTAGGAGTGTATCTTCCTTGTTATTTCTTTGGGGGTGATTGGTATTTAAGCCCCACTTTCCACATAAGTGTCATAAGCGAAGGATTTTGCTAGTAGATTAGACAATTATATTGCAGACAGTTGGTCTACATGGGGTATGCTGTCTATGCTACTCTTTTAGTCTTGTCAACAATTCACATTCTGAAAGGGTGTGGGAATAATCCATACTGAGGCCCCACATAGTTGCAGTGTCCATAGACTTTGAGTTCTTTCTGTTCTTTCTTAAGACTGGATCCCCAGGATGGAATCTTCAGGCTATGTGTAGCTATGGCTACTTGGGTCCTGGTTATTGCCTGGGGTGTTTTGTTTCCTCTATTCTTTATTTACAAAAGCCTTAGCAAGACTACATTGCAGGTGAAACCAGATGTGCTGTCTCTTAGGTGGGCTGGGGTATAGCTTAGTGACACAGTATGTATCCAATTTATTCATTGTTGTGCTTATTCTGCGTTACCATATAGAAAGGGGGAAATAAATAGTAAAAACAACAAATAGAAGAGAAGCAGATGGTAGTAAAGAGAACAATAATGAGAAAACTAATTTTAAAAATTATTTTCTTCATATATATATCTTCATATGATATATATGTGTGTGTTTGTGTGTGTGTGTGTGTATGTATCAATCACCACATACCGATCACCAAATACAAAAACATTCTTAATGAAAAACAAAAGAAATTTTCTCTACTCAGGTGGTTGAACATGCATACAAATGGACATTCACTATCTATGACAATCTGTGGTTCTTTCACTATCTTCTTGGGCTATGTGCCTTTTAAGGAAAGCCGGAACCAAGGTTATTACCTCTTCCTCCTTTTGTGTTGTTCTCCAAGCAGCCAGCCTAAGGGGTGTTAGACCAGAGTTGATTACAGTGACTGTCAAGCTTCCCTGCTCACCAGGACCTCGTAGGATGGGCTTGGAAGTTTCAGCTTGAGATTACTTTGGATAGATGAGCTTGACATACTCCAAGGATTAGACTGATACTGAGCATACTTGGGTCTTGGTGCCCTATGTGAGCCCTACTTAGAGATGAGGCAGCTAACTGCTATAGGTGGAGGAGGCACGAAGGGTCCTGGGTAATCCACTACTCGTGACTGTTGCTATCAGAGGTCATGTACCCATGTACATGGTATTTTCTCAGTCTCATCATTCTGTTAAACTAGCAACCAAAGTTACTAGACTCTCTCTCTCTCTCTCTCTCTCTCTCTCTCTCTCTCTCTATATATATATATATATATATATATATATATATATATATATATAGTCTTAAGAAAAAAGAGCACTCCACCCCATTCTTTATCTCGATCCCAATTTCCACTACATATATTCGTCACTTGGCTTTTTTCAGTGTCTATCTGCTGGTACAACATGCTGAGCTGCCTGGTAAATGCTCCACGACAGCATAGAAATATTTGCTGTGTTTTCCAGGGAAGACAAAAATGTAAGGATTTATGCTTCCCAGAGCAATAAACTTGCATGTGACCATCACACAATGGCTCCCTACCTCCACACCACACTTGCAAGTCAAAAAACACTTCACAAGTACTAGCTAACTATTTAGCACTTAAATCAGCAAAATTCAGACTTCTTTTCTCTTCTGGCTCTGTTTCTGTGCCAATTTTGTCTACCAAGTTTCTCTTTCTTTTCTTCTGTGATTCCTTACCTGCCCTCTGATAAACGTCCTCTTGTCCTCAGTTCTGATAACCATAATTACCAATCGTTCCAACTTTATGACTGTCCTCAACGCTGACATCAGTGCATTCCCTCTGTCACTCACCTCTGAATAGATGTTCTTTAGCGGCCTTGATTCTGAGCTGTGGAGAAGTTGGAAAGTTCTAAATGTTTCCAATCTACAATCTTGGCTCCTCCTCTCAGAAATCTTTTAAGAAACATTAAGAAATTTAAAAAGTAAAGATTTCTTACTGTATGATCTAGACAGAAAGATTTTAGTATAAACAGAAAGAGGGACCACCAAGATATTAATGATCAGTAAAATTCATCTTACTGACAAGAATTTGTCCATAAGGTCCCTGGAGATAGGTCTGTCTTTTCTTACTGTCATCAATAATAAAGAACAGATTGCGTTATTTCTTTAAATTATCATGAGATTTTTCATTGAGTAAAAACAAAAACCAAAAGTTAGTTTAAAAATGTCACTGCTCTTTACACTATAGTTGTGGAAAAACATAGGATTGTAGGTTTCAAAATCTGAACTGATCTTCCTCAAGAACATTTTAAACTTAATCTTCTAGTAATGTATTTTACCTCATTATTTGAAAGTTCAGTTCTTTTTTGCACAGTGAAACCTATGATTATACTGCACATTTCTGGCGACAGTAATATTCAGCATGTTCCTCTAATCAAAAAGGAAACACACAAAAAGGATGTTTTTCCTGGAAGTGCTTTAATTTCATGCTTGTTATGAAGTCTGTGATGGAGAATTACTGTAGTTTGCTCACAAGCAGCATAATAATTCACACAAGTACCAAAATACATTAAAATATTTTTCCATCCATAATTCATTAGAAATACTTTTCTGAGTACACTGAAGTTAAATAAATAATATCAGAGATGATGGTGGTCTAATTCAGAGAGAAATATTAGAAGTTTTAATCATTACTGCCTTTGGTGTTGTGGTCTAACTTATTCACAATGTTTTCTGGAGGATACTCGTACAAAAGTGGAAAGTTTACTGAGATCAGTGGATCTTCTTTGCTTCTAGATTTGGTGAAACTTTATCTGTTCACATATTTCCACAGAACTCCCTCTACTTTGTAACTTTCAATTATAGAATTTATATACTAATGAATGAAAAATTCCTTCAAGGGTAAGATTGTTTTACTCAATGTAACATTGAGAACCGAAGCCTCATGTGTCATGTTACACAAATACCCAAGCACAACTGTAGTCCAATTAATGGAGAGCAAGATCACGTGAGCCCATGAATTTGATAGCAGCCTGGGCAACATAGTGAGACTCCACCTCAAAAAAAACAAAACAAACAAGCAAAATGCCCACTAAACTCAACTCAACTGCGTTTACAAATGTCTTTATAAAACTAGTTTTATCAATATACTTTTTTGGGAATTCCATGATTTATTTCACAATTTTTCCCTGGAATTAGAATTAAATTCCATTTTTTTTTTCATTTTGTTTTGAGTTTTTCCAGAAGGGGCTCCTAAAGACAAAGATGAGACTGTTTTGTACATTTCATTCCAAGAAAGACTGGTCGAGATATGAGCACGTAAATCAGGTTCAGAAAGGAAGTCAATTAAAGTTGACTAATAACTTCAGTTACTATGGGAGAAACTCTGAAAGATACACCTTGAAGTTACCCCAAATAGGAAGCAAGATGTTTATGTATAACTAGCAACTCTCCTTTTGTCATTGACTGAGGGATGCTTTGAAAGATTAATATTCCTATACTTCCAGATTACCTATTTTGGCTGCATATGCTTCTACCAGAAAAAGAAAAAATCCTCTGACAAAGAACCTCAGGCATTTACAGTAAGCACAATGAATGGGTTGATGTGCATGAAGAGATGATATGGGTAAGATCATCCTCAGCATCTCCTACACCAGAAAATAATGTGTATTTTTGTGTTAAGCTTTCATTCATTTGAAATTTTAAGAATTAAAATGAATTCAGGCTTATTATTAGGAACTGATTTAATTAAAATTTACATTTATAAATAGTCAAAAGTAAGGAAATAATCCTTCTCCCATGGTGATATGCACACATTTTGATACAATGGTCTAGTGGCTACGCATAATATAAACTTAATTGCCGGCTCTTCTGCCTAAATATTACCATATGACAAATAAGCATAATGATTTTTTGTGTTACTTTTTTCAAAATCTGTTAATCATTGGTAATTGTGCACCACTTGCTTAAACAGCAAGGCTCTTTCTACTTTGTGATAATCCCACATGATTATTTTACAAAAATGGCTAATTGAAAGAGGGGACTGCAGAGTGATAATATCAAAGTGAAATTACAATGCAATATAAATTAAGTTAATAAAGAAAATAGGTGACGTTGGAAATATTGGCACTGCTATTGTCTGAGAAACTAGATGTTTTGCTACAGGAACCTGGTAAAAGGAATAAATGAAAAAGTGCTTGTAGAGCAAATTACAAAGATGCCAAAAAGAACTGATGTCAATAGAAGACTTTTTATAAAATAATTCACGGGTATACTTCATTATACTCAAAGCACAAAGACTAAAATGTTAAAAACTAATCCAAGTTAGAAAGGTATAATAACTCATCAGGACACCAAAAAGGTGCTCATAGCTTATTTAAATTGAACAATAGCAGGGCTACCACTCTTCAAACAATTTTTAAAGGTTTTTACAAAAAAATGTATCAAGTTATCAGTGATTCTAATTTTTTATATCACATTGTAGAAATGAATGTTAATTTTTCTAATTTTTCATTTTCTTATACAAGTGTAACTGACAATAAGAGTATTTAATGTTGTGGGAAACAATTTTTAATGTTCATAACAAATTATAATTTTTCACATTGAATATTAAGGTCTCTGCACAATTTAAGATTTTATGGTTATATTTTATGGTCCCCTCTAATGTACAGTAACATATAGCACTGCCTGGATAAACAGGTATGACTATATGTTTGACTTTGTATGCTGACATATACATAGACAATAAATGTATGTAAAAATCATACAGTAATTATTTTGCATGAAAATGACTTTCAAACGCAAATCCCTCTTGCAACCAATTTTAAATGATCTGGTGCATAGTGTTTGAATGTTTGTGTTTATATAAATAACATATATAAAAATATATGACCACATATATTGAATATATTATTTCCCTTCAGCCAATTAAAATCATAATACTAAATAAAATATACAAAATCAAATTGTACATTTTAGTTAACAGTGTATCATAAACATCCACATTTGTCATAACCTTCCTCATGTTGATCAATATAGCAAATACACAGTCCACAAATAAATGCACTTGGTGATTTTTTTACAGTTAGTAACGCAAAATGGAATCTTATATGTATATACATCTGTATATCTTACATCACCATAACAACAATATTTCATGGAAATTATTAATCTAAGCATATAAATTACAAATATATAAACATTATTTACTCATAGCTACCTTTTCAACAAATAATTTTATCACAACTTAATAGTATCTCCTATTTAAAGGTATTAACTAACTTTTATGAATTTGTTATTTTTAAAATATATTTTAACTGTTATCTTGCCATTATGTCAAAAAAGTGTGTGGATATATATATATATATATATATATATATATATATATATATATATGTTTTCTATAGAACAGTTTTAAAAATTATTGTAACTAAGTATTGTTCTCAATATAAATACAAACTGATTTTATATTGTGAATATATATAAACATAAATTTGATTAACTTAACCATTTATTATCATAATATATTTATTGGAATTTTTAAAACTTTCTTTATATTCTGCCATAACTCCTATGAAAAAGAACACACACTTCCTTTTTATTTTTAATCTTCAAAATCAATTGGGCTTTTTGTTATCGTATTTCTTAATCTGATGCATAGGATCACATTTAAACTTATGTTCATTTATTAGATTTGATGAATTATGATCAAGGTTAATTTTCATGTGTACCATCATCCTTATTTTAGTGAATAATTCTTTGCATTTTTTGATAAATTTTGCTTATCATTTATTAGTGTGTTGCTTGTTATATTTAGTTTTAAATTTTTATTTTCATAACTTTCTGAACGTAAAATGTACTTATCATACATCAATATCACTAAAATTTTCAAGAAAAAGGCTTTATCTTGCAAATATTTATTAAAAAGCAGCCATGTTAATTTTGAATATAAGCATGAAGGTATCTTGCCTTGATAAGGATTCATTTCATTTTTGTGCAGAAGGGTTGGCTGCCACACAAGTTGTGGACCCGGCACATAATAAATAGTCTAAAATATTGTTCTTTTTAGGTGAAGTAAAACACATATGGTTATATTTTGTAAAACTATTGCTAGGAACAAGTGGATTTGGAATATACCTAATTCACATCTTATTTTCTTACTAGTATTTTCCTTTACATTAGTCATTTTTCCTTAAACACTTCATGAAAACAATTTGGGACTTTCCAACCTCGTTCATTCCTCAATGAATCCTTCAAAAACATAGCTTTCAGCCAAAGTTTAAGACAAAGAAATATTTAATTTCTATCTATCTATTTATCTATCTATCTATCTATCTATCTATCTATCTATCTATCATCTATCTAATCTTTCTATCTACTCTCTATCTATCTAGATAGATAGCTAGTGATGAGCTTTCATCTATTTCTGTCTTACATATATTCTTGAATGAAAAATATTTTATTACGTTTTGGTAAAGTGTTTACTTATTAATATTCAAAACTTATTTTGCAATATAAAGGAGAAAGGACTCTTTATCCTAACCTATTTGATATTTTACAGGGTTAACAACAGAACTAGAAATTTCACTGCAAAATATGTTTAAACAAATATAATTCCGAATGTTTTTTCTTCTTTGTGTTTAAGTGGTATTGTTAAACACACCTAGTACTAATTATCCTTCTTGGCAGTCAGAAGAAAAGACTTGTTTTTAGTGAAAGAAGGAATATAAAAATAATCTAATCTGTCACATTTATAAAATTTTTATTCAATGTTCTTTATTAAATTTGAGTTTACAACTTTCACTAAGAGGGTTTTGCAATGCATTTGGTTGGGCAAATGCTTGCTAATTCCCTAGCATATATGGAAGTGCAAAATAACACTTCCAACCTTTAAGACCAAGCACTTTGGTAAATACCACAGATGCTAAACTGTTCTAGCAGGTGCTAAATTGCTACTTGTGTATCACCTTGGGATATCATGAAGATAAATGGAACACTGTCTTTTCCCAGTATTCCCCAATCACTGGAACACCTGTGCTACACAACGTGGTGCTAATGCACCATAAACATCTTTGCAATGTGCAAAGGACCATGTAGCTTCACATTTCAACTTGCTTAGCAGGGCCTTAATTTAATGTAGGTGCTGAAAGTGTTTCACCTATCCTTGACACTGCTACCACACAGTAACATATCAGTACCATGTTAGCAGATGCTGACTTTATTGTCTCTCTGTCCAGTTTTATTTCTTTCTCATGTCCAATTATTCATTCCGAAATTTCCTCCTGTTCCTTCTTACATCATTGTTTTTTGCTGCAGGAATGTTCATGACCTCTTTTGAGTCAGATGAATTTTTTTCATTCCTTTATTTGGACATTAAAGATCTATATCATTGTTAGCAATACTGGACGCTACTATCACTGTAGCTCCTACATCTTTGCTTTTGAGCAAATCACTTTTGGCATACATAAGCCCTTATAGGCAATATAGAGGATTTTTAGATGACAGAAATGTATCAGATGGAAAGAGCTACAACCTTATTTGTGGTGTGAACCTGACAACCCTTTTAATACCTAGATCAATTTTACCAGTTTTAACCATTAAAACACAAATAGTTGTATGCTCATTTGTGCATGCTACGCAGCAGTGTTTATAATAACTCTGATAGTTATCGTCGGTTTAACTTCCGCTGTTTATATCACAGATTATTTTAAGAGCTTTATATTCAGATATAACTCAGATACCACAAAATGCAAAGTTCATAAATGTATAATACAGTGCTTTTAGTGTATTGCAAGAAATGTGAGGGCCGGTGAGATGGCTCAGCGGCTTAAGCGCCTGCCCGGCAAGCGCGAGGGCCCAAGTTCGACTCCCGGAACCCACATACGAAAAAGGGGCCGGTGATATCGCTCAGCGGCACGGGCGCCTGCTGGCGCGCGAGGTTCTGAGCTCGACCCCCCGGTACCCACACAAAAAGAAAAAAAAAAAAAAGAAATGTGGGACTGTTTTGAGGTTCTAATTTTAGAACATGTTCATCCTGAGAAGGAAATGCCTGCACCCACTTGTAGTCACTCTTATTTGCCTACACACTGTATCCTTCAGCACAAGGCAAATAAGATATAGCTCAACCCTAAAATGATGAAATTTAAAACATAGTTACTAAGCTGATCTATCATTTCAGGGTTGAGAAGAATTTCATTTGTAGTATTCCATTTCTATCAGGATTAGAAGCAGTAGCAGGAGCATCAAGAGAAATTCTGAAAAGCTGTATGTTTTATATATGCCTCAGTCCAAACTATTTTTACGGATTGAGTTTGAATAGCTTTTGCAGAGTTTGTAGCATTTCCCGAAATAAACACAAAGGGACCTCTATCAATCAAAGGGACATCAAGATTAACCTGTGCAATTACTTATGTTATTTGTTTATTTCTTTTTTTATCCTTATTTAAAAACAAAAAGCCTTTGTAGCTCTTCATTGAAAAGTGAAGAGAAGTTGAATACATTAACACAGTAGCCTCCAATACCATTAAAATCTACATACTGTATTTCTTAGAATCAAGTTCCAAAGTCAGCATCCAGGATAATTTGGAAAGTGATGATTCTTCCAAATTGATGATACAATCCTCAAATCTACAGCATTACCAAAACCTCAATTTAACCCCCCTCAGTGTCATCCTGAATCCACGGGTATTTATGAAACAGACCCTAATCTATAGAATAATGGAGAAACAATCATTTTGTATTATCTGAAAACACTTCCTTATTGAGCTGCACTACTTGAAATATGCAGTGAACTCACAAGTTGGAACAAACAATGCTGAAATAAGAATTTTACTACCAAGCGCCGGTGATATAGCTCAGTGGTATAAGCGCCTGCCTAGCAAGTGTGACATCCTGAGTTCGACTCTTGCTACCTGCACATAAAAAAAAAAATAGAATTTTACCACCAAAAGATTTTTTCTTCGTATATTCATGAAAAACATAAAATTGTATAGTGTTCATGAGAGTTTAAATGAAATTTTGTTTTAATAGGGTAGTATTGATGCTTGCTTGAACCTCAATGTCATTTCAAGTGTAAAATATTAGATAAATAAGGTAACTTAGTGTCCATTTCCCTCAACTATTCATTTACTCAATAAATGTTTAGAGCAAGGCCTTATGCTCACATTTTAGCAGGTAATCTATTATACCAAAACGCTGCTTTTTGAGTCTACTTTAAGAAATGACATATGAACCAGGTCAGTTCACATAAAGGTGTATGAACACAAGCAAATCAGTGTGAGCTGAGTTGTTAGAGCAGAGCTGGCCAAAATATCCTGTATTTTATCATCACAATGCTGCTTTTTTTTCTTGAAGAAATGTCCATTCCTGAATGAATTTTAATGGCTTAATCATGTTTAAGAATGACACGAGTCAAAATAACCACCCTTGAAAGTTAAACATACTCAACTAAAAAAGGTAATGAAGTGAATAGAGGCAGAAGATTCAATTCTAATCTGGGAAGTCTGCCCAAGTTTCCAATAAATGAATAATGGAAATGTTTGCATAATAATAATCTATCCTTCCAATAATGACTTTGCTGTCCGTATATAATCATGTTGAGTAATTAAATTCCAGTGAATTCAACTACTAAGTCAGGCATATGCTTTGAGTTATCACCATGGCAGGGACCACTCCCAGGTGTCTGCCTTGAGCCACTGCCTGGGTCAGATTACGAGAGTTTCTACACTAATTGCTACAATTTCTTTCTGCAGAGGCTTTTGCTCATTAGATCAAGTTATTAGCCAGTGCCTGTTATAAGAAGACAGTGAGGAATGAAGCAGACGGGCTGTTAGTTTAGCTATGTAGTCCATGCTGCCAACTCTTAGATCCCTGCCATTTCTCAGGATGAAATACTTTCCTTTGCCATCTTCCTGTTCCTCCTATTGTTATCTAAACCTTCATAGAATAGTGTTTCATTCTTTCTTCCCCTCCTTTTCTCTCTTCTTTCACCCATTGCCTTGATTCTCCACCACCACCACCACCACATTTTCTTCTTTGTAATTTAGGCCATGCTCTCAGACTCTCATTCCAGAATCTCCCTGTCATTATCTAAGCAAAATATATTCCTAGCCAAAAAGGGATCCCACTCAAAGACAAATGCTACAGAAACTATCAAGAATTAATATGTACCTTTATATTACTTTACTATAAACCTGCAAAGGCATCATATTGGCATAAGTTTAGCTTTCAGACAAACCTTAGTTCAAGTCACTGTCCTGCAACCTATTAGGTATAAGACTTGACAAGTTATTTCAAAGATTCAGTTTCATTATATGCTTTCTTGATAAGTATCATAGCATCACTCTTGTACAATCATTCTGAGAATTAAGACTTATAATTCAGACACTACGCTTGACCTTAGCCAAATGGCCGAGAAGTGGTAAGAGTTATAGTCCAGGAGTTTACCTCATACCTTGCTTGAAAGAAAGTGAACAGAACTCACCTCATGCATTGCTTAAAACAAAATGAACATTCAGGAATCTAATAATTTATTTAATCATTTCCAACTATTTATCTAAATTAGGAACATGAAAGTAGCCAATAGGAAATGTAATCAAAATTTATTGGGTTTTTTTTTTTCTCAATGGGTAGTTGAGGATATTTGCTAATTTGAAATCTTCATTAAACATATTATAATGGTCAGCTCCCTAGTCTTTCCCAGAAAACCACTGATTGACTTTTCCATACTTTATGTTGTACCATGCCTGGACTTTGAAAAATAAATAATAAACAGGCTTATTGTGTGAATTATTTGGCAACTGGCTTCTTTTGTTCATCTTTTTAAAGGTACATGTTAGAACATTTTTGGACTGATGGGAAAGTTCTATATTTTAATTTGTCATTATTAAATAGGTATATATATTTGTCAAAATTTATCAAAATTCGTTTATTTTATTTTATATAAATTATGCCCCAAAATGTTGAATTTAAAAAATTACTCCAGGTAAAAATGCTTTCAATCGTAACATTCTTTAAAATATAAGAATATTATGCTGAGTTCCTTCCAAATAAAGATAGAGAAATATTCCCTAAGTTATTCTATAATGACAGCATAATCTGTAATGCAAAATTTCAACAAAGTTATAAGAATAGAAATTTATAAGGAAATATCACTCATGAACATAGATGTACAGAGCCCTAAAAAGTCAATAAATCAAATTTGCTAACAATAAATATCATTATGTAAGGACACTGTTTGCTTATGTGCATATTTCTATACATACATACAATGATAATTTACTATGAAAAAAGGTTTTATTCTAGAAGTGTAAGTAGAAATTTAGAAAATTTAACACTTTATCTCATTTTAAGATAGTATCATACAGAGATTTAAAAGAGCATTGATAAAATACAATATACTCATTTTAAATTTCTAGCCATTGATGTATGTAATAGAACTATCTATCTATGATGAGTATCTATGAAGAATTTATGGGAAATACTTCGCTTAATAGTGAAATATTGAAAACTTCACATTAATATCTCCAAAAAGAAAATTATGCCTGATAATGCTCTGTGGTTCAGCATTATACTGATGAGTCTAGATACTAAAATAATGGGAGGACAAAATGAAATAATAAGGTAAAGATTTAGAAATAAGGATATAAAACTTTCATTTACTTATATATGATAAAAATATGTATGCCAGTGGTTATGGACCACTAAATTCATTTAAGTAAATATAAGAGGGCAGCAGTATACAAAGCCAAGAAGAAAAGATAATATATTCTTATATTTCATCAAAAAACAGAATATAAAATGAAATAAATGGAATAACCTCAAAAACAGGACATTCTTCACCATGTTTGATAAACATTTCTCAAAACCTCTACACTGAAGATTTATGAAAAGTAAATAAATTTAACATTAAATATATTATTTCAATCTTCAGTGTATGCTTTGAAAATTCTTTGTTACATTTACCCCTACTTATTTTAATTTTTAAAGTAGTTGTAAGTTTTAGATTTTAAATTACAATTTTTTATTTTTTTTTGCAATTTTAAATTGCTTATTAATACAATCTTCAGACACAATATGTTTTAGTATATTAAACTCGTATCTGTATTTTAGCCTTGTTAGAATATTCTATGAACACACTCCTGATTCACGGGAACAAAGAGAGATTTTTTTTTTTCCAAATTGTGTATGTTTTACCTTTTATAGAAAAATGTTGAGTAGATGGCAAGAGTGCTCATCAAACAAGACCAATAAAACAATTATAGGTACACAGTGTAACAGATAATTTTTCAAAAAAATAGAATCTTAGTAAAAAAATACAAGAATGTATACTGCGTGATTCCATTTATAAAAATTCATAAACAGAAAAAATAAAAATACTGTGCCATAAGTTAGGGTTTTGACACCTTGGACATGTAGGATGGCTACTAGTGTCCAGGCCAGGATAATTAACTATTGAAGGGATTTTTTTCTTAAGATTCCTTCTCACAGGTTAATATCTCTAAAATTTTAGTGTCTATAAAAATCTATCATGAAATATTTATACATAACCTTAAGATAAATATTTTCTAAGAACAACTCTGTAACATCTTTCATCTAAGACTTTGATGTACACATATTATTATAAAATACAACAGAACAATAATCCTACTTCTATAGTGTTGGCATCCTCATAAGTGAGAGAGGTGATTAAAATAAAGTACATAGTAACATGTAAGTAATATAGTATGTTGAAGTTATATAAGTTATCTGATACCCTAATTATTATGTCTAAGACACTACCACGAATCTTATTTAACAGGGAATTTACCTTAGATGTCTTTGAATCTAGTAGGGTGATTAAATGCCTCAGTTAAATTTGTTCCTGTGTGTGAATCAGATGGAGAGAGCTGATTTGGGCTGGACTCAGTTGGGATTGGCTTCAGTTTGCAAATCTGGCCACCCCTGCTCTGGGGGGTCATGCAAGGAATACCAAAATCCCAGAAATATATACTTATGATGGTGTTTCCAGCAACCAAAGACAAGGCCCCATTTTCCAAAAAAAAAAAAAAAAGAAAGAGAACTTTCACTTTGATTGCGCTTGCTGGTATATATTGATCGAAGCATATTTATGGGCTCAAATATGTACCTCTTCTGAATATTTCTCATATATCCAGAAATAATATCAAGGGCAGGTGGAGGTGGGATTACATAAATATAAATGATGATTTAATCTACCACCATTTATAAATGCTTCCAAAAACAATATAATGTAAATAGGATAGAAATGTGAGGAACTGGGACGGGGAACATTGAAACTTTAAAGTATATGGTAACTGCAAGAACTGTGAGAAGGATCACAGTTGAGAAATTGAGTGAGCCATGTTCCAAGGCCAGTAGTCCAAATTGGTTTGACCTTGTCAGTATTTGGAAGTATATGACAAAAAGTTCACTAAATCTTATAGATACTGAAGATGTTAGAATTTTGCCTTATCTTGGATGAAATTGTAGTGCTTTAGAGGAGAACTCTGTTACGAACAGACTATTGGAGAATTTATCTACAATCTGTCTTGTACAGAGCAAAAGAAATGTTGAAATTGGGTAATTTTAACTTTCTTATTAAACATACCATTTCACAATCTTCAGGTCTGTAACACTCTATTCATGTGGTGGGTGATTATCTCATTTCTGGTCATCTGTTCATTAATTTTATTTGTGACTTCCTTTATTATTTTAATTGTAGGAAAAATTTTTCCCTTCTAATCCACCAATGAACTTAGACATGCATTCAATTTACATGATTTCAAATTAGTTTTTTCCATAGGTTCTTGATTGGCTGTTTTATGATTTCCTATGCTTACTTTTTGAATGTCATTATTTACTTTATCTTTGGTTTTAAACATACATATTTCAACATTTGAAGCACTGCTCCACTCATGCACAAACCTCTGCATTTATTGACTGGTGAACTTCATTCGATCATGAGATTTTTTTCCTTATATTTTTAACTTCTTGTAATGCACAGTTCAGCTAGCAACTTGTTCTTTCTTCTCTCCTTGTTCCCATCCTATTTCCCTCAGTACGTACAGTTCAACTATTCTTATATTAATGACTTACAATTTTGGGCTCCTGGAGAGGTAACATTTCTTGTTCCTAAGACAGAAAAGCATGGACATCTCATTCTGTGCAAGCTGGACATTCTCTTTTTTTTCTTTTTTTTTTTTTTTTTTGTGGGTACCGGGGGTCGAACTCAGGACCTCGTGCACCTGCAGGCGCCCGTGCTGCTGAGCGGTATCACCGGCCCCTTTTTTTGTATGTGGGTTCCGGGAGTCGAACTCAGGACCTTGTGCTTGCCAGGCAGGCTCTTACGCCGCTGAGCCATCTCACCAGCCCCAAGCTGGACATTCTTAATACTTCCCTCTTTTCTCTTTAATTACCTTATCCCTGACTATACATGGACAGGATGGTGAACACATCTGTCATGACGCTATCAGGAAACTATGAAGAAAAAAGTGTCATAAATTCTCCAGTTTTTGATGGATATGATAGATTGTTTCTTATGGATCTGAAGATCTTATTTCCACTAGCTGTTTCTGATTTTGGAGACTTGATTTAGCTTCAAGGTCTTTAACCCATAGTTTTTTTTAGGTTATCTGTTTCAGGTGTAGCACTGAGCATTATTATTTTAATTATTGTTTGTGCATTTTAAATAAAAATATTGAATGCCCCTTTTTATAAGAAGTTTTGTACTTTTTAAACTGCATTAATTAACCTACAGTCAAAATCTTAGAATCCAGATATCAACAATTTTCCTTCTTGCAGAATGATAGAATACACATTACATTAAAATTTACATGAGAACAATCATCTTGCATTACAACATATTAAAGGGTGTTTTAAGATAAAATTACATGTAAATAAATACATTAGAAGAGGATAACAAAGAAGTCTACTGTAAAAAGCTTCTTTATTTTTAAATGATGATATCAAAGAGCTGTCAGATAGATAATTTAAATTATCAAATTGAATAAAAGGAACTTTTAAAATTATAAGTAATAGGATCCTCAGGGTAAAATCCTCAGTTTTCTGTGTCTTTGTCTTAAGCGTCTGTAAAATGGAATTATCAGTTGCTTTCTGGAATAATATTAGTAGGGAATTTAGTAGGGAATTAATATCCTGTAGGGAATTTATGAAAATACTTTGACATGCTTGTATTCATTGAAAATAAATGCAGTGTTTCTTGTAATTTTTATTCTTCAGTGTATATAACTCAAAGTTATAACAGCTTATACTTTTGAAAGGATTATTGTAAGTAATCCATTTTTTTGTCCCCAAAGTAAATATTTTCAAGTACCTTGACGTGAATATAATATTCACTATGCACACATACCCTTTGAATATGTAATACAATGTATTTTCACAATTCTACATAAATTTATTGAGTTCTGTATTGGGATAAATATAACCTTTATTGACCAAACTTAATTTAATGGAAATTTATAGAAGAAAATTTATATGCTTATTACCATTTTTAGAAAATGTTTGTTATGTATTATTCATGCACTCCAAATCATCCTTATCACCACAAAACAACTAGTAAAATTTAATTATGTACAAAGTTTTTGTAATGAATATTCTATTTATACTTTTTTCAAATGTGCAATTATTTTTCCCTCTATATTTTAAAGAAAATGTCTACTGAATCTGACTATATAGCCCATTTACTTTCTTTGAAACTTGTCAATGTTTGTCTTATATACTGTAGCATAAAATGATATATGTTAATCTAATAAAATATTTTAACCTCTATAAATTGTATTTTGCCTTTTTTTGTTTCTCGATAGCCATAGTCTTTGTCCATTTAGAATAACTAAAAGTTAATTTTTCGGGTTTATAGCACTGAATGTGTACACACACAAAAAAGAGAGATCTCAAATGACTTAATGATACAACTCAAGCTTTTAGAAAACCAAAAAACCAATCCTAAAGTCAGTGAAAGTAAAGAAAAATCTAATAAATATCAAAGAAAAAGTAATAATAGCTTAAAAACTAAAAAGGATCAATGAAACAAGGAGTTGGTTCTTTGAACAGATTACAAAAAAACTAACAAATCCTTGCCTAAAGTAATAAAAAAGAAAAGAATCAAATAAATGAAAATAGAGATGAAAAGGAAAATAATATGATTGATATTATACAAATTCAAGGAACCATTAAGCAATACTTTGAAAAATTATATGCCAATTACCTGGAAAATCTAGAAAATATTTAGATACATACAATCTACAAAACTGAACCAAGAGGATATGAAAAACATACATGGACCAATTACTAAAATAGTAAAAATTTTCCCAAGCAAGAAAAGTCAAGGATAAGATGACTTCCTTGTTAAATTTTACTAAACATTTAAATAAGAACCAAAACCAATGCTCCTCCAGCTATTCAATAAAATAGAAAGGAAAGGAACACTTCCTAACTCATTCTACAAAGCCAGCATTACCCTGTTACCAAAACCTGACAAGGGCACAACAATATAGAAAGAAAGAAAGGAATGAAAGAAAAGATAGAGAATACAGTTCAGTATCTGTGATGAAGATACATGCAAAATCAACAAAATACTTTCAAATTAAATTCAATTGTATATTAAAAATCATACATTATGATTAAATTGTTTTAATTACAGGGATGCAAGAAAAAAATCAGTAAACATAATACTGCACATAAATAGAATCAAATATAAAAAATCACATGGCCTTTACAATAGATGCAGAAAAAGCTTTTTATATAATTCAACATTCTTTTCACAGGAAAATCCTGAATAGTTTAGGTATAGAAGGAATATACCTCCTTGTTAGGTAAATGGTGACAACCATTGAAGGACACAGCCAGCCTATATTTGGGGGTTCCCAGCAGGACTGCTTTGAGTAACTGCAAAGAGACTCTGAGTGCAGTTTATAGAGCGCTATCTTTTTTTTTTTTTTTTTTGTGGGTACCGGGGATTGACCTCAGGACCTCGCGCGCCAGCAGGCGCCCGTGCCGCTGAGCGATATCACCGGCCCTTTTTTCTCGTGTCTGGGATCCTGGAGTCGAACTCGGGCCCTCGCGCTTGCCAGCAGGCACGTATGCCGCTGAGCCATCTCACCAGCCCTAGAGCTCTATCTTTAATGGGTAGGATAGGGAGGTTAGTAGTATGGACTTAGGTGAAGTGACCCAAATGGAGCTGTGCAAGATTGAGACAGTAAGAATGACTGATACATGGCTCTAGCAATGGGGCACTGTTATCTAAAAAGTAGGGCAGGTGTGTCATGTTCTACACATTGTTCCTGGGCTCAGGCAGGGGCCCACAGGATGTAGGAGTGAATGGGTTGTGGTTGTTGTAGGAGCTCAGGAAGTCAGGCAGTTGGGGACAAATGGGGGTCAGAACTACCATTCATCATAAAATAGTCTGTGTATGCCAAACATGTAGCCCACATCATACTGAATGGGAGAAAATTGACAGCATTTCCTCTAAGATCAAAAACAAGACCAGAATGTCTTCTCTCAAAAATTTTATTCAATAGTGTACTAGATATTTTAGCCAGAGCAATTGGGCAAGATAAAAAAAATTATTAAAGGATACACAAACAGGAAATGGGTAAGTCAAATTGTTCCTGTTTGCATATTGTAATAGTCACTTCCCCATTACTGGGACAAAGTGCACAACACTCACAATTTAAAGAAGAGGTTTATTTTGGTTTGCAGTTTACAATGGGTTCAGTACATGATTAGCTGTCTACAAGGCAGAAATGGCAAGGTGGAAGAGCATGGCGGAGGTGATTGCTCACCTCATGGCATCCAGGAAGCAGAAGGAGAGAGGAAGAGGTGGGGACAAGAATATACATTTCAGATTATGCCCCCAGTGACCCACCCTTTCCAACCAGGTCCCACCTCTGAAGACAAGGAATTTTTGAGGACATTTAGATCTAAATAATAATGCATAACACATGAAAGTTTTGGGGACATTTTAGATCTAAATAATAATGCATATAAACGACTTTATATATTGGGAAATTTAACACTTCATCAAAAGATTATTGGAAGTATCAAGCAAATTCAGTAAAAAAATACAAAAAGAGTACAAAATCAACATTAAAATCAACATATAAAAATCAGTAGCTTTTCCGTATCCCAATATTGAATTTACTGACAAAAAATAAAACAGGAAAGTAACCCTACTCACAATAACTACAAAACTTTAAAGTACCTAGAGATAAACCTAAGGATGTGAAAGAGCTCTGTAATAAAAATTACAAAATATCAATGAAATTGATGACAATAAATGGTGGAATTGGGAGAGTTAACATTGAGGGAATGGTTATAGTTGTCAAAATATTCTGCAGATTCAATACAGTCTCCATAAAAACACCAATGACTTTCTTTGTGAACCTGATTAAACCACCCTAAAATTCAAATGAAAACAAAAGACCCTGAATACCCAAAAGGAATGATGAGTAAAAAGGGCAAAGTTGGAGGTATAACAATCGTTGATTTAAGTGCATAAACAGAGAGGCATTGGCATAAAATCAGACATACACCGATGGAACAAAATAGAGGACCCAGAAATAAATTCACATATCTTCAGCCAACTGATTTTCAACAAAGTTGCCAAAGATATATTTTGGAGGAAGAAAAGCCTCTTCAACACATTGCGCTGGAAAAACTGAATATTTACATATAGAACATTGAAATTCGAACCCTAACTCTCACCTGTACAAAAATTAATCCCAAATGGATCAAAGACCTTAATGTAAGACATGAAATAACTAGAAGAAAACTTAAGGGAAACACTTCAAGATCTTGGCACAGATATGTTTACTGAACACAACCCTCAAATCACAGGAAACAAAAGGAATAATTCACAAATGGGATTACATCAAATTAAAAAGCATTCATACAGCACAGGAAATAATTGACAGAGTGAAAAGACAATCTACGGAATGGGAGAAATTGTTTGCTACCTATTCATCTGACAGAGGCTAATATCCAGAACATATAAAGAATTTTAAAAAATTAACATGAAAACACATAATCCAATATAAGGGCAAATCATCTGAACAGTCACCTCTCAAAAGAAGAGATACAAATGTTCAATGTAAATATGGAAAAAATGCTCAGTATCTTTGGCCATCAGGGAAAGGCAAATCAATACTGCAATGAGATTCCATCTCCTCACCCCAGTTAGGATGGCTATAAACAAACAAACAAAAAAAAGGAAAAATAAATTTTCACAAGGATGAAGAGCAGAAGTAACCTTTATGCATTGTTGGTGAGCATGGAAATCAGCACAGCCACTATGGAAAACTGTATGGAGTATCCTCAAAAAAAGATAAAAATAGAACTGTGAACTATGACATGGTCTAATATATATATATAATCTCCAAAAGAAAGCAAGTCAGTATACAAAAGCGAGACCTGCATACTCATGTTTATTAAGGCATTATTCACAAAACTAAGATATGAATTCAGCCTAAGCTCCCAAGGGTTATGTGCTATAGAATTAAATAAATGAATAAAGTAAAAGACAGAAGGAAGAAAACAAGAAGTAGATTTTTTGGAGTTAGGAAAGTGATCAGGGCAGGGAAGGGAGAAGGGAATAAAAGAATAGGAAGTGATGAAGATATGTTATATATATATGTACCAACTGCTTAAAAAGAACAGCACTGGGCCGGTGAGATAGCTCAGTGGCGTAAGTGCCTGCCTGGCAAGCATGAGGTTCTGAGTTTGACTCCCGGTACCCACATAAAAAAAAAAAAAAAAAAAGAGCAGCGCTGCTAGGTATCACAAACATACTTTATGAAAAAAAGAGGGAATAAAACTATGGTATGTAGAATAAAATCCTGTCATTCGCAGGAAATAGATTAACTTGAGAGTATCATGTTAAGGGAAATAAATCAGACACAGGGAGACAAGTATTGCATTTATGTTTTCTCTCATATATGGAAGGAAACTCAAAAAATGAAAAAAAAAAGATGATCTAAAAGTAAAAGAAGGACTGTGAGGGGGTGAATGGGAAGAAAGCCAGAGCGAGGGAGACAGTGCTGGTGGAGGAGTGGGTCGAACGTGGGACGGACACGATCAATGCACAGATACAGAACTAACACATGTACAAAAATACCTCAGTGATTCCTGCCAGGTTATGCAATTAATGTATGCAGTTAATGTATGTAATCAATGTATATTATTATAGTAATTATAATAATAAAAAAGTGGATTGTAAAAATCCCTGACAACATACTGTAAAGTAGTTTAATAATCCTCATTAGTATTTGTATTTTAATATAAGCTAAAGAACACAAATACTGTTACTAAATGCATCTTAACAGAAATAACAGTTCTGATTATGTTGAGGCGATACTAGAATAAAGAGGTCTTTTCTGGTATTCACCATTTAGTGCATCAGGGCTTGTAGTGGCTTTAATCAAAATTATTTGAACTGCTTGCCTCTTCCACACAATAAGACAACAAAAAACAAACACACCCCAAATAATATTACCAACTTATGCTGGAGACCTGGTAGATGTTCTAAATTCAATCAGAATATCCCTCTCTGTCTTTTCGTTAGAACATGGTGGGTGATTCCTACCTGAAGTTATTTCTACCAGAATTTAAAAAGTCCATTGTGTTAACATTTCAGTGAATTAAACAAACCATAAAAGAAAGTTAAGTTCTCTATTTTCCTACTTCCAGGAAAACATATTACACATACTTTTTCTTATTGCACTTGCTACATCTACTTAAAAATATTGGACAATCGTGTGAACATATTGCAATAAATTTAATCAACTAATATATTTCAGTGAAAACTTTATTGAGATAATATAGAATCATATGTAACAATAATGCAGAGAGATACCATATACCCTTTCCTAGTTTTCCCCAATGGCAATAGCTTGTAGAACAACAGTACAATTAGGTTATTAATATTAATAACATCCACTGATCTGATTCAGGTTTTTTAATAATACACTTGTACTTATGTGTGTGTGTAGTGCTCTATACAAATGCATCACTGTTCTTGTCTCCACCATCACTGTGCGATTGCCTTTTATTGTGTGTGTGAGTACTGGGGGTCGAACTCAGGACCTCGCATGCCAGCAGGTGCCCGTGCTGCTGAGCAATATCACTGGCCCTTTTTTCATATGTGGGTACCGGGAGTCGAACTCAGGACCTTGCGCTTGCCAGGCAGGCGCTTATGCCACTGAGCTATCTCACTGGCCCTTGCCCTTTTTTTATTCAACGTAATTCCCTGAAGTTTCACTCAAGTCGTTGCATATGTCAATAGCATATTCCTTTTTGTTGGTTTGTAGTGTTCCATGATATCTGTATATTACATTTTTAAATCTTTCACCTATTGAAAAATATATGGTCTTTCCAGTATGGGATTATTCGGAATAAAGCTGCTATGAAGATTTGTGAACATGTTTCACTTCTATGGACAAAATATCTAAGAGTACAATTGCTGAGTGATATGGTAGTTTCATGTTTACTTTTAATCCAAAATGCCCAACTGTTTTCCAGAGTGACTATAGAATTTTACATTCTCACCAGCAGTGTATGAGTGATAACTCTTTCCTTTCTTTTTTGCCAGCACTTGGTGATGTCTCTTTTAAAATTATTGTAGCCTTTCTGGTAAGGTTGTTGTAATTTTAATTTCCATTACTCTGGCAGCATTTATATTTTTAATTTACATGTATAAAACATTTTGAGTTAAATTTTACGTAAATTGTGAATTTTAGGTTAGGTTTCTTCTTTTCCCCTTAAGTATATCCAGTCATCCCAGCACCACTTATTAAACAAGCTATATCCCCTCAGTAGAATTGCATTTGCATCTTTGTTAAAAATCAGTTAAAAATATATATGTGAGTGTATTCTTAGGTTCTTTATTCCACAAGTATCTTTTCATGACATTCAGAATTACACATGATGCTAGAGACAGGGAGGCAAATCAATCATAAATCTTGTTTACAGAAAGCTCAAAGTATTACAGAGGCAAAGGTCTATCTTAGGCAGAATTGATAATATATAAGAGAGGTGAGCTTGAAATCTATGTCCATATATGCTTGGGGCACAATTGAAGGAGAAGACAAACCTGTGTAAGGTGGGAGATATCAAGAAAGGATCTAACGAATGGGATTAAAGTGAATGATGTTTGGAATGGTTTAGGACATTAGAAAAACTGTACATAGTTAAATATGGCCTAAGCATAGGATCCAAGTAGATCTGGTGAGAGAAGAGGCTGAAATATTGTAAAGAACAATCACAGAAGATCTGATCGACATTCTAAGAACCTTGGGAAAAAGGAGATATAAATTAATTTTAATTGAAGAGTGACATAGTGAAAAAAGAAACCTATTATAGCTCTCATATTTTTCTTGAAAATCAATTATACTAAATATTTGTATTTCTCTCTATAATTTCTCTTTCAATTCTTATGAATGTGTTTCTTTAATCTCTGTACTTCATTTTTTAATTCTTAAAAATGTATTTTTTTAGCCCCTGTATTTTCTGAATCTGTTCCTACAAGTGAAATTCTTTCTATAGCCTTGAAAATAAAGATCTTACTAATTATGAGTAGGGGAATAAAGGGCCATCAATTCATATACAGAAGGAAAGGGATTTTTTCAACTAGACTCATTTAAAATAAGATTTTATATAGACTCAGATTATAAAAGCATATATAAAAATTATATTCTTTTGTACTTAACAACTATAAAATAATTCTTATGAAGTTACTGTGTGCTTCCATTTTGAGGCATATGGACTCAAATAACTCCTTTGCAAATTTGCTTTTCACTTTTACCTATCAATTGATCTTCACGAATATCACCAATCAAATTGATGCATGTAATTTTAGAAATCCTTGGAAGATTCTTAGAACTTCACTTAAACTCCATTGGGCATGCAGTTACATTTACTAATTATTTTTATATCATCTTATGATAAAAAATACTCACAAATGAGTTTATTCAGAAGTAAATTTCAATGAAATATTTTACTCTTGGTTCACAAACTCAATTCTTTCCACAATTAGAGTTGCAAACGTAATTGATCATGAACCAAATCAAATTCCCCATAAGGTCAACATCAAACCTAACCATTGAATTTGATTCATTTTGGGATCAAATTGGTTTGCAACCAGAATTGTGGAAAGAACAAAGTTAATACATACATTCTTTGGGCTTTGTAAAGTGTATGTAAAGTGGTAGTGATCACGGCCAAAACCTATGTAACAAAACCTTTGATAACACATTGAAAAAAACCCATTTGCTATTATACAATATCCTCTTAAATTTTGTCCATATAAAATTCAGATGCCTGAAATGTTTCCATGGTAAATAGGATATAAACAAGCATGGATTGATAAAATAGTAGATGTGAATAACTTCATATGCCATTTTAATTTATCCTAGGGATGATGGATCATCACAGTATTGTATAAAATAGTGATTAAATCCTCTTTTGTAATACTGAAGTAAAATCATACCAGGCAAAAAGTATTTGTAAAAAGCATGGAATTTGGTACCTACTAAATTAGTCATAACTTTGATTAAATTAAATTTCTTATATGAAAGTTCTGAATTTCCATTGTCTCACGAATTTTAGCTATCATAATTTTTATTGGATAATGATTTTCTAGACATTTTCTATTATGCCAGTATTTCTCTGTTCTGTTACTTTGAGGTAAGAATTATTACTTTTACCTTAAACTAAAAAAAAAAAAAAAAACCAGGAATAGATTTTCATCAACTTGTACATTATCTCACATGTATATTTCACTTTGTCATTACAGATTCCTTCCTTTTTAGCTTTTAACATGTTAAGGGTAGCGACCTTACCTAATAATTCAACATTTGCCTCACTCTCGACTTTTGATCTTCCTCCTTATTGCATCCAACATCCCCAGCCTCTCACACACGTTTCTGTGGTTTGCCTACTTATGGCTCCTCCTCTTCAGTATTTTCTGTTGATCGTCTTACCCTGTCTCCTTCTAAGTCTTTGCACTTTTCACAATTGTATTTTTGGACACTTTTTCTTACTTTATGCTTTCTTTCTGTAGGCAGTTTCATTTTCTCTTACTGTATTAATATATTGTCATTTACAAAGCAATGTATGCAATTGTTACTGAACTTAGATGATAATTTTAAGAAGTCCCATTGACAGCTTATACAGGATTTTCCTTTCACTAGCTCCTTCAGAATTGTAGAGGTAAAATGGATAATTACAACAATTTAGCAAAAATCAGGCTTTTGGAACAAAGACAACTCTTAGAAATCTCATTCTGGGGGCCAGTGAGATGGCTCAGCTGTGTAAGTGTCTGCCTAGCAAGCGCGAGGTCCTGAGTTCAACCCCAGTACCCACAAAAAAAAAAAAAAAGAAATCTCATTCTTTGCCCCCAAACAAAATAAGCTACACTTTCCTTTTGTTTTTTTTTTTATTGTTCTGTCAAAATAAGACTGAGATATAGCAGTTAGGAAGTCTTTAGGCAATTAGTTTCTGCTTCTTAACGTTAGCAGACTAGTATTTTAAATGCGTTTTTCATTGCTGGTAATACATATACAGAAAAATGCACAAATCGGAAAGTTACAACATGAACATCTATGTTTAACATTTATTTAGATAAAGAAATACAATACCAGCATCTCATAGGCTCCATTCTTGACTCATCATTATTTTTCTCTTCTTACAATTTAAATGCAACTACTAACTTGACTTCTAACATTTTAGATTATGCAGGTGCTTTGATCTTATAAATGGATCCATGGAGTATATTATTTTGTATCAAACATATTTTCTTATTTTTGTTAGTGTTTCCACAAATGGAACATAAACAGCAGACTTGTGACAGAATTAGGAAAATTCTTAGGCAATTGGTTTTAAGCTTTTATGCCTTAAATGATGGTACATAAACCATTATTAGTTTTGATGTGATGATGGCTCAATACCTTTGCAGGTTTAAGCTCAGTATAAACAAAAGTAATTTAAGAAATAGGGTATAATTTGTCCTCTTCAAAATATATGAGGGGAGGAATTTTGAGAAAGTATGTGCAGAAGCAAGGACAACTGAAATATATTAGGTCTGCTTTAGATTTCTGTATCTCTCAGCTAAGGAGCCTGCAGGTACAGTAATGATTTTGGACATGCTGTTTCTAACGAGAATGCTGAGACTATCTCATGAATTCTTATGCTCTAAATATACAGTGTATTCTGAAAAGGCCTCAAATATACAACTCACTGGGAAACTTAAATTAAAATTTGACTCTGGGGAGTAATGCATATTAAAATCAAATTTTTTTGTAAACTTGCAATTGATTTTGAAATGGTTCTGTGGCTGAAACTATATGCTCAAAAGAAAAATACAATAAATATTGTCAAATGCTCTGATTGCTCTATGTGATGTTTCTTTTATTAGGATATACACTTTCTATTTTCTTTTATTTTTTCTAGTGGTGAGAAAGCTAAACATTATGACAAGCCCTGTAGGCGATTCCTCTCTACTGGTAGTCAGTAAACACGATTTTTTTTATCAGTAGCTCTAATATGCTTTAGGATTAGACAAAAGATGAAAATTTGATCATGATACATACACTGTGACAAGTCTAACAATAGATTTTAGGCTGTGTTTACAGGACTAGATATCTGAAAGGTTGTGCATATGCCCAAATACAAGCAGAAAAGTTCTGGCTTAGCAACCCTTAGAGAACTATAGATGACAATATATTGTGTGGGAGCAAGGTACACAGATGCTGGGAAAATGTTAGATTCTGTAGCAAAGGGACTCTTCATTTTCTAAAAAATCCAGATATCATCATAACAAGTCTCTTAGTCTGGTTTTTGTTTTTTGTTTTTTTGTTTTTTTGGCTTTTTTGATATAACAGAATACCTGACCATAGGAATTAGCAACTCGAGCTTATTTGGCTCATGGTTCTGCAGGCTGGAAAGTCCATATACATGGCTCTTGCATTAGGTCGGAGTCTTTTGGGTGTATGATCACATGGTGGAAGGTTGATATGCAGAAAGGCCTGAGAAGAGAACAAGAGAAGCTTTAACTCACTTATACAACATGCACTCTTGCATTAGCTAACCCACTTCCATGGTAATGGCATTGGCCCTCGTGACCTATTAATTTATTATTAATCCATGCCTTGCAAAACTATTGACTTGGGTATTATTGACTTGGGTATTAGATTTCCAACATTTGAACTTTGGAAGACATATCCAAACCATTTCAAGGTAAAATGTTTCTTCCATTTTTTAACAAAATATTTCTTCCCAGTCTTGACTTTCATTGTGTCCTCATGACAAAATGATCCACTAATGACCAGAAGCTGTAATTCTTGTAGTATTTATATTAAGCATTACTTTGATTATACTTGGGTGTTGGGCATATGAAAAGCCAGTTTTTCCAGCAATATTTATTAAAGAGGCTATTGTTCTTCCAGTACAGGTGTTTGGCCCCTTTGTCAAAGATAAGGTGGCTGAGTGTATCTGGAGTTGTTACTGCATCTTTTAACCTGTTCCAGTGACCCTTAGGTCTACTTTTGCCAGCACCATGTTGTTTTTATTATGGTAACTCTGTAGTATAATTTCAAGTCAGGGAGTGTGATGTCCCCTGCCTCTCCTTTGTTGCTCAGAATTGTTTTTGCTGTTCTAGGTCTCTTCTGGTTCCAAATGAATTTTAAGATTGTTTTCTCTAATTCTGTGAGATATCCTATTGGAATTTTGATAGAGATTCTATTAAATCTGTATAACAATTTTAGGAGTATGGCTATTTTCACTATATTCTTCCTACCCAAGAACAAGGGATATCTTTCCATTTCCTGATTTCCTCTTTGAGTTCATTTTTCAGAGTACAGTAGTTGTCAATGTAAAAGTCTAAAATTAGAATCTTTTACTGTAGTTGTCTATGTAAAGTACTGTAGTTGTCAAAGTAAAGTTCTAAAACTAGATCAATGTCTCTCATCATACGCAAAAATAAAATTGAAATGGATTAAAAATCCAAATATTAAAACAGAAACACTAAATTTTCCAGCAAATAGAATAGGCAGAACTCTTTAAGACATAGGTGTAGGCAAAAACTTTATGAACAAAACCCTGATCACACAGGAAATATTACAAAGAATCAACAACTGGGAGCTCATCAAAGCTTTTGCATAGCAAAAGAAATCACCAAAAGAGTGAAGAGCCAACCCACAGTAGGAAAAAAAAAATTGCCAGCTATTTCTCAGATGAAGGGCTATTAACTAGAATGTACAAAGAAGCAAAAAAAAAAAAAAATCAGACAACCCCAAATTTAAAGACCCAATCCAAACATGAGCATCAGAAATAAATAGACACTTTGTGGATGAAAAAGTACAAAGGGCAAATAAGGATATAAAAAAAATGTTCAAAATCATTGGCAATTTGAGAGATGCGAATTAAAACAACATGAAGATTTCATCTCACTCCAGAAAGAATGGCTATTATCAAGAAATCAACCAATAACAAAAGCTTGCAGGGCTGTGGGGGAAAATGAACCCCTCTTTAGTGTTGGTGGGAATGTAGACTGGTGCAACCACTGTGGAAATCAGCGTGGAGATTCCTCAAGAAGCTAAAACTAGAGGTTCTGTTTTACCCAGCTCTTCCCCTTCTTGGCATTTCCCAAAAGAATTAAAAGCATCATACCTTAGCTATATATGCACACTCATGTATATAGCAGCACAATTTTTAATAGCTAAATCTTGGAAACAGCCTAAATGCCCATCAACTGATGAAAGTATAAAGAATGTTTTTACTATGCAATCGGGTGCTACTCTGCCGTAAAGAAGGATAAATTAGATATTTCTAGGTAAATGGATGCGCCTTGAGACCATACCCTGGTGAAATAAATCAGACACACGTGCCTAAATATCACATTGTTTCTCTGGTGTAAGAAACCAGAAGTGTAAATAAGGACCAAAATATGCAATAGATATTGTGAAATAGGAAGAAAAGGTTCACAATGAAAGGGGAACTAGGGAGGGGGCAGATGGAAAGGAAGGAAGGGAAAAGGAAAAAAAGAGAAAAAAAGAACAAATGGAAACAAAGCTTTTGTAAATAAGGAGGGTAAGGGGGATTGAAGGGAGTGGAAGGGAATAGGAAAATAAGAAGAATCAAGAGCTATCATGTACAGGTACAAATTCCGTATGGTGAATATGATCATTATATGTAAAATATGCCAATACAAGTAATTAATTAAAAATGATTATACTTGGGTGATTCTTAATAGATAACTGTAGTTGCAAAAGTACCCTATGGACATTAGGAAATATCAAAAGACACAGATTTATAAAATCGTGCCACCATTTGTATGTTTAGGGAAATCATATATAGCAAAATCTGTAAATTAATGTTATAGCTTATAATCTATGTGACACATTTTACTAATAAAAAAATTGGAAGGAACTAACACATGCTTTGGATATACATATATAGTTTCTGTTAGAGGAACACAAAATTTATGAACCAAATTTAAAAATATGTGTCCCCTAGAGGACTATAATATACTATATTTCTGGAGAATATGAGTCTGGCTTAGAGATTAAAGCTTTATATATACAGCTTTTGTCACGTAGCACAGTCAATATATTAAACAAATTCTATAATAATCTGTGTCCTCCTACCAGACTAGATGTCTAAGAGTCTCTACAAATCATGTATTCAAAAACATAAATTCATAGCACACAACATTTGAATGAAATTTAAAATATATTTCTGAAGTTTTTCTTGTTTAGGAATACTTGTACACACTTCCAAAATCATTTAATTATTTAAAGTACCAAATATAACAATAGTTCAATATTACACATTTTACTTGTACTTTTTTCCTACAATTTTAACTAAAAGAAGTTAATAGTGCCATGAACTTGAGAAAAATGAAGTCACCACTTTTATCACCAAGTAAATAGTTTGGAAAAGACCAATTTGATAGCTAAGAATGAAAAAGTATTAGGAGAGATAAATTATATAAACTTTCTTTATTAAAATGAAAACTATGCAAATATTTCATTTATGTTTCATTTTAGCTGAGCTTTTTTTTTTTTTTTTTGTGGGTACCGGGGGGTTGAACTCAGGACCTTGCGCGCCAGCAGGCGCCCGTGCCGCTGAGCGATATCACCAGCCCCTTTTTCGTATGCGGGTTCCGGGAGTCGAACTCGGGCCCTCGCGCTTGATTACTTTCTTTGTCAGCATCCTAATGAATGTTAAGCTTTTACTTTATAATTTTTCATAGTTCTCAGCACATAATAGAGAATTATTTTTGAAGATTCAGTTGTAAGAACAGAAATTGCAGTTCTGCAACAACTGAAAATAGAGCATCAATTATAGAAAAATAGTTTATGTACTAAAAGTTTGTTTTCATCTCTACTCTCCCTCCTTTATGTGTCATAAGGAAACTTTTTGTGCATGAATATTATTCAGTCAGTCAACCAACTATTATGTATTTATCAAAACATTTATTGATCAAACATTAACTGATCAAATACTTTTTAACAGGTTTTGCACTATGTTTGCATAAAACCTGTGGCAATCTGCTGGAAATAATTCTTAGCTATTTTCATGCTGAAAGTGATGCTTTCCTCTCATATGGCATTGAAATCTACCAGTCACTGGCCCTGGCATCACCAGACCCTTCTCCCTTTCTATCATCAAGCAACTGACTAAACAGCTACATGGTTTAGACTTTTTAAAATTTTCTGGATTTGGATGAAACAGCGTACCACAGCCTATCAGATACTTTCTTCTGAGGTCCTCAACATGGGTCAGATGATTAAACCAGAATAGTAACGTAATCTCCCAGTCGGTTCATTTTACCAGTAGGAATCGGAGACATTCCCCTTCACCTCTCTCTTACTGACCACACTAAGGAATCCTTCCTGGTAATATCAGATGAATCCTGTTAATGAAGTATGTGAATTTTCCTAGTAGCTCTTTCTTTCCTCTTAGACATTATGTGTGACCAACCCTTGATAAACCATTACTTTGTAATTCTTTGTATTTTTCTTTCCTCAATCCCCACGTCTGCCTCGTTTACCACTAAATTTTGTGAACTAGCATTGTAAAGAACCCACAAAATAATTACCTATGAACTGACAGTTTTCTCTACACGGTACTTACATATTTTGTCAAATACTACATATTTATAGAAGGTCTTTTCTCGGCAGTAAAATTCCATTTTTGCTATGTCTATGAAGATCAATGGTGCCAGGAAAAAATAAAAAGCTTACACTGAGTAATAGTGAGTATCTCTTGGTATAAGATGCTCAAGATGAAAAATGGCAAAACAATCAAAAAATCCTTTAAATTTGGGGGGATGTTTGTTGATTTGATTTGCAAAATGGTGTACTAAACCGAATCTAAAGATTTAAAGAAAACACCTCTTTTTTTTCTTTACTCTCCCACATTATGCCTCTCTGCTTCACAGTGCAAAACTCAGAGTGGTAGCTGACCCATAAAGAGGCCAACGAATTGCTTGTGCTGAATTATCAGCATCCCTCGTTCTTTTAATGAACTGTAACAACTGTGCAATGAATCAATCTGCTATGGGGTGAGGATTTCCTGTGGGTGAGCAGCAGAGCCTGTGAAACTAAATCTCTTAAATGAAATGAAATCTGTCTTCAAAGACCGCTAATAATTTGAAGAAATAGCAATGCAAAAGAATGTTAAAATGCCTTCACGACTGAAGTGAAGATTGTATAAGTAGTGGATAAGCTATATTTGAGATTTAAGTAAAATGTGGGTTTCACAGATATATACGATTCTATTCAGTACTTAGAAAGGATGGTTTGGAAAAATAAATTCTTTACAAAATATTATGAGGAGAAGAAAACTATTTTTTTACGTTGTTCTCAAAGTTCTTTGCCTGAATTGCTTCTCAGATCTGCACAATAACCACAGGAAACAGATATATTTTGCAATTTAGGAGTTTTTCTAAGTTCCACAACTTTAAAATTGCTGAAGCCTGGTTTCAGTAGTACATCTGTGTGAGTCCAAAATTGATTCTTTTTCCTTATTGCGTCCCACAGTTTTAACATCTGGTTTTCTCTTTTCTGGATACCATAGATATTTGCTAGGATTGGACTGGATTTTATGAGAAATTGATTTAATATATTTTAAATGTATGAATGTTTCCTGTTTCTTTGCCATATAATTTTTTTCAATTACAATAAATCAGTTATTTCCTAAAAGAAGGTTAATGCATTTCAAAAAATATTATATATCGGATATTTTCCATAAAGTTGACATTTCTTGAGTAAGAAAATATAGTCTGAAGGACATCATTCTTTACTATTTTATCCTTTTCTGTGATGCATCAAGTGGCTTCTTTGAACCACAGAGCTATGAACAGTATTCTCATGCCTCTTTGAAGTTCAGCCTCTATGAGTTTTCTCATCCATTTTTATGTCTTAAATTCCAGTTATAGAATTTTGGCTTCCAATTTGTATCACCATTATGTCCTCACTATTCTTTTCCAACTGGGTGAAATCTTTGTGAGGTCACATGATTTTCCTGGAAGCTCTCAAATACAGAAAGTCCTGTGGTCTTCATAAATTGTCATCATAATCACCATTTAATAATCAAAAGATTTTTATTTACAAAAGCAAAACTCAACACTTCTTCTCTCTCATCAAAATGCTAGTACAGGATAGATCCTTTACTAATTAATAGTATATCTTCCCTTTTACTGTATTAATGTTTTGATCCTTCCTCTTCTAATGTTTATGGGAAAATGGAGCAGAAGTAGAGGTCAGTAAGGATCAGTTTCTCTAATATTATGTCCAAAGTTATTCATCCCTTGGTTTAAAAGTTACTTAAACATCGCTCTTTCCTTAATGGGGAATTCTATCAGTATTTGCAGAGCTGCTACAACTCCTACACATGCTTATACACGCACAAACACACGTGCACACACACACACACACACACACATGCACACACACACATATAAACACACAGACACACACTCAACCTCGATGTTGGTAAATATGGTCCAAACCTGCAGTTGATTGTCACTTTCTCACAGCCATATACCAGAGGCATCTTTTGGTTCTGAGGTCCTATTGTCCTCTAGAGCATTTCATAAGCCAGTGCTCTTCTCTCCTACATAGCCCAAAGCTGATGCACAAGATCCACACAAGCATTATCTGCAGGAGATTTCTCTGGCAGTGGAGGTAGATCCCACAGCGGCAGCTTCCTTCTTTTCCTTTGCCACCAAAACGCATAGCCAAATCTCCCATGTTGTAGATTACCATGATAGTTAAGTTCCCTGTTTAATATGTTTTCCTGAATTGTTGAATCATAGATCAAACTCTCCAATAATTCCATTAACTCTCCTCTAAAAAAAAGGTGGGGCTCACTGTGCAACAGCAACTTTCTCCAACATATCTCCTTCAAAAACTCCATTTTCCAATTACACAAAAATGTAAACTCTTGTGGAGATACGTAATTGAAATAATCCTCACATTATTTCTTTTTTCTTTTGCAGTCCCAAAGATTTGCAAAGATATTAGATACCTGCCGAATAATTTTGCCTCATTCAAAACTTTAAAGTTTAACATTTTACTGTGATAACATACATCTACCTTATGTTCCCATTTGGGTAATACTAAGCATCTCAAATTAATGTAAAAATAGATGATATACAGCCTTCCATTTTATTCTCAAGTCAATAAAGTTATTCCCATCCATCTAAATATTGAGAAAATGACTCAGATACGGGTTGCATTCTTTTTTCTGGATTTCCCCCACTAGTAACCTATCAACTATTATTATTACAAATACTCTAAAAAGTATAATGTAAGACGACTCTGATTTCACCCTTGCAGCCCAGTTTCCCCTCTCATTGCGAACTACACGATACAATATCTTCTCAATGATCCTTCTGCTTCCATCTGGCATAACTCTCTCCATCTCTTTATAATTAAATTATATTATCCACAAGGACCCTTAAAAATAAAGAAGATTTTATCTCTCCTCTGTTTAAAACCTTTCAGCATCTTCTCATTGCCCTTACTGATAGCATAATGAAGTTAAAGTGACGAATGCCTTGTATGACAAAACACAGGTACACCTGCTCTACCACATCTCCTACTATCCACTCATACTGTCTCCTATTTCTTTCCATAAAAATGCCAATTGTGGGCCGGTGAGATGGCTCAGAGGCATACGTGCCTGTCTGGCAAGTGTGAGGGCCCGAGTTCGACTCCCGGATCCCACATTCGAAAAAAGGGGCCGGTGATATCGCTCAGCGGCATGGGCGCCTGCTGGCGTGCGAGGTTCTGAGGTCGACACCCGGTACCCACAAAAAAAAAAAAAAAAAAAAAAAAAAAAAAGCCAATTGTGCCTATCTCAAGGGCTTTCACCTGCCGTTCTACCATGCTGTATATTTCCCTACTGAGTCATTAAGAGACTCATCCCATTTAACATTCAAGTCTCAATTAAAATTATATTACTTCCAAGAAACTTCTCCCTGATAATCTAGAACTACCCACTCTTTTGGGCTAGTTATACTCCATTGTATCACTGTAATATAATTTTTCTTCATAAAACCTACTAAATTTATAAGGCATCTATTTTGGTTTTATATGTTATTGTTTATTTGTCCTCACTAGTCAATAAATTGAATTTTCAAAACCATAGCTCTCCTGTTGACAAGTGCATTTGCAGTGAGAAACATTTTCAATTGAAAATTCTACATTTATATTTTAATTGTAAACATGTATAATCTGTACACATTACAATAGAATTTTCACTGTACACAACTATTTCCTGTGGATATTTTTAAATATGTTTAAGTTTGATTCAGTAAATTCATATATTTATTCATCCACAAACTGTATTCATCTCACATTGTTGGATAAATAATCTATAAGCATTTGATGTACAATATAATGTACTAAGTGCAAGGATAAAGACATGGCTGACATGAAAACAAATATATGTGTATGTAAATGGTGGCAGACTGAATATGTAAGTGACATCAGGGTAGTAGATTAGATACAACTTTTTAAAAATATTTTTTCTTGGCACATGCTTGCAGTACATAATATTTACATTCATATTTGAGACTAGGTACAGGTACTTAATATATCTTTATCTTTTTATTCTCATTTTCTCCTCTCATTTTCCCTTCCGTACTTCTGTAGAGCCCCTTCCTATTTCCAAAAGATCTATCTTCCTGTTTCCTATTTTATTTTGTTTTAAAAATATACCTTTTATTTTGTTTTAAAAAATGAATTATACTTTGGTTTGCTCATATAAGAAATTATGTGAAATTTAAACTTGTATGTCTGATTCATTTTAAATAACAGTATGGTCTCAAGGTTCATCCATTTTTTTATGAGTGACTTAAATTTATCCTTCTTTATAGCAAAATAGTACTCTATTATATTCAAATACCACTTTTTCTGTATCCATTGATGGATATATTGGCTGCTTCCAAGATTTAGCCATTATAAGTGGTGCTGCTATAAACATGGGTGCGCATGTATCACTGTGGTGTGATATCTTTAACTCTTATGGTAAGATACCTAGAAGAAGAATAGCTGAATCAAAGGGAATTTCTGTTTTCTGTTGTTTTGAGAAATTTGCATACTGATTTCCATAGAGGTTATATTAACTTACATTCCAGTACAATGCAGAAGGGTGCTGCTTCAGCCTTGCCATAATTGTTACTGATTGTTTATTTGTTTGTTCATTTGTTTTGACGATAGCTATTCTTTTTGGAGCCAGATGGAATCTCAATGTTTTCATTCACATTTCTATGATGATCAGAGATGTTGAGCATTTTTTCATGTATTTCTTGGCCATTTGTACTGTCTATTCATTTCAGATATCGCTGTGTTTGTTTGCTTGTTTGTTTGTTTGCTTTGAGACAGGGTCTTGTTATGTAGTTCAGGCCGGCCTTAAACTCACTATGTAGTGCGGGTTGGCCTCAAACTCAGCAATTCTCCTGCCTCAGCCTCCTGAGGGCTGGGATTATAGGCATGTGCCACCAAGCCTGTCTTCAGATATAGCTCTTAAAGTTAGTCAACCAGAATATCTTTCTCAAGAATGATCATGGAAAGAAGGATCAGTCAAAGTAAAAGGAACACCGGAACAATGCCATTGAGCCAAAGAAGAGCATGCAGATCTATCTATAAATACGAAAATATAAGGATCATTAAGTTGTGAAAAAATACATTTTAATGATGCTAAATTTAAAATGGAAATATAATAAATAACAACATGTTTATGTAATTGCATCTGCTCACATTTGCCCTTTAAAAAGATATACCCTGGACTCTCAGAGAGAAGTCTTATGTGCCATTGAAGAATGTTTCAGTTATCTTATTAAGAAATGATGAACACACCAGCTATGTTGGTGGCATGGATATGGAAAGATATTCTAGGTAGAATTATAACAATAGAAATACATGTGGGCACTAATAATCTGAAAAACTGAGTGGAAGATCGAGGCTGACACATTGGTTTCTGACTAGCTGGTGCTGTGGTTCACTGTAAGAATGGGAACAGTGTCTTGCAATGACTAGTTCTTATTCTACAGTGTTTTCAATATTAATGTAAAACCTAATAAGCTGGTATATGGCATTTTTATCTTTTTGCATCTTCAGGCAACCACCAACTTCTTTTTATCTTTATGAATTTACCTATTCTGGCTGTTTCATGATAATTAAATGATACATGTGACTTATTTTGCCTTGGTACTTATCCTTAGCAAGTTGGTTTTTCAAGTTATCAAAACCTAAATATATATATTCTCTTCCCATAATATCTATTTCTAGATTGTACAAGTAGTAACATAGTAGTAATCACTTCCAGGTGTGCTCCAGGAATTTATTTTTTTCATTGTTTTTTGAAATAGCCATCCTAATAGTTAAGAAGTAGTATCTAATTATGATTTTTGCTTTTGACTTCCTTAATCATTAATGATGATAAACATCTTTATTTGGATATCATCTTTGGAGAAATGCGTATTCAAGTCATATGTCCATTTAAAAACTGAATTGTTCATTATTTGGTTGTTATAAAAAGTGTGCCTCATGTTCAGCTGGAAAGAGACTCATGCAAAGGAAGCTGAAATGTTCTTACCAAGGTAAAGATGAGTAGATTTTGAGTAAGGACACAAAAGTTGCCATAATAATGTTTAGCCTTCCCTATCTTATTCAGAGAAGAAACTATTTTGGCACTTACTGCATTCAACATTTTTCTTTGATGTTGAGGACTGTTAAAAGTGAAGACCAGACACTTGTTCTTCATATTGTGCAATATTTATTTATTTATTGCTTAATTTAACAATTATTTGTTTACTCAGTTCTAATAATTGGGAATACCTTCAGTAAAATTATTTTATCAAGTTGTTGAAAAAAAAATCATACATACTGTCTTTCATAATATCTACTTCTGAATTACCATAAGAGTAGTAAGAGAAAGAGTAGTAAGAGCAGTGACATAGTAGTAATCACTTGCAGTAGAATAATAGTTACCAATAAAAGGCTATTCATTAACATCTAGTTAATAGACTTATTTAGAAATCTTAATAGAAAAATATTTGGAGATTAGGTCATGGTTTTGTACATTCAGCATATTGAATTCAGGTAACCAGGGCCCTAAGTTAGAAAGACTCTTCATCTTAATATTTCAGCTTAATACTGAAATAAAAAAATCATTTTTTATTCCCAAATATATATCTGACCTTAAATGTATTATGAATAAGCCCAAAACTTGATAATATTTGTAAACAGCTGGCTAATGTCCTTTACCAGATGGTAAATTAGAACAGTGTATTTGTGTAAAAATTCTTGTTCTCTACCTACACATTTATTTAGTCAAACTATTGTGTTTTAGTTATTCAGTAAGAAATCTCTTATTGCCTGAATTGTAAGACAGAAATAACTGAGCTTGATTCTTTGAGTCTGAGGTCCAAGTTTCAACTCCTACTTTTGTAGTTTTGTAATGTTATCAAGTTATGCAGTTTCATCGATCCTCTAATTTTTGTTTGATTGTTTGATTAGTAATAACTTCATAACTTTTTTTAGTAGTCATTAGTCTTGCATTTGCAACTACATCACCAATACATTCAATTCTTCCAGAAGTAATTCAAGCCGTGAGGATGTCTTTATTGAAATTATTTAGTCTGACAGTATCTCATTAAGGTTATTTTCTCTTCTGTTTCAACTGCAAAGGCTGGCATGTGAATTCTTGATTTATATTTATGACTCAAATATCTACTCTACCCGACTTTGTGGTTTCTTATTCAAGGTATTAGTCATTAATTACTTTTCATTCTATCTTCAAAACTACCAAATTGGTTTTGTTCATAGACTATTGTTCAAATATAATTCTTCACCATTTATTTATAAATGTTTATGATTTAATTACAAAGTATAGACAGGTAGAAAGTCAATACTTTTTTATTTTATAATGGGAGTTTAAAGAAATATTTATGTACGGTGAACTAGAATTTTTTCTTAACTTACAGAACATTATTATTACTTGATTATTGATAAGTAATATTTATTGTTTTGTGCCAAAACACAATCTAATGTGTTATATAGATTATGCCCCTCAATCTTTATAAACCTGAGTTTAGTATTGATAGTATCTCTATGGTAAAGATGTTATAGAAAAATAAGTAATTCATGCAAACCTAATATGAGGTGAAAACTTATAGTTTCTGAGTAGTTGTTATATAGTAGTTAGTTTATTTCTAGTTCTTTAATGACTAACAATGATATTAAAAATCCAGAAAAATAAACATTGAATATAATTTATGTAAATAAAGTGAGAGAAATAATTTTATGAAATAATTCTTCCCAGTCATATCACACCATAATAAAAAAAAACTGTAGAGATAGCTAAGGTAAATGATCAAAACCATGTGTAAAAATAAGAAGGATTTTGTATACTATTTTTATTTTTCTATTATATATGCTAGAAAATCTATGTAACATCTACAGATGCTTTAATTCATAGTTTAAGTACTTAACTGTGTTCTGTTTTGCATTTCAAGCTTTTACTTTGGTAGAATCAACCACTTAATTGCTTGCCTTATTAGAAAATATGATTCTATCTAGTTAATGTCATAATGTTTGGGAACTCTTTTTGCCTATTATTCCAATCTGAAGGCCAATTGCGTTTGGTCCAGAATGTTCTCTTTCATTCCAAAAATTTTTGGAATAGGCCAACATTTAATAATTTCCAATAAAGATTGGATGTCATGTGGAGGGCAGGGGAGTTACCAGAATTGGCCACATTGGATCAATGCTTGGCTGGAGCTAAACTGCACTTGTACCATTTTGACAGGATAAACTTTCCAGTTTTCCTTGACAGAGAAGCTGAAAAATAGCTGTCATTTAACACAGATTTATTGCTTTAAACAAAATGAATAGTTCACAATTTTCTGTGTCTTTCAAAAATGTATGCAAATAAAAACTGTAGAAGAGCTAGTGTTTCAAATACAGCAGAAAACAGAGAAATGATAAATGTCTGAAGAGAGAGATATGCTTATCTCGATTTGAATGTCGCACAATGTATATATATATATATATATATATATATATATATATATATACACTGAAACATCAGTCTGTAAATATGTACTTTATTTTTGTGTCAGTTTGAAAATGGTGGAGATAATATATTTTCTTGTGAAAATAAATATTATTCTTATTATTTTATATGAAAACAAAGTCTTTAATATTGAATGTGTATTTTCTTATGCTCTTTAATCCCATACATATAGATCTTTGACCTGTGGTCTAGAGGTTTCCAACTGGGGAAATGCTTCTGAATTTCAATTTTTATATTTGTATCAGTTGCAGTGCTGTTAAACTACAGAAGTGTGGTTCATCAGTTTAACCCAATATTCGGGGTAAGACTGTCAGAGGAATGCATCTTTCACAGAAAATTAACAAACAGCCATATAGTACCTAATGGCCTAAGAAACTTAATCTATTTCCCAGATCACTTGAATTACTATCTAAGACTTTTTTCTCTTCTTTTTTCTCACTGAGGAAAATCAAGTTCAGTATCTTATTGCTGCAGATTTCAAATGAAATCAGAGTGTCTTTTCTTTCAAACATAAATCCAATAATTACTTTTTGGTCAACATGCTCTTATATGGATTATTTCTTGAAACTGAAAGACAATAATTGAGCTCAAAGTGCTATGCTTAACATTTCAGAGTAATATATAGCAAATGCAGTGGAGAATCTTTTTCTGTCAATGTGGATTTCTTAAGGGAAATTCACGTAAATGAGAATCTAGTGATTTGTAGTATATTACCTCACTCTAGTTAAGACCAAGCTTCATTGAACACATGGCTGTCCCCTACACATAATAAATTACCTCTTGGCACTGCAGTTCTTTTAAATAAATATTTTCTCTCTTTTAATTTTAAATAAACTTTTACCATCTGCTCTGTCCTTTAGTTGCAAATGCCAGAGAACATAACTTACTATTTTCCCATTTACAAACTGCAGACAGAAAAGTGATTTGGTGCTTGGCATGTCTACATTCTTAATTCTACAGTCAGTGGTTGTTTTCCTTTTCTCATGCTTCAAACATAATAGGAGATATTATTCTATTCTGACACACTGAAACCTTTCCTAGCAAAACAGAACATGAGGAAGGAAGAATGATTAATTGAAATACAAAGCTAAGGCCATATCTGCAGAAATGTAATGTACCTGAAGTACTGTAATCAAATACAGGAGATGTTAAGCCTAATTGTGTCAGGCAGATGCCATACAGTTTATTGTGTCCATGACTCTGGATAAAGGAAATCTATCTGTCTCTTAAAAGGCACAAAGGACATTCCGAATTTTTTTTTTAATTCTATGCATTTAGCCTGTCTGTATCTGTACATAAGCTAGATATTCCAGAAGCATATTGAAAATTACCTGGGCATTAAACTGCATCACAACATAGAACAGAGGATGGGCATAATAAATCTGGGTAAAATATGAAAACTATGTTCAATTCAACTCAGATTCATGAAGCCTTCTCTTTGAACACATCACTACATGATGTTTAACTAAATACATCCATAATAAAAAAGCTGCTGATCAAAACTATCAAAAGAAAGGAAAGCTGGAAGAACTTGTAAATGAATTTATAAAAAACTAATAATGCTAGTAGGAAAGTGACAATACTTTATAAAAGCAGAACTTGGGAGCTTTTAAGAATTTGGCTATTCTCTGGAGAGGCTCCGCTACCTCTAGAAAGTTCCCTTTCTGTATTGGTCTCTCAACTCAACATCCTACAGCTGTCAGAGAGTGGACTGTTGGGCCTGAGATGCTGTATATTGAACAAGGCCAGGTTAATGCGGATCCCCTCTCTACAATTTAGGATCAGAAAGTGGTGAGGGTGGTAAGTGTTGCAGAATTACAACATAGACATAACAAAGCTCTCAGGTGCTGCTGTCCACAAGTACAATGTGTTTATTTTCTTGTAGTCCCTGCTGCAGCTGAAATCAGTCATCTTCTAATATGCTAAAATCACTTAGGAATTATTCATGTCTTGTCATTTTATCTGTTCTGCTTCATATGCAAAAGTAACTTTCAAAACAGAGTGGGAAGAGAAATATTGATATTTAAAACTAAGCAAAACTTTAAAAGCTACAGATGTTCTCGTAATTTTAAGAGAAGTAAAATAATCCAGGCAAAATGATGTGTTTTTCTGTTTGATATCAATATGGATCTATTATCCAGTAATACTTCTTTGTCATAAAAATTCTCCTAAAGAAGTAATGATTTATATGTAACATTAAACTCAACATAATTTGGATACAGAATACTTATCAAATATGTCAATCGCAATTATTTCTGATAAATGAGAATATGGCATCCATGAATATCTCATAATTTCTTTGGGAAATACTGTAATAAGTTATGCTAGTATGAAATAATATATAATTATTTAATATTTTAAAGATCCTTTCCTTTCTTTATTAATGTTATGAAATCAATGATTATTTTTAGTTAAATGTTCTTATAAATTCATTATAAATAGACTTTCATAATCTGTGTAAATCTTAAATTTTGTTACATTTATTTAGCTTTTTTGAGCAGAAAATTTAATATCATTCATGATTCAACAAATCCTGTATTGATTCTGCTTCTCTAAAATACTGTAAGAATAAAAGGGTTGGATTATAGGATCCTGCCATTTTATTTCTAGCAATTATCCCAGAGATAGACATTTAACCCAGAAAGGCCCACTCAGAATGTATCTTTCTTTTTTCTTTTTTTTTTTTTTTTGTGGGTACCGGGGGTCGACCTCAGGACCTCGCACACCATCAGGCGCCCGTGCCACTGAGCGATATCACTGGCCCTTTTTTCCTATGTGGGTTCTGGGAGTCGAACTTGGGCCCTCGTGCTTGCCAGGCAGGCGCTTATGCCACTGAGCCATCTCACCGGCCCCAGAAAGTATCTTTCACTTTATCTATAGTTGTTTACTCCTGCTTGGGGTTTGGGACCGAGTCAGGCTGTGAGAGTTCTTTCCTAACATTTTTATACCTGTATCTAAGAAGAGTCAGTTTTTTCAGTGGAAAGAATCCACCAATGTAAAGCTGAGGTGTATATATTGTATAAAGTATACATAGACTAAATATTAAGGCTGACTGCACAAGTAGCATCGCCTAAAAATACTAAGAAATACAGTAACGGAAGACATTAAGTATTTAACCATGCTTGTGTATACTTGGTTCTGTAAGTACTCGCAAATGTATCATGCAAATTCCAATTCAAAATTATCTTTTCCAATCCTCAACACAGCACATTCTCTTGTCTATCTTCTAAGGTGGAGTGCTACAAAAATGTTTAAAAGCATGGGGACAGAGGTCAGACAAGCCTTGCCTTGGGGAATACAAATATGTCGCTGTTCACCCATATGAACTGAACTCATTAGGTGAGGGTATGGTAAGGAGCGCTTACTTGCTCAACAGATTCTCCTTATGGTATTTCTGAGACATGAGATCCTGGTTTCATTCCGAGTTTGCTAAATGCATTTGCTTAGAAGAGAAATTTCTGTCTCCTAATACTGGCAACCTTATCTTACAATTGTACAAGTAAAGAATTTGTTTTTCACCAGATTATATCCTCTTTCATCCACAAGCTTAGTTGGAAACACACAGGCGTCAATAAAAAGATAAACTCATGATAAAAGTCCCAACACTTAAATATGGTGATGAAACTGTAGAAAAATTATCCCATTTATTTTTCCCATATTTTTGTCTTTGTTATAAAAACACAAGATTTAATACTTACAAGAAACAATGAATTATAGTTTGAATCAGAGAATGAGGCACATAACTTTACCTTCTTCATATTAACATAGTTATTTAATATCTCTGAATTGGGAAACCATAATAATTGTGTCACCAACAACATAGGTTTGTTGTAAAGTCTAATGAGTACAAATTTAGTAAAGGAATCTGTTAAGCTGTCAAAATTGTAGTAGAACCTAATTTTACAGTTTTTGTAAAATTTTGTTTCAAAATCGGTTGCAGTCTGAATTAGAATATACAGTATTATGAAATAAAACCCTGTCTCCTTCAACACACACAGCTTGTATTGTTACACCAACGTGCCCTAAAATTATGACTAGACATTGTTGACTAATACAGTTGCTATTATTGTAGAGCTCAGCAGGAAGATATTGCATATTCAAATTTTATTTTTCTTTCCAATTAAAAATGATTTATGATATCCATAGTTCTTTTATTTGCATTGTTGTAAAAATTTCAAACCCAATTGTTTAGTTTATTAAAGGCATTAATTGCTTTTTCAGTCTTCCATCTCTCATTCTGCCACTAAGTAACAGTCTTAGGTTTCTTATTACCATTATGGTCTCTCCTAGTAATTGGGAAGGTTCTCAGGGTCTACCTGAATAATGGATAATAAGAATGTTTTAAGCATCCATATATTAGTGTACTGACATTTTTGAGACATTATACTTATTTACATTGTGTAAGAAAACTCAGCAACAATATAAATTCAGTTAATTTCACTTTTCTCAAATATTTTTGGACTACAAGTCATACAGAAAATCAAAACATCTCAAAATCTTGCCTTAAATGTTAATTATTTCTTACTTTCTCCTTTGAATGTGAAAAGTACTGCAGGACATCCAAAGCAGACCAGGGAACAAAGACCTTCATTTGGAAGGATTATGGTATTTATTTTGTCATTCCCTGAAAGTACAAGTTGATTAACGTAGAACAAACTTAAAACAAACTCACAATATAATTCAAATTGTTTCTTAGTGAGACAATCTATGTTTCTATCTGTATATTGCACCTAGATTTATGTATCTATATTGTGTAGGTATGTTTGTCATTTTAAAATTAAGTTGCAAAAATAACAGTTTTATATGATAGCAGATGATATTAAAATATTTTCTATAATGTTGAAGCTGTTCGTATGACAGAGATAATTTTATTTCAATGATTTGGAATTGTTTTCATATATTGATGAATTACCAACTCTCAAAATGATCAAAGAGTAGGCAAATAGCAAATAAATCTGTATTTTTCCTTCTCTCTCAATCAGAGGCAACAAAGAATGGGTTTCAGTGGCTAAAGGGAAGGAGTAGGAATTGTGGGTCAGTACTAAGTTATAGTTAAATAGGAATAAAATGTTCTGGTGCACTCTTGTGTAATAGGTTGACCATAGGTAACAAAAATGTACTGTATACAGTATTTTTAAAATCTAGAAGAAAGGATTTTAGAGGTTTTCAACATAAAAAAGATAAGTGTTGGAGAAAATAAATATATTAATCTTATTTAAACATTACACAATATATACATGAGTTAACACATCACATCGTACCCATTAATATGTACAGACTTTGTTTTATGTACCAGCTAAGAAATAAGAGAAGGAAAATTGACTCTTCTCTTTTATCTTTTGACAACATCCATTGAATATGAACTCAGTCATGTACTGTCTGTTGTGTATGCTTTCTAGAAACTCTCCTCTCCCACCATCATGTAGTCTTTGAAAGACTTACTCATTTTCATTGAACTTGTATAGTGTGAAGCCATAATTATATCTCATTTCCTATTGCTGACCAATGTGAATACAGAATGTATCATAATTCATGGTTCAAAGAAGGCCATTGAATATTTTTTTACAATATCAACTTGAATCCAATTCTTATTCAGCAGGAAAAATGTACATTAAAATTTAAATAGAACTTTTAGCAGAAAAAATGCCAAAAGTTATCAAAGTACAACACAATATCTTATAAACCAGAAATCAAATTAAAAACTTTTTGAACAAATAAAAGGTTAAATTAGTAAGTAGTAGGAATTGTAAATAAGTAATAGTGTCGAGCGCCCACTTTAAGTTTCAAAGAGGAAACTGACAAACTGGATTTGGGTGAATTTGGCAATATAGACATCACCAAAATTAGAGATTAAGTCACAGTTCATTTTCTACCTTCTGTAGGAGAAATACATAATTACTAGTAACACGAGACTGACCAAAAAACAATAACATCACACAATTGTTTTGACATATTAATGTGCGGGTGATGAGACGGGGAAGGAAAGGGATGTGAAAGCAGTACCTGTTCAGAAGTACTACCTATGTGGCAGCTTGATTTGTGCATCAGTACAGAAGGAGCAATTACTGCTGATTAAAGTATTTTTCACAATTAACTATATCATCCAGGAATTGAAAACTGGATTCAATGTTTTTTAGAAACAGCTACAGGGCCGGTGAGATGGCTCAGCGGCATAAGCGCCTGCCTTGCAAGCGTGAGGGCCCGAGTTCGACTCCCGGATCCCACATACCAAAAAGGGACTGGTGATATCGCTCAGTGGCACGGGTGCCTGTTGGCGTGCGAGGTCCTGAGGTCGACCCCCCGGTACCCACAAAAAAAAAAAAAAAAAAAAGAAACAGCTACAAACCTGGAACCATAACTAACCAACATCTAGCTTTTTCTCCAACTTGAAGTAATATAGGCTTGTTAAGTAACAGAATCCAGAATTTTTTTTTTGGGGGGGTGCGTGCTTGCCAGGCCAGCGCTGTGCCATTGAGCTATATCCCCAGCCTCAGAAATATATTTTTTAATTTATAAATTTACTGTTTAATCCACAAGCTTCATATAGCTTTAGTTAAAACAAACAAACAAAACAAAAACAAACAAATTAAAAAAACAATGAAACCAAGACACTATTTCAAAGTCCGGGCCCTTCCAGCTTCCAAATACAAGAGCTCTGAACATTATATATCCCAACTTGAAGAATAAGACAAAAATGTGAATGGAGCCATGACATTTCAGAAAACAAAGATTTCATATAACTGAAGGATTGATCCTTCCTGGGCCGAGTTTGATTCTATTCTGTTCTGGGATTCTTTTTTCTTCTCCCTCCCTCTTCACCAGACCTCTCCATTCCCTCCTCTCTCCCTTTTAGTAAAGGCAGTTAGAAATATTATTTTTATTTTGTAGTAAACTGAGAATTTTAGGTAAATACAATGACTACAGGGGCAGAGACACCATAGAAAATACTACAAGAGCTATAAAGATCAAATATAGCATGCCTGGGGACAGTCAACAAGTTTAGCCAAACAAATTTTACCCAGAGAATTTAATAAATCAGGGTAAAATCAGAAATAAAACAAAGCAGAGACAGTTTCCTATTTTTTCTTGTTTGTAACAATTTCAGGGAGGGGGCTTTATCTACTGTCCAATAGCAGTAACAAAGGACAATGAAACACGTTTTCCTGAGTCATATTCTTGTTCATAAATTCAGTGGCTTAAGTAACCTTGATTGTTCCTAGGTTTCTGGGGTGAATTTCCTTGTTTCTATGAATCCCACACACAAAAGGTTTCTAACAAATCGTGTTTCTGTTTATGTAAGTCTGGACATGTTGACATTATTTGCATCCAAATACTTGACTATTATTCATAATGGCATGTAGATGTAGGAAATTTGGGTGAGTTTGTTATCTGGCATATTTGTGATTGCAGGGAGCACAATGTTAATAATTTGGATAGAAGGATATTCATAATGCGGAATATAAATCTAGGTGAACAATCATGTATGTTTTTCCAGCAAATAATTGCCCAAGAAAAATACCTAGTTGAGGATAAAGATACTAATTCTATAGAACTCTATAAAGAAAAAAGGAATGTTGGATGTGGTAGCTATTAAGGTTGAATTTGGGTAGCTTAAAAAAAGAAATAACTGTTTAGACAACTAATGGCACATAACACCAATTTTGTCTAAAGGGGCATTATTGTGGGTGTATAATACCCACATATATTCTTTAGAATATTTCTATTAATGAATTATTAATTTTAATTTTATGAGTTTTATTATACTATACAGTGAATACTTAACAGGAAAAAATTAAAAATAAAATATTGAATTTTTAATATTTATTGACTGTTTATAAAAAAAGCATCAAAATTTTCAACATCGACGATTTTTGGTGTACAAAGTCTAAAAACTAACAACAGGAACAAATTCCTACATGCAGTCCAATGAAAATATCAATAGAACTCTAAAAAATCTTTAATTATTATACCTAAGGCAGTGTTCACACATGACAATAGCATATTCCATACACATGTAACGCTTACACTGACAGAACATGTGTTTTGCTTTCCTGAACTTTTTGTTGGACATACTTGATATCTTGCTGGCCTGCTGTCTTGTCAGGAGGTTCTTATTATATTATACAATGTGTATGTAACAGGAAAGTACAATTTCAGTAAAATAAAGTATTAAATTCCTAATATGTATTGTATGTTTAGAAACAACATCAACATTTTCACACTAGCTGTGTACTTGCTTACAAAACCTAAAAGATAATATCAGAAATAAATCCCTATATGAACTATAATGAAAATACAAATAGAACTCTACAACAAAAATAATCTTTCTTCAACTGTCACACCCAAGGCAGTCTTCACATATGACAACTGCATGTTCCATGCACACTTCTTGCTTACACTGACAGCACATGTTCTTATCTTTCCTTTCCTATGTGGCAGGCCATTCTTGTCACCTCTTTTGTTTTCCTGTTTTGTCAAGAGCTTCCTACTATATTGTACAATGTACAGTTAACAGGAAAATAATATATCAATAAAATAAAATATCAAATATATAATGAGTGCTTAGAATAGACATCAACATTTTCACACCAGGTGTTTACTAGCTTACACAACCTAAAAGATAACATCAGAAATAAAAACCTATGTGAACTGCAATGTAAATATAAACAAAAGTCTATCTTAGAAATAATCTTTGCTTCAATTGTCACATCCAAGGTGGTCTCCACACATCAAAACTGAATGTTTCATACACCAGTGTTGCTTACACTGATAGCACATATATTTTATTTTCCTGTCCTTTCCTGTAAAATGCAGTTGACATCTTTTTGGTTTTCATGTTGTCATAGTAGGTCTTTGTGATGCTGCACCTGCCTGTTCACCTGTCAGTTCACCAGTGTACTCCACAATTACTTTGCATATTTCCCTGGGCAGAAACATTTTGTCTTTCCTCTGTTGTAAATTATCTCTTGTGTGTTACAGACTTAATCTTCTCAGAAAATTTGTCTGTGATATTTTGCACTTGTTGATTTTTTGTTTTTTGTTTTTGTAAACTATCAAACTACTTTTGGCATACATGTTTATTATTATTACTATTTTCTGGGGGAGGATACCAGGAATCAAACTCAGGACCTAATGCTTGCCAGGCAGGCGCTGTACCACTGAGCTAGATCCCTGGTGGCATACATGTTTAGGATGGAGTAAAACACAACCATTGGCCAAAGATTTGTGTTTTGATTGACATTATAGTTGCTGCATAACTCATCAACAACATCTATCCTCCTTTGTTTTTGTTGTAGAAAGTCACCAACTCAGGCTTCCATTTTGTCAAGGTTTCCCTATTAATATTTCCATCATGGTGCAATCATCAGTACCAGTTTGTTTTTCTTTGCCATATACAAGGCCAATGTTATATGTTTCTGAAATCCAAAGATATTACTCCACAATTCTCTGTTTTGAAATTGTAACACTTTATTTGGAATTTCTGTTTTGTTCCTATGTACAGTTCCTGTGCTTGTCAACATGTGCTCTGTTAGCAAATGTAACATCAGTTGGAAACTGATAAACCAATTGTCGAATGTCACATTCCAATTATTTTGGGAGATGGAGCAACAAGTTTGTTCATAATGTCATTTGTTTTTTTACTATACAAACAAGGACATGATGGTGGAGTTCCAGGATAAATTTCTAAATTGAAGGCATAATTAGTCTTCCTGCCTACAAGGGCATACATTTTTATGCCATATTTTGAAGGATTTTTGGGAATATACTGCCTGAAGCTACCACGACCATGAAGTGCTGTAAGATGTTCATCAATAGCCATGTATTCAGATGGTGTGTAAATTGCTTGACAATTACCTACAAATCTCTCAAACCATGAGTGATGGCAACTAAGTTTTCAGTTCTTTTGCTTTCTTAGTGGTTGGTTTTATCATCAAACTTCAGACAATTTTGAAGGAAACAAAATCTCCTCAGTGTCATCATTATTCTACAAACCTCATGCCCACACCAATCATTTTTCTATAAGTCTTTTACATTCCTGGGATTTCCAATGGAATGCCCTGCTAAATACAGCAGACCTATGAATGCTTTCAGTTCAGCTAGTGAAGTGTCATAATAAGTTCATTTTTGAGTGTGGCTATTGGTGCATTCAGAATGTTTCACTTGTATTTCAGCATTTGTGTACTTCACAACATCTTGTAGCATTTCATCTGTTACAAGCAATTTCCAACATTGAATGGCAATACTGGCATTCCATCCAATAGGTTTCACTCCTGACAAGATCCTCACTGCATTTGCAGACTTAGTTCTAACATTAGATCATTCAATTTGGTTGTGTGTCCAATTGTACCATTTCTACCAGTCAAATATGTACAGTTTTATTTGTCGTATGAATCAAGGAGGTCTGTATTCCCTGTGTCTGTATTGCTTGATTATATGGCCAATGTCAAAGTTTTTATGATCTTCATCATCCATGCATGAATGATCTGATGACTCACTTTTGACCTCCTCCAAAACATGCAAGTCTGGTTTTTCATGTGTCATTTTACTGAATTGGGCTATATCTACTAGAAAAATCAAAAGAAAACAATTTTAAAAACAAGTCACAAATGCGCAGTAATTTAACAGTGAGAATTTCATGGGCAAAACTCACCTGCTGCTGCTTTGGATCTCCTGTACACAACTTGCCATTCATATGCCAAGGGTGGGTGAATGCCCAGATGGGTTTTTGCTTTCCACAGGCAGAGCTACTGTGAGTCACACCCACATTTCATGTATGGTAAAATAAATGCGTACAGAAGAATGGTGTGGGTGTATTTTATCCCCTGTCATGCTCAGGTAAACACGCAAAAATCTGTTAGATAGAGCATTATGTGAGTAAAAATCCCAGTTTGACACCTTTGCACACGTGCACACACCTTGCCATTTGTTCATCATACAATGTGGGTAAACATAAAAATTGCTTCCTGTATCCCTCAGGCACAGCTACTGAGATGCATAGCCAGCTACTATTATGGTAAAGTACAAATTTACAGTACAAAGATATGGCATGAGTTATTGTAACCTGGTGTTATACTCCTTATGCTAATAATTTGAAGCATCAAATGAGTGCCTTACAGACATTCTACTTCCATACAGTGTTCATTCTCCATGTTGTGATACTGTAAGCAGATATTGCTGAAAATCTAAGATGAAGTTTTACATTCAAATTATGAATATATTATTATTTATTTTCTAGCCTTGTTTGAGTTTTTTTATAAACTTTATTCCATTAATTTTGTGTGTCTTAGATCTTAAGAATTGGAAATATAGGCCAGTGAGATAGCTCAGCGGCATAAGCGCCTGCCTAGCAAGCGTGACGTCCAGAGTTCAACTCCCGGTACCCACATAAAGGAAGAAAAGGGCCAGTGATATCGCTCAGTGGAACAAGCGCTTTCTGGCAAGCGCGAGGTCCTGAGGTCGATTCCTGGTACTCACATAAAAAAAAAAAAGAAGAATTGGAAATATGATAGAGATTTTTGTATATATCCAAATCTTATTTTTCAGTTCTTACTATTTAAGCTGTCTTTCCCCTTGTTGATGAGAGTGATATTTTCTTTATTAAATAAATTGTAATGTCTTTCAAAAAAAAAAAACAAAAGGAATTGGAAGAAAGTAAAAGGAGTGATCTGGAATGAACTGCGGACATAGTAGCGGAAATAGAGAAGCAATTATACAACTCATACAACTCAAAAATACATAAAAAATTGTAATATTTGGAATTTCTTTCTTTCTTTTATTTTTCTTTCTTTCTCTTTTTTTTTTTTTTTTTTTTTTTTTTTTTTGTGCTAGGGATCGAACCCAGGGTCTTGTGCATGCAAGGCAAGAGCACTACCACTGAGCCACACCCCTGGTCCACTGGAATTTCTATAAGTAAAATACATTGGGAAAATAAGGAGCGGTAAATTCTGATGATGCTTGGTTAGTAAGAGAGCAAAATTTTGAATCAGGCTGAAATTATTAATGTGGTATACTTACTAAAATTGCTAGATTTTTATTTTAACTTTAGCAGTGTTTCACTATTCAAAGTTTTGTACACATTTTCTAAAATTGGACTCATCAGTAAATGAAAGTGAGAGACCAATATGAAATATTTGGTATGTACAGGGTCCTCAAGACCAACCCCAGATTCAATGACATAGGAAGACTCACAGGACTCAACATGGGATTCTATGCATGACTATGAATTATTATAGCAGAATACAAGGCAATATCAGCAAAGGCAAAACATATATAAGAAAAAATGCAGAGGAAATCAAACACAAGTTCTGAGAGTCATCTCCTAGAAAGATCACATAGGACACATTTAAATACACAAGCAATGACTTGCGACAACACATTTGTGAAATGTTTCTATCAAAGATATTTATTAGAGACTCAGTTCACAGGGCTCTGATCATTCTGCCTATAGTGTAACAGAATTCCCAAATGTAAAGCAAGCATTCTTCATAAATCATATTATCTAAGCACATTAACAGTTTTTAATGACTGGTGGGAGCCCTCCTAAAAACCAAGTCCCTTAATCCCAGTCATGCCAATTTTATAAGTGGCCTTTCTAAGGATAACAATATCAGGCTCAGGTTTGCTACATTAACTCATTTCTGAAAAAAATTTTTTCTCGTAGTTGAGGAGAGAAGGGCGGCATCCTTGAAAACTTTGAAAATGGCTGTGTTCTATAGCCTTGCCTTGTCAGATGAGAGTCTGTGTTGAAAAAAAAATAGACATATCCCTGCTTTCAAATAAAAATGAGAGTACGATAGGGTGCCAGTGTCCCTGTAGAGATACTTAGTTTCTATCACTTAGAAACCAAATTGACAGTGTTTACCTCAATGAGGAAGTGGTAAACAAAATAATCAAAACAGGATCTTTGTTCAAGGCAAATTGTCATGATATATCCCTCCGAATACATCAAACAAACAGACAACAAGATGTATTTTGGAATGTATGACCCAAACAGATAAATAAGCCAATAAGAAATTCATTTTTTTCATTTTTTTTTTTTTGTGGGTACCGGGGGGTCGACCTCAGGACCTCGCGCGCCAACAGGCGCCCATGCCACTGAGCGATATCACCGGCCCCTTTTTTGTATGTGGGTTCCGGGAGTCGAACTCGGGCCCTTGCGCTTGCAAGGCAGGCGCTTAAACCGCTGAGCCATCTCACCGGCCAAGAAATTCCATTGAATCTGACTAGTCTAACCATCAAAATAGATATGTCTTCTCAGTTATCAGTTCAAAAACCAGATCTCTCTGAATAAAGGTAAACTGGATATATCTGAGAAAAAATATTGCGATAAACTCACACACACTTTTAATAATTCTTCCTCTTTTCTGCCCTGATGGGACCTGTGCCCACTCACACAAGTAACTGTATGGAGTAAAGCAAAGCAAGGAGAATATCTGAGGCAATATTGGACACGTGCTGTGATGGACCTCAATCTTAACAGCCTTAGTTACCATCACATTCATGTTTGTTTTAAATCTCATTGTAAATTGTTTATTCCCATAAGTCTTATAATGTTGTTCTGTTTTTTTTTTTTTTTGTTTGTTTGTTTTTATTGAACTCTGACTGATACAGTTGTTTTTAGACAACCAGGTTAATTTTGGTAGAAAATTTTCACTGATGACCACCAGGAAGCACGGAAGAGGCAGTGACAAAGCAATAACATTTCTGTAGTGAGTAGTAGGGATTCATCTTCTTAGCTGAGAATACACACCTGCATTCTCTCTTCGGAGCAAACTCAAGGTTACAACAAAAACCAAATGGAAGCAAATAGAACACTTCTCTGGGCCAATATTGAATCAAAAACAAAACTATATCGCTCTGGGATTAACACATAAGAAAACTGGAGAAATTCATAAGTACATTCCCACTTAACTCTTTAGTCTGGTTGAATAGAAGATAGATGTGTCCAAAGAATTACAGAACTTTTATTATGAATGTAATTAGGTGGTTTTCCAATTGCAACCACTATCCCAAATGTGTTTTTCTTTCTAAAGCAAATCAATATAACCCCTGGCATCCAGTATGCTATTATTGATGCAGAGATAACTTTTCCCTTCTTTAAACCAATAAACAGCAAACATAAAAAGCATTCTGCTTTCACCTGGCAGGGACAGCAGCTCAGCAAGACACATCCAATTTAAGCCACTATCTGCTTTCTAAAAATTTTGAAAAACAGGAAGTAAAAAAAAAATAGAAGATACTTCTATTAAAAATCTTGCTGAGAAACATTCTTATTCAAGAATATGTGACAAATTCCATAAAAATAGAAAGATTTTCCCTCTCTCTAAACTTTAAGTGTAATGATTTGTAACATGTTGTAATATCCTCTTCAATGGAATGAAGGGAAGGAAAGATAAATATATCAAAGTATCAATTTCATGAAGAATAAGTTTTTAGGGCCGGTGAGATGGCTCAGCGGCATAAGCGCCTGCCTTGCAAGCGCGAGGGCCCGAGTTCGACTCCCGGATCCCACATACGAAAAAGGGGCCGGTGATATCGCTCAGAGGCACGGGCGCCTGCTGGTGCGCGAGGTCCTGAGGTCGACCCCCCGGTACCCACAAAAAAAAAAAAAAAAAAAAAAAAAAAAAAAAAAAAAGAATAAGTTTTTAAACACATACTGGTGAGTTTAATACAAAGGGAGATACAATTCCAATTGCATTTGAACTTTCTGCTCCAATACATTTGGTGGTGTTGAAAGACTTCTACATTTAAAAACCTTTAGTTAAAGAATGGCTACTATTAAGAAATCAACTAATAACAAATGCTGGAGGGGCTGTGGGGAAAAAGGAACCCTTCTCCACTGTTGGTGGGAGTGTCGACTGGTACAGCCACTGTGGAAGTCAGTGTGGAGATTCCTCAAAAAGCTAGGGTTGGAGGTCCCATTTGACCCAGCTATTCCCCTTCTGGGCATCTTCCCAGAAGAATTAAAAACATCGTACCACAGCGATATATGTGCACCCATGTTTATAGCAGCACAATTTGTAATAGCCAGATCTTGGAAACAACCCAAATGCCCATCAACTGAGGAATGGATAAGAAAGATGTGGTATTTTTATACAATGGAGTACTATTCAGCCATTAAGAAGGATAAACTGGAGACTTTTATAGGTAAATGGATGCAACTCGAGAAAATACTCATAAGTGAAATAAACCAGAAGCACATGTGTAAGCATCGTATTGTCTCTCTAGTATGAGAAACTGAAAGAGTAAATAAGATCCAAAATGTACAATAGACATGGTGAATCAAAAAGAAACTGGTCAAAAGGAAAGAGAGACTGGAATAAGGAAAAGAAAGAAGGGAAAGGGAAAAAAAATTGTATATATATATATAAGATGGTTAAGATAGATACACTACGATTTTTACTTAGTTCATTGAAGAGTAAGGTTTGTGCCAATAATGTTTGGATAATTAAATGCTAATGTCTGGTGTCCTGAATAACTAACTTAAAGATAGTAATACGCAATGTATTAACCATTCTTACCCTCCTATTATGTTGTTTTGAAAATTTGTTCTTCTTTTGATTTGTTTTGTTTTTTCTTCTCTTTAAAATAAAATTAAAAAAAAAAAACCTTTAGTTAACCTTCGGATTTCATTTGGAGCATTTGACAGTCAGCCTTATGACTAGCTGATCTGAGGATGCTCAGAATTCTTGGAATAGAAAAGGGTGCTATATTTAAACTATGGAAAATCAAATGGGGGATTCACTTAAAGGTCCTGGTTACTTTCTTTCTTTTAAGTCATTCTTTCTTTATTAAATAGTGATTTTTTTCTCCAAAAAGGCTATTCTCTTGTCTCTAGGGCCTTATAAAGTTTGAACTAGGGGTAACAGGTGAACGTGCTTTGTATCCAAGTTATCCACCCACTGGGTTATGTCTAGACACAACCTTAAAGGGAGTTTGCCCAGTGGCACTGTACCTTCAAGTGAACAAACTTTGGATGAGAGCATACTCAAGGATGCTCTGAATCAAGTATTAGTCATAGATAAGATTCTCACAACCTCAATATTTTGACTTCACTCTGCCTTTAATTCACCCTTAAGGATTCACGTAAAATGCTTTATCAATAATAGAATAAGGTTAAAAAAAAGAACCTCACTTATGTATATTTCAGTTTTATTTTCTGATTTTGATAGGACAAAATTCATTTCTGCATCATCACAACTTCATTCAGAAGCACCCTGAATACCTCCAGGGAAGCCCTGTAACTGTGCAAAACATTTTAGGTGAGAAATATCATTGCCTCTCTTCCCGAAAGATGAGCCAGCTTGGGGCAAGGATTTTTATAGGTCCATGGGAAACATTTTGGGCATTACAACAGCAGTACACCTAGACATTTCTTTGTTCTGGTGATTACAAATTTGAGAAGAACAAGATTGGAAGTGATCGATGAAAGTGTTTTAGGAAGACATATTGATAAACCTCACAAAAAATTGCAAAATGAGTTTTTCATGTACACATTCAGTAAATAGTCCATTCTAGACGAGGTTCTTTAAAGCAGAGGGAAAAGCATCCGTGCTTTTATGAACGTGTATAATCGCTGAATGAGTTAGAAACAGAAGTTGTTATATGTAACCAGAAAAATAAAAAAGCAGCTATTTAAAAAATCGTAGTGGTGTGATTTTCTCTAACAGAAAACACCTGAAGATACCTAGTTTTTAGATGTTGGTTATAGTAATTTCATGTTCACCAGTGAACTTGTTTACTTCTGTTTTCTACCTCACTACCTTATTAACATTCCTTGCAAATTTTCAAAGTCAACTCATGTTCTAGAATTGTGACTGTAGCTCCAACCGCCATCTCTGCATGCCAAGAAGAAAACGGGGAAAGGTTGTGGTACAGAATGGCCCTCTAAATGCAGTAAGCTCATTTTGCACAAATGTCTTGTAAGTCCTTCAATTAATTATATTTAACAGAACTTAGCTATATGATCAAATCTGGACAAAGCATAAAGAAATATCATCTTTTAACAAGGCATATTGCTGCTGTTAATAAAATTTGGGTTCTATTAATGAAGAAGCAAATAGAAAATGTCTATTCAGTGTAAATCAGTAGTCCTATGACCAGCTCCTTTACTTGGCATCTCTGTGCTTGACCACTGTCTTGATTTAAAAAAAAGAAGCTATTTTGGTAGAAATCTAGACTCGAATCAACAGTATATATTTTCCTACTTAGAAATTAGCCTGGCCTCCATCCAAGCTGAGTGTCTTACAGCACTTTGCAAGAATAGGATTGTTTTATTGAGAAGATACATGCTCTATTCAGCATTTAACATATAGTTTATTATTTCCTTAGCTAGAGTACTGCAGTCTGGGAACCAAGATGTATAAGTGGGGCTTAGCACTTGATTCTATTCCACAAAATCACTATACATAAGAAGTTTTCAGCCCACAAATTTAGAGCCTATTGATTTAGAACAGAAAGAGTGATGATTCTATAAGAGGGTACAAAATGATTCTTTTTTTTTATGTGGGTACCGGGAGTCGAACTCAGGACCTCATGCTTGCCAGCAGGCGTTTATGCCGTTGAGCTATCTCACCAGCCCTACAAAATGACTTTTAATGAATTGGGGATGTTACTTCTACATATTAAGTTCTTCATGTGGCCAAGATATGCAATAGAACTGGAAAGGAGTATGGGTAGAAGTAAATGGACCATTCTAACCTTTCCACTCACTGTTACAACCTCATCCCAGGGTAAGTATAAAGTTAACTACTACATTTATTTTAAAGTACAGGGAAAAAAAGCTTTGAGGTCACAGAGGAATTAATAATAGTTTCAACTATAAGGTAGCTAGAAGCATGACCTCCAAAGATAAACACATACTAATTCCAGAAGTTGTGATTATGCTACCTTACACAACATAAAGAACACCAGAGGTTTGATTAAGGCGAGAATCTTGAGGGGGGCATTTTCTCTGGATTGTACTCATGGCTACAGTGTAATCAAAAAGGCTTTGATAAATTAGAGGCGGGAAGTCAGAGATAGAGATTTGAAAGACATTATATAGTTGCCTTTAAAGCTGAAGAAAGAGGTCACAAGTCTAGGAACTCAGGAGACCTGCAGAAGAAGGAAAATAAATATGTACTCCCTAGAGCTTCCAGAAGAAATATAGGACTGCCAACACTTACATTTTATCCTCCTAAGACACATGTCAGAATTAAGAACACCAGGACAACAAAATAATCCATTTGTGTTCCTTTAAGCCTCTAAATTTGTAGTAATTTGTTGTAACAGTAGGAAAATAATACATACAACTAGATCAAAAATTAACGCTAGTGTTAGTTGAAAAAAAAGGAAACATGAAGTGTTAAAAAAAAAAGAATCTTAAAATATCAATTACAACCATGTGACCAACTATAGAAATGAAGACTACACCTTTTAACTAGCATTTAACCAACTTAATATTCAGTTTTGCATTCTTTTGCCTATATTATTAGTAGGGAAGTTTTGAGATGGTGAAACTTTTTGTCCATATGGACATGGATATGTCCTTACGGATATCCATTTGGATATGGATAACTCACAGAATAGTGAGTTAACTAAAGGATGAATTTGTTTTACCTGGACATATTTTCTTGGATGTGGTTGGTGAACAAATGATGAGATGTTAGTAAATTATTTTGAACATAGATGTGTCTATTTTGTGTCATTTAGGAATGGTTGCATTAGGCTGAATGAGAACAAACTATTAACTCAGTAGAGTCAAATCCTTATACTCATGCCTTAGTGAATAGGACGAGGACTTTCAAGCTAAATCCCATCATTCTCCCATCTAGAACTGTGGATTCGAAGTGAGTTACAGAAAGGAACAGGAAGATTTTAGGTTTTATTCATGGTGGAGAAGGCACTTCCCACCATAGTACCCAGTCTCCTATGGCACGGTACCTTCACCAGGACGTTTATGTTTGTTATAGTGACTGGCAATACACCTTTCCTTGGATTCTGTGCTTATGCTCATTTTATTTTCTTCCAATATTTCATAGATATTGTGAATTATCTAGGAACTTATCAATAAAATGTCTTCTTAAATTGTACAGACTTAGCTTTATATGGACAAAAACAAGTTTAATTTAAAGGAACAATAATGCTCCTTAAAATGATAATAAGGTACTATTTTGCCTTGGGTCAGGGATAGTTCAAAAGTTTTACCATGGCTTGCATGAAATATATCATAATATACCTCCTATGCTTTTGTTTTATCTTTATGTGTTTTAGATCAATGGCATGGGTGGATCATATTTCTAGATTTCTAAAAATATCTAGAAATGAATCTCCTCAAATAAATGGCTAAGTTTATACAGATGACTGCATTGTTCACCTAAAAATAGCCATTTTTATTTTTTCTTGTTCTTTGAACATTTACACATCAGATATACATCTCTTATTAACACTGTTCAGCTCTAGAGTTGGTGAAAACTGTCAGTTCCTACAAAAGATTTAGGGTCTGCAAATTGAGCAAAAAAAACCATCCAGGAAAGCTTATGGACAGCTTTTTTGGGGGGTGTAGTTTAATACTTATTTTCAGACTCCAAGGATAGGAAGTAGGTTTGGGAGGCTGAGGCAGAAGAATTATAAATTTGAACCTATTCTGGGCTACTTTATGACAGCCTGTCTCAAAAAATGAAAGAAAGAAAGAAAGGGGAAAAGAGAAAACTAAAAGGCTAAGCACATGACTCAAGATGAAGAATCTGTTTTTAATTATCAGTACTGAATAAAATAGGAAGTAGAAAAATATGTAGTGTATGTTTTCTTCCTGAGGTCACTATGGTCAAAAACACTGTATCGCTCCCTATAACGCACTGTAAGTAGTTCTTAAACTTTTGGTCTCAGCATGCTATTATACTTCTTAAATATTGAAGACTAAGAGATTTTGTTTATTTGACTAACATCCATTAAAATTTACCACTTTAGAAGTTAAAATTGAGGAATATTGAAAATATTAAAGGTTAAAATGAACATAGGCCCATTAGACGCTTATGTGGTAGTGGCATGCTGCACCATGTTAACTCTGGATCTCTGTGCCGTACACATATGGTGGAAGTAGTTTTGCTATAAAAATAGTTTTAACTTCATAACCTCTCTGGTGTTGAGGACTTCTAGGAATGCACATATCATTCTTTGAGAAATTTTACTGCAGATATTATAAATACAGCAAGTCCTCAGTGTCCAAGACTTTAAAATCCTCCAACATAGTTATGTTTAAGCATTGACACGGCCTGAGAGTAATTACTAAGGTCCAGTTTTGTGATAAGTGCAACAAACCATTAGCAAAATTTTAAATGTGAAAAAAAAAGAGTGCCTTATGCCAGGACAACCAAATGGAAATAATTGGCTGTGACAACTGTAAGTATTCCCTACAAGTTGTATCCATTTTCTATTTTATTTTATTTTCTATTTTATGAATTCCATTTTAATATATATTTTAATGCCTAGAATGACAGTTGTTTTAGAAAAAAACTATGCTTTATTGCTTTGTGAAATGCTAACAGAATGTTACTACTTGTAACTACTATTTAGAAAACACAGTGACTAAAAGGCCCTATGGTAGACTTGCATGTCATAAATAGTCCAAAATATTTGCATCTATTTCTGTCACATACTGCCCCTCCAAAAACACCTTCATAGCTACATATTTTTGTCATACTGCTTTCAAGCTGGGAACCATAATCTGTTTCTTTTACTGAAATGTATTCAGTTCTTAAAAATAACATAATACACATTTGATATGTTTGTTTATAATGAATTTATGCATTAATGGGGAACATAGCTAGAATGCAACTGAGAGCACAGACAAGAGAACAATTAATTCTTCCTGGGGAATTTTTTCTGAGAATAGGTGCTATTTGAATTGGTCCTTTAAAGAATGGAATGGTGTCTATTAAGGAAAAATAAAAACTTTTCCCAGTAGAGGAAACAGAGCAAGCTGAATTATGAAATAAAGAGCATATTGCTAATACTGCGATTGAATGGAGTCTAGTTGAGCAAGAACAGAGAATACACAAAAGGAAGAATGAATGATACATTCACAAAAGTAATAATGAAATGTATTGTGATGTACCTTTAAATGTTTTGACAGAGTGATCTTTCTTCCCTAAGTGATGAATAATTAATCATTGTGTGAAAACTTATATGAACTTTGAGATTCCAATAGAGAACCCATTACGGTGTTTAGCTTTCTCACTTAAAGAGTAAAAAGGTTGTTCTGCCTATGATCATTCAGCTTTAATAATAGATGATCAGGGGCCGGTGAGATAGCTCAGCGGCATAAGCACCTGCCTGGCAAGCGCGAGGTCCTGAGTTTAACTCCCGGTACCCACATTAAAAAAATAAAATAAAATAAAAAATAAGAGATGATCAACATTGGAATCAAAATCATCTAATGAAAAATGATAACTTCTGTAGAACTTATCTTTTTATATCTACTAAATTGTTTAATGCAGTATTCTTTAGATTTCTTAATATATGATTCAATTTGGCTAATTTACTTGTTATTAACAGTACTTCCACCAGTAACTCAATTTCATCTTTTCTTGATCTATGAAATGTTTTCAGGCCTGTGAAATCATAATTTCTGTTCTTATGAACACATAATTAGTGTGCTTATGCACTACTATTAAGAATATTAGGCACGTATACTTTAAGTCATTTTTGTAAAGAGGTCATAAATAAAGGCATAATATTAAATGCGAATTTTATTTCACTACATATTTTATGTATTTCTTGAATGTTTATAAAGAAATGGATTTTAAGACCCCATTTAACAAATCCAAATGTATTGATAGATTACATACGCTTTAATATGTGAAAAGCTCTGTATAAATTAAAATGTTAAGCTTTTCCTGGCTAAACATTTTATATCACTATTGGTAGCTGCATGGTTCAGTACATTGTAATGTTTGTGCTCTCAGAATCCATGTAAGTTCCAAAAAAAATTTTTAAATCCCCACTTCTAATCAAGATTGAGGTCAGCTGCAAAAATCAGTAACAGTACTACTTTGCTATGTTTTCTTTTTTTTTTTTTTTTGTGGGTACCGGGGGTCGACCTCAGGACCTCGCGCGCCAGCAGGCGCCCGTGCCGCGGAGTGATATCACCGGCCCTTTTTTCGTATGTGGGTTCCGGGAGTCGAACTCGGGCCCTCGTGCTTGCCAGGCACGCGCTTAGGCCACTGAGCCATCTCACCGGCCCTGCTATGTTTTCTCAAGTTCATATTAATTCTGACCCCAAGTCAACTTGAGGCTACAAATCAAAGACTAGTATGAAACACTACTTTGGGGTTGTGAATGGAAATCTGGGAGGATAGCCTGCAACTAATGGTTTTCTAAACTCTGGTCTCTCTACGTCCTTGTGTTATGCTGCACATCTGGTTTCTTGCTCTTTTATGCATTATTTGGCCACAGTTCTCTTTAGTACTATTTTTATCAATATTATACTTGAAAAAAGTTTTGGTTTTCTTTGTTTATAATTTGGTTTTGATTTTCAACATTTTATAAAAACAATTTCATTGTACAAGAGAGTTGGAATATTAATGCAGAGTCTTTGTATCCCATTTACCAATTTCTGAAGTTAACATTGCTCATAGCCATACTATTATCTAAATGGATAATTTTCACAATATTAATAGAACTAAAATATTTTTAACTGAACTACGTTGTTAAATACTAATAACTAAATTATAATTTATATAATATTTAAACTGATTAGCTTAGGTATTTTGTCACAGTATTGGAAAGCTGAATAACACAGTATATTAAATAGTGTTTTAAATTATAATATTTTCTATCTATCATTCCTTTATTGGTTCATACTCTGTCTTATGACATGGGAGGAATAACTATAAGTAGAAATATATGCATATATTTTTTATAGAAAATGTTAAACCTTTCTAAGGAAAGAGCAGCTTCATGAAATCATGTCGAGATTAAAAAAAAAATAAGGATAAATTAGGAGTTTGATAAATACTTAACAAGGTATGTCTACTCCAAAATTTTTTTATTAAAGGAAAATATCAGAAATTGATGTAAGACCAAGGCTGATGATTTTATTAAATATATTTGAAAGTCTAACCCTACCTAGAGAGACAGGGGATTAGGAAACTAGGAAATAGACTAAAGAATAAAGTTAAAAATTATGGAGCTGGTAGTAACTCTCAACAATAGGTTCAAAATTCTGCAATAATTTGGCTTAAATTTGGTTGACATTTAAAGTGAGATACTAAAAGTGCTAGTATGATGGAGGGAGAGGGGAAGGACAGAATGGGAAGGAAAATACAAAGGATCAAATTTTGTTATGTATGTGTGCCAGCTCCTCACAATGAATGTATTCATTTTGTATTGCAAAAATATTCTAAGAAAGTAAAATAAAATTTAAAAAACACATAACAATAAAATTTTTTGGACCAACTTAAAAATATCCTTCATCTTCAAACAAAAAATATCATTTTCAGAATTTTCCCATATAACTTTATATATTATTGTGTTCTATAAGAACTGATAGAAAGGGCCGGTGAGATGGCTCAGCGGTTTAAGCGCCTGCCTTGGAAGCGCGACGGCCCCAGTTCGACTCCGGAAACCCACATACAAAAAAGGGGCCGGTGATATCGCTCAGTGGCACGGGCGCCTGCAGGCGCGCGAGGTCCTGAGGTCGACCCCCCCGGTACCCACAAAAAAAAAAAAAAAAAAAAGAACTGATAGAAAGATGGTATGTGTTTTGATAAACAAGAATTTATTACGGTAAAGACACATTGCCACTAATTCCTCTCATATACATCCTCTTCCTTCAAACACATTTATCCTGATGTTTCTACTTTCTGAAGCAGATCTGGAAGTCCTTACTTGTGAGTGCTTTTACAAGATACGGTCAAAAATATAGTGAATGCTGCTGCCAAGTGTCATGTAACAAAAATGCAGAATCGCAAAAAATATTACAATATCTCTTCATCTAACTTCTTCACTGTTTCTGGCACTGTGTGACTTCTAGCTCTCTCCCCAAATCAAAGTGGCAGTGAAAGGTAAATATTTTGAATTAATTTGGGACATTGAGTTAGCCAGGGCAGTGCAACTAAAGAACTCATGATGTATGCAGGAATTCTAGAATTGCTTCAGAAAGCGGCAAGAAATTTTTCACTGGTTTTTTTCTGAGCATTTCTTATAGTTATTTCTAAAAATATTTATGGACTACTTATTACATTTTTTTAAATTACTTCTTCCCATAGTATGGGAAGTGTATAAATGTATTATGATTCCATTTTTATTCAGTCACCCTATTAAATTATTTCAAATTATATTCATTTCTAGATTGTCTCAAATTTTCTTTTCAATTCTTATGAACATTAGTACCTCTTTTTATTTATTAAAAATAATTGTCATACTTTTTCTCTGTGGGTCATCTAGTGAATTAAATTAGTAAGTATCCTAATATTTTATTGGTTTATACATTTTATCAGTCTTTTATTATTTTGCTATTTCAGACTCATAAAACAACTTTCAGATAAAATGGTAAGAAGAGCATTTCTTTTTCTCATAAAAATACAATATTTTAAAACTGATGTAATACGTGCTGTAAATTTAGGATAAAGTGAATTAATATTAAGGTTATTGCTCTCTTTGGTTGCCTGCAATATCTCATTTTCATCCCACGAATTGTTGGTGGATTCCATGAAAAGCTTTTTATATCTATTGATAACTATCATATTTGTTCTCTTTAATTAATCTAGTGAATTAAATTAATGTGTTCTAATATTTTGTCATTTTGCACTTCAAGATATTATCTACATATGAGAGTATTGTTTCTATGCATTGTAGAAATACATCTGCTAATATTTAGTTTGCCATTACTGAATATATATTCAATACTGCTATCTGTGACCTATTTCTTTTTGTAATTTTGCATTCACTTATAAACATCAAAGATTTATAAGCTTTGTAGAAAACGTTATAGTGTTTCTTTTTTTCTGTATAGTACAGGTTTAATGTACATAATGAATGTTTAATTAAAAATTTTCTGTGATAAATTACTTTTAAATTCTGTAAGTGGGCGTGTGTGTACACTTCAGATAATTTCTAGTACATAGATAGCATCCCTAAATCTTGAACTGTGTTTTCTTAGTTCATTAAAATGATCATGAGTATAAGAAAAAAAATATATATGTATAAATTAGTAATATTAAAATGGCACTCATTTCTCCAAATACATTTTCTTTATTTCCTTTCATATTCTTGAGTTGAAGAATTATTTATGGTATTTTTTGTATATAATATAAAATATGTTAAAACTAACTCTACTTCTTTAATTGTATCACTTATGTTTGATTTATTTTCATTATCAACTCTTGAGTATTTTGTATGTTGCTTTATGATTGTTGTACTCTGGAATTACTTAATATTTTAAGTATCAACTATATGGGGTTATAATTTATTTTTTTGCTAAGTTTATGTTATCTTATTTGAGTCTCATACTGGATTTATATTACAGTACTTTGGATTTTTTGATGTTACATTTTTGAATTTGTCCTTACTATAATTTTTTTGAAACTGAATATAACTGAAGGTATTTATAATCTCTGAGAATTTTTTAATTAAACTGCATTCTGTTAATATTTACTGTGATTTCAGATATATTTTTGATTTATTTTTATCATTTTAGTTTTCCCTCCTGTTTTTTTTATTGTTTAGGGTACAATTCAAGCCATTATAAGACACACCATCAATAACAATACCTTAACCAAATAGTGTATTTCTACGTCTTTCAAAAATTCAGTTATAAGCAGCTTAGTGTTGGAATGATAGTTCCATATTAGACATTCTTTTTCTTCATTTCCATCATTCCTAAGGTATACCCTCTGTTTGAGAGTCCACACTCAGCTCTACAATGTTTGCACCCCATATAGAAAAAAAGTACAAGGGGGATTCATGTCACGTGAGTTAAATATTGTACATATATTTTTACCAAACTCATGCCCTTGACTAGGTCCTAGGCACCTAGTCAAACTAGCTACAAAGTGTTTGAAAAACATAGATATTAATTCTGAGTAGTCGTTTATCTAGCTATGATTTTAGGAATTTACGTGATGCAAGGAGTGATAAAAATGAATCTCTAGTATATATTTAAATATTTTTTACATTTAAAAATATTTCATCTATTTTGATTATGTTCCTGATCTCATTTTGTTCACCTTTTTATTTAACACTCAAATGATGGACAGTAACAAATCATATACATACATATATGTATATTTGGTAAGTATTACCAATATTTTAACCCTATATTTTACTTATCAAGTCCAGTGTAATATGTGTTTCTACTCAGCATTGACCTAGCTCATTATAATTGTTGTTTTACAAGTTTAATACAGCTTTTATGCTCTTACCATATTTAAAACTTTATTTTTGATTATTTTTCATATTTTTCTTTGACAATTTGCCTTCTTCCTAAAATATACCTTATGTTTAGTAAGTCTATGAAAGTGAAATATATCATGTTTTATTTAAAATTTTCTTTAATTTTCATTGATTTGTAAATTATATTTTCTTCAAAAATCCCCAATTATATTTTGTGACTTTTTAACAAATTATGTGATTGTCTCGTGCTTGATTAACCTTGTAAAGTGTTTAGTTAATGTCTTCCTTTAAATTTTCTTCTTTACTAAAAAGAAAGATCAGTATGTTTTGGTTCACCATACTTTCATTAGGATATGTCAAGTTGGTGTATTTCTATTTTTTCTGTTTGAGACTTGTTGAAGAGTTTTGGTCTTTTATCACATCTAGAAAATGTTTCCCTATTATCATCACTTTAAATGTTTCTTCACCATTTCTTATGTAAGAAAATTCTATTTAGAGTACAGCCTACTTCCCAGGGCAACTGCACTTCCATTGACTTGCTCTGTCAAGAGGAGAGACTGGGAAATAAACCAAGGGCTTTTTTTATTGGCCAAGTCAGAGGTGACATAGCCTTATTTCAATTGGCAGAACTAGACAATTATTCTACCTAATTAAAAGTCCCCTGGGAAGTGTGTGTTCTTTTATTCAAGAATGTTCTTTTATTTAAGAACAGATAAACACAATGATGAATTCTTCCTTCGTGTGTTTTATTTTTGGAGTCTGAAGTTCAATATTACTTGGTCTTTAGTTGCAGGGCTTTATATGGTCAGTATGGTGGGAAAGTTTTCTGTATGTTTCTCAATTTCTTCTATGCTATGGGAGAAGAATACATTGGAAATGCGAACCAATTCAAATCGTAGAACCAGTGCAATTTTTCCCTCTATGAGACAATAGAATAAGACAAATGTTCAAATTTTTTGCTATTTTTTTTTAATTTATACTTTTCTCTTATTAGGCCTTAACATGCTCTATATAATATTTTTAGATTAAACTCACTGTGTTGTAGAGACTGACACCTTTGTCTTTCTCTATAATATTGTTTAGTTTACAAAGAAAAACAACTGTGTTGTTCTCTAATTTTCAGTTTCATCTGTTTATCTAAGCCTGGATATTCTCTATTATTTTTTGAACCCCAACTTTGCCACAAAAATAATTTTTATTTTATACATTATCTCTAATTGCTTGGATACAGAAGATCTAGTTTATCTTGCTATCATATCTTGCTATAATTTTAAGTCGAACAAATTTTTGTTTGTTATTGTTTTTATTCTTTCCTTATAGGTTGATATTCTCATTTTTCTAATGGATTGTCATAATGTGGATTCAGTTCTTCTTCTCTCACCTTTTTAAAATTTGTTTTCATGATGTGGAAGTTATACAGGACATTTCTATTTTTAGGAGTTACTGTAAGGTATAAACCAAATGACAATTAAAAAGTGATCTTATTTGTAAAGCAAACATATATTTAAATATATGAATTAGAAATCTATGGTATATATTTATGTCTATATACATATTTGCTTGGCCATATAATATTTATTTTATATTTTAAATTATAATCAGCTCTAATTTCATATAACATATAAATGTTCAATATTATAAGTTTTATATATGTTTTGCATATATAAAATGATAATCATCAGCTCTAATCTTTTCCAGTAGAGTACAAAAGTCTTACGTACTTTTACTTTTAAAACTCTTCCTATATTCCATTCTCTTAATACACTACTTTTAACCACAAAATTTTTTAAATCTTTATTTCCTCCAACTTCAATCCCTATAGTTGTCTTTATTTTGCCCTTATTCTTAACGAATGATTTAGATGAATGGAAAGTTCTAAGCCCCTACATTTGTTTTGCTTTCTTTTGGTTTTGATTCTTTTCTCTCTTAAGTCCTTTGGATAATTAAGTTTAATATTTTTTTGCCTTAATTGTTTCTGATGAGAACTTTATTAGCCAGCTCCTTATCATTACTTTATTTATTGTATCTATTATTCTCTTTAGAGTAGTTTTTACATTTTTATAGCTTATTTGAGTACTACAAGGATGTATATAACTGAATTTGTTTTTCTTCATTCTGTTTAAAAATTTGTATGTTGCTTCAATTTGAATGTACATTTATTTTCTTATTTCTGGAAATGTCTCAGCCTATATTTTGCCTAATTATGAGAAATTTATGTTATTCTGTACATTGACTTTATATCTATTTCTCATTGTCTTTTTTGTTGAGAGAGAAATGGATTGATTCTGCATTATAACTTAGTAGATTTACTTAATTATTATGAAACTCAGTTTTATTTCTGCCAAACAAAGATAATAATGGTACATGAGTAATTTTTTGAGAACTAAATGGCATAAACTAGTGCATTAATTTTATATTATTTCTGCAACAAAATTATCAAAAAGTTAGTGGCTTGAAACAACTCAAATATATTCTGAAAGTTCTGCTGATCAGAAATCCATCAAGCCACAACAAGAAGGAATTAGGCAAGATAGGCAGTAAACTCAAGTGTTGGCAGGCCCCATTCTGGAGGGTGTAGGTGAAAATGTTTTCTTGCCTGTTATAACTTGTATACGAGGCCTGCATTCCTTGGTTTGTATCTCTGTTTCTCCAACATCAAAACCACCAATAAAGGACTTAATAGATATCTACAGTGTTCCACTCAACAACAGCAAAATACAGAATACATGTGCTACTTCTCAGTGGCAAATGGGAACTTTCTCCAAAATAGACTACATTTTAGCCAATAAAGCATGCTGTAATGGTTGATACATGTGTCAACTTGAGAAGTCTAGAAGCTTAATTAAGTAACTCAGCAGTTCTACATCCTAGGGTGTAGAGGGTGTCCTTTTGAGAAATTTAACTAAGCAACTCAGCAGGGGGCCAGGGTCCTCACTTTGTAAATATCCTCATCCTATGCAAGAGGAAGGCACAGAGATGGTGTGAGTGCTACACACACCCAGGGCAGCTAGCCTGCTTACAATGTAAAGGAGAAAAAGAGGTTTGCTCTTCTCTTTTTGGATCTTGCTGCTTTTACTGTCTTTTTCCACCGTGAACTGTTGCCCCTCTGCCACTCCACCCTGCCTTGGAGCCAACTGATTATGGACTAAAACCTCCACAAACTGTGAGCTAAATAAAACACTCCCTCTTTAACTTTGGGTGTAGGGTATTTTGTCCTAGCAATGAGAGAAAAGTAACCAATACACATGCTTAAGTAAATGCAAAACAATAAAAAATTATTCCATGCTTATTTTCAGATCATAGCACAATGTAACTAGGTATCAATGGCAAAAGAACTCACAGAAATTATACAAACACTAGGAAATTAAGCAATACAATTTTGAATAATCAGTGGATCATAGAGGTAAGGAAGGAAGGAATTAGCCAGTTCTTTCAATTAAACAATAATGCCAGTACTATATTCTATAACCAATGGGACATAATGAAAGCACTTCTAAGAGGGAAGTTTATAGCTGTGAATGACTAAGTCAGAAAAACCTAGCAAGCCCAAATAAATAGGTTAGTGGTGCATCATACGATCCTAGAAAATCATGAACAATCCAAATCCAATGTCAGTATAAGGAAGGGAATTGTAAATATCAGAATTGAAATTAATGAATTTCAGACTAAAAAATACAAGAATCAATGAATCAAACACTTGGTTATTTGAAATATTAAACAAAATAGACAAGCCTTTAGAATATCTTACAAAAAAAAAAGGAAGGGAAAGACCCAAATAACGCAATTAGAAGTGCAAAAAGGTGAAATCACAAACACTTCTGACTTCCAAAAGATTATTAGCAACTATATGTTCAAAAACCTGTACTCCAATAAATTGGATAATTAACAATAATGGACAGATTCCCATGTACATACAACTTACCAAAACTAAACAAAGAATATGCAATATCCCTGAAAAATCCAATAACAGGAAATGAAATTGAATCAGTAATAAAAAAATAAACCAATTAAGAAATCCCAGGACACAGCAGATTTGCTACTGAAATCGACAAGAACATCAGGTTAGATCTAATGCCATTACTCCTCAAACTCTTTAATAAAATTGAAATGGAAGGTGTAATACCAAAGTCATTCCTGGAAGCCAGCATTACTATGATTCCAAACCCAGAAAAGAATCCAGCCAAAAAAAAGGCCAATCACTTTAATGAACACAGACACAAAAATACTCAACAAATACTGGGGTACAATGCAACAAATCACCAAAAAGATCCTAAACTATGACCAAGTTGGCTTCATCCAGTGATGCAAGGATGGTTCAACATATGAAAATCAATAAGTGTAACACATCACATAAAAAAGTAGGGACAGGGCCAGTGATATAGCTCAGCGGCATAAGCGCCTGCCTGGCAAGCATGAGGCCCTGAGTTTGACTCCCGGCACCCGCATATTAAAAAAAAAAAAAAGCAGGGACAAAAATCACATAATCATCTTTATTGACAGAAAAACCTTTTGACAAAATCCAAAATTCATTTGTGACAAAAACCCAAATATAAAAAGACCTTATGTTCATTTGATAAAAACAGTTTATGATAAACCTGCTGCCAACATCATATTAAATATGGAAAACCTGAAAGTATTCCTTCTAAAATCAGAAAAATTTAAACTAATACCACTCCTGTTCAATATAGTATGTGCAAACATTAGCCAGAGCAATCAGGCAAAAGAATTAAATAAAAGTGATATGTACAGGAAAGGAAAAGAGTCCTACAATTAATAACCAAATTCAGCAACATAACAAGAAAAAAATCAGCACAAAATATCAATAGCATTTCACTATATCAATGATGAATTCACAAGAAATTAGGAAAACAATATGATTCACAAAAGCATGAAGAAAAATTAACTACTTAGGAATTAACCTAACCAAGGAAGCGAAAAACCTCTACAGTGAAAACTACAGTGCTGTGAAAAATGTGGCAGAAGAGGACATCAGAAAATGGAAAGATGGGGCCGGGGATATAGCCCAGTGGCACAGCACCTCCCTGGCAAGGGTGAGGTCCTGAATTCGATTCTCAGTACAAAAAAAAGAAAAGAAAAGAAAAGAAAATGGAAAGAAATCCCCTGTTACTGGATAGGCAGAACAAAGATAATCAAAATTATCATAATTCTAATACTGATATACTGATTTAATGTAATTCTAATCAAACTATAAACAGCATTCCTCAGAGAACAGGAATAAACCATCAAAAATGTATATGGAGCCAGAAGAGAGACAAAATAGCAAATGAAATCCGGGATAACAAAAGCAAAGTAGAAGACATTATAATCCTAGACTTCAAGTTCTATTACAAAGCTGCAGTGATTTTTTTATCATTTCATGGTACTAGAATAAAAAACAATGTGAGTCGGGGCGGGTGAGATGGCTCAGCGGCTTAAGTGCCTGCCCGGCAAGCGCAAGGGCCCGAGTTCGACTCCCGGAACCCACATACGAAAAAGGGGCCGGTGATATCGCTCAGCGGCACGGGCGCCTGCTGGCGCGCAAGGTCCTGAGGTCGACCCCCCGGTACCCACAAAAAGAAAAAAAAAAAAAAAAAAAAAAAAACCAATGTGGATCAATTCAACAGAATAAAGGCTGCAGAAACATCTCCAGGCACATTCACCTGTTTGATTTTTGACCAAGGGGCAAAAACCTTGCACTGGAAGAGAGATAACCTCTTCAATCAATAGTGCTGGGAAAAATGGCTATCCACATGTAGAAGTTGAATCTAGTCACATATATCTTACCGTGTTCTAAGCTAAAATTTAAATGGATAAAGATCAAAATTTGAAAAAAGAAACAATCTGCTGGAAGAATAAACAGGTAAAACTCTTGAAGATATAGGCATAGGCAAGGACTTTCTAAAAAGAGTCCCTTTTGCCTAAGAAATAACATCAAAAATCAACAAATGAGATATTAAATGAAAATGCTTCTAGACAGCAAATGAAACAAAAAGCAGAGGGAAGACACAGCCTTCAGAATGGAAAAAAAAAAAAAAAAAAAAAAAAAAACAGCTCTCCTCAAAGAGAGGGCCAATATCTAAAATACTTAAATAACTCAATGAAATTAGACCCCCCTCCCCAAACAAAAGACCTATTTAAACACTGGACAACTTAAATGAATGGATAGTTCTCAGAAGAATTACGAATGGCCAATAAATAAATGAAAAATATTCAACATCTCTAGCCATTAGAGAAATGCAAATTAAAACAACACTGAGATCCCATCTTACTCCAGAAAGAATGGTTATCATCAAGAAATCAATTAATAATGAATATTGGCCAGGCTGTGGGGATAAAGGAACCCTTCTACATTGTTGGGAAACTAATATAAACTGTGTAAACTAGTACAACCTCTATGGAAATCAGTACAGATATTCCTGGAGAAATTAAAAAGAGAAATTACATTGGGCTGCCTATTCTCTGTCTAGGTATAATCCCAAAAGAGTTAATACATCATATTACAGTGCTACATGCACTCCTATGTTTACAGTGGTTCAAATAATAATAACTAAATATTGAGTGTTGTCTATATGTCTATCAACAGATGAATAGATAAAGAAAATGTGGTGTTTATACACAATGGAGTACTACTCTGCCGTAAAGAATAAATTTGAGTCATTTGTAAGAAAATGGATGTAACTTGAGACCATAATGTTAAGTGAAATAAATCACACACACAAGTTTAAATATCGCATGGTTTCTTTTATATGAGAAACCCAAATTATAAATAAAGAGCAATAAAAAAGACAGATAGTAGGAAATAGTGAGATGGAGAAACAGTGGAGAGAGGAAAGGCAAAGGGCATGAAAAAAGAATTAAGATGTTTTATGTACATGAACCAAATCCATACAAGAAATACAATCATTATGTGCAGCAAATATATACTAAAAAATAAAAATGGAGGAAAGAAAGAAAGAATGATTGGATACCAATAGATAAAAACACCATGTCTATGAAATTCAATGCTAAATATCTTAATCCATTTCTAATATTCTAATAAATCCATTTGGGTTCCAGGAAGAATAAAAAGATACCAATAATGAATTAGAACCTTCTCATGTGGCCATTTTTTTATTCTTCTTCCATTTTCATATCTCTTTCTATGATCATTATTTAGAAAAATTCTCCCCTTTTAGGGACTAATGTGATTACATTGGGGCCAACTGGATAGTTACAATTATCTCCACAGTTGAACAATCAGTGATCTAATTCATATCTGTAAACTTCCTTAATGTAATGCATGCTTACATATTCCAGTATTAGAACATGGACAACTTTAGGAGAGGTACTGTTTTGCCTCCTACAAGAATATATAAAATTCTACGCATCTAGTGAGCACTCAAAAAGTCATCTTATATTTCTTCTTTCTCACTTTATTTACTCATAATGAACCTCATATCAGAAATTCCTACAAGTGAATTTGGATCTTCGTAACTATGACACTGCATGCACTCAATAATTCTGAAGCAGTAGACCACTTGCTTTCTCTCTTTGAATTCCTGTGAAATAGGAGTAGGTATTGTAGTTCAGACAATATGGAGAATATCCTAGCATAAGGTACAGTAGAAATATTTATCATTCATTTGCATAAATGGGTTAAAGTTTATTGTGTGAATTTTATTTTAGCAACAGAACATATGATGGTCAAAGACTAGAGGCAGACAGGATGAATTTAAATAACAAATTTTAGGGCACACCATTAATTTTTTGCAGAAAAAAATCATACATTTTTTTCATTGTGATACGTTACGGCAGAAAAAAAGACTAATAACCAGTATCAGGTAGATGTGTAGCAGATGTCAAGGGTAAATGGAGATAAATACACAGGGAATTCCATGTTTAACCAATGGCTCAATTAAAATATTTTTGATATTTTAAATTTGTCCGCTATTTCTTTGCTTGGCAATTAAACAGAATTCAACCAATTCACTTGAGAGATTTTTCAAAGGCCAACAAAAATAAAAGATTTATCATTTGTAATCAACTTTTAATATTTCATATTAGTGTAAGTGTACCTCTAGTAAAGTTTGCATTTGAAAGCGTGTTGTAACTATTCAACAGAAAATATTAATAATTATTATTAAAAAATTCAGTAATTATAATATCAATAAAATATTAAGGTTGTGTAAAACTCTCCAATCTCTGAGAGCACTTTCACTAGTATGATGGAAGTGGAAAGAGATAATTTTAATGTTATGAAACAATATTTTCAAATATTGGCTTAACCTTGAGCTGATTGGTATTCAGCTGAGAAGCACCACTACGTTTAGAATGGCATGGGGACTGGCATTCATTCTGAGATCACTTTGTGGCTGCATTATTCAGGGTTAATTGGAGAAGCAGAACCAGAACAATCTGTAACCCACAAGCTGAGACTTAAGATTTTGAACTGACTCCCATTCCTTTTCCTGACTCTTACCCTGATGGTTTGAGTACCCTACAGAAGCCAGCACCATCTTCATGGAACTAAAGCTGCATATTTGGCCCCAGAGTCAAAGAAGAAGAATTCAGGAGAAAGTATGAGCCAGCCCGTAGGTGACAGTGCATGTGAGCTGCTGTTTCATTTTCACCCTTCATAAAAATTTCTCGTAACAGACACAAAGAAGAAAACAGTTGTTTGAGAAAATGTAGTTCAGTTTTGTCAAATGGATACTTTACAAAACCATCACCTAATACTTAATTGTCTTTTAACAACTTCTAAGATTTTTTTTCAGCTTATACAAACTTTAGACCTAATGAAACTAGAGTATGGGCATAAGGAATTAAATTTATGAAATATGGAAAATATACTTAAGTATGTCAATAATTGAGATCAGTAATGATTGTTTCTTTAAAGTGTGTCTGACACAGTATTTCATTCGGGGCCTCTTAAAAAAACATGATAATCAAAATCTTTTAAATACTGGTAAAATAAATGTTCACAATGATGTATTTTAAGTTGAAACTTGAAAGTCATCTACAAAACTTATCATTGATAAAGAGAAAAATTTCTAGTTCATTTTTACAACCATAAATATACAATTTCTAAAACACTTATTTGGGAATGGAACACATCAATGTACATTTAAAATATTCTTAATATTCTTAATATTAAGTTCTAAATAAAAAATTCTTAATATTAAGTTCTCTATACATGAACTTAAAGTTTAAAGTATGTACTATCCATTCTGAATACTGATTGGAGAACAGATATTTCTTTACCTTGTCCCATAGAATCTTGGTTGTTACCTCTGGATGTGAGTAGAGATAGTAAATGAGATAATTAATTTAATAGTTTCAAGTAAACAAAGGGGTTTTTAAAAGTTCTGATAATGCTAAAGGACAATAAATTTACCTATATTTTTATATCATGACCAAGGGCTTTCATTAAAAATAAGCTATTTCAGTAAATTTTTTTTCTTAATTCAGTTTAACAATACAATATAAATTGTCTGTATATGTTTTCTTATGATCTTCATCTCCAAATGATATGAAAACTGCATCTCAAATTAAACAATTATATTAACATTTTGAGTATTATCTGTTGCTTTTAAAAGATTCATTTTTTATATTTTTTTCTTTTTTTTTGAGACAGGGTCTTGCTCTGTAATTCAGGCTAGCCCTGAACTCACTATGTAGTCAAGCTGGGCTCAAATTTATGGCAATCCTCCAGCCTCAGCTTTAAGTCATATTTTTAAAGGCCACATAAATTGTATATATTTATGGGGTACAGTGTGACATTTCAACACATATATACCTTGTATAATTATTCAAATCTGGGTAATCATATTTCTTTCCTCAACCATTATCATTTCTTAGTGCAGAAAATATTCAATATTCTCTCTCCTAAACTTTTCAAAGTTTACAGTACATTATTGTTACCTATGTTCACCCTACTGCATAACAGAACAGCACAATTTATTTTTAGCTAACTAAAGTTTAGTACCTGTTGGCTAGCTTTCCCCCATTCTTTCCCTCCTCCTGCCCCCATTCTACTCTATTTTGTTGTAATGTCTCCTTCCATCTGTCCAATTGTTTATTAGCTCAAAAGAGTTAGTATACCTGTTACGTGCAAAGCTCATATAAACAGTTACGAAAATATGTGTATAAAGTCAATAGGAACTTTTCACAAGAAACTTTAAAATATGAAAATCTAAAAGCAGTTCAACTTCATTTATAAATTGAAGCATATAAACTTGCCCTATTGTAGGTCAAAATTAGCCTATGTTTAAGATGTTAAAATGAAATGCAGAGAAATTGTTTCCAAGTATGAAATCCATTGTAACTAATGCTGACAAGGATGAAGAGGAAGGGCCTGGGACTGAATAATTTCATCTAATGAACACACACAGCACTACCTTCTTGGAAAGGAATTTGGCAGCTTATAACAAAAATTCAAAAATACTTACGGTAATAGAGAAACAAGAATTCTAATAAAAAATGACAGAGTAAATTAAAATGTTTAATTGGCTAGGTATCTTTTATTCATTTTTTATTTGTTATGTACCTTCAGTTTACCTCCGCTTCCTCATCTGTAAATCCATTGGTCATTTTCACATTGCTGGGACAAAGTACCTGACATTCACGATTTAAAGGAGGAGTCATTTATTTGGCTTACAGTTTCCAGCAGATTTAGTCTGAAATCGGCTCGCTCCGAGGCAGAAAGACATGATGGAAGGATATGGCAGAGGAGAGCTGCTGATCCTGTGGCAGCCAGGTATCTGTAAGAGAGAAGGGAAAGAAAAGGAAAGGGAAAGGGAAGGGAAAAGAAGGGAGAAGAGAGATGCTGGTACAAGAATACACTCTTCCAGGCAATTCCCCCAGTGGTCCAACTCCAGTCAGATCCTACCCCATGAAAGCACATTCAACTACTGATCTTACCAATGGATGAATCCACTGGTGACCATACTGCCCCTTTGATCCAATCAATTTTCAAACACATGAGCTATATGGAGGACATTTTATATCCAAACCATGGAAGTAAAGTACAAACCATTGTGAGGATTAAACATTAGCATGTATATCAAAAATATGGCAGAGTACCACACATATAATTAGTGATAAATTGTTACCAATATTGTAAGTAGCAAACAGGAATTTTTAAACTAAATTGAGGCCCTTACATTTGCTGAGATAATAAACATCTTTTCATATTTAACTGATAATAATTTTCTAACAAAATTGGGTAATGCTTAGATTGAAACTCGGTGAAACAAAGCATGATATAAAATTTTGTATAAAATATTTGATTATTAAGATATTATTCCAAGTAAGATTAATATTGTTTTAAAGGATTCAACTTGATTCAAGCCATTCTGAACTGGTACAGAAATACTTGTAAACCGAAATACTTCACATACAGTAAAAAGATATGTAAAAAAGAAGCCATGTGTAAGAAGAAACTCTGACAAATATTTTTCTGATAATAGAAAAGTTCTGCAAATATGAATCAAACAAAAATGATTAGAAAAATTTGATAAGTTTGATCACATAGAACCATTTAAAAGTTCTTTCCAATAAAACTGACATTTTAATGTCACCAGTTTAGGAGGCAATAAAGATGAGTATCCTTTATATGATATCTCATTTTTGCACCTGTATTTGAACTGTTTTTGGATATTTGCAAATTTCCCATCCTACAAGTCTTTGTGGAAAGTAAAGCTCATGTCCAACCATAGAAATTAATGTGGAAGCTTTCATACAGCATTTAGCTAGCTGTTTAGGTGAGCCTTTGACCTTGGCTTCACCAAACAGTTTTATCCTCTCAGGACTTTAGATGAAAAAATTGGGAGAACAAAGTAAATCGTTACGGCTTTTATAGCAGTTGCAAAATGATTGATTTTTTGGAACAATGGTGACAGATTTAGAAGTATTATCACTGGTCCAAGTCAATGAATAATAACACGTAAATTGCAAAGAAAACAAGGATGAATACACAAGAAGATTTTTATGCAATCATATAAAGAGAATTACTCAGATTACCAAAATAAACAAGACAATTCTACATTTATTACTATGTTATTATTTAAGAAATCTGTGGAAAACAAGATATAAGATTATTAAACAGACATCGTTAATCAGGCTTTCGATTAGGCTCCAAGTGTGTGAAAACTCATAAATAAATAAAATGTTAAGTGGGACACAGGGAAGACTCCATTTTTATGATATAGAATTTGAAAAGCAAAAGGTTACAGGTAAATTTGTGTTGCTCATTTTCTGTTTTTGAAACTAACAAGATATTAGAAGAAAAGGAAAAAGATCAATTTTTATATAGCCCAGGAGGTTATAGAGCATGTTTTTTCTTTAAGAGTAGCTGGGGATTTTAGATCATTAAATTTTTAAAATTCTAGATCTCAGGATAGTATTAATTAGTGTATATATTTAATAGGAAAATGCCTCACAATTTCTAACCAGTGTTAAATTTAGCAGAAAACAAGCCATTAGTTATAAGAAAACATGACTGAAAATCTCTTGGAATTATAAAATGTCACATTTTAATTTGATTTACCCTCTTCTCAAGGTTACCACATTTTCTTAGTTCTTAAGATTCAGATTCATTGGTTACTCTATCATTCTATCAGGATTTCCTCACATTTTCTTACATTGTTTCAAAAAACATGTATACAGTGAAATAATGTATTAACAAATCAATACTTTGGCTCCGTGTGGTGGTGCAAGCCTGTAATCCCAGTACTTGGAGGCTGAGGCAGGTGGATCACCATTAGTTCAAGGGCAGCCTAGGCTACATAAGGATACCCTGTCTCAAAAAACAAACAAATTAGTACTTTGTATTATGCAGGATTATTTTATCATGTGACATAATTGCTTATTTTAGTAAGTAAAACATGTGATTAATATTAGTATACCATTAATTGTATGGTAAGGTTTTTTCTAATAATTTGTTCAATATTTCTTGGACTTACAAATAAGCAGCCATGGAAAACCTATTGTGGTGAGCAAGTTTTCAAGGAATTTAAAAGTTTTATACATATATATGAAATAATAAATCATTTATACCTTACTAAAGTCAAATCTGCCATAGTCTGCCAAGTCAGATCTGCCATGTGGTTATTTAATTTGTGGTAGAGTCCTTAATGTGTGGTAAAATACTATACTCAAAATACAATTTTTAAGGTGGCTCCTTATTTTGTAATTCAGAACACATCAGTGTGTTTAAGCAAAATTGCATATAAAAAGATTTAATGGAGTTAGTTACTTGGGGTCAAGTAAGAGGAAGTGTGATGGGACTAGATGCTATGTGGAATATTAGAAGATACTGTGACATTATCTTTGATTTTTAATCGTGTACACATCATATTCCTTTAAATATATAAAGTGCATAAGATACTTTGAATAAACATATGAAATATTTCTTAAAACAATTAAGAAAAAACATGAACCATATTCAGCCCAACCACTCTTCAGAAATGCCTGACTGAGCACACTGGTAGAGCTGGATGATTTTCTGTCAGAAGTTCCTGATGCCTGCTTGTCCTTCACACATAAAGTTGTTCCTGGATAGATTCTCATTTTCCATCTCCTTTTCAGTTGGGAATTGCTATGTGACTAATGAAATATAAAAAATAGTAATGCTCCAACTCCACACAAGGACGGCAAACATTAAATACTGCAAACATGTCCCACTGCCCCAGAAAGGGAATGGGGTCAAGAGATGGATGGAAGGAGGACAGAGGGATGGGAAAGAGGATGAAAAAAGGAATTAAAATGTGTTATGTACACGTACCAACTCCACACAAGGAATGTAAACATTATGTAATGCATAGATGTACTAATAAACTAAAATTTTAAAAAAGCAGCCCTGTCCACCAATTACATCCCTGTAGTGATGAAATTCCTCTTTCTTTTTCCAATGGTCTTTTTCTTTCTGGCCAGCCTCAGTGCAAACAGACTGATCTTGAAATCCATGCATTGAAGGCAGAGATTTTCTTTTAACTTCACTTCCTGAGTGAATGTATTGATGAGGAGAGTCCAAAATCTGATCATTTTCGCGTTTCATCAGCAAGAAACAATTTTGTGTGTTTGTATATCTACTTTTGATAACCTAGTCAAATTCTATGACTACAGAGACCCTACTTGTATTTTATAGGACTCAGTTACACAATATTTACTGGTGTCGACGATTTTAAATGTGGATAGGGACTGAGCAGAGACTCACGCATGATGATTACTTCTAATGGTGTACGTGTGTGTGAACACGCCTTAAAATGGGAAATGAACAAATGCTATTACAAATACAACAGAAGGAAAACTAGATGTAGGACCTGAATAAGTCTGCTGTAGAAAAAATCCCCAGAATTTTAGATAGAGTAAAGCTATTTGCTTCTGGTGGCCGTGGAATCAAGCAAATTATTATCCATATATTTAACTGTTGTATTGTTATATTATACTATAATAAGCTTTGGGGATATGTCTCTACACAACAGAGAAATGAATAATAAATGGAAAATACTGAATAACTGTGGGAGACTGGCTAGGAAGATTAAGGCGTAACTGTCCTTTTTTGTGAGCACTAGAGAGAAAGGCAGCATGAGTGTGTGCTGACACACTGCGGGGAAAATTAATACAGCTGAGATCCTGCTGTTTACTCAGATATGTACCATGGATGGTGGGAGACAGAGGAATCCTGATTTACTCTGATTGCTTGTGCCTGTTCCTGAGGGAATAAAGCCAAGATTAGCCAGTCCCTTGGGGCTCTTTGTCGAAGGGAAACGAGAGCCTCCTGACCCCCCACATTTTAACTTATTCTGTGTCTTTTTGTGTTTCATCCTCATTGTCCTTTGGTCAGATACAAGTTTATAGGTTGGCACCCTACAAATAACATGGGGAACCAAATAATGTACACTGTATTTTGAAGAGTAGTGATAAATTGAATTATTTTTTCACCAAGAGAGGTTAGCACATGTAAACATAAGAAGATAGCAAAGTTTGTGTTATATTTAGAGGACAGGGCTTTGTTGCATTTGCAAATGGAAAATAAAAGTTGGGTAAGGCAAACTTGAAGGGGCAATTATGGTAAAGTTCTGGGGAAAAAAAAAGAATGTTTTCAACTAGATTTCAGGTTTTAAACATTAAGTTTATTTTGTATGAAACATTTTTTAAAGTAAGATATATGAGATTCTCCAGAGGTAAAAATGTAGATGAGGAGCAGAAATTTCGGGAAGCAATGACACATTTATGAAAGAAACAATAGACAGGGGACTCCCTGAATTCATAAGGATTTGAAGATATGTAGTTTAAAGATGCACATATTTTTGCAGATTCTCTAATTGAAAATATGCAAAACAGTTAATATGAGTTTTTGAATTATGTAGTATATGACTTACTATATTCCCTAACTCCTTGTCAAATAAATCCTAATCTACATATAAATTAGAGAAGACAAATATATATATATATATATATATATATATATATACACACATATATTAGAGATTGCACTTTTAGAAATGACTGTAGAAATATTTCTGGTCCCGTGTGACATTATGTGCCTCACAAGTCAACACTGAAATACACTTCATGCAGCTTTTCCAGCCGTGCTTGTGATCCCTTCCTCATCTATCTCCGGTCACGTTCTTTTTCTCCTCTCCCTTCTTTTCTTATTTCCCAACCTTCTACCCTCACAGCAAATATGGATTTGAAAGCCAGCCTTTAGGCCCCGAAGAAATGCATAGGAGACCACACACTGAAACAACATAGAGAAATCTAAGTTTGCAGGAACCGAGGTCTCATGCAGAGAGAATGGATTTTCAGGTGATTCCAGCACGCGTCTTTTGAGTCTTTTGTCTTAATCCCTAGATGTTGTGAAGCAGAATCAAACTATCTCTTCAATGTTCAGTTTAAATTCCAGCCTTATGTAATTCATAATTTTAATCAACGGTTATTTTACTCCACTAAATTCAGTAAGAATTCAACTTTCTCACTTTCTTCATTTATTACGTGATCTAAAAGATCGTCCCTCCTTTCTCCATCTGATTTTTAAATGGGTGTGGTATTTGGGGCTCAATAATGGCATTCTCAGCCAGGGATATATAGCTCAGTGCTACAGCTCCCACCTGGCAAGTGCAAGGTCCAGAGGCCTTGAGTTCGATTTCTGTTACCAAAGGAAAAAAAGGCATTCTCGAACCCATGCCTTTCATGCTTTTATATTATTGTACCCATTTTGCATTTTATAAATATTAAAATATATAATTTAATCTTTATAATTCTTTCTGAAATCTGCCTTCATTCCTCCTCAAACCTGCCTTCTTTCTTTATTATAATTTACCTTATTTTTTGTAAAGATCCATTAATATTTATGGCAGGTATTGCACATTATCAGAAAATTAGAAGCTTGAAATAGGGCCGGTGAGATAGCTCAGTGGCATAAGTGCCTGCCTGGCAAACACAAGGTCCTGAGTTCGACCCCCAGTACTCATTTATTACCTCATGATTCTGTAATGTAAAAATCTCTATTTTTTTTCTGGAAACTTGATGATGGATGAATCTACTAACAAATGCACTAAAATAGCATGATAAATCTATTTCCTTGTATCTTCAGAATGCATTGAAACTTACTTATTAAAAACAAGCAAAAAAAAAAAAAAAAAAGGATAGTGTATCTTCCCATTTGAGTATCCATTCACTTTAATACTCCAATATAAATGGCTTCTTCGGGTAAGTGAGGCCCTACCAGAACAATCTACATTTTAATTAACATAATAAAGTCAAAGGATTAGATTTATTTACATCTGTAACATCCTTTCATCTTTGCCATATACTATAATCTAATCAAGAAAATGGCATCCTATCGCCTTTAGCATATTCTATTCATTAAAAACAAATTGTAAGTCCTAACCAAACTCAAAGGGAGCAGATTATACAAGCCATGACTATTTAATTATAATATGAGAATTGAGAAATTTTAGGTCCAGTGATCAAGGCAATTATATTCACACAAGTAAATACTCTATTTTAAAGTCATTTATACAATGAACAAAATATTTAATTTTCATGGAAGACAGACGTGTGCATTTCAATAATGATGGCATTCTATAGTTATAAAGGAAGTTGTTTTCCTGCTCTAAGAAGCACTCAGACAAAAATGATAAAAACTGAAATTTGGACAGAGACACAATATATTGCAAGAGCAAAAGGAATTATTTAGAGCAAAGAAAACACTCAAAAAGTGATTCCATAGTAACAGAGAAAATGCACTGAGACAGTCTGACTGAATCAAAGATGGGAAGAATAATTCTGTATTTCACAGTGCTCCCTCCAGTAACAAACCTGCTAATAGTGGCTTGATCTATACTTCTGAGTTCAGTCTCCTGCTCCTTGTAAAGCCTGCATCAGTAGATACTTCCAGTGCAGGGGAGGATTTTTGTCTTCGTTTTTAGGCAGTCTTGCTGAAGAGGAACTTGGATCCAACACAAAGCTGGGTGAGGATTTGAGTATAGAAGGGTGGGAATATTTAAGAAGTTGAATCTATTTTTTTTCTTTTCTTGATAAGATCCAATGTGGAAAAAAAGGAATATTTGATTTCTTAAAATATATATCCCTTCCAAGCAAGATGTCCAAATGTATGGCATACTCTAAATCCTTCCTCTCCATTTGTTAACACATTTATTAAAATTAGAGAAGTTGGACCGGTGAGATAGTTCAGCGGCATAAGCGCCTGCCTGGCAAGCGCGAGGTCCTGGGTTTGACTGCTGGTATCCACATATGAGAAAAGGGCCGGTGATATCGCTCAGCGGCACGGGTGCCTGCTGGCATGCGAGGTTTTGAGTTCGACCTCTAGTACCCACACACAAAAAAAAAAGACAAAAAAAAAAAAAGTTAGAGAAGTCCTGTTTGGACTTTCTGGACTTACACTGACTAGAGTAAGAAATATCACTTATTTTTCAGACTTTTGTAAGCATAAGAATGGAAAGAGGTATCCGTTACCTACTAATTGGGACAACTTTATTAGCAATTAATATTTTTTATGCATCTAAAATTGTTGAACTCTAGGAAACTCAAGTTATTTAGAAATAATTCAGCATCTCTTCAACATTCCATGCACGTTTATTTTTACTGAGTAGAAATTATTTTTCTTTATACCATCATTTTAGCTAACTTTCCTTTAATGATCAAAAGTGGCTGGGGCCGGTGAGATGGCTCAGCGGCGTAAGCGCCTGCCTGGCAAGTGCGAGGGCCCGAGTTCGACTCTCGGAACCCACATACGAAGAAAGGGCCGGTGATATCACTCAGCAGCTCGGGCGCCTGCTGGCGCGCGAGGTCCTGAGGTCGACCCCCGGTACCCACAAAAAAAAAAGTGGCAGAAATCTGTATCACTGTAAAGGACGGGCTGGGAATACATTAACCTGGTCTTAAGGAACGTATGGTAAAACATGAGGAGTGTTCAGGAAAATTCTCATGGGGAAAGTATAAAAAAAAGGATAATGTGAAAAAATGCCAAAATAAAGAAAAATTTTCTAGCAATAAAATCTGAATGGCTGTAGTATTCTAGAAAAATTTCTAGGTCACCTCAGTTTATAGTAAAAATTATATTATCATTACCTTAGGAAACCAAAGGTTTCTACCTCTAACTTCCTTTATTTTTTCCCACATAATAAGTCAGAAAGCAAGATTTTTTCAGATTTTTTGAGGAATAAATGTTGTATTATCTTGCAAAATGTTAGTTGTCATATTATAGAAGCACGCCTTAGCGTGTATTTATTTGTCTCATAGATTTGACTTAGATTAAGTGCCCCATAGATGATTTTATAGAAACACACTATAAACAACAAATGAGACTACATCATATATAAGTTTTATTGCTAATGTTCTCTTTCTTATTCTGTGTAGGACCATAATGCTTCATTATTTTATTCAGTGTTCTTGATATTAGTGGTTCAACATTCAAAAGTTGCTGTAAGCCGGGCATATAGCTCAGCAGCACAGCACTGCCTGGCAATCACGAGGTTGTGAGTTCAATTCCCAGTACCAAAAAAAAAAAAAAAAGTTGCTCTAAATTCTGCAGCTATAAGGGTCAGAGGATCTACATTCTTGTTTTTTGCCATTGACATGATTTAGCTGCTATATTTTCTTTCTCTATGTTATGTTATTAAACAGCAAGTCCAAACTATACTTCCATGTGTAAATCTAGAAAGCATGTTTTATAGGGTCATCCAGTAAGTATTAGTTGTGATTCCTTTTTATTCCAAGTCACATTGTAGGATAGTGTTCATCCTACAAACCAGTGACCCTTGCGTCCACTCTGTTGACATTGTCCATGTTCACTTCCATGTACTGATTCCTTCAGTAGGTGTTGATATGAATAAAACATTTTAATTAGAAAGGTAGTGTAAGAAAGAATGGTATATATTGAATGGAAGGAATTATCCTTTATCTTGTTAGATAATTATTCATTTAATTGTATACTTTTTTGCTGCAGAATTCAAGTGAATGACAAAATATTATGGAAATAACCTAATCTTAATCTACAGGAATTTGAATCAAGGCATTGATTGTGGGAATTTTATAAATGCAACATTACTCTAATTAAAATAAACTAATTGTTAGTTACTTTTCTCATTGCTGAGACAAAATACCCAACACCCAATGTTAAAGGGGGAATGGTTTATTTAGCTCACAGTTTGTATATGTTTCAGTCCATATCAGCTGGCTCCAAGGCAGAGTGACACATGGCAGAGGGGCAACTGTTCATGGTGGTCAAAGACAGCAAAAGCAGAGAGAGAGAGAGAGAGACAAAGAGAGAGAGAGAAAAGACTCTTTCTGCCCCTTATATTGTATGCAGACTACTTGCCCTAGGACAGATGTAGCACTCACACCCTTAATCACAGCATTGGGCCAAGAATCAATCACATACTCTAGATTCAGGCACTTTTGAAAAGCCCAACCCCCATGACTGCATGAGAATTTGGAGGGACATCTAGACACAAACCATAACACTCTTATATCAACTGACTAAAGTGTTTTTGAAAAATGATGCATTCATATCATTCAAAGTGATATTTTTCATGAATACATATTTAATAGATTACAAAACTGTGTAAAGGAAAGTATCTTGTAGAAAGAAATGGTTATTGGCAAGAAAAATAGAATAGACTTTAATTGTATCTGTCATGTTTTAGCTGGTGATGATAGTGATCATGATGGTGGTAGGAGTGTGTATGCCTATGTGTATGCATGCATGTGAGCAATGTGGAACATATGTGACAACACCCAAACATTTATAATTGGTGGTAGAATGACAGGTGATTTGGAATTTTCTTCCCTTTATTGTCTTAATGTATGCATATTCAAGTTTGAAAATTACTTTTCAGGAAAATATCTTTATTAAAGAAAGTACCCAGTGGCCCTTCTCAGTACTGTAATGAGATGCTACGGAGGACAGGAATCCTCTCTTTTTGAATAAGTATTTTGGGGAGTCTTTTATAGCTTCCTATAGATGGACCAGGAATACACAAAGATGGTCTTTGGTAAGCATGTAGTCATGCTTGCTTTGAGTTCAAAAATCTTCCTAACAGAAAAGAACGTAAACATACAGTTTTCCCATCTCACTTTTTTTTAATGTGGGTACCAGGAGTCAAACTCAGGACCTCACGCTTGCCAGCAGGTGCTTGTGCCACTGAGCGATATCACCGGCCCATTTTTTCCTTCATGTGGGTATCGGGAGTCAAACTCAGGACCTCACATTTGCCAGGCAGGTGCTTATACCACTGAACTATCTTACTGGCCCCATGTCTCAATTTTTTATGCTGTCCATAAAGTAATATCCGCTAGTAAAAAGTCATCACGTTTCTTGGTAGAATTTTACAATATGGGGATTAGGGATTTAGACTGCTGGACAGCAGAGCTGAGTACTGCTAATATGCAGCTGTTCTGACCCAGCCCGTGGACTAGGCTGTATATTGTTCTACAAAAGAAGCTTCTTTTGGTATTGTTATATTTTTAGAAAACTAGCTACTTGACAATTATTTAACCATTTTAAAACAAACTTTTGTGTGATGAAATTATGATGTTCATTCTCTCTGCATTATAAGCTGCTCAATTTGCAAAAGAAAACTGTTAATGTAAAATTATGTTAAGTTCTTCACTACCATGTTTTGCCAATTTTCAAAAGGAATGTGTTCCTTATTAAATGAAGATTTGAACATTTAATCACATGTTGAAGGAGAAGGAATCTTTCACTCTTATGTTTTCCTTTTTTTTTTTTTTTTTTTTTTTTTTGTGGGTACCGGGGGGACGACCTCAGGACCTCGCGCGCCAACAGGCACCCGTGCCACTGAGCGATATCACCGGCCCCTTTTTTTTTTTCGTATGTGGGTTCCGGGAGTCGAACTCCGGCCTTCGCGCTTGCAAGGCAGGCGCTTACGCCACTGAGCCATCTCACCGGCCCATGTTTTCCTTTTTATATTGATATTGGTACAGGTTTCATAGTTACCCTATTCTGTAGGTAGATAATATTAACCATTTATTTTACATCATGAAACAAAAGCTTAGAGAATTTAATATGACAGCAGTTTTGCAGCACAGTGAGTTATAATCAATGGTTATTTGTTGAATTAATGCATACACATTTAAAGGACAATGTCTGATTTAAAATAAGACTCAGCTCCATGAATTATGCTCTTCAACTACATCTCATAGCTGATGTTTTATAAATAGTATAAATATTTCACTGCATTCCCATAAAACTAATAATTAGCATTAGTAATGTTCTTCTATTTAATTCATAGGCTCTTCATATATTATTTTTTCCCCATAATGTTTCTGCTTTATATAATATATGGGAATTCTGCATGCACAAATAAGTCATGAGTTTTACTTCAAAACTCCATCAACAGTTTTCAAGAATGTCTGAATTCTATAAGTACCAGGGCACATTTAGAAAACTTTATAAGCATATATCAAAGTCACCTTTTTGAAGCAATTCTTTTTTTCTTTTCTTTTTTTTTTTTTTTGTGGGTACTGGGGGTCAAACTCAGGACCTCATGCGCCAGCAGGTGCCTGTGCTGCTGAGCGATATCACTGGCCCGTTTTTCATATGTGGGTACCAGGAGTCGAACTCAGGACCTCACGCTTGCCAGGCAGGCGCTTATGCCGCTGAGCTATCTCACTGGCCCCCTTGAAGCAATTCTTTATGCTAAGGAAAATATTTAAAAGCTGCTGTCCATTGTTTAAAAATTATTAGAATTATCATGCATATCTTGAATTTGCTTTGTATCATATGTAGTCACTTGAATATAGTGTCAATCACACAAAACAATTGGGATAATTGTGAGAACGTTTGCTTTTGTTTCCATACTTACTAATATTTACTCTAATTTAGAGTTCATTTATTAAATCAGTGGGCTTGAAATCTCCTTGACATTTACAGAAATAGGGCATTATAACATTTTGTGTAAATGAATACACTAAAAGATTTGTGAAATGGTCAGTAAATATCATCTCACTTTTTTGGCTGCATATGAGGGAGGGATACCATATGCAGTATGCTTTTGCCATAGAAAAAGAATAACTTTTAATAGAGGTTTTCTTGTATGCTGAGTGGAATCTGGGAATCTTTTTGCTGAGATGAAATATTTATTTATTTGTTTATCTATATTTATTTTATGGTGTATTTATTTTTATACTTTTTTTTAACTACTATTAGTTAAGAGCAAAAACATTCCTGTGATTGTCTTGGTGATTTTTCCTTCCAGTAAGTCAACAAAGAGTAAAATCAAACTCATATATTGAAAAATAGGAAAGGGATGATGAAGTTGATGGTGAAACCAAATCCCCTGGCATTTAAATGTGCATTATAAGCAGAAGATCATACTTTTAAAGGTAACCCCTGTGATATTTGAAGTAGATTTGGTTCCCAATTAAGGCAATACCAGTTTGTTAATTAGATGGTCATCTATTATCTTCCCTTCACATTTATCTTCCTTCTTTCCCTTTAAGACAACGTACATGGCTGGATTTCTGACAATGGAAGTCATAGGGTCATTAAAAAGCACATACAAAGTGCTTCTGTTTGAATTCTCCTAAAGACAAGATTTACTATTTAGCTCTTAGTGGTCCAATGTAGAGTCTACACCTGAGTGTCTCTAAAATGCTGCCTCTTTGCCTGAATTCAGTCACTGTACCATATCATTTGCTCTTATAAGAAGGCTTTACTAGAGTATACTGAAACTCTTGTGTACTTTCAAACATTCAGTCTTAGAAAACATCTTCATATCTATCTTGAGTTGAACTTTCTCCCTTTTTTCTCTTTTCATTTTTGTTTTTTGAATCTTTTTAATCTCTATAAGCTGACTCTTAGAATAACTTTAGATTTTTCATTTTTTTCACAATGTAAGCCACTAGAATTCTCTGTTTTCCCATGTAGCACTGCTTTAAGAATGCCCCACAAATTTTGATGTTATATTTATTAATATTCGGTTCAAATATTTTTTCAGTTTCCCCTATGATTTCATTATTGATCATAGACTATTTATAACCATCTCATCTAGGTAGAGTGGCATGCCCTGGTGGTAGCAGCACGGGGGAGGTGGGACCAGGAGGATTTCTTGATGCCAGGAATTCAAGGCTAGCCTGGGCAACATAGCAAGATCTCATTTCACAAAAACAAACAAAGTGTGACTCTTAGTTATCAATATTCGTCATTTTTCTGGACATATGTAGTGGATGCATGACAGACAGATGGCAGGAGGACACCAGAACAGTCTCTCTCCACCTAGTCATTACCTTGCATAACCTTTCATATTATCCTCCTTGTGAGTGCAGGTGAGATCTGTAACTTCTGGCCAGCAGAAGGTGACAGCAGCAGGTGAAAAAAAATTTGCAGATGTGATTAAAGTCCCAAATCCATTGATTTTGAGTTAATCAAACAGAAATTATCCTGGATGTGCCTGACTTAATCAGGTAAGAGCCCTTTAATAACAGAAACTATGCCCTCTTTCAGAAGAAAATTATAAATGATTCACTTGTAAGAGAGGAGTCCTTCCTTCTATGCCTCAAGGGAAATCTCCAATGCTTTTTCCAAAGATAATAACCAGCAGACCCTAATGACCAGGAACACAAAGAAAGACTCACATTTTTAAATAGTTTTTATGTCATTATCTGAAAATGATTTTTAAAATTATATTTCAAATTTTATAACCAGGAATAAATTCTCTTCCTTATAGTTTAATGTAAAAATAGAATTTTAACAGCAAAATAATACAAAGTGGTGACAAAAATGTGTTTTTATATGTTTAAGAGTGTTGCATTATTTGAATTACATATGCTCTTTAAAAGACTATTGTAAATGTGTTTTAGAAGCATTGGCAAATTCAATACACTTGATAACACAAAGGCAATAAATGAATTATCATTGCAACTTGTTTTGATTTTTAAATATATCTTTGAATAAACTCAGTTAATTTTTGTATAATGTATCACAATTTGTTACAGCTTATTTTTACTAAAATGAATTGCAAAAATCATAATAAAATAGTGCCATTTATTTAATTTCAGAGATAATAGTAATACTTAAAACTCTGACTTTGTTCACATACAAATTAGCATGCTTTCTATCAAAAAACGCAAAAAGCATTTAAAAGCATTATCGTGATTTAATAAAGCATGGATTATCTATTAAAGTTGATACAAAAAAATAAAAACATTTATTAAGCATAGCTTGCTCACTACTTCTGTGCTAAGTTAAGATTATGGCAAATGATAACCACAGTTTTCTGCTAGACTCTCCTTGTCCCTGTCCTTTCTGGGAATGTAGCCCTATAACCTACTCTTATACTCTGCAATGCCAATTAACACTTTCCAATTTTATTTTCCACCCTTAGAAAGCTTAGACAAGATTCCCATAGGTGTGCATTAACAAAGACCTATTAATCCCTAAATTAGTGTCTTAAAACTTTTTTTCACATGTAAGCAATGTGAAGTCCTGGTTGAAAAATCATATAGAAAATACCATTAACAAAAAAGAGGAAAAAGCATAAAACTATTGTCTTATTAGTTGATTCGCTTAGTGATAGTTTTGTGGTAGGGCTGATAGCCATTAACTCATTGATTTCACAATGACTGCATTAGCTTTTTAGCTTTCTACTGGTGTTCTACACCTTCCTCTGCATGGCACTTCTGTGTTCGCTGCTCCTCCTTCCTAGTGATGTCTTGATCTACCAGACGGGGCCATTAAAGAAAGTCGATCCATGAGGTTTGTCTATTAAGAAGAAACTTCTTTTAAATAGATTTTTCAGTTTCGTTTATCTAGTTTCTAAATAATATCCTAGCCACCATTATTTTAGCGTTTCTAATTTGTTAATTTATTTTTGTATTCTTATTTTCATAGCTTTACTTCATAAGTGTTGCTAATTTAGCATTTCTGTTCTATCGCAGAGGCGCATCTTGGGTTCTGCTTAACCTCTAGACATTTTTACAGAGTTTATGAAAATCTAGCTTCTGAGTAAACCTTATCCTGATCAAAGGGGAAAGGATGATGGAGCTTCAGTAGAATCAATCAGTAATTGGCTTTGGAAAAAGAAGCAGAGAATAGAAATACCAAAATAAAAAAAAAAAGAAGGAAGACTTAAAAAAAAAAAATTGTTCCTATATCACCAGCCTTTTTCAAACTATGTTTTGTCAGATGGGGTTTCCCTAAATTGCTAAATTGCCCAGGCTTAAATTTATGATCCTCCTGCTTCAGCCTGTCACAGCAGCAGGATTACAGGCATGTGCCACCACACCTGGAGAGCTTTCCTATTTTCTTGTTTATACATTGCTAATAGTAGCAGGTGAGGAGGGGGGGCAGTATCAGCAGCCACAGCTGTGTCAATACAGATTACAAGAATTACGATAGTTTACCTTCATTGGATTCTTGTTTTCCAGACTCTTACACAGATAATATCATTTAATTCTTGCAACAATGTTATTATATACATGAAGTAACTGATGTTAAAAGTGATTAAAATTTTGCTAAAGTAGGCACAATTCAACACAAGCTTTACTGAGTATGGAAAAAAGCTTATTTTGTAGCCACTTGGATGAAACAGGATTTGGTTGATAACTGGAGAAAGAAAAATACAGTGTTAAGTGAAACAAATCACTCACACAAGCTTAAATACTGTATGGTACCTAAGGCATTTGAGTAGGGCAAAATACAAATGAAGAGCAAAGTAAAGCTTCGATGGAAATAAACAAGGAGATAGATGTTTTGCAGATGGGAACATGTCCAGGAGACCAAAGACAGGGGAGGGGGAAAACGGGAAGTAAAATGATTTAAGGTTTGTCATGTACGTGTAACAAATAACCACAATTAATATAAACATTGTATGTCATAAACATGAACTAAAAGAGCTAATAACAATAATAATGAATATGGGGAAAGGGCATTTAGAGATGAAGGGAGGGAGAAGATGGGAAGGGGAAGAGGATAAAGAATTAAGATGTGTTATATATATTTACCTGCTCCCTGAATGAACGTAAACTTCATGTACCGAAAACATGTACTAATACGATGAAATAATGTACTAATAAAAAGATGTAATAATAAAATACCTAACACTTTCTACTTGGACTTGGCTTACCTACATTGAACTTTTGTTATTCTTATAACTGTGAAACTATAAGGAATTGGTTAATTAAGAAATACACGGGGGGGCCGGTGAGATGGCTCAGCGGCTTAAGCGCCTGCCCGGCAAGCGCGAGGGCCCGAGTTCGACTCCCGGAACCCACATACGAAAAAGGGGCCGGTGATATCGCTCAGCGGCACGGGCGACTGCTGGCGCGCGAGGTCCTGAGGTCGACCCCCCGGTACCCACAAAAAAAAAAAAAAAAAAGAAATACACGGGACTCTAATAATTTTTACCTGCAACTCTATAATTCCTTGAGGTGTTAACATGAGGTTTCTAATGTGAGGGACAGCTCAGGTAGAAGTTCGATTATATCTCCAGTAATTTCTGTGTCTATTTTTGATTTGGGGAATGTCTAATTGTCATACTTTGTATATATCCTCAGAACATTTAATGTTTACATATTTACCTGCACTGTGCTAGGTTTTTCATACTGTGTAGTCTTAGGGCTGTGTCTCAGTGTACAGGATGCTGTGGCCTTCCACTATCGACCTACTGAAGGAACTGAGTTTATGTAGAAAGTGCTAGATATACAACATGGTCTACTTTACTCATAAAAAAGAATGAAATCTTGTCATTTGCTGCATATAGATGAATGAAGGGCATTATATTAAATTTTAGAAAGCACAGAAAGAATAATATTGGGTGTTCTCACATGTAAAGGTAAAAAAATGATCTCAAAGATGGAGAGAATACAACAGGGGTTAACAGACTGGGGAGGAGTGGGGGATGGTTAACGGGTAAAGGGCTGCAGGTGCATAGGGAGGAATGACTTCTAATGTGCAGAGCAGTAGGATAATTTTGATTGACAACAATTAATTTTACATTTCAAAAGCTACTAGAGAGGATTTTGAATATTCCAACACAAAGATGATAAATGTTTGAGGTGACGTATATGCCAATAACCCTGATCTGATTATAATGCGTTGCATACTTGTATTAAAATATCACACTGCACTCATAAGTATATATAATTATTATGTGTCAATAAATATTTCCTAAATTATATTTTTCAAAGCTATTTGCCACAAAAGTTGACGATTTTTTTTAATTTTAAGGAAAAAATATAGGGCTGGTGAGATGGCTCAGCAGCTTAAGCGCCTGCCCTGCAAGTGCGAGGGCCCGAGTTCGACTCCTGGAACCCACATACGAAAAAGGGACCAGTGATATCGCTCAGCGGCACGGGCGCCTGCTGGCACACGAGGTCCTGAGGTCAACCCCTGGTACCCACCAAAAAAAAAAAAAAAAAGAAAGAAAAAATATAGAACAAAATTTCAAAACAACATAATAGGAGGGTAACAATGGTTAATACATTGCATATTGTTATCTTTAAATTTGTTACTCAGAGTACAAGATAGCAGCATTAAATTGTCCAAACTTTCTTTTTGATGAACTAAGAGAAATTAGTAGTGTATCTTTTTTAATTCTAAAGAAAAAATATAGAACAAAATTTGAAAACACAATAGGAGGGTAACAACGGTTAATACATTGCATATTGTTATCTTTAAATTTGTTACTCAGAGTACAAGATAGAGGCATTAAATTGTCCAAACTTTCTTTTTGATGAACTAAGAGAAATTAGTAGTGTATCTATCTTAACTATCATATATATATATATATATATTTTTTTTTTTTTGCTTTTTCCTTCCTTCTTTTCTCCATTCCCCCATCCAAGTTTCTCTTTCTTTTTGAACAATTTCTTCCCATTTTACAATATGTATTGTACATTTTGGATATTATTTACTCTTTCAGCTTCTCACACTAGGGAGACAATACGATGTTACTCAGCCATAGCCATAAAGAAGGATAAACTGGAGACTTTTATAGGTAAATGGATGCAACTCGAGACCGTACTCATAGGTGACAAACTTTTGAATGGCGTAGTATAGAAGTAGAAAAATTATGAGTAGTATTCTAGAGACAGCAAAGACTGTCACAGAATGCTTCTGTGTGAGTGTGACATTTCTGCAGAAGTTACAGCTGCACTCTAGGCACAATGCAGAGAACGGGGACAGGGGACAAACGGCAATAACTGAATGTGCACTTGCCCACATTTTAATAAATATTTTTCAACACCTTCTAAATATACTTCTCATTTAAAAGTGTCTTGGACATAGATGTGGACATATAGTTTTTGACCACTTACAAGATTTAAGTCCCTTCAAAGGATTAGGAAACTGTCTTCATGTGATTTATCTGTACAGATGACCCCTTTCAGCTGCCATAGCCTTGATTTTATCAGTGATATGTCTTTCTCTTTGTATTTCCTTCTCTACTACCATCACCTTTACAAAAAATACATATCAAAATAATGAATAGAAATCACCAAAAGGATAAGCTGGGTAACATATCCATTTCCTCCATAAATTTGAAATTATTTCCTCTTACTTGAGCGGCAGGTGCCTCCCAAGGATTTCTGGCTTTCTCCCTTTATGATCGTTTTTATTTTTGTACCAATACTGCTCTGTAGTTTTCAGCATGAGAAGAATGCTGTGGTCCTGTTTTAGCATTCACAGATTAAAAGTTTTTGTGAAAGTTCTATTATTTTTTTGTTACATGCAAGAATTATATTAGAACCTTAACTATTTTTTCTTCTAAATTGTTAGGACAGTCACTTTTATAATCATGAATTCAATTCATACTAGAGAAGGATGATTAAAGTAGGTAAACTTTAAGGCTCCTTTCAATCCCAACATTGTTTAATTTTATATAATTTTCTCAGAAAAGAAGGAACTTGAGTAGAGGGGAAGCTTTTACATGCAATTCCCTGTAATTTTCTCTGGGTAAGTACAATGTCAAAAAGTGATGACTGAACTAATCTGTTATCCTTGAGGAAGTAAGGGAAATAATACTTTCATGCCTCAGTGAAAAATTATGACCTACTTTTAAGCGGATATAATAGAATATTACCAAGATAATTACAGTATTTAAGAAGTTTCTATCTAAATATCTTATTTGCATATTCAGTGTTTTTTTTAGATAGACTATTGTTAACTATTTATATACCATTTTGAATGCTAATTTTTTTCTTACTTAGGAAAAGTGCAACAATTTAGTTTTTGACCTATTTTGATGTATAAGCAAACGCAGTTTTAATTTTGGTTAATAGTTTTCAGATACCTGTTTCCTCTTACCACCCCCATACTTTTCAGTTTCCTGATCTTCTAAAAACATAAGAATTTGAATGTTGATACTCAGAAATGTTTGAAGCTCAGAGAGACCGGTGTATTTTCACACTTCAAACATACGTGTGTATTACGGAAATGCTATTTTTGGACAATTTTTATTATTTTTCCATAGTTTATTTTTTATTAGTGCCTGTTTGCAATACATTATGATCACACTCATCATGCAGGATGTGTACATATACATAGTACACTTAAATATTTTTGTCCCCTTCCTCTCCCCTTCCTCCCACCCTCTTTCCCCTCCACATTTACAAAAACTCTGTTTCTATTTTTTCCTTCTATTCTTTTTTTCTTTTAAATCACATTTCCCTTCCTTCCCTCCCCCTCACCTCATTTCTTGTTCCCCTTCCCATTTGAACAATTTTTTCCTACTTCCTAATGTCTCTCCACCATTCTGTGCCTTATTTGTAGTTTGGGATTTTTACACACGTGAAGTAATGTGATATTTAAATTTGTGTGCCTGATTTATGTCACTTAAGATTATGGTCTAGAGATGAATCCATTTAGATAAAAGTGACTTAAATTTTAGAAATAAAAATGAAATGGTTACATTAAAATCACAGGTCATATTCTTAAATTATTTGTGTTTAAGATAATTTTAATTTTTATTTATTTTATTTTTTTTTTGTGTGTGTGTGTGTGTGAGTACCGAGGTTCGACCTCAGGACCTCACGCACCAGCAGGCGCCCGTGCTGCTGAGCAATATCACCGGTCCCTTTTTTGTATGTGGGTTCCGGGAGTCAAACTCGGGCCCTCGCGCTTGCCAGGCAGGTGCTTATGCTGCTAAGCCATCTCACCGGCCCCTAAGATAATTTTTAGGAGCAAGGTGAAGTTCAGGACTTCCTTACATGGAATTCTTATTTTGGCCTATGTGTTTCAAGGACCTTGTATGTATGTATATATATATATATATATATATATATATATATATATATATACACATCTTCTGTACATCAAGCTGAGATTTGATCAAAATCCTGAGAAAAAGTCACCTTTTCTTTCATACCTTCATTAAGAATCACTGCTATTATCTAATTTTGGTTTCACGGGGGGCATATTCTGAGAGATGTTAAGAGAAACCTTATTATTATACATGTTTTTTCTATGGAGTTTAATTCCTGGATCTGGTATTTATTTCTGTGTGGACATTGGAAAAGTATCTAGAGCTTTTCTTAGCCCACAGTGAAGAGCAAGGACCGAGCCCACTGAGGCTCACACAGACAGCGCCTTCCCTGAAGCAACATGGTGAATTTCAGCTGCATGCACACTTCCACCTGCCTGGCATTAAGCAGAAAAAATATACTTCTCTTGTGAGTTTACCAGTTTGCCTAATTTCAATTTTTCTTTTCTTTTATAGCAATAGAACGTGTGTCCTTTACTCAGGAATGTAGTTACTTAGAATAAAGACTTATTTTTCAGCTTTCTTGATGTGATGATGGAAAAATGGAGATGGTATATGCAGCACATGATAAGTTGCTTAAAGCAAATTGCACTACCCTTTTTACTTCCTTTCCTTTTATCTTACCTACTTGTGCGTTTAGGAAAAACATAGTGCCCAATTTTCTTCCTCTCAGATCGTTAACAATCAAACCAGTAGTTTTCGTGACTTCAAAAGATGTGAAAATTTCTCCCCAGTAGCAATCATCTCTGCAGGTGATCCAAATCCTTCAAATCCAATTCATCTCTTCAAATCCAATTCAGTTCTGACACTGTCCACCTGACGACAGTCAGATCCCACAAATTTACATCTCAGTCCCCAAGACAGTCTCCTCTCACTTTAGATGCCTGTGGCAGACTCCAGGTTGTTGTATCTGTGCTTCTGACCAACCAGCCATAAATTGTGCTTTCCACAACCATCCTCTTAGGTTCAAGTAATTTGTAGAGTGGCTCACAGCACTCAAGGAAACATGTTTACTCACCTATTATAAGGAATGTGATAGAAGATATACGACGAGATATATAGGATGAGATAGAGACGAAAAGTTGCACGGCTCCTCAAGGGCCTCTGACTGTTTCAGTGTCTAGGAGCTTTCAGAGCTCTGTCCTTTGGGGTTTATATGAGACTTCACTGCGTAGGGGTGATTGCAAATAGACCATATGAGGAACTCAGCAAGGCCTGAGTTCTCAGTCTCCTTTTTGGCATTTCTTTCTCCAGGACATAGGGAAAATACTCCAGTGTAGCTCAGATATAATTAATGAATGGCCAGATAAAGAGAGGGGATTAGAATTTCTATGATCAGCTTTGGGAAGTGAGTTATAAGTTAGTAACAGTGGTCAAAAACCAGTGTGTGTGTGTGTGTGTAATGTTATTACTGATTGGAGTTAAGCTGGAAGTGAAGCAGATATCTTTAATCTTAAATTGGAAGATTCTTGATAAGAATCACAGAGCAAGATAAAATAAATTAGATTTTGATTTTTTTGTGTGTGTGGGTACTGGGGGTCAACCTCAGGACCTCACGTGCCAGCCGGCACCCATGCCCCTGAGCGATATCACCGGCCCTTTTTTCGTATGTGGGTTCCGGGAGTTGAACTTGGGCCCTCATGCTTGCCAGGCAGGCGCTTACACCACTGAGCCATCTCACGGCCCTAGATTTTGATATTTTGAGAGATAATTTATTAGTTTTCATATCAGCTCTGGGCCACTTGTATAACTCTAAATAAGATCAATCTTAACCTATTTAAGTTATTATTATGTACTTTGGTCACTCAGATGAAATTAATCTAATAATATGGGGTTTGTCAGAAAGCTCAAATATATTAGTTGGCAGGTCAATGAAATGTGGTTTTAAATGAAAGATTTCCATTTTTATTAGCTGGGCAATTATTTGAACAATCATTTTATTTGTAAGCTTACTCAATTTAAAGTAGAAATAATACCTACCTCATATTGACTCTGTGAGAATAAAATAAGATAATGTATATGCAATACCTAGATCAGTGATCAGCGTACTAAGGTTCTTGTCCCATCTTTGCTTAAGAGTCATATATTGCCCTCTGCCTTTTTATCTAAATAATTTTTATTTAAGTACAAACATACCCATTTGTTTATGAATCTTCTGCAGCTGTTTTCAGGGTATAATGGTAGAATTGAGTAGTTACAAAAGAGTCCATATGGTCCATACAATCTACAATATTTATTATGTGAATATTATAGAACAAAATAACTGCTCTGACCCCTGATTAAGAATATATTACTTGGGCTGGTGAGATGGCTCAGCGGCATAAGTGCCTGCCTGGCAAGCGCGAGGGCCTGAGTTCGACTCCTGGTACCCACATACGAAAAAGTGGCTGGTGATATCGCTCAGCGGCATGGGTGCCTGCTGGTGCTTGAGGTCCTGAGGTCGACCCCCAGTACCCACAAAAAAAGAAAGAAAAAAGGAATATATTACTTATCTTCAGCATGGAAAGCCAGTTTTTCCAGCACTATTAAAGAACTTTCTTCCAGTGAAGGTGTTTGGCCCCTTTGTCAAAGATAAGGTGGCTGAATGTGTTGGGAATTGTTTTTGCATCTTCTAATCTGTTCCATTGATCTTTCGGTCTTTGTTTTATTTTTTTAACAGTCCCATGCTGTTTTAATCACTGTAGCTTTGTAATATAATTTCAAGTCAGGAGTTATGATGCCCCGTGTCTTGCTTTTGTTGCCCAGAATTGCTTTTGCTGTTCTAGGTCTCTTCTGGTTCCAATATCTCTCACCATGCACTAAACTAAAATTGAAATGGATCATATATTTAAATATTAAATCAGAAACAGTAAATCTACTAGAAGATAGAATAGGTAGAACTCTTGAACAGATAGGTGTAGGCAAGGACTTTATGAGCACTAGACTTTCCATTTGACCCAGCTATTCCCCTTCTTGGTATCCTCCTAAAAGAATTAAAAGCATCAAACCATAGCAATATATGCACACCCATGTTTATAGAAGCACAATTTGTAATAGCTAAATCTTGGAAACAGCTAAAATGCCCACCAACCGATGAATGGGTAAAGAAGATGTGGTGTTCTTTTGTCTCGTTTTGTTTTGTTTTTATAATGCAGTACTATTCTACCATAAAGAAGGACAAACTGGAGACATTTCTAGCTAAATGGATGCACCTTAAGACCATACTCTAAAGTAAAATAAATTGGACACACATATTCAAATATTTACATAGCATGCAAAAGAGGAAATACTACAACACAGAGAAACTAATAGGAGGGTGATGACCCACTAGTCTAAAACTATTCAGAAAGTCACATATCTCATTTCTGTAAAGGAGGGTTACAGTGGGAAATGTAGACAATTTTAATGGATACAGTAAATGATTTCCAGGGGGACCCAAACTGTTTGGAGAACATACAATAGGCTCTCAAAACAGACAATACTTTATAAATGATTCTCTCTGGAACTGAAATAGAGGATAAAGGTGTAAGATAATAATCTGCCCAGGTGTGTTGTCAGACCGCAGTCTTTCTTTTATGATATGAGTATAGTTACTGAGAGCTCAGAGAAGGGACCAGAAGTAGTTTCTTCTTTGTTCAGACTTTAGGGATATAAAAGAACTTTCCAGAACAGTTTTCCTTGCATTAGGAGGAGAAAAACAAGGGAAGGTCAGAGAGATCTTGATTCTGAGGTAGGTTCAAAGGTCTCTCAGCCAGTCAAAGCACCAGTTTTAAGGTTATCATTTTCTGATTCTAAACAATATACATTGTGGAACAGATAATCCAACAAATTAATTGTATTAGCTCACATGATTAATTTTTTGTGATGAGAATGCTTAACATCTATTCTTATTTGTAATTTTCAAAGATATACTACATGTTCCTTGACTATAGTCATCATGTTGCCTATATGTTGGGACCAATATTTTCATTAAAATGACTGCACAGATGAATAAGTTTACCCAAACATTTTGAAATAATGAATAGTAACAATTTCCTGGTCAATAAATGCAGCAACATATTTCCCAGGAAACTTCACTAAAAGTACATTAATATTTATAACAGTCTGAAATTATCCCACTACTCATTCCTTCCACTAAGACATTTCATTTTCCTGTTAAAATGCAAATATATTGTCTGGGAGGATGAGCACATTAAGTCATTATCTGCCATTAGAGATGTAGTTCAATTAGCTCAGTAGTCTCTCTCTATTAGGGCCCTGCTGATGGTCTCAGAGGAATTCTTAGTCAGGACTAGAAGTAATAGACTTAGAAGAAGTTCCCTTTTTAGTTATTTTGCTAAACAGCTAGATGGGAAACATAAGAGAACTTGATTACTAAGAACAAACCAAAGAATGAAACCTAGTCAGAATCTTAACTGAAATTTATTGTACATAGAATTAAATTGTTTTTAGTATATGAAAATACTGAGACATTCAGATAACTTCATGCTTACTCCTTTTTAAAGTATACATATTTTAACATATGGAGTTTTTAGACATCTGAAATCCTATTAGTTGTTTCAAGTCTGCAACGTTAACAGGAATAATATTCATTTTATTATGCTCTACTCATGAATGCAAATGTTATTGTTGGCAGACTGGAGAGCTGGAAATATTCTAACAATTTTATGTTATGAAATTAAAATTCTTTCCTTTTGGGTTTGCAGCATTATCATCATTCATTCTTTAGTCAATATAGAATTCTTACGAATCTTCAGGAATAGGTTTTAATGACAAATTTAAAGCATAATTTCAAGCTTTGCTTAATTTGGGAGTGTATAACTTATGAATTTTAATCATATATTAGACCTGATTCACAAATTAATTTTAAAAATGTTACCTGTCATTACCATATAAAATTTTATATTCCATTGAATTTTACAGTTTAAATGAGTATAATTGTTGATGGAGAAAATATTGTCTCTGACCACTAGCACCACAGAAAACTAGTAGAAGCCCAGAAAAATAAAATACCCAGCAAGTGAATGCCTGATTCTTAAAGGTAATGGTAACTTGATAATTGGCCGTGGTTTCATGTTTTCTATCTTGTGCTTTTGATTTTCATTTGGAATGGTTTTTAAAACCATAAAAAATAGTGTAGGAGAAGTGATTGAAATTAACAGAACATAACTTTATTAGACACTGTTGTTGCCAAATACAACTCCGAGGAGATATATAAGATAAAGATGGATTCTGAAACCAATAAGATGGTAGTGATAGAGGTATGCTCTTAAATGAAATAAGCCAGGTACAGAAAGAAAACATTTAGTGATCTACATTATATGTAGAATGTATGTGAATAATACACAGAGAAAGAAAATGAAAGAGTAGCTACCAGAAGTAGGAAGGGGAATAAAATAGAAAGATATAGGTCAAAGGATATAAAATAGGATGTATATAATGAACATAGGTTCAACAAACCCAGAGATCTTCTGTAGATATGGAAACTAAAGTTGATAAAATTGTATTATATTAAGGGCAAATGTATTTTAAGAAGTTATGACCCAGAAATTCTGCTCTTAGATACTAACCCAAGAGAAATGGAAGTATTAGGTCATAACAAAACTCATATGCGAATGTCATGGTACCTTTGCATTAACAGCCAAACACTGGAAAAAACCCTAATGTTGATCAATAGATGAACAGTTAAGCATATTGTGGTATATGAATACTATAGAAGACTACTTAACAATAAAAGATGAATTATTAATACAAGAAACAGATTGATAAATTTCTAAATAATTGTGCTTTATAAAAGAAGCCAAATTATATACTGTCAAAACAGTAAGAATATATACTATGATTTTTTAATTGCTAAGTATTCATTTATGATAGCATATTCCAGATATATTTAGCAATTTTTATTTTTTATTTTTTTATTTTTTATTTTTTTTTTTTTTTTGTGGGTACTGGGGGTCGACCTCAGGACCTCGCGCGCCAGCAGGCGCCCGTGCCGCTGAGCGATATCACCGGCTCCTTTTTCGTATGTGGGTTCCGGGAGTTGAACTCGGGCCCTCGCGCTTGCCGGGCAGGCGCTTAAGCCGCTGAGCCATCTCACCGGCCCTATTTAGCAATTTTTAAATGTGCAATTTAATAAACTGAATTAGTTTAGAAAAATATTTCATTTGAAAAAGAATAATTTTTTTACCTTTTGATTTTAATAATATTGAGACTAATAATGTAAACGTTGATGATCAAAATTAAATTATAGTATCCAACCCAGATTAACAGATCCAGGAAGCAAAGACTGAAAAAGAGACTAGGAGAACATACATCCACATACATATGAATATGTATTTTCATGTTGAAAGAACAGACAAAAATTAAAAAGAGGTGATTTAATTCTCCTTAAAAATATTTCCCTCCCTTCCTTATTCTTAGAACACTTACTTTAACACACTTGTGATTATATTTTCTCATCTCTTTTTTAAAATGTTTAAAAATCATTTTGGATTTTTTTGGGGAGAGTTGGTTTTTTGAGACAGGATCTTGCTATGTTGTTCAGGCTGCTCTTGAAATCGCTAAGTAGCCCAGGATAACTCCAAACTCCAGGCAACCCTGCCTCAGCCTCCCAAGTGCTGAGATTACAGGCATGCGTCACCACAGCTGTCCCTTTTGGATATTAAAAAGATGTTTTGTCAATTTTATGACCCAGAAGTTTCTGTCTTAAGAACCTGAGAGTCACTTCCTTGAAATGCAAATACCAAGGAAGACAGTAACTCTTTTAGTTTCTGTGAGGGGCAAGAAATCTAATTTAGTAACTTCCTCCAACTTGCAAAATTACCTGTTGTCACTGAAAAATGTGCTTGTTAATAAAACCAATTAGTTAACAGGAATGGTCAACTCAATTACCACATACATTTAGAATAAACTGTGTATAAAAATGGCACAAGTCTTTAACTGGGGAATAGTTTTGTTTACTTGAAAACATGTATTAAATAAATAATATCTGCTTAACTGTATAAAAAAGGATGAGATTTCTTTTGCTTTTCCGATGTTTTAGCAGATTATAATTTGTCATTTGCTGTTGCAGTATCATAGCAGATTATGATAGATATATTATATCACTTAATAAAATTATCACTTAATAATAAAAGTATGTATTATTTGTTTAGAATAATTCTGTATAGAGAAAATATTACTTGCATTCCCCCAGTGATATGTGTATATATATATATATATATATATATATATATATATATGTGTGTGTGTGTGTGTGTACATATACACACATACACACACTGATTTGTTTTTCCCCAGATTTTCTCAGTTATCACAATTATAAAAATACAAAGCATTTCTATTTTCTAAAAGTTGAAGGATTCCAGCTGTAACTATTAACCCTGATAAGTTGTCTTCATTGGATTAGGAAACCACTAGCAGATTAGGAAAGTATCTTCCTGGATATGTTTGAGTGTATCATGAATGTTTGACTTTGATTTCTGTATGTAGTCCCTGGTTCCTTTTCTTATTGATATTTCTCTTCTGGTTGTCTCTCTAACCACCATGAGCTAAACATCTTTGCTCTGCAGTTCCCTTCCACTATGCTATTTCTGTCTTGGGGCCAGCTGAGCATGGACTAAATTGCCAAAATCAGGTGATGAATTAAAGTTCTCCTACTTTAAATTGTGGGTATCAGGGTAATTAATCTGGCAGACAAATTTTCAAGACAGCTCAGTGTTCAGGAAATGGCTTGGGAGCTGTTGATTTCTTTTAGTCAGGTTTAAAGTGAGTGTTGGGACAAAAAGCTAAGGAGAAAAATTTGAAAAACTTAAATTTTTTTCCAGAAGGAATCATGTATAAAACTGGAGCCAAAGGAGTTATGATTTTTAAAGGGATTAGCACCATTAAAATGAAACAAAGTACTTTGTACAGAAACAAGAAGAAGATGCCTGAGAGCATTGAGGAATCATCAAAACTCCACCCATGCAGAATCTGAAAGTTCAAAGTGTCAACCTTTCATCTGAGAAGAATCTTTTGGACCCCTGCTTAAGAAGAGCTTCCTAGGGAATTAGTTCCCAGGGATTCATTTTACTATGCTCACACGTCCACATACTAAAAAACCACTGCAGCTATGGTCCAAGAAACCTGGCAATTGCTTCAACTGACAAAAGCTCTTGGCTTTGCACATATTGTACTGGTTTTACATGTAGAATGCAAGAGTTGTGGTGTCAGGGAGGTTTCAGTCCAGTTCCAGTGGAAATCCTGGAATGCAAGGCAAGGAGGTCCTAGGTCAGCAGTGCATGAAGCTATGGGAATTAAGCCGAAGGTGCATAGGAGACAGCAGGGAGCTGGAGACACCAGAGATGAAGAATGTTTGGTGAGGAAAACTGCAAGCTGTCATTGAAATCAGCCTGAGTGGTGATGTGGGCGGGAACTACCAAGATCACAGTGATTGGGCAATCCAAGCCCTTTGGAACTAGCCTTTTGCCAGATATGGAGCTATAGAACTTATGTTTGCAATGATGGGTTTTAGTCTTGCTTTGGTCCAATTCTTTTCTATCCCCTTATTCCTCCATTTTGAAAGTGGAATGTTTTCCCTGTGCCATTGTACTTGGGAGTATTTAACTTATTTTTGATTTTTACAGACATTCACAGCTAAGTTTGCATTGAATCTCAGAATAGACTTTGACTTGGACTTTTTACCAATGCTAGGACTGTTGAAACATTGGGGAAAGGATTACTGTGTTTTGGCTGTGTATGGGAAAGTGATATCATGTTAGGTGGAAGTATTAACTTATTGTGTTTATTTGGAGATTATGATTTAAGGAGATACGATTATGTATAAAGTTGACAAGGGGTGTATTGTTGACCATTAATCTTGATATGTCAACTTCATTGGATTAAAAATGCCTTACAGATTAGTAAAGCATACTCTTGGGTGTGTCTGGGTGTGTCATGGAAGTGTGACTTTGGGTACTCTCTATGGACCTTGTCCACTTTCCCCACAGGCAATGTTCCACTGCTCTGCTTCCAGTCCCCCATGAACTAAGCATCTTTGCTCCACCATGCCCTCCATCATGCCAGATTAAACCTGTCCTCCTTTAAGTTGGGGGGGCTGGATATTTTGTCCCAGTGATAAGAAAGCTTACTACATTAAATCATGAAAGCATGTTCTAGCAAAATGTTTCTTTTATCCTTCAAGAACCCTGGTTAATTCGATTCCCGGTACCAAAAACAAACAAAAACCTGCTTAAGAGATACTCTTTTGTACTCCTGAAGCCTTATAAAAAAATTATTGAAAACTAAATATATAGACTAAGTAATGCTATTTTAAATTATATAATTAGAATGTTTTATGCTATGTATGCATATTCAGTTAGATATGTATGATAATTCTAATGGCATAGTTTTAGAATATAAACAGAAAGCTCTTGGAATATTGCTGCTTATGACTACTTTTATCAAATGATTTTTTAATTCATTACATTTTTTAAAGGTGATAGGGACAAATGAGATAATTTCATAATGCTTCATAGAGGAGAACCATTGTGTATTTATAAGAATTCTCATATATTGATCCTATGGAAGTATTTTCATGTATCCTTATTTTTCTGGCTCTGAACACAAAGTCATGAAAGGCTTTCTCTTTTTTCTAAAAGTGCAAGGATTTTACAAGAACATGCTTGAATGTATGTATATGCTGTGTGTGTTTAAATCATTATAGTCTGGAAGTCAATTAACCCTTTCTGTTTTTGTACTAAAACCTTTCTGCATCTTAATGCATATTTTCTTTATTTTTAAAAGCTGCTTTATATATCCATTGTCTGCCTCACTTACATACTATTTTTCTTGAATTTAAACTTCAAGTCTTTTTCTTTATGATTTTTGAAAATGTTTTTGTTCACTATATTGATGTATTTTATACACCTCATTCTACTTTCATTAATATATACAATGCAGGTTGTAAAATTATATATTTATCTTCACCAAATATTGCATTTAAATCTTGTTATTCTTTTTTTGTTAAAATTCAATTTTTAAACTGTGCTCCCCTAGTTCATTTCACCGCCTGTGTTTTGTATTTATTCCAATTAATCTCAGCTTTAAGCTGGGCCAACAAAGATGGTTTGTTTTCACCATACACTCTTCATTACCCCCTTTTCTTGCTTCTTCTTTCTCTTTCCTCAGACTTTATCACAAGATTCTTTGAAAAGTAGTACTTTGGATAGTAAGACACACAGCATTATCCAAACTTATAAGCATGCAGTACAGATAATATCTCAGTGATCTCTTTTTTTATTATTGACATTAGTAATTGTGTCTTCTTTCTTTTTTCTTAGGCTTGATGAATATATTGGTCCACTTAGAGAGTAACATTTGTGTTTTATTAATTTTCTCTAATGATTACCTGTTTTATTTTCATTTGTATCTACTCTAATTTTTATTATGTATTTTCTTCTCCCTACTTTACATTTAATTTGTATTTCCTTTCTTAGTTTCTAAGGGGAAAAACTATAATCGTTGATTTTAGATATTTCTTTTTCAATAGCAGATGTGGGTATTCTGGCTCCTCACTAGACCTCCCTGGAGGGAAAAAGATTTTACTTGTCCTCTTGTGACCCAGACAATACAAAAGGTGCTGTCCTCTCTCCTAGGTCTCCTCTTGTGAATCCCACTCAGCATCAAAGTGAATTCTGGATGGAGACAGACAACCAGATTCCCCAGGTGGTCTCTGTTGAAAGTGTTGTTACCACACACTAGGAATGACCCTGTGGACTTCCTAATTAGACCTTTGCTTTTACCACAGTTGGGAAATGGGTGACAGTGCAACCTGGTGAAGGTGGAATTCCACGGATCCCACTTGGCCTTTCCTGACGTTTGCAGAAAATGCTACAAATTTCTCTGTGATATTTGACAGGCATACAGAAGTTATTTAAAAAGTTTCTGTCTATCCAAATTACTCCCTTTTAGTCTTTTAGGATTTTTTTCTAGACCTTTTGATGTTTCTTGTTTTCTCTCTTCAGGTTTAAGTTTGGACTCAATGAGGCAAAATGAAAAACCAGAAAAATCACCATTGTGTTGTTTTCCTGTGTAGATTTAAAAGTCGTTTGCAGCCTTGCTTTTTTTTTTTTTTTTTCTGGAACTTCTAAAGATTTATTATCTTTGTTTCACCTAAAATGTGCATAACTTTTAGCTGTGCTTACCTTAGGAATTGGAAAGTCTAAATATAATATCCATTTCTGAGAAAGTTGATTGGATTTGTTTCAAATAATTATTTTTAATGGTTGATGGTTTTATGAATGTTGACAATTATTTCAGTGCACTGGGTCTTTATTCCTTTATAACAATTTTCACAAATTTTGCTTTCCTTTGTATGTGTAAACACATGCAAATGAGTAAAAGAAAACAAATTTCTGCAAATGACTTACAAGTTCCAAAGACTTCATTCATAAGAAATTACAAATTTTACTGTAAATAAACCCCCATTGTCTCAATTTTTATATCATATTTTAATGCTATTCGGAGAAATGTCTATTTGGTCAATATTCTTTTTAGACTGGGAATCAAGGTCATCAAATTTATTTATTTTTATTTTTAAATTAATTTTCATACCTTTTCTATTCTTTTTTGACACATTTGTTATATCAACTACAATGCAGAAACTCAATATGGAACTTGTTTTATTTGCCAGTTAAATGAATGTCACAAGGTTAATCTCATTTCTTTCGTAAGGAATCAATATATGGTTTATGATGCTTTAATGGAGAGCAAATAAACTGAATGAGATTTTATATTATTCAAGTTTTATGGTACTTCCAATATTTTACACCAGAAAATTTCATTTGTTATATTTTTGAGTTATCATATAACAAAAGTTTTCCCTGGATTATTCTAAAAGTTATTTATCTTCAAAAAATTATTTTAAAATGCATAATCTTTGAGTAAAGATAGTTCTCTGAAATCACATCCTGTTTAGTGTTATAGTTTTAAAGCAGTTAGCAACCTGCCCTAATGGAAAAAGTAGGGGATTTGAACATCGGTGTTTTTAGTGTACCTTTCATGGGATACTTCTTTTACTGGGTGGTGATTGTAAGGTTCAGTTGTCCTTCCTAATAACCAGGGGGTCCCACATGTGGCAGATTTGTGCCTTTTGTCTCATCTGGGTCCAGTTTACGCCTGCCTGACCATTTCTTGGGCCCTGGAAGTCAATGTTATGTTTCCCTATTGTCCTGCGGGAAAAATCTGGTCTGAAATAGCTGCTTTAGATGAAAGGCACAAGTTCAATACACCATCAGAAAACAAAATATATTCTAAGATTAATTACCTGTAGATCCTGGGCAGGGAGGATGAGTTAGTTCTTCATTCCTGGGTCTCAGGAGACTGGAATGACGAGTTAGGCAGAAAGAAGGAGCGTCTTGTCCACTAGCGATATATAGAAGGGAAAGGGTGAGGGTCACTTTAAGAAAAAGGACAAACACCTGAATAGTGGCTTTAAAGGGAGCGGTGGGGAACCAGGGCTCCCATTCTTCCAGGTGTAAAGCTGATTCTTAAATTATTACCTCTGGGCACTTGCTTTAGCCATTGGGTGTGGCATACAATTGGGACTAGGGGAACTGAACCCTGCTTCTAAAATAACTTAAACTTGTATCACAAATGGCAACATAAAATGTTAATTATTAACTACGCTTCTATATGCAGTGGTTAATGGTTTTCTCATTAAATCATAAATTATTCAAATGAAGTTTACTGAGTACCAGGTATATCCTCATCATTTAAATTCAGCATAAATAGAACTTATGGGTATCATAAAGTAACACATCACACCTTAAATCTTGGAAAGAGCATCCATCTAGCCACAAGTTATTAGGGTTTATATATGTATTTTAAGGATCTCCTTAATAACAGTAAATGCTTGTTATCATGAAGTTTAATTTTAATTATTTTATGAAACATGAAATTAGAATGTTTTTCTTTTCTACCTGCCATCCTTCCTATTTAATTACACTCTTATATTCTGGATTTTAGTGTTCACAAGATTTTGTAATGAAATTTAAAACACTACTGTTAAATTTGTAGAAGAATGAGTTCTTATACTTTTAATGATTTTTAAAATTTACACCAATTTAATAATAAATCTTTTAATCATTTTAATGTCAATCATTTTACTAAACATCTTAAATGTGCTACTTTGCTTAATTTTTACAAGAATCCTAAAATATAGGGCCATTTTTTCTCAGTTTTATTGAAAATATTATGTTTCTATAGATTAAGTAACTTGACAAATCTTAAACAACTAGAAAGAGTTTTAAAATTCTAACCAATATTTGCTTATTCCACATTCCAAAACTTTAAAAATTATACTATATTGTTAAGTGTCAATCAAAAGGGATTATCACAGGACATTGTTAAGTCAATTTTGAAGTAGTCACTCCAATGTAGGAAAATGAAGTCTAGGATATTAGACACAGTTATAGTTTGTCCTTCAGTACAGGTTAGAGTCTAATTTACCATGGGTCATGTAAAATATCTAGAAATAAAAACCAACCTAGAGCTATAAAATAAAACAGTGACCTTTAAAATCCAATATTTGAGACAAACAACTTTTGCCTCCAGAGGCTGTTGAAGGACAAAACAGGGATAGAAAAGTCGGAAAGTTCACTCCTGATTCACTATATGTGTGTGTGTGTCTTTATATTTATATTTATGTAAATTTTTCTATCCAGGAAAGCATTCAATAGACTCAAGGGCTTAAAATGTCTTTTCTTTATTCCTGAAACTGGTAAGAAAAACAAAAAAACAAAAAAACAAAAAAAAAAAAAACATGGACATATCCCTGCTTTAGAAACAAATAAACAAGCAGCTTTTAATACCGGTCTCAAAGTGAAGAAGATGAATGGAAAATTCCGTGGTACATATTGTCTGTTTTTCCCTTTCTTTCTGTGATTCTTCCATTCTCTGAAACAAAACAAAAAATAAGTTTCAAGACTAAAATCCTTAAAATTCCAAGAAATTTAATTAGAATAACTATTTACAGCCGTATAATTAGAACACACAGAGAAGGTGTTCCCTATTCTTTGAGTCCTAATTCAGTTCATACAGTTATGGTATTTTCTATATAGCCACTGAGATTATTTAACAGAGGAATGAATACAGGCTTGCTTAAATTATCTCAGCATGCCTCGACAAGACCTCCAAATAGTGTTGCTTAGAAACTATCATACTAGTGAATATATTAAAATTATTGTAAAAGTGTATTTCAGGGATAATCTTGAAAACTACAGTTTGAGAAAGACTGAAGTGAAGCCCAACAATGAGCATGTTCAGCAAGTACAAACTTGCTTCTTACGCAAAGGCCCACGCCTGGAAAAAGACTGCACTGGAGCAGGGAATAGGCAGGCATTTCCCTTTGACAGGTTAAGCAAACCTAGATGTGGGAAACAGTTGATTTTCAATTATTCTTTATGTGATTTTTGAGGGCTTTATTGTTGTTTGTTTGTTTTTTGGCAGCACTTGGGATCAAGTTCAGACCTTGTGCATGCTAAGAAGTGAATTTTGCTGAGCTACATCCCCAGTCTTATTTTTTTAATTAATTAGAGAAAATTTCATGTTACAGTCATAAAACCACATTATGATATCCGCACCATTGCACAAATATAACATTCAACATTATAGATTACAAGTTATAGATTCAAGTTATAGATTACAAATAGTAAGAGAAGAGAAATGTAAAAATAGACAGTTTTGAGTACTATGTTAACTTGTGGTGAATATGTACAGTGGATTGCCGTTATTCATGGGACTTATAGTCTCTAAACTTTCCCAAAAACTGAATTACAAATTGCTGAAATACTGCTTGTAAGGTAACTATAGAGTTAAGTTCTTATCAACTTCTGGTCAATACATTTTGTTACAAATCAATAAATAATTGCTAAATATATATATATATATATATATACACACACACATATATATGTGTATATATTCAGTTCGTTAGCATTGAACACCCGGTCAACAGCTCTATAACTCATGGCAAAACAAATCTATTTAACACACATGTCTTCTCTGTGATTCACAGCATAACTGTCTTACACTTAACACTAAATATCACTTCCGCACTTTCCTTGAGCCATTTTAAACAGTGAGATCACCAACAAAGCCACCACCACCACAAAAAAGCCCCAAATTGAAAAACATAGCACTACATAGATGTTGAAAAGAACACCTATTTCCTGAAACAAGAAGGCACAATATTGCTTTTCCAGACTCAACTGGGAATGTGTAAGTCCTCTCAGCATCCTTCACGCTCTGTGAGCATCTCCGATTGACCAAAAAAATGCACTGTGATTTCACTTGGGAATAACACATTTGAGCAAGTGGGCAAATTTGCAAATAGGAATCTGTGAGGAAAGAGGACTGTCTATCAAGGAATGCAAAGAATGCACGTTTACAGTGTCAAGGAATTCTCTGCCTCTGAAGAAACTGAGATCTGGGAAGATATCCAGGTGTCCTGACAATATAATATTTATTAAACTCTGGTAGGTTAAGCACTATTTTCTGTATTAGTATTTAAAATGTGAAATATATTTTATATGCTATTCTGCGTATATGGGTGAGTCATAATAGAGAATAAATCAACACATAAAAACTGTATGTAGACAAACATATTTTTCTTCTGTAATTTCTAAGAATTTTTTCTTTTGTTAAAGTTTAAGTAATTTCTATTTCCATATCTGATACTTTTATGTAAAGATATTTCTCCTCGGTGAATTCTATGGAAAAAAAATTCACTTTTCAGTTAATTTATAATGATTTATTTGCTGACCTTAAATTTTTTGTATATACCTCAGGTGCTGTTTTTCTGAACTCTATCTGAAACAATATTGACATCTGTTTGAATCTTTCAGCTTTATGATTTTTGATAAATAGTATACTGCCACTATTAAAATCTCATAATTTTTGTTCTCTGCAAAATGTTTTCTAACTTACTTTTTAATTATATTGGCTGACCTCATTTTGTATAAAAATATATTATGTAAGACCAATAAAAATCTATAAATTAAATTATGACATTTCATCAAGTATGAAATACATTGCAACTTTGAGTTAAGATTTGAAAAGTTGTGTATCTTAAATAGAATACAATGTTTTCTATGTTGAGCTCTAAAACATATTGCCTTTAATATTGTTTAGATATGCATTAAGCCTCTGATTTTTAAAAAAAAATTAAACCATTTTAGGGTCCTATCTTGAAAGCTAGTATACAACTCTCTATATTCTAGACTTTTATACTTCTCATTAAAATTTTTTAGATATTCATCTAAATGTAGTACATGTTTTAAAGATTATTTCTATGTATTTATATAACCCTACCTAGTACTTTCAAAGATTATTGTGTTTTCTTTATACTTTTCAAGCTGATTGTTTCTGCTGTAAACTAATGCTATTGATTTTCTACTTCTATCTTATGATACTGGATTGTTTTTGTATGTCTCTTGATGATTTTGGGTTTTGTAAGTATATGATGCTATTATCTGCAAATAATGATAATCTGATATCTTTCCTACATTTATGGTCCTTATTTTTATTTTGTAACTTAATGCATTTATTACCAGATAAATTCAGTTAATTTTATCCCTCTCAGAATCCTCTGTTGTTCTTCAAATCAAATGCTCTTTCTTTCCCACACGTCAGTACCACCTGTACTTAGAATTACCAAGTAGGAAAGATAATGTGTTTTTAAATGTTTTGTCTGCATTCTCTTGTAGTAGTGAGTAACCAGAGAAGATGTGCTTTTGCAAGCACACTGTTTCGTACACTGTTGTCTTAAAAAAATATCCTCAAAAATTGTTATGGGCTTATAACTACTTATAAAATCTAATTTTTTCCTAGGCACTTTCTCTAATTTGCCCCAACTTTTGATTATTTCTAATCACAAAACAGATAGAGTACATGTATAAATTAGACAAAAGAAGTACCATGTGATGAAAAATTATGATACTTTATGGACTCCAAATTTTCCCTGAAAAAGGTTTTACTAGGTGGAAATAATTTTTATAAATGATGTTTATTGACATCTTTGGAAGATTTCCTTTTAAAAGAAGTTTTAAGTGGGATGCGGTAGCACATGCCTATAATTTCAGCACTTTGGAGGCTGATTCAGGAAGGTTACAAATTTGAGTTCCACCTGGGCAATTTAGTGAGACACTGTCTCAAACTCATAAATAAATAGGACTGGTGATATACCTCAGTGTGAAGATCCTGGGTATAATCCCTTACAACACACACACACACACACACACACACACACACACACACACACACACACACAATATCAGGAAAGAAAATAGCCCAGCAGGGGAAGTGGGCTAAATTTGTGAGTGAAGTGAAATATTTAACAATATTTAAGTTTATATATCAGTACCCACCCCATTATATGTAGGATCAAAATCGTCATGAATTTGAGTTTTTAAATTTCTACAGAGAGAATACTATTTTATTTTGTTTTTTAAAAGTTGAAGATGGGAAAGAATTCTAAACTGAGACTCTAGTGGACTAACCTGTCATACAAGTCACCATGTGTTGGCGTCATTCATGTCTATGATCATGGAGCCATATATTTAAATGCTGAAATATGAAGAGACTTCCTACCACACTGGAAAAATATTTTTTATCAAATAACTATAACACTGTTGTTTATGAGATACTTTTGCACTTTTATTTTGAAAAATCCATTCTAATTTTGAATTAAGTAATCTGTATATGTCAAAAATTTTGCATTAATTATTTTACAGACCTTCTAATATAACTTTGAGCACTTTGAATTTAGTACCATATTCCACTTCTGCATATTTATTTAAACTTATTCTCCCTGAAATTGAAGGACCGTGATCCTGATTCTTCTTCTGCTTCTTTAATTTCACTCCTCTAGTAAACTATCATTCCTTAAAGTCCTACTATAAAGCATACACACCTAAATCAAGTTTAGGCAAAGAACCACTTCAAATGTTAAGAGACCGTGATTCCAAACTCTAGTGTAACCGGCTCATGGACTCAAGCCAGCATGAATTACTAATGCCCATTCTGAGGGTAACCCTAGAGACAGAAGAACATTAAGAAATGACTTGATTTCTTTTCTCTAACTCCAATAGTTGGTCCATCTTCTCTGTCTCAACTCTCTAGAAACAAGGACAGAGGGATTTGATCTCAAAGTCAACTAGGTTAATAAGAAGCAAAAATATCAAGAACAAATGAATTAGAATGAACTGTACTTTTTCCAGTTCTTGCAGTTCTTGGCCCTGAATTATCTTGGCCTTCCTGGGGAAAGGAAGCTGAGGAGACTGTCTCTTCTTTTTGAACTCATAGAAAAAAAAATTTTTTCCCCAGCAAGTACAGAGCAGAATCAAAATAAAGAGGGAGGTGCTTGAGAGAGAATGGCATATATATATATATATATATATATACCTTCCCTTGATTTGCTGGTAATAATACACTATGGAAAAAGAGATCAGCTATGAGGATTTCTTGTCAGGTATCTTCTGATTATGTTGTTACTGTTTTGCTTGAAGCAGTTGTTTCTCATCTTTATCCAGAGTACTTAGTCAATGAGACATCTTATTTCCTCCATCAAGGGAAAGAGATAGGCACAGAATCGGTAGATCTTTTCCCAGGTCTTCTATTTTTCCACTCTAGTGCATAACTCTTCAGCTCAGGTATCTAGGAACACTGGGGTAAACTGTCCAGCCTCTGAAATCTTAGGTAAAGAAACTTTGATATTTCCTACTCTGTGAGTAAAATTTACAAAATTATAGGTTAATTCGGAGAAGACACAACATACCCTACTCCGAGAATTCAGGTCTAATTAATGCCCTTATTAATTGTACTCAGTTTTGGTACCTGAACAAATTCAAGTAGAATTATCTAATGCCTATTAGAAAACATAAAATTGGACATTGATTATCATCAAACCAACATCCTGTAGTAACCTAATTTAGAAAATCCAATTATATATCTAAGATCTAAAGTGACCAATGTAATTGCTTATACCTAAGGACAAGGTTTCTTATAAAGTGGCATTTACAAACAAAAGTGGTGCCCTAGAAAGCACCACTCTAGCTCTAATCTAGCTTCATATTTCTGTTAATAACTAGGATTTTGTAATATTTGGAGAAAAGCCAGTGAAAACCTAGGAGGTAAAATTTTCTCATTTTATAATTTCAGCAGAATGTCTGCCAATTGTTACTGGATTTTGGAAGTTTAAAACCTGTAAAATTAACAGTAAATTGAGTTGGGGAAGTGGGAAGCTGAACTGTTTAAAGGTTTAGAAAAATATGCAGACATTTTTTAAAATTGAAAACTATCTTACCTTTTAAAAGCAGTTGCACTATTAAGAATTAGACTTCTTCAGTGTCTTAATCAGACTGACACTAAGCAAAACTTTACCAGTTTGAATTACTTAGGTCTTTGGGGCCATCAGCTCTTGTGGTAGTAACTTTGTAGCATGACAGAGCTTCAGCCTAGTTATTCTCTTGAAGACACATCAATCTCTACATCTTTTAATGTCTTAATTATAGTATCGTATCTTAAGTTAAAATGGTCTAAATCAAATGCTTTCAAACAGAAGTTGTTTAGATAATATGCCACCGTATGCTATAAAAATGAAATTATATATTTTAAACAACAGAAAGAATACACATCAAATTATTGATAGTAGTTACTATGGATGAGTGGGATTGGATAATAAAATGTGAGAATGAGGAGCTTAATTTTTTTTCTTTATAAATCTGGGTATTTCACATTTACCTTAATAAGATGCATGCTGTAAAATGTGTGGTTGTATAAATGAAATATGGAGAAATAAAAACATATGAATGTAAAAGCTGAATTATAGAAACTTCACATCTTTATTTTGTTCCAATGGGATTCTCTCTCCAAAGCTAAGGCATGGCCCAAGTGATGCACCCATCAAACTGTCCCATCAATATTTTCTCAATAAAAACAACCAAACAAGAAAACAAACTCATAATCAGTAGGAATGGACTTCCATTCATATTTACCTTTTCAAAAAGGTTTCATGTGTCTTTGCATTTACCTAAGAATAGAATCTAAGTAGCAGATATTCCCACTTACACCGTTTGGCACCATTAATAGAATGTTTGTCATCCAAAGCTTTGCCTGTTTGGAGGAATTCCCTATCCCAGTGCCCTGGCAAACAATAGAGACAGTAAAATGTGTATAAGTAGCATAAGATCTGAGGGATTTTCCCTCTGTATATATTAGGCTTTGCCTACCAGAAGAGAAGTTGGGTCTTCAACCTGAGACTTTTCCAAATAACCTGCAGTGTTTTCTGTGACCTTCTACTTTTTAATTCCTATTGGGTTTCTAAAGATTTCCAGAGACGAAGGAATTTCCTATGCATCACTCTGAGAGGTGAAAGGAGATAGAAGAGTGCCAAATGGAAAAGTGAATTGATCTACTTAACTCTGGGCTCATTTACCTTAGTGAGTTACTAGACTTATGAGTACTTTTGCCTCAGTAACTTCTTTTAAACATTGTACCATTCTCTGAAAATGTATCCTACTTAAAATGTTGCACTTAAAAATCCACATCAGCACTACTCTTTTTTAGAAGCAGAAGTCCACAAGTTGTTTAATAGATTTTTTCTTTATTCAGCTTAATATTTATTAACAAGCAAAACGATGTGCTATAAATTGTTTCAGATGATGATGGAAAAGAGAATAGTTGGACCACTGCTGCTGCAAGAACAAATCATCACAATTAATAGCATTTCTGGGCTTTATTTCTGCTTATTTGTTTAAAATTTGATTTTATTTTCTACCTGTGTTATAATGAAACCCTTAATTTTTAGGAATTGTAATGCTTTATGGTCTCATCTTGCATAATTAGTTACTGGAAGAAGAAAGTATTAGTTTTAGAAAGTATTACTTTTACATATGAAAAGTAGAAGCTGGATATTAGATTGTTACAAGACTAACGAAGATTTGAAAACTCTTTAAAATAATACTTCTCCAAATATAGGTTTCCATGTAAACTAAAAACTTTCCTGAAGTGACTTTGAATTAGTAGAGATTGATAAATTAAGAGGATGACAGAGTAATTGCATATACTATTTGTGATAATTTTAAAACATTGACATTAAAAAGAGTTGTTTAAAACCATCTGCATGGCCATGATTTGATATATCATTAATTTACTTTTGAGTTGTAAGGTCCATTTTTAACAGAAGTGAATGATGATGGTAGAACATGAAATATCAATTTTTTAGCATAATAGACTTTGCCTTTCTAGTTGTTTTAGAAACAACTAGATTATTTATTTTCTCTGGAGGGATGCATGCAGTTAGAATTAATGAGTTGTTTAATAGGTAATATCTGATCTATTTGTGGGCACCATGGGAGATATATATTTTCCGTCCTTAAAGAAGAGCTGATTTTAAAGGGCAGTGTTTTAAAAATTAGCATTGGCAAGGGTTGTCTGACAGGTCAAGAACCTATTCTTAGTTAAAAAAAAAATTCTTATGTGCTTTTGCTGAAATAACATTTGAGTGGAAATGTATTATTTAGAAAGTTCTTCCTTATACATCATGTTTGTTACTCAATGTAACTTTTTTGCTATATGTCATTATTACCATGTTAACTTAGAGGAAAAAATGAGATTCACAGAGGCGAAATGACTTACCAAAGTACGGATACTTTAGTCTCAAATAAATTATTCAATCTCAGATATTCTACCTCCAAATTCCATCTTGTTTTCTGTGAATGTCTGTATATGACTTTTATACAATAAATCATATTTTAATAGCTTATGTTTACCCCCATAGCAAAAATAAAATTACATTTTGTTAAAAATACAAAATGCAATGTTATTGTTTAAATAATTTTTGTCACTCAAATACAAGAGATAATTTGGAAAAGTAAGATTACATTAAAATATAAATTAGTACTTATAAAATATTTTAAATATTTATTTGAAAAATAATTATTTTTTAAACTATACATAGTGAGAAATATTGAAGAGACATTTGCTATTAAGAAACTGGAAAATGTAGTTATAGATGTTAACTGAAAAGAGAGGGCCATGAGTTTAAATTCACCCTGGCCAATTTAGTGAAACTCTTTATTTCTTTTTTTTTTTTTTTTTTTGTGGGTACCAGGGGGTCGACCTCAGGACCTCACACGCCAACAGGCACCCGTGCCGCTGAGCGATATCACCGGCCCCTTTTTCGTATGTGGGATCCGGGAGTTGAACTCGGGCCCTCACACTTGCAAGGCAGGCGCTTAAGCCACTGAGCCATCTCACCGGCCCAAGTGAAACTCTTTCTAAAGCAAAAGTGTAGGGGTAGCTAAGAGGCAGAACACTTGCCTAGCATATGTGAATCTGTGGATTCAAATGAAAGAAGGAAGGAAGGAAGGAAGGAAGGAAGGAAGGAAGGAAGGAAGGAAGGAAGGAAGGAAGGAAGGAAGGAAGGAAGGAAGGAAAGAAGGGAGAGAATTTCCTTCGTTCATAAATGTCCCCACTTACCTCTTTGCGGTTAATCCTTTTCAGCAATTGGTTTATCCAGTGTAATCCACTGTGAAGCATTTGTTGTCTACTCTAGAGTTTCATAAGTATGAAATCACAGACAGATATATACACACATGTAGACAAATATAGTCTGGAGACAAATCTTTTGCTAAATATAGTTATTGCAAATGTTACTTTTCAGTTTACACCATACTTCTTCCTATGTAGGTTTTTACAAAAAGGGTTTTAATTTTTATCAAGTCAAATTTATTAATTTATTCATGTAATTACTTCCTCTGAATTTATATAATTATTTTATGAATATGTATAACTACAAGCATATATTTAATAATGAATATTAAAATGATTTCAGTTCCTATTAAGGATCTTTTAAGTCATAACTCACATTTGATTGATATCTATACTCAAAATCTTCACCATTATAAAAATCAATTTTATTGTACATTTAATCAAATCATTATTGAATATATGGGTCATATATATTTCTTATTTTATGATTTTTTAAAAATCCCTATTTTTCTGTAAAATAAATTCCTAGGAGTAAAATTATTTGGCCAAATATATAAATTTGTGACACTTATTTCAAAATTTGCATCTTGTGAAGCTTCTGATGCAATAGACTTATTCTGAATCATATATGTTTGTGAAAAGAATACATATCATAAAGAAAAATATACACATTAATTCAAAGAAGATTTTGAAATTTTCAAACCCTACAACAAAATACATTATAGTGTGTTGGTATGCTGAACTACATACTATAGTAACAAACTTATAATAGATTTTGGACCTGTAAAATATGAACTTGTAAACATTAACAATAAATAACAACAATATTAACCTGTTTATACTTTTAATTTTCTAAAATGACATTTAAGATATTCATTACTATACAATGAAGTGATAAATGCTACATTTTGGAGTCCAGTTGAAACTGTTCATAAAAGTATAAAAGAAGAAAAAGTACAATGACCTACATTGCCTGATACTAGCCATATGCTCTTTATATATAAACCATATTCATATTTCCTAAAACAATTGACATTAAATTGAAAAAAATAAGTTATATTTTATTGATGTTATCTTCATTTTGTCAAAATTTATTTATTCTTAGTATATATTTAATAATTTTGATGTTATTAAACGTAGCACAAATATTTATGTATGTCTTATATTAGTGATAGCAAGCAAGCCTTTTAGAGACCGAGTGCCAAACTGCAGCCCAAAACCCACTTATTTATCACGAAGTGCCAACACTGCAAGTAAACCTGAATACTAAGATTTTAGTATAGAAAAAACAACTCTATTTCAACATCTTTTGTCTTAAACAAGAAACAATAACATGCACATGCCATAGGTTTGCCACCACTGTCTTGTATGAAAGGAAGATGCAATAAACAATGAAATAATCTCCAAAAATAATTCAAAATTTTCACATTAGGTTAATGTAATACAGATTGTTATCAGTGCTTTCTGTCTATAAATTGTTGTGCACATACGTCATGTATTGCAAACATCCATCATCATAAGAAGAAGACAGCTTGGTATCCAAATAAAGCTATTTATTTGCATTTCATAAAAATTAAATTCAGTTTCCACTGAGGTCTTATATTTTCTGTTTAAATAGTACATTAAAAACTATTCCTAAGAAATAAATGACAGCTAGTAAAATACCAAGAACAGGGCCGGTGAGATGGCTCAGCGGTGTAAGCACCTGCCTGGTAAGCGTGAGGTCCTGAGTTCGACTCCCGGAACCCACACACGAAAAAAGGGGCCGGTGATATCACTCAGAGGCATGGGTGCCTACTGGCGCACAAGGCCCTGAGGTCGACCCCTGGTACCCACAAAAAAAGAAAAAGAAAATACTGAGAACTTCAAAAGCCATTTAAAATTTAGAACGCATTTGTATAATCAAAATATGGTCATAAATTAAATGGTGATATGTAAAAATTCTTTAACTTACATCAGAAATGCCTTTTAAATTTATGACAGCAGAGGATACATTATGCTTTAGGTAAAGAGTTTATAATAAGAAGGCACAGAATAATATAAAGCAATATTAAATTAAATTGAAATTCCCAAGGTAAACATGTGGTTTTCAATGTCTGTGTTTTTCCAATATTGGCCATAAAAGTGAATTTAAGGCAGTGGTTGTCCAATGTACACAATGCTCTTACTAATGCATTCATTTTTATTTATGAATCAAAATTTTATCTCGATATTACCAATGTTCCTTAGAAGGTGACTTGTTTGTTTTAGCTAAGAAAGTGCTAGCATTCCTTTAGAATTTATGGGTTCTCACTTAATAGGCCAAAGAAGAAATTTGGAGGATTTCAAACAAATTGAACACTTAAAGCAAATAGTATTTTGTTTAAATTAGGCTAGGCAAGTCCATGAAACATAATACATAGGGAAAAAAGATTTTTTTCTTGGTACAAACAGGTATCATGAAATCTATCCTCTTAAGTATTATTAAATACAAACTAAAATATTGTTAATTATAGGCACAGTGTGACAGAGCAGAATTCTAGAACTGATTCATTGTGAATATTTGAAACTTTATTCTGATTCCATAGCAACTCTCCAATTCTTTTCTCCCTAGCCTCTAGCATCTCCATTTAACTCTGATTCTATGAGTTTGATAGTTTAGATGCCTCCTATAAGCAGAATCATGTGGAATATGTATTTATATGAGTGGTTCATTTCAGACATAATGTCCTCAAGATTCATTCATATTAACACAGATCAAAAGATTTTCTTTTTTATGCCTAGATAATATTCCACTATGTTTATATAGACATTTTCTTTAACTGCTCATCTATTGATGGAGATTTAGGTTATTTACACATTTTGGCCATAGTAAATAATTCTGTAATGAATGTATAAATACAAACATAACTTCTACATCCGATTTCAATTATTTTGAATAAACACACAGAATTGGGTTGGGAGATCATAGTAGTTCAAATTCAATAAAATCAAAAAAACTAAATAAAAGACATAAAAAGACATTTCTCCATAAAAGACATGCAAATTGCCAAAACGTATATAAGAAGTGGCTCACCTTTCCTGATAATTAGGAAATTATAAAGGAAAACCATGATAAGTTATCATCTCACATCTGTATGGAAGAATGGAAGACTATTGCGACAAAAACAAATATAACATTTGTTAGACTACTATGCAGAAATTGGAGCCTTTGTACATTTCTGGTGGAAAGGTAAAATAATTCAGTCACAGTGGAAAAAGTACAAAAGTTCCTCAAACAACAAAACATGCTGTATCTTCCAAAGAACATATGAAAGAGCAAAATGTATATTAACATGTGGAATTAAAAGTGTTTTTAAAATAAAAGTGCTTATTTCACTCCAGTAATATATTTGAATCATTAATACCCTATATAATGATGAAGGAGAGCAAACATTTTTGTATGTTTCTTTTATGAAACTGTCCTCTCATGTAGCTATTGTCTAATGTTATATGTGGAAAGTAAATTACCAAAGTTAAAATATTTTCTCTTAGATAATAATTAATACACCTAGCTTTGTACCCTACTTAGTGATTAAATAAGAAAAACTTTTAATTATTACATAATTTAAAATTTAAAATATTTTCCAATACTAATCTTTTTGATAATTTGATAATTTCGATATATTTGATAATTTTCTGTGTTGGAAAGCTTAAAGTCTACATTAGATATCAGCCAGAAACACCACACAAATAAGTTGCCAATTTTAAGGTCAGAAATACCAGCTCATCCTGTTTATAAAAGTTTTAATCCTCTTGCATGTCTACTTCATGGAACTTCTTCAGCTGTTTCCCACATTCCTGATTCATTTATCTCATCTCATTGTAACCAACACAAAGCATTAGCCACTTAGAAGTAAAGTGTTAAACTTCAACTTTAAAACAGGAAGACTAGAATTGCCTGTCTAGTACTTAGAGAAAAAGCAATCAATTTGTCACTGGATGAATAAGAGCTTTGCTGGAGATCTAGCCAGTGACGTAAACACAATGTAATTGCACTAAAATCTTTTCTCTAAAAGAAGAGAATCTCAAATGTCTCTTATGAATTCCACATAAAAAGGAGCAATCATTCAATTCCTTATTGCCAGCTCTTTCTAAATGGTAGCTAGACAAAAAAGGGTCTAAATTAAGGTAAAGAGGGACCTGTGAGATGGCTCAGCGGTGTACGCGCCTGCCTGGCAAGCGCGAGGGCCCGAGTTCGACTCCCGGAACCCACATACGAAGAAAGGGGCGGTGATATCGCTCAGCGGCAGGGCACCTGCTGGCGTGCGAGGTCCTGAGGTTGACCCCTGGTACCCACAAAAACAAAAAAATTAAGGTAAAGAATTTCTGCTCCCCCGAGGAAAAAAAGAGCTTCTGCTAAAGTAATGTAATATTTAATGTCATATTTTAGTATTTATCAAATATAAAAATTAAGAAAGCAAGTATGTTCATATGGATAAAAATTCAAGGATCTTTTAAGATTTTTAATAGATTCGTGTTCATATGCTATGTGACATTATTAGAAAAATATTCATGGGATCAATATTTTTCACATGAGGAAATATATATTATAATAATAGGCAATTTAATAGTCCAAGTTCTATATGCGTGAAGTTTGAGATCGATGATATTGGTCTAATAACTTATTGGAAAATTTAAAATAAAGCAACATATCATATCTTAATATTGGCAATAATAACTTATATGAAGGTAGCAATATTACTGATAAATGGTGCTAGTTTTATTGCTAAGAAAATAAAATAAAGCTTCCATGAAGTACAAAAATGAAAGTGTATAATGGATAAATAGAAGTAAAAGTAAATTTAACATTGGAAACGCCTTCGGATGCAGCTTTAATACATTTGAATCTCAAAAGAGAACAAAGATGCAGTTACTAAAGTGTATCTTAAAGTATGAATGAAATGAGAAATGAATTTCTGCTTCAAGCGTGATAACCTTTTCAGTAACAGGCATCCTTGTAAAAACTTGTGATTAGAAGAGGAAAAGAATAAAAATGAGTCAATTGCCTAAATCCCTCTCTATGTAGTCATTCCTCACTATGTTACAAAAGATTTCTCATAGAAAAATAATTTCTAATGTTAAACTCTTAATATTATATTTTTTACATCAGGTACATCAAAGATATTCTGTATATTTATTTCAAATTATTTGGACCTTATTTCAGTTAATTATGTCACACAAATTATTGATAAAAGTTAATAGTGTTTTAAAATATTATCCATTAATATAAAACATTTAGTAAGCTCTTTTTATTATAGCATTAAAATGAATAATTTAAGATATATCTTTCAAAGGAGGCAAAAATGAATTGACTCTTATTTTCTCCAGTTAAATACAATGCAAACATGTTTTATCTAATTCATATATCTGAGGTTAGATGACTTTCTTGTTACTTTATGAACAGCTATATTTACAACTTCATTGATTTTAATAAATTTCTCTTGTTTCAAGGGTGGAAATTTATGTAATCTTTATGTAATTTTATTTATTGTTTAAGGTTGTCTATTGTTAAATATATATTTAGGACATAGACTCACTTATTACTAATATTGTGATGCTAAAATAGATAAAATGCTAAAATTGGAAACATCCTTTTAACTTTAAATCTCATCTAAATACATAATTTAGAACAAAATACGAATCTTAATTTTAAAACATGTATATAGCATCCAGTATAAGCTCAATTACATTAGAAATAATTAGAAAAAGATTAAATAATATCATGCAGAAATCCCTTGTATTTACACTAAAGTCATCAGTGTAATATTAGTTTTTTTTTTTTTTTTGTGGGTACCAGGGGGTTGACCTCAGGACCTCGCGCGCCAACAGGCACCCGTGCCGCTGAGCGATATCACCGGCCCCTTTTTCATATGTGGGATCCGGGAGTCGAACTCCGGCCCTCGCGCTTGCAAGGCAGGCGCTTACACCGCTGAGCCATCTCACCGGCCCTATATTAATCTTTATATTGAGAAATTTTTAAAACTAATGAAATTAATCCCTAAAACCTAATATACCAGGTATAGCTCTAAATCTACTGAGGTATTCTGTATTCTTTGTATTTGCTACATGAAGTGCAACTGCAAAGGAAAGATTATGTGAAAAATTTAGAGACATAAAGAATTTTAGGCTACAAAAATAATTCTAAGGTTCTTTATTAAGCTCCACGAGAACAATAAAATCAATAATTTTATGTTGTATTATATATGCTAACATATTAAAACAAGATAAGACAGGAAAAGATAATAGTAATATCACTGCCATTATTATTGAAATCAGTGCTGAAGCTGCTTCTACAAATGCTAAGATAGAACATTTGCCAGAGCAATGCGAAATATTCAACATGAGTTCATCTTTTTGTTTCTGCTTGTGCTGTAACTTCTCTCTGAAAATCCTACACTTCTTTTCTTCTATAAGCCTCGATGCTAGTTAGCCTCCTACGAAGCCTTTTTGTTTCCCAGTCCAAAACAATTTAATGCTTTACCTATTCTCCTATAATAACTTCTACGTCCCCTCTAATAGCCCTTATTGAATCATGTCATTGATTTTGACTCATATGTTCTCTTCATTGTACTGATGTCTGTTCAGAACAAGAACTATTCTTAATTTGTAATATTAGGGTTAATATTTTAAGCACCTACTGTTTCAGACACTGATTCAGATGCTAGAGATATAGGCTTAATAGGACACAGCTCTCAAGGAGTTTTATATTCTAACTGTAGGAGGCTGATAATAACAATGTAAAAACATAAATATTATAGAATTAAAAATATTTTCAAGTTATACAAAGATAAAATAGGATGCTTTATGAATCCCTTAGGCAGGTTATTCAAAGGAGACCTCTCTGAGGAGATGATATTGGAGCTGAATTCTAAAGAGCTGATATTTAATAATGAGAAAAAGTTAACCATTTGAAAGATCTGAGGAAACAGCAAATGAAGCAAAAACAACAACAAATCCAAAAGCTTTGAGTATAGAGTCACTCCTGGGACTTGAGATAATTTGAAGGACTTTCAGAGTTACCTTTTATTCAAAATTAATTTATTCTAATTACTACTCTAAAAGAAGTATTTAGATATGTGCTTCTTTATTATAAGAGTGTGATGATTGAAGAAAGTTTCCTAAGGATATTTTATAAATTCCTTCTCACTCTCAAAATTTTACAGTAAATTTAAAAGTAAGAAATGGACATTGAATGTTAAATAGTTATTGACATAAAAAAATAAATACCATCTGAATTCCAACCTATACATCTGAGCACTATAAAAAGAAACAGTAATAACATGTTTGGAGCAAATGTTCACTTAAAAATTTGAGGTGAGTGATAAGAAATCCTTAATTTGCTATCAATCTAAGTGACACAATAAAATTGTGAAAAGGTAATGAATAAAGGGGCAGTCTTGTGAGGTAGTCAGGGATGTGCTACACAAATAAGGTGAAATTTTCCAGTAATACGCAAAAAGAAAACTTCCAGGTCACAGTCTCAATAACATCATAAAGTTCTGAATGGGAGCCTCATTGGATTTAAAGATGGAGAATGGAATATTTAATAGAAATCTGCTTCTCATTGCAGGAATTAGTTGTTGAGTTGCCTTCTATCCATCAGCTTAGGTTTCTGCCTCTAAATAAAGTTTTGTGCTCTTAAGTTACTGAGATAATTCTTATAATTTTTATCTCTTTTTATTTCCCTTCTAAACATAAGGAATATGTACTTATGAACAGAGAGTTTCCAAAAAAGTATTAAGGTAGGAAAAAGACCTCCTATCTAGATGATAAACTGAGAAAGCTTTTTCATTTGCACTAAATGCATTTATACTTCAAATATTTTACCATAATTTTAAATTTTCATGTGGAAAACAGCATAATGTGAATTTAGAAGTAGACACCTATTACAGCTACCAAGGAGGGCACTGAAGAGGCTGTTGATTCCTCAAGTCACTCACAGTAGGGGATGAGAATGATGCCCTAAAAACCTTCTTGTGCACTTTGCTGTCTTCGTTTCTGGCATTCGCCGTTTTGACATATATATTTCACTTGATGTCATGTGTACGGGTTTGTTGGGTATGATTACTTGTTCTCCAGTTTTACGGATCAAAAGATAAGTAAATTCAGATTGTAATTATTTGATGCTTACATGACAACTCATTTGGGTCTACAGATCACTAGCAAACAGGAATGGGGTAATTTTTTTTTAAATTCTTTACCTCAAAAATAAAGTCCAAAACCTACCTTCCAGTTTGACTGAATAATCTTTGAATAACTTAAGAATAGGGAATATTCATGTTCAGTCTAGGTTTCTAGCCTATTAATGAGTAAGACTTTAAGTAGAGGTTGAATCTGTGGTTAGTGAAAGTGTTTATTTTTATGTTAAAAGGATGGGTAGTTTATAGGTTCAATAACATGAAAAGATTTCAAGAATATGAAATATTTTAAAATATTTTAACATTTAAAAAGAATTAGTACTTTTAAAAATTAAGCTTGGTCATTATAATTATTTTTAAAATGTCTGTGATATGACTAAGAGAATTTTGAAACAAAATAGCTAAAATTAAAACACTGTATTACTTTTATGTGGCTAAATCTGTCAGAACTTCTAATAATAGTATTAAAGTGGCATTTTGTTGTCATGTAATTGTACTTTAGGATGAGTTTTATATATTTAGATGTGTGAATGAATAGTCCAAGTAAAACAAATTGTCTTTATCAGACTCCATATATTTCTTTGTTGAGGCCACAGCCATTAAGAAAAACACATAAATTGATAATTGCCTTATTTGTCCATGAATGAAACTTTAGCTTCAGAGTGATAAAAAACAAAGCAAGATACTGCAACCATAATGCTATTAGAGATTACATAATTGAAATACTGTCAAAGCATATTAGATTACTCCATTTATAAATCCTAAGGTTGTTCGAAAAAGAACTGCTTTTTGCTGAGGCCTGTAGTGGCCTGTGATGCTGTGATGCCTCAAAGGACAAGGTAAAGCCACAGCTGAGGATGCCTGGCTCCAACCTCAATGAACTAAATAGAGATTGTAGCTGCAGGTTCCACACTCCTGTAATAAATGTCAACCTACAGATAAGATAGTTCAACTCAGTTTCCCATGCTTTCCATTCTATCCCTTTCCTTTTTTTGAAAACCAAATAAATATCGGCCTCCCAGAGAAGTTCTTTGCCTAAGCCCCCAGAGAATCTTGAATTTTGTTAGAGGGTTTTCATCCTCCTGGAGCCCTAAAATCATACCACTTGTCTCTTTTATTTTTGCCTTTGCCGTCCATATGTTTGGGAGGTTGCAAGCCTGATCAGTCAGTGATAATTAGGTAAATTAAGTAAGCTTAAATTAATTTAGATTAAGTTGTCCATTTCTGAATTTAGCATTCTAAATTAAGGGCAGATTTTTTTCACAACCTGTTATCGTATAACTGATCAGAGCATTTTAAAATATACTGTGCACTTCACTGGTAATATTGCTAAAAGAAAGCATACAGTATTTAGGGTAGAAATCTTAATAAAATAAATTTCCAGAAATCGCTTTATGAATTAAGGGTATTTTAACACATGTGAACACATGTGTTATGCTATCTGCTATATATTTGTTACCCAAAAGTAAAAAACTCCATTCTTGTAACTGTTAAATTCTACTTCAGGAGGCTAAAGGTTTTAGTGAAGTTTCTGACATATCAAAGAAAAACATTACAAGAAATAATTGAATTATATAAGAAAATATTTCTTTGAGATACAGAAAAAGTTTGGTACAGTTGAATGCCTATTGTTTATTCAGAGTATTTTTTACTTACATAGTATAGAAAATTCATTAATAGATGGTTTCAATTGTCTCTTCTTCATTAGTGAAGGAAGCATTTCTCTCCTAAATGTATGATGATGGCTGATTATAGTAAATACACAGATGGAAAATGAGACCAAGTGCTGTTCATTCTGACCATAAACTAGGCTAAGGAAGTTGTAGGATAAAAGATAAATATGCAATTCAATTGTATCTTTTTAAATTTGCAATTAAAAATATAAAAATGAAATTAAGAAAACAACTGCATTTAAAAATAAAATAAAAATAAAATATGGATGAATATACAAAAGAAGTACAAAATTTATGTACTGAAAACTACAAAAGCCTGTTGAAAAAGTTTTAAGAATATGTGAAGAAATGGAAAGAGAAAGTCATTTCATAATCATGGATCAGAAACCTAAGTACTGCTATGATGACAACACTCCTGCAAATTGATCTACAGATTCAATACTATCTTTATTTAAATACAATATTATTTCTCCTTTGATATAAATGACTCTATAAAGAGAGTGGGCAAAAATATTCTATACTTACGTATTATAATTAATTAATATTGAAATGTAAGGAACATCTAAATTTCAGAAATAATATGCAAATAATCTTATTTAAAGTAGGTGAAATATTTGGGTAGTCATTTCCCCCAAGAAGATATATAAATGACTATTAAGTACATGAACAACAAGTCAGCCTAGTTAGTCATTAGAGAATGTATCAGTCAGTACTTATTAGAGAAACAGATTTAATGCAAGATATACAAATACATAAGAATTTACAGGATTGGCTTACAATTGCCACCCACAGAGCCAGGTGTGGAAGAGTGCAAAAGGTCTATCTGCATGCTGGAGATAAGGATCCAAAGGGCTGGAGCTCATTGCAGTGTCCCATGGGCGTCCATATCAGGAGGCTGAAGGGTCTGCAATGGCAGGCTGAAGGGTCTGCACTGGAAGACAGGAGACAAAGTCCAAGGTGAAGGTGAAGACTGAAGCTCCTCCAAAGAAACGGAAGTGAGCCTTCCTTCTTTGTTTCCCCTTTGTATCATTCAGGGAACAAGCCGTCCTGGGGTGGGTTTTCTGTCTTCAATGCCCTCAGACACACACAGAACTATGCCAGTCCCATTTAGTTGGGCATTTCTTACTCAAGTTAACACAATCAGTTAACTATCACAGGGATTAAGTAAAATTTTCATATCCACTAGACTATCTCTAATTATACACACAAATACACAGGCAATAACAATTGCTGATAAAGATGTCAAAAAACCCTAAAGACTCCACTAAAAAACTGTTTTCAAAAATCTGCAAAGTATCTACACACTAATAACAAACTACACTTCAAAAAATAAATGAAGAAAACAACCTCAATTGCAATACATTTACAAATTACTTAGGAATAGGGAGATGTTCGTTAAGGATTACAGTTTTCCTTTGGACAATATGACAGACTAGACTGATGAGTAAATTCTACAAATGTGTTATTAATCACATTTACTATAGTTAATAATATTGTATCCTTTAAAATTGGTCTTAAATCTTTTTGCCATAAAAACGATAATTATGTGAGTAATGTATATTCACTTGATTTAATCATTTTTACTATATACATATAGAAAACGTCTTATATGCCATAAATATACATAATTTTTATTAATTACACTTTAGCAAAGCTGGGATTAAAGAAAAGATAAATAGTAAAGTAGCTTTTAAAAAAGTATAGAGCAGGGCCGGTGAGATAGCTCAGTGGCGTAAGCTCCTGCCTGGCAAGTGCGGGGTCCTGAGTTCAACTCCCAGTACCCACATAAAAAAAAAGGGCCGGTGATATCGCTCAGCAGCACGGGTGCCTGCTGGCACACGAGGTCCTGAAGTCAACCCCCGGTACCCACAAAAAAAAAAGTATAGAGCATTACTGAAGAAGAAATACCCATAAATAAATACCTATAATTGGAATTAAAATACCTATAATTGGAATTCCCCAAGCAAATCTAGTTTCAAAAAGCATATTGGAAGAAATCATGGTCCAAATATTCTCCAAATTTTATATAAATATTAAATCTTCAAATTTAAAAATGTTCAATACTCACCAAGAACTTCTGCCCAAGACTTTTAATCTTGAAAAAAAATCAGATATATATTTAGGGTCAAGTCAGTTGGAGATAAATGTGAGAGCTAAATCTAGTATCTGTATTTATAGGAGACCCCTGTGATGGACTCCAATCTCCTGCTAAGTGTTACAGTACATGGAGAGAAGAAAGAGCAAGAGACAAAATAGCAGTGCAGTAGGGATCTGGGATGACCAGTTTTTGCAAGGGAACAAAAGGCTTTGAGGCAACCAGAACCTTGGTATTTATTGACTACATTTGTGTCAAGGACTATGGGTGAAGGGCAGTGAGTGTTTCCAGGAATAGTAACGGTGACTAAGGTGGGCTAGTAAGAACAAAATATTCTTACAAGGATGAGACAGGGGGTGGTAAGGAAACTGTCATTTCCCCAGATGCCTTATCATCCTCAGCAGGTCTTATTTTGCCTTGTGAGCTGTCACAGCAGTCACTAGCCTGAGGGCTTTCAGCTGTGACCAGAAAAAAGCTGGGAGTTTTCACTTTCCAATTTGGCTCAAAGGGGAGGACAAGGATGTCCTTCAACATCCCCTAGACTCAATTTATGATTTGTGGTCCCCAACATATATTTATATAGAAAAATGTCCTTTGTTGTTGTGTCTCTGGGTAGTAAAACAAAGTATTGACTTCCAGTTTTAACAGATATGATATATCTAGGGAAGTTTTATCTTCTTTATGCTTCCCACTAAATCTTGAGTGTTTGATTTTTTGTATTTATTTATTCTGTGAGTTATTTAATACTATTCTCAAAGTAGTGCCATATCTATTTATGAGATCAATAAATGATAATTTAAAATATAGTGACACACATCTTTGAATGCCTAAATAAACCAGTTCATTGGATTTTTAGTTACAAAGAACAGAAACAAATTCTAATTAATATAAGCAGTCAAATTTGATGAAAAAGTTTGCATTTTGGTAGTAAAAAACAAATAAAAGCAAAATAAACAACTATATCAGCAGTAGATAGGGACATTATTTCCATTGATAATAAAAATGACCAAGAAAATATGTAAGTAATGGAACAGAAAATGTCTGAGAATTTTTCATATGATAACTTATTTAGCTTGGATTGTTAACAATTTAAGCACTAAATATTTGATTGAGGATATAACTATTTAACAGGGCTTTGAAGAAATAAAAGTGTCATTTCCTTTTCCCTAATAATCTGTCAAAGCTTTTAGATTTTTATATAACATTGAATACACAATTATACATATTGTCCTGAATATAAAATAAAACTATACTTCCCTTTGTTTTCCTGTCAAACTATTTCATAAAATAAATATCCTTAGTTTCAAATTGTACATCAGAGGAGTTATAATATTATACCAACTGTATACAAAAATACTCATATCCCTAAAGCCATTCCATCATTAGGAATTAAATTTTCTTATTTTAAGTCTTTTCATTCTTTTTTTTTTTTTTTTTTTTTTTTTTTTTTTTTTTGTGGGTACCGGGGGGACGACCTCAGGACCTCGCGCGCCAACAGGCACCCGTGCCACTGAGCGATATCACCGGCCCCTTTTTCGTATGTGGGATCCGGGAGTCGAACTCGGGCCTTCGCGCTTGCAAGGCAGGCGCTTAAGCCGCTGAGCCGTCTCACCGGCCCTTTTCATTCTTAATAAGCAAATTTTTTTTTATTTTTAGCATATTGGAACTACAGGTATATTTTTATTCTAGAAGTTACTTTATCTTACCATTGATTTACTTACCCTTTTAAATATAAATTTTGTTTCACTATTGTTATAGCTTGTATCTAGATGTCCCCCTAAAGCTTTATGTGCTTATAGGTGGGGCTTTTTGGAGCTGGCTGGATCTAGGGTGTGTGATGTTAGAATTAAGGGGATAGGATAGCTAAATTGGTTTAGCATAGCTCTGGGTGTGGACTATGCTAAAGGAACCCCATCCTGGCTGCAGGTGGCACCAATCAATAGGCACCTAGCCTGGATGAAATATAAAGGCACAAATAAAAGTCAGGGTCACTGCTGTTGCTGCTTGCTGCTTCCTGCCTGCCGTACCATGGACTGTTTCTCCCTTGCCACGTCCCTCTGCTATGCTGCCTGCCTTGAAGCCAGATGCCTATGGACTGAAACCTCTACAAACTGTGAGGTGAAATGAATCTTTCCTCCTTTAACTTGGTGTCAGGTATCTTCTTCCATTAATGAGAAAGTAACTAAGACAACTATCAATTTTATTTATATGCACACATCGAGACTAAATTCTCCCCAAGTTCCACATATATCTCCTAACCAGAAACATTTAATAAGGTTCTACTCAGCACTCCCCACATCCCCGTTACGTAAGGATGCCTTGAAACCCATAGGTGAAATCCTTGCCTTAGTATGCTTTTATCATTATTGAGGTGCATCATATTTTCCAATATATTTAATGTAGTAATAGATGAATAATTGTTATCTCATTTAAATTTGATTCTAAACAAGTTCACAACTTTAGATTGATTACACATTCAGAAAAAAACTTGCAAAATGAGTTAATTTGGGGGTAACAACATGAAAAATGGAATATATATTTATAATAAGATTCAGTGAACACAGAGAAAGCATTCACAAAATTATTTTTTTCTTGTGGAAATGGTAAGCTTGTCTTAAAACACTGAAATAGTCTCAATAAATTGGTATTCAAATTTCTTTCAAACTATTTATGTATCATCATTTCTGCTGGAAAGTAAAGGCTATACAGTACTTCCTTCTTTCCTCCCTCCTTTTCTCTTTATCTCTGTGTCTCTGTCTCTGTCTCTCCTCTCTCTCTCTGTCTCTTTCTGTCTCTCGCTGTCTTGGTCACTCTCTCTCTCTGTCTCTTTCTTAAAAGATACATTACCAGAGCCTTATAGCATTTTGAGATTTAGAATCCAGGAGAGTTGAAGATTCCTCACAAACTTTGAAGCCTAGTTTTTTTGTTGTTGTTGTTTGTTTGTTTGTTTTGGTGGGTACCGGGGGTCGAACTCAGGACCTCCTGTGCCAGTAGGCACCCCTGCTGCTGAGCGATATCACTGGCCCTTTTTTTCCTTTATGTGGTTACTGGGAGTCGAACTCAGGACCTCGTGCTTGCCAGGCAGGCCCTTATGCCCTGAGCTATCTCACCAGCCCGAAGCCCAGCTTTCTTCTTCTATATTAGCCTTTCCTAGAATACTCTAAATCAGAAATTCAGATGGTTACATAGCTCCAAAATAGACACTTTAAATACCATCAAGCTTATCATTCTTTGTACATATCATCCCCTTGAACTCCTAAAAAGTGATGACTGATGAACAGTGACCTAATATTTTTGAATCCCTGTCTGTTAAAGTTCTGTTTTATTTCCAAAAATATTCAGTTCAGTTAGGGAACTATGGAAAGACAGGTTTATAAATAGCCTAACTGTCTTAACTCAGACTAATCAGTGAATAGGCTGAGACCTCAAGAAAAATATAAAAGTACCAGTAAGAATCTAAAAATGTATTCAAATGTTGGGCGACCCATGAAAGAGGTGGACAAATAACCATGTAACTTACAGCGTCCATATGTCTTGTGTAACTCGGGATCAGTCTAACTCGACATCTGTCTTCATGGTAGTTGAAGACAACATGGAATTGGAGAACAACCAGATACAGTATTCTAAGAGAAGCCGGGCCTTCTTAATCAATTTTATGATTGCCCAAAGACCATTAACATTCATTTCTATCAGTCCTCCCTGCTTCACTAGTTTAATACATCATAAATCTTCTTTTGAAAATATCTTTCTTATCCGTAGTTTTTACCAGTTTCATGAAAGCCTTCCTTAGCTGTCTGAGGATTATATCTCCCTTAACGAACCTGCAATTGCACCGTAAGTTTTGTCTATGTTGGTACTTGCTTCTCATGCTTAGAATGTCTGACTCCAAATTCCAACTATACAGCTACCTCTATAAAACACTTCCAGGAGAATTCTTTATTGGAGAGACATTAATAGAGTCAGCTATGCCCACTGGACAGAATCACTTGATACTATAAGGAGAAGTGATTTGTTTAGAGCACCATGCTGGTCAAAGCACCTACTCAGCATTAAAATATCAAGATATGCCCATTTTTGTTTCATCACATCTGATTTCCCACACGCATTTGGATAATTGGCTCTATTTATTATATAGTTAGGTTTATATATGAATTTTCCTCGGAATTCTACTCACTGAATTGAGGGTATACATAACACTCTCAAGAATAGAAGGTTAAATTGAGTATGAAGTGCTTCCTCTGGGTACAGCTAGTCACATTCTTTTTCAGTATTTTGGTTCTTTATTTATCCTATAAGCAGACTTATTTTCTTCAGTGGGTTATCTTTGAATAGCACTTAGTAATATATCTGACATATTGTTAGCCCATATGCTTATGAAACAGTGTAACACAACATATGGAACTTGATATACTTCATAAAGTCAAAGCTTCTATACATTTGCTTTAATAATCTAATTTATTTACAAATTATCTGTTATGTTTTATTCTGATTTGAAACTCTGTTGAGCCTGTTCTTAGGAAAATACTGTACTTATTGATGCAAAACCTAACGTCTTTGTTCTTAGAAAATTATACTAATGACTCTAGGAACATATTTGTAACTAAATGTAATTCTAACATTTTTTAAGAGATAAAAATTAAATCATTATAACCTAGAGATATTTTAGTATCTGTCTTTAAATGTATAAAATACTAAATTTCTATCAAAAGCAATTAAGTAGCAACATTTCAAATAAAGAAATATAAGTGGTCACAAAATAATTGCCAGATTTTAGGAAAAAAAATAGTTTTCTCATTTATCTATTGTTTCCAGAGCACAAGACAAAATATAACGTGCTCAGTTTAAATACCTTGTTTATCCTTTAGTCTACTTTATATCTCCTTTTTCCAGATTCTAAATTTTCTCTTTTCCTGAATGTTCCTCTTCAGCCCATTTTTCTTTTGTGTCAGTTTATTTTATGAACATCAGTGCAAATAAACTATGTTAAAATACCCATTTTCTCAACATAATATCTACTTAATTTCCTTCTTACTCTTTCATTATTTTACTTTATGCCTATTTACTTTGCCTTATTAGACTTAGAGGTATAGAGGACCCACAAACTATGTCTCTCATACCACCAGTAATAATTAGGAGCTCTTACCATATTCTTAATAAGCCTTCTGTTAAAACTATGTATTAAAAATCTCTCACCTTGTAACTTGCTTTTATACTCTGATGATGAGTTTTAATGAATATAAATTCTTAGTTTTAATGAAATGCATTAAACCAATTTTTATGATTAGTGTCATTTGTGGGTTTTTAAATATAGTGTCTCTACCTCCAAATCACACTACATTTTATATTTTCTTCTAGAAATATAATTTATTTGCATTCTATATCTATGTCTATATTATACCTTGATTTAAGTTTATTTACTATACTCATGGAGCTCAACACTTTTATTCATTTTCTATTTTCATAGTCATTCTGTCTAATAAGAAAACTTATAATTCCTTGGCTTGACTCACTTAGAATTGTATTTAGTTCATGAATGTAGGACACCAATTGGTATCCCATCTTGTCTTTGCTGAGCTCTCTAGCTTGTGGTTTCCTTTATACCCATTTAGTTAAGACAGCTTCCTTCTATTGGAACTGAGATGACCCAGACTGGCTGAATGTATCCTTCTCTTTCTAGTACAGTAACCTAAGACATATTATTTCATGGCAAAATTAGGAGAGGAGAGGGGATGGCAGCCCAAACACACATGTAATTTTTTATCCAGTACTGGAGACTGAACATAGGACCTTCACACTGAGCAATGTCTTCATCCTCCTTTGAGATAGGGTCTCACTAAGCCCAGGCTAGGCTTCCATTTAGCATCCTCCTGCGTCAGCCTCCAAGAGAACTGGGGTTACAGAAAAGCACAAGGGTGCCTTGCTGCTTATGTGATTTTGAAGAGAACTTTTTATTGCTTCAATTACTTTGTTACTGAATAAAACAAGATACATGTATATACCGATAGTTTCCTATACTATGTTTAGTATATGCATAAATTTATGTGTGTATATACATAGTTTAAAAATAATTTTAGCAAGTTTAGAGTGCTCATTTTACTCAAAATGAAGCAAGTGAAGTTTAATTGTAAAATTTATCTTCAATCATACACCCAGTAGGCAGGATAAAACTTTAATAGGTTTAATTATTTAAAAATGTCATTTGAGGTTTAGGTTTTGTCTGATATTTAGTTCTGATAGTAAAATTGCAAAGACAAGAAAACACCCTATAGAAATTAGCGGCACTGAGTAACTTCTAGTTACCTTCATTGACACAGTTTTGCTAGTACAAAAACAAAAAATGGTAAACTGAACAATGTTTTTAGTTTCAGAATAATAAATTCCAAATACAATGAATAATATACTCAATTTTATAATATTTTACATGGTAATAAAAGAAATTCATGTTAAAACAACTCTTTTTGCATGTAGAACTATAATGGTTTTCAAGGGAGGAATGTTTTGGTGAAAATATTTAAAGTAAGGAAAATTTCTTAGCATTTTACCAAGTTAACAAAAACAATTTAGTCTCATTGTATTTGATAATGTCTACTTATTTTTATTTTTAATAATCTTTATGTACTTCTGAAGAGAGTGAAGCAGTTTTTCCAAAAGTAAATAAGATAAAAAAAAATCACAAGTAAAATGCTTAAACAACAGTTTCTGCATATTATTAAGCAATGTTCCCAGTTTAATTATCTTCCCATTAGATGCTACTGATTTTGCACATTGAAAAAAGACATTTTCATAAAAATTCAAATTTAGTATGTTCTAAGTTTTAATTACCATTAAAAGTGTACATTATAAAAGTCTCCAACTAGTGTGAGAACCTGAAGAAGTAAATAAGATCCAAAATGCACAATAGATATTGTAAATTGCAATAAACTTCAAAAGAAAAGAGAAACTTGGATGGGGGAATGAAGAAAGAAGGAAAAGCAAAAAAATAATAATAAAAGACAGTTAAAATAGTTATACTACTAATATCTCTTAGTTCATTGAAAAGAAAAGTTTGTGCTAATATTGTTTGGACAATTAAATGTCGATATCTTTTTTTTTTTTTTTTTTGTGGGTACCGGGGGTCAAACTCAGGACCTCGCACGCCAGCAGGCGCCCATGCCACTGAGCGATATCACCGGCACTTTTTTCATATGTGGGTTCCGGGAGTCGAACTCGGGCCCTCACACTTGCCAGGCAGATGCTTATGCCACTGAGCCATGTCACCGGCCCTTTTTCTTTTTTTCCTAATGCTGATATCATGTACTCTGAGTAACTAGTGTGGAGATAGCAATACACAGTGAATTAACCATTATTACCTTCCTATTATCTTGTTTTGAAATTTTATTTTATTTTTTTCACTTTAAAAATATGTACATTATAAGAAACTATGAATCTGGAATGAAATTATTTCATCAAAAGACAATTTAAGTAAAATATTTAGGTAGGGTAAATGTTGGAGTTGGAGTTGGCTGTTGATGAAAGATTGAAGATGGAGCTTGAAAATAACCATCATTTTCTTAAATTTTAATAAAATTTAAAAATAAATTCTCTTTACTTACTCAAATCACTTTAAAACATCTTTGTCAATTCCATCAACCAATTAACTCTTTTGAACTGTTTTTTTCTATTATCCATATATTCAATTAAAATACAGAAATAACTTAAATATATATTATCAGTGCAAGTAACATTGTCATCAGTCCAAAGTCAATTAGACAATTAAAGTAAGCAAGATAAAACCATTTATCTTATAAACATTTACATATCAAAATAAATGGTGTTCTTGACAAATATACTTCAAAGCATTTAAAAACTTTTACATTTCAATTTTTGGTTAATTATAATTGTCAAATTACAAAGCATTATGTGAATTAAAGGAATATCTCTGTTAACTGCATATTAATTAACACTTAAGCTTAGGGAATTCTTTGTATCTGATATTTTACTGATGGCTTTTTATTGTAATATAAATTTATTTGTTAAAACTAATAAAAAATTTTGGTATCTTTTATTTCATGACTTTTTCAAATCTCTATTTTATTCATAAAAAATTAATCTCAACATATGGGAAAATTAAGTAAAAAGTCTTCTATCAAAACAGATATTTAAGAATTGATGTTTTTATTCTTATTCATATCACCTGTAAACTCACTACAATGTTGGTCTTTCTCATATATCAGTTACTTAGAAACGCTAAAGCACATAAGTACTGCTGCTAATTTGTTGTTTTGCTTATCTTTATGCATTCTTCATTATACATACTAACTTTAATGATTTTTCATGTATAAAGTCCTAATTCTAGGGAAAAAATTCCATTGTTTCCTCAATTTTCTTATACATATTTGTTATAGTAATTTGAAATCCCTTTTAACTATGATATCCAAATGGCCTGGTGGTTTTCTATTTTAAATATTTTTCCACTTGGATCTTGCTTTAATATTTGGTTGGTATTGTGTTTGCAAATTTTATGGATGATATTTTCTGCTACTAGAGTTTTATTTTCTCCCAGAAGAAAGATAAAAAGCATTCTCCTCTCTATCATCCTCCCAAGGATAAGTTTCCTAATTTATTCTGTGTTCCTTTTGAAATATTTTATAGCTATACCAGGACCTCTCCTCCTGGCAGGCCTTGAATATCTGTCTTCCCACTGTGATGTAACTGCTAATCTCTTTGCTCACTTTTTATCCCCGTAGTTATTCATTTATGTTAATCTTTAAGTTCACTTCTTTGCAAAGATGCAAGATACAAGGTAATTTTCTTCAAAGAAACTGTACACAAAGTTTTTGTTTCAATTCTTACTATTCTTCTTACCTAAATTTCTTTCATCATTTTATTCCTATCCAGACAAATAAGACCCCCAACTCTCTTTTGTTACTCCAATAAAATTTCCATTTTCTGCTCCAATAATTCCCCTGTGTGTCACATAAGAAAGTGTTCCTAAAGCTGGAGGTATAGCTCAGTGTCACAGCCCTTTCTTAGCATGCACAAAGCCTTGTGTTTGATTCTATTTACTACAAAACCAAAAGCAAAACAAAAAGCAAAGAGGAAGGAAAGGAAAACAGAAGGAAAGGGAACAGGAAAGAAAAAAGAAGAAAAAATATCCTAAAGGAGGGAAAAAACAGGATGAATATGAATGCCCCCAGTTATGCATACATTCATATCATTCTTGCCTATTTTGATTTTCTTCAAAATGTTCCATTGCATTCAAACTATAGTTTCATGTATTTTGTTCAATTTTTATAGGTTTTTTTTTTCATGAAAATGTAGTCAATCTACTCCATTATGACCAAGATTGTGAATAAGGCCTTAGTTTTTAATCCTACAAATATCTTTTTTTTTTTTTTTGTGGGTACCGGGGGTCGAACTCAGGACCTCGGGGGCCAGAAGGCGCCCATGCCGCTGAGCGATATCACCAACCCCTTTTTCGTATGTGGGTTCCAGGAGTCGAACTCGGGCCCTCTTGCTTGTCCGGCAGGCGCTTACACCGCTGAGCCATCTCACCGGCCCAATCCTACAAATATCTTAACGATTGCTTTTAACCTCTGTATAATGTGTCCTTCTTTGTGATATATCATCTTTGTCTCTTGGTGTCAATAAAACATATTTACTTTAGACTTTGTAATACTTCTTCAACATAGATAAGCTTATCTTAATTTCTACAAAGTGCAAATGCTTCTCTTTAAATTGAATGAATCCAACTGAATAGAATTCTTTTGAAATTCTCCATGGTAAATATATTCTTCCTACTCTCCATCTCTAACAACATGCCCTTTCTCAGAGATTGTACTAAAAATGCTCAAAAATGTTCTCAATAGATAATGTCAGCAATCCTCCATTATTTGGTAAGCTGAATAGAAAAATCTTTTTTTTTTTTTTTTTTTTTTTTGTGGGTACCGGGGGGACGACCTCAGGACCTCACGCGCCAACAGGCACCCGCGCCGCTGAGCGATATCACCGGCCCCTTTTTCGTATGTGGGTTCCGGGAGTCGAACTCGGGCCTTCGCGCTTGCAAGGCAGGCGCTTAAGCCGCTGAGCCGTCTCACCGGCCCAGAAAAATCTTTTTAACATAAATGCGCACAGGGCCTTAAGATGAAAGGAGTAGAGATCTCTGACAATAAACATAGAATGAAGGCTCTCTTTTAGTCTGCTTCTGGACTGTAAGTAAAGAAGACAATTTTATTGTATAAAGAACAGAGATTTTGTGGTTGTCATAACATTTAAAATTTCCTAAATACTACAAAATATCTGTTGTTGAAGCTCTGCATTTAGCTTTTAATAACAATATCATTAATTCAAGATGAGGGCCACTTACAGAATCAGCTAAGCAATTGCCATAAATCTTGTTCCAGAGGAAACTTTAAGAACTAGTTCCAAAAGTGTTGCAGAACCCATAAGATACTGAACAATTTGCATTTGCACGCATAAAAGCTTAGTTTTAAACTTCTAGTTAAACATAAAGACAGTAATAAGAGCTATATCTGATCCTGTTAGTGAGTCCAAAATTAAATTGTATATACCTTGTAGCTAGGTTATTGCATGGTTGAGGAAACAATATTGTTAGTTAGTCTTTGTCATCAGATAAAGTACAAAACTAAAGAACCCCAGAGCATAACTGAACATTAAACTGAGAAAATCTGAAATGAGGAGACAATTATTCTTAAATCCTGCCCTTTCTGAAGAAAAAATCTTTATTTCTGAATTTGGAGAACATGCTGGGACAGTCACTCATCACAATCTAAATTTGCATCATTACTTGGGAACTTAATCCTGTAATTTTGCTGTATTCTTAAACTATATAATAAATGAAATAAAAGGCTGCCACCATCACTATAAATAATGAGTGAGAAACAGTTATATTTCAAAGTATAGGCTCAATTGTTGGTAAGAATGTAAAATTATACATCACTTTGGAAAACATAATGGTTGTTCCTAAAAAAGATTAAAAAGGAATTAATATGGGATCCAGCAATTACACTCTGTGTATATATTTGAAAGAATTGAAAGCAATCTTAAAAAGATATTGGTTTACTCTTGCTAATATCAGCAGTATTCACAATAGCCAAGCGGTGAAAAAAACCAAGTGCTTCCTTTGGATAAAAAAGGAATGCTTTATATTTACATATACAATTATATTCAGGGAGGAAAAGGAAGAAAATGCTAACATACGCAGCAAAGTTTAAATAATTGAGAATATGATGGTGAAACTATCTAGAGACAAAAGGACAAACAGAGTGTGATTTCATGTGAAGTGTCTCTGTCAGCTAAATTGATAGAAAAAGAAGATACAGGGCCAGTGAGATGGCGCAGCGGCATAAACGCCTGTCTTGCAAGCGCGAGGGCCGAGTTCGACTCCCGGAACCCACATACGAAAAAAGGGCCGGTGATATCACTCAGCGCCTGCTGGCGTGCGAGGTCCTGAGGTCGACCCTCGGTACCCACAAAAAAAAAAAAAAAAAAAAAAGAAAAAAAGAAGATACATTAGTGGTTTCCACAGACTAGATAATAAAGAAATGAAGAGCTACTATTGAAAGGGTATAGAGTTTCAATTTTACAAGATATAAAGTTCTGTATATTGGTTGACAGCAAAAGGATACTCTTAACTGTATATTTAAAAAAAACTAAGATAAAAAATCTTATACTACATGATTTTACAATTTTAAAATATCTGGTATAAATTTCTTCTAATCATCTTTCTGGCAATTATAAATGAAAAGTAAGTACTTCAACTTAAATCGTATGCTACATTTCTTGAAATAACATATGAGCATTAGTTTCAATTAAATGGAAAAATACTGACCTGATCCCAACATTTAGGTAGAACTATGGGGTAAAAGAGTTATGACAAGCATAGCAGAAAGATAAACTTCTGAAGGACAAAAAAAAAAAAAAAATTTGACCAAAACTTCTAACTCCAGCCCTGAGTACTAATTGCTTCCACAGCCATTCTGAGATTATAACACTCAGTATATAACACAATATATAACATCTGGAGAAAAAAATGAAGGGGACCACTATGGATTTAAAAAGAAAATTAGACTAAATTGATTCAATTTAAACTTGCAACAAACATTTATGAAGTTTCTGAATATTTAAGATGTTCAGAAGGGATTTTTTAATAAGAGGAAAGGAAATGAAAACTCAAAATAACCAGAAATTAAATTTTCTCTATAAACAATAGCAACAAAAATTGACCAAAACTAATGAAACTAACAACAGTGAGAAGTTTTGGGGAAAATACTGGAACATAATGTAACAGAGCTTCAGTGTTCTTAATACGTTGTACCAGGACAGTGTGAGTGAGGAAATCAAAGATAGATTATTCACAGAAGGAGTCAAAATTGTCAGTTACCAAATTATGAAGTTAGATTTTAACGCAAATAAAGATTAAGCAAATGAAAATAGCAATGATGTAGTCTTCTCTGCTTATTAAAGCTGGAAAAATTTAGAAAGAAAATAATATAAATTGTTATAATTGAATAATTGACTTTTGTACTTCCCTACATTGTTATATTTTAGCTTGTGCTGAAGCCCTCAAAATCAAATAATTATCGGATGAAGTTTTATTTTCTTTTGCATTGCAAGGTATTTGTGCAAAGAAAAAATTTAAGATAGTAAAAATACAGTTATATGCCATTACACTTTATGTATCATAATTTATAGTTATCAAAATCATAATATAACTTAAAAGTAGAATAGCTAATATATATGTAAGTGCAATGAAATCATTTTAAGAAAACACATAATATTAAATGTGATGTTTTATAAACAAATTATACAGAACCCGGAGCTGCAGCGACTGGCAGGAAGAGGGTCTGAAATGGGCTCCCACTCATGCCATTGACCTGGAGCTGTGGAGAATGGCAGGAGGAGGGTCCAAGACAGGCTCCTGCTCCCACCATTGACCTGGAGTTGCGGTGACTGACAGGAGGGGGATGCAAAACAGGCTCCCGCTCCGGTCATTGATGGGACTCAGGGACTAGAAACTGGTGGGAACACCAGTGACACAGTAGGACCCCAGCTAGAGCACAAACAATGGACAGGTGGGACTAGTGGTGCAGAAAAGTCTGAAGCAACCGTAACAATACCAGCCAGCAGGTGGTAACTTAGGTGAACCAGCTGTGCTTCAGGACCAAGTCACATGAAATAGAAGTGGTTGGGTAGGGCCACCTCCCCTTCTTTACCTTTTTCTTTTCTTTTCTTTTCTTTTTTTCCTTTTCTAATTGCCTGGGGAAACCTCCAGCCACAGAAAACTAATCCCATCCCACAAATCCAGAGACAAAGATCAGACCCAAACCCAGCACAAATCCACCTGAAATCTTAGGTAGATACACATTCTAGGATCAGACTGGGACCTACCACAGAACTATAGACACTAGAGGAATCTCACTATTTTTATTTTTCTCTGTCTAATGGGTTTTCCTCTTGGTAGTCAGCTGGGTTAGTGGTTTTTTATTTGTTGTTTGTTCGTCTTTGTTTTTGTTGTTTTTCATTTTTGTTTTTTTCCCTTTTCTTTTCTCTTTTTCCCTTTATTCCATTTTGCCCTGTTTTGTTTTTCTTTCTGTATGTTGTTTTTTTCCATATGTGTGGTTATTTTTGTTTCCTGTTTTTTTCTTTTTCCCCTTTTTTGTATTTCTCTTTTCTACCTTCTTTTCTCTCTTGTTCTTTGTATTATTCTACTCATCCTCTTCCTCTCCTTCATCGACTATCTTGCTTGTTTTCATGAGACTTTCATATGAGTAAACATTGTCTCTTCTCTTTCTGGTTCACTTCAATATTACTGGGCTTTCTCTTCCAATCCCTCCCTCTTGTATCTTACAATTACCCAAAACTTGGATGATTATCCTATGCATACCAAACTTGTTCCTACTATATTTAACCTTATCCACCTCCCCAGCCTACCACTACCCCTCTTAAACCCCTCCACAACAGGGTAAAATCACTCTAAGTGGAAATACGTTGCATACAAGTTGGATTGTATTATATAACTACAGAATTTGCTCCTATGGTTAAAAAATCAGGCTAATTTCCACAGTCTGTCAGTAGCCAGGTGGTGCTTGAGTCTAGTGTTATTGCTAACTGTACTACTTTAACCGGGATGCCATACCTGCTATAATCAGTTTGTCTCCGCTGTATGACAACACTGAAATTACAAGGGGTCATAACCATCACCATGGTCCAGTATCAACAGAACAGGCCTTGAGTGAATTGATAGCAACTCCACATTCTTAATATATTGGGAAAGTAGGTTCTTGGGATAGACATAATAATGGAGAACCACATATATCTAGAAGACAACATGAGGAACAGATATCTCCGAGGAAAACCTAGACACCAGGGATGAAACTATCTAACATGAGAAATCTAAAAGCATCAGCACAGAAAACAAAATAGAAAATGACAGAAAGAAGCAAAATGCAAACCAAATGCCCAGCCCACCCACAACAAGTCCAGAGCACAAAGAAATAGAGGAAATCAGAAAACAAGCACTAGAACTCTCTGAAATGATAGCAACAGAAATGAAAAAACAAATGGAAGAAGCCACAGAAAAAAATAATATCTAAGGTGAAAAAAGAAATGACAATCAAAATGAAAGACATTAAGGCAGACACAGATAAAAAAATATAGGAGCTTAGGAAATAAAATTGATAAACCATTAGCCAATCTCATCAAAAAGAGGAAAGAAAAACACAAATTCAAGCAATTAGGAATGAAAAGGGGGAAATCACAACAGATCCTATGGAAATTCAAAAGATCATAAATATCTACTATGAGAACCTATATTCTAAAAAGATGGAAAAAGTAGAAGAAATGGACAGATTCCTAGATACAATCGAATTGCCAAAATTAAATCAAGAAGATATAAAACTTCTAAATAACTCAATATCAGCCAATGAATTTGAAAATGTATTAAAGATTTACCAACACAAAAGCCCAGGCCCTGCGGGATTCTGTTGAATTCTACAAGAAATTTAGAGAAGAACTAATGCCACTAATACTGAAATTCTTTAAGGAAATTGAAAGGGAAGCAGTACTTAAAAATCATTTCTGGAGGCAAGTATTACCCTGATTCCAAAACCAGAGAAAATCAACCAAAAAAGGAAACAGGGCCAGGGATATAGCTCAGTGGCACATTGCCCACCTGCCAAGCGTGAGGTCCTGAGTTCAATTCCCAGTACCCACATAAAAAAAAAAAAAGAAAGAAACTACCGGCCAATCTCCCTAATGAGCATAAATGCAAGAGTACTCAGTAAGATACTGGTAAACAGAATGCAGCAAATCATCAAGATTTTACACCATGCCAAGTAGGATTCATCCAAGGGATGCAGAAATATTTCAACATACACAAATCAATAAATGTAATATACCACATTTACCGAACCACAGACAAAAATCACATGATCATCTCAATAGATGCAGAAAAAGCATTTGACAAAGTCCAATACCCAATTATGATAAAAACTCTACAGAAAATTGGAATAGAGGGCCTTTATCTTAATCTGATAAAAACCGTCTATGACAAACCAATAGCTAACATCATGGTCAAAAACTGAAAGCTTTCACTCTAAAATCAGAAACATGACAAGGATGTCCACTATCACTTCTATTCAATACAGTTCTGGAAACATTAGCCAGAGCAATTAGACAAGAGAAAGAAATGAAAGGAAAATGGATAGGAATGGAAGAAGTTAAATTATGATTATTTGCAGATGACATAATATTCTACATAGAAGACACCAAAAGCTCCACCAGAAGACTTGCAGATTTAATAACCAAATTCAGTAGGCTAGCTGGATACAAAGTCAACACTCAAAAATCAATAGCATTCTTGTACACAAACAACAAACTCACTGGGAGAGAAATTAGGGAAACAACACCCTTCGTGATAGCATCCAAAAAATAAAATATTTAGGAATCAGTCCAACAAAAGAAGTAAAAGATCTATACATTGAAATCTACAGTACTCTGAAAAAAGAGATTGAAGAAGATATCAGAAGACGGAAAGATATCACTTGCTCATGGGTAGGAAGAATCAACATAATGAAAATGGCCATAATGCTGAAACTGTTATGTGGATTTAATGCAAACCCAATCAAAATACCAGTAGCGTACCTCACAGAACTAGAGCAAACATTCCTAAAATTCATTTGGAACCAGAAAAGACCTTCAATAGCAAAAGCAATTCTGGGCAACAAAGGCAAGTCAGGGGGCATCACAATCCCTGACTTGATATTATACTACAAAGCTACTGTGATAAAATCAACATGGTATTGGCAAAAAAAAAAAAAAAAAAAAAGACCTGAGCATCAGTGGAATAGATTAGAAGATGCAGACACAACTCCAAACATACTCAGCCACCTTGTCTTTGACAAAGGAGTCAAACATGTTCGCTGGAAGAAAGATAGCCTCTTTAATAAATGGTGCTGGAAAAACTGGCTCTCTACATGCCAAAGACTAAAACTAGACCCGTGTCTATCACCATGCACTAAACTAAAGTCAACATAGATCAAAGATCCAAATATTAAAACAGAAACACTAAATATACTAGAAGAAAAAATAGGTAGAAATCTTGAAGAGATAGGTGTAGGCAGAGATTTCATGAAGAAAACCCAGAACACATGGGAAGTACTACAAAGAATCAACAAATTGGATCTCATTTTATTAAAAAGCTTGTGCACAACAAAAGAAATCACCAACAGAGTGAAAAGAAAACCCACAGAATTGGAAAAATATTTAGCCAACTATCCCTCAGACAAAGGACTTCTATCTAGAACATATAAAGAAATGAAAAAAAATCAGGCCTCCCAAACTCAAAGACCTAATCCAAAAATTGGCATCTGAGATGAATACACATTTCTCAGGTGAAGAAATACAAATGGCAAATAAACATACAAGAATATTCAACATCATTGGTCATTCAAGAGATGAAAATTTAAATGACATTGAGATTCCATCTCAATGAATAGCTATCATCAAGAAATCAACCAATAACAAATGCTAGTGGGGATGTGGGGGGAAAGGAACACTTCTCCACTATAGGTGGGAGTGTAGACTGTTGAACCACTGTGGAAATCAATGTAGAGTTTCCTTAAAAAATCTAGGATTAGCGGTCCCATTTAACCCAGCTGTTCCTCTTCTGGTTACCTTCCCAGAAGAATTAAAACCAACATACCATAGTGATATATGTGCACCCATATCTATAGCAGCACAATTTGTAATAGCTAAATCTTGGAAACAACCTAAATGCATATCAACCAAGGAATGGATAAAAAATGTGCTTTTTTAATATATAATAGGATACAAATCATCCATAAAGAAAGACAAAATTGAGACTTTTACAGGCAAATGGATGCAACTTGAGACCATACTCGTAAGTGAAATAAATCAGACCCACATGTGTAAACATCATATTGTCTCATTAGTGTAAGAAAGTGAAACAGTAAACGGGATCCAAAATTTACAATAGATACTGTGAATAGATACTGTTCAAAAGAAAAGAAAAACTGCGATGGGAGAAAGGGGAAAGGAAGGAAGGGAAAAGAAAAAAATATACAAATATACACAAGATAGTTAGGATAGTTATACAGCTAGTTTCTCTTAGTTCATTGAAAAGGATGTTTTGTGCTAATACTTTTTTGGACAGTATTTCATTCCTATATCTTGTACTCTGAAGGACTCTATGAATATAACAATATGTAATATATTAATTATTGTTACTCTCCTACTATCCTGTTTCAAAATTCCATTTGTTATTTTTACATTTTTCTGTTTAAAATTTTTAAAAAGTGAATAGAAACAAATTAGACAAATGGAAAAATTAAAAGTTATTTTAAATATATTAATAGTGATTTTATTGGGTGGTTAGATTATGGTTAATTTTTTTCTCTTCTTAATAACTATTTTTTACATTCCAAATTTACTATACTATTAAATATTTTGAATGTAATTAAGCAAGCATACAAGCCAAAATTAGAACATGCATAAAGCACTCAGTGATCTAAATAAAGTTTTATATGTGTGTGTGTGTGTTAGTGTGTGTGTGTATAAACCATATATACATATATCAAACAAATATTCTATTTTATATTTTGTCTCATATGGGTTGTTGTTTGCCAGTTACACAAAAATATTTCATCTAACATATAGTCTCCATAATATGTAAAAACGAACATATTTTCTCATCTTTCCAGATGAAAAACTGAAATCTTATTATTTGATTTGAGGAAAGTGAAAAGGAATTAGGTGAATAACATGCTTGGAATTCTATTAAGTGCAGTAAACTATAATTCCAAGTTACAATATGAATTGAGAAAGTAAGACAGGCCTAGAAGAAGACAGAGATATAGAAACGATTTAAAAAAAACTTAAGTAGTATGGTAGACCTTTTTGTCTCTAGTTGATACTGGGCAAAACTTGAATCAGTCTTCAAGTTCATCTTGACATCTTTAGACACTCATAAAGCATTTAGTTTCTTTAGTTCTTTCTACTTAGTCCCATGCGTGTGTTCTCTTTCTTCAGTTTCCTATAAACCCTATTAGACTTTACTGTAATTAGTGGTTTGCACTTCTTTCTCCTCCACTGAACTGTGTACTCTAAAATAGAATATATATCTTACTTACATCTGGTTCGATCAATTAGACCAGTGCTTAGGACAAAATAGAATTGCAGTCAATTTGTGTTTCTTAAATCACTTTTTCTTCCCCTCCCCTCCTAATATTACTATGAAAAACCTCTTAAAATAAGTATTTCATATAAAATATCTCATTTAATCTTGCCAAAATTAAGAAGTCATTACTACCCTTCCCTAACATTCATAAATTTATAGAGAAGAAATATTGTGCCTAGGCTAATGAAAATCTGAAGAAAGGATGGTGGCTATTATCTGAATTTACTTTAAAGGTATTTTGACATGGTATATAAGTTTGGAGTTATTAAAAATTTGGTCAAGCTTATGATAAATGCAAGTTAAAATGACTGTATCCTGCCAATATAATTTTTGGAAAATGATCATACTGCCCACATTTTTTCATAATATCTTACATTATTTTATAATCTGTACAAAATGATTTAGATGAAAATAACCTGCAAATCATATTATTGCATTTCATTTTCAATATTTAGACAAAATGAATACTCTTTCAGTTTCACTAAAAATTAAAACATATTCATACTTATGACATTAAATAAATAAAACAATGTGAAATATTTTTCCCCAGTAGTATGATTGGCTTCATTGATCTAAAATTAGATAAAAACAAAATGTACAAGGCATTCTTAAAATTCCATATCTTACAACTCGATTCGATCAAAAAGGCTTTCAATACATTTTTTCATAAATCTAAAACTGTGCTCTAAGGCATATCTGTAACTTTGGATCAACCTGAACAGCTGAGCAAACATTTTATCTAATGAATTTCGTTAAGAGTTTAAATCTGCATTAGAGATGAACTGAATGGTGAATGTAGCCCTTGAAGAAAGATGATTAGCGGTCTCCTTCAGTCTCCCTATCTTCTTCACAAGCTTCCTCCACAGGGGCTTTCCCCAGCAAAACGCCTCCTGGCTTACAGGTCAATCCATCTGCGCTCTGCGTTTATCCTGCAGCTCAAACTCTTAGGATGATGAGAGGATCTTAAAAGAGAATGCCAATTTAGAATGCAGAAAGCTATGCAGGATTCTTATTTAAGGGACAAAAGAGAGGTAGAAGGTCTAAAATTAAACCTGCTTTTACTACAATTATATCACCCTGTGTTAGATTTGAGTACAACCTTGTAATCCCACAAACTTTATTAATCTAATTAATAAAGGCATATTAACAATGTTTTCCTTTTGCATTTGTGTATGTGGTTATTTGTAATTTTTAAATAAATATGTTATCTTAGAACAATTTTATTATCAAAAATATAGTAGAGAATTGTATTATTTATTTATTTATTTTATATCCGGGTACCAGGAGTTGAGCTCAGGACCTTGTTCTTGCCAGGCAGGCACTTATGCCGCTGAGCTGCATCACCAGACTGAGAATTGTTTTAAATATACTACAGAATTCCCATTTTCTTCACACCTGATTTCTCTTATCAACAGGCTATATAAGGACTTGTTAACAATTAATGAATTTTAAGCGATTACTAACTAAAACCCATGCTTTTTCACAATTTCTAAAGTTTTCCTTAATGTCCTTGTTCACCCCCCAAATTCCATCCCGATCATTACAATTAGATTGGGGTGGTAGTTTTTAGAAGGACTGATATTCTCATGGCCTCATATAAAGGGTGATTTCTATAATATGATATATCATTTTTATAGGGTTATCTAGCCTAAGGCAGTATTTTCAAGTCTCCTCACTGTAAAATTACTAGTACTCCTTTTATTCCTCCTTTTCCATATTGTGCCCTTTGAAGAAAGTCACTATTCATAGCCTTTACTTAAAGAGGAAAACTTACGCTCCTTCTTTACGGAAAAATATCTGCGTACATTTCTTGGAATTCTTCTGTAAAAAATTTATCTCTCTCATTTATTTATTTAATTATTTATACCAGTATGGCCTTGTGTGTACTTTTTTATATTCTGACTAATTATCCATACTAACTTTTTTTTTTTTTTTGGGTACCGGGGGGTCGACCTCAGGACCTCGCACGCCAGCAGGCGCCCGTGCCGCTGAGCGATATCACCGGCCCCTTTTTCGTATGTGGGTTCCGGGAGTCGAACTCGGGCCCTTGAGCTTGCCAGGCAGGTGCTTAAGCCACTGAGCCATCTCACCGGCCCCATACTAACTTTTTGTATGATGTGTTGTGCTGCTTAAATTGTTCCAGCTTTGGCTGTTGGTAACTCTTTTGTTGGATCTTATATTCTTTGACATATTTGATTGGTTTTGTTTTGCTTTGTTTTGTTCCTGAGCATATTCTCATTTTCCAACAGAGTAGTCTGTTTCACATACATTGATTTTGGATATTTCCTGCTTCAGTTTTAAAATCCGCTATTTCTCCAAAGAAATCTGTCTTTTTTTATTGGTAAAAGGACTAGAAACAAAATCTCTATGGTACCAGTACTCAATGCTCCTTCAATACTAGGCAAGAGAACATGTGTGTATATACTTACCCATGTATACGCTTTCATGCATTTCTATATGTACTTACCTTACATAATATATTAAAGTAAGCATGAGTTCAGTGATGTTTCCAAATCTACTCTACTAACATATGCCTCATTCCTGCCCCCTGCCTCTGTTTATCTGTAATCTCTCACTTAAACAGCAAGATGTTCAGCCATTTACTAAACTGTTCAGATATATTAGTACATACATAGTAGTGTTAGAATTTTTAACCCATGCCTATATTTAAAAAACTTTGCAACAATATTTATATAATGTTCCTTTGCTCTTTTGTCTTATAGTCAATATTCATTTTCAAAATTTGTTAGATCAGCGCCTTATTCTACTTCCCTCAGAAAGGTTCACTTAATTATATGTAATAAACTAAGAATATTTGCCACATTCTGCATTCTATTCTCTAACTCCAAATAGCCTAAATACCTTAAAATTTGCCTTACATTAAATTTTACTAATTTGCTGCAAGTTATATGGATTTTACAAATGTTTCCTATTTGCTATTCATCATCACAGTGTACTATAAAATAGTTTTTCATACGCCTGAAATGTCTTCTGTGTCTGATACATTTATACTTGAGTAAGCATCTGGCCCTTTGCAACCAGGGATCTCTTCATTGTCTTCATAATTTTGTCTTCTTCAGAATGTCACATAATTAGTATCATATAGATGCAGTTTTTTTTTTTTTTTTTGTGGGTACCTCGGGGTCGACCTCAGGACCTCGCGCGCCAACAGGCGCCCATGCCGCTGAGCGATATCACCGGCCCCTTTTCCGTATGTGGGATCTGGGAGTCGAACTCGGGCCCTTGCGCTTGCAAGGCAGGCGCTTACGCCACTGAGCCATCTCACCGGCCCTAGATGCAGTTTTTTAAAGTGGCTTATTTTACTTAGAAGCACATGTGTTTAAAATCTGTTTATATTTTTACAGCTGGTAGCTCATTCATATTTTATATCTGAAGAACAGTCTGTAGATATCCCATAATTTGTGCACCCATTCACCAATTAGAAGACGAGGTTTGTCTTACTATAAATATTTGTATGCAGGATTTGCCATTAGATACTGTTCAGTTTTATAATGAAAGAGGGTCAAATTTTCTTCCATTGTGTCTATAACTTTTTGCCTTCTCATCATTAGTAAATGAGAGATCTGGTGCTCAGTATTCTTCCCAGGAGTTGATATTCTTTTCTTTTTAATTATACACTTCTAATGTAATGTAGTGGTATGCTGTTGCTGTATTAATTTTAAATTCTGTGATGATACATGCTGTATTTTGCTATGATTATTTGCTAACTATACAACTTGCATTTTGGAGATATCTTTTTTTTAAGAGTTCTTTGAATATTTTGTATACAATCCCTTTACTAGATAAAGAATTTGAAAATGTATTCTGCCATTCCTTGTCTTGTGTTTTCATTTTCCTAAGAGTATTTTTGACAGAGTAGATCATTTTAATTTTAATTTTAATTTTAATGAAGTCCAAATTATTTTTTACTCTCAAGGATGATGGTATTCATAAGCTACTTGAGAGTTCATCATCAAATCCAAGGTCATATATACTTTAATTTATGTTTTAAGAACTTTTTCTTTTTTTCCTTTAGTTTAGAGTTTTACATTTAGGTATATGAACCATTCAGAGTTCATCACTGAGTATAATGTAAGATATGCTTCTATATATTTTTTGTTTGTTTCATTGACTTTTGTTTCCCTTGCATACAGGCCTCCAAGTTCCAGCATAACTTGTTGAAAAATATTTTATGTGTGCAACCTCTTAGCAATATCATGCTGCCTTAATTAAAATAACTTTATGTTAATTGTATCTGTATAGAAAGGTACCTTGAATTCTCCAAATATTTTCCCTATACTATCTTACTAGGTATTATTGGTCTTCTCTATATAAATTTATACTCAGCTTGTTGATTTTAAAAAATAACTTCTGTGATTTAGACTAAAATTATTCCAAATCTTTTTTATTTATTTACTTATTTTTGTGGGTACCGGGGATCGAACTCAGGACCTCACACGCCAGCAGGCGCCTGTGCCACTGAGGGATATCACCAGCCCTTTTCTTCATATGTGGGTTCCAGGAGTCGAACTCAGGGCATCATGCTTGCCAGGCAGGCGTTTACACCGCTGAACCATCTCACCGGCCCCCTAGAATTATTCTAAATCTATACCAAGATTTATTTCTAAAAATATTGTTTGACCTATAAACATGGATTACCCATTTTTAGGTGTTATTATTATTATTATTAAGTTTTGGCTTTATTTTCTGATTCCCACACAGGGATCCTGTATCTAATTATTTTTATATTTTTACCCAAGGTATGCCATTTAAAAGAGTTTCCATTTTCTGTTGTTCCTCTTATGTCTTGCTAATTTTCTAGAATTTCTTTACAGAAATGAATGTTGGGTTTTGTCAAACACCTTTTCCATATTGATTGATGTATTTATAAATTGTGACAAATTACATTCATTGGTTGTTTAATGTTTAGCCTTGCAAACCTTGAATAAATTCCACTTGGTTCTTTATTTAACTTTTTGTAAACATTTTTAGATTGTATTTATTAATATTTGGGGGGAATTTATTGCAAGTTTTTCTGCTTTGTAATGTCTTTGGCTGGATTTGGTATTAGAGTACTTTGCCCTCATAGAATGAGTTAGGAAGTTTTTGCTTTACTTATTATTTCTTGTATAAAATCCTTAAATATTTGGCAGAATTCCAATGGGACTACTTTGACCTGTTGATAACATTTTCACAGTTATTAATAATTGATCTAATTTCTGCTTAGATACAGGGCTACCCATGTTATCTGTTTATTCTCATGTGAAAATCTTTGTATGTTTCTATCAAACAGTTTGTCCTTTACTTTTAGACTATGTACCTTTAAATTTTAAGCATGTTTCTTATAGGCAACATATACTTCAATGTTTTTAGCTACTCTGAAAATCTCTTTGGTTTTGTTTGGTTTTCTGTTTGTTTGTTTGTTTTTTGATTTTTTTTTTTTTTTTTTGTGGGTACCGGGGGGTCGACCTCAGGACCTCGAGCGCCAGCAGGCGCCCGTGCCGCTGAGCGATATCACCGGCCCCTTTTTCGTATGTGGGTTCCGGGAGTCGAACTCGAGCCCTCGCGCTTGCCGAAAAGGCGCTTAAGCCGCTGAGCCATCTCACCGGCCCCTGTTTTTTGATTTTTGAGACAGGTTCTCACTATGTAGTGCAGACTGGCCCCAAACTCATGAAGATCCTCCTGCCTCAGACTCTCACATGCTGGGATTACAGGCGTGTGTCACCACACCCAGCAATCTCCTGGTTTTAACTGGAAATTTCAGATAATTTATAGTAAAAGTGATTATTCTTTGTTTGGATTAATAACTTTCTGACATGTTTATATTGATTTTCAGAAGCTTCTCTTCTCTCTAATTTTATTTGAATGTTTATGTGATTCCACTTCATCTCTTCTCTTAGTATATTATGTTTCCTTAAAAGAAATTAGTTGTCCTAGTGTGTATGAATACATTGGATCTATTTAAATTATATCTTCGGATAATTCTATAGTGCTTCATGTGTTTGGAAATACTTGGTAACAATATTCCCAGTCTTTGTTCACCACCCATCATGACATTGCTGTCATTAATTTCATTTTCATGCATTTTTATTGTTACCATTACTTAAAATAACACTTCTATTTTAGATTATTAATTAAAATTAACCTTTTATCTAACTGTTCCTTACCAATATGCTTCTTTTTGTGTGTGTGTGTGGGTACTGGGGGTCAAACTCAGGACCTCACGCGCCAGCAGGTGCCCCTGCCGCTGAGCGATATCACCAGCCCTTTTTTCGTATGTGGGTTCCAGGAGTCGAACTCAGGACCTCGCGCTTGCCAGGCAGGCACTTACGCCTCTGAGCCATTTCACCGGCCCCAATATGCTTCTTTTATTCATGCAGATCCAATTCTCTGACACATATCATTTCTCTTGAATTAAATTGTTAACTTATCAAATAAGTCAAGTCTGATATCAATGAATTATGTTAATTTTAGCTTGCCTGAGGATAATTTCACTGGATATAGAATTCTGGATTGCTTACTTTTTTCTTAACCTAACTACTCACTGTCTTCTTCTTTAGATTCTCATGAGAAATCCACCACAATTATTCATTTTTATACAAGTAGAGTACCCCTCACATCCTGGATTTTACAAAATTTTCTCTTTGTCTTCAATATTGTGCATGTTATGATGATGCAGCTTGTGATACTTCTTGTTTCATTGTTCTTGAGTAATTGATGTACTCTGGTTTTTTTAGATACTTGGTTTTGTCTTCTGTTTCATTTCTGAAAGTCCTCAGCCATCATTACTTTAAAATACCTCAAATATTGTTCTTCTCTGTACTTTTTTCTTCTTTGTGTCATTCCAATTATAGATACATTGCGCTTTTGTAGTTGTCTTGAGATTCTTGTATTTTTTCATTCATTTTTCTCTTTGAATTTCTACTTTGAAAGGTTTCACTAACTTAGTTTTAAGGTAACTAATTCCTTTGATATTCATATCTATTGTCCATCATATCAAAACCATCCACTAGTTTTTCTTTCTTTTTTTTTAATTTCTAGCATTTCCTTTTCATTCTTAAATGTTCTATCCATGGTATATTCTTGTGTTTTATTGGTATTCCTCTTAGCATTACTCACAAATTCATCTGTTATTATAAATTCTTTGTGTGATAATTTTAACATCTGTATCATAGCTGTGTCTGGTGATGATCTTTTATTTGCCTGCTTAGATTGGATTTTTTTCTTGCCTCTTAGAATACCTTGTGATTTTTCACTGAATTCTGGGCATGTCATACAAAGCAAAAGTGATTGAGGCAAACAGGTCTTTAGTGGGAGAACTTATGTTGATGTAGCTGGGAGTTTGTCTATATTGTTTGCTGTAGCAGTGTTATCAGAGTTGCTACATTCCTCTAGTGATGTAGTTTTGTCTTCCATCTTGATTTAGCTACCCTAAATATTCCTCATTCAGGGAGAATCTGTGTCTTTCTTCTCTTCAGCTGTAATATCCTTTTATTTTACTGGCACTTTTGATATGGCTGTATATTATGGGTGTGGTGGAGAATTTATATATCCCCATTTAAAGATGAGCATATTGCTTCTCCTCCTCATCTTCCTCTTTTTTCTCCTCCCACTCTCCTTCTCCATTTTATGGTACCAATGATTGAACCCAGGGGGGACTGAGCTATAAGGCAACCATTTCCTTATTTGATACTTATTTGATAGTATTTTCTTCTTTTGATACAAATTTCAGTAGACTGTTGAGGCTGGCCTAAAATCTGTGATCCTTCTGCTTCAGCCTCCCAAATAGCTTTTTTGCAAGTGAGGGCCACCACAAACTGAATATCATTCCTTTAATGGTCTTGCATTTGTGCCCCGTAAACTTTATAAGTATTTCTTCTTATACAGCACCCTTCCTTCAGTAGAGTCAGGAAAGTTGGTGGGCACTGCCTTGAGGGTCGCCCTCTTTCTCTATAACTCAAAATAACAAGGTCTGGAAAAATTTTTACTTTATAGGCTAATTTTTGCTTTAGAGAAGAGTAGGTATATTTCAAAATGATTACTTTTCTACTTGATTAGAACACTAAAAAGATCTTTCTCAGTTCAATGCAGGAATTAGATGAAGTTTTAGGGATAAATCCCAGGATATTGTGGGGTCTCAAATAAGACTACATTATCTAGAAAGATTACAAGAGTTTCTCACTCTTATGCTAGCCAATTCTCAGTAATTTGTCAAACTACTTCTAAATATCCCTTTCTTTTATAGTTTTTGATTCATTTGCTCCAAGTAGGCAGATTTCATCCATGAATCTATATTCATCCTTCTCTTCTGATTCTGGGCAGATAGTTCATCCTTAAAGATGAATTCTCTAATGGATATAAGAAATGTAATTGATTTTCAGGTGTTTTAGTGTTTTCTTCTTATAAAGGATGGTTTTAATTTCCAAGGTTTTTATTATACATTTGTTGATCTTCTGTCAAACTTGTATCTAGTTTGTATTTGTATCAAACCTAGCTATTGGTCTCTATTAATTGCTTGTTGATTATTGTGTGGTTAGGGAAAATGCTTTGGGATATTAACTACTGCATTACTGGTAAAGGTATATTATTTGGCAGGAGCTAGCTTTTGAAACATATTCCAGTCCTCCCTGGGAAGACATTCTGAACCATACAACAGCAACTGTGATTGGCAGCATGAGACAGGAGCTTGATCTACCATTTCTGTTTCACCTCTATCTCCTTATGCTGAAGAACTGTGTAGGGGAGTGTGGTGGTCAGTTGATTGTCAACTTGGGTGGAACGCCCAGCTCAGATGAGTCAGCTTGGTTGTGGGCATGGAAGAACCACTGAAGGAGGCTTAGTCAGAACGGTATAAAAGGAGAACAGAAGGGAGGGAAGGATTTAGTGTTGATCTTTCTTAGAAGAGCTTCTTGAGACTGACTTTCTTTGGAGAACTTTTGGTGGATTTTCTTCTAAAGAGCTTTGGCTGTTTTCTTTCTTCTAGAGAACTTCAATCCTCATCTGCATCTTGGACATCATTTCCTGCCTTCCAGTGCAGATGCCTCACTCTTCTGACACAGATCCTTCATCCTTTCGGCACAGACACTTCAGATTCCAGCACTGGCCCTTGGGCCTTCTCACACAGATCCTTTGGTCTCTTATTGTGGATCCTTCAGCCTCCTATACGGATTTGCAAGGGACATCATCATGGGCTCCAGGCCCTCGAATGGATCCTTCATCTCCAGCAGACAGACCTGCCCTTTTGCCCTTTGCAACATCTGACTCTAGTAAGCCCTGACTAATACAGGGAGGCTTTGGGAACTATCCACTCTGACCATTCCAGACAATAGTCAGGAAAAAGGATCTGTCATGCTTATTGGCTGCTCAGTTTATAAGGGATAGTTAATTTTTCTTCTATAGAAAGCTGAGTTTGTTAGAATTGACATCTGAATGCATAGTCTACTGAGTAACTTTCCTGCTATAACAGCTGACTGGAAAGGAGGATTTCACCTTCATCAGCTGCCCTAACTCTTCCTCATAAGGTATTAGAAGTTGGTATGAAAATGGCACTATTGCCCCACTAGCACTCTTCACTTCCACAGGGCCTTCTGTAGTAAGGGAATTTGAATAACAGGATTTCCCCAAGTTCTCACACTACCATTCTGTAAGTATCGTATCTCCATATAATTTTGGTCATTTATTTGAAAAATGCTGTGTAATAGATAAACATACATAATATAATAATTGAAATTACTATCTTTGGGAGAAATTTTTGTGAACTGTAGGAGTCACATTTTTGTCCCAATGTTAGTATACACTGTAAGAAAGAGTGGCGAATTTCTACAACTTTAGTGCAGAATAATGCATGTATATGGAGCACAGCAATAGTCAAAAAACAGATTGTGCCTTTTGAAATGCAAGATTTCTAGCACATCAACCATTCCTATAGTGATGGATGTATTTAATTCCCATGGATCTGGAGTTATGAGTGATATCTAGTCCCTAACGTTTTAGTACTATGCCATTTCTAATATGCATAATAAAGTCTATCATAATTATTAGTTGATAAATTAAACATATTTTCCATGCGAACTCATTTAAGGACAAGAAAATTAAAATTTGCCTTTAAAAATTTAAGGGTGAAGGGACACTGATAAAGATAATGAAAAATATCATGATGTTTATTGCTACCCTCAGCCAAGAAAGTTAATACAGATAATTATGAGATGAACTTATTAAATGTAGCAGGCAAACAGTTTGAATTTTGGCAAAGAATGTTTTATTTATAATTGTTAGAGCCTAGCTATTAATATTGGTCTTCATAATTATGGAAATTGGAATAACCACCAGGAAATATCTATAGTAGCTTACTGTTAGACTATCTGTGAAACTGTACAGGAGTGAGTGTGTTTGTACTTATGCATGTGTGTACAACTACAAAAATGTTTTTGAAGAGTAGAGCAATTGGACATGTAGTAAGAATGATGTCAAATGTGTGCATGGCTCTAATTTATGTATGCAGCTGATGGGCTGAAATGATGGCTTTAGCCTAACAAAAACCTGAGTTTTATTTCTTAATAGTTAAATTTTGAGATGAAGCTAGATATACATGGAGTTTCACCAGCACCTTCAGTCTCCAATCTTATTTGCTTCTCTGTGGAGTGTTTGTACTTGTTATGGTTGATTCATTGTGTCAACTTGAGAAGTTTAGAAGCTTAACTAAGTAGTTCTACATCCTAGGGTGTAGAGGACATGTCCTAGGGTGGCTATTAATGCTCTAGGATGTTGTAATGTTTGATTCATTGTGTCAACTTGAGAAGTTTAGAAGTTTAAGGCACTCAACAGGGGGCCAGGGTCCTCACTTTGTAAACATCCTGAGCCAGTGCAAAAGGAGGGCACAGAGATGGTGTGAGTGCTACACCCGCCCTAGTGGGGGTAGCCTGCATACAATATAAGGGAGGAAAACAGGCTTACTCTTTCCCCCTTTTTGCTCTTGTTGCTTTTACTGTCTTCTGCCATCTTGAACAGTTGCCCCTGAACATGCCACCCTACCTTGGAGCCAGCTGATTATGGACTGAAACCTCTACAAACTGTGAGTTAAATAAAGTCTTTCCTTTCTTAATTTTGGGTGTCAGATATTTTGTCTCACCAAGGAGAGAAAAGTAACTAAGACAGGCAGGTAGCCCATATACAATAAAAGGGAGGAAAAGAGGCTTGCTCTTTCCCCTCTTTGCTCTTGTTGTTTTTGCTGTCTTCCCCACCATGAATGGTTGCCCCTCAGCCATGCCATCCTGCCTTGGAGCCAACTGATTATGGACTGAAACCTCCACAAATTGTGAGCTAAATAAACCTTTCCATCCTTAACTTTAGGTGTCAGGTATTTTGTCTAAGAATGAGAGAAAAGTAACCAAGACAATATGATAAGTTTTTCATGATATCAGATGTTCCTTAAGTTCAATTCTAAGACTCTCATGACTGCAATTTTTAAAGAGTTCAAATTATATGAAATAAAATTATTATATTAACAACCCATACAATCAAATATTAAAAATCATGCTAAACCCTAGGTTTCAAAACATTCTTCACAAAAATTGTGTTACAGAATATGACCTCAGTATATAGAGGGTAGTGTCAGAGCTTCAGTGGTGTCTGACTGGCAAATTATGAATAGAAAAAATATATACTATATATCATTATTAAAATGATAGCCTATTTTAGAATACATGAACTTTGGGTTTAAACTATGTTGGCTTAACCATCTGATACTTGTTTTGGTCTTTACTTAAACTATCTGGAGGGGGAAAAGCCCAATATACAAATTGCTTTTTGAAAAGTGAAAATGTGTAGTATAATCAACCTTAATTTCAATTTCCCTCTTGAATTCCATGTTTGTATCAAAGAAGATTGGCCATGAAGATATGTTGTATGCTTAATTCTAGATGCACCAATTAAGTACAATACAACATTTTAATGTCCTCCTTATAGCCAGTTATGTGTGGGAATGCCTATAGACTCATCTATCTATTCCAGCTGTCATTATCTCATTTTTATTATGTATGTATTCTATCTGCACCCTAATGTCTCATCATTTCTCTTTAAAAAATCCCTCTCCACTTTTAGCTAAATTGTCTTCTTTTATTTTGATTCTGTCAGTAAGGCAAAATCCACTGCAGTTCTATTTTGATTACCTGCAAATCTGATTTCCAGGGGCAATTATTTCATCTCAGTTTCTTTAAATAGATTTCTTGTACTTTGAGTTTGGAATAGCATCATGAGTATTGTCACTAATTTTATTTAAGAAATTGTCAAATTTCCTTCATAAGTAAGAGCCACAATTTATTTTTACTTATATTTTAATAAAATCTACTCTTTCATGTGCAAACTCATGTTTGAATTTCAGCTATAATTTATACCTGGGAACAAGTTGAGACCATATATGACAATGAATTTTATGTCTAGAGAAAACAGATGTATCTAAAATGAACATTTCCTACTCCCAACTGATTCCTAACCCCAAATATAATTTGGAATAACCTATCTAGTTCTATGTACCTAGAGCCATTAACAAGTAAAAGATGGAAGGTAGGAAACAATTGTTCTTTGGTATCCCTGCAAAACACCTTTGTGGCTAAATTTTCATCCAACAATGCATAAACTTCTCATTCTGCTTTAACATCTTCTGCAATACCAAGTAAATTTATATGATTTCAATTAAATGTCAATATCCTGCATTTCAAAGGTCCTATTGTTTAAAGTTACAACAACAGTCTCCAGGACTTTTGCACATGATCTAGCAGCTATATACTGTTTAGTTGAAGACTTAGTTTTCTCATGTTCCTCTCTAAAAGGAGGCAGAGCCTGCCCTTACTGAACTTACAGCCTACAGGAGGGAGATCCAGCAAGTATTTTCTCAAACATTCAGAATCTCAAGAGGGAGGGAGGAAAAAAAATAGCTAATTAATTAACAACAATCGTTAAATGAAAACATGAAACCAAGTGAAAGTAGTTGATACTTAGTGTAGTCAGAACAGGCAAAATAAATGGCAAAATGATGAAATATATTTTAAGGGTATACCAGGAATAGAGATCAGCAGAATTTAAACAGAGACATAGAGCTGTGACAAGACTGATTTCCTGACATGCAATAGGCATGCAATAAATTGTAACTGTTTTTAGCATATACCAATGTGAAAATCTACATTTTTATCTTTAGTCAAGATACACAAATAATTTATTCCTAAGCATTTTATTGAGTCTCCTCCATCTTGTGTGACCTTGGTGTTACCTGTTGTAGCTAGGAACACTGACTTGTTAGCTTCAAGGTAAATGTAATAAATGTCTGAACAAAGCATTCCACAATGATAACACCCTTATGTTATTTCAATTCCTCAAGCCACTAAAACCTTGCTTAAATTCAAGAGTGAGCAGCCATCTAGACATGTTTGCTGTTTCTGTCTTTGACTGCTTTTGATGCCTGTCTTGTGCCATATATCGAATAAGCACCACCTATCAAAAGGTGTGTTGTGGAAGTAGCCTGCCAATCCTCAGCAGCAGGATCAGTAATGCAATAGTAATTGCAAAGTCTAATGTAGATATTTATCCTTTTTAGACAGCATATCATGAAAAGTAGTGGGGGATCTAAGCTGCTTTATAAACTTAAATTACCAAATTGAAAAGATATTGACCGGCCGGTGAGATGGCTCAGCGGCATAAGCGCCTGCTTTGCAAGCGCGAGGGCCCGAGTTCGACTCCCGGATCCCACATACGAAAAAGGGGCCGGTGATATCGCTCAGTGGCACGGGCGCCTGTTGGCGCGCGAGGTCCTGAGGTCGACCCCCCGGTACCCACCAAAAAAAAAAAAAAAAAAAAAAAGATATTGACCAATGTATATGAATAATATAATTTGTGTATCACCTCAAAAGAAAAGAAAATCCTCAGACTGAAATAAAAATAAAATAGATATAGTTTCTGGGACATGAAAAATATGCTATGTTGTCCTAAGCATTTGAGAGAAGAGGAAAATAAATATTAAGTACAACTCCTTACATATTGTGAAAAGTGTGTTGCTATGGTTAAACATTTTTTGTTCACTTGTTTTCCTAATATTGATTCACAAAGAAAGAAAGTGATTCCAGTTAGTGGAAATTAGATAGTATCTGCGGAAAACTGAAATTACATTTTCTTCTTTTAGGAAAATAAGAATGAGTGCAGAAAGATCATATGGAATGGAGCTTAAGTGCTCAGGCTCTGGACATGCAAAGTCATATTCAAATCCTTGGTGTACCACTCATAATTTGTGCAATAGAGGGCAAACCACTTCTCTGTGCCTCAGGTTTCTTATCTGTATATGGATATTAGCCGTCCAGAGTATTTTTTATATAATGCAAAATAGTGTCTGTTAGTTACTTCATACTAAGTGTTTGCTTTTACTTTTAGTGGTGGTTCATTATTATATCATTTTCTCTAACAAATAAAGTAATCTCACAAGTTTGGGCTGAGTTCCTACTCTGGCGAAGTAATCCAATTGATCAACTATACCATCCTTCTGGATTGTCATTTATATTTGCCATGGAAAATTGAGATATATTTTATTGAGGAATATTATAAGCCATTTTTTAACAAAGAGCTCAACTATGTTTTCATAAAGTCGCAGTTTTACTAGACATTATCAATAACAATAACAAAATGGCACCACCAGTTTTTTTCTTTTAATTTTTGCCTCTTTAATGCTTCATCTACTCTTTCTTCAGATCTTTTGGGAAACTTGAAATTTTTAATTTAGTTGTAAAGATTAAATTTGTTATTTTTGTGTCAGTGTTCTGATTTCTAGGCCATGTCCTATGGGATATATTTTAGGAGGCAATTAGCAGCTTATAGGGCTTTTCTGAGTTGATAATAGAAGATAAATATTTTAGAAAGGGAAAGAAAGATTTATTGAGCATCTAAAATTTTCAAGCATCTTATTAGGTTTAACCAAATAAATAAGAAAAAAAAAAAAACATGATATTTGGGAATCAAAGATTCCTGCAAAAACATACAGGAAGTAGCAGTTCCAGAATCTGGGCACATGTTCTACATAGTAAACTATATTGAAATGTTCCTTCAGAGCTGTAAAATATAGGGCTTCATTTTTTTCTCAGATTGCAGTTACATGTGCTAATTATTGAGATATGTATAAATCTTGCCTTTAGAATAGAAGCAATTCAATTTAGCTCCATAGAAATATCTCTTGAATCCATCCAAGAGAAAAATAATCATTGAGTGTGAAGTGACTTTTACCTTCTGTATTGATCTTGTTTTATTTGAAGTATTGAACCACATCTAAGCAAAGAATGAATTCCTATTAACATATAGTAATTGGAATAGAAAGGAGCTTTGCTGTGGGATTTATTGGAAGCTTGGTCACCTACATAATTTAACTGCCAAATGAAAATGATAAACCTGGGCCAGTGAGATGGCTCAGCGGCTTAAGCGCCTGCCCGGCAAGTGCGAGGGCCCGAGTTCGACTCCCGGAACCCACATACGAAAAAGGGGCCGGTGATATCGCTCAGTGGCACGGGCACCTGCTGGCGTGCGAGGTCCTGAGGTTGACCCCCGGTACCCACAAAAAGAAAGAAAGAAAGAAAGAAAATGATAAACCTGACCAGTGACAGTACTTCAATTTGTCTTTCTTTCCTTAAAGCTTGCCACCCCAAACTATGAGAACCCTGTAAGTGCCAGGCAATATCTAATTACAAATGCGCTCATTATCCTGAGAGGTACTCACCAAATCTCCTTTATGGGTATCATGGATCTGGCCACTTGAATCTGGAATGGTTCCCATATTGCCTATCCTCATGTGGATCTGACCCTACCCTCTTCCAGCCCATACTGTAAGACTTCACAGACAAAATAGGTTCTTAAAGTTAAGAACATCAAGAATTTCAAAATGACTGTAGAACATTAAACCCTCTTGTAGCACATTTTGAATGCTATAAATTATCTAGCTTCACTGGTCATATTTCAAGGAAGTCACCCTCAATTAGAAGAATTTATAGAATTTAAAAACTAGTTCTTTGGAAGAATTATGCTTTTCACACTTTTCCCAACTCTTGCTTATAAAGTTAAAGAAATCTGCATATTTCTTTAGGAGAGGTCTACATGAGGACTTAGGTGCAGATTATATAAAAGGGTCTACAGACTTCCTGAAGTTAATTGTTGAAATTGGGACATTCAGGGATATAAATGACTGAAAAATTTAATAAAAGAAAAAGATTTTCCAGGTCAAATAAGAACATCATGAAAACACCAAAGAAAAGAAGTTTAAAATACACTTTGAAAAAAAAAAAAAAAGAATGTTAAATTGAACTCTTACACCAACACTCAAAAGTCAACTTACAACATATTAAAGACTTAAACATAAGATCTAAAACTATAAAATTTAGAAGAAAATTCTAAAGGGGAAGCTTCTTGACTTTGATCTAGGGCAATAGTTTATTGCCCTGGTTACAGCACCACTGGTGGCTGCCATTTGATCTGTGTAAAGTCACAGTTATGTAAGACGAATTAGTTCTAGAGATTTATTGTACTGCATAGTGCCTATAGTTAAGAATATTCTACAAGTGTTAGACACTGACAATTTTATTAAGAAGATGGGTCTAAGGTTAGATGCACTTATCACAAGACAAAACAACAAAAATGATACACAAGGAAATTTTTGGAGGTAAGGGGTGTGTCTACTCCCTACATTAGTTATGGTTTCAAGGTGCATTTATATACCAAAATCATAAAATAATATACATTAAATACATGTTTTTAAAACTATCAATTATACCCTAATAAAGCTGTTTTAAAAAGGAAGTTAAGATTTTCTGTTGGGTTAAAAAAGAAATATGAATTATTAATAGGAAGAATGAACAATAAATTAGGGCTATATTGTAAATGGTTTAAATATATATACTTGGCAGAACAGATAAAACTCAAAAGTGATCCATTTAAAGGGAATGATAAGGCCTGATATTGACTAATATGTTTTCATTTTCTTGACAATAATTGTGTAATCTCACAAAGTTTTGTGTTAATTCAAATGAACTAAAGGTTCACAAATTTTATTTGTTAGATTTCACATAGAGAGCTGTAATATTGTGAGGAGAAAGAAAAGGACCTTGTTATTACTATCTTTGTGATCTTTAAAGGATCCAGGTATAAATAAAATTCATAAAGAGAGAAGTCTAGAGTATAACAGTTTACAGGAAGTGCATATTTTCAAAGCCATATAAGAAAAATTGAAGTATAAAAGAAGAAAACATGAAAATCAGTTTTGAATCTAGAGAATATCATACACATAGCTGTAACTTTGCCTGGCCCAGCTTCATAATGATAGAACCTACTACAGTGATAAGGAAATTCTGTGGTAAGGAGAGCAGAATCCCTCCATATCTCCATCATGTGCAGTGAGAAATGAAGGCAAAGTCAAAGTAGAACCATGATAAAAATAAATGTGTTTATCTAAAACTGCTTCAATATTTTGCCAAAATGGAATCCAGAGAAAGCTACCTGTAGATGATTATAAGTTAGGTGATAACACACAGGGACACGGTTATAGAGAGTAGATGTTTTAATTATAGTCTCACCAGGTGATTCATGTGTTCAATTCAAAATTAAAGCTGACGAGCAGCTTCCATAAAAGGAAGATCTTCAAGTGAATAGCATGTTGCTCTTCTCCAGTGCAGTATAATGTCTAGTACATCTTCATGTTGGTCCTAGAATATAATCAAGCTCAGGTTAAATAAGATTCTGAAGCTCCTCCATAGATGAAAAAAATTCCTAATATATCAGATATGGATATAGGTAGATAATTTTAAGAACTTAAATATATGTAATTGATAGTTGATTAAACTGATAACTATGAATTTAAATATATTTATATATAAATATATCACAGTTCTGTACTTAGATCTAGATATATAGATATCTAAATAGCTACATCATTATCCTTTCTAGATGTGAACTTGGAGCCAGTGGTTGAGATTACACTCCATCTTTCCATTTTTGTCTGACTTCACATCCATTTAAAGCAGAATTGATATTGGTGCTTGGCAAAAGAAAAAAAATTAAAAAAGGACTAAACCAGAAGTTCAGAGGAATCATAGGCACCATTAATAACTAAATTTAAGAATATGTTTTCTAAAATTCAAAGCTAGTCAGAGACAAAAATGAGATACTCCGAGACGAAAGACCATTCTTAGTAATCGGAATGTTTAAGTGAAGATTAAGAGGAATATTCTAGAGATAACTCCTGTTGAAATTATCTGAAGGATTTTATTATTCTAGATACATCATTAGATTTCCAAACGTATTGTATCAATCTTAATCTTTCTTTGAATAGTCATACTGTTACTTTTTTGTCTAATTAACAAAAAGCATTTCTTTTTTTTTTTTTTTTTTTTGGTGGGTACCAGGGCTCAACCTCAGGACCTCGTGCACCAGCAGGCACCCCTATGTGGGTTCCGGGAGTCGAACTCGGGCCCTCACGCTTGCCAGGCAGGAGGTTATGCTGCTGAGCCATCTCATCGGCCCCCAACAAAAGCATTTCTAATGTCCATATATGATTTAGTTTAAGTTCCTTTCAAAGGTGCACTGCATTATTTCCTTCAATTTTATCAATTTGTCCTTTCGTTATACACTCTGAAACTCTTATTATCGGACAATATGAAACTCCAATGTAATAACTATGGTAATTATTTCTTTTTGTATTACATACAAAATGAGAAAATGGAAAAAATTAGCATATATGATAACTTTTGAGACCTATAAATTTAACTTTTGAATAGGTTCAGAAACTGAAGATTTACTTATATTTTTCTCATAGAATTCAGCTTGATAAGAATACTAAGTCATTTATTCAGTACTCACCTGATACTTCTCCACAGTATTTTTATTCATGACATTATAAATTATTTATGTTACATATGACAACATTTTATTTTATCATGCATAAGGCTCTAAATTAGGCTGAGGATGAAAATTATATGAATCATTTAACCAAGAGAAACTATCATAAATTATCATAAGTTAAATACCAAGTTTCAGTGGCTTGAACTGGTAGCTGTCCTTCCTTATAAAGTATTTTTTTTTTTTTTTTGTGGGTACCTGGGGGTCGACCTCAGGACCTCGCGCGCCAGCAGGCGCCCATGCCGCTGAGCAATATCACAGGCCCCTTTTTCGTATGTGGGTTCCGGGAGTCGAACTTGGGCCCTCGCGCTTGCCGGGCAGGCGCTTAAGCCGCTGAGCCATCTCACCGGCCCCCTTATAAAATATTATGCCTCTTCACAGAGCATATTCAATAATGTTAAAAATGCTAGAGTTCTTCAATCTGGTATATTTACTTATAAGATATTGTCTGATTGTTAAAAACATAAATCTAAATGGGCATGATGCAAAACACACACACACACACACACATCAAACAAACAAAAAATCCTAAATGACTGGAAAGAACCAGGGACTACTTATGTTCCCTAATTATCAGTAATCTTTGGAGCAATCTTTCATGTCCCTCTAGTTTTAAAGCAAATGATTTGGGTTTTACCAAGTTTTCTTTCATGATTGGACAAAAACATACATTGCAAAAAGAATTTCAATAATTGCTTTCCTATTTTCTCCAAACTCTCACCTTTAAAAGAGGGCAGGGGCCGGAGACATAGGTCAGCGGCGCAGCGCCCACCTGGCAAGTGCAGGGTCGTGAGTTCGATTCCCGGTACCAAAAATAAATAAATAAAATAAAATAAAGAGGGCAAACTTTGTAAAAAAATAATGCAAATAATGACAAAACTTGGAAATGAGTTTGGGATGTTTATGAAGCTTAAGTTAATACCTCTTTAGGTAAACATTTCTAGGTACTTCAGAAAGAAAGTATAGAGAGCTTTACTGTACAAACCCACAGAGCAGTGGATTTGGACTTTTGACATGTCTTGAGAAATTGAATCACGCTTAGAAGACCACTAATGGTATTTTATCCTATTTAGCCTTTTTACAACAACCCATTTTTCAAAATCAGTCAGCTTTTCTTGGTCCCTAGTGTTCTCATTCATGTGATTTCTTCAGGTCTCAAGTAACATTACAAAATGACTGTACACTTTTCTACAAAAATAGCTTAATTACCCTACCCTGAAGTACACAGTTCAAATATAGGCTTCTTGCCATCAAACCTATGTGACATCCTTAGATATGAAATATGTTTTGATGAGATATAACTATTTCATGCCCTTTAGTACTTTATCCTAAAATGAATATTGTTCTAATGGTGAAAAATTGTGATTAGAAAAATTTAGTTTAGTACATGGTGAAAGACATGGGTCTAGTTTTAATATTTGGCATGTGAAGAGCCAGTTTTTCCAGCACCATTTCTTAAAGAGGCTATCTTTCTTCCAGTGACAATCTTTGGCACCTTTGTTAAAGACAAGGTGACTAAGTATGTCTGGAGTTGTTTCTGCATCTTCTAATCTGTCCCATTAATCCTCTGATCAGTTATTTTGCCAGTACCATGCTGTTTTTCACAGTAGCATTGTAGGGTAATTTCAGATCAAGGATTGCGATGCCCCCTGCCTTGCCTTTGTTCCCCAGAATTGCCTTTGCTATTCTATGTCTCTTTGAGTTCCAGGTGAATTTTAGGATTATTTTCTCTAAATCTACAAGATATGCTGTTGGAATTTTGATTGGGATTCAATTAAATCTGTATAATAATTTTGTAAGTATGGCCATTTTCACTATATTGGTTCTTCCTACCTAACAGCAAGGGATATCTTTCTGTTTTCTGATACCCTCTTTGATCTCCTTTTTCAGAGTACTGTAGTATTCAGTGTAGAGGTCTTTTACTTCCTTCATTAGATTGATTCCTATGAAAAAATGTTCAACATCACGGTCACTTGATAAATGCAAATTAAAACAACACTGAGATTCCATTTCACCCCAGAAAGAATGGCTAATATCAAGAAATCAATTAATAACAAATGATGGTGGGGCTGTGGGGAAAAAGGAATACTTATCCACTGTTGGTTGGAGTGTAGACTGATACAACCACTGTGGAAATCATTGTGGAGAATCCTCAAAAAACTAGGACTAGAGATTCCATTCGACCCAGCTGTTCCCCATCTTGACATCTTCCCGAAAGAATTAAAAGCATCATACCAGAGCCATATATGCACACCTATGTTTATAGCGGCACAGTTTGTAATAGCTAAATCTTGGAAACAGTCCAAATACCCATTAACTAATGAATAGATAAAGAAGAGGTGGTATTTTTATACAATGGAGTACTAATCTTCCATAAATAAGAGTACGCTTCATACAATTCTAGCTAAATGCATGCACCCTGAGACCATACTCTTAAATAAAATAAATTGGACACACATGTGTAAATACCACATTTTTTCTCTGATGTGAGAAACAAAGTGTAAATAAGGACCAAAACGTATAATAGATATTGTGGAATAGGAAGAAAATATTAAAATGGGAAGGAGAACTTTGGGGGGGGGAAATAAAAATAATGAGAAAAGAAGGAAAAAATGGAAACAAAGCTTTTATAAATAAGGAGGGGAAGAAGGGTTGAAGGGTGAATAGGAGAATGGGGAAAAAATCAATTCATATCATGTATAGGTACAAATTCCCTATGATGAATGTGATCATTATCTATACCTAAAATGCACCAAGAAACTTAATTTAAAAAAGAAAAGTTTACAACCCAGCCAATTAGGTACAAGTGAGTACAAGCTTGTGTGCATAGTATTTCTGTTGTTAATCCTTAGACACTTGGGTATTAAGGAGATCCACATGTAGGAGGTATAAGAGGATAAATCAGAATAGATCATTAGTAGATAATATTATTTTTATCTTTTCATCTTATAATATATCCATGTAACAAACTTTCCACAGTTCCTGTATTATTTCTGGTTCACTAAGAGCTGACTTACTTTTGATAGTCTGAGAAACAATACTCACAGATTTCCAGTATTCACGGAAACCAGCTGCTCATCTATCTACCTCATAACTTAATTCCTTAGATTTAACGTTATATGTCCACAGAGATATGTCATTGTTTTACATAGTGTGTTATAACATGAATACTAGCATTCCTGTTTTTCAAGTTTGCTCTCACTTTCCTAAAACATTACTAGATGTTAAATGATTCAATGATTCTGGAAGGTTGAATTAATTTTTATTTTCTTTAGATTGCTTAATCAATTTTTAAAAACAAATATTTTTGTTTCAGTATCATTTCATGTTCCTGCAGAAGACAATTTGCTTTTCCCTCTATCTTAAAACCAGAATGAAAGGTTTCAGATACATTTTCTTTCTTTTTTTTTTTTTTTTTTTCATGTGGGTACAGTGGGTCGAACTCAGGACATCGCGCGCCAGCAGGCACCTGTGCTGCTGAGTGATATCACCGGACTTTTGTTCGTATGTGGGTTCCGGGAGTCGAACTTGGGCCCTCGCGCTTGCCGGGCAGGCGCTTATGCCGCTGAGCTAACTCACCGGCCCCTGATACATTTTCTTTTCTTTTTTTTTTTGTGGGTACCAGGGGTCGACCTCAGGACCTCGCGCGCCAGCAGGCGCCCGAGCCGCTGAGCGATATCACCGGCCCCTTTTTCATATGTGGGTTCCGGGAGTCGAACTCGGGCCTTCGCGCTTGCTGGGCAGGCGCTTAAGCCGCTGAGCCATCTCACCAGCCCGATACATTTTCTTTATAAAAGAATGTAACATAAAATGTATTTAGGCAAAGGGTTTTACATAATTCTTTGATTTCCATCACATAATGAATACATATAGTTGTTCTTGATGCACATTATTCTATTAGCCAACTGTTTCTAGTTTATTCTTTCTGTTAGTGTTGTATAAAAAAACTTCCCAAATTCATTATTTAATAAAAAAGTTTGAACTAATAGTTTATGATTCATAAATAACAGTTCATTTATGTAGTGCCAAAAGTGGAATAAATAATGATAGAAAACACAGACTTTGAATATGACAGATTTTTTAAACCATTAGCTTTGTTTAAATGTAGCAAAATAAAAAGTAGATAAAATTTTAGTATAATCACACTTAAACTGAATATTCATGATTTATTGAGTGTTGATTATGAAAATTAAAATTAAAAACACATGTAACATATTTAGAAGAGTGACTGGTTCTAAGAAGGTATTATATAAATCTTGTTAAAGTCATTGCTGTTTTTATTGTTATGAATATTATTTTTGTTATCATATAACTCTTTGAGTTCCTTCATTATATAATTTTAATTTTTACATAATTTCTTCCATTAAGATAAATTTCAGGTAGACTTCAAGTTAAATGTGTAAAATTATAAAATCTTAAATAAGATAGATGATTTAAATTAATAATAATACCATATCAAGTATAAGGTAGTGGATGGAAATTAATAATATCTTCTCTACTAATAATTTCTCTGCTATCTTTTAATAAATGCAATAGTAATCCTAAAATACACTATTTTATTATTGGTCAATGAAAGTATAGGAAAAACTATAGTACCTTAGCCTGCACACATACAAAGTCCAGTATGATCTATTTAACCAGGGGCACCAAATTGTATCAATCAGAAATTTAAACTTAAGAGATTCAAGTCAGTCTATGTAGGGTATTTGTACAGAAAAGATATTTTAGAATGTCTCAGTGAAAAGAACAACAATGTAAAAACAATTTGCCTGTTATTAGCACTATTATTCATGAAGCTGTGTTTCCTAGTGGTCTTATGTAAGATGTTTTCTCACCATTATGTCTGTCACATGAAACTAGTTACATCAGTTGTTTTCTGTTGTTCTGTGAAATCCTTAGGAGAATACATGATAATGTCAGTTTGTTAATGGAAAATGTTATAAAAGTAAGAATAACAAAATACTTTTTGAAGAAATATATGAAGGTATTCCTCAAGCTATCCGATTAACTAGAGCGGATTCTTTAATAATATCTTGGGTACATAACTGAATGGATCTACCCCTGATTTTCTGGACATATTTTTTCTGTTGTGTTTTATAAGCAGTGTTACTTCAGTGATTTTTCTCTGCCATGTCTTTCCACCATGATATTTCTGCCTGGCCACAGTCCTAAAAGCAGTGGAGCCACTACTGCCTGAAATCTCTGAAACCATAAGCCATAATAAACCTTTCCTATATAAATTCTTTTCTCAAGTTTTTGTCGCAACAAAGGAAAGTAAACACACCTGGTGTTCTTCTATATTATTTTGATTTTAATATGTTATATTCTCTTCATCCTTCCTACATGACTGCATAGTGGTTGAGATAGGATTCTAATGCGAATATACAATTTCTATGTTTGTTCAATACAGGACATCTTCACTAATATAACTCATGAAACCACTAAGCAAAGGGCCATTTTACTGACAAGACTCACTATCAGAAATGGAAAGAGTAATGGCAGGAGAATTTTCTTTGTGACTGACTGAGATAAGCAACTATTGGTTGAATTGTTGCCCTGCTTAAGCAATTTTGGAATAGAAGCTTTACATACGTGATATCACCTTATGTAATTTTAATGACTATAAATATTTGTATATAAATAAACAGAACTATGTGGAAAATGAGCTGAAAGAGTATTATGGTTTAGATCTGAAATGACTCATCAAGTGTCCTGTGTTCAGAGGTAGGGCTTTTGGAAAGTGATTGGATCATGGAGGTGTTATGCTTATCAGTGCATTAATCCACCAATTAGTTGAAACTCAATGTGCTGTCAGACGGCGGGCCCTGGTCAGAACAGTTGGGTCACTGGGGACATGACCCAGAAGAATATCTTCTTATTCCTTGTTTCTCTTCCTCTCTCTCTGCTCCCCAGCTGCCATCAGGTCAACAAATGCCTTGAGTCATGCTCTTTTCTATGGTGTTTCTGCCTTGGAGGCAACCAAATATTGACTGAAACTCCTGGAAACTGTGAACCAAATAAATCTTTTCTTTAAATTTTTTGTGCCTAGTACTTTGTCCCTATGGTAGAAAGTGACTAATATAAGGTGTTAAAGAACATTTTTCCCAAAACCTGTAATGTTACAAAACCATAGTCTAAATATCAGAGGCATGTGAAATTTAAATTCAGACTCATATTGTGGTATTACACTGTACAAATGTGTTCATTTCACTTAACTTCTCCAAGTCTCAGTTAAACGAAGATAACATTAGAATTGTTGTGAGGATTAAGTGACAGTATTACAATTGGTAGCCAATAGTAGTAAGTAATATTAGTTGCTTTTCTGCCGATGCTATTTTAATATAAAAATTTTCGTAAACATTTAAGAGATGATTGTATATGATTGTAGTACTAAAACAACTTAATTTGGCCCTTGCTTTTAAAAAACTTTTCCTACTTTAAAGAAATTTTATATTTGAATCTTCACTTTGCATTTAAATTCTAAGTTTTCTATTCCATCTGAGTCATTGTTATTATTGCTATTTGCTTTCTCATTAGTCATACTCAGTTCTTTATAGAAATTTGAATGAATAAGTATATATGTTTAATGTATAATTTTAACAATATTTTAAGTTGGTAATTTTGCTTTATTTCTTTGTTGTTTCTGATAAGGGATTGGAACTCCAAATGTAAAAATGTATCATGTATATTTTTACTATTCTATTAAAATGATAAAATGAGCTTGCAAACCAACTTATAATATTATGCTTATTGATGTAAAAAGGGTTGTTTTTCATATAGTGTTACAGATTTTTAATGATTCACACTAAATTTAACATTAAAATATGTAGAATTAATATCTTGATATTTCATTACCAACTGTAGTCTTTTGGCAATTTAATAGCGTGTATAGTATAATAATATCAGAATCAGGATTATGAAAAGATAGAATAATTATGAGATAATTTTTTTTTCTTTTTGTGATATAAGTCCTACTGAAAAACACAAAGTTTAATTAGTGCTTAGGTGAGTTGAGAGAAATCATGCATTTCTTTCCTTTTAGGAAATGTAATTATATTAATTAAAAAATGGCTGAAAAGAAAGAAATCAGTTCCCTTTCATTGGCAGTGGATGAATTCTGAGAAATAGACTTTAGACTCATTATTTTATCTGCTACTTCCATTCACTAACATAAACAGAAAGATACTTCTAGGCAAAATAGAGTGAATATTTCTGACTCCATGTAGTTATATAAAAGAATTGGAAGCATAATGCAAAATCTGTTGTTTTTCCATGAAAATAAGTGCACTATATTAAGTTCATTATTGTAGTATCAATAAGTCACATTCCAAATCAACAAAACAGAATTATCAGTTAAAGGATTTTATTCTTTCTGAGAGTTAATTCATAGTTTAAAAATATTAAAAGAATGTTTAAGTAAGATCTGCATGAGCAATGATCACATAAGATACAAGTAATAAACTGGCATATATCATTTTCTCATGAAATGTTATTAAAATACATCAAAATTTAAATTCAGTATTTACCATAGATCTTGTAAAATAAAACCATACAAAGTCCTCATTGCCAAGTTTTTGCTATGCTTTCAAATGAACTTCATAGGTTTCCTTTCTCTGTGTATCATTTTTCACATGCTCATGATCTCAATTATCTCTATGCTGCAGAGCATCATCTCTTCTCACAAATTCTCTAAATAACAGACCAATGTGGAGACATAATTAATGTTTATGACATGAAATAAACCCATACTCAGTGTTAATGAAGGAAAATATACATTTTCAATAACACTACATTTCTAAAATTAGAACTTGATGTTTCTGGAGTACTGTTAGTTCATTTTTTTTTTTTTTGTGGGTACCTGGGGTTGAACTCAGGACCTCATGTGTCAGCAGGTGCCCATGCCGCTGAGAGATATCACCGGCCCTTTTTTCATATGTGGGTACCAGGAGTCGAACTCAGGACCTCACGCTTGCCAGGCAGGTGCTTATGCCACTGAGCTATCTCACCAGCCCTGTTAGTTCATTCTTAGCATTATCTCTAATTTCAAGTATTTTTTAGTAGCATCTTATACAATAAAATACAAGAAAATTTCATTTTAAGGTAGAGAAAATTAAATTATTAATTTTATGGCTTACAAATTCAAGGCACTTTGTTCCAGGTACCATTCTACTTTATAAACACTAACAACTATGATGCAACAATTACATATGCATGTCACCGGATCTACAATATGTATTAATAAGTACAAAATATGTATTTAAATTAAGGGTCTTACCAAAGGACATTAATGAGTAGTGAATTTTTTATAAATATCTGCAAAAAGTAAAAAAAAAGTTAAATATCTAACATTTGATTTCACACAAACATATGCACATACGTATACATATACATATATATACTGAAATACTTTTTTAAATGTTCTCAATTGAAAATTGATAAAATATAATTCTACAGGTTTATGGGGTACAAAGGAATGTGTAAAATTATTAATCAGTTTAATTACCTTATTGGTCACCTTTGATATTTTTTGCTTCTTTTTTTAACTTTAATTTTATTAGTACATTTTTGCAGTACATGATGATTATGTTTACTGTAGGGAATTGGCACATGTACATAACACCTTTCAAATCTTTTTTTCTCTCCTTCCCTTCCCTTTCATTTTGCCTGCATCAAATTCATTTATTTATTATATGATCTTATAAAGTTAATTGTCATGCATACAAATTAAAAAATAACAGACTAATAGGCCAAAAACATATCAAACACATAAGAAAATTGTCAAGATACACTTTTAGTTACATTGTCCATGCTGGATTACAATAATTTTTCTCTTTTTTCCTATTATTTATTTCATACTTTATTTATATTTTAAGTAACAGCTTATATGCCCATCAATAGATGAATGGATAAAGAAAATGTGCTAGGGCCGGTGAGATGGCTCAGCGGCATAAGCGCCTGCCTGCCTTGCAAGCGCAAGGGCCCGAGTTCGACTCCCGGATCCCACATACGAAAAAAGGGGCCGGTGATATCGCTCAGCGGCACGGGTGCCTGTTGGTGCAAGAGGTCCTGAGGTCGACCCCCCGGTACCCACAAAAAAAAAAAAAGAAAATGTGCTATTGAGACACAAAAGAATAATACTGTGCCATAAAGGAAGATATATTTGAGTCATTTGTAGAAACATGGGTACACCTTGAGACCATAATATTAAATGAATTAAATCAGAAACACAAGCTTAAATATCACATGAATTTTCTTATATGACATCATTTTAAAAGAATGTTTGGGGCCAGTGAGATAGCTCAGCGACATAAGCGCCTGCCTGACAAGCGCGAGGTCCTGAGTTCAACTCCCAGTACCCACATAAAAAAAAAAAGAATATTTGAAGGCACTCTTTTAGTAATACATGATTATTAGCTATAGTCATCATGCTGTGCAATAGATTTGAAAAACAGATGGTTTCCTACAACTGCACATTTTGACTAGCATCTGTTTCTTCCTTTCACCTCTTATCCTTTGCTAACCAGCATCCTACTCTCTGTTTCTATGAGTGATTAGTTTATATTTCACATGTAAGTAAGATCATGAAGTATTTGTTACTGTGTGCCTGGCTTATGTCATTTAACATGTCCTTCAGTTTTATCTATATTGTATAAAATTACAGAATTTCCTTCTTTACTGATACCGGAGTATTCCACTTTGTACATATGCCATATTGGCTTTATTCTCATAAGCTGGTTATTGTGAAAATGCTTTAGCTAACATGGAAGCACAAATATTTCTTCAACGTTCTGATTGCAAATCATTTGGGTATATAATCACAAGAAGAATTGCTCAGTCATATGGTTAAGGAGCCACATATAAACAACGAACAAGAAACCCTAACAGCCAAGGCAATCTTGAGCAAAAAGACCAAATATGGAGGCATTCCATTACCTGACTTCAAACTATGTTACACAGGTGCAGTACTGAAAACAGCATGGTACTGGTAGAAAAATATGCACAGAAACCAATAGGACAGAATAGAGCCCAGAAATTAACCCCTGCAATTATGGTCAAATGAATGCTGGCAATGTTGTTGTTATATGTCATTGTCATTTTTTTTCATTATGTTATTTGAACATATTTCAAAAATGTGGATTAGATACTATTCATTGTGTTAAAAAGATGTGTAGCTCTTACAAATATTATCATTTTCCTCCAGAAAAATCAGGTTTTATCAGGTTTCCTCTGCTGACCTCTGAATGGTGGCTCTTGTTAGTTAATTCAGGAAGTATGTTAAATTGTGGCTGTATTATACCTCTAATAGCAGCCAGTCAACATTTAGTTTATTCCTGGGAGAATAATGTTTCCAACTGAAAGCATTCATTGAAAATTACCTCCTATGAGTCTTGATTTCTCTTCTTTATCAATGGTCTGCTAAATGTTCTGCTTTGCTTTTCATAGTCTTTTAATCTTCTATTCATCTCAGCCCCAGAATTGAGTAAATACACAGAGAGGAATCACCTCCATCCCCAAGGTCCCTATATAACAAAATTATTCCTTTGCCATAAGAAACAGCTCTCTAGAAACTCAGAGACCAGATTCCCTCCTTTATGTAAGAGCCCACTACTATCAAATACACTGAAGGAAAGGATCTGGGAATCTTAGTTCTCTACTTGAAGGCTCTCTCTTCACCAGGGCTTTAGACCCTATAGTTCTCATTGCCATAACAGCACTCTGTCGTCCTTGGACAAAGAACATTTCCCTGTGTACAGCAGTATTTGTGGTTCTGCCTTGCTGATTGCTCTGTTTCTCATCTGGGAATAATTAACTTTTATTTTGATCTTTGAAAATTAGATGATGAAAGAAAGGGCACCTCTCCATAGCTTTGTTAATTATTATTTAAACAGGTTCAATATACTTGGATTTTTAAGTATTTACCAGATACATGATTTTAAAATGTTTGTGCATATTCTACATTTCCTGTGGAGAACTTTTTTGGTTGAGGGAGTTCCACTTGTCTTTTTTTTTTTTTTTCTCTTTTTACTATCTTTTTTTTTTTTTAACTTTTATTAGTACTTCATTGCAGTACATAATGATTACATTCATGTAGGGAATTGGTGCATGTACATAACACATTTCAATTCTTCTTTTTCCCTTCTTTCCACCCTATTTTATTTTTCCAGCATCAGATCAATTTACTTATCTTATAAAGTTAATTATCATATATACAGATTGAAAACCAAACTAATAGGCCAAACAACATATAAAACATGAAAGACAATTGTACTAAGTAAGGGTATACTTTTTTTTTTTTGGATAACTGATGAACTTTTTATTTATTTAACCACCTTTGCATGAACACATGTCTGTCAGTTTATTCATAAAAAAATTTTGTTTACAGGTTCTGAGAAACTCTCTGGTGTTGTGGAGCAGCAATAAACTTGTTCATTTTAGAGTGACAATTAAAAGCACAGGGAAGCATTCTGTGATTTCAGTGGGCACGATGGGGCAAGGATAATTCCTTACTTTCCTAAAAGAAACATGTAAAACAGAAACAAATAAAATCAGACTTAAACAGTCTGGTTTCCATCGGGGGCCCAGTGGTTAGGATTTCAGGAATTCTGAAACCTGGCTCTGTGCGCTGGCACCCAGGAGCGCATGTAGGCAGCTACCTTTCACCACAGGAGCCCCAGGGCCTCTTGTGCTTCCAGCACCAGCTCACTTGGGCCAGAAATTCCAGAATTAAATGTTCCTTTTTGTGATTTTAAAGCTTTGCTTCCTTAGACTCCTCTCACAATGCCCTTAGAAGAGCCTTTGAAGAACAGACCATTAAATTCCACTGGCCCTTTACAACTCTAGTAGGAGTGTGAAATTGTCCTTTGAAAGCAGATTTTATAATACAGGAAGTGGGAAAAATGTTGGGGGGATGCCACAAAGGGATGAAAGTGTCCTGAGACAAGGCTGAGGAAGCCAAAGACACATGTTTATTCTCACTTTGTTTTGGGGCCTTTGTTGCAGCCTTGGGGATATAATTTGAGAACCTCCAAATTTCAATGTGTTTATTTTTCTATCTATCATGCATTAACTTAACAGATATTTATTAGGGAAAGCACACCCTTCACAATAACATCCAAGAAAATGAAATACTTAAGAATCAATCTAACAAAGGATGTAAAAGATATGTACAGTGAAAATTACAGCACCCTAAAAGATGAGACTGAAGAGGATATCAGAAAATGGAAAGATACCCTTTGCCCTTGGATAGGCAGAACCAACATAGTGAAAATGGCCATACTCCCAAAACTGCTATACAGATTTAATTTCAATCCCAATCAAAATACCATTAACATACTTCACAGATCTAGAGAAAACATTCCTAAAATTCATTTAGAACAAGAAAAGACCTAGAATAGCAAAAGCAATTCTGGGCAACAAAGGCAAGTCAGGGGGCATCACAGTCCCAGACCTGAAATTATACTAAAAAGCTACTGTGATAAAATCAACATGGTTTTGGCCAAAAAAAAAAAAAAAAAAAAAAAAAAAAACAGGTCTGAGGATCAGTGGAACAGAAAAGAAGATACAGGCACAACCTCAAAGACACTCAGCCACCTTATCTTTGATAAAGGAGCCAAACATGTTCACTGGAAGAAAGATAATCTCTTTAATAGATGGTTCAGGGTACACTTTAAGATACATTGTCTGGCTGGATTAAAATACCTTTTTTTCCCTCTTTTTTTTTTTCTCTCTCTCTCTGCTTTTTTCTTTTGTCATAAGAGAAACCATGTGATATTTAACTTATGTGTCTCAGTTACTTCACTTAACATTATGGTCTCAAGGTACATCCATTTTTCTACAAATGACTCAGGCTTATCCTTCTTTATGGCAGACTAGTACTTCATTCTGTATAAAAATCATGTTTTCTTTATCTATCCATCTGTTGATGGACACATAAGCTCTTTCTAAGATTTAGCTATAATGAATTGTGCTGCTCTACACATGGGCATGCATACATCATGGTGATAGGATGTCTTTAAGTCTTTTATGAAGATACCTAAAAGGGAAAACTAGGTCAAATGGAATTTCTATATTTACTTTTTTGAGGAATCTCCATACTGATTTCCACAGTGGATGCATCAGTTTACAGTCCCACTAACAACATGTGGGTGTTCCTTTCTCCCTACAGACTTATCAGCATGTCACTGGTTGATTTCTTGATATTAACCATTCTTTCTGGAGTGAAATAGAATCTCAGTGTTCTTTTAATTTGTATTTCTTAAATGACCAGCGAGTGTTGAACACTATATCTTATATTTATTGGCCATTTGTGTTTCTTAGTCTGAGAAGTGTCTGTTCATTTCTGAGGCTAATTTTTAATTGAGTCTTTAAATATAGGGGCATATAAGATTTTTGAGTTCTTCATTATCATTATTTGGTAGTGATATGATCCTTTACATGAGAAATCTCAAAATCTCTACAAAAAGACTCAGAGAATTAATATCCAAATTCAGTAGTGTAGCAGTATACAAAGTCAATACAGAAAAATCCATGGCATTCTTGCACACCATTAACAAATTCACTGAGATGGAAATCAAGGAAATACCCTTTATAGTAGCATGAAGGAAAAAGAAATACTTATGAATTAATATAACCAAGAAAGTGAAAAACTTCTACAATGAAAACAATAGTACTCTGAAAAGGGAGATTGAAAAGGATCTCAGAAGCTGGAAATATATCCTTGTACCTGCATAGGCACAACCAAAATGGCCATACTTCTAAACTGTTACATAAATTTAATACAATCCCAATCAAAATACCAATAACATTCCTTATAGAACTGGAGAAAACAATGCTAAAATTCATATGGAACCAGAAGAGACTGAGAATAACAAAAACAATTCTGGGCAACAAGGACAAGGGAGGGGGCATTACAATCCCAGAATTCAAATTATACTGTAAAGCTACAGTGATAAACACAGCATTGTATTGGGGGAAAAAAAGAAAACAACAGACTCGTGGAAATGGAACAGAATAGAATATACAGAAATAACTCCAAGTACACTTGGCTACATTGTCTTTGACAAAGAGGCTAATTCTGTTCACTGGATGAAATATAGACTCTTTAACAAGTGCTGCTGGGAAAAATATCCACATGCTGAAGGATGAACTAGAATCACATCTTTCACCATGAACTAAACTAAAATCAAAACAGATCAAGGACCCAAACATTAGAACAGAAACAATCCGCTAGAGGACGAAATAAGTAAAACTCCTGAATATGTAAGTGTAGGCAAACACTTTTTGAACAAAATCCTGGTTGCACAAGAAATAATACCAAAAATCAGCAAATAAGATCACATCACATTTAAAAGCTTCTGCGCAGCAAAGGAAACCACCAACAGAGTGAAGAGACAACCTACAAAATGAGAAAAAGATTTGCCAGATACACTGCAGACAAATTAGTAATACCTAGAATATACAAAGAACTTGCCTTTTTTTCTTTTTGTTGCTTGCTCTTTTAATTTCATATCTAAGAAAACATTGCCAACTCACATATCATGAATCTTTCATGTTATATTTTCTTCTAGGAGTTTATAGTTTTAGATCTTAAGTTTAAATCTTTAAAGCATTTGTGTGTGTGTGTGTGTGTGTAGTATATACAATGAAGGTGCAATTATTTGTTTTTCACATGCATATATCATTTTACTCGCATCATTTGTAGCAGTGACAACTCTTTCCCCATTTTATATTCTTGGCAAATTTGTTGAAGATCAGTCAGAAATATTTCCATAAGGCTATTTAAAAATGTGTGAAATTTAAACTACACCTTTGGCAACTAATGGTTAAAGAATAAATCCAAAGAGAAATTAGAAAATATCTTAAGGCAAACAAAAGCAAAAATGACATTACAAAACATGTAGCAAAAACTTTACTGAGAGGATCAATTATAGTGATAAACACTTACATTAGAAAAATGAGAAATATCTCACGTTTTCAGGCTGACCTTTTACCTCAAACAAATAGTGAAAGAACAAGGTGCCCCAAAAGTAACGAAGAAAGAAAATATTTTTAAGATCTAGTTGAAATAAATACAATATTTAAACAAAAATCAGTAACAATGACAATATCTAGTCTTTGGCACTTATGAGTTGTAAGCATTAGCATTACTGATGTAATCTGCTCACTCTGTATTGGTCTGGGTCACAAGAGGTGAACGTGCCATACATTAAAATGATACACAAATACTTCTCATACTCTTCTTAAGGTGAGAAGAGAAAACATTACAAACTCTTTGGAGGCCAGCATTGCCCCAGTAAAAAAGCCAGGAGAAGATATCTTTAAGGAAAAGTAGACGCCAAAATCCCTGATGAACATTTCTACAAAATCTGCAACATAGGTCTGTTCCTTAGTATCTATGGAAGGTTGGTTCTAGATCCCTGGCAGCTACCAAAATCTATGGTTGACCAAGTTCTTCTCATAAATTGACATAGTATTTCAATATAACTTACGCACATTCTCTCTAATATTTTAAATCACCCTTAGGTTATTTATGTCTAATTTAAATGTTATATAAAAATTGTCACACTGTATAGTTTGGGAATAATGACAAGAAAATTTTATGTGCATTTTTAGGCCAGGCATTTTTTTCCTGGAATAATTTTGATCTGCACTTGATTGATCTGCAAAGATGCCGAGATCTGGCATTTGAAGAACAAACTGTAGTAATAAATCAATTTGATAGCACTTGAAAAGAGTTATACAAAATGATTATAGAGATTTGTACTTGTAATGCAAAGATTGCTAAAAATACACCGATTATTAAATATGATATACCATACTAATAGAATGAAGGATAAAAATCGCATAATCATCTGAGTAGATGTACAAAACACATTTGACAAAATTCACCATTTTAATAAAATAAAATTCCAACATACTAAGATGGAAAGAATTTACTGAACATGATACAGGCTCACAGCTGATATCATACTCAACTGTTGTAAAATGAAAGCTTGTCTTCTAAGATTAGAAACAAGCGAGAATGTCCTGGGGGTCACTACCTCTATTTATTATAAAACTACAAGTCCTAAACAGAATCTTTAGACCATAAAAAGAAAAAAAAAAAGAAATTAAAATTGGAAAAAGGCAAAATTATCTGTTTACAGATAACATGATCTTATATAAAATATTAAAAATCAATAACAAGAACTAAAAACAAACTGCAAACAAATTACAAATCCAGTAAAATTTTGGAACACAAAATTTACATAAAATAATGTTATATTCCTATATATGAGCAATAAAATATCAAAGCGGAAATTAAGAATATCATTTATAATCACATTAACACAAATAAAATATGTAAGCATAAATTAACCCAGGAGATGAAAACCTTCTGCATTGAAGATGCAAAATATTTATGAAAAAAGGTATCTTGTGTTCATGAGTTGGAAGACTTAATATTGTTAAATGTCCATGAGAGCAAAATCATATTACAGATATAACTCCTTTAAATTTTCATGGCACTTTTTACACACATGGAAAGATACTCAAAATTCATATGAAACCACAAAGTACCATCCAGTATTCAAATTATTCTTCAGAAAAGACACCCTTGTAGATATTATACTTTTTATTATTATATATCATTACAAACCTATAGTAATTAGAGCAGTATGGTACTGGCATAAAAACATCAATATAAAACAATGAAGCAGAATAGAAAGACCAGAAAGAGGATAGAAAGTCCATGTATATTGAGTCAGGTGACCTTCAAGGAGGTTATCAAGGAGATCCAAAAATGATGGGATAATTTCTTCAACAAATGGTGGTGGAAAAACGGAATACCTACGTGCAAGAGAAGGATATTCATTCTTGCCCTACATAATACAGAAAAAAAAAATCAAATAATGCCATATGTGATCGCACAAACACCTAGAACAACATATGGGGCTTAATAATTTTTTTCTATGAGTTGATTTTTTTGGATACGTCCCCACAAATATAAGTAACAAAAGCAAATGTAGAAGATTGGTACTGTACCAAACTACAAAGCTTCTGCACAAAAGAGGAAACAACAATGTGAAAAGATAATTCAGAATGAGAGTATACATCTGTCATCAATTTACTCTTCAAAAGTAACTTTTATTAATTATCTAACATATATCATGTAATGTGGAAGTTACTGAGGACATATATTGGGATAACATTTGGTCCTCTGAAAAAAAAAGTTCATGAGTAAAAACAATTAAAATTAACTGAAGAATTCCTGGAAGAAGACATATTAATCTCTAGATATCTATCTTTACATTACAATGTAGACTGTAAGATAGTAATCAAGTAGAATTTTCAGTAGAGAATTGCATGCCAAAAATCTTGGACAGGGGCCGGTGATATAGCTCAGCGGCATAAGCGCCTGCCTGGCAAGTGCAAGGTCCTGAGTTCAACTTCCGGTACCAGCATTAAAAAAAAAAAAAAAAAAAAAAACTTAGACATGATTTAAAGTATTCCTTGTATATAATCAAGAAATGACATTTTTAGCACTATGTAAACACAGGAGGAATGTACTGTGTTAAATACAAAATGTAGTTACTATTTTTTTCTGTTTTATAAGTTTTATGATAGTTTTTTGATATTAAAGAAAACTAGATAATATCTAATAATTTATATAATTTCAAAAAATCAGTGTACATCTTACATTGGATATAAGGTAATAACATGTTTATTCTCGCTTACATAAAACAAAATTGTTCCATAATAATCTCTCAGGTCTTTTTCATATTTTATGGCACTCAATTTTCAACGATTACTCTTTTGCTCTGTGATACTCATAATGTTAGACAGAAAGACACATACACACAGAGGAAAAAAAAATAAATCAAGTCAAAAATACATTGCAGGGGCCGGTGATATAGCTCAGCGGCATAAGCGCCTGCCTGGCAAGCGTGAGGTCCTGAATTCGACTCCCGGTACCTGCATATAAAAAATAAAAAATAAAAAAAAAACTTGCAAATAATATAATCAATACAGACAACAAGCGAAATTGTGGACTGCTTATAGAATTTTACATCAGAAAAAAATAATATTCCATTGGGCCATTTTTATTTTCCATATAAGTGGTTAGAACTATTAAGTGCTTCTTTGAGGAAACATAAATATCTAAGATAGGCAATGCCTGTAGTAAGATATTTCTTCCGTGATTTCAATCACATCTGAAAAATCTTAAAACATCACTGCAAAATTTTGCAGTGACTTAGTCATACAGTTGTGATCAACATGCCGACAAAAGCAGCAATTCTTTAACATCTTTATTTCAATTTTAGAGCTTTAAGTTTTACTCAAGAGAAAGATAATCATTAAAAGAGGAAAATATCTTCCACATACAAAATATAGGATGTAAAGCCTAAATTGAGGATTGATAGCTCCCCAAAATGTATACTTTTAAACATATGATGAAATTATAGAATAGGGGATTGTACTTTATATAGATCTCTACCTTTGAATCGATCTTGCATCCTTTTTCACCTCCCTTTGACTTTGGTACTATTTATCAGATTGAAAATGGCAAAAAAAGGTCAGAGAAACCAATCATCTTTGCTGCTTGTTATTACACATGAGAAAAAGCTTTTTAAAATTAGAAAACTGAATACTTTTTAAGGACATAATTTTTATTGTTTGGAGAATGTATATTGCTTTATTATAAAATGTTAATTTTAATGACCAAAAACTCCAAATTTCTTATGGATTCCAACTTAAATATTTTCTTTAATAATTCTTATATATGTCCAATAGAACTCACAATTCTTATTTAGAAATAAAACACAGCTTTGAAAAAAAATCCAAAATTCTGTGCTACAGGTTAATAGCTAACTGAAGAGCAAGTCATTTTTAGGTAATTCCAGTACTTCTGGAATAATTCAGTGTTTTTGATGATAAATCAGAGCTAAATGTAATGGTTAAAAAATTTACTTCCAAAACTTTCCCCCTGCTTTTGTAGGAGATGAATATCCTTAACTCCTGTGATATAATGGAAAATAAACATTCTACTTACTGATGACTGTCTATAAATATGAAGGTTATGATGATATGTAAAATAATTTTAAAGTTGAGCTAAGTATTTGAGAGTGCATTTACATGATGATAAAACTGGTCAAATGAGTTTCATATATGTTCTAATTGCAAATTAGAACCCAATGAAAAATATATTTGACTGGGCCGGTGAGATGGCTCAGCGGCTTAAGCGCCTGCCTGGCAAGCACGAGGGCCCGAGTTCGACTCCCGGAACCCACATATGAAAAAGGGGCCGGTGATATCGCTCAGCGGCACGGGCGCCTACTGGCGCGAGGTCCTGAGGTCGACCCCCCGGTACCCACAAAAAAAAAAAAAAAAATAGACATGAGGTAAAAGAAAGGTTATAAAATTATTATTTCTTTAGTTTGGATAAATTGCTCAACTTACTATTGTACATGATTTAATCGATAAGTACTTTTGTGTGTGTGTGTGGAATGGCCTTCAGTTTTTAAAATACATTTTGTATATCCTTTGTCATACAATATCAAAAGAGGTAATTTTCCTAATAAGATAGCTAGTCATATTTCCTGCATTTATTTATATATTATGAAAAATTTATTCTGGGTAAAGATTATTTTTAATAAATCACTTTGTTGAGTATAATGTCACAGAATCTTTGAATCTATAGTAAAAATATATATTAACTGTTCCTGTATGATATCAATAATAGGTTAGAGGAAAATTAAAGATATGGCCGATAAATTCTTATTCAGGAAAGGGTACAAATTAAATGTTTCAGTTTTACTTATGGATTTTTTATAATTAATTAATTAGATTGACTTTTCTTTTTAGTCATTATATGAATATTACATGAACTTTGTAACTAATCTTAGGTATCACTGTTTAGAAAATATCGATGGGAACAATCCTTCCATACAGCCAAATAAAGTATGTCAGTTATGGTGTTTTTTGTTTAGTTACTATAATAGATATCATAGCTATTAATTATTAGTAATTATTTACTTTTGATAGTTAAACAGTACTGCTGTTCTCTTTCATATGTAGCAAATCCAAGGCTTAGCTTGTCTCAAGGCATGAGTTAATAATGGTGAAAGGAAGGATCAAAACTTAGACTGACAAACTGTGATGCTTTGGGTCTTGCTGTTTCGATTTCTTCTCATATTTCTAGTCAATATGAGAATAGTCGTTAAAAATTTGTGGGACATGTTAGAAATTTTACTTTGATATTTCTTTTCTTTTATATGCAGCATTCATTAATAAAATACATGCAGAAATATTGGTCTCCTCATGATAACTTCTTGTTAACTTAAGGGCCAGGAATATACTTTTTTATTGTTTGCTTATTCATTTTAGACTCTATTACATATCACCTTGTTGGGGCAATTTTTCTTATACCAAAATGGCAATAAAGGGACCATAAAATTAAAAAATAGATACATTGGAATCAATAATAAAATAAGAAGAGCAAATGAGACAAAAGGAGAGCACATGAATAGGTAATAAATACATAGAACAAATGAAAGAATCAACTAACATAGGAAAGAATTTTCTATGACTACTGAAAAAAACAAGAATGCCCACTCTTGCCACGTCTGTTCATTATACTTCTGGAAGTCCTATCTACTACAAATAAGTGAGACAAGGAAGCAAAGAACATCCAAATCAAAAAAGGTGAAGTGGAGTTATCTCTCTTGACACTATAATATTATTGATAGAAAACCCTAAAGCCTAAAAGAAAAAAAAATCAATCATCTGTGGAAATAATATATGGAAAATTTAGAATACAAAATCAACATAAAAATTAGTAGCATTTCTATAATACACTATAAAACAAAAACACTATAAAAGAAAAATCACCTTTGAACATGAAACTTCTCTAAAAACCTATTAAAATGGAAACATAAAATTGAGGGGTGGAATGTATAATTGTAATGACTGAGGAATGTGATGTTCTAAAATAATTAGATTCTAGGCAGAGTGAACAAGTATGAAAGTTAATATCATAAAATTAGAAAAATCCACTATGGAAAAAGAATGGTAGAGCAAAGGAATGATGGTGCAACATGAGAACAGAGACACAGACTCCAAATCATTAAAGGCTTTATAAGCCAGAGCAAGGGAGAAGTTCCTGCTAAATATAGCATCAGCACATTAGAAGATCCTGTCCACCAGAAGGATGTGGTGGTTTCTGTGTGGAAATTGACATGCACGGGGTGAGTGTTTCACCTGAGGGATTCACCTGAATGTAGGGGGCTTTGGGGTTTCCAAATGAAATATAATGGTTGATTAAACGGCTAGTGAGGAAGCAGTAGAAATGTAATAAAGTGAATGCGCTGAAATATTTTGGAGATAGAGCAGGAATTACTAATGGGCAAAGTGAAGGGAAATAAAGTAGGGAAGACACCAATTCTGGATTAGGCCATATATGGGATATTAGAGCAACATTTACCTGAGTCAGTGATGACTTGGAAGAATGTAGGCTTTGGTGAATGGATATCAAGATGTCTCTTCATCAAATGTTAATTGTCAGACGTCTGGAAGACAAATTGATTCATTAATTAAACACTTGCATATACGAGCTTGGAGATGAGTGGATAAGGCAGTATTATGTATAAATATAGGATTGAACAATATAAGAATTATATATAAAGCCACGAAGAGGGATGCAATAACTTTGAAAAATAATACAAAGGAATAGAAGTGCTAAGAGTGGTCTAAAGACACCACTACTGGATTTTGACTACATAGACTTTCTTGGTGTTCTTGGCCATTTCTTTACAATGAGTAAGTTTAGAAGCTCAATTTTTTAGTTACTATACATTAGTTTGAATCTAAAAATCTTAGTTTTGAGTCCTCTTGAAAGATTTTTATGGTTTGCTATTTTTTTTATAGAAAAAAAAAACAGAATTTAGAATGACTATTCAAATCCTCAGAGGGACAATTTCCAGAAAAGTGTAAAAATCTGAACATACAATTGTACTACAAGTCAAGGGAAAGTGGAGAAGTTCCTAGGGGTAGAGAACAGAGAGACAGGAATTCTACAATTTGTTAAGATGACCCAAATTAATAAGGTGGGATTGTTTGACAGACCTTGAGTTCAAAAGCAATTGATTCTTAATTGTTGATCCATAAGGAACAGGGCCCAATGCTTAGTGACCAAGCAAAGCAATTATAATTTACCATTCATAGAAAATCACCCCATAAGAGCAAGTGGAATAGGATTCCATTCCCCTTAATGTTAAGGAAAAGCTTCATTTTGTTTTGAGAATTTGTATTGGGAAGCACAAAATGAAGAGAAAAATCACTTAGCAAGTACTGCAATAATGTTGAGTTAAACTGAGATCAAATATTTAAAATCAGAAATGAATGAATTGGCACTAATAGGGAAGATTACTAGTCTTGTATTTTGCTCTTCTTGATTTTTCCCACGTATTAACAGGACTTGTGGGTTACAAGAGAGTTTAATGTAACTATAAAGATATAAAGTTAATTGTTCTTTTTTTTTTTTTTTTTTTTTTTTGTGGGTACCAGGGGGACGACCTCAGGACCTCGCGCGCCAACAGGCACCCGTGCCACTGAGCGATATCACCGGCCCCTTTTTCGTATGTGGGTTCCGGGAGTCAAACTCGGGCCCTCGCGCTTGCAAGGCAGGCGCTTACGCCGCTGAGCCATCTCACCGGCCCAGTTAATTGTTCTTATGTCTAAACAATGTTACGGGTTATAACTATTAATCTCTGTTAAATTCTGTATGAGAATTAAGCAATATATCGAGGCACTCTTTTTATACCACACTTAAATTTGTTCTCAGTAGTTTTCACAATTTTGATTTTCATTCTTTAAATGGAGAAAAGGTAGTGACTTTTTCTATTTTAAAAATAGTGTCAAATGATAGTTAAAGTTATATAACATATGGCGGCTTTCTCTTCTGCAGCATAAATAATTCTAATTCTCTTAACTTTTTCATGGACACTTGTTAAAACCTCATTTATTTGGTGATATTTTCATGTTCAAATATTTGTTGTAATGAGAAAAACTGATACATGTTAATAAAATATTGATCAATAAATTGCATAGTTCTTTTAAAAGCAGTAAGGAGCCATTTAAATCTTTTCATGGTTTAATTTATTTAACAAAATAAATCAACATTAACTTACCATTTATGTTCATCTTGACTTAGAAGTCAAACAGTCAACAACCATAAACATGGCTATAGTTGGTTCAACTTCAGAGATGGTGATATTGGCTCACAAGTAAGTACAGGTAAATAAAGGTCTTCTTGGTTTTTTTGCTTGCTTTCCTTGACTGATCTTCCTTTTTCCTTCCTTCCCTTTCTCTATTTCTTTGAAGTTATCTTTCATAGGTATTTAACTTCAAAGTAAAGTGATTTCACTTCTTTTTACAACTCTTTATAGTTCTTTATTAAATTTATGAACACAGCTTGAAATTGTTTAAATCTATAGATACAACATGTCCCTTCTTGAATTTTTAAAGTCTTCATTGAATATCTTTAAAACTTTTTCTTTCCACAGATTGTCTTCATGTTCTCCACCTTTATTTGAATGTTCTTTTTTAAGTCGTTCTAGAGATGTTTAATAATCCATGTCTTCTAATTTACCTAAGTATTTTTCAAGTCTTCCAATGAATTCTCACTTAATTTTTCTTAAAATCTTCCTCAAATTTTATTAATATATATGGTTCCACCTTGTATTCTTCTTTCACTCCCTTTTAAAATGTATGTGACTAATTTTTAAAGCCTCTTTTTCACTCTAGATTCAATTTCAGACTGTTAATATTGCTTCATCCCATAAGCTCTTCCCTGGTTCTGTCAGGTGGAATTATCACCCAGGGCCTATTTGCCCTTCTTGGCGTCCTTCTTGGCACCTTTCTTGTCATCCTTCTTCCCTTCTGCAGATTCTGAGGCATCCTTCTTGGCATCCTTTTTGGCGTCCTTCTTGGCGTCTTTCTTGTCATCTTTCTTGGCGTCTTTCTTGGCGTCTTCCTTTGATTGACTTTCTGAAGCACCCGACTTCTTTTCATCTTTCTTGTCTTTCTTACCCTCCTTTTTTGCATCTTTCTTGGAGACTTTTGATTCATCACCTTTCTTTGCTGCGTCCTTTTTGGCGCCTCCCTTTTCAGGTTCTGAATCTGTAGTTTCTTCTTTGACCTTTGCATCTTTTTTACCTTTTTTTGCATCTTTCTTTGCCCCGACTTTTTCACCTTCGGATTCTGTGGCTGAATCTTTGCCCTCCTTTGAACCTTTTTTCCCTTTTTTGGCGTCTTTCTTTGCCCCGGCTTTTTCACCTTCGGATTCTGTGGCTGAATCTTTGCCCTCCTTTGAACCTTTTTTCCCTTTTTTGGCGTCTTTCTTTGCCCCGGCTTTTTCACCTTCGGATTCTGTGGCTGAATCTTTGCCCTCCTTTGAACCTTTTTTCCCTTTTTTGGCGTCTTTCTTTGCCCCGGCTTTTTCACCTTCGGATTCTGTGGCTGAATCTTTGCCCTCCTTTGAACCTTTTTTCCCTTTTTTGGCGTCTTTCTTTGCCCCGGCTTTTTCACCTTCGGATTCTGTGGCTGAATCTTTGCCCTCCTTTGAACCTTTTTTCCCTTTTTTGGCGTCTTTCTTTGCCCCGGCTTTTTCACCTTCGGATTCTGTGGCTGAATCTTTGCCCTCCTTTGAACCTTTTTTCCCTTTTTTGGCGTCTTTCTTTGCCCCGGCTTTTTCACCTTCGGATTCTGTGGCTGAATCTTTGCCCTCCTTTGAACCTTTTTTCCCTTTTTTGGCGTCTTTCTTTGCCCCGGCTTTTTCACCTTCGGATTCTGTGGCTGAATCTTTGCCCTCCTTTGAACCCTTTTTACCTTTTTTGGCGTCTTTCTTTGCCCCGGCTTTTTCACCTTCGGATTCTGTGGCTGAACCTTTGCCCTCCTTTGAACCCTTTTTACCTTTTTTGGCGTCTTTCTTTGCCCCGGCTTTTTCACCTTCTGATTCTGTGGCTGAATCTTTGCCCTCCTTTGACCCGTTTTTCCCTTTATTTGACCCTGCCTTTTCATCTTTAGCTTCTTTGTCTGAATCCTTGCCTTTCTGCGCATCTGCCTTAGGTTTTGCTTCCGATTCTGATTCTGATTTATCCTTCTCTCCTTTTGGAGATAAAGAAGCTGCCTTTGGGGAAGGAGCCGGTTTGGGTGGAGGTTTTCTCCTCGCAGCTAAATAAACAGATGGTCTTTCGGGGATTTTCATTAAAGATCTATACATCCATAATGGTCGTCTACATTCACTTTTTAGTTTTTCTTCGTCCTTGGTCTAAAAGAAGTATTGATTAGAGTAATGAAGAATAAATTGTGAGTCATTCAGAATTTAACAACTATCAGTTATATTTTAGTTTCAACCATAAAAATTTTAGTTATTTTATTAAAACGTGGATTAATTATAGATTTTGTGTTTTTTGGTTGTGAATTTCATTATTTTTAAACTAATGGATAGTAATATTTTATTTGGGACCCATTATAATTTAGGCAGTCTTCACAATTACCTCAAGATTTTATGTTAATATTCGTAGAGATATCTATTGATTTACAATGTATTAGAACCTCGCTTCACAATCAGGAGAGGCTTTTTTTTTTTTTTTTGTGACACTGTGTTCTTGATAATTCTTGAAATATCTTGGCCACCATCCATTTCTACATGAATTCAGAAACTAGTCAGTCTAATATCTAATAGTTTTATATCTAAGCACATCTTGATGCTTGTTCTTACTTTCAAAGTCTCTGGAAATTAGAATGCTTGAAAATTTAGGTAGAAGCCTGAACCATCTCCTACTTGGCAAAGTAGTAGATCACAGAAATGATGAAATCTCTTACCACTCAGTAGATATTGTGGTATATTTTATTTTCAACTTCTAATGAAATATATGCAGACATTAAAAAATCTATTTTATAGGAAGTTCACACAATAGAAAAATAAGCTGAGTAAAGAAAACAAGCAAAGAACACTGATCATTACTGATGGGCTTTCTTTCCTAAAATACTCAAGATTTGGTGATCTATTTAATTTGTGAAAATTTTTGTCTATATATTTTTCTACCACATGGTCATTTCAGAAATATTGTGAGATGTTTATTATTCAGTATTCAGAATCCTGAATTCTATATTATATGAAGTAAGGAAGCTTTAAAATTTCCTCAGAGCATAATCTAATTCCATGACTGTAAAGAGGGAGTTTCTCCTGATGATGAACATTTCCTGAGTATGTATATTAACTGTCAAATGGAGTCTCTAGTTTTCTATGCCTCTCGTACACATTTTATACAATGAAGGACAAATGAGCAAATAGTTAATGTGACATAAGTGAAAAAGTGAAATGAAAATAAAATATATCAAATTTATCTGAGTAGTAGTATTTGAATTACTTTTAAATGTGTTGCCAAATATGGCATAAAAAAAGAGGTATGACTTTAGTTTACCTTATTTCAATTAAATTTAATTTAAATATAAAATGCAACTCCTCAATTTCACTAGATTTATCTCAAGTGTTCAACAGCCTCATTGGACTGTAAGATATAAAATATTTCCATCATCATAGAAATTGTTTGGTCAGCTCTGAGGCATAATGTGTAACAACTCTATATGATTTCACATGCTTATTATTAAAATGTAATTATTTATAAATAAGTACATGATCTTTCAGTACTTACAGAAGTTGTACTTTTATTTAGTTGGGAAGGTATTGTTCTCCTTTTTGTTCCTGGCCGTTGTGGTTTGGGAAATGCCAGGGAAAAGTGTTGTTGATTCCATGATTTTTTGCTTAATTCACTGACTAAAATAAGAAAGAAAAAATACACATTTTATATTAAATGGTTATAAATTCATACGAACTGGAATGGCACTAAGTGCAATACATGTACAAATGAATAAAAATGATTCAAATTATGGCTTACTTTTGGGATAATATTTGAAATTCACTATGATTAATTTGAGAAAATAAAAATTGATTTTTTTATTTATACTATTTTTTAGATAGCTATATAAAGTTGTCATTGTGAAACTAACATAGACTATAATATAATGCAAAGAAGCAGCATTATTGCTTCCATTTATATCTTCCTATCTCTTCCATTCTATGCTTTTGCTTCCTTTCTTCCTCCCTTTCTTTCTTAGAATACAGTTCCACTGAGAACAAAAAACATGTTAGCCACTTCCATTGCCCCAAAGTACTTAGTACAATGATGTCTGGCATAAGATATTTAGTAATTATGTGGTTAAGTCCAAGTACTGAGGTTTATGATCCCTTAAATTAATAATTATTTTCTAAGCTGCAAAAGTATATGCTATAGATCCAAGAACAAGATTGCTACTGATAATATGCTTGATAAAGAAAATTGACAGAAAGGTTTACAGAAAGGTGGCTGGGTAAAGTTACCTGGAAACTATAGTAAAATTGATTAAGGGCATTTAAGTTAAAATGAGATTTATGAGAGCTATCATGACTACATTTAAGTATTTTCAGTATTTCTGTGTGCAAGTGAAAATAAATTTCCCATTGGTCTTGTAAAGACAGTATTAGGATCAGTGAGGATAATGTACAGAAGGAAAGGCATACTTAAATTCAATATATGAAGGAAAATCACTTGATATTAAAATCACTCAATTAGATTTGCCTTGTCTAGAAAGGATATTTTTGGCCAGTTATAAATTGGATATAATCTATCAGGAATGTAATAAAAGAAGTTGGGTGAGAGATTGTGCAATTTCTATACTGATTTTCAACTGTAAGATTATCTTACTACATGACTAACATGCAAATGTATCCAGCTTTATATTACTGAGTATATTTACTTACTCTTTATCAGATTTAAAACAAAAAATTAGAAAGCTTTCCCTGAGCCCCTGAGGAAGACAACTTGGAAAATAAAACAATCATCAATTGTATTGTATGGCAATTTTTGATTTATCATTTTGAATGAAAGATGATAATGTAATCCTGAAATTAATCATGCATGTTTTATAATATAAATATCAAACTCTTTCTTACCTGGAATATAATTGTCATAAGTCCCAAAGTTTATTTTTTGGCTATTAAAATAAAATGGGAAATTTTAATTAATTTTGCAAAATTAGTCTAACAATCATTGTTATACATTAGTACTTACCACTGACACCTAGATAAGTATTTTTTCATTCTCAGATCTTCATTATTATGCAAAATAATCTTATATCAAGTAAAGTAGGGATGAATAAATGTGTGTTCCAACTTCAATAGAACAGATGTGATACAGCCTCATGGAGAAAATGCTCAGTTGTATCACTTTTATTCAGTGTTGCAATCCAGACTATATTTTATTCTATAAGAAAATAGAAGCTTCAAAACTGAAAAGAAGTCAATTTTTTTCCATTTATAGAGAACACATTTGGAAAAATAGGATATCCAATGACATCTATAAAAATAATCAGAGTTGTTAAATGAATGGGATAAGAATATACGCTATAATTTCTGATTACATTAAGTATAATTCTACCTACCAGAAAAAAAAGAGTATGTAAGTGTAATAAAACACTGAAATTTGCAGTGACATACAAAAAATTATAAAGAAAGAAGTTTATTGATAGAGTTCAGCTGCACCCTAGACCAAATTGACCTAACAGACAATTATAGAACATTTTATCTTAATAGCATATGGAATATTATCCAAACTACATAATATGATGGGCTACAGAATAAGACTAAACAAAATTTTAAAAATTATAATTTTTTCTACTATCTTTCCTGTCTACAATGCAAGAAAAAACCCTAGAAATCAATAGTAAGAACATCTTGGGCTGGTGATATAGCTCAGCTGCATAAGCGCCTGCCTGGCAAGCGCGAGGTCCTGAGTTCGACTCCCAGTACCCGCATATAAAAAAAAAAAAAAGAAAAATCTTCTACAACTATATAAACACAATGGAAATTAACTTACTCTTGAATAGCCAATAGATTAAGGAAGAAAAAAAAGATTTAAAAAAAGGATAAAATGAAAACAAACTTTGTAAATAGGGAAGGGAAGATGGGTTGAAAGTAGAAGAGGGGATTGGAAAAAAAGATGAATCAAAACATATCATGCATGGTTACAAATTCCCTATGATGAATATGATCATTATGTATATCTAAAATGTACCAATAAACTTAATACAAAATAAATTCACAAATAAAATTAAAAATTTATGGGCCGGTGAGATGGCTCAGTGGCATAAGCGCCTGCCTGGCAAGCGCGAGGGCCCGAGTTCGACTCCCGGATCCCACATACAAAAAAGGGGCCGGTGATATCGCTCAGCGGCACGGGCGCCTGTTGGCGCGCGAGGTCCTGAGGTCGACCCCCCGGTACCCACAAAAAAAAATTAAAAATTTATTGAAATGAATGAAAAAACACCATACCAAAATCTGTGAGATACAGAAAAGCCAGTACAAAGAGGGAAGTTTAAAGCAATAGGCGCCTACTTCAAAAATTCAGAAAGATCTCAGTATAAATATTTAGTTCTGCATCTCAAAACATAACAAGGAATGGAACTGAAGAACATTAAGTTATGCGAAATAAATCAGGCACAGACAGAGGAGTCCAATCACATATGGAATAGAAAATGATTTCTCTCGCAGAAGTTGAGAATACCATGGTGGTTACCAGAAGCTGAGGAGAGCAGGGAGAAGGGAGAAATAAAGAAGGTCTGATCAGTGGCTAGGTACCAGCTACAGTTGATAGGAATAAGTTCTGGTGTGCAATTGCACAGAAGGAAGGCTATGGATATGATAATGCACTGTTAAAAAGTTAGGCAAAAGGAGTTCAATGTTTTCACCATAATTAATTACTAGTATTTGAGGATATAGATATGTTTAATCTAATTTAGAAATTAAATATTGTGTACATTTATCAAATATAATTTTCTGATTGTATGTGATGTTTTATGATGCTTAAACATGTTAAAGTAATTAAGAGGTAGCATTATCCTGCCGTGGTAGACATTAGAACACAGATGACTAACCACAAAAATAGTGACAAACATATTCAAAATTGCTCTTTAATGATTGGGTTATAAGAAAATAGGCAGCATTACCTATGAAAAACCCATTTTATTTTCAAGGTTTATGGCTCATCTTCCCTTTAACAGCACTGATAAAAGCTAACCATTCTTTCACATTTCAAAAATTCATTCCTTCACCATTTTTCAATGAAAATGTTTACATATTAGGATATATTCTTTTCCTGTCTCATTTTAACAAAAAATAAGTATAAGGAAATTTCCTTCATCAAACTTCTCATGTCAAAATATCCTATTCTATATTGCAGAATATTATCACATACTGAGTATTTTTTATCCTCTCCTTCATCCATGTTAGTATCCAGGTGGAAAATGGAGTGATAAGGCATGAACTTGGAAGCTGAATGATTAAGCCTCACAAGTCACCAACCATGTGAGATCTTTAATCCAGGAGACAAAGTGCCCTGAAAACTGAATCTCTGTGCAGAGGGACCAGTTAAACCTTGAGCCTCTGACATATAGAATTTCAAGATAGTAATTGGGTGTTGTTTTATATGATTAAGTTTGTGATAATTTGTTATGTAGAATAGAAGACTAACACATACTCATTATGAGATCCTGCAGTAAGATCCAAATGAAGGGAGATATAATTAATGATTGGCTGGTCTTCTTTTGCAGGGTTGCCCAACTCTAAAGGTTTAACATCCCTATGCATACCCTTTAAAGCTCAATAGCCCTCCTTAATCACTGTGATATAAGTAAAACCGTTCCCAGAAATTTCTAAGTGGATTCTAGGGAGAGAGCTGCTGTAAGAATAATTATGTCTTTTATTTTGTATGCCCCTATACACAACAAATATATAAAAAGAAATTGCATAAGGCTTACAAGTCAAGAAAAAAACATCCAAAACCTCCTGTTTTGATGAAATACATGAACTAAGTCTTAGATCAAAATAACTGATGATGTTGCTTGAGAATGTCGGTCTCTGGTTAAACACAGTCTCTAGTGCTTGTGAGTGGCATAGTGATAATGTAGTAAGCATCACATCAGAGCAAAGAGAATAAAGCTAAGTAAAGTATTTGGTTATTTGAAAACAAAAAAATTAAAAAGAACTTACAATCTTGGTACAGACATTTTTCCCACCTCTGACTTGGCCAGGACTTATGTATTGTAAATTCAAATTAGTGATGTAGAGAGGTGACATCATAAAGAGACCAAGAACACTGGGAATTAAAGGGGAACAACAACAGAAGCCAATTCTACCTGTTCTTTGTACTGACTAAAATTCTAACATTAAAGTTTATTTTCACTCTCTATAATTGAATAAATTTAAAAATAATATTGATTTACATATTAATAAAATACTTGCTTTGATTTTTCATGTTGTTTTAATTTATTCACACATGTGGGAAAAGATACATCTAACCATTTACTTAAGAATTGGTTTACTTGAAGATTGGTTTCAATATAAATGTCCCTTATAAAAATATATCTTTTGCCAAATCCATTGCATAACTTTCCTATTTCTGCTTTATCTTATGGTTTACTCACAGATACAAGATTTTAAACAACGTTTATTAAATTTATATAATTTAAATGCTTATTAAAATTATAAATTTTAGTTCTGAGTTAGTATATATAACAATTCTACCCTACTACTAGATGAATACAAGTACTGCATATAATATGTTAAGAAAAGTAGAATTTCTTTTTTTTTTTGTGGGTACCGGGGGGTCGACCTCAGGACCTCGCGCGCCAACAGGCACTCGTGCCGCTGAGCGATATCACCGGCCCCTTTTTCGTATGTGGGATTCGGGAGTCGAACTCGGGCCCTCACGCTTGCAAGGCAGGCGCTTATGCCGCTGAGCCATCTCACTGGCCCAAGAAAAGTAGAATTTCTAAATCTAATTTTTAAAGATTTATATTCTATACCTTGCTTATGAGCTTGCAGTGAGATCCAAATCATGAATGGACAGCCAATAATTACCACCATTGTAACATGGCCTTTCAAATTAATTTTTCATTGTCATTGTTAATTAAATGTGTATGATCTTTTAAGATCTTGGGGAGCCAATGATCTTTTCATAATGAGTATATGTTAATCTCCCATTGCTGCATAACAAATTATCACAAACATAGTCATAAAAACAACACCCAATTCCTATCTTGAAATTCTATACATCTGAGGCTCTTAGGTTTAACTGGTCCCTTTTCACAGAAATTCAGTTTTCCGGGCATTGGTGCCTTGTGAGGCTTAGTCATTCAGATTCCAAGTTAATGCATTATTGCACCATTTCCAGCTAGATACTAACATGGATGAAGGCAGTGGATAAAAATATTAGATGAACTCTCTCTAAAGTTTATTTTATTAGATCATTCATTCAGTCCTGAGTGGAATACTTCAAAACTGATCATTTCCCAAGAGTTAGTGGCAATAAAATATAAACTGAATTTCAACATGAATTTTGGAGGGAACATCCATTCAAACCATGGTTTTCTAAAAGTTCATGTCTTTCTTACTTAAAATCAATATTTATCCTATCTTATTGCTGCTTCAAGTTCTTAATTCATTTTAGGATTACCTTCAACCTCCCTCCTGCATCACGGACCTGGCAACTGGCCCAGGAAGGATCTGGCTCCTTCCCCCTGCATCACGGGACCTGGCAACTGGCCTGGGGAAGAATCCAGGTGACTGGCTCCTCCTCCTTACATCAGTGGGACCAAGCGACCAGGGTGAAAGCCAGCCACACAGTAGGACCCTAACTAGAGTTCACAGGATGGACAGGCAGGGCTAGCAGAGTGGAAAAGTCCAAAGCAACATTAACAATGTGAGCCAACATGTGGTAAGTTGGGTGAACCAGTGTTGTACTTGGGGACAAAAACATGGAATAGAATCAGGCGGGTGAGGCTGGCGTCCCCTTAATTCTTTTATTTTTATCATTCTTTGTTTTTCTTTTCATTTTTTCTTTTCTTTGTTATTATCTTTTTTTCTCTCTCTTTTCTAAATGGCTGGGGAGAACTCCAGCCACAGAAAATTAATCCCATCCCCCAAACCCAGAGATCAAGCTCAGATAAACCCTCACTTACTCCTTCATTCTTTCTTTTCTGTACTCTTCTCTAGCTTCCCAAAGCTTGCATGATCATCCTTTGTCCTCCAGCCTTGCTTCTACTTCCTTTTCAGTTGTCTTTGTTTTATCCACTATCCTTCTTAAATTTCCCCACCTCAGGGCAAAACCACTATACCAAAGGGAAACACTTTGCATACAAGCTCCTAATTTATGATCCATTCTGCTATATAACTGTAGATTTTGCTCCTATGATTTAAGGTACAAAATGAATAGTTATCACAGTTTGTCTGTTTCTGAAGTGTGCTTGATGCTGTTGATATTGTTAATTATACTACTTTAGCTAGGATAACCTATCTGTTGTAATCAGTTGTTCTCCCTTCAGTAACAATACTGGGAAGCTCTAGGGTAATAACCTCACCACAGCCCAACACCAAAGGACTGGGGACTCAGCCAAGTAGATACCAACATCTCACAATTAATTGGGAATGTAGGATCTTCAAACAGACAAAAACCAAGAACCTCCTACACACAGAAGACTCCTTTGAAGGACAGATTTTTCCTAGAGAGGCTCTGATACTAATGATATAGCTATCTGCCACAAAACCTTACAAGGATCAACACAGAAAACAAAACAAAAAAATGTTTTGAAATAAAAAATGACAAGACACAGAAGCAAAATTCAATCTCAGACCTTCAGCCCACCTAGAACAAATCCAGAAGAATTGAGATAGAGTAAACTGGAAGATGCCCACCTGAAATTTCTGAAATCAAAGCAACCAAAGTAAAGAAACAAATCCATGAGGCTATAGAGGAAATCAGATCAGAAATAACCTCTCAGGTAAAAAAAAGAAATCACAACCATAATGAAGGAATTTCTCAGAAAATCTAGAGTAGACATAGATTAAAAAATAGAGGAGCATAGGAAATGATGGAAACCTCGATTGAACAATATAAGAAGTAGAAATGCATGAAAGAGATTCAAACAGATATTTGGAAATTAAGAATTCCATTGAAAGTTGGAAAAACCACTTGAATGAAACTAAAAGAAGACTTTCAAACCTTGAAGACAGGATCACAGCTAATGGTCATGATAGAAAGATCTCTTAAAAATAACAAGAGATCAGGAAGTAACAACTCAACAGCTGCAAGACAATGCAAAGAAAAACAACATAAGATTGATAGGTGTCAATGAAAAAGCAGGAGTCAACACAAATAATATAAAAAGACTATTTGCAGAAGTAATAGCAGAAAATGTCCCAAACAAGGGAAGAGAATCTGACATACAGAAAAGTGAGGCATATACAACTCCAAACTGCCATGACCAAAATAAGTCTGCACCCAGATATAATAATCAAGATCCCAGATACTCAGCAGAAGAACAGAATACTAAAAGTTGTTAGAGAAAAGAAACAGATCACCTAAAAAGGAAAGCCCATCAGAATCACGGCAGACTTCTCAACACAATCCTTCAAGTCAAGAAGTGCTTGGAGTAAAGTATTTCAAGTACTGAAAGAAAACAACTTCCAACCCAGATTGATGTACCTTGCAAAATTATCTTTCAAAATTAATGGGGAAATAAAATACTTCCATGACAAAGAACAACAGAAGAAATTCATGACCACCAAACCAACCCAATAAAAAGTACTGAAAGATATCTTAGACAGAGAAAAAAATGACCACAATTCCAAGAACAACAACAGAAAGAAACTACCAGGCAGGGCAAGAAATTAAACAGAGGGAAAAAAGCAGGGAACCAACAGCAAGAAAATAATATGATGAAGATAAGCAAATAAGTGTCAGTTGTAACCATCAGTATAAATGGCCTCAACTCATCAATGAAAACAAACAGAGTGGCAGAATGGATCAAGAAACAAGTTCCACAAATATGCTGTATACAAGAAACACATCTAACTCAAAAAGAACTTCATAGGCTGAAAGTCAAAGGATGGAAAACAATCTTCCATGGACCAGGAACCCAGAAAAAAGCAGAAGTAGCTATTCTGTTTGCAAATAATTTGAACTTCAAACCAAAACAGATCAAAAGAGATAAAGAAGGTCACCTCATACTTGTTAGGGGGAAACTTCAAGAGGAAGAGATAGCAATCATAAATATATATGCACCAAAAATGGGAGCACCCAACTACATAAGATAAATATTAACAGACATGAAAAATGAAATAAGCAATAACACAATTGCAACAGGGGACCTTAATACCCTATTGTCACAAAGAGATAGATCAACCAGACAAAAATTCAGCAAAGAAATATCGAAACTGAACCAAACCTGAGAACAAATGGACTTAGTAAATGTTTACACAGTGTTCCACCCAGCATCAAAATACACAGTTTTTAGCTGCACATGGGATGTTCTCTAAAATAGACCATATAGTAGCCTATAGAACATGCTTAAGTAAAAGTAAAGGAGTTGAAATTATCCCATGCATATTATCTAACCATAGCACAATGAAAGTGGAAATTAACGACAAAAGAAACTGCAAAAAATCCATAAACACATGGAAATTAACACGCTCTTGAACAACCAATGGGTCACAGATGAAATTATAGAAAAATTAAACAGTATCTACAATTAAGTGAAAATGCAAATACAACATACCTGAACCTGTGGTATCCAATGAAAGCAGTCCTAAGAGGGAAATTTGTAGCAGTAAATTCTCACATCATGAGAACAAAACAAGCACAAATAAACAACCTAATGTTGCAACTCAATCTTCTAGTAAAAGAAGAGCACATCAAACGCAAACGCCATACAAGGGAGGAAATTATAAAGATCAGAGCAGAAATTTATGCAATTAAGACTAAGAAAATCATACAAAGAATTAATGAATCAAAGAGTTAGTTCTTTGAAAGAATAAATAAAATTGAGAAACCACTAGATAACCTTATCAAAAAAAGGAAAGAAAAAACTCAAATTCATGCAATGATGAATTAAAAGGGTGAAATCACCACAGGTCCTGTGGAAACTGAGAAGATCATCATTACACACTTCAAAAATCTTTACTCGTAAAGGATGGAAAACACAGAAGAAAATGACAGATTCCTAGATATGTATGAATTACCAAAGCTAATTAAGAATATATAAAAATTCTGAATAACCCAGTATTGGTTGATGAAATTGAAAATGTAATTAAAAATTTACCAAAAAACAAAAGCCCCGGTCCTGATAGAGTCACGGCTGAATTCTACAAGAAATTTAGAGAAGATCTAATGCCAATACCGCTGAAACTCTTCAGCAAAATTGAAAGGGAAGCAACACTCCCTAACTCATTCCTGGAGGCAAGTATTACTCTGATACCAAAACCAGGGAAAGACCCAACAAAAAAAGAGTACTGCAGGCCAATTTCCCTAATGAACATAGATGCAAAAATCCTCAATGTAAAACTAGCAAACAGAATGCAGCAAATCATCAAGAAGATTATACAACATTACCAAGTGGGATTCATCCCAGGAATGCAGGGATGGTTCAACATATGCAAATGAATAAGTGCAATGCACCATATCAACAGAGCCAAAGACAAAAATCATGTGATAATCTTAATAAATGCTGAAAGAGATTTTGATAATGTTCAACACTCATTCATGATTAAAGAAAACCTACAGAAAATCAGAATAGATAGTCTTCACCTCAATCTGAAAGAATCATCTATGACAAACCAACAGCCCACATCATACTAAATGGACAAAAACTGAAAGTTTTCACTCTAAAATCAGGAACAAGACAAGGATGTCCACTATCATCACTCCAATTCAATATAGTTCTGGAAACACTAACCAGAGCAGTTAGAAAAGAGAGGGAAATAAAAGGAATAAGGACAAGAAAGGAAGAAATTAAATTATCATTATTTGCATATGACATGATACTCTACATAGGATACCCGAAAAACTCCACCAAAAATTTCTAGATTTAATAACCAACTTCAGTAGCATAGCTGGATAAAAAATCAACAATAGCCTTCCTGTATACACACAACTCACTGAGAAAGAAATTAGAGAAATAACGCCCTTCACAATAACATCCAAAAAAATGAAATCCATAGGAATCAATCTAACAAAGGAAGTAAAAGAGCTATATACTGAAAATTATAGTACTCTGAAAAAGGAGATAGAACAGGATGTCAGAAAATGCAAAGATATCCCTTGCGTATGGGTGGGAAGAACAAGCATAGTAAAAATGACCATACTCCCAAAATTGTTATACAGATACAATGCAATCCTGATCAAAATACTATTAGCATACATCACTGAACTAGAGAAAAATTCTTAAAATTCATTTGGAAGCAGAAGAGACCTAGAATAGCAAAGGCAATCCTGGGCAATAAAGGCAAGGCAGGAGGCATCACAAAACTTACTTGATATTATACTACAAAACTACTCTAATAAAATCAGCATGGTAATAGCAAAAAAAAAAAAAAAAAAAAAAAAAAAACAGACCTGAGCATCAGTGGAACAGATTAGAAGATGCAGACACAACTCCAAACATACTCAGCCACCTTATCTTTGACAAAGGGGCCAAACATATTCACTGGAAGAAAGACAGCCTCTTTAATAAATGGTGCTGGAAAAACTGGCTCTTTACATGCCAAAGACTAAAACTAGACCCATGTCTATCACCATGCACTAAACTAAAGCCAAAGATCTAAATATTAAAACAGAAATTCTGAATCTCCTGGAAGAGAAAATAGGTAGAAATCTTGAGGATGTAGGTGCAGGCAGAGAGTTTCTGAACAAAACCCAAACTACATGGGAAATACTTCAAAGAATCAACAAGTGGGACCTCATCTTATTAAAAATATTTTGCACATCAAAAGAAATCACCCACAAAGTGAAAAGACAACCCACAGAGTGTGAAAAAAATTTAGCTTACCATTCCTCAGACAAAGGTATTCTATCTAGAACATATAAAGAATTGAAAAGAGTCAGATCCCCCAAATTCAAAGACCCAGTCCAAAAATGGTCATCTGAGATGAATACACACTTCTCAGAGGAAGAAATACAAATGGCAAGTAAATATATGAAAAACTGTTCAACATCAATGGTCATTTGAGAAATGCAAATTAAAACAACATTGAGATTTCATCTCACTCTGCAAAGAATGGCTATCATCAAGAAATCAACGAATGGGCTGGTGAGATGGCTCAGTGGCATAAACGCCTGCCTTGCAAGCGCGAGGGCCTGAGTTCGACTCCCAGATCCCACATACGAAAAAGGGGCTGGTGATATCGCTCAGCGGCACGGGCGCCTGCTGGCGCATGAGGTCCTGAGGTCGACCCCCCGGTACCCACAAAAAAAAAAAGAAATCAACTAATAACAAATGCTGGAGGGGCTGTGAGGAAAAAGGAACACTTCTCCATTCTTGGTGGGATTGCAGACTGGTGCAACCACTGTGGAAATCAGTATGGAGATTCCTCAAAAAGCTAAGATTTGAGGTCCCATTTGACCCAGCTATTCCCCTTCTGGGTATCTTCCCAGGAGAATTAAAAACATCACACCACAGCAATGTATGTGCACCCATGTTTATAGTAGCAGAACTTGTAATAGCTAAATCTTGGAAACAACCCAAATGCCCATCAACCAAATAATGGATAAAAAGAATGTGGTATTTTTATACAATGGAATACTACCCAGCCATAAATAAGGGTAAACTTGAGACATTTCTAAGTAAATAGATGCAACTTGAGACCATACTCATAAGTGAAATAAATCAGACTCACATGTGTAAACATTGTATTGTCTCTCTGGTATAAGAAATTGAAAGAGTACATAATGTCTAGAATGTACAATAGATATTGTGAAATAGGATGAAATTTTTTAAAAAGCACAAGGGACTAGGATGGGGGAAAGGGGAAAGGAAGGAAGGAATGGAAAAGGGAGAAAAATGCAAGCTAGCTATACTATTAGTGTCTCTTAGTTCATTGAAAAAGAAGGTTCGTGCTAATACTGATTGGTGAATTTTTTATGGCCATATCTTATACTCTGAGTATCTACTTTGGAGACGACAATATGCAATGTATTAACTATTGCTATTCTCCTTTTATTTTGTTATGAATTTCTGTTTTACTTTTTTCAATAAAATAAAAAAAGAAAGGATTACCTTCAAAGTGTGAGTATGAAGTTTCTTTGAAATTTTACCTAAATCATGTATGGGTGAGACTCAAAGTATCATTAATCTTGAGGCCAATTCCCCTCCAGCTGTGAAACTATATCAAACAAATTATGATTTTTCAACATACAATAGTGGGATGAGCATAAATTAGTTAATCCCATTCCAAAAGAGAGAATAGGATGCAAGAAATGAATAATGAGTGCCAAGAAAGTCCAAAACTCAACAATACAGACAACATTAAATCTTAAAGCTTAAGGATTATTTTGTTTGATTCCATCTTCCATTTTCACAAATACTGAGGCAAGAGTTGGACACTCATGGTCCTGGGGACCTTATACACATACTTTTTGGTCACAGCTAACACAGCAGCTTCCATGGATGGCTGTTGGGTACTAATACCACTCCAAGTTTGTATTGTACGTCAGTTGCTCTACAATTGTGGGATCTCAGAACTTTTTGCCTCGTTCTCTTTCTTTATCTCCTGGTCATTCCAATAGCTCATATATTGGTCTGGTTAATAATGTACAATAGATTCCATAGGTCATTTAAAGAACTTAAAATGTCCCTAATGCAGAGACATAAGACATATATAATCTGATTCTAACCGAGAAATTTCTTAATTTAATGCTGATGTTACAAAAACACTCTCAATTGGGTAATTACCAAAGAACAGAAATATGGTACTCATAGCTCTAGAAACTTCTAGTTCTACAGGAAACCAAATCAGGGTGCAGGAGACTGTGTCTGATAAGGGCCTATTCCTTATTTATGGTGTTGTCTTCCTGAGACCTCATATGGCAGAAGGGGAAAACAACTCCCCTGAAGTCTTCACTAAGGGCGTTAATCCAATTAATGATGCCTTGAATTTTGGAACTAACCACCTCCTAAAATACCCAACTCTATTAAAATATTGGGGATTAAGATCCAATACATGAATTTAGGGGTATGCCAACATTCAAACCATAGCACTCTATGCTTGACCTCAGAAAATCATATCATTTTCATACACAAAATAAATGTATTCCATCTCTATTTCCTCAAAAATTTTGGTCCAGCATCAAACTTTAAGTCTAAATTGAAAGTCTCATCTAAATGTCAACTAAAGAAGATTGGATAAAACTTAAAGTATAAGTCTTGAAGCAAATTTTTCTTGAGCTGTGAATTTGTAATATCAAATGAGTTGGGATTTTTCCAAAATACAATGGTATGACAGGCATAGCTTAGATGTTTCCATTCCAAAATAAAGAAGTGAAAAAGAGGTAAAGTGTAATAGATCATAGACAAGTTCAAAATGCAATGGTACCAACATTAAATCTTAATGTTCTACAATGAACTTTGGTGATGGGAAGTCATGCCTCCAGACACATTGGGGTGGGGTTCAGGCCCAAAGACTTCAGGAAAACCTGCACTATGGCTTTGTTATCAAAGCTCATGTGGCAGCTCTTGTGCGTTGGACATATTTGCCTGCAGTTCTCCCAACCTGGAGATTATTACTCAAGGTTCTATGAGCGTGGGTTCTCTGGAACAGCACTATTCCTAACACACCATTAGGCATTGTCCTAGTCAGAGTTCTCAGTGGTATTTAGGTATTAATATTCGTCTTATTAATTTGGGACTATTTTTTAATATGTTTCAGAATTACTGGGAAGACTTGTTAAGTACTGACTAATGGGATTTCATTCCAATGTTTCTAATTTAATGATTCCTGAGTAAGGCTTGAAAATTTGCATTTTAAATGAGTTCCCAAATGAAACTGATGTTTCTGGTGAAAGAACTAGAAATTATTGCTTTAATCATGCTGCTATAATTTGATGAAATTTAAAATGAAATGATTTTTTTCTTTGTGTAAAAGATTGTTAGCATAGGAGAATTATTGTTATTATATGTAAATGTGTTAATCAGCTTAATGTTATATAAAAACATCCTTATAAAGAAAAAAGGTTTATTTTAACTTTTCATTTTGGACACCAGAGTCCAAGATAGTATGAAACTTGCTTTGGGCCTGTAGCAGGGGTTCTGGATGGTACTGAGGGGAACACATAGTGGAGCAAACTGCTCACATCATGAGCCAGAAAGAGGAGGTAAGATGACAGTGAGAGCAGTCTTATGATCCCCTGCAAGGACATACCCCCCTTGATGTTTTGACCTCCCAATAGCACCATTGAAGGACAAAGCTTTCAATACATGGGCTTTTGGAACACACTTATCTATAACAATAAACACACATTGATAGCGATGTTTAGAAAACTGATAATGTGTATTTTATTCTGCAGCAAAATAAAATTGAAAATTCACTTATGATTGTAGAAAATTCCCTAAAGAGTAAACCAGAAAAGTCAACCATAGATAATGATTTATTTGTTTGCTTGTTTGGTGGTTGGGGGGGTGTGATGGCATCTCATCGTATAGTTCAGGCTATCCTTGAGCTCACTATGCAGTACATGCTGGTCTTGAACTCACAGGGACCCTTCTGCCTCAGCCTCTCAAGTACTGGGACTACAAACCTGTGGCACCACACCTGGTAAAGATAATGATTTCTAACATATATTTTTGTACTCTATTTTCTTATTAAATCTTACTAGATAAACAGTTTATTATAGATGGCATGTATGTTGGCCAGCTTTTCCATTAATGAGATGTGTCAGTCTGTGGTCAGCTGACTCCAAGAGAGGAACATTATGGTGGAAGAACATGGCAGAACAAAGGTTCTCACTTTGTGACAACCAGCAAGCAAAGCACAGGGCAAACATGGCAGAGAGGAGGGGTCAGGAACCAGATATAGTCTCCAAGGTCACACCCACATGACTCATTCAGATACATTCTGAAATATGAATTACTAATTTGCTAGGTGTCTCTTAATCCAGTGAAGTCGATAACCAAGATTGTCAACACCCCTTTCCAACTTGACATCCAAATGTGTCTCTATAAACCACATTTAATCTCCAACAAGTGCATAATTACACCTAAAATAACTTTCCTGTGTACAACCTAAAATCCACAATTTCCCTCCATCAAATCTTAATAGTCACAGCATTACTCAACATCCAAATCCAAACTTTCTTCTGAGACTGAAGGCAACTCTTACATGTTAGCTATTATAAAAAACAATAAAACAAGTTATATATTCCCTATATACAATAAAACAAGATAAACACGCTCATTCTAAAATGGAGGAGTAGTAGGATGGAAATTAGTCAGACCAAAGCAAGATAAAACACTAAAGTCAGGGAAACACTAAGTCCTAGAGCTCCATGTCTGTTATTGGGGGTTTATGGAGTGATATAATATCTGGGGGCTTGGAAAGACAAACTTATATGGCTTTTCTTGTTTCAGTCCATATGGCCTCTCTCTTGGGCTTCTTCTACTAGTAGCCTGAGGCTTTCAACAGCAGACATTTCGACAGGTCTCCACTGGAGATTTGGCCTGCTCCTAAAGTTTCACATACTGCCCACTGAAGATCTGGTGCTAAGGTCTTACATATTGTTCTGTATTTTTGCCTAGCCTCTAAGTCCTTTCTTTGGAATTTTGGTGGAAGCCTCCATGATCCCACTATTCTTGTATTCTGCATGCCTGAAAAACCAACATCACATGGACAATGGCAAGGTCTTCTGCCAGCATAAGCAATAGCTGGGATTCCTAGGACCACATCTCTAGCAGCTACTGAATACCAAGGTAGCTGAGCACAATGAAATGAATCCCAGGGAAACAATTCCTAGGCATACCTTCTCAAGGTTCAGGGATTCTCCTTTCAAATGAAAGGTGTACACTTTTCTACCATTAAGCCTATGATGGATATGGTTCTGCTGTTTCATGAGATGCTTTCAAGACATTTCTTGTTTCTGTACATAGTACTTCGTTCCTTTTTAATGAAACTAATCTCTTCAATAACCACACTTGCTTTGGCCTCAACTTTGCACAGGGTTATTTTTAGGCTGAACTATACATTTTTAGAATCACTTTTTGCTCTACATTTTTCTCCTAATTCTCATTATAAATTTTTTAAAAGCAGTAGGCAGTACCTATGCCACAGCCTGTACTTTGGCCTGTCTTAAAATATCTTCCATCAGATTAATTAGGCTACCACCTTTTTAGTGAACCTCACATAAATTCTTAACATATGGACAGTTTTGTGTATATATATATATATATATATATACATATATATATATATATATTTTTTTTTTTTTTTGCTAGAGGGTAATATGCATGGGCTCAAGTTCCTAATAGATTTCTCATGTTTAGATGAAACCTCATGAGCCTAGCCTTTACTCTCCACATTTTTATTGGGATTCTGGTCTTTCACACTCCAATCAAAATTACCCTCAATCCTTGCTTGCAGCATGCTAGGGCTTCACTTGCCCACATCTCCAAACCTTTCTAAACTCCTCCACAAATCTATTCCAAAGGCAGCTGAGCCAGGTGTCAGCTGACACTATGTGTAGTGACATCCATGACCCCATGCTTGGTACTGATTTTTCCACTGGTCTGCTTTCCTACTGCTTGGACAAAATGCCTGACCTATGCAACTTGAAAGAGATGTTTAGTTTGGCTCATGTTTTCAGAGGTTTCAGTCCACGGACAAATAGTTCTGTGTACAACCAAAGGTAGAAACTTCATGGTAAAAAGGCATGGTGGGGCAATCCTCTTTAGTTCCTGATGATCAGGAAGTAGAATATAGGGGATGAGTGCCAGAAAGCAATAGAAAAGTGATGAATTATAGTTCTCAGGTTCACACCTACATGACTCACTTAGACATTTCCAGAAATATGCCTTACCCAACTGATAGGTGTCTCTTACTGCAACCATGTTGACAATCAAAATTAATCTTTTTTTTGGATGTATATATACATCTATGATTTACCGTATGATTTAATGCAGATAATCTTGTAAACTGTAAAACTGAAAGTTTCCTTTCCTTTTTTTGTGTTTTCCTGTGAATTTAAAGAGCTTCAATATCTTATTTCCCTTACAAAGCATTTCTGTTTAAATAGTAGTGATTAAGCCATTGGTGAAAAAATAGACATTTAGAATGCTTACAAAAATATACACTATCGGGCCGGTGAGATGGCTCAGCGGCATAAGCGCCTGCCTTGCAAGCGCGAGGGCCCGAGTTCGACTCCCGGATCCCACATACGAAAAAGGGGCCGGTGATATCGCTCAGTGGCACGGGCGCCTGCTGGCGCACGAGGTCCTGAGGTCGACCCCCCGGTACCCACAAAAAAAAAATATATACACTATGTATAGATTGTGCTATTCTACATAGAGAGAAGTGGTCTTAAAACACCAATCACAGAACAAAATTCATTGCCTTGAAGAGAATTGATTTAGCCAGTGCTTGAAAATGATTCCCATCTAATCTTTTCAAACCATGTATTGATAGACATCTGTGATAGACATTTGTTTGAGGATTATTCTTTGACTGCAAATATCTGTCATGTTCAAGTATCTTTGGTACTACTAATGTCAAAACAATGCATTTCTGAATATGATATTTTGCACAAACCACTTTAGGCTAGATAATTTGTTATAGGGTTACAGATGTCCAGTTCATTTATTCACTCATACAATAAAGTTGGTTTTTAATTTATATTGCAGTACTTATGATATGTAACCATGGTAATTATGTGGTAAACTTCTTTGAATATGTTAATATAGAAAAAAATGACAGGAAATTGAATACAACTTGAGAAAATATGATAATAATATTATAGGCTATCAACAATTTCTATATTTTCTCTATTAATTCATAATATGAAATAGTTCTCCTTGTTATCTCTATTATTCTCCTGATTTCCAAATGGCAGTCTTTGATTACACTGCAGATCAAGGAGTCTTACCTCAGCAGTGTGAATATAGAATTGGCATCTTAAATGAAGTATGAGTAGCCCATTTTTTTTATTTGCATAAACATTTATGAGGGGATATATGATTACAGAACATTAATCTTGCCCAGAGAAATCAGAGTGATTATTTTATAAAAGGTAATGCTTAACCTGTTTATCAAGTGATAAAAATAAATGAGGCAAAGGGAAGAGAATTTTCTGTGATTTGAATTTGATCGGTTTTCTACAAATTCATGTGCTGGAAGGTTGGTCTCCACTAAAGCAGGATGAGATGATGGAGCTTTTTTTTTTTTTTTTTTTTTTTTGTGGGTACCGGGGGGACGACCTCAGGACCTCGCGCGCCAACAGGCACCCGTGCCGCTGAGCGATATCACCGGCCCCTTTTTCGTATGTGGGATCCGGGAGTCGAACTCGGGCCTTCGCGCTTGCAAGGCAGGCGCTTAAGCCGCTGAGCCGTCTCACCGGCCCCATGATGATGGAGCTTTTAAGAAATGGGGCTTAGTAGTAGATGCTACATCCTCATTTGTAGGTTAATCTTGGTTTGCCAAAGTGGGTTGGGTCTTGCAGCAGAAAATTATTTTTTTAGAAAGATTTTGCTAACAAGAAGCCACCCTTTGTACTTGGTCTTTTCTCTAATGTCTGTTTTACTCTGCTTCTCCACATAGTTGTGAGAAAGTCCTGTGGACACTCATCAAGACATTGATACTGTGCTGTCTGTATCTTCCAGATTCCAAAGTTGTGAAGCAAACAAATATCTTTTCTTATAAGGTACCCAGGCTGAGGTATTTTGTTACAGCAACCCAAAATGGACTTTTGCATATAACTATATAACCACAGAGTTATGAAAATAAAAAAGAAAATGAGGAACAAAAACAGGTTGAGGTAGAATGAATAAAAGCAAGAAAAAGATGATGAAAGATAAGCTTTAGGAGTAAATTTGGATAGTTTTATGCACAAAGAATTGAAGCTGTGATGATAGTGCAAGAGGAAGTAGTTGTATAGTTTCAAACATAAAAGAAAAATAATTATACATGGAAAGAACCTGTTGTGATGAAAGTTAAGAGTTATATATTTTCATAGTATCTCCAAGACATTTGTTTGTGTCAGTGTTTTTTGTAAAACAAAACATTGATGATGTTCTTTTTAAATGTATTTCTACTGGACTTACAATTTATTGAGTTTTTTTTTTTTAATGGAGAGTGCTTGTTTTTTTTTTTCTTTAAATCTGCATGAGTGCAAATAATAACTGAAACCTGAATGATGGATGTTAAAATTTTACATGCATGCACATATGCACACATAGATATGTGATACAGCAGATTGGTTAAATTTCCCTATTATATCCATATTGTTCATAATTTTAAATATTGTTTTCTACCTTCATTAACATCAGTGATGAGCATATTTTAGCAATCAATGTAATATAAAGTGGAGAGACTCATTATGAAATTATTTTATAACAACAAAATATATGGAAAGATTTAAGCAGAGATGTGAGGCTTTGATGTACAAAACATGTTTCTGTTCTGCCTTATAGATAACCTAAGAGGAAAATGAAGGAAATAACCACTCAATTAATTTCTACCCAGTTGAGTTTATTTACATTTAGTATTATTCTTTATTCTGAATGGTGTAACGTTAAAATTTCATAATTAAGAATCATGATTAAAGAGGTATGATGAGGATAATGTTAAAATTAGATGGAATAAGACAAATTATGAAGGACAACATCCATAATAGAATATAAGGACAAGAGCTCCCTTTCTTTTTATGTCTCATCTCATGTCCAGAAAAGTCAGAGGGGCAATATCAGTGGAATACGTCCACGAGGATAACTGCTGAGTAAAACAGTGACTCCAATGTGAATTAACCTGTTCCACACCAGTGTAGTCATCTCTTCCACCTTAATTGTACTTTAAAAAGTCAGAAATACAGTAATTCTCTACATCTATATTGGAAACACGAACAACTACTTCCTATCAATAAAGCTTTAGTAAGAAACTGGCTATAGAATTTTTCGTATGGAGGGGTAAATGGTAAATGAACTGAGGGACTTTGCAGTAAGTCACACCAACCTGTTGTTGTTGCTGTTGTTATTGCTGGACAGGTCTCTTTAAGTTGCCCAGTCTGGGCTCAAACTTACAATGTTTTGCCTCTGTGTTCCAGAGACTGGGGTTAGGTTTACGTTTCACGATAACCTGCTTAGATTTTTTTCTATAAAAAAGAATGTAAATTGCAAAATTAACTTCAAAGATGTAAAAATTAAAATCTGAGATGTTTTCCATAAAGATAAAGATTAACTTTGATAAAATCCAACATACTTTCATGATGAAATACCCTGAGAAAAATATATATAGAAGGACCTTATCTAAATCTGATAAAAAGCAATTATGACAAAGCTATTGCCAACATCTTATTAAATACAGAAAAACTGAAATTTTTCCTTCTAAAATCAAGAATTAAACAAGGATGTCCACTAGTACCATTGCTTTTCAATATAATATTAGTAACATTAACCAGAGCAATTAGACAAGAGAAAGAAGTAAAAGGGATACAAACAGGAAAAAAGTCAAATTGTTCTTATTTTCAGAAGACATGATCTTTTACATAAAAGACCCAAAAAATTCCACCAAGAGTACTAAAATTAATAACTAAAATCAGCAATGTAGCAGGATACAAAATAAAGACACCAATAATGAATAGCATTCTGATAGGCAGAACTAATATTGTCAAAATGACATATTTCCAAAACTGATATATAGATGTAATACAATCCGAATCAAAATACTTACAGCATTCCTCACTAGGCTAGAAAAAAAATATCCTAAAATTCATATGGAACCAGAAAAAAACCAGAATAGTAAAAGCAATCCTGGGCAACAAGAGCAAAACTGTACACGTTACAATTCTTGACTTCAAATTATATTACAAGATTTTAATAATAAATACAGCATGGTATTGGCACGGAAACAGACATGCAGATCAATAGTGCAGAATGTATGATACAGAAACAACCCCAGGCACATTCAGTCTTCTTTTTTTTTTTTTTTTGACAAAGGGGACAAAAACCTACTGTGGTGGAAGAATAGCCTCTCTAACAAATGGCGCTGAGAAAACTGGCTATCCACACATGGAAAAAAGATTGAATGTAGACCCATATTTCTCAGGATGTACTAAACTACAATCTAAACGGATCAAAAACCTAACTACTAAAATAGAAACAATCTTCTGAAGATAAAATAGCAAAACTCTTGAAGACATAGGCATAGGCAAGGATTTTCTAAACAGAACTGCAATTGCTTAAGAAATAACATTAAAAATCAACAAATGGGATTGTGTCAAACTGAAAATCTTCTGCACAGCAACAAAATAACTAACAGAGTCTGGAGACAACCTACAGAATGGAAAAAAATATTGTCAGCCACTGCTTGGAAAGAGGACTAATGTCTAGAACATACAAAGAACTCAAAAATATTACTCCACCATCACCAAATAAAAGACCCAATCAAGAAATGGCCAATTGAAATCAATAGATACTTCTCAGGAGAAGTGCACATGGCCAATAAATACATGATAAAATATTCACCATCTCTGGCCATCATAGAAATGCAAATAAAAGCACTGATATTGTCTTACTCCAGAAAGAATGGCTATCACTAAGAAATCAAGTAACAAATGCTGGTGAAGCTTCAGGGGAAAGGGGGCTATTCAACATTGTTGGTAGGAATGAAAACAGCCACTATGGAAATCAGTATGGAGATTCTTGAAAAAACTAGAACTAGAAATTCCAGCTGTTCCTCTTCTTGGAATCTTCCCCAAAGAGGTAAAGACATCTTAGTGATAGATGCATATGCATGTTTATAGCATCACAATTCATAATAGCCAAATATTGGAAGTGGTCTATATGTCCAGCAACAGATGAATGGAAAAAAGAAAATGCAATTATATACAATGGAGTACTACTCTGACATAAAGAAGACAAATTTGAGTTGTTTCTAGGAAAATGGATACAGCTTGACACCTTAATGTTAAGTGAAATAAATTAGACCCTGAATTTAAGTACTGCATGGTTTGTCTTATATGAAAAACTCAGAGTATGAATAATATAATCAGTAAAATAAAAGATAGATAATAGGAAACAGTGAGATAGATCTTCAAAAATAAGGAGATGAAGAGGTGGACGGAGGGGGAAGAGAAAGAGAAAGTAAAAATAATTGAGATGTTTTTCTATACACGTGTAAAATTCCCAGGATGAAAGTAGCCATTAATTATTACAGACATGTACTAATAAAAATTAAAAAAAGGAATTTTAAAAGATTAATACATTAGCACTTAAAAGTAAAAATACTTGCATTTTCTTATTATGAAATATTTTCCAGAAAACAAAGTATTAGAAATAAGGAAACTTTATTCATTACAATTGAAATAAATTGTATCTACTCTGATTAAATGATGTATAGATGTTTTTTCTATTTACATCATTCCTCAAAAAAGCAGTGATTCATGTTTTATATTGGGGGTTGTATCTCAATAAAATCATTGAAATTTGAAAATATCATGAGTTGTAAATTCATTGAATAAGTCTAACTTCTGGCACCTGGAGCATGTATAGGATCATGTACGGCACCCAGGAAGCACAGAGAGAGAGAGAGAGAGAGAGAGAGAGAGAGAGAGCCTAAGAGGAAGGAGTAAGAAGAACGATGGAGACCACATGGGAATTCACTCAAGGATCCATGTTCTTCAACTCGGTCCCACATTTAAAATTTTCATCTCTTCCAGTAGTATATTCATCCATTGACGAGATCAGATCCTAATTGTATCATACTTGTGGTTTTCCTTTTAGTTCGAATTTTTAAAATAAATTAATTTTCGCTGAGAATCTAGCTTTTCATCTACACATAAAGTGTAAAATCATATGGAAATAAAACATGCGTGATGTGTTTATCCAGCATGAGAGTATTTCCCAAATATTTAATAACCAGTTTAAATTATTACAGTTTACTGTACTATTCTGATAGTATTATTGAAAAATTCCAACAGTCATATTTATGACATGTACATCTATATATTAACTAAATATTTGAGAATTCACAAAGATGCATGACTATATAAACTATAAGTAAATTAAATATGTAGAAATAATTTACTTGAAAATAGTCTTGAGAACATGATTTGAAAGTACTTTTTATCATTATTTTGTTTCTTTCCTTTTGTACATCTACATTTTCTATAACTCTGAGATTTCTTTCTATCAAACAAATAATTAGCTATCATTTCCTGAAAATAGTACTTAGAGTGATCTAGGATTCCCCTTTTTTTCTGACTGTCAACTTTGATTGAGAAAATGAAACTACACTAGAGGAGTGATTTTAATGTTATTCTTAAACAAAATTATGTTAATTTGATTTTATCATATTTTCTTCTTCATTTTTATAACTGTGTTATATGTCTATCAATTATCTGTTCTGCAACATCTTTTCCCATACTTCTTATGAAAGTCATTCATTTAATTTGAACATTTCATGGTATTCTTACCACAAAGTCTACCTCAGTATATTTTGTATGCCTGCCTATCAACACACAATTCCAAAGTCATCTTTCACACAGTTTTCCCTAACTCCCACTGGAACACATGTTGCGAGAAATGATGGTTTTCATCTGTATTGTTTATATGGTTTTACACACAGAAATCCAAAAAGATTCCACAAAAAACCTTTTATTACTAATAAACAAATACAATAACACTGTAGAACACAAATTCAGGGGAGCAAATCGGTAACCTTTCCCCCTTCTCCCTTCCCCCCCTCTTTCCCTCCCTCCCTGCCTCCCTACCTTTCCCTCTTCTTCTCCCTCTCACCCCCCTTCCCCTCCTTCTTTTGACAGAGGCTTTCATTGTTTAGTCGAAACTGGCTTTGAAATCATCACGTAGCCCAGGCAGGGCTCAAACTTGTGATAATCCTGTCTCATGCACCTGAGTTCTGGTATTACAGGTGTATACCACCATGCCTGGTTACATTTCACTATACCAAAAATAAAGTGTCCTTAACAAATTTTTAAATCTCATTTGGAGTCATTATAAATGAAAATATAAAGAGTAAATGTAAACAAGTAGGCAAAAGGTATGCATATGAAAGTTATAAACTACTGATGTAATTAATAAACCAAAAAAGACTCAAATAACTGACTAGAAAGATTCTTGATGTTTATGGATGTGAAGAATTAATATTGTTAAAATTTTATAGTACCTATTTGAACTCCAGATTCAAAGTAATGCCTATCAGATTTCCAGCCTCATTTTTACAGAAATAGAAGAGACAATTCTAGAACTCCTGTAGAACTACAAAAAAGTAAAAACCTGAGTAGCCAAGAGGATCTTGAACAAAGGAGCAAATTTTAAACTATGTCATTATACAGTTAACACTGTATAGCAAAATAATTAAATTATTTGTAGTGATTAAAACACTTGGTACTACCATAATAAATATAGACTACAACAGAAAGCCACCCCCCTCAAGAAAAGCATTATTTCAACGTACAGTTAATGTTTGAGAAAGAACATATAAGAGAAAGGACAATAATTTAATAAAGATTGTTGAGTATACTGGATAGCCATGTGCAGAAGAATGAAATTGGACTCTTATTTCATACTGTAAGCAAAAATCAACTCAAAATCAATTACATATAGTAATACATCACCTGAAAACGTAAAACTGTTAATAGAAAAAGTAAAACTACAAAATTTGGATCTGAAAAAATTACTTTTTAAAATTTAAGACCTAAAGCTCAAACAACAAAAGCAATAAATAGACGAATATGACAACACCCCCCCAAAAAAAACCTTGTAGTCAGAGAAGTAAACATTTAAGTAAAAAAAGCAACCTATCAGCTATGAGAAAAATAATTGCAAGCTTTATGTCTGGTAAGAGGTTAATATCTAAAATGTAAAAGGCACTTTGTACAACATCAAGAAAACCAAAATAGTAATTAAAATAGAAAAATGACTTGAATAGACATTTCTCATAACGCGACATACAAATGGCCAACGAATGTATTCGAATGTTCAACATCATTAACAATTTACAAAATTATTATTAAAACCACAAAGAGATACCACTTAACACCCGACAGCTAGTTATTACATAAAAGATAATATTCTTTTTATCTCTATTTCAAGTGGATTGATACTTTATTGAGGTTAAAAATCACAGGGATTACTTCGTCTCTGGATGAGTGTTTCATGTGTTACATGCGTTAGGAAAGATGTGATGGAAAGGAAACCTTTGCAATCCTTTAGTACAGTCATTATAGAAATCTCTATGTATTGTCCTCAAAAACTAGTGATAGAACATGTAATTCAGTAATCTCACCATTAGTTACATATTAACACATCAATATTATTATAGTGAAAAGATATGTGCACATCCATGTTTATTGGAGAATTACTTACAATATTCAAGTTATGAAATCAATCAAAATGTCCAGCAATGAATGTGTGGATAAAGAAATGTGTTATATATACACCATGAATACTATTCATCCTTAAAAAGAAAGGGAAATCTTGTGACTCTTGATAATGTAGAAGAACCTGGAAGACATTATGTTAATTGAAATAAACAATGCACAAAAGGGCAAATACTATGTATTAGCACTTATAATGTGGAAGCTAAAGTAATCTAACTCACAGAAGCAGAAAATTCAGTATTTACAGAGGCTGAGGGCTGAGAGAAATTAGGCTTGGCTAGAAAAGAGGAATAAATTATAGCTATTTGAGGGAGTTAATGTGTAAATTTGATTTGGTCATTTTAAATGACATAACACATTCTGGCTTAACTTTGTACCCCCCAAAATATGCAATTATATTTTATATTAATTATAACAAAATAAAATACTAGAACGTAACAAAATAAAAACACTGATCCAGTTAAATATCCTCAATTTAAAAACTAGGAAAGACACTGAGATGATTGAATTAGGGTAAATAATAATAATGGCTTAGCAAAATATTAATCTCAGCTAAAAATTTTCTCAAATCCTTTGTAATGGAATGATAGCCTGAACAAAGCAGTACAGTTTTATTTGGATAGCATTAAATAAGGAAAACTAATATGCAGAGCTCACATTTATATTTGTTATTTATTTGAAGGGAAAATGAGAATGCTTTTATAAAAGCTAAAGTTGCAAACATTAAGGTGGTTCTAAATATAGCTCTTAGAATGTTTCATTCTATGAAATTAACAAAATTAACAATCAAACTTCTGCTTAGAACTATGCAGGAGACTGGGTTACAGATGAAGATCTCTGCAGTTTTGAAAAATTTGAAATCTTATTATAACATTGAACAACCAAACTATTTTGAGAAAATAGAATTTGTACCTTCCTGCCTTATCAACTTCAATATATATTCAAAAGTTAATAAATTAAGAATATGTAACTATCCCACAGTGCATATTGAATATCAAGTGACAAGAAAGGCAAAATGTCTTGAGAAAGAAAAGCAAGGCTGGGTGCTTTACACTTTCTGATTATAAATATTATGAAAATACAGCCATAAAAGAGTGTGCTGCTGTCATCAAGACTAGTGTACAAACCAGTGTAACAGAGTAAAAAGCCTAGAAACAACCCTTATATGTATTTCCAAATGATTGTTTACAAGATTGTAAAGGTTACACAATAGGGCAAAAATTGTCTCTCTTACAAGTGGGAAATCCACATGGAAAAAAAAAATAAAACTGGATCCTATGCTAAACTATATACCAAAATAAAAGAAGACCCTCAAAATCAAATAAAGACCTAAACATAAGACCTAAAATTATAAAACAGAAGACAAAAACGAGGGGCTTAATAACATTGGTTGGCAACAGTTTCTTGAATAAGACACAGAGCACAGAAAATAAAAGACAAACAAACTAAAGGTACTGTGTCAGAATTTTTTTTTTTAATGTGGGTACTGAGAGTCAACCTCAGGACCTCACACTTGCAGGGTAAGAGCTTGTGCCGCTGAGCCATCTCACTGGCCCTGTATCAGATTTATAAATTGTACAGTAAAGGAAATAACAGTTTGAAAAAGCAACTTACAAAATTGAAGAAAATATTTGAAAACCATATATTCAGTTAGTATCTAAACCTATAAAAAACTCATACAACTCATAAATAGTCACAAAAACCAAAACAATATTTTTATACACAGGAAAAGTACTAGAATAGATATTTTGCCAAAGAAGATTAAAACCAACAAAATATGAAAATATACTCATTAACTTAAATCATCAGGGAAATCCAAATCAAAACAATGAGATGTCACCTCATACTTTATTCATATATTTTACTATAAAATGATCACAATAAAAACAAATAAAAATGGCAAGTTAAATTTGTAGAAAAAAACAAAGTCATAGTAGCAGTGTTGTGTTGGTAAATATATGGCAAATTGTAAGTTTTGAACCTTGTAAGTGGAAATGTGAAATGATACACCTATAATAGAAGCAATATGGAGATTCCTCAAAATATTATTTGCCTATGATCCAGAAATAAAACCACTAGGTATGGCCAAAAGAATTGAAAGCAGAGTCTCAAAGAGATTCTTGAACATGCAGTTCATACATGCATTGTTCACAATAGCCAGGAGCTAGAAAAAACCTAAATGCCCATTCAGATAAAAAGGAATTACCTTACCCGTAACAATGTGACATAAAATATTATACAGATATTTTATAAGGGAATTATGTGATGCATTAGGTGAGAACAATATCATAACTCACATAATAAGGTAATTTGTTTATACAAATTGAGAATAAATAAATGAAGTGTCAAATTATTATTAACCATTTTGACTAACATTAACAACATGTGCTCTATCATTTTAGTATTTTGCTATTGAAATTTCTCTGTCTCTCTCTCTCTCTCTTCCTCTCTTTCTCTTTGAGACAGGATCTTGCTTTGTAATTTAGTCTGGCTTTGAGCTAACTATGCAGCCCAGACTGGTCTGGAACTCACCACAATCCTCCTGCCTCAGCCTCCCAAGTGCTAGGCTCACAGGTGTGCACCACCACTACAGGCTGAAATTACTGCATCTCAAAGATGTCTTTTAAGTGCATTATATGTTAAAATATCTACAGTAAACTTTGAGTTAAATTGCAGTTTTTAAAGACTGGTCTTTTAAAATATTAGTGTTAGAACTTCAGAAATTATTTCAATCCACAAGAGATCATGCATTTCAGAAAGGAGCACGAAAAATATATGAACCAAGTCAACAAGATAGGCAGGCAATGAATTTGAAAAAACTCTGTTTACTACAGTCTCTCTCTACTTCTAAGTATCTAAAAGTTATGTTGGACTGGATGTTCTGCAAGCTGATCCACAGAATTTCTGATTGTTCAAACTATACCCAACTTACACATATATATTTATAACACTATTATACATTAGAGAGCATACCATGCATATGGTCATTTTACAAACATGTTCTTTGCTCTGAGAAAGTGTACACTCAATGCAAAATTTAGCACTAGTGTTATTCAGTGAGTTAGAATCATTGGAAAATATGTGATGTGATATTTTGCAGAAACATCATGAGCTTTTCATTTGTATTTTAGGTTACAGACTAGGGATTAAATTATGTCATTATTGTGTGTTTACATAGTTCCTTAAACACCCATTTATTCTGAATGTTAAAAATTTGGAAAAGAGTATCAAACACAATGAGTAAAATGCCTTAAACCACTACAGGAAGTATAAGCTAATTATGAACAGTTTAGTATAATATCGAATTATTTCTACACACAAAATATGCATGCATGTACAATTTAAATAGGAAAATAAAACAAACAAGACAGAACTTTTAAAACCAGAAAAATATTGTCTCCTCTAATATTCAGTTATTTTTGTAACTTTGTTTAAAAACTATGGTTTTAGGGGCCGGTGATATAGCTCAGAGGCATAAGCACCTGCCTGGCAAGCGCAAGGTCCTGAGTTTGGTTCCCAGTACCAACATAAATAAATAAATAAATAAATAAATAAATAAATAAATAAATAAAAACTATGGTTTTATTTTTAAATGTTCTTCAAATTTGTAAATTTTGTTTTAAAGTATTTTAAATTTTGGTTGTCACTCTGAACATTTTTCTTTTTATATTTTTCAATATGTAATTTTTATATAGTTTCATTATTGAACTATCCCATTAGTTTCACCATAGATTATTTTCGATTTATTTAGATAAAAATTATGACAATCCTTATAGGTTGTCAGTCATAGATTACTTTTTCATATTAAATAATTTTAACTTTTAACAGAATATTCAGTGATCATATGATTTTGGTTTGCATCATCCTCATGTTGATCTTGACAATATTAGTAACTATTAATTATTGATAAGAGACCTACTTTGTGTATTTATTAAAATTTGAAAATATTCTCTTATTGCTATTTCAAATTTTTCTTTGCACTAAGTCTGAGTGACTAGTTTTTCTTTTTAAACTTTCTTCCTTAAAATTTTCTTTCTTATTACCACAAGGAGTAAGTTTGTTGTTTTTAAATTTAACATTTTTTCTTTTATTTTATTAATTTTTCCTTGTGAGGTACAGTTGATGTTTTGGTCACATGTGATATATTTTTATTTATTTATTGAATTATCATTGCTATTTATATAAAATGTAAATTTTATATTTCCCGAGAATACCATAATATTTTTAGCTGCTACTGTATCCAATCTACTTATCCTCTGAACCAACTTTTGAACTTATTTTATATTTTGTCCACTTGAATTCCCAATAAAAAGGAAATGTGTTATTGCTTACCCAACTAAATTTGTTGTACCTGGTAATATTTTCTTTGTATCTAATATCTACCTCTCAATAAATTCTCACTCTAGTAACAAGTCCACAAACTAAAATTAGGGCTTATTATGACTCATTTGGTAAAGAAACTTATCAAGCCAAATATAATTTTTAGGTACTTAAAATGTTTTACTCGATGTTTTGTACTAATAGTTACTGTTAACATTGAGAGTTTTAGCATGTATTATATGCTTGGATAATATATTATGTCTATCCTACAACTTTGAAACTCTACAGGTTTTGATCATTTTATGTTAATACATCATTTGCAGTTTTTTTTGATATTTCAATGAGTTGGGAAATGCCCACTTGAAGTATAATGTTAGCATTTATTCATAGTATCTACACACGTGACTAAATATACTATACGTTATATAAATATACGAAGACCAACATATGAATATACTTAGAGATATATATTGATAGATGCAATCTGCCTTTTTTGATTGTTTAGCTGTGCATCCTGATATTTATTCTGTTAACTATATAGTTTTCTATATTGAAACACTTGGAACCATACTTAAGTGTTACTATAGAAACCAAGCCTATAAATTGGTTTTTCCCTTTCTATCATTAAGATATTATATTAAAAATGAGAACATAATTCTTGCATTTTCAACAAATGTAGCTGGGATGATAGGATATTTACATGCAAAAAATAAAGTTGGACCATTATCCTATCATATAAAACAACACAAAGGAAAAAGATGATAAAAGACCCCAAAATTATGAAATTTTGAGAAGAATACATAGGATTAAATTGTTACCCTGGGAAGTAGCAAATTGCTGTGATTTTTTTTCTTTTTTTTGTGGGTACCGGGGGTCGACCTCAGGACCTCGCACATCAGCAGGTGCCGGTGCCGCTGAGCGATATCACTGGCCCTTTTTTCGTATGTGGGTTCTGGGAGTCGAACTCGGGCCCTCACGCTTGCCAGGCAGGTGCTTACATCGCTGAGCCATCTCTCCGGCCCTGCTGTGATCTTTTGTTAGAAAATATTTTCTTAGATGTGTTATAAAAACACAAACAATACAAGGAAAAAGAAATAAAATAGACAAAATTGTTATCTTTAAAATTAAAGCACACACAATTTTGTGTTTCAAAGGTCATTATTAAGAAAGTGAAAAGATTACCCCTAAAATAGAAAGTGTTCAAATATTATATATGTAGTAAAACACACATTCAGAATATATAAACATCTATTACAATTCAAACATTTAAAACAACTCAGTTTTTTAAAGAGAAAAGGAATTAATTAGGTATTTCTCCAAAGAGTTTGTAAGAATGGTTAATAATCATGCAAATATATTCTGACATCATCCTTTATTAGGTGAATACCAGTCAAAGCTACAGTTAACTATAACTTCATACTCACTATAATGGCTATAACTGACAAGACAAAATATAAAAGGTGTTAACAATAATGTTTAAAAATTGCAAGACTCACATATTACTGGTAGGATTGCAAAGTGGTTCAGCCCCTTTGCGAAAAAGTTTGTCAATGCCTCAAAATATAAAACACAGATTTATCATATGATCTATCCAGTCTTCTTTAGGTATATACTCAAGAGAAATTGAAATATATGTCCACACAAAAAGTTTTATATTCATAACAGCATTTCTCATAAGAGCAATACCTGTCAGCTTATTAATAATAAATTTTTATACCCATACAATGAAATAGGTATTATTATGCAATAAAAATAACCACATATAGAAGTGATAACATCATAAACTCTGTAAATATTATGCTGCACGAAAGCAGTTATTCAGAAAGAACACATTTTATATGATTTCATTTACATAAAATTTCCAGGATAGGCAAAATTGTGAGAGAAACCGGGACTTGAAGGGAAAAGGGAAAGAAGGAATGGATGTTAAAATCCACACTGGTTTATTTTGGGGCTGATGAAATGGTTTAAATTTAAATATGGTTATTGTTTCACAAAAGTACATATATTAAAAGTCACTAAATTGTACACATTACCTCCACTAGTAAACTTTTTGCTGCTGGATGCAAAACCTGACACCTACAATTTAAAGGAGTTTAATTTGTTTATGTGTTAAGGGGATTTAGTCCACGGTTATCAGGCCAGGGACCTGACATAGATCCCAAGGCCAATCCTCCATGACCCACACAGACACTTTCAGAAATGAGCTCCACCAAAGTCATAGATACATCCCAAATCCAGTCAAATTGATGCTCCACCCTAACTGCCATATCCTATAACTTGTCAACAAACACATCTCCTTAAACCATACTTAATCTTCCAAATAACAAAATGCGAAGTTAATTTCATCTAACATGTTACAGCTGTCCTGCGTACAACCAAGAATGTAATAATCACTTCTTCAAAGTCTCAACTGTTCCAGGATTATTCAAATGTCCAAGAGCATATCTCTTCTGAGACCCAAGGTAAACTCCTAGCTATAAGTCTCTATTAAAATAAAAAATAAATTACATAATATCAAAGTACAATGGCACAGGTAAACATTTGCATTCCAAAATGGAAGAATAGGAGAATAATAAGGAATTGAACCAAAGAAAGACCAAAACTCGGCAGGACAAATATTAAATACAGTAGCTCCCTATCCAGCATGCAGTGGGAGGGACAAGCACTGGTGAAATGAGAGTTCCAAAAGATTTGAGCATCTCTACCCAGTGGGGTTTGCTAGTTGCAGCCCACATGGCCTCTCACTTGGGCTGTTTCTGCTCACACCTGAAGCATTTCTTGGCAGACATTTCATGTTCCTGGCATCTCTGATTTCTTGGAGTCTCCACAGCATTTTCAATTTCCTTCTCATTGCCCTTTCAAGGACTCTTCATTTGCTCTGTCAGGCCTTCCTTTGAAATGTAAGTGGAAGCCTTCCTGACCAACAACTCTTGCATTCTTCATGTCACTAAAACAAGCATCACATGGGCAACATCAAAGTATCCTGTAAGCAGGAGCAGTGGCCAGGCCCACTTGGACCATGGCTGCAGCAGCCTCTCAAGAACATAGTGACATGTATCCTCAGGAAGCAATTCCCTAGGAAACCCTACTTGAGCAGGAGTTCCAGGGACTTTCTTCTCAAATACAGTGCTTACAACTTTGCCTTCTTGAGCTTGCTATGAGTGGTTTCTTGCTCATTCTTTTTTTTTTTTTTTTTGTGGGTACCAGGGATTGAACTCAGGACCTCACGCGCCAGCAGGTGCCCATGCCGCTGAGCGATATCACTGGCCCTTTTCACGTATGTGGGTACTGGGAGTAGAACTCAGGACCTCGTGCTTGCCAGGCAGGTACTTATGCTGCTGAGCTATCTCACCGGCCTGTCTTGCTCATTCTTAACACACCCTCAAGACATCTTTCTTCTTAGCCCAGTACAAGTAATTGGCTTCATTTTAATGGTGTTAATCTCTTCAGCAGTCAAACCCCCTTCAGCCCCAAATTTACACACAGTTTCTTCTGGACCAAAAAAGTTTTTAAAAAATGTATCTGCCCTGCCTTTTGCTCTTGATTCAGTAATGGTGCCACTGCATGAATGCTGACCTGCTGTGAAATTTTATCAACCGGGTCAATTTGTCTACTGCCCTTTCCCACAGTATTGGAGGAGAAAAATGTAAACTAATTTTCTGCCATAGTGTAACACATATGGGCTGTAGTCTAACTGCCAGTGGAGTTCTTGTTCTGAACTGAAACCTCCTGACCCTTATCTTTACCACCAACATTCTTATCAGTCTTCTAAACTCCAAAACGAATCATCATCAGGCTCTATTTACAGCATTGCGAATCTCCTCTAGCCCACCTTTGCAAACTTTTCCAAACTCCTCCTGCAAACCAGTTTCAAATGCTTCTATTTCACAAAGATTGGTAAGTCAAAACCATGACTGCGCTTCTGTACAAATTTTCTATATTAGTCAACTTTTGGTCTCTGACTCAATACCTGACACTCAGAACTTAAAGTAGAAGTTGAATTTGACTCATGTCTTGAGGTGATTCAGTCTGTATTTGGGAAGCCCCAAGGCAGAAACACCATGACAGAGGAGTAGAGTGGAATAAAACTGCTTTTTGACGGTGGCTGAGAAACAGAGAACAGTGCCAGAGAGGAACTGTCAACATCTCCATGAACTCCCTAGACGTATCCAGAAGTATACTTCACCAATCCCCCAGGCAGAATTAAGCTTCTATCAAGTTGACACTCTGCCCTGATTGGCATATTACATTTCATTCAATGAATTAACATTATGATATATAAATCATGTCAGTAATCTTCTTAAAAATCTACAAAAACTTGACTGGTGAAACAATTTAATGAGAGATTTCTCAACATAAGTAGAATTTGTCAACTGAGGTATGTTAAGTGACCAAGTCTGCTTGTTAACTATTTCTAAACATTGAATGATGCATTTTCTGTGTAAGGACATTGTCCTTTGTGTAAATAAATCCTTTAAAATCATATAGGTACTAACAGCTCATAAAATATATCTCATTGCCTTTTCGTACACAAAAATTTTAACCCTAAATATTAGCTTACATAGAACAGAAGTAGCTGTCTCTCTTCAAAACTGGTGAGAATGATTCCGGGCTTTGTTTTAAAATTGTTTTCAATTGCAACAAATATACAATGTAAAGGAAATGTAATCTAGAGTTATACAAAAGGTCAGGCACTGAGGAGGTAGCTCACTGAAAGAGTATGTACTTAGCATATGTGAGGCACTGGGTTCCTCCCCCAGATAAATAAACAAAAGGAGACAAAATTGTCAAACTGCCTTTGTTATTTTTGAGAGACATGTGGCTAATGTTGGTTGTTAATGTAATTCCTTAGAATGAGCCTTCAGTTGCTTACATATTGACATACATTTTATAGTAATGTTTTATTCTGGTGATCTGTATTTAAGAAGGAAAACAGAAAGCACTAACTGTAAAATAAAGGCTTTTAGTTGCTTGCAACCACAGTCGCCCTGGAGTCAGTCTTAATTTGAAACTCTGTGTTATTTTGTTGTCTTGACAGATGCTCATATTTTATTTTTAGTCTTGGGACCTTGAAGGTCAAGTAGCCAAGGTCCCAGTCAAGAACTCCTTAAGAAAGAAACATCGAATTCGGAGTACCTCAGTTAATATGGAAGTTGATGAAAAAGAAATACTAACAAGGTGTAATTATGGACAGTTACCCACATACGTCATCCCAGACAAACAGAAGGTAGAGTCCGTATCTCTTGACTCCCAAGGAAAATGTATATACCGTCCCACACAAATGATGACTTATGGAGTTCCATGCTTTATAGCAAGATCTGTGTTAATATGCTTCAGTAGCTACACCAGGTTTTTCAGCCAAGAATATTGTCCCTGGACAGGTTGCACAAGTGCTACATGACCCACAACATCTTGCAACAAAAGACAATCTAGTAGTTTACTAGTATATCTACTAGGTTCTATTCGTGGAGAACTAGATTGGACACCAGCCCTACATTCTTATTGTGAGAAACTTGGTAGTGAAGAGTATAGATGTGGCACTATTGACCATTCACTCCCTAAGCAGCATCAGATTGAGCATTTTTAAGCACATATTCTTTCCTCCTTGACTTTGTTTTCCAAGAGCTACTAAGCTGGTCCTCAACCTGCTGAGCCTAACACTTTCTCTCACTGTGGAAAACATTATATTTGTACACCTCAATATATGCACAAATTTAATTTGTTAATTGTTCCAAAGTAAGGCTTTAGGGCAAATAAAAAGCTGTCACTGCAATCCAGCTCTTCCTTGTAGTTGCACTGCTGTGATTTTGCAGAAAATGGAGAGGAGGTGAGGGAGAACAAAGGAGACCAGTCTTGGCCCCTGAAGCTCTCAGAATACGCTCTAAAGAGCCACTCAGCAGTACAATAATGAAGGACTCTTGTTAGTCCAGTTACTAATACGAAAGGCCTATGAACCCACATTTGCATCTTTACCTTAGTGTGTGTATTAGCCTCCTATAATTGCTATTTGCCAAATGCTTTGAAGTTCATCTGTATTTTTGAGGCAATTATCTCCAGTCTAGCTGCTAGCACAAGATATTTTTAACTCCTTACTATCAAAATGCTACAATAAATGTTCAAAAGACTTCCATAGAATATAACTCAATTGCCCAAAAATGTTATGTGACAAATCGTTCACCTAGATATTGGAAGTCATGTAAATGACCCTTTATTTCCTTGCCAGTTGTGTCATATCCTCAAATTAGACAAACCAGAGCACAATGTGCATGTCTATGATAAATTTAGAGAGACTTGGTAAAGTTGGTTGTATCTGAATATACTACCAAGCCAGGAAACAATTACTGCAATAGATATATGAGATGAGTATTCAAAACATGGCCTTAGTATCTTGCTTGTCATTTGGAGGCAAGGCTCTCATATGTTTGGCCAATGTACTTTATAAAGGGTAAGGAGACTGACCATTGAAAGGACTCTGGAAGCTGTTGTTTTATTGTCATTACACTACAAAAAAGGCCAACACAATTTAAATCTGTCTCCTAGCATATAAGGAATTCTTTAAATGCCATAGTTCTATAGTGTCTTATTCTATTTCTTATAGCATCACCAGAATAGATACAAGTCACATTTTGACCTTAATAAATAGTCAAGCTACTTAAAAATATGTTAGCCTCTATTTATTTTTCTTATATTTTGTTTAGGATAAGACTTCAAATAGAATTATTATGTCCAAGCACATGGAAAATTTATATATATCCTGACATTTTAATTTTCAAAAATATTCTCATAACCCATACTTTGATGGCTGTTATGCTTTAACATGTAGCATCACAAGACTGTACTTTCTAATTCGTCTGTATAGAACGATAACATGAAGGACTCAGAGTTTTCAGACTGTAAGAGTAGATAATTGGTATGGATGAAATTTTCTAATGTTTTTAAAACAGTAAAGAAATGTTAACAATTCTATGTGAAATTGCTGCATTGGGTGGATTTCCATCACTGCACAAATACCTAAGGCAATCAGATTTTAAGGAGAAAAGTTTTATTTTGACTCCAAGGTTTAGCAGTTTCAGTCCAGGCTCAGTCACCCCTTTTGCTTTTGCTTTGGTGCCACATCATGGCAGAAGAACATGGCAGAGCAAAGCCACTTATCATGTACCCGGGGACCAAAAATAAGAGAAAGAAAGGAAATGCACAGAGTCACATTGCCCCTTTTGAGGACACACCCCAGGGACCTGCAGACCCACAAATAGGCTCCATCTCTTAAAGGTTCTACCACCTTCCAATAATGCAATCTGGAGACTCAGCCTTTAACACAAGACTAAGAGACATTCACAATCTAAACCATAGCAATCACTAAATTTACTCCACTTTGGCTTGACCACACCCTTCTGCTTTCTAGGGCTTTTCTCATTTTAGGAGGGCTGAGCCATTTTTCCTTTACTTTTGTCTACTCTCTAAAGCAAAGGAATATTAAGAAAGTATAAACAATGTTTAAATTATTTCAAGACAGCTCTGTTCATTTATATAGATATATAAAGCCAATTCATTTGAAAAAAACAAAAGAAATCTTTATTTGTAATAAATAAGGACATCACAAAGGTGTTGGCCTAGTGTATAGAGAGAAACACACTAAAAAATGTCTTTGTTCTGAAAATATTTATGTTGCTAGAATACTTAGGTCTCAAGAACTAATATATTTTGTATAAAATATCAGTCATTGTAAATAGACATAAAATATTTTACTGATAATAAAAATTTTACATGTCCTAACATTGCATGTGGTAAACAGAAAGTACTCTGCTCTAAACGTTTATACAGCATGTACTTAGGAAGTTCTCTAGGCCACTCAGAGAGTCTTAAAAATTGATGATGAATAAATTATCATAAATAGGAATGAAAGTTGATGTTTATGATACTACAAAAGTTTAGAAAAAATTATAATATTCAGAATAAAGTTAAATCCACATTTTGGAATGCTTGGCACTATGGTTGCTACTTAATACACTTGGATTCTTGCTGGCCTATAATCTCAGCACTTGGGAGGCTGAGGCAGGCAGATCATAGCAAGTTTAAGCCAGCCTGATTACATAGTGAGGTCAAGGCCAGACTGAACTACACAGCAAGATCCTGTTCCAAATGACTGACAAACAAACAAACAAACACATAAACAGAGAAAAACCTTCTAAAATTCTTGTTTCCTCGCTAGTGAACCCCTCATCCAGGCCAGACCCCTGGCAACCACTATTTTATTCTCTATTTCTAGGACTCGGTCAGTTTCTATAATTCTGCATGTAGACCACCTTCATGCAGTACTATTCTTTTTGTACCTAGTTTATTTCACATAACAAGGTCTGAAACAAATATTTATATTATACATTTGAGACTAAAGTGCACTAAAATTTGGATAATCTAATTGACTATTGCAGGTGTCAGTTCATAAAAATGTAGGATCAGAATATGAACCTAAGGAAAGGTGACTCCATGCCTCAGCTGTGCATTGCAAGCCCTGACTCTTTCTTCAGGCATCTGCAGAGCTTATATACTCGCTTCATCAGGCTGCTGTTCAGATGCTGCCTTATGCAAATTGTCTGCCCAACCTCACTCTGAGTAGATAAATCCCCTCACAATGAATTCATTTTCATCCCTTTGCCTTTATTTTATTATCTCATTTTCTGTCCATAATAGACAGGAAATTCCATAAAGGAAAGTCAGTGCTTCATTCACATTAAATATTCAATTATATAGAAACACATACGCATAGGCCTTTCTTTTTGAATCTCAGTAATAAATATTATCTCTGGAATAAATATTCTCTCAAGAAGAAATGTAGCCAACTGTGACTCTCATCAATAAACAATACTAGTGATTATCAGCTTCACTTCAGAATTATGAGAAATTTTTATTAAAACAATGTGGTACTCATATCTGTATTCACAAACATCAATACCTATATCTCAATTTAGAGCTATTACAATGAATGTAACTATCTCAGTTCACCAATACTTCCAATTTGAATCTATCATAAGAAGCTAGTTCAAGCTAGAATTGTTTTTATTTATTTTGTTTAGATTTCTTTTCTATAGATGTTGAAAAAACTCTTGGATTGTCTAATAACAGATTCTTTCTGAAGGAGAACTGACCTACTTTTATCTTAAAGAAATCTGTGCACTTTATTAACAAAAAAAATAAAATTTAAATGAGTTAAACCAACTAAAACAGCACCAATTAAAATAAAATGAATCAGTGTGAAATCATTTTATAGTGAAATAAGGAAAAAATTGTTATTTATGGTTATTAAAGACAATTATTGTCACTTGAGATTTACCAGATTAAATTAACACACACAAAATATGGTAGAGGACAGATTAATTTGCCTTGAAGTCTCACAGACTAAACTTCAACACTCAGAGCTTCTTAAAAGATAGATTGCCGTCCTCCATTTCCAATATTCTGAGGTCTCTGGCAGGGCCTAAGTGTTTTCATTTTTAGCAAGTCTCAAATGGCACTGATTTGCTTGTTCCTAATAACACACTTTGAAAACTACTGACCTGGGCCGGTGAGATGGCTCAGCGGCGTAAGCGCCTGCCTTGCAAGCGCGAGGGCCCGAGTTCGACTCCCGGATCCCACATACGAAAAAGGGGCCGGTGATATCGCTCAGCGGCACGGGCGCCTGTTGGTGCGCGAGGTCCTGAGGTCAACCCCCCGGTACCCACAAAAAAAAAAAAAAAAAAAAGAAAACTACTGACCTATGCCAGGCCTCACTCAGTGAGGTAGCAGGCTATTTCAGGAGCACCAGTAGTTGACTCCTTTGGAAAGAATGCTACCACCACAGTGGATGAGGTACTGAGACCATGGAATCCTTTCTTTAATTCTACCAGTGGCTCGGAAGAGTCCTCGTGTTTGATTTGCTGTACTAGGGATCAAACCCAGGTTCCATTCTAAGTCTTTCTATGTGATCTGCCTATAGAGAAAGGGGATGCACATTGCTAGGTAAACTGTTAGTCCTTTTGATTATTTTTCTGTAAGTTAATGACTTTCCATTTTGTAAAGTTGCAGAGCAGGAAAGAAGGAAAGAAAAGTTTTAAAAGATCCTCAGCTTTCAACGTAGAGATCTGATCTTGATCAATCCTGCCAGAAACTCAGAAGGCATTTCTCTGATGATATTCTTACTAGGTTCAAATTTTGATAACTATAATTTATCTCCAAACTAATCATCTTAAAGTTTATTTTAAGATAACTCTATAATAGTATCTTAAGACCCAATTTTCATAAAGAAATTATGTTTTGAATGTATGATTAACATATTTAAAAGTAAACTTATTGCTATTTAAAATTGGTTTATCCCAATTTATTAACAAATTACCATATAGTAATTGTATATATTTGTAGTAAAAGTAGCATTTTCATTTTTATATACATTATTAAGTTATTCAATCAAGCTATTTAAAATATCCATCAGCTCACATACTTGGTTTTGTGGTGTGAACATTTAAAATCTACTTTCATGGCAATTTGCAAGCATATAATGCATTAATATTCACTAGTCACCGGCCTGTACCATAGACATACCGAGCTCATTCATCCTAGCTATAACTTTGTACCCTTTGACTAACAATTCTACCTTTACTGCTCCACTACCTACCCCTGCTAGGCCTCTGGGAGCTGTTATTCCATTCTCTACTTCTGTCTTCAAAATGTTTAGGCAGATTTTTATATTTTGTTTGATACAATAATATATAATATTTATATATTATAGTAACATAATGATTACATTCATCTTAAGGAATTGATGTACATGCATACCACATCTTAATCATTTTTGTTCCCCTTTCCCACCCCCACCCTCTCCTCTTTTCTCTTCCTCATATCACCTTCCATCTTCACATATCAATCTCTCTGTTTCCTATCATCACTCTTTTATTTTGCTCTTTAAATTATTTATGGTTTTTGTTTCCCATATAAGAAAAACCATGTGATACTTAGCCTTTTGTGTCTGATTTATTTCACTTAGCATTGTGGTCTTCAGATCATCTATTTTCTTATGAATGACTGAAATTTATCATTTGTTATGATTGAGTAGTACTCTGTTATGTTACATACCACATTTTCTTTATCCATTCATCTGTTAATGGCATATAGCTTGCTTCCAAAATTTAGTTATAATGAACTATTCTGCTATGTATCATTGTGATATGCCTTCAGTTTGGAAAAATACTCAGGAGAGTTATAGCTAGGCTAAATGGAATTTCTGTTTTTACTGTTTTTTTTTTTTTTTTTTTGTGTGTGTGTGTGTGTGGGTACCGGGGCTCGACCTCAGGACCTCTCGTGCCAGCAGGCGCCTGTGCCGCTGAGCGATATCACCGGCCCTTTTTTTCTTCGTATGTGGGTTCTGGGAGTCAAACTCGGGCCTTCACGCTTGCCAGGCAGGCGCTTACGCCGCTGAGCCATCTCACCGGCCCCTGTTTTTACTTTTTTGAGGAATGCCCATACTGAGTTCCATAGCGGATGTTCTAGTTTATATTTCCACCAACAACTTAGAAATGTTCATTCGTCTCCACAACTTCACCAACAATTGCTGACTTTTGAGTTCTTGACGATAGCCATTCATTCTGGAATATGATGGAATCTCAGGATTGTTTTGATTTGCATTTCTCTCATGATCTACATTCATAAAAGTCTATATATAAGAATGAAATCATACAGTGTTAGTCTTTACATACCTGGAAAATTTTATTTGGCATAATGCCTTCCACTTTAATTCATGTTGCTGAAAATGACAAGATTTCCTTATTTTAAAAGGCTGAGGGCCGGTGAGATGGCTCAGCGGCATAAGCGCCTGCCTTGCAAGCGCGAGGGCCCGAGTTCGACTCCCGGATCCCACATACAAAAAAGGGGCCGGTGATATCGCTCAGCGGCACGGGTGCCTGTTGGCGCGCGAGGTCCTGAGGTCGACCCCCCGGTACCCACCAAAAAAAAAAAAAAAAAAAAAAAAAAAAGGCTGAATAGAATTTCACTGTGGAGTGCATCAGTGTGTATCTGTGTGTGTGTGTATGTGTATATCTGTGTGTGTATGTATCACAATTTCTCGATCATCAGTCAATATTGATTCCATATCTTGGCCTTTGTTAATACTGAAATCAACGTGGGAGCCCAGATATCTCTTCAACTTACTGACTTCATTTCTTTGCATGTTTAAGAATAGGATTACTGGATGATGTGGTAGCTCTATTTTTAATTGTTTGAGGAAACTCCATAGTGTTTTCTGTAACGGCTGAACTAGTTTACATTCCCTCTAATAGAGTAAAAGTTTCCTGTTTCTCCAAATCCTTACCAATACTTACTATGTTTTGTCTTTTGATAATAGCCATTACAACAAATGTGAGATGTTGTCTCATGTGGGTTTGACTTGAGTTTTGCATTTCTTTGAGGATTAGTGATGAGCATTTTTCACATACCATTACCCACTTATATGATGTATTTTGAGAAATATCCATTTAGGTCCTTTGGTCATTTTAAAATTGCGTTACTATTTTTAGTACCTTTAAATTGAGTTTCATATATATTTTGTATATTCACCCCTTCTCAGATTTATGGTTTGCAAGTATTTTATGCCAACCCATATGCTACTTTGTTGATCACTTTATTTCCAGTACAGAAAAGTTTTAGTTCGATATAATCCATAAAAGCAATTTTCTATCAATAGTAGCCAATTTCAGAAATTTGGTATGCCTTAACAGCAGCCCAGAGAAGCAAATTGTTACCATAATGTTAAATCAGTCTGTGGTCTACTGACAGAAAGCTCGTTTCCCTTCTGGTACATGTTAAAGTCCTAAGGTCAGGCTTTAGCACACATGGGAAGAATGTTATAAAAAGAATGATGAATCAGACTTTTACTTAGCAGTGGGAATCCAGAGCTCTGGAAAATCATCTTGCTTTCATAGCTAAATAAATTTGAATATAGAGAAATACAGCCAAAAGAACAATCATGTATTTTAACAAATAAACCATACATATATACACATATGAATGCATAAATACATACACGTGTATATATTTAAAAGCGTGTGTGTGTGTGTGTGTGTGTTTACTTAACTGGTGAAAGCATGGGAAAAGAAAAGGAAATAAAATGAGTCATTCAATGGGGCCGGTGAGATAGCTCAGCGCGTAACCGCCTTCCCGGCAAGCGTGAAGTCCTGAGTTCAACTCCCGGTACCCACATAAAGGAAAAAAGGGCCGGTGATATCGCTCAGCAGCACAAGCACCTGCTGGCAAGCGCGAGATCCTGAGGTCAACTCCTGATACCCACAAAAAAAAAAAGAGCCATTCAAGTCTTTCTGGTACTACTGCCAAATCAAATGTAAATGAAATGATTTAAACACACTCCCTTTAGCACAAAGCAGTCTGTTAGAAGCTAAGTTGTAAAGTAAAGAAATGTCATAATTGCTGTGAAACTAAATGCATTTAATTTTATTGGAAAATTTATATTCAATGAAAATGTATCAGTACATATCTACCTCATATTTGTACTCTTATTATTAACAGACTTGTTATAGTGAAAGAAAGTGGCTACTTCAGCGAAAGTAATAATCGCTCCTATTTAGCAAGTGCTTGCAGTATTTCAGGCTCTTTTATAAGAATTGTATAATGTATTGTTCTATTGAATGTTATTAACATTCTTACAAAATAGGTACTAATACTTTACACTTTGCAAGTGAGGAAAGAGAGGCATTTAAATTTTTGCCTTAGATCTGCTGGTTCAAACCCAAGCAGTTTGGTTCCCAGTCCTTATATCTGTAACTATATTGACAATATATCTAAATTATGAAAGGTATTAGGGTATTTTACATGAAACAGAGACAGCACAATTTATAATGTCTATGTTTCTTTCTGTATTTTTCTTGTTTTGTTGTTGTTATTTGATTTGCTCCTTTTTTTCCCTTATCAGACAAGGAAAAATGAAAACTCTTTGGAAAGAATAATTTGGCAAACATCTTCAAGATGCTTAGGACAGTTCTAATTTTATTCTTTCTTAAATTATTTTTTAAACCTATTTGAAATTTTAGAGCTTAGTTTTATAAAAACATTTGAGGAAACCAACAAGGAATATGCACAACATTAAGCAGTTTTTTTTCAGGTTCAGGTACATTCATTATCTTGATGCAAGAATGGACTTCATGGATTTTAGTTTATGATAAAATGTATACTAATATAGAAGAGAAATATTTTTAAAAATAAAAATTATTGTTAGGTGAATAGTCATTAAATATCTAAAAATGTTTATGAGATATGTCTTAAACATTGAAAAGGCCTTTGATATTATGACAAGCACCCTTCCACATTAATCCTCATGACCCTGGTTACATCATATTTATGTCTTTTTGTACTTCCACTTCCTTTACCATATTAAATAAGGCTGATCTGTGTTATCAATAAGCTGTAGTACAGAGACAGTTTTAAACTTCCACAGAGAACTCATAAAGATGTTTTTTCTACCTAGGATTCTCAGTATCATCACTCTAGGGGTAACCATTTGAAATGCAATGAAGAAATTTAACCATTCTTTGGAGAGATCTAGAGGGGAACACCTTTGAGCCAATCCACATGGTGAGATCCTTTGGAGAGACCTCCATCATCCCACCCATTTAAATGAGCCACCATAGATTACTTCAGCCTGGTTGATGCATTAAGACAACACAAGTAACTGGAAGTCCAAACTGCCAACCAAGAAACTCCAAATTTTGTGACCTAAAGCAACTATGAGAGTCAGTATGCCTGTTTTATTTATTTATTTATTTATTTATTTATTTATTTATTTATTTATTTTTGTGGGTACCGGGGGTTGACCTCAGGACCTCGTGTGCCAGCAGGCGCCCATGCCACTGAGCGATATCACCGGCCCTTTTTTCGTATGTGGGTTCCAGGAGTCAAACTCCGGCCCTCGCGCTTGCCAGGCAGGCACTTATGCCGCTGAGCCATCTCACCGGCCCCTGTTATTGTTTTAAATAACTATCTTTCCTTGTAGTTTGCTATACAGTAATAGATATCTAATATAGATTCAGATACATGGATGTGAGATGTTGCCATAACGAAACTTATAAATGTGGACTGGCTGTAGGTTTAGGAATTGAATTGAAGCTAAGAAGGTATGAAGATAATTTAAGAAAAATTCTAAATAGCCAAGAAAAGACTGTCATTGGAAGCTATTTTTTCCATCAGGAAGCCATCAATGGGCACTTAAAGGAAAGTAAGGAAAATGCCTCAAAGAGTTTTACAGAAGAGATTCTTATTAGGTAATATTTAGCAACACTGCTTCTAGTAGTGTGGAAATTAGTCAATATACATGGTAGCCTGAGTGACTGAGCTAAAGATTTCTTGAGAGAATATTGTAAGTTCTTCCTGAGTACTTCTTATTGCTTATAGAAAACAATGTCCATAGGCAACAAAAGACAAGAAGAAACTAAAAAGGATCTACTAACTATTAAGACAGATTTACTTAGTTTGAAAATCTTCAGCTTCTTCAGATGACAAATGATGCAAAAATTAAGAAATAGCTTTTAGGGTAGATAAAAATCTAAAGTACACTTCAAAAAAGCTAGCATAATATGAATACAAGAGAATAAGAGTAATATCTTTAGTTAAGATCTCAGCATGCTTCAGAGAATTGAGTTAAATGACAGGTCCTTTTAGGACATCTTTGTTTCTTGGTTTACTGAGAAAAAAATCTGGAAGTTGACAAGGTCTTATCTTAGAAGGATTTGTTTATGTGACTGTTGCTCAGTAAAGTGACAAAAATGTATAAAGGTTTCAAAATTTTTAAAAAAATTATACTATCAGACATATCACTAATGTGGATTAAAAGACACAGAAAAGTCAAAAGTACAAAGAGACTTTTGGACCCTTCAGCTTCTATAGGCAGGTATCAGGCTGAAAAAAGTTACTCAGCTCTAAAAAGAAGCAACTATTTATAGAAAAGGAAATTTACTGAAAAGATGAAACTGAAGGTCGAGAAAGCAGTAACATTACAAACTTTGAACTATAATCAAAGAACTGCCAATATTCTCCCTGTCAGTTTTCAGCAATATGAATCAGTGACTCCTGTGTGCTTCCATTTGCTTCTTTGTTGACGGGAGTTTATAGTGGCTACCTAACATCTATTTTGACAGTGTTATGCTGGCTTTATGGAAGGCAGGATATGTGTCTTAATCAAGAATTGTAATTGATGAACTATAAGCAGGAAGTCACATCCACACTTGAATCTGAATATTAGATGAAGAAATCCTGGACTTTCATGTTATACTATAATTGCTGGAGACACTTTGAGGTTTTAAGAGGAGAAATATCAGTTTCATATATGAAAGTGATGTGATTATTGGGTGCCAGAGAAAAGCTGGTAGCCAACTTCCAAAACGATCCTCAGTAATCCTCATTTTGCAGTACCCACGCCTTTGTCAGTACTTGCCAGTAGTAAATCGGGCTGACCTATTTGACCAAGAAGATACTGCAGGGGCGGGTAAGATGGCTCAGTGGTGTAAGCACCTGCCTGGCAAGCACGAGGGTCCGAGTTCGACTCCCGGAACTCACATACGAATAAAGGCCCGGTGATATTGCTCAGCGGCATGGGCACCTGCTGGCACGCGAGGTCCTGAGGTCGACCCCCGGTACCCACAAAAAAAAAAAAAAAAAGAAAAGAAAAGAAAAGAAAAGAAAAGAAGATACTGCAAAATAAATGCAATATAATTTCCATGGCTATGTTGTAAAAGACATAAAGATTCCTGTGTTGATCTTTTGATGCCTTCCTCTGAGAAAGAGCAACCGCCATATCAATAATTCACCATTTATAATCCTTTCTTTTTTTTTTTTTTTTTTTGTGGGTACCAGGGGGACGACCTCAGGACCTCGCGCGCCAACAGGCGCCCGTGCCGCTGAGCGATATCACCGGCCCCTTTTTCGTATGTGGGTTCCGGGAGTCGAACTCGGGCCCTCGCGCTTGCAAGGCAGGTGCTTACGCCGCTGAGCCATCTCACCGGCCCTATAATCCTTTCTTAAAATTAATTTGACATTATATGTTTGCTAATTTCTTACTAATATCAAGAAATGAAGAGATTATTTTTTCTAATTTGCTTATAACAATACAAGACGTATTAAGGTATTAAAGGCAATTTATCCTATAGTATCAACCTGTTTCTCAGCTATATTTCTTTTTATTTGGTTGAATTTTTGACATGCAAAAGTCTTAAATCCATCAGTCTACTTCTTTAAGTATAAAAATCTGCAAGTGAAATTAGAATGATATCCTTAATAAAAGACTGAATAACTATTTACGCTTGTTTAATTTAAACCAGAAATTCTTCTATATATTAGAAGATAGAGAATATAGACGGGTAGTTATGTAGGTAAGCTGACTGACTGATGTTGCATATAGACACACAGAGAAACATATATGACAATAGACTTTACATGATGGACAACATTGAGTTTCCAATCTATAGACAAGATACATATGTCTATTTTTGTACATTTCTTGTCCTCTTTGAGCACAACTGTTGTATACATTTTATGGTTTATTTAGCTGTCACCCAATTCTCTCTGGAAGCCTTGGTCACTGGACATCTTTGGAGCAAAAACATTATAAACTTTTTAGCAGTCTATCTTTTGAAAGATACCTGTGTAGCCAACAGCCTAGGGAGGTACAGGTCATGTATCCTTCCAGAAAATTATAGATAATAAGATACTGTTTCTTCCAGAGCAATGGTTTGGAGGGTTTGATAGATGTCTCCTTTAATAGACATTTTGATATGGGTTTTCTATGTTTTGGATTCATTAGCTATAATACAAACTCATTTTGTGTACAAGATCTATTTGTACCGTTCCATATCCTACTTGGGAGATTGGGTGGGTTGAGGAAATGGTGTAACATTATTACAACATTACTGAGTACTTTGATTTTAGACCTAGGTGTTACATTTTTGAGAACCATGAACTTGTGGCAGGCTCAGTAAAGTCTTAGATACTTCACAAATTATACATTGATCTTTAAAATAACAGTATCACCTTCACAGAATTATCACTCTGTGCCTATTTTCAGATAAGTATATTTTGGTAATTTATCTTTATTCAAAACAATATTGATGTTGAATGGTCATCAATTTCCTTTTCTTTACCTTGAAGTATACATTACTGTACTCCCATTACATCATGTACTGTACTCGTACATATTTACTTTCCTTCTAACACTTCTAATCTTACCTTCTCAACACACATCATCCTGTGTTTCATCTCAAACCTTCATATTTTCAACTGTATTGATTCTACCTTTAAAGTTTTCTACTCATGTTTAATGGAGTCCTTTATCATCTTATTCAGTTGAAACTTATTAAATATTTGCTCATATATTTAGTTTATATTTGATCCTATAATGGATAATTTCCAGTGGTTGGCTTAGTTCTGTTCTTTTAGGATAATAGTCTGTGGTAGCTTTTTTTTAGACTATTTATGTTGAGCATCCTACAGCCCTTGAATAGGTTATATGTAAAGAGAATTCTTTGATATAAGGTTTGAACTTTCATTGTCTCTGCACAATCTGCATTCTGTGACGAGGATTGTTTTCTGTTTTAAATCAATAAATGATGCTTGATGTGCATAATTCTAATTTTCTTAGCAAGGCTTTACCTAATATAAATTTTTTCAATGAAACTTTAAACTTTTTTGTTTCCATTTATTCATACATCAATTCAACATATATGTATTAAACATGTGCCAAATAGTGGGAAACATTAATGTATGAAGACCAAATAGCATATAAAACATGTGATTTCCTATCTCTTGGAGCGTGTGCTCAATTGAAGAGATAGAAATGATTAATCAAGCAATCATGAAAATGTGTCATTGAATATGTGGAGTATGTGATGAGAGCTTTCATTATAAGAGGATAGAGAAGCCATTTATATTTTTTTGTTGTGGTTGTTCTATTTTTTTAAAGACAGGATCTCATTACATAGTCCAGGCCTGCTATGAATACCCTGTCTAGCTCAGGCTGACCTCGAATGCATGATTTTCTTGCCTTGGCCTCCTCAGTGCCGAGATTGTAAGCATTCACCACCAATTCTGGCTTGGCTGTGGGGTATGATGGTCAAGGAAGTCTTGCCTAGAGAGTGATCTTTGACCTATGATGCTAAAGAATAACAAATAATCTAGAAAAGAAAAGATGAAAAGAAAAGGTTAACTGAAGAACCAGTGAACATGCAGCGACATTAAATGTAAAATAAAATATCATGAGTAGAGCGAAAGAATACCAGTGTATGTGGTGAAGGTGCAGAAAAAGGAAAGGAGCACGAGCCGAGTCTCCATGCAGAAGTAAGGTCATTCCCTTTAGGTCTTCGTGCACCCAGTTAACTTTATTCCTTATTTATAAGATGAGTTGGAGGCCATTGAGTGGTTTTACACATAGGGGTTATCTATTAAAATTCACATCTCAAAATTCCTTGAGGAAAAACAAGATTAAAAGAGGGAAGAATTTAGGAAGGACATTATAAGATTACTGCAGCGGTCAAGTGCTTGTGTCTGGAGAAATAGTGGTGCAAAAAGATAGTGAAATACTTTGAAGGCAACATTCACAAAGATTTGATGATTTTTTTTCCCATGCATTGGGAACTAATGACATCCCAGAAGGCAGCACTCTTAGCCTTCTTGCTGTCTCCACACACTTAAGATTGGATAATTATTCCCCACTTGTCTGCCTTAAAGAAATTACTCTCTCTGGGTAAATATTGAAAAACAGTATGTAGGAAAGAAATACACAGGATGTAGACCTTTGAAAAAATAATGCCTGTACAATACAGACAAGGGTACTTGTTTCCTCTTTTCACTTGTCTGTGTATTTGTTTCCAAACACTGGTACATAAAGTCAAGGGAAGAGGTAGTTGGGGCAAAAAATAATCTTTCTGCATTTTATCGGTGAAGCTAGTGGAGTTCATGAAAGAGAACTTAGATCTTTTTCTCCATTCAGTTTTATCTACCTATTTGTAAGAGTTCTTCAAAATTCTAGAGTTAGGTTTTCTGCCATTTTACTTAGGCTTTCTATATATTTTTGTTTGTTTTTATTAGTATTTATTAGTATTATATTTATTAATATTAGTATTATGTCCTCAGGGATATAGAAAGAAGAGAATATATAGACTGACAATAAACCAATTCCATTTTAAATTAGAGCTTCTTCTAGCATTTAATTTAATTGGAATTAGGCTAAGCTTTTATTTAAGAGCTTCAAGGAACCTTCATAAATCATTTAGTTCTGTCCCTTTGCTTTCAGGAAATTGAGTTTCTAAAACTGATAGATGAATATTAAATCCTGTTTTTTCACTATTCAGTACTAAGATAAGCAAGGATCAATAGGCTGATTCATTTAATTACTATTAACTATTTGTTTGACTGTGTTAGTCCAGTGACTACTGACTCGTGTCTTGTCTTCACTATAGCATTAGCTGATAAAGTTTTCGTGATCCATCTGTAGATGGATGCAGTTTCTTCCATTACCTACACCCCAAACAACACCAACACCAAGAAAATTTAAATGAATGTCCAAACACTTTCATCAGATATTTTTACTGATTATGACCTATGTGCCATTTTGTAGAAAATTAATGTATCAATTAATTCATTTAATGGACTATATACTATCTTTTACTGTGTCACTTCTTATATTAAGTGACTATTTTTTGATAAGAATAGCCTCTTACCAATTAGCTTTTTCAGCCTCAAGAAATTGCTTTTAGGGTTCCTCAGTCTCTTGACAGCCCCTGATGGAGAAAACAGGTGAAGCAAATGGCTGCAATGGTGTGCACCTTTGGACTGGGAGATATTTGATGGAAAATAAGTTTCAAGTTGAATTATATCTCTATAAAGCAATGCTTATATTTCCAAGAAAAAGTAAATTGTCATTGTTGTTTAATATTGTGTATTTGTATTTAACATGTATTTTCCTTTAAGGTTACTCTACATATCAAGGTATTTTGAAGTGTTCTAGAAAAGCTTAATGTTTGGGATAATTGACATTTAATAGAAAAAATATATTTGATATGAACTAGTTATTGCTTTTTAAATTGTACAGCATAAAAGAATCAAACTAAATTATAGGGGATTTTTATTTATTTGTAATAAAGAGAAAATTCTAATTATGTGAGTTAATGAATATGTTCATTTTAGTGATCATTTCACAATGTACATATATGCCAAAATATCGAGTCGTGCATCTTAAATATATAGAATTTTATCAATTGTATTTCAATAAAACAGAGAAGAAAAGAAACAAGAAGGTAACGTTTAATTTCCTAGAAAGTTTATACTGGTAGGATGAAAAGGACAACAAAATACTAAATGTATTTAAGCAAGATCATTATGAATACTTGTAATGTTTTATGGATACATTGCTAAATATGTTTTAAAATGGGGCGATGAAAATAAATGTTCAATTTTTAAAAGCAATTTGAGGATATCTCTTTGAGTCATGCATACATGTAAATAGACCATTTTATGAAAAAGTAGTCATGGTTATTATTTTACAGGATACCCAATTATTTTGTTGTTACTTTTTAAACTTTATGCATGTTAGTAATGCAGAATAGTGAATTTCATTTTGGACTATGGTTATATGCATATAAAACATCTTAATAATTTTCAATCCCATTATCCCTTTCCCCTTTCCTCCTTCCCCCATCCCCTTTCCATATCCAAAAATCAGCTTTCTAGTTTCCTGTCCATTCTCCTTTGTTTTTTCTTTTATCTTTGGTCATTTTTTTTTTTGTGGGTACCGGGGAGTCGACCTCAGGACCTCTCACGCCAACAGGCACCCATGCCACTGAGCGATATCACCGGCCCCTTTTTCGTATGTGGGATCCGGGAGTCGAACTCGGGCCCTCGCGCTTGCAAGGCAGGCGCTTACACCACTGAGCCATCTCACCGGCCCTGGTCATTTTTTAAAGATTGCTTATGTAAGAGAAATCGTGCAATTTTTAACTTTCAGACCCTGTCGCATTTCAGTTAACATGATGGTCTTCAGTTTCATTTTCTTGCAAATGGCATGATTTGTTTCTTCTTTATGGCTGAAGATTATATAAAATATAAAATATATAGTATAAAATATATAATATACATATCAATTTATCTGTTGGTGGTCATCTAGGCTGTTTGCATAGCTTAGTTATTATGAACGTGGGAATGGATATCATAAACAATTCAAAAAACAATGAATGCTGGCAAAGATGCAGAGAAAAATGAACCCTCTTACACTGTTGGTGCAAGTATAAACTAATAGAACCACTATGGAAATCAGGCAGTGCAGTGCCTGCCTGGCAAGCACAAGGTATTGAGTTCGACTCCCGGTACCCACACACACACAAAAAAAAGATTCCTCAAGAACTAAAAATAGATACAGCATTTGATCCAGATATATCACCTTTGTATGTTCCTAAAAACATACAATTAGGCTATACACTTATTCAATTTTATAAGATTCACTAAGTAATACCAGAGCATTTTCCAAATTAGTTACAGCTGAATATATTCATTAAGAGCGTTTGAGTTTCTGTTACATCATATCTTGGCTAATACCTTCTATTAATAGATTATTGTTTTCTCAATCCAGAGAATATATAATAATGTGCCCTTGATGTTTTATTTTGAAATTTCTGGGCACCCCAATTAAGACGAGTACATTTTTATGGCTTTATGAAGCATGATTATTCAAACTTTTTACCTTTTTCTTTGAGGCATGCAATTTTCTTAAAAATTTGTGTGAATTTTTATGCGTAATAATTGAAATTTGTACAGCTATGAGAAGAAATGGGAACTTCAAAAAACATACTGGACAGAAAATTGCCTTTGCCATTGCCAACACATAAAAGGAGAGAAAATCTTTAATTTCATCATGACGCCTGCATTTTAAAGTCATACATTATTGTAGGCAATATACCAGCATCAGTAGGTTAAATAAGAACACTGAATTGCTATGATGAAAGGATAAATATTCAATTATGTGGGCAAAATATTTCGAGAGAGATCAGCCATATTATTTCCAATAACAGCATAAATATCAACTGACAATATATAAAACAAAACTTCTTTCTCAATTTTATCAATTTAGAAATAGCCACGTGCTTTTCCTCTGAAATAAACTTCTTTTTTAATTTTCTGTATATTTTCTGCACCCACCTCCCCTAAGTTCTACAGTGTTTATCTAAAATATGGTAACAATTCTAGGAAAGTAGATACCAAATATATGTGATAACTAGAATTGACTGAGTAATATATATATATAATTTATAGTTTCTCACACTGATTTGATTTTAATTTTGCTGAATTTGTCATGAATTACATTATAGTGTTTTAAAACATCTTTGTCAAATGCAAATGTTTTACCTTGTAAAACCTTCTCTTTTGTAGTTTATTATTACCATATTGTGCAAAAAGAATTTTGATCTTTTTCAGTATCAGTGATTATCTCTGCATAATTAATTCTGTCATAACCACATTTGACTACATTAGTACATTTATACTGTGCAAGAGAAACAATAACAGTCTTTTGATAGGTATGATAATTATATATTATTTTCTTTCTGTTAAAATTTCAGGCATACAATATTGTCATTAAAAAAAGACACTTTTATTTAATGCCTATGATGTCATATTTTGATGTAGTGTATATATTCTTGCTCTTTACTTCCAGAAAGAATATTGAAACCAGAAATCTAAAGTCTATAATTTTGTTAGCTTTTTAATCTTTGATATATTCCAAGCTTTTAAATATAATACTATCTTTTCTTATTCTTTTACTGATTTTAAACTCCTTGAAGAAAGTATATGATATAGCACAAAATGCTCTATTTTATATTCTGAATATTCTGGACTTCTGTTTCATAGTCACAAAGTCACATACACTCAAAAAGTTTTTGAAACATTTTTAAAATTTATTTCTTTCACACCTGGTCACAAATCTACTATTGATCTTGAAATCAGGCCATAAGATGTAAATGTATTCACATGTAGATTTTAAAATATCATTTTTATGTAATATTCCTTTGTTAATATAAAGTAAAAAATATGTGGCTAAGACTTGTTTTAACATATAGTAATTGTGCACATTGGTTAGGTACAATTTGATATTTCGACATGAATACTAAATGTACTGTTCAAAACAAGGTGATTAGCATTTCTCTTTCTTTATGATTTCTTTGTGTTTGGACATTTGAGATCCTTTCTTCTAGATATTTATGAAACACGTTCTAGAGTATTGTGAATTGCAGTTATCCTGCTGTCCTATTTGCATCAGAACTTATTCCACTTACCTGTGCTTTGGTATCTGTTATCCAACACCCCCTCCACTCTTCCCAACTTCTTTTAAAGGCTATTTTATATTTACATCAACTGGGGCCCAGTGAGATGGTTCAGCAGCATAAGTACCTGCCTGACAAGCACAAGGGACCGAGTTCAACTCCCGGAACCCACATACGAAAAAAGGGCCAGTGATATCGCTCAGCGGCATAGGCGCCTGCTGGCGCGCGAGGTCCTGAGGTCGACCCCTGGTACCCACCAAAAAAAAAAAAAAAAAAAAAATACATCAACTATTTCTAGCTTCTGGATAAGAGAGAGAACATTTGGTTTTTGTTTTCCACATTTTAATTTTTTATATTTTTAAATTTTAGTTCATTAGTACAAGTGTGTAGTACATAATGTTTACATTTCTTGTGTGGAGTTGATTCATGTACATAATACATCTCAATTCCTTTTTTCATCCCTTATCCCTTCCCTTTTTCCACTCTTCCTCCATTTCTTGATCCCCTTCTACACTGAGAACAATCTATCTCCCCATTTCCTATTATCTATCTTTTATTTTGTTCTTTACTTTTACTCTGAGTTTCTCATATAAGAGAAATAATGTGATATTTAAGCTTATGTATCTAATTTATTTCACTTAATATTATGATCTCAAGGTAAATACATTTTTCTACAAATGACTCAAGTTTATCTTTGTTTAAGACACAGTCGTATCCATTATGTGCAAGTACCACATTTTCTTTATGCATTCATCTGTATTTTTATGTCTAATACTTATTAATACCAAAGAAGTAATCTTCATTTATACAAAGTAATTTTCTGAGATGGAAAAAAAAATCTAAACTTTGCAAGTATCCAGTGCTAAAGTAAAATATTCTGACTTAGTTTACTTGGAACAATAACAAAGGCGAACACATGACAGATGATTGTAGTAGAATATTTCTCAGAACTTTCTATATGAATATTTTACTTCGTAAAGGTAAAATTTGTAATAATTCTCTAGCAAGCTGATCATAACACTACCTATACACTAAGCAGATCTATTTGTCCAAGCCAATAAAACATATCTAATTATATATTTTAGTTTAATTGCTCATTGTTTTCCTACCTGAATCTCTTCCCATTTAATAGTACCTTACATTCTTTAAAATCGCTGACGTACTTTTAAAGAACACAATTGACATATGTTGTATACTCATGTTGCTTGGTTTAAACATCATTTGATCAATTCCTGTGGACTTTCTTTCTTTTTTTTTTTTCTTTTGTTCTTTTGAGAGGGTTTCACTATGTACCTCAGTTTGGCCTCAATCTTGCTGTGTAACCCAGGCTGAATTCAAACTCTCAATTTTGTTGCATCAGTCTCTCACATCCTAAGATTAGAGGCCTGTACCACTACCCCAAATACATTTCTAAAGTAGTATAATAATGATGATAATAACTTGCATTTATTAAACTATTTTCATATATATGCACTGTGATAAAGTATTTACATATCTTACCTCACTTGTGGGACAGGGTAATAATGACTTGCCTAGTGATGACAACAAAAAGAAAGGAATATAATTACCTAACTAATCTTTGTGGAATTTTGAATAAGTTTACTGAACTCACAAATCTCAAGTCTTTTTATGCATGTAATTTTGTAAAATTGGGGTGGAAATCATTCTGAAAAACTACAGTTGATGAAAAGTTGCTATATATCATCAGACATGTGATTTTAAAAGAGCAAAATATGGTAGAATATACACTATGTTTTAAAAGACTTGAAAATCAGTGTGATATTTACTGTATAAAAACTATGTTCTCAGAAATCTGTCAAAAGTTTATGTGTATCAGCTTTGCCAATGATTGCCTATTCAGAAATATTCCCTAGACTAGTAATGTCCACTAGAGCTTTCTATAATTAAAAAAAATCCTATGGCTGTGTCATCCAGTACAGTAACCACTAGCCACTTGTGGTTATTGTTTTTGAAATGTGGGTAGTATAACCTAGAAACCAAATTTTTATATTTAATTTTAATTTGAATTATCCCCACATTCTTCATGGCTATCACTTTGGGAAAATAAAAGTCTAAGGAGTATTCAATGTGAAAGGCACTAGATATTATTAAGAAGACCTCAAAGGGACCTAAATCACCCAGATACCTCAAAAATATAAGGCAACTGCCACTGTGATTGTGCCGTAATTTTCAGTTTGTGGCTAATCTTTTTCATCCATAGCTGTTCCATTTTCTCTAACACACAATCTCTAGACTTCTTAACATTCCATTCATAAATATTTCGCTAGGTAACTTCAAAGGAATCTTAGTTTCTGTTTTTAAGTATACTGTATAAAGATACAGTATACTTATTATGTATCAATAAACTTAAGTTACTTGGTGTCATCCAGCATTTAGTCAGTTTTTAAATTTCCTCAGTTGTCTTACAAATTGTTATTTTCAAAATAACCTTTAATACAATCAAAGAACATGTGTTTGTCTCAAATGTTTTTAAAGAAGCTTTTAAAAATGTTTGACATATTCTATGTCTTGGGTTTGTCAATTACTTGCTAAAAATCTTTTCATTTTGTTTGACAGACTTATCATCCTCTGGATTAGCACATGTCATATTAGCCATATCTTGAATTTGGCTGATTTGGCTATATTTTTATATTTTCTCCTACCACTCATATTTCATAAAGGAAATTCACCAGATAGATGCTTGTTCAAATTCAGCTTTTGTTTTCTGGCAAAACTCTTTCTTGGAGGTTTTTTCAACTTCTATCAGCAGGCACATAATAAAAGTGATCAATTTTGCTGTGATACAGGTAGGCACTCTTGATCAAAAACTAGACCATTATTTCACCAAATTTTTAAAACTGGGGGTAATAGAATTTAAACGCTTATTATATATTAACTGGCAAAAATGTCCCTCACTGACCATTTTGTTGTATTTTGTTATATTTTTTATAGCTTTTAACAGATATATCTTTTTTTTGTGTGTGGGTACCAGGGGTTGACCTCAGGACCTCGCGCGCCAGCAGGTGCCAGTGCCACTGAGCGATATCACCGGCCCTTTTCTCGTATGTGGGTTCTGGGAGTCGAACTCGGGCCCTCGCGCTTGCCAGGCAGGCGCTTACACCGCTGAGCCATCTCACCCGCCCCTTAACAGATGTATCTTTAAATGACTTAAAATTATAACCAATAATAAATAAAACAGGAATCAATATATTGGTGAAGTCGGACAAGAAAGGAAATAAAAACAAAGAAATGGAGAGCAGCAAAACATACAATGAAAATGAAAAATAATTTATAAAGATAATGAATATTTTAATTTCTAAGAAAAAGTTTCACTATATGGCCCATGCTGGCCAACAACTTTATTTTGTTTTGTTTTATTTTATTTGAACATGTTTCCAGGATGTGATGTTTACATTCATCTTAAGAAGTGAGTACATGTACTTAAGATGTTTTACTTGTTTTTATTCTCTTTCCCCTCTCTACCCAACTCCCTCCCTCTGTCTCCTGATCTTTCCCTATTTTCATTATTATTATTAATTTCTAGTTCATATTTGTGACATATAATGATAACATTCATTGGGGGTAGCTGGCACCTGTATCTGACACATTTTAGATCTTTTTATATTCCCTTCTCCTCTTTCCCTCTTACCCATACCCTGGGTCTCTTGGTCCCCTTTCCATTTGCAAAAGATCTGTCTCTATTTCTTTTTATTTATCTTTTTTTTGCTCATTATTTGTAACTTGGTTAATTCAAGTGAGAGAAACTATACTGTATTTAAAGTTGTGTGTCTGATTTATTTCACTTAAAATTATGTTTTCAAGGTTTATTTATTTTCATGCAAATGTCTTGAATTTGTCTTCCTTTATAACCCAATAGTATTCCATTATGTATAGATAACACATTTTCTTTATCCGTCTGTCTGTTGTTGGACATATTAGCTGCTTCCAAGATTTACCTACTATGAATTGTGAGGCTATAAACATGGATTTGCATGTTTTTCTGTAATATGATCACTTTAGCTCTTTTGGGAAGATAACTAGGTGAGGAATAACTGGGTCAAATAGAATTTCTATTTTTAGTTTTTTCAGAAAGAGCCACACTTATTTCTATAATAGCTGCACTAGTTTTAAAATATATTTTATCACTTCCTATGAATTTCACAGAATATTGGATATCAGTGTTGTATTTTCATACATGCAAATATTTTGATCATATAAAACCCCTTACTACTCTCCCTTACACTTCTTTCCCCTTTCTTTTATTTCTTTCCTCTTGTGTAATAAGTCTCCCTTCTACTTTCATGTCACCTTTTTGAAATTCCATGTGTTAGGAACAATATGTTGTACTTATTTTTCTGAGTTTAACATGGTTTGTTTTGCAAACTTTGCTTAACTAGAACTTTAATGGCACCCATTTTCCTGCCAATGACATAATAAAAGATGTCTATCCCAACAGATGCTCAACTCTCAATATAGAAACAGAAGAAGTATGAACTATTTAGTTATTTTAAAACAAAGGCTTTTTCAAAGGTGGGATAATAGATATTTAACTTCATCATTAACAATTTTCAGAAATATAAACTTATTCATAATAACCTCCAAACATTATTAAGAATTTCTTTTAATATTATTATGAAATCACAAATTAAATATATTTTCCGTATTTCAATCCACTGTATATTCTCATTTGTCCATTGGAATGGCTCCATGTTTAACCAGTAGGAGTCTTTTCAAAGTCAGTTTCAGAATTAAGTAGTTTGAAAATTAACTTAATGCTTTATATTTTATTCAATTGCCAGATTACAAAGAAAATATTTCTTACAGAAACTACACACACACACATATATCTATACATATACATATATAAATGCATATATCTATACATATACATATATAAATGCATATATATATATATATATATATATGTTTCTGAGCTGTTTCTTTGCCACTTTAGGTATTTACTTTTAACTAATTCCTATACTGTTCTGACAAAATGTACTTTAGACCATATTATGGCACTATGAAGGCCATTCCTCACCCTTCATGGTCTTCTTTCAAAGATCATTTTACTATTTGGGTGTGTATCCTTCTATACATTTTAGAACTTATTATGTGTTCCTTAGCTTTTAATTTGAATTGTATTGGATATTTAAATTTGATTTGAACACTTAGCATCATAATTTTGAGTCTTTCTAATTATTAAAGTTCTTCCCATTTTTTATTCTTTTTAACAAATTTCAAAATATTTTCACAAAATTCTTAAGTTGCATGCATCTTTTACTGTTTTTCTCTGCAGACATTTTTATTGCAATGTTAGATATTAACTTTTAATTATGTAATGGCTAATTAGTTAAAGGAAATGAAATAAATTATTTTTATCAGCCTTATAATCAGAAATTACTTTAACTAATTATCACATTTCATTTAGATATTCTTTTTCTTATTTACAAATCTTGGGAGAGTTTTTTTCTATAATATCAACCAACCTAAGTCATACCTACTGCACCTTCTTTAAATATGGCTATTTTCCATTTATACTTGCATAAAATAAAATTTATCCACACTCACATTTGATAGGTATTTAATAAATTTGGAGGAGCAGTTGAAGCTGTGACAATTTGGAAGGCAGTAGTCATTTGCTCAGTATCATACCCAGAAAGCTTTCTTAGCAATGACACATTTCGATTTGAGGTCACAGATTCAGAGGCTCTGATTTCAACATCCCTAACCTCATCTGATTCACTGATCACTGTCTTCTAAGGAAATGAGAAAACTGCATAGAAAGGTAAGCATTACCTATGAAATAAAACTTAGGGGTAGCGATCATGAAGTACATTTTTATTATTTTATATTTTATTGATTTTGGAGTCCAAAACATTAATTCAGAGTGTGATATCTGAAATCATATTCCGAAGTTATGGTAGAACATGGCTGAAAAAGTAAGAGACTGCACAGCCAAATCACTGAAACATTAATGACTTGAATTTTATTTATTTTAGTGCTGAAATTTTATTATCTTAAGTATAGAAGTATATAGGATGCAGTGGCAAAATTTGTTACATGCGTGTAATACGTAATGATCAAATCAGAACACTTAGCATTTCCTTCATCAATATTCTTAAAAATGCTTGACTAATGTGATAATTATACTTGAATTTTAAAGCACTATTTCATTTTGTCCTCTTAGGGAAATAAATTTTGTAAACAGACTCAGAAGTAGTATTATTAATTCTGGAAATAGCTAGCACAAAGATGACATGCGTAGGAGTGGGATAAACTTTAGTGGCTTCGGCAGAGTGGAGGTTCTCTGCAGTTGTATGTTGTGCCATGTGTATAGCTACATCTGTGAGAGCCCCACTATTCTACATTACCGAACAGAAATGTACTATTCAGTCTCCCGGCTCTCTCTTTTCTCTCGGTGAAGGCAGACAAATTCCCCTATTGAGGATGACACAATTAATGTAGACCTTTAGGCTGTTCTCGTTTGGGGGGGAATCACAATACAGTTCTTCCAATTTGAGTATTCACTTGAAACCACTGCAGGCTCCACATGTAAGCAGAGACACAGTGGAATCTTTGTAACTGAGAATTTTACAAATTCATGGTAAGACCATAATCTACCCAGCTAAAGAAAGCTGTTTGACCACAACTCGCACATAAACTAGACCATAACCCATTATTTTTATCTTGTCAGGTATATAGAAAATAAGGGAGTACTTGCCTTCACTGGAAGACATGATGATTCACATTTGTGTCCTTATTTATAAAATATATATAACAGGGCTAAGGATGTAGCTCAGTGGCACAGCACCTGCCTGGCAAGTGTGAGGCCCTGAGTTCAATTCCTGGTACAAAAAAAATATATATATACATATGCACACGTATGTATGTATTTTATATATACATATATACATATACACACGTATATATGTATTTTATATACACATATATGCATGTATATATATGTATTTTATATATACATATATATGTGTGTATATATATACACACATAACATAAAATGTGTGAATTTAGCCATTTTTAAACTTAAAATTCAGTGACACTTAGTTCATATTATTGTACAACTACACAACCATCTACCTGCAAAACATTTTTTATCTTCCAAAATATTCCTTTCCTGGGTAACTGTTATCAATGTATTTCCAGAATTTTATCTAACTGTCTTGAAACTATCCTCTTGGTAAAAAAAGTGAATAGATGACAGAAATGCTGCTAAACATGATTGAATGAATATTGGAATATGAAAGTTAAGCATTATTAATTCCAGGCAACATTTCTCACATATAGACATTTTTAAAAGTATACATACTCATGTTTTTGGCTGCACAAGTCATAATAGCTAAAACAGGGAAGCAACTTATATGTCCATCAACAGATGAAGTGGTAAAGAAAATGTAGTATTTATACACAAAGAAGTACTACTTCCCATAAAGAGCGATAAATTTGGGAAAATGGATGTACCTTGAAGCCATAAATCTAAGTGAAATAAATCAGACACACAAGCTTAAATATCATATACTTTCTCTTATATGAGAGAAGACCCAAAATATAAATAAAAAAGGATAAAAGATAGATAATAGGAAAAGTCAGATCGATTTTTGTAAAAGAGAGGGGGACAATGAAATAGAGGGAGAGCAGGAGGAGAAGGGGATGGAAAAAAGAATGAAGATGTATTATGTGTATGTACCAGCTAACAAGGAGGAATGTGATGTTTCTGTACAGTGAATATGTACTAATAAAAAATAAACACTGAAAAAGTAAACAAGAAAACCAAAATAGAGTTTACTGTTTGTTAAATTAATACAGATAAGTAAATACCTCTTTTTTACTCAATTCTAAAATAACACATTTTAATGAATATAATGTATAAATCTAAATGAAAATATACAAGAATTCCTTAGGAGTATGTCAAATATTTCATAAAAAGATACTCAAATAATTACAATATAGGTATCTTTCAAAAGAACACAAAAAATAGCCACAAAATATTGAGAAAATGTTCAATGTCCTAAATGATAAGGAAGAAGTGCATCAAAGCCAAGGTAGAATAGCACCTCAAACCTGCTAAGATTATTGTCATCAAATTGACAAGATATGACAAGTGTTAGCAAAGATGTAGAGAAAAGAGAGAATACAAACTTGGATAGCTATTATGGGGAAATATGGGTATTTCATTAAAATTAAAAATAGAACTACTGTATTATCCAATAACTCTACTACTGGGTGCATATCCAAACAGAATTAAATAGCATTTGGAAAAGATATCTGCATTCCCATGCTTATTGCAGCATTATTTACAACAGACCACATATGAAACAAAAAATATTGTCCATCGATGGCTAAATGAATAAAGAAAATGTGGCATTAATACACAATAGAATGCTAGCTAGCCTTAAAAAGTAAGGAAATACTGTTATTTCTCACAATATAGATGAAGCTGGAGTATGCTAAGCCAAGTGAATTAAGCCAAACATTGAAAAACAAACACCTTATGATCTCATATAGAATCTAAAGCCAAAACAAACAAACAAACAAAACCTCACAGAAACACAAACTAAAATGATAGTTACTAGAGGCTGGTTGAAGAAATTGAGAGATGTTAGATAAAGTCACAAAGTTTTAGCTAGAAAGAAAAAATTCAAGAAATCTACACATACCATGGTGGCTACATTTATAACAAATATTGTTTACCTGAAAGTTGCTAAGATACTAGATTCAAAGTGTTTTATTGCAAAAAGAGAGTATATGAGTAATGAATAAATCCAAGGATTAGCTCAGCAACACAGCATAGGCCTGGCAAGTGCAAGGTCCTGAGTTCAATTCCCATTACCAAAAAAAAAAAAAAAAAAGTGTAATGAATAAGTTAAGTAATTTAACCATTTCACAATGTGCACTTATTTCAAAATATCATGTTGTACATCATAAATATGTAAAAATTTTACTTGTTAAATAAAAATTAAATGAAAAATAAAGATATTATTTAATATTATAATAATTCTAAATTTCATTCAATAGTGAAAGAATAATGTTTTCAATAATTAGTGCTAGATCAATTGAATATCCATATGCAAAGGAATGAATCTGTACTCTTGACCTCACAACATATGTAAAAGAAACCATGGAGAAAAAACTTTATTATATTGGATTTGGAAATAACACCAAAAGCATAAATGACAAAAAAATATGGACAACTTGAATTTGTAAACTTGGAAAATTTGGTACATCAAAGGAGTTTATCATGAAAGAGAAATAAACACATTGCACAATAAGAAAATTATCTCCAAGTCTTATATCTGTATCTGGAAGGACCTAGTATCTAGCTATATATAGAACTTTTACAAGTTAACAACAACAAAAAGTAATCCAATCAAAAAACTTACAAAATAATTTAATAAACATTTCTTTATAAAGATATACAAAAGGCCAACAAGTACATAAAAATATGGTCAACTTTGTTAGTAGTTAAGGAAATATAAATCAAAACCACAGTAAGAGTACTTAACACATACTAGGATGACCTTAGTTTAAAAACAAAACAAATGTAGGAGATAAAAATGATGAATAAAGATGCAGAGAAAATGAAGCCCTCATACACTGATGGATGGAATGCAAAATGGTGCAGCTGCAGTGGAGCTCAGCGAGGTGGTTCCCCAAAAGCACCACATGTAATTCCCATGCAACCCAGCAACTCCTGTCCTAGGGATACACTAAAGGGAATTGAAAACAGGAATTCAAACAATATCTGGTACACTAGAGTTCATAATAGCATTATGGATAATTGCCAAAACGAGGAAATGACCCCAGTGGCCATCAGTTGATGAATGAGATAACATATTCACAAAAATGGAAAAATATTCAGTCATAAAAGTATAAAGTATTGCTATAATTTGCATTTCTCAAATGACCAATGATGTTGAATATTTTTTCATATATTTACTTGTGGTTTGTTCTTCTTTGTCTGAGAAGTGTCTGTTCATTTCAGATGCCCATGTTTGGACTGGGTCTTTAAATTAATTTGGGGGGATATGAAATTTTTGAGTTTTTTATATATTCTAGATAGTGGTCCTTTGTCTGACAAACAGCTGTCAAAAAACTTTTCCCACACTGTGGGTTGTCTCTTCACTCTGTTGGTAGTTTCCATCTTGCCCCAGAAAGAATGGCTATTACCAATAAATCAACCAATAGCAAATGTTTGCAGGGCTGTGGGGAAAAAGGACCCCTTCTTCACCGTTGGTGGGAGTGTAGACTGATGCAACCACTGTGGAAATCAGTGTGGAGATTCCTCAAAAAACTAGCATTAGAGGTCCCATTTGACCCAGCTATTCCCCTTCTGGGTATTTTCCCAGAAGAATTAAAAGCATCATGCCACAGTAACAGATATGCACCAATGTTTATAAAAGCACAGTTCATAATAGCTAAATCTTGGAAACAGCCTGAATACCCATCAACTGACAAATGGATAAAGAAGATGTGTTTTTTTTTAATGCAGTGGAGTACTACTCTGCCATGAAGAAGGAAAAGCTTGAGACATTTCTTGGTAGATGGATGCACCTTGAGACCATACTCTTAAGTGAAATAAATTGGACACGTGTATAAATACTACACTGTTTATCTTGTGTGAGCAACCAAAAGTGTAAATAAAGACCAAAATGTATAATAGATATTGTGAAATAGGAAGAAAATGTTCAAATGGGAAGAGGAAGTAGGGAGGGGGTGGGGGAAAGGAAAGAAGGGAAAAGAAAAAAATGATGAGATAAGAAGGAAAACATGGAAACAAAGTTTTTGTAAATAAGGAGGGGAAAAGGGGTTGAAAGGAGGGTAGGGGAATGAGAAAAAAAAGAATCAAGTTATATCATATACAGGTTCAAATTCTCTATAATAAATGTGATAATTATGTATACCTAAAATGTACTAATAAACAATTTAAAAAATTTAAAAGTAGTAAATAAATTCAATATTTTTTCCTAAAATTATATATGATTATATATTATATCTATATATAATTATATCTATCCATCTATATATAATTGCTATATTCTACAACATGGATGAATATTAGAAATATTACACTAAGTGTAATAAGCCAGGTGTGAAAGATCACATATAAAGGTCACATTTTTATAAATCTCCTTGATACTTAATATGTAGATGCCAGGTGCTGGTGAAAGAGGATAAAGGGGAGTGATTATTTAACAGTGACTTTATCTCTCTTTGGGATAATGACAAATTTTTTTGAATTAGAAGTGATTTTTCTACAGCATAGTAAATGTCCTAATGTATGTTTTAAAATAGATAATTTATATTATTTTTTTAAAAAAATCACACACGCACTATGTATATATATATATATATATAGAGAGAGAGAGAGAGAGAGAGAGAGAGACAGAAAGAGAGAGAGACAGAGAAGAAAGAGAGAGAAGGAACTATTGTTCACTAACAGAAGCAACAGTCTGAGGATATCAATCCAGTGACCACACAGTTTGCAGATAGCAGTGTCATCAAGAAAGAGGTGACTCCCACAAGCCTAGATGGAACAATACTTTTGCTGATATAAAGAAGAGACAGAGCAAGATCAACTTCAGTAACTCAGTAATGAGCATCAGTTCTTCTGACGAACGAGTCAAAGGTTGCAGCCGAAGCCAGGTGATAGTCTGGTGTTCGAGGGTGATAACCCTCCAGCCTCCCCACCAGAAACGACAAGGCATAGGAACAGCCAGACTTTGGTCTCTGTTTCTGAAGGAAGCAGAGCAGACCTGTTGGCAAAACAAGTCTTCTAACTTGTATAGAGGCTATCAGAAGAACCAGTTAGGGCAAATTAAATCTTTATTGAGTAGTTACTATTTTCCAAATATTGTGACACGGTTTTATCAGAGAACACAAAGAGGATTGCTGTGATGTGAGCTTATCCTGTAAAATGAGCAATAAGGATTGCACTTATTTATAACCTAATTGTATAGTGTTTTATTTTTATTTATTTATTTATTTTTTGTGGGTACAGGGGGTCGACCTCAAGACCTCGCGCACCAACAGGCGCCCGTGCCGCTGAGCGATATCACCGGCCCTTTTATCATATGCAGGTTCTGGGAGTCGAACTCGGGCCCTCGCGCTTGCCAGGCAGGTGCTTATGCCACTGAGCCATCTCACCAGCCCTGTATAGTGTTTTAGAAGGTGAAATCATTATTAAAATGAACTAGAACATTTTCTGCTCTGGTAGGATTCATGTTAAGAGGAGGATTCTTCAAAATTTTAAATAATTAATATTTGAACCTCATTGAATATGTGCCAAATATAGGACAATAAAATTAAGGGAGTGACTCTCACTCCTAATCAGCAAAATGGAAAAAAGTTTTTCTATAGGATATCATTTTCCATCCATAAGGGAATTTTCTTACTATAGTTTTGGAGAGTTTTAAAACATAACCCATAAGGCATTGAATGGTAATGAATAATCTCTTCAAAATATTTAGAAAAGTACTAGTTATGGATTATTCTTGGAAGAACTGAGAAAATAATGATGTAATTCATTTCCATATTTTCTAATTCAGATGAGAAATTTAAATTGAGAAAGACTGCAAAAAATGATTTTAAAAGTCTGCTAATATACATAAGGAGCATGTTATTTATATGAAATAAATTGATAATAATTTCATGAGAAATTTGGCAATATTCAGTGACTAGTGATGTGAATATGAAAAGAACACCCTTTGCCTACCTTTTACCTGAAACATGTATTCCTGGAAGTACAGACTAGGACAAGGAGACCACAATTCAAAATAGCAGGGTTAAACTGGGCATTGTGGGGCATGCCTATAATCCCAGCACTATGGAGGCTGAAGCATGAGGATTGCCGGAGAGTTCAAGACCAGCCTGGGCTAAATAGTGAGTTCAAAGCTACTCTGAACTAAGTAGCGATACCCTGTCTCAAAACACAATGCAACACAACAAAACAAAACAAAACAGAAACAACAAAAAACAAAATTAGCAGGGTTTCCTAGGGGACACTAGAACTACATACTTTCACATGGTAAATTGTACGTATATTTTTAATTGAATTTACTCCTTTAAAAATTGAAAGCAGGACTACGGCTTCTATTTTCTTATTTTTACTGATTAGTAATTGAATAACAATAACTACTTCTTCATTCCTTTAGCAAATAAGGAGACACTCTAAAAACTTTATTTTCCCCCATAGAGTTAGAGAATCCTAGAGTAAATGTGACATTTATTGTTAGATACTGTATATTTATTTATGTATATACAATATTTCATATTGTATTTTACTTCAAATATATAATTGAAACATTTGATCCAATATTTACCTGTCTCCTTAATTTATGTTCTCTTTATTTCTGTATTCGCAATTTAAAAAATATTAGTAGGAACAATTATAATTATTTGCAAGTAATTTCAAATTTATTCCAATCAATTAACCTAGGTAACTATTGTTATTAATACACAGATGATAGTTGGAATAATAGATAAAATTACATGTCATCCAGCTTTGAACATTACAAGCAACTAACAAAATAATTTTGTAATATTTATTGTTCTTATTTTAATACCACCTTATTCTTATTATCTGATTATTTTTATGAGCTACAAAACAATCAGAAAACTTTATTTTCAATATATCTCTATATGTACTTTATCTCTGCTGCTTGCTCATGATTTCAACATTATCATAATTCAATAATAAATCTGTTCTGCATTATAAAGAAAATATTTATCTTCCAAATTCTGACAAAATAATTTATTCTACTGAATGAAATCACTTCTTCATTGTTTAAAATACATTAGCAGGTTTAATCTACATTTATTTATTGGTTGATTTATCTATTGTCACAGTTCCTTTTCAATTAGCACACCTTAAAAGTCATTTTTGTTCAGGTAATTCTGTCACTAATTGATACTTCTCTGATTTTAATTATGCTGCACATTCCATGTTAGAAAAAAGCTCTGTTGTAGTGTTGCAGACCTGCAGTTTCTGTTATTAACCTCTGAATCATCCTTTAAGTTATATTTACTTTGCTATTTGAGCAATCTAATGTCAGATTTTGTTGCAACTATTACTATGTGAAGTTGATTTTTCTTTCCCACTATTTCTTTTTTCATTTCAAAGTTAGGTCTTCTCATGAGGTTTTATTGAGTTCTAAGCACTTTTATTTCTTTTCTGTCCAGGATTAAAAGGCCTTCTTATTTTGCTTTATCTGTGCTATAATTTCTTTTAAAAAGCTCATTCCTTTCAATGGTTATGCGCTCTGAAATAAAGGATGTACATGCTACAAAATGTGGAAGAGATCTTCATGCACAATATTAACATGTAGGCTTTTTTTTTCTCTGTTGTAGTTTTTTAAAACTTAAATGCTGATTACAATTAAAAAAAAACAACTAAATTGTTCCTTAATTTTTATTTTACTTGCCATCTCTTCATAACAACTATTAATGAGCAATTGTTCTGTGTGTAATGCACATCAGTATTCTTTGATATTTATTTTAATATAAATCATTAAATTGTTCAAACCTGGCTTCAACTCTAAGCTTTGCTGCAAAGGAGTACACAGCTCTTGTTTTTTTTTTTTCTTTTTTTTTTTTTTTTTGTGGGTACCAGGGGGTCGACCTCAGGACCTCGCGCGCCAGCAGGCGCCCGTGCTGCTGAACGATATCACCGGCCCCTTTTTCGTATGTGGGTTCCGGGAGTCGAACTCGGGCCCTCGCGCTTGCCAGGCAGGCGCTTAAGCCGCTGAGCCATCTCACCGGCTCCCACAGCTCTTGTATTTTAAGGCACAGACGCTCAAAGGATTCTCTAGCATGGCATTCATCTGTGAGAAAGGCTTCGCTAGCTACACAAATGAGGCTTTCCCAAAATACCTTCATTAAGAGTTTGACTAAACTCTTACCAGGTTTAACTCTAAAGGCTGCAGTAGGAAATATCATTCTTTTATGGATTCAACAAGAACATGCTAAGTATCTATATTGTCCTGATTCTGTAAGAAGGAATTGATTAAAAACCAGCCAGCCCTGAACACAGATCCTTTGGGATCTGTGTGGGGATTGGTGGAACACACTTTTGCATGTGTCCGTGTGGGTCATGGAGGTGTGGCCTAGGGTGTGTATTTCTGGTCCCTTTACCCCTTCCTCTGTGGCACTGTTCTGATCTGCTTTTCAGCCACCATGAAGTAAACATCTTTTCTCCATAATGTTTTTCGGCCATGATGTTTCTGCCTTGGAGCAAGCCCACCCTGAAATGAACTCCCTGATACAGAAGGTGAATTAAACCTCTCTTCCTTTAAATTGTGCATGTTGGATATCATGTTCCAGGAAATAGGGAAGCTGACTAATACACCGTCCAGCACGTTAAATAATCAGCAATGACTTTGATTCTCTTGCTTCTCCTTTGTTATGAGTGTTTGTCTTCAGTCCTTCTTTCTAGTACTTTAATTATAACACTAGAGCCACACTGAAGGTCATATTCCTGAAAGAACTTTCGCAAAATGTCTTTATTCTTTCTAATTATATGGGACTCTTAAATTGTGTTAAATAAAGCAGTAGCCTGGTAAGCCAGGAATGGAAGACTCTACATTTTCCCAGGTGAACATAGCACTTGTATTCACAGACAGGATAGGAGCATTGTAGAATGTAGGGTGAGGGGGAGAATGCCTGTTACAGTTTAAGCAAGAAGAAAGTCTCCTGGTAAAATTCTTTCCTTTTGGTGAAAGATTAGTCTTCTTTTTCAATCATGGCTTTCAAATGATGGGCTGAAGGGCACACATATAATAAAGGATGATCTACTTTATTTAAAAGCAACTGATTTAAATTTTAACTTCATCTTAAAGTATCTTCCTGGAAATATCTAAAATAATGTTTGACCAAATATCTGGGTAGCGTGATCTAGTGAAGTTGACACATAAAATTATCCATCAAAAAGCCAGAAGTATTTTAAGGAATTGGCTCATACAAGTGAAGAAAAGCTGGTAATTCAGAAATATTCATGGAAATCCAGGATGCTGCAAAGGTTAAAATTCAACTAGAAGTGGGTTTCCTGATAGAATTCTCTCTTTTTCTATCAGGATCTTCAACTGATAGGATAATACCCTCAATTCATGAAATGAATTGTGTCTGCAAATAAAAGAATTAGATAATAAGTAGATGGGAAAGAAAGTTTGAATGATAAGCTTGAGTTTTTTTCAAAGATTTCTATTGAAGAATATTTTACTTACCTTTACTCCTTATTTTAATAACTGGTAATATATGCAGTAACAAGATGAAATATTAAAAATGGAATCAAGAAGTTTAATATTTTGTTGGTATCTTTATTTGCAATTATCATCCCTTTAAATGCTATATCAAATATTGTTTTCATATTTTATTAATATTTGTGTTTATAAATTATTAGATGTATTTAAAAATTTTTAAAAATGGATGGTTTTGTTCTGTGTGTCTTGAATTTCTAATATCTTTCAATTTTGCAAAGCATGAAAGTATTTACTCCAGAGTTATGTGTTTAGTTATCTGTAATGGGTTCCACAAGAACTATGACAACAAAAATGAAATAAGCCAAGGATGCAAACTTACCTTCTGATTTATTTATTTGTATTCATCTCCATAATTACTCTTGAACTTACTCCTCATCTGTCTGCTTTTAAATTATATACAAATAACACAATTGTTTTTCGGCTTTTAGTTGTGGCTTTTAGTTTAGGTGCCTTGTACTAACTACTCTTTCTTCATAACACCAATTTTGCACCACCTGCTTTGTTGTTAACTACCACCCCAGCATCCTCAGGTACCCCAGGAGCTGGGTACTCATCAAGCATCTATGCACCCCAACTGGCCTGCAGGCATGGATGTGGATACATAAAAACCTGTCACGCACATGGATTTCTGGTAGATAAAATAGTGTTTTACAACAAATATTTCCTCAAATAAATGTACTGTTAATCAGTATAAGCTGAACAACCTGCATAATTGTGTCAGAATAAGTATTCACACACAGGGGTTTTTAATGCGCCACAATTAACTATAGGACTCGTATTCAGGAAGGAAAACCAATGACTGGTTTTCTAATAAATCTACTAAAATTTAATCTGCCTATTCCATAATCCACTAAGCACTCTGAATCACAGGCTAAGTATGAATAGACTTTTTTTGCGACAGTAGAATGAAAAGAGTTAGTTGTATTTTCTTTGCCTTGAATATCTTTCTTCGCTAATCATACCAAACTTCTTCTTTGACGGTGGCCGGCTATTCAATTCAGGACTTTCACACCATGACCATTCAATTTCTGGAAATATATTTTCCTTATTGCCATATTCTCAAAAATTTTCTGTATTTGTCATATGTATACATGTAATATTTAAAAAGACATTATATATTTCAAAAGAAATTATTAGATATGAGGTGTGATCAGAAATTAGTCAATTTTTAAATTAAAAATGTATTATAGTAAAAGACACATTGCTATTAAACCCTTTCAAAATATCTTTCCTGCCTTCATACACACTTGTTCCATAATTCTTGACACTTTAGAAGCAATTCTGGAAGTCCTCATTCGTATCTTCAGTTGTGCTGCCATGGTTGCCTTGATGTCCTGAATTAATTCAGTGTTTACCCACCACAGTCAATTTGACTTTGGGAAAGAGCCAAAAGTCACAATGTCTGATCAGATAAATAAATGGATGAGAACACACCTTATGTTCTTTACGATCCTGCCTTTCTGTTGGATAGCACTCAGCAACAGCATTTATGGAATTTTCATAATACTTTGCAAGGACACAACAGACAATTTCCAGAACTGCTTCATAAAGTAGCAAGAATGGTGTGATAAATGTGTTTGGAGCAAGTGGATGCATTTTAATGGGATTCATAGCAATGTGTCTTTTACATTTAAAAAGTATTCATTGTGTATTTTAGTCACACCTCTTAACTGCTTCGAAGTCCCCACCTGCTCTGTGGTAGGTATTGCGTACCTCTAGAGCAAATCCTTAGTCCTTTTGGTTAAAGTACTCATTGTAATATTAGACCCAGGAAATTGTACAAATAATTATAAAAAATAAAATTGCCCAGAAATTTTTGTCAATCAGCTCCATATAATTATCATTTAAATAGGTTAGATCCATTTATGGATTACATTATTACATAAAATTTTCTAATACAATCTTATCACCACCCCTCACCTGTCCCATCTCCTTTAGTTTAAGAAAAATATCAATGGTATAGAACTCTATTACTAACAGTCTTCATTCCTTGTTCCATTTATCTCCAATTTATGGCTCTCAACATGTTTCATATTTTTCCTCTAATGATCTTTCTTGAGTCACTGAAAATGTTCTTATTTCCTTCTTATTCACTTTACGTTTCTTTGTCCTTACATATTTATGTTCTTTCAGGTTAATGCTCTTAGTCTCTTTTCCCACGAATATGTGATTAAAAAATACCTATATATGAGAAATGTCTTAGCCAATGATGGTGTTCATGCCAATCTAATATTTGCTACTATGACATATTGATTAAATACTTTGAATGAAATGTAGTATAAATACAGCATTGACCTGGGGGTGGTGGCAAATGATTGTATTCCCAGTACTCTGAGAAGGTGAGGCAGGAGGAACACAAGTTCCAGCACAGCCAAGGCAACTCAGTTATTTAGGAAGACCCTGTCTCAAAATTAAAAATTAAAAAGAAACAAGGTCTTGGGATATTGCTCAATAAGAAAGTCCTGGGTTTAATACCCAGTATTTTCAGAAAGAAATAAAAAGGAAAGAAAGAAAGAAGAAAGAAAAAAAAGAGAAGAATAAAGAGAAGAGAAAAATAAAGAGAAGAGAAAAAGCAAAAGAAATATAAAAGTGGCAGGAAGGGCACTCTGACTTTCCTTTTTCTTCTGGAAAGCAAGAGTTAAAACTGATGTGAAAGTTTCCTTACTGTTTTTTTCTTTTTTTTTTTAATTAAGTTTATTGGTACAATTTAGATATACATAATGATTTCATTCATCATAGGAAATTAGTACCTGTATATGATATATTTTGATTTCTCTTTTTTTCCTAACCCCCTACCCTTCCTTCAGTGCCTCTTCCCCTCATTTACAAAGCTTTGTTTCCATTTTATCATTCTTTAATCTTTTTTTTTTTTTTTGTGGGTACCGGGGGTCAACCTCAGGACCTCGCGCACCAGCAGGCGCCCTTGCCGCTGAGCGATATCACCGGGCCTTTTTTAGTATGTGGGTTCTGGGAGTCGAACTCGGGCCCTCGTGTTTGCCAGGCAGGCGCGTAGGCCGCGGAGCCATCTCACTGGCCCCCTCATTCTTTAATCATTTTTCTTTACTCTTCCTTCTTTTCGCCCTCCTCGCTCCCTAGTTCCTCTTTCCTTTTGAACAATTTATTCCTAATTCACAGTATGTATTGTACATTTTGGTCCTTATTTACTCTTTAAGTTTCTCACACCAGAGAGACAATGTGTTATTTACACATGTGTGTCCAATTTATTTCCCTTAAGCGTATGGTCTCAAGGTGCATCCATTTACCAAGAAATGTCTCAAGTTTATCCTTCTTTATGGCTGAGTAGTACTCCATTGTATAAAAAAAAACACATCTTTTTTATTCACTGGTCGATGGCCATTTGGGTTGTTTCCAAGATTTAGCTATTACAAACTTCTTGAACGTGGAATATGAGATATTCTTATCACCAGAGCAGGGAGTGAAGGCCAGCAGAAATCTCTCAAATGAATCCGGTTAAACTAATATTTTTCTTTCTTCTCACTTTTTTTACATTAATTGCCAAAGCCAAAACTCCTTTGTCTTCTCATGTTTACATGATCTACAAGTCTGTGTTCAATTTAGTACGTTAGCTTAAGGTTGTAATTATCTCTTTGGGTCTTCATTTGTATTATGTGGGTTTCCATTTAGTTGTACAAATTACTAGATAAAACTTGAATGTTTTATTTCCCTCCATCTTTAGTACGGTAGTTGAACTGATAGGTCCAGCTAGAGTCCTTTCTTTATAGGACAAAGGAGGAATTTTATCTCCTTTACACAAAAATTATTGATTATGAAATTACCATGGATTGAATGGTAGCTCCTCAAATTCCTGGGTATCCAGAAACTCAAAATGTTGTGATTTCATTTGGAAGTAAAAGTTTTGAAATTATAATCCAGATAATGATTAAGATGAGATCGTACTGGATTAGGATAGGTCCCAAAGCATGTTTTTATGAGAGACAAGATACACAACGACCCATGAAGAAGACGATGTGAAGTTGGAAGCAGAGACTGACATTCTTCTAAACTAGGGAGTGCATGTATATGCTGGGAAGCCCACATAACTAGAAGACAGTCATAAAACTCGTTCTTCCTCAGAGCTCAGAAAGGAACTGAATTTTTAACACCTTGATTTCATACTCCTGGCCTCCAGAACTGTGAGAAAACACATTTCCGTAGTTGAAAGCTACCAAGTTTGTGAAAAAGTTTACAACAAGCCTAGGAAACGATTACAGAGTTCATTTCATAAACACAGATAAATATGTACCTGGCACTGATACCAAAACCTTGCTGACCCAGGCTTAGCCACCAATTTATTAAGTTTAATTATAATAAACTTGAGGAATGACAGTCATAATAGATACAAATGGCTAACTTAATTAACTTAGTTTAAGAAGGGAGTGTTTGGGCCTGTGAGATTGCTCAGTGGCATAAGTGCCTGCCTGGAAGCGCGAGGGCCTGAGTTCGATTCCCGAAACCCACATACAAAAAAAGGGGTGGTGATATCGCTCAGCAGCATGGGCGCCTGTTAGCGCGTGAGGTCCTGAGGTTGATGCCCAATATCCACAAAAAAAAAAAAAAAAAAAAAAAGAAGAAGGAAGTGTTCAAAAATCTCTTTTTTTCTTTTTACATTTTTTACATGGATTGCTTTGTTACATTTGCATTTACTGACATTTTAATGGCACTTCAGGGACTTAAAATGTCATCTATCTTCCATTATTACTAATTCTTCCTTTACCTGCTGAAGAATGAATGGAAAATTTTGTGGGTATGGAACACAGATTTACATGAAATGATATGACATTCTTTCTTTGAACATTTATAAATAGGACAGAGTGTTAGAATAATCTCAGACCGAAGATGAATATATCCTCCTCTACTTATGATGTATGAAACAAATGCAGGAGAAAAAAAAATATATATATATGTATAAGTATACAAAACTCAAAAGTTTAGCAGTACTTCATATCCTTGTAAACTCACTAACATAATGAAAAATCAAACTTGATTTTTAAACTTTGGGCATATCAGAATTAGACATGAAATTCTACACCTATTTTCTTTCATATATACCCCAAGTTTTCAGAAGATAGAGCTTTATAAAACTTCTGGTAAGAATTTTCTTGCTTCCATACTTTATATGGAAAATTATTTAAGACAATCTATTTCAATATCACAACTTTTGAAATATAAGTTTAGGTAAAACTATTATTATCCCCAAGGTATTAACACATTATTCTTTGTTTCAGTATTTTCTGCCTGTTTTTTAAATTTTGATATGAAATTGTTTCTGCATCTACATATCTGTGTAAAAAACAGAAAATAAACTCTGAATATAAGCAGACTAGAGTAGATCATTATCACTGGAATAAAAGTTGGATTGGGAAGAAATGAGCACTAGCAATAGCTACAATAAACACTGAGGTGCATTTGACTACTCTAAAGAGAGATATGGGACATTTTTAATGAGGTTCACATTTGGAAGACATTTCTGGTAGTGAGCATATTCAACGGAAGGGAAAATGAAGTTGCTAGTGAGCAAGGAAGGCAGTGGAGCAAAATCCCTGGGGAAAATTCTGACAACAGTGAGAGCAAACCCAGTGAATGGAATCAGAGGGAAGGAGACGGGAAGAACCGACCTGGACGCTAAATCTCCCAGTAGTTGACAAACCGCAAAAGGCTCCTTTTCTTCTCTTTCTTTACACAGTATAAGACCATTAGGAAGGGCATTTGTTTTGATAAAAGCCAACTCATGAGAATCTTAGGAGTAACGTCAATGTGTTTTGCTAAATGTTTAGGCAATGTGAAAAGGAAATGAAGTAATCACTGAATTATTCAGGGGCTGGCTGTGTAGGTGATGGACTTTTTCTGATGTTTTTGTTTCTCTATATTTTTCCTTTCCATTTTCCATCTGTTGCTCACAATTGATCATTTCACTGTTCATTAGGCTTTTTACAAGAGGGCTGGGAATTATTTTGAAACTCCAAAGTCTTTAAATGTTGCATCTTGTTTACATCTTAATTGAAATGTTGTTTGTTTATTTCTGTCTCTGTGGGTTACAGCAATCCATTTCTTAGCATCAAAGAGTATTTCAGAGTAGGAATGGCTCTTGAAAACCATCCAATCCATTAGTATCAGAAAACATGAATTGAGAGGAGGAAAGAAATGGATCAAACACCAGATTTCCTCAAAATTAAAACACTTTTCCTGCACTGAGGTCGCTGTCTATTACAATGTGATAAAATTATAAGTTAGCTGTACAAAGGTTTGTTGGAAATGTAGACTTTCTACTTACTGGTCAGTCCCACATTACTTTTTGAAAAATTCTTTTGCATATCTCTAATTTTTGATGAAAATTTCATCTGTGTTCTGTCATACTGTATGCTTTCAGGGTATTTTTCTTTAAAGCTTGATTATGGAGTAGCAAGCCTACTTCCAATCATCTCTCTCTTCTTTGATTTTATCAAAACAAACAAACAGGCCTTCCATTTGTAAAACTATTTGAAATAATTTACAGAAATCATCACTATGAGTAAATAACAATTGAGAAGAAGCAACTTATTTAGAGAAAATCCCTTCCTTTGATGATGCAATAATTTGGATCTTGAATATCTCCAAAAGGGCTGGATGCTGAAGGGTTGGTCCTTGGTTTAGCATTCTTACTAAGTGGTGGACACTTCAGGGTGGAGTCTAGTGGAAGGAAGTTAGGTCTCTGTGGATGTGTTCTTTAAGGGAATATTAAGGTCCTAGCTCCTTCTGTTTTCTTCTCCACAATAGTCTTGAGGTAGTCGCCTTTCTTTGCCAGATTCCTGCCATAATGTACTACATGGACATAAACTCTACTCGTGGACAAAGTGATCATGGACTGAAGCCTCTGAAAACAGGACCTAAAGTAAACATTTTCTCTTTTTGAGCTTTTTTTTTTTTTTGTGGGTACCGGGGGGTCGACCTCAGGACCTCGCGCGCCAGCAGGCGCCCGTGCCACTGAGCGATATCACCGGACCCCTTTTCATATGTGGGTTCCGGGAGTCGAACTCAGGCCCTCACGCTTGCCGGGCAGGCGCTTAAGCCGCTGAGCCATCTCACCGGCCCTCTTTTTGAGCTTTTAAAATATGTTGTCTATGCGATTTTGTTACAGTAACACAAAGCTGAGTAATGGAGATGATAACCAAAATTTTTCAAACCAGACTCACATAATTCTTTTATTCTTATAATTGGGACTTTCATTTGAATCTTCTCTTTCCAAGCACAGCTCTCTTCACTAATCTAAGACTCTGTGTGGACAAGTAATAGATATCCTATGCTTCTAGTATGATTGCCATACTGGTTGACATGTACTTATTTGGGGGAACTAAAGACTAAAACGTTAAAAGTGGCAGAAAAGGACAAAAGGAAAACAGTTGTAGTAGTGATATAAGAATCATTTTTCTTCTACAGGAAATTGCTACATGGTGTGTGTGTACATGTGTGTGCCTGTGCATTCGTATGCCTATGAACATATTTGTGCTTTAATTCTTCAATTTCTCTTTTGAGATTAATATAAATTCAATCTCTTTGGGAAAGTAGAGTAACCTACATAGCAGTTTATTAGCTTGTTTTTCAATAAATTGCCTACCTCCTTTCAATTAATTCATAAATATTTTCCAAGAACTAACAACCTGTTGCTTTTTCATTAATTGGCACATCGAACTAAGATAAAGATACACGTGTCAAATTTAATCAAAACCCATCTAAAACACATCTTTCTTTATTCTAAGCACAAATAATGTGATAATTATACTCCTTTTATTTAACTTTTTCCATGTCCTAGGGTAGGAGATAGGGCAGAGCTGGCTGGGGAAAGGAGCAGGGCCTGTCAATTACAAGATCCTAGGGCAATGCCAGGACTCCCATACGTAGAACTTCTCATGAGCACCCACGAGATGTGGACCACATAAAGGAAGATGGGACACCATGGGAGCCACTATTGTGAATTCCCACAGTGGCCCACACTGTGTTTCTCAGAGGCAATGTGTACCTTTATTTTTGCTTTTACCTTGTTTTTCTCTTTGGCCCAAGTTCACTCTGCAGAGCTGGTTTTTCCTATACCTGTTCACCCCACACTTTTCAAATAAACTTTTGGCACCATTTTTGGTGTTTCACTTCCAATTCTTTGCTCAAGGCAAGAAGAACCTGGGATACTTTTAACTGGAGAGACATTTCTAAAGAAACTACTCCATAACATTCCCTTTTTACAAAGTATTCCAGTCTTCTTTCCTACTTCAATATTCACAAACTTTATGTTCAAATTGAGATGACTATGTTGCCTTTTCAAAACCTCTGTCTCCATCACTCTGGGTTCCAGAAATGGTCCATTTCTACCTAAAAACCATACCTGTTTTAAAATTTGGTTTATACTTTTGAGTTAAGATTTCCTTCCTTAGAATTGCTCTTTTTCTCTATGCCTCCAAAATACAATGCCTTCAAAATACAGTGGTACCATTGTTCATGAATTTAATTCAGCCCACTGTTCTGGAAAAGATGGCCACATTCCTGTTCATGAGGGAAAGATGAACACAGTTATGTTTGTTACCCAATTCAGAGTTTGCAAACAAAAATAAAATTTTGCCAAATGTTCTGTTTGTGAACCAAACAAAACTGTTTGTGCTCCAAGGTACCACTGTATAGAAGTAAATCAATTTTAATCAAAAACTGTCCAATTGTGAAACTCCTTGCTCCTATATACTATGTGTATTTTTTTACTTTCATTCAGATCATCAGGAAAGCATTACTCAGTGTTACAGAAGTTATTTTATGCACAATTATTTGAATCTGATCACTGACCCCATGTTAAACTCTTTCGTACACTGTAGCTATCAACTATAATTCATTCTTTTTAACTAGATGTCCATACACGTTTCTACTACACTGTAATTTTAGGGAAGAGAAGGAACCACATGTAATTTAAATTAATATTTAACAGTGACAGAGTATTTTGTCATATGCAACCCAAAATAAATACTTATGAATTAAACTGAGAACTTTTTTCCATTTTGTAAATAAAATAAATGAATCATACATTTGTACATGAATTGTACGAATCTAAAGTGAAGATCCCATTACTGTAAGAAGGCAGTAGCAATTTTAAATCTGTAAAAGAGGTACATGTGATTAGTTGAAATGTATAATAGGAACTTTCAGTTGAGGGAGGGGAAGTTAAAAAGTTAAGACTAAAACTTCAGCATCTAAACAGATTCCTGAAAAATGTTGCACTGAGAGAATTGTTTAGGGAATAAAGCCTCATTCAAAGTTAAAAATTCTTTTGTAATGACTGGTAGACTTTAGTTAATTAACATGAAAAGATCTCTAATTGGAGCCAGAGCAAGATATGTGGAAAACACTGCGGTGGTTCCTAATAAGGATAAATAGGACTCTTTCCAATCCAATGGTGTGTTAGCTGTCTTAGATGGATTTGTAATTTTTACTATTTCCCTATTTTATTTCAGGATACTTATTTCACTTTAATCATTGATTTCTAGGGCCTGAAGTCGATCAGTTCAATTGGGTTTAAATTGATTGATTTTGCCTGGAAGCTTTCTAATATGTGAAGTTTGGTGGACTACATCCCATGACAAGTATCTTGCATTGCTTGGGGATGAGTTTATATGCAGGCTGGCTTTTTAACCCAAAGTAGTAATTAATGGAGCATAGTTTTCATGCAGTACTGACCAATTTATTATCCTCTATTCTGAGGCTGCAGACTGAAACTGTAATCTATATCAGAATGTGACAGATGTACACCAGAGACTTAAAATGTACTAGGACAATGAACTATTGAAATAGTAAGATTGCCTGGTATGGTGGTGCACACTTGTGATCCCAGCATTTGGGATGCTGAGACAAGAGTACCGCCGTGAGTTTGAGGACAGCCTGGGGAACATAAGTGAGTTCAAGGCCAGCCTGCACTACATAGTGAGACCCTGTCTCAAAAAAAAAAAAAAAAAAAAAAAGAAATAGTAAGATCATGTACCATCATTTAGAAACCATCCCTGAGTATATGTATAATTGAGGACTGATTAGTGATGTAGTCAGTCACTTTATAAACAAAATACATCTTACTACATAGTTTTCTGGAGAGAAATTATATCATCAAAATAATATCAGAATATCAGAATATCTTATGTTCCCAAATAGAGGTCTGTAAACATTTATTGTGAATAGACAAACAGTAAATATTTGAGCCCTGTGGGCCATAAAGTCTATGTTGCAACTGTGAAACCTCACTATTCTTGCATGAAAGCATCTAAAAACAAAGTATAAACAAATTATTTGGCTGTGTTCTGATGAATAAACTCTATACAATTCCTAGTGAAGCAGGGAGAGGACAAGATATGATGTGGAGTTCGTAGTGTGTTGAACCCTCTCTTACCTGCTGAACAAGTTATTGCATTTATTTTTCAACAACATCTGTATTGTTATTTCTCACTTTGAAATCAGCATATTGGAGAATATCATGTTTCAATGAATATATTGGGGCACATATTGTCATTCCACTAATAAAAATAACACTATGATTTGAAACCATATTATCTTAACCTATTTACCACTATATTTATTTTCCTTTTAATCAACTCCTTGTATTAGAACTAATATCAGTTCTAAATGCCCAAAGCTACAAAATAATAATTGTTCAAATGAACAAAATTTGACCTTTTATTTAAAATCCAACAGATGGCCTATGGTTCATCTAAAAACAAATCATATCCTGAAGTTTTATCTTGTTTTTCTGTGACTTCCATCAAGAATCTTCCAATTTGTGATTCAAGATGCCTGTTCAGTTCCAGCTAACATATCCAGACTTCAAACAGCAAATAAAAAAAAAAAAAAGGAAAGGGAAGATAAGAGAGCAACAGCATTTGTTTTAATGGAACTACACATGTTTTATGTGCAACAATTTCATTTCTTTATATGACCATATACAAGAAAGCTGGAAATAGTGTTTATTCTAGGCAGTTATATGCCCGTGTAAAGTTCACAAATTTTATTAATCCAGAATAAGGGAGAAATTGATTTGGGGTAATTTACAGACTTTTACAGGAGTTATACATTATCTGCTCAATTCTATACAAGTGGAAGTATAAGTGTAGCTGAAATGTACTTAGCTGATATATGGAAGACACACTGTGTGGGATTCACATCTAGCCATCACCATTATCCAATTAAAAAAATGAGTCTTAGGTTAATTAATCTTTTCAAAGCCCCATAGGTATTAAATGGCAACAGATTCATGAACAAATTTATCCAAGTATAATTTCTTCATTTATATAATTTTAACTTCTGAATAATCAGGGTGTTCAAGCTGACTGGAGAATGTGATAAAAACTAAGATCAATAAAAAACACTTATGGAAACAAAATTTGTCTCAAATCCTCTGAAAGCAAAGAATCTGTGAGTCCAAAAACTACACTAATACAATGGCAGTGAGTTTTAATGTACATTTGAAAGTAAAGCACTTTGAAAGTAAAGTAAAGTTTTAAAGCACATCTATTTCTTTCAGCTTGATCAGAATTTGAGTTGCGGTGAGGAAGAGAGAAATTTTAATACATAATTTTTATTCATGTGTAATTTAAACAGGCCCAACAAAAAATAAAAGTGAGACAATTCCAAAAGACTCTATATCAAAATCACTTAGGAAGAATAAGGGAGAGGGAAAGACAGAGAGATGCTGATTATCAAGTACAGAAATTAATTATATAGAATAAATATTCTGGTGTTCTATAACATTGGAAAGTAATTAAAATTAACAAGAATGTTGTATATTTCAAAATAGCTAGGAAAAAGGATTTTGAATCTTCCCAAGAATTGATAAATATTTGAGGTGATGTAAGCTAATTTTCCTGATATTATTTTATACATTTTGTCTATGTATTAAAATATCACAGTGTAATGTACAAGTAACATGTGTCGATTAAATTTTTAAAAAATCCCTTAGGACTCTCAATGAAATCCGAAGTTCTAGATTCTGGAGGTGTTGTGACTCTTTATTCCAAAATCTTCCAGCTGACTAAGAAACCTAGATATTGATATCCCTAAAAATATTGTTGCAAAATCCTCAATAAAATACTGGCAAAAAGAACTAACAAAAAGACTATATACCATACCAAGTGGAATTTATTGCTCAAGTACAAGCACAGTACAGCATATATAAATAAATATAACATACAACATTATCAGAAGGAGGCAAAAATATTTTTTTCAAAAAGCATTTAAGGGCCGGTGAGATGGCTCAGCGGCTTAAGCGCCTGCCCGGCAAGCGCGAGGGCCTGAGTTTGACTCCCGGAACCCACATACGAAAAAAGGGGCCGGTGATATCGCTCAGCGGCATGGGCGCCTGCTGGCGCGAGGTCCTGAGGTCGACCCCCTGGTACCCACAAAAAAAAAAAAAGCATTTAAAATAAACTTAAGACATCATGATAAAAATCTAAACAAACTGGAAATGAATGCTACCATAAATATCCTGTATTAAAATTCCACAGCTCACATCAAACATAATAGAGAAAGGCAGAAAGTTTTTCTTCTAATATAAGGAATAAGATAATGCTGTCCATTTTGTCCCATTTAGTCAACATAGGAGCAGAAGTTCTAACTAGAGAAATTACATAAGAAAAAAAAAATCCAAAATTTAAAGGAAGAAGTAAAATTACCTTTACTCACAGATGATGTGATCTTTTAAGTAGAAAACTGTGGCAGTATACATACACCCCAACACAAGAGAACTGATGAATTCAACAAAATTATAAGATACCATAATAGTGATTTTTCTGTTGCTGGGACAAAATACCTGGCACCCACAACTTAAAGGATACTTTTATTTTTTTATCACAGTTTCACAAGTCAGCTAACTCCAAAGCAGAAATGGCATAGTGGAAAGTCATGGCCGAGAAATGGTTCTCAACTCATGGCAACCAGGAAGCAGAGAGAGCAAAAGAAGCCAGAAAGAGATTCATTCTCCAAAGGTATGGCACCCAGTGACCCGCTTCTTCCAAATAAGCTCCACCTAATAACAGCACATTCAGCTATGAATTCATCAATGGATTAATCCACAGATAGATATAGAGACCCAGTATCCAGTTATCTTCCAAAAGCTGCACCAAACATAAGAGATTTTGGGAGACATTTTAGTTCTAAACTGTAGCAGATACCAATTTTTTTATATCAATTTAACTCTCATTAACTAAAAATGCATAATTTCAAAATTACACTGAAAAAATAATTCCACTGTTAATAGCATCAAAAAGAATAAAATACTTGAAAGTTGGTCAAGTAAGGAAAAGACATGTACGTTGAAAACTACAAAATATTGCTGAAAGTAAAATGACACATATACTCATAAGTGGAAATACATTGGTGCCTATGGGCTAGAAGATTTCATATAGTTAAGGTGACAAGACTACCCAAAGATATCTACAGATTCAATGGAATACTTATCAAATCCCAATGATATTCTTCATAGAAATAAAAAATCATTCAAAATTCATATGGAATCTCAAAGAAATCCAAATAGCCAAAACAATTGCGAATAAAGAAGAGCATATTGGAAATCTCATATTTCCAGCTTATTATGAAACAATAGTATTCAAAGTACTGAAGTACTTACACAATGATAGGCATACAAATCAGTGGAATAAAACAGAGAAACTGTAATAGATAGTACATTATTAGTAGTAATAGCCATCGTACTGTACGTTATATTGCTAAAACTTACTCCCTTTTCTAATTGCATGTTTGTACCAACATTCATCCACTTTCAACTCCCTCTTTCCACCTTTGGTAATTGCCAAATTATGTGTACTTCAATAAGCTTGACTTTATTAGATTCCATATATTGGTGAAATCATACGGATATGTCTTCCGTGCTTTGCTTGTTTTACTTAGCATAATATCATCCAGGTTCTTTGTCATTGTTGCAAATGATAGGATTTGCTATCTATCTATCTATCTATCTATCTATCTATCTATCTATCTATATCTATATATATATAGATATATATAGGATATAGATATAGATATAGATATCTATATATATATCACATTTTCTTATATATTCTTTGTATTTAAAATCTGTACTCAGTCCATCTGGTAATTCTAGTAAATCCAAATATATCATTCACTTACAAAGAAATAAAATTGTTTTTTGTAAATAAGAGAACAGGAATAAACTATTCCATAAACATATGAACAACTGATAAAGGTTTGAAGATGATTTACTTAGAAAAGAGAGTCTTTTTCAAAAATGGTGCTGGAAAATTTAGATATCCACATATTTCTGATTTAGGTTAGAGATTTACTCTTCGCTATATACAAAACTAACACAAAATGAATCAAAGACCTAGAAAAGAGCTAAATACATGAAAGTTTTGAAGGAACACGTAAGGCAAAAATTTTACGACCTTCGATTTTTAATGATTTTTAGATATTACCTCAAAACAAATTAAAGAACTAGAAAATTGGAAAACATCAATATTTAAACATTCTGTGACTAAAGACACTAAAACAAAGTGAAAACAGAATCCATAGAATAGGAGAAAATATATATACATCACATACATAATAAGAATAATATTAGAATATGTAAATTCAACTTATGTTTAACAAAGTTAGTATTTAGAATATATAAGTAACTCATATAAGTAAACAAATAAAAGTGGACCAAAAAGTTTCCATTTGACCCAACTATTCCCCTTCTTATTATCTTCCTGAAGGAATTGAAAACATCACACTACAGCAATATATGCGCACCCATGTTTATAGCAGCACAATTTTAATAGCTAAATCTTGGAAACAGCCCAAATGCTCATCAACTGATGAAGATGTGTTTTTTTATACAATGGAGTACTACTCAGCCATAATGAAGAATAAACTTGAGACATTTCTATGTAAATGAATAGAACTTGAGACCAAACTCTTAAAAGAAATAAATTGAACACACATGTATTATATCGCATTGTTTCTCTGGTGTGAGAAACCAAAAGTGTAAAGAAGGACCAGAATGTATACAAGATATTATGAAAAAGGAAGAAAATTCTCAGTTGGGAAGGGGAAAAAGGGAGTGGAGAGGGGGAAAGGAAGGTAAGGAAAAGAAAAAAAAAAACAGAAATGAAGGAAAAAAATTGAAACAAAGCTTCTGTAAATAAGGAAGGGAAAAGGGATTGAAGGTAGGGTAGGGGAAATGATAAATTAAGAAGAATTAAGATAAGTCATGTGCAGGTACAAAGTCCTTATGATGCATATGATCATTATGTATATTTGCAATGTACCTATAAACTTTTAAAAAGGAAGGAAATTCTGACATAACAAGAATGAAGTTTGGGCATGTTATGGAACATGAAATAACCCAGTCATCGTAAGAAAAATACTGTATGATTCCACTTATACAATGTACTCAAAGTGGTGATATTTATAGAAACAAATAGAATAATAGTTGCCAGAGTCTGAAATTAGAGGATGATGGGAAATTATTGTTCAGGTGGAACGGAGTTCACCTGTGGGAATGAAAAGATTTCCAGAAATATATGCTGGAGATGGTTGCACAACAATGTACTTAGCATATTTAAAGCACTGATTATATGTAAAGCCATTGAATAATACACATAAGAATGTAGCAATGTTCTAGAGAAGTCAGGAACTCCCTTTGAAGACATTCTGAGCTACATCATTCTTCCCATAATTCTCTCAAATCTAAATCATTTAAGAATATTACTTTGGATTTTAATATATCTTTCATTGATGTTTTAATTGTCCAAAAGTTACTATTTTAGAAGTGTGTATGTCAATGTTTGTGTGTGTGCACGTGTGTGTGTGTCTTTGAAGCAAGAACTTCATACCTTGCTGAGCAATATTAAGTATTCAGTTATATGCTTTTATAGATCAGGAAGTTGAAGAGGTAGTGGGTAGGAGGAATGGTTTTCCACAGATTTCTAAAATCTCTAAATCAGTACTAAAACTTCATTGTCTCTCAATGATCTGCTGTTGTATTTAAAGCATATTAAATCCACAATTTTCACATTTTCCTCTAGTAACAAATATTTAGATTGTATTCAAAGAGGTGTTTAAATAGTTAACAGTAGTCTATCTTTAAAAACCTTATTTGCAAATATGAGGTTTAGACAGAAACACTGAGTGTAATTATCTTCGTAACATTATATTGTATATGCTTAAAAAACTGGGTCATCAAAATTCTATTTCTGTTTTCCATCCTGTAGGATGTAGATTATTTCAACTATCAGTTTTTGACACTGGACAGAAAAATAGTGGTGAATTAAGGGTAAAATCTTCCTGCCTCCTCAAGTATCTTCTTTAAAAAAATAAAATAAATTAAAGTAATAGTAGGTTTGGAAAAATCCTTAAAGCATATGTAGTTTACTTTTCTGAAGAAAGAACTAAGTAAAGAATTACAATTGTAGGGCTGGTGAGATGGCTCAGTGGCATAAGCACCTGCCTGGCAAGTGCGAGGTCCTGAGTTCGACTCCTGGTACCCACATACAAAGGAAAAAAGGGCAGGTGATGTCGCTCAGCAGCACACGTGCCTGCTCATAAGCGTGAGGTCCTGAGTTCGACCCCCGGTACCCACACACACAAAAAAAAAAGAATTACAATTTTAGCAATTACAATTTCGCGGAAAAAAATAGTTACGGTTTTAGGATATGATGGATATGGGATGGAAAAAGTAGAAAAACTTTAATAATTAAAATCAAGGCACCATAGTGTTCCTCTTGTTTTTAGTATAGGTGCTGCTAAAGTGAGCACATTCCTCTTGTTTTTTTTTTTTTTTTGTGGGTACCGGGGTGTCGACCTCAGGACCTCGTGCACCAGCAGGCGCCCGTGCCGCTGAGCGATATCACCGGCCCCTTTTTCGTATGTGGGATCCGGGAGTCAAACTCGGGCCCTCGCGCTTGCCAGGCAGGCGCTTAAGCCGCTGAGCCATCTCACCGGCCCCCATTCCTCTTGTTTTTAAAACAAAGAAATATCAATGCACATGTAGTTATGATGCTGAAGAGGGGAAACCAAAAGCCTGTGGGATGCAGGTGCCATCCAAGTAAGAGGGAATGTTTTGAAAATCTGAAGACGAATGTGCAGATGATACAGCTTAGCCTTTTGGTGATATCATGTTAGTTATTTCTGAAGTGATGGAGATGGTAGGTAGGGGTAAAGTGCAAAGAAACAGAAATGCAGGACACGAAGGAAATGAAGACTAAGAAAGATAATAATGCAAATATTGCCTTTATTCTGATAACTCATATGAAGTCAGTTTTCCCTTTCTTGGTGGAGATTTACAACTTGGAATAGATCAAGAAACATAATATTACAACATCTCTGTCTCAGAGATATTTAAAAAAATTAAATATATTTAGAGGATGTTGAAAATATTTATTATGGGGAAGTAATTTTTTTTTCTATTTCTGTATCCTCCCTTATCTGCTCTCTGCCTTAAGTACTTACTTAGCTGCATATCTTGAAAGAAAGAAGTAAAACAGTCATCCAGAAATATTTTCTGAAATCTTTTAGGACTTTGGAATAAAATTTATATATATATATATTTTTTTTTTTTGTGGGTACCGGGGTGTCGACCTCAGGACCTCGCGCGCCAGCAGGCGCCCGTGCCGCTGAGCGATATCACCGGCCCCTTTTTCGTATGTGGGTTCCGGGAGTCGAACTCGGGCCCTCGTGCTTGCAAGGCAGGCACTTAAGCCGCTGAGCCATCTCACCGGCCCGAAATTTATATTTTTCCTGCTATTACTATACTTTATTCAAATCTGATGCCAATGCCTGTTGTTCAGTGTGGTGATTATTTGCATATAAGCCTGGGTTCTTCTGTAAACTAAACATAGAGTTCCTTGAAGGTTGTGGAATGAACCAACTTCCTTTGTGAAAATTATTAAGAACTTGCCATAGTGAGGAAAATGGTGGGGTCACTAAATAATCTCTAAAGAAGTAACTGGAATTTGATTATTAGATGTTTTCCAAATAATCACCAATATGGAATTTGTTGAGGTTTTAATTACACTAATACTTTGGTACCAAACTTTTATCTGAGTCATCCCTCCATTAGATTACCCCCTAAACCTCAAAAGGAATCCTAAAGTTGTAGATATATGTATTTTTTACTTCACTGTGCCTAATTTAGTGAATTTCATATCAATGATATAATTACTAAAAAACCAAAATCTTCCTCCCAAGGAAAGTGACATCTTGTCTATATAGCAAAAAGAAATACAGTTTCCACTCATGCACTTATAGTTGAATACCTTGCTTATATCCCAGCGCTATCACAGTATCATATGAGAGTTGTGTTACCATGCATGTGTTAGAAAATCATCTAGAATAGAAAAGCTTTAACAAAAGTGAAAGAGATAATTTAAGGATCGTCTTTTTATTTCTCTAAAATTCAGATTTGAAAGTTAATTTTATTAGATGATAGCTAAAAATGACGTTAGAATAAATCTTTTTTTTTACCTATTTTTTTTTTTTTAACAGGGTATCGAACTCAAGACATTGCGCTTGCCAGGCAGGCACTGTGCCACTGAGGTATATCCCCACCCCAGAACAAATTATTTTAGAAGAAAGTTAAGTTGTTATAATTTGTCTGTAAAGGTTTAAATTCCATATAAATATACTGAAATAACTCAGTGTCATAAATCCAGGTCATTTGTGATTAGTAATCATTTTAAAAAGCTGAACATAAAATTCATTTTCAAGGCTAATTAATTTTTAAAATCAGAATTATTTTTAGTAGCTTTTTTTCTAAACATATGGCTTAATGATATTTTAAATATTAACTAATAAATTATAAATTATAGAAGATTGTTAAAATATATTTTATCAGATAACCAAATCATAGTAATGTCATTCATTGTATCCGTAAAAGGTCTCAAATTCTAATCTCCATTTTTTCCCAGTTCAGAGACCATTAATTTTTCTATCATATCCTCAAATAATCACGATTGAAAAACTTTGGAAATAAATTATGTAAAATTCAGTTTTACCATCAAAAATGACACTTTTTACATATCTAATAAGAGACCATGCATACTTTTCAAGCACACACAATATTTATTTATTTATTTTTTTGTGGGTACCGGGATCAACTTCAGGACCTCGCACGCCAGCAGGCGCCCGTGCTGCTGAGCGATATCACTGGCCCTTTTTTCGTATGTGGGTTCTGGGAGTTGAACACGGGCCCTTGTGCTTGCGAGGCAGGCATTTGTGCTGCTGAGCCATCTCACCGGCCCCCCCACACAATATTTTTTGAAGATTTATGTCATATGTAGGACTTACTACAAGTATCAATAGATTTTAAATAATTGAAATCATATAGAGAATATCTTTAATAGAATCAAACTAGAAAAAAATGATAAAAACACAACCAGAAAATTCCCCCAGTATTTAATATAAGCTAAAATACTTTTTTTCATTCCATGGCTCAAAGAAAAATTCACCAGGAAACTTTTAATGATGTTTTGAATTGCCTGCTAAAACTCATAACATCAAAGTTTGAAGAACATAGCACAGAGCACAAAGGGAAATTCATTTCCCTATAGGCTTATACTATAAACAAGAAAGATCTGAAGTCAGTCTTTTAAAGATCACCTTAAGAAGCTAAGAAAGCTGAAATTAGCAACACCACTACAACTAACAAGAATGTAGTTGCAGAAAACATGTTCAGATATTTTAAAGCAATTATTTGTCCTTCGAGTGTCATAGCAGTGTCAACCACTTAAATTGCTGTGTTTGATTTCAGCTGGAATAATTGTTCTCTGCATAGTTATTTTCCCAACTCAATAAGACTTTTGACATGATAGTAAAGAGATTCAGATTTATAATTGATATAGTTAAAGAAAAAAAATCTTTACTTGGAAGTTTGAAATAAAAGAAGATACAAAAACTGAATATCTAAATTAAGGAAAATTGGGAGAACTACTAAGGAAGAAAATGAAACCCCAAATGAGCAAATACAAATATTACACAGCTTGTGTATCTGAAAGAATTCACAAGAATTTACTAAGAAGACACACAGAGAGCCTTTTTTTTTTTTAAGGCAAAAGATATGACTATACGGAAGTAACAAAGAAGAAAGGAATGAAAATAAAAGGAAAGAGGAAGGAAGAAAGGAAGGAGAAGGTAGAGTATGAGACAAACATTGAAAGTTTGACGCATTCAGCTGAAATATCCCGTAATTCTTATTGCACACATATGCACTCCATTTCCTGATTGAACAACCAAGATCTATGCAGTTAATCCTGGTATCAGGAGAGAGTGAGTCAGAAGTTCCACATGGGAAATTTTATGTCCCTATAGTAACACAGGTTAACAAGTTATACCAGGTGAAAACAATCAATAAATAAAGCCACCCCAATTGTATTTCCATTAAAGTATTTTTAGAAAATCTATAGTTTTTCACATTTTGTGTGAAATTTTTGAGAGAACTGCAGAGACAAATGTCTGTATTCATGTCACTATTTCTAAAACATGATTTTGTCTCTGGTAACATTTGCCAATGTGTTGAGATTCACTGGTAGTCACAACAGGGGAGAAGGAGGAGATGCTGCTGTCACCTAGTGGGAGAAGCCAGAGTTGATGTGAAACATATTACAATCCACAAAACAACAGCCCTACATCAAGAGTAATGATACTGGAAACTCTGACCTACATTGAGGCATATTAAAAGAAAACGTTACACAGGGAAACAGATGTTGAGAACGGGAGGTGTCAGTTTCAGGTTTCAACCAGTTAGCAAAAATTTGTAGGAGAATTCAATTTTTCAGGCACTATGCAATTGTTGGATAGAAAGAGAGAGTCGCTGGAATCTGGGGCATGTCTTTCATCTTTGCTCTACTACTCCTTGGGAGTGAAAGAATGAGGAAATTAGGGATGCGTTGTGTATGTGATTTGGTGAGAGAGTTGGTGGTTTTGAGGCAGGAATTCTGGGCCTTCTATTTAGAAGCAGTCAGTAGTTTAATTAATTTAATCTCACCAAATTTGAAATATAGTGTTCAAAGTAACATTTGTTCAGCTAAAATGCATATGGTATTTGTGGGATGTGAATGATATAATTTAAGTATTTGATAAATAATAAAACATTGTAAAAGTATATATCTGTATTATTTTCATTAGTTCTTATACACTATGTATTTACTTTTGGAGTTCTTAAGATGTAAATTCCCAGAAGTTTTCCTATATAGCTATTATACACAGCCCCATAAAATGTATTTTGACTCTTCTTTTTAGCACATGTAGTACAGTCTCCAAGTTTTCCAGCTTGAAGATCTTACCAAGAAGAAGGTCTGGTGACAACTCTCTGGAGAAAGTAATTCACCTCTTTTCCTTCTTTTTTATTCATTCTTTTCAGCATATTTTATACTATTTTAGGGTTGCAGAGCAGAATGAGATGAAGCTATAGAAGGAAAAATGTTAAAGTGTTAATAGCTATAGAGTTCAGATGAACTGTCCATGGTAAAGTCAGGGATGCAGGAAATATTTGGGGCCATTGTGCACCAGGTGCATCTACCTCCTACGCGACCTGTTACAACTTTCAATCCTTTCCTCAGACTGTGGCAGCAATTTCTATTTTTCAACTTGCCTCGCTCTTAGGCAAGCACCTTGGAACTTCCAGTAACTGTCAAGACACGTGCTAAGAATCGCGTGTTTCCAGCTGCTGGGATGATCTTCTACTTCAGGAGAACCCTGTGGAAGATGCTGGTCCTCAATATCTCCCTTTGCCTCCAAAAGTAGTATGACTGTGTGATGTAGGATCTGGTCCCCAGGATATCTCCAGACTTCCAGAAAGACCACTGGCAACCGCTGCATCTGCAACCTCTCTAGATATTATTATTGTCCATCACTCTTTCCCATAGAGACTCACTTACCTTTCCCTCCAGGGGATCTCTTCTATACTATTCTGTTTTAAATCTTCCTTACAGATAGTGCCTGACAGTGACTCTCAAGACATTGGCACCTGTTACCAGGTAGCGCCCACTCTCCCTTACTTTACCACATCTTGGCCCCTTCCTCCACTCTCGTGTTTTTCCCTGCTTCTCATTCTCCTCTTCTTATAAAGTGGCCTCTCTCTCTGCGTCTCAGCTTTCACATTTATCGCTTGCCTTATTTCTGTCACCAGAGGCCCTTCTGACATTGGTCTCCACATGCTCATGCCTGGTACCCCCATTAAAAGCATGGACGTCACCTCTTCTTCTTCAAAGGTATCCTTTGCCATTCAGCTCACTTTTACCTATCTTATCATTGTCCTACATGCTATCTGTCACATCTTTACAAGTCTCTCCACAACCATTGGATTCCGAGTCTCCATTTTTATGCCCTCTTTTCTTTTTTCACTTTCTTTTTAACTTTTATTAGTACATGTTTGCAGTCCATAATGATTACGTTCACTGTAGGGATTAGTACACATACATAACACATTTCAGTTCCCTTCTTCTTCCCCCTCCCTCCACCCCCATTTAATTGTTTCCAGCATCACATTCATTTATTGTACAGGACCTTATAAAGTTAATTATCACATATATAGATTGAAAACCAGGCTAATAGGCCAAAGAACATATAAAACATGTTCAGAAAATTGTATTAAATCAAGGTACATTTTTAGATACATTGTCCATGCTGGATTAAAATAATTTTTTCCTCTTTTATCCTATTTTCTGTCTTTCATTGTATATATAATTCATTATACATATACACATATATATAGTTTTCATATAAGAGAAACCATATGATGTTTAAGTTTGTGTATCTGAGTTACTTCACTTAACATTATGGTCTCAAGGTGCATCCATTTTCCTACAAATGGCTCAATTTTATCTTTTTTATGGCAGAGTAGTACTCCATTGTGTATAAATACCATCTTTTTATCCATTCATCTGTTGATGGACATATAGACTGTTTCCAAGATATAGCTATTATGAATTGTGCTGCTATAAACATGGTATGCATACATCACCATGCTATGATGACTTTAACACTTTGGGGAATACACCTAGAAGGAGGATGACTAGGTCAAATGCAATTTCTACTTTTAGTTTTTTGAGTAATCTCCGTAAGGATTTCCATAGCTGTTGTATGACTTTATAGTCCCGCCAAAAATGGAGAAGTGTTCCTTTCTACCCACAGCCTGGCCAGCGTTTGTTATTTATTGATGTCTTGATGGTAACATTCTTTCAAGAATGTGCATTCCTTGAATGGCCAGCAATGTTGAAAATTTTTTCTTGTATTTATTGTCCATTTGTATTTCTTCTTCTGAGTCGTATCTATTCATTTCAGAAGCCCATTTTTAAATGGGTCTTTATATTAGGGGTATTTTTTTTAGTTTTTTTTTAATATATTCTATACATTAGTCCTCTGTCTATGGAGTAGCTGGCAAAATTTTTTCCCATCCTGTAGATTGTCTCTTCACTCTGTTATTGGTTTCCTTCATGGTGCAGAAGCTTCATAAATTGATGAGATACCATTTATTGATTCTTGTCATTATTTCTTGTGCAACTAGGGCTTTGTTCAGAACATTTTTGCTTACAAATGTATCTTCAAGAGTTTTACATATTTTGTCTTTGAGCAGATTGAACATTTCTGTTCTCAGGTTTAGATTTTTGATCCACTCTGAATTTAGTTTAGTGCACAGTTAGAGGTGTGGGTCTAGGTTTCACCTTTGGCATGCGGAGAGCCACTTTCCCCAGCACCATTTGTTAAAGATGCTCTTTCTTCAGAGCAGAGATTTGGTTACTTTGTCAAAAATAATTAGCTGTCTCTGCATTTCTTTTGCTACTAAATTCTGTATTTACAAGAAATTTTCATACCCATAAACTATTTCCACTGTTCCATTCGAACACACTGGACTCCTCTTGATATTAGACTTCATTATGCATCTGGACTTCTCCACCTGACCACATTTCCCTCAGGTTGTAAATAATCCACCATCAGAAACCATTCTTTAAATTCCAGTGATATTTATTTATTTATTCATTTATTTATTTATTTTTGCCTATCGTCCTTCACTCACAAACCTTTTTATATCATTTTCCCCTGTATCTATTTTCACTGTGCAGTCCAGGACAAAACTACTGTGATCTACTGCGAAAAATCCTTCTGTCTGGCCTCCTCGTTCCCAACTTCTTTGGTATTAAGTGCACAAAGCTGCCAAGTTTATCCTCTTCAAAGAATGTGAGGCACTACTGAACTGAAAAAAAAAAAAAAGCTAGAGACCTTTATGGAGAAGACTCTGATCATCTTTCCACAGAACACACAGGTTCTTTCCAAAAGTGGAGAAATGTATAAAAAATTGCTTTCCATGGCTTTGGACCCAGATAAAAGACCGAGTAGAATGGCTCATTACAAATAGCCAAGTCAGTAGCAGCCCCTGACTAATCCCAGACTGACATAAAATAGAACTGACTTAATGATCTGAACAGACATTCAGAGGCAGGAAAGCTTTGGGTCTGATCTGGAAATATTTCTTCATCTTACAAAATGTCAAGTAGCTTTGTAATTCATAATATTTGGAAATTAATATTATTAGCTACTGAATTCTTAGTGGGGGTGAAAACTGATTTTATTGGTTGGGAATATGTGCCTGCTGTTACCAAGATCCCTTTCCCCACCTTCTGTGGGGTTCAAGGAACTGAACCGCTTCCAACCCTTCACTAAAACCTTAATAAAATTCTACAGAAATCAAGTAGAGCTCTTCCTCTGCCTTCATATATTTTTGAAGAATGGGGAACAAATATATCCAGCTCTGTGGAATGAAGTCAGGGATCTGACAGAGAGGCTACTATGGGTTCCTCCTGAAATTAAGGAAAACATATCAAAATAATTCACAGCTGTCAAGAAATATAATTTGTATTAATTAATAAAAATATAACAATGAAAAATTAATTTGGCAGCCATCTATAAGAAGTGATACTGATGCCATTAAAACAATAGACTATATAACGACTTATTTCTTAAATACGTTTTTGTTTTCAGTTCATATTCAAAGTAACATTATACAAGGCAGAAGGAATGTCATGCTTTCATTTCTGATCCTCGTTTTACAGAAGGACAAAGTACAACACGAAAATTTAGAGCAGTGATTTGGAAGCTGCTGGGAAGGTCAGGCCCCTTTATGGAATAGCCTTCTGCCAACCTTCTTCCACAAGGCTCACACCCACCCTCTGTTACGTGCAGCCAGGCCACCAGTAAAGAGAGCTGCTAATTAAGGTGGTAACACTGCTCATAGAAGGAAATGTGAAAGTTTTAATTTTCTGTTGTGGAAAAGAAGGAGTTTCCCAAGGATTCTAGATAGGCATAAATCTGAGATATGGAAGTTTTCTTTTAAAAATCAATAGACTACATTAGCACCATATCCTAAGAGAAGACTTTATAATTTAAAGACAGAATTAGGGTGTGTTCTGTGTTTACTTCTATTATCACTCCATTGCTGATGATAAATCACTCCATCAAGCATTGTGACTATTATGACCTAGGCAGAGTATCAGGCATCTAAAAATAAAGACAAGTGAAAAACAATCCTCATGGATTCAAATGATCATGAACATATGTAGTTGTTATAATCCATGTTTACATTGTAGCTTCACAGTTTAATTCCATTTATTTTCTCCACATATTTTTATTTACATTTAAATCATTTTAAAACAGTAGTTTTCCAAATATACTTTCTTTTTTTCACTTTTTTATTAGTACGTGTTTGTAGTACCTAATGATTACACTTATCCTGGGGGTTTGGTACAAGTACATAACACATCTTAACTCTCTTAGTCTCCTGCCACTCCCAACCTGTCCTCCTCCCTCCAAACTCTTGGTCGCCTTCCCATTTGCAAAAGCTCTATTTCCATTGTTTTTTATTTTGATTCTCTTTTTTACATCTCCTTTTCTTCTCCCCCTTCCATCTCTTTTTCTCCTTCCTTTGTGAAAAAGATCCTTCCTACTTCCTATTTTATCTTTTATTTATCTCTTGATTTATATTTTGGGTATCTCATATAGGAGAAACCATATGATATTTAAGCTTCTCTGTCTGCTTTATTTCACATAATATTATGGTCTTAAAGTACATCCATTCACCTATGAATGGATAAGACTCCATTCTGTATGAATACCAAATTTTCTTTATCCATTTATCCTTTGTTAGACATATATGCTGTTTCCAAGATGAAGCTATTATAAATTTTGCTTCTGTAAACATGGTTATACATGCACCACTGTGATATGTTAACTTTAATTCTTTTGGAAAGATACCTACAAGGAGAAAGAGTAGGGCAAAAGGAATTTCTAGTTTAGTTTTTTGAGACATCTCCATACTGATTTCCATAGAGGTTGTACTAGTTACGTTCCCAGCAACCATGCAGAAGCTTTCCTTTTTTTTTTTTTTTTCTTTTTTTTACTGCAGCCTTTCCAGCATTTGTTATCATCTGATCCACTGATGATGGCTATTCTTTCTGAAATATGAGAGAATCTGTGTTGTTTTAATTTGTATTCCTCTTGTGACTACTGATGTTGAAACCTTTTTATCTATTTTTTGGCCATCTGTACTTCTTCATCTGAGAAGTATCTCTTCATTTTGGCTGCCCATTTTTTTATTGGGTCTTTTATTATGATAGGTCTACTTTTCTTGAGTTCTTTATATATTCTAGATGTTAGTCCCCTGTCTGAGGAATAGCTGGCAAAACTTTTTCCCATTCTGTAGGTTGTCTTTTCACTGGTTATATCCTTTGCTATGAGGAAGCTTTTTAATTTGATACGATCCCATTTGTTAATTTTTGGTGTTAATTCTTCTGCCATTCAGGTTCTATTAATAAAGTCTTTGCCTACACCTATGTCTTTAATAGTATTGATTATTTTATCTCTGAGTAAATGCTTGTTCTAAACACATGGAATTTTGTAGTGAAAGCTCACAGGATTTATAATTTATTTCCATAATATATGAGTTACAAAAAGATTCTAAAATCCCAAAAATCTGATTACTGGCAAGATTACTACCTTTCTTCCATCAAAGTTTTGTTTACTATGGATATTTAAGAAATATTTCCTTCTGTTTATTTTTCAGTAGCAATAGCACTGCCGTGACATTTGTTGGTACGTATCAGTGACTTTACTATCTGTATTGTGCTCTTAATGTCCCTTTTATTCAATAGTAGCAGTTTTTTCTGATGCACAGAACAAAATAATTTGAGCAGGAATTTTCAAGCCAGGATAAATAGGTTATTTTCATGAACTTGTCTCTTTTTAAGCTAAGCCTTTACCATCTGTTCTCTCTTCCTTATGTGTTTAAAATGTATGTAATTAACTGAGCAATCATGTCATAAAAGGAAGGATATGAGTGATTTCAGTGCAACATCATATTTTTATACACTACGTCTGTTATGAATAGATTTTCTTCCAAACACTTGTTTCAGGTACAAATCAAAGGAAATATATTCTTTCCTTGACAAATTCTTTCTAAAAGGCACAGAAAATAGAAGCAAATTTAAGAATTTTATTTCAAGTAAAAGAATAGTATATTACAGGCAAGAATAAAATCACTTCATGGTTATACTGTTCACAATTCATACAATATAATAGAATAAATATATTCTTCAGTTTTATTTAATTTTCATAACTCAATAAACCTACTAAAGTCACTTTTCAACTGGATGCATTTCTTCTCTCTTTAGCACTAAGGACATTCTGTTTGTTCCACATACGAAAAAAGGGCCAGTGATATCGTTCAACAGCACGGGCACCTGCTGCCGCACGAGGTCCCGAGGTCGACCCCCGGTACCCACAAAAATAAATAAATAAATAAATAAATAAAGTCACAATGAAAATAGCAATAAATGTGCAGCTTTACGTTGGGAATAAAAATACTATATAGATATATTCTGTATTTGTTAACTAAAAATAAAATCTGAAGTCACATTATAAGAAAATTGCAATCAGTCATCTTTGAAAATAGCAACACCTTGGGAAAAGAAATTTTATTTAACAACTAAATAATAAATAAATTGGAATATAGAACAATTGCCTCTCCAAATTTATTGGTTACATAAATCCTAGATAGGTAAATCTCTCAAAACATCAATTTTGCCTTAAATACAGCTGGGTATAAATGAAAGTTTAGTACTGCCTGCACAAAACAAAAACAACAAAGAAAGAGAAAGAAATAGGTCACTACAACATAGTCTATCATATTTGTCAAAGAGAGGAATCTGATAGAATATTGCTTTCTGTCTCTTCCATTTCTTTGAAAACTACATAAGGGCCGGCATATATCTCTAAATCATATTGTTATTGATTCATTTTTCCATGAATCTAGAAGTTCCTCAAATGGAAGACTTTTTTTTTAATTCTTCCTGTGAGTTTCCATAATTCTGGAAGAATTATATAAACTACATCAATGAATTCAAAAAGCGCTGTAATTTGACATATTTTCCAACTTCTACAGGGTAAAGATTACTGCAATAACTACTGTGTGTGTGTGCGTGTATATATATATATATATATATATATATATATATATATATAAAACTTATGCAGATGTAAAAATAGTGTTCATTAAGAGCCTAATGAATTTGCTTAAGTATCCAGCAATCTAGTAAATTGCTAGATTATTTTACTACCATTTTAATTTCATTTGTTCACCATTAGATTATATTATGTCCTTTGAACATAGCATGATCCTATTTTTACATAATGTAGAACAAATATTTAAAACCAAAATAAATGAAACTAGAAACAAAGAGTATACTGAATAGGTATATTTAAAGTATCTGTCATAAATCTAATGAATCTATGAAACAAAAAAAGTAATGTAAATATAATCTTTGGGAGAACTTCAAATTTAGCAATAATCTTACACTTCCTACAAAACTTTTAGACTTAAGATTTCACATGTTCTGACAGTTTTAAAAGATATAAAATATGAAATATCAAAAGTAGGACCCACAAAAGTTATAATTTAACAGGATATCTTTCCATAAACCACAAAGGGGTTCTCTTTTTTTAAGACTGAATGGAAGATGAATTCAATAGAAAAAGGAAGTAGAAAGAATATCCTTAAACAATTTTATGTCTCTGAAGTGAAAATAAAATCACCAGTGGTAATTTATAACCACAACTTAAATTCTGTGTGGTATTTCAGTCATTCATCAAAATTCACACACATGCACACAGACACTCACACACACAAAATTTACAGATAATTTAATTGAACATTTTTGTTGAATGTGCCAACAGGCAGAATAAATGAGCATAGGAATTATAAGAAATACAAGAAAAATAGTTTATACCTTGCAAATACAGCAAAATAATAAAAGAAGTACTATGAAAAATATCCAAAAGAAGAATCATAAAATTCAGGTATTAAAGCAAAGAGATAATTTTCATAAAATAATCATACTTGCTATGATTAAATAAGCAGAAGTTAAACCTTAATATATTAGAAAAGAAGAAGAAATTGTAAAGACAGTGTACACAAGGTGGATAGATAAACACTTGTATAATGTGCAATTAAATTTAATCATGAATACAGTATAGTTACAAATAAGCAAGTTATATGTCAGTAAATTGAATGCTTTGTGGGAAGATTTGAGAATAAATAGGACAGAACTCAAAGTAAATATTAAAGAAAAATTTATAAAATAGGAAAATAAACTGGAGACCAGACCAAATGTCAGACATACATGAATGAGAGGAAGGGTAAAGGCACAGAAAATACAATGAGTCATTATGATATGTTTCTTACTAGAAAAATAGAAGTAAAGAATAATGACAGTCTGGAAGATTTTATATTAAAAGTTTTAATAATAAAAAAATTTTTACAATCATTGAAAAAAATATACTATCACCCAGAAATCCAAAGAGAATAATTAAAAGGAATTTTATATCGAAATGTGTCAAATTACAGCTAGAAAGTATAGACAATAATTAGAAAACAGTAAATGTAATCTGAAAGAAAAACAAATGTGCTGATTTTAATACTAATTAAAGAAAAAATTCAGTAGAAATTTTTGAAAAATAAAACTTATAAATGAGAATTCTATACAAAGAAAATATTTTCCATGATTTTTTGCAAAATAAATATAATTTACACATTTGACAGTGTCCTGATTCAAAAAAACAAATTTTGGCTGATAACAAAGCATTAAAGCTATAAATATTATGCTCACTGATTATGACAGAATTCAGCCCAAAATAATAACAAAAACAGAAAATCTTCATTGAAATTTGAAGTTAAATGGTACTAATCTAGGTAACACTACTTAATTATATTGAAGTAAAATATATTATTAATTGCTTCAAATATATTATTTCACTTTATTATACGCTACACTGAATATCTGCATTTTCAGTAAATTTATTATAAATTGTGCTATCAACACCAATATTCATGTATTACCATAGTATGAATTCTTAAACTCTTTGGGGATGACTTTAAATACTGTATGTTATCTCTCATCTGAGTAAAGCAAAGTACAAAGAGGGTAATAAAAGATGAATAGAAGGAGGCAAGGGGATGACCTCTTGCAAATGGGGAGGGGTTTAAGGGACCAATGGCGGGGGATGTATGTGTGTGTACCTGTTCCCCAAGATGATTGTAAAATGCATGTACTGCAAACATGTACTAATAAAAAAATTAAAATGAAAAAACCCAAAATAAATAAATTTAAACTTACAGAGAAAAATGCAGCCTTAAATGTACTTATTTTTAAACACAGATAATTATAAAGCCTACCACTATACTAAAAAAAGAAATAGTAACATTACTTAAAAGAATGAAGATCATAAATGAGCAAAATCTAATGAAAATAGCAATGCAGTAAATAACAAATATACAACAGAGAGAATAAAGTTAAAATTTGGTCTCATGAAATTTTACTAAAATGACAAAACTAGGTTAAGGATAATTAAGTACTTTTAAAAGGCATAGTTAATCAATGTCAAAAATACGAAAGAGATATTATTAAGGTTTTAGGAGTATTATATGATCCTACAAAGATATATCTTGCATCAATAAAATTTAGATGAATTTCTGAAACAGCACAAATCAAACTAATAAAGGCAGAAATAAGAAATTTGAAAATCCCTGTATTTACTAAATATAATCCATAATAATACATCTTTATACATTTAAAACATCTAATTCTAGATGTCATTCCATCTAGAATTTATGAATTCTAAGAAAAACTTAAGGCAATAATACCCATATTACAGAAATTCTTTAAATAGCATAAAGAAAAAATATTTTAAAAAGTGTGTATAGTGCATAAGTACATATAACATCAAAACTTGGCATTGACACTACAGAAAAGTAAAATTAGAGCTCAAGCTCTTCAATGCATGTAAAATTAAAAGTTCCTAAACAGCAGATTAGCAAATCATAATCACAAATATGTGAAAAGGATAACACATCCTGAATGTGTCAGAGGGCACCCAGAATAGCCTCATCTGCATGCCTTGTTAGAGGGACCCAGGGAACTTATTCTTACTGTTGTAGTATATTTCTCCCAAAAGACACCGATTGAATTAAAAAAGGAAACAAGGTCATAAGACAGAATCCAGGGGAGATCATTTGGGAGGTTCCAGGGGCCCCCTCCTAGTGGGATGGACAGGCAGTACTTACTCTTTCAGTGAGTAACTGTGATAACGTCTACAGATTATTGTCAACCCTGGAAACTCATCTGGGCCTCAGTGTCAGCGATGAGTTGGGTATCAGTCATGTAGGCATGTGGTGTGCACGTGATTGACTCAGTTCTCAGTCTTCAGCCTCTACTGCTCCACCTCCACCCTCTACAGAAGGTAAAACGGGTACTGCACACATAAGGCCCCATCAAACATTACATTTAGGATAAACTGTCTGGTATGACTCAAGGCCTCAGGTAAATGAAGAGAAATTTATCCAGCTGGATATTCTTTTTTGTCTTTTTTTTTTTTTTTTTTTTTTGAGACAGGGTTTCACTATGTAGTTCAGGTTGCACTTGAACTCACTTTGTAGCCCAGGCTGGCCTCGAGCTCACAGCAATGCTCCTGCCTCAGCCTCCCGAGTCCTGGGATTACAGGTGTGCACCACCATACCCGGCAGGCAGGATATTCAAAAAACCCAATGTAGGAACAAAATTGTCTTCAGAATAAACCAACTTTGAATATCCCATATCCACCGAGTCGATTTTTGCTGCTCAGTGCCAAAAATAGTTGCGATTTAAAATTGTCATTTTAATATTAACAGAAGAAAGGGAAAAATTATAAGTAATTTCAGTAAATACATAAAATAATTTGATAAAATTCCACTGTTAACCTATCAACAGAAGAAAAATTCATATATGCATATATATATATGATTACATTTAAAGAAAACAATGATAAAATGAAAAGATTTAAAGGAGAGACTAGTAACTATTTACTAATCAATATAATTAAGCAAGAAAAATAAATTATATATATGTATGTGCATATGCTTTGCCTACATACATATGAAAGTAATAAATAAAGCCATCATGTTTTAATATGCCATATGCCCATGTAGAAAAAAGAAATGAATGCATGAATGAACAATTATATTTCATAGTGTGACAGAATGATTGCATTGGTGACTGTAATTTGTTATTATTAAATTATCTCCCTTTTCTCTATAAATTTGAGATAATCACCAACAGTGATTTGTCCAGTGGAATTTAGTAGAAATGGTTGGACACTTGTTTCATATCTGAGACTCAAAAGCTCGAGTGCCTCTGCTCTTTCTCTTGCTTCTCTGCAGCTATCAAGAGAACATGACCCCACTGCCTGTGAAAAAGCATGGCCGTCCTGGGGTAAGATGGAGGAGCGCAGTGAGCAGAACTGGGTCTTACCAGTGAGGCACCAGATATGGGCTAGGGGGAAAGATCAAAAATCCACCTGGCTTGTTGCAATTAACCAGAGTTGCAATGAATATACTTCACCAACTCCAGCTATCGAGAGCCCAACTGACCTATACGCAAGTTAGCAGAAAGAAATGTTTATTATTATATAACACTGAGATTTTGTGTTCATTTTCCACACACTGTTATTGCAGTTTGAGATAGCTGAGATAGGAATCATTCTTGGAGTTGGGTGTTGCCATTAAAAACAATCTTAAAAAATACAGTGATTAACAATATGTGTGATACTTTCAAATATCTAATTAAACATTTAGTTTTGGAATTAAAAAAAAAATTTTACAATTTTCTCACCTAGGAATGTAACATACTTTTACACATAAGCACAAAACAGTTTTCATATTTGAAAACCATCTGAGCGTTTTTTTAGGGAATGACCTGTTATCTATTTAATATCGATTTGTCTTTCTATTATACATCGTTAATTCAAACAGTATTCCGATATTCTCATGTTGTGTCCGTATAATGCCTTTTTTCACAAAACAATAAAAACTCTATGTTTTGAAACTGGCTGAACTTTTCCTTGCAAGTTACAAGATGATAACATTTTATAAAAAATCCATGGGTTCACAATAACAATGTCAATTTTTTGCAAAGTATATATATATCTAAATCATTTTAGAGTCAATTACTCCCATTCTCCTTATTCTTACTTTATCCTATGTTTTCTCATTGTATTTAGGCAATGATTTATCAACATTTAAAAAGACTATTTTGTAGTACTAAATTTAAACTGTTTTAGGCTGTTTAGATAATAAATGGAGCACACTTTTTTTTTTTTTTTTTTTGTGGGTACCAGGGGTCGACCTCAGGACCTCGTGCACCAGCAGGCACCCGTGACGCTGAGTGATATCACCAGCCCTTTTCTCATATGTGAGTACCGGGAGTCGAACTCAGAGGAGCATACATTTTAAAACATGGAAATTTCTGCTTCTTCTGTAAATTCTCATAAAATTATATTTGCAATAAAAATGGCAGTATTAATAATATCATCCCTCAATAGAATGTAGAGTTTTTTCTTAAAGTTTTTCAGCATTTTTTTTAAATTGTGCATTGGCTAAAATTCATTTTGACATCTTTGAGTTCCTTTCTCTGTGTGAACTTTGCCCATTGATTTATTCTTAAACTACGTGTCATTTTGTTTCAGGTATTGTGCTGTAAATAATATATTGCTGAGAGGCTTTTAGAGATGTTTAAGAATATTTGTGAACTCACAGAAAAGTTAAATTTATAGTCTTCAAAATACAGTAGTATTACCTTGAATCAATATTTAATAGTTTTGCTTTTTATGTTATTTATGATGTGCCTTGTTTTCTGACTTTTCTCTTGTTATTTAGAGGACCTGTTCTGCTTTCATTTTGGTAGAAATAACTTGCAAGTATTTATTTTCTTTTCATGTAAATAAATATATAAGTAATGTGCTGAAACACTTAACCCAATATAGAAAGTTCCAAATGTTAAGAATTTTTCTGTCTGTTTCATATTTTGTGGTTTAGAATATATAAAGTTTTATAAATAAACTGAATATCTAATTTCTTTTTGGCTTCATAAATTCATTCAACTATTTACAAAATAGACTTATGAATTCATAGTTCTCATAAACTTAACAAAATTGAGGTATATTTAGAATTCTTTACCTTCGAACAATTTTGTGTTTAATTCTCCAAAAATATCTTAAAAGATGTTATGGCTAGTCTGAATATTTACTATTAAATGGATATTTAAATGATGTCATAATTTAACATTTAATAGCAATTACGTCTTTCTGGAAATAGAGTGTTCTTTTAACAATTATGTCTATGTTTTTTTAATCTGGATTTTCTATATTCATATATGTTTAAATAAAGTACTTAAAAATAGGGTCAAAAATAAGTTCCTACTAGTATATAAAAGGGCATAAATACCAAAATAACATTTTAAGGAAAAATAATAGCTATACTTTTAATTTTTAGAATATAGTAAGTATCCACCAATAACAAGTAAGAATATTTTAACAATGAGCTCTGCTATTTTTATAAATGTATGACTGACTTTTATCTAATGATATTATTTTATCTGAATAAGCGGGAAATGTGCATCTGAAGGCAAAGAAGGTTACTTAAAAAAATCTCACAACATGAAACAGAAAACAATTTTATATAGTATCTCTTTAATTCTAAGAGAAATTCAAGAAAACATGGTTTACATAGAAGAGAAGATATAAGGCAAAGTAGACAGCTGAACAGATAAATAAAATAAGAAAAATTTTAAAGACAGTATATAAAATGATAATGAACTTACATTACGAAAAAAAAATGCTACAGCAGGATTTAAAATGCAAAGAAAGAAGAAAGAAACCATAAGAACAAGTGAAAGTTACTAGAAAACAACAAGAAAAAAGATAGAGGGCAGGTTAGGGGCAGGGGATAGTGGGGAAAGGACTGAATTTGGGGAAAAGGACTTTAAAAATTACAAGGTCTGCCAGGGATATAGCTCAGTAGCACAAGCGCTTGCCTAGCAAGCACAAGGTCCTGAGTTCGATTCCCGGTAGAAAAAAAATTATAAACTCCAAAAAAGACATAAAAATGACCAACAGTCCTATGAAAATGTGCTCAAACTCAGTAGTCATTAGGAGAAAGAAAATTAGAACTATAATAGATATCATCTCACACCCAGTAGCAAAACCATTATCAAAAAACAAAACAAAACAAAAAAACCCTCCAGTACACTGTTTCTGCAGATATAGATTGGTACAACCACTATAGAAAAGAAAATGTAGTTTCCTAATGAAATTAAAACCAGAGCTACGGTATGACACAAAAACTCTCCTCTTGTCATGTAACCAAAGGAAGTGAGATCACTCACCTTGTAATGATATCTGCCCTCCTATGTTCATTACAGCATTTTTCAGAGCAGCAGCATAAGTGTTTTTCAACATATAAACAAACTGTGGAGCATATATGTATGTATATTTGCCACATGGGTGGAGCTGAAAACATTAAAATAAGTGAAATAAGCCATCCACACACAAAATTATATAATCTCAAATTAAATGTAGAATCTAAATAAACTCATGAAAGCAAATGGTAAAATATTTAAAAAGGCAGAATATGTAAGTTTTTTTAAAAGGTAAATGAAAGGAACCATGAAAGAAAAAGTACCCATAGAAGAAAGCTACGCATTGAAAAGGAGTAAGATCATGTTTTGCAGTTATAATGGATGATGTGTAATATACTATGAAATAAGTGCTCAAAAATCAATATAAAATAGACAAATGATAGATAATTTTATAGATGTTTGGTTTTTTAAAAAGGCAGAGCAGGAAGAGTAGAAAATGACACCTAATTTTATAAATTTTATTGTCACAAAATAAAACCGAAAGACCCATTTTCTGATTTTGATCATATTTAACCCAAATTCAATATAACAATCATTTTGCCTTGCAACTCTAATTTTGAAAACATTGGTTTTCATTTTGAACAGATAACAACAGTTTAATATCATAAAGATATCTCCGAATTTGTATTCTAATATTTTTGTGAAAAATGTTCTGAGATTTTTAGTGGAAAATATGATTTTCTTTTATGTGCAGGTCTAGCTAGCTTTCAGCACAGCACATAGATTTGCATAAGAATTCACTCTACTAGAATACTTGCAAAGGGTTAAATTCTTTGTTTCCTAAGAAAGATTTTTTGCAGAGACATCTGAATCTACAGATAACACATGTAAAATTTGCAGAAATTTTGAATATATAAATATACATATATCACAAATACTCAGATGAATATACAGATAAATATTCCTTTCCCCACATTTCACTAAGCAAAATATATTTTCTACTTTATAAACATCTAATTTCTCAAATACTATCTACAGTACAAGAAACAAAACAGGAATTGAACATTTTTAATGAATACATCAAGAAATAAAATGAAGAAAATAATATTTCTTACAAATTTTACCTCAGTGAGGAATGTCTCTCAGAGTATGATATATTTTGTATAAGAAAACAGAGCAATGAAACTGAGTCTCTTCTTTTAAGCTATTTATAGTTGAAATAAGGAAACAGGAATCTATTGAATTTGTTCAATTAATTGTGGTAAGTGTAAAATCTAGAAAAACTTTCAGGGAGAGCAAGGAGAAATAAGATATTAATTTATAAATCCTATGTTCATATGATGGATAGCTGTTGGATATGACATAGAACTAATTTGCTAGATTGAATTTTTTTTTTTTTTTGTGGGTACCGGGGGGTCAACCTCAGGACCTCGTGCGCCAACAGGCACCCGTGCCGCTGAGTGATATCACCGGCCCCTTTTTCATATGTGGGATCCGGGAGTCAAACTCGGGCCCTCGCGCTTGCAAGGCAGGCGCTTACGCCGCTGAGCCATCTCACCAGCCCTAGATTGAATTTTTGACACCGTAGTACCCTGGCCAGCTACACTTTCAGGAATAGATGATTTTCTCAGCTGCTGGAAATGTTGCTGGAAAACGCTTTGGAGATCATTGTGGCAAATGAAAATAGCTTTGTTCGAGGTTGCACTTTGTCCCAGGGACATCCCACATCCACTGACTAAACAAATGAGGTTATATATCCCAGTTATATATCCATAACTCCCTTTCCACAGCTGGAAAAACAATTCTCAATGGGTATTGTGTCTTCAGAAATCTCCAAGGGTCAGCTAATGCCTTGTTTTAGGAATGCATCAAGTTTCAACTCCTCTTTCTCAGTGATGTTGTTCTCACCTCTTTTGACAGGTGTTATTTTTACAGCACTCCATAATAACATCCTACACGTTCATCTCAGTCTCATAGTCCACTTTCCCAACAACGACATGAAATTGTTAGTTAAGGGAGTAGTTTGGCAAAACAGACAGTAAGGCGGAATTTAAGAACTTAGCAACTCATCACCTTGCTGGCAATGATGAGCTTATAAGGGGAGAAGAGCGAGCTCCTGACAGAAGTTACCAGTGAAATTATGAAGCATTCACAGATGTTAAACTATGATAGTATACTAATGAAGGAGAAATGAAGTAGATAGTATGATACATCAGCTATTCAAGAAATATCTAGGATAAAATAAGTTAAGTATAATTAAATTCAGTTTGTGTTAACTGTTGCTCTGAGAAACCAGGATTACTAATCAACAATTAAGTGCTAAATATGAAAGCCAGAGTGTTTTCTTGAGAGTCTATTAAGAAGCTAAATTTTCCTTGAGGAGGAAAGCAGATATAGTTGCATACAACACTCTGAATTACTTATAAGAGTATCTAGGTTCCAAAGAACATCTAAATCCTAAGAAAGGCAAGTCTGCTTTAGCAAAGCCAGGAACATTCTTACATTCTTACTGGTTGATAAGGATTGATTGGACAGTGGATATGAAGATATTTGAGTGTATTCACCTGGAAACTTCAAATCCTTAAATTCAGCTACCCACCTTACCATGCAGAAATATTTCACTCTTCCATATTAAGGTTAGTCAGTTCCCTTAATCATGGAAAAATATAGAGATCTTTCTCCTGGGGTAATGCATGTGCCTCCTCTCCAGGAAAGCTTCCAGCCACTGAACCATTTACTACTATTAAATCTCAATATAATCAAAATAGGGATACTGGCAGGACAATAGTCCAAAAGAACTGCAGAGTTTACCCAACAGTACCAGCACTCGAATACTGAGATTTTGAACTAAATTGAAGCATATAGTTAAGTAAAAGGAAATCTATTATTCATGTGATCAATCTTGTCAATCCAGAATTTAACACCCTGGCAAAACTCCATGTTATAGCAATCACTCTTAGTTGCATAGAAAAAATGATGGGGTACACAAAAAAATGTGTACTAAAGTCTCTAAGCAGAATGTTTGTGTAGATATACCACATAAAGCTAGAAAGCTCATCAATTACACGTCTGTTATGGTTTGTGTCTAGATGTGCCCCCAAAGCCTCATGCAGTCATGAAGGCGGGCTTCTGGAGTTTATGACTGATTCATGGTCTAATGCTGGGATTATAGGCGTGAGTGCTATACCCACCCTGGGGTGGGTAGCCTGCATGTAATATAAGGGAGGGAAAGAGGTTGCTCTTGCTCTTGTGCTCGTGCTCCTCCCTTTTGCTCTTGCTGTTTTTGCTGCCTTCCACCACCATGACCTGTTGCCCTCTGCCATGTGCCACTCTGCCTTGGAGCCAGCTGATTACGGATTGAAACCTCCACAAACTGTGAGCCAAATAAACCTTTCCTTCCTTAATTTTGGGCATCGGGTATTTTGTCTCAGCAACGAGAGAAAAGTAACCAAGACAGAATTTGGTACCAGTGAAGTGGGGTCATTGCTGTGACTATACCCAACCATGTGGTTCAAGAGCCTTTGGGAATGGCTTGTGGGAAGAGTTTGGAAAGGTTCAGAGATGTCGCCTGAAAGAGTAGCGCTGGAACGCCTTAGGCTGTTCTGTATGGGAGATCCTGGTCAGAGCTCGGGAGACCAGAAGGCTGATAGAAACCCTGCCGGTAAAAACTGGACTTGGGAGGTTTCTGCTGGGAAGAAAGACTGCATTGGCTGCTGGACTCCAGAACATGTGTGCTATGGCTTGGCAAAAAGTTTTTCTGCATTTTGCTCATGTCCAGAGATTTTGCCTGAGACTGAGATTAATGGCAACAGACTAAGTAAACTAGCAGAAAAAATTTCAAGGCAGTCTAATGTTGAGGCAGTGGCATGGCTACTGTTGGGGGCTTTTAGCCAGATTTATGTTGAGAATCAAGATAAAGGAGCTCAGAAGAATGATTTAAAATGTGAGTTTGGCCAGAAAGGAAGCTCCAGTGAAGCTGTGGACTGCAAAGATAGAGCTGAGAAGATCTCAATTGCTGAGAAGGAACAGGAGAATATAAAAGATGGCCTGAGGACATCACAAGGAGGAACAAGTCCCCTCCCTCTGCAGCATCAAAACTGCAAAAGTAAAAGACTTTGCTCTGAGGAGAAAGCTTCAGAGCACCATGTCCCAGAATGGCAGCAGCCACACTATGTCCCAGAATGGTGGTGGCCGCACCAGGTTCCAAAATGGCGGCAGCATAGAGAATTTGTTCCTCAGAATCAGGTTCACTGTGCTCAGCGATCCAGGCACCCAACCCCTACAGCCAAGAGAGAAAGCCTGGCTACTGCTCCAGCTGGCAGCAGACCTTGGTATCATCCATGTGGCACTGGTTTTAGGCCCATGCAGAATGCAAGAGTTCTGAGGTTAAGAAGGCTTCCACCTAGATTTCAGAAGAAGGCCTGGGAGGCCAGGCAGGGTGCTCCTGAGAGGGCAGTGTGTGAAGCTGGGAGTGTGAAGCCAAAGATGCAGTGGAGACCCCAGAAGTTTGGAGAAGCCAGGAACGTGGATTGTCTGAGGAAAACTTCAAGGAGGGAGCAGAGCAGGCCTAAGAGAGAAGCCATGGGAGCTACAACCACCAGAAGTGCCATTGGGGCGGAACCATGCAAGCCCTTTGGAGCTCACAATTTACCACAGATTGCTTCGAATGTTCCACATGGAACCGCAGGACTTAATATTTGCCCTGATGGATTTTGGACTTGCTTTGGTCCCATTCCTTTGTATCCCCCTGTTCATACATTTTGGAATGGTAATGTCTACCTTGTGCCATTGAATGTTGGAAGTGTTTAAGTTTCTTTTCATTAGCAGAGTGGCTCACAGCTAAGAGTTTGCCTTAGATCTCGGAGGAGACTTGGGACTTAGACTTTTGAGCAATGCTTAAACTGTTGGGACTTTGGCAACTCTTAGAGATGGACTAAAATGCCTTTTGCATAAAGGGATGTGCATGAGTCTTTGGGGGTCCAGGGGCGGAATGTTATGGTTTGTGTCTAGATGTCCCCCCAAAGCCTCATGCAGTCATGGAGGCAGGCTTCTGGAGTTTATGACTGATTCATGGTCTAATGCTGGGATTATGGGCGTGAGTGCTATACCCACCCTGGGGTGGGTAGCCTGCATGTAATATAAGGGAGGGAAAGAGGTTGCTCTTGCTCTTGTGCTTGCGCTCCTCCCTTTTGCTCTTGCTGTTTTTGCTGCCTTCCACCGCCATGAACTGTTGCTCTCTTTCATGTGCCACTCTGCCTTGGAGCCAGCTGATTATGGATTGAAACCTCCACAAACTGTGAGCCAAATAAACCTTTCCTTCCTTAATTTTGGGCATCGGGTGTTTTGTCTCAGCAATGAGAGAAAAGTAACCAAGACAACGTCTCAGAATTTTCTGAAAGATACACCACTCTATGAAATAATTCTTTCAACCAAGTAAGAAATTGTGTGGTTGTCCTCTCTGGTAAGGTAGGAATGATAGCACGAAATGCTATTACAGGATTGGGTCCACATACAATAATGAAGAATTTAGGATTCAGAACAATAAAAAGAAATGTGGAAAATTAATTGTCAGAAACAAGATATGTGCAATTATTGTAATCAGTGTCAAGACTGAATGAAGGGGCAGTTAAGGAAGCCTGATTTTCAGAGAATTATAGAGGCAATAGACTGTGAATTTCCTAGAGACCAAACAGATGGACAACAAATAAGAACAGTGATCAATCTGCATAATCAATGAAAGTCAAGATTGATAACCAGGAGGCTGAGAGCAGTTTCCATTATTTACTCTCATTATTTGACTAGGTTTTGGATCTGAGACAGATTTCCAACCTGTCATTTATTAACTGAAATAATAACCACAAGGAGGGCCATTACAACAAAATGGAAAATGAACATTATTTAGATTCCCTTATGGTCCCCAGTGAAGGGGAAAGTGAAGAAACAAAACTGAGGTAGCCTGTTTTACCATGGAAGGAAAACATGAAGGAAAGACATGTAGATGTAAAACACTGAATCTCACACAGGTCATCTTGCTGGAAGGTGGGCCTTTTGACATGATGCCCTGTAATTTCCATGGCTCAATATTTTGTTCTTAAAAAGTAGTAGTTGTAGATACAGAAAAAGTGAAGCTGAATCAAACAGGAGGAAAATGATATATTCATATTTATATGGGCAGAAAAATAAAAATCCATAGAACTTACATTTTAGTCAGGAGACAGACAATAAAGAAGACAAAGTATATTGAAAGTGTATTATAAAGTAATATGTGTGAAGAAGAAAAAAGATAAAAGATAGAAGCAAAATAATAGGATTTCTGAGGTGGGGAATGGGAGATTGATATTTTAAATGGAAAAATTCTCCCTGGGTGAATGAATACTTACTCAAATACCTTGAAGATTCGAAGAAATGAGCACTATGAATAGGTAAGAGAATACATTTCCAGGCAGTGGGAACAGCAGGTGCAATGACCCACAAAAGACGTATGCATGATATGTTCCAGAAATAGCAAATATACTGAGAAGAAGAGAGAGAAAGTAGCTATGACAGTACTGGGCAGTGGTAAGGGAAAGCCCAGGACACAGGCCAACATAGAATTTTGAAGGACTTTGGTCTTTCCTTGGATAGAGGAGGGAAAAACAACAATTTCCGTTTATTTGTCCTTTGAAAAATGTAAAATCAGGGCAGGATACTTTTGTCAGTGTCTTCTCCCCATGGCTATAGTCTAAGTGCTAAAGGAACTTGAATATACTTACATCAGAATATTTTGTATAGTACATTAGTGTTGTTTTTCTTCTTTGTTTTCTTTTTCCTTTTCTGGTGATGGGACTTTTAAGTGCAGAGACCATATGTTAGTTCTTAAATTATCACAATGCCTGGAACAGAGCAAAATAAATATCATGTAGCTAAATAAATGCTTTGTTGGGAATAGATTGTATGCAATTATAAATTGCAGACAAATGCTAAGGTTTTGGGTCAAAACTATATGCTAGGGCCGGTGAGATGGCTCAGCGGCGTAAGCGCCTGCCTTGCAAGCGCGAGGGCCCGAGTTCGACTCCCGGAACCCACATACGAAAAAGGGGCCGGTGATATCGCTCAGTGGCACGGGTGCCTGTTGGCGCGCGAGGTCCTGAGGTCGTCCCCCTGGTACCCACAAAAAAAAAAAAAAAAAAACTATATGCTAAATTTATTTGCTCTGCTTGGCTTAAAAAGTATTTGAGTGTCATCTATGTACCCAGCTTGGTAGTTAAAGAGAGCATGGGCATATGGACAGATTAGATTTAAAAGACTGTGCAATTTACATATCTTAAAATACTATGAGTCAAGATATTCCCTATGAGTATAGATATTCCCTATAAGTGGAAAAAATGAAACTTTTTCAGAAAATCACACAAAATAAATGCGTTAACACAAATTTTTGTAGGTAATAGAAAAAGTTGGAAAGACATTTGACATATTTTCTTGAAGCAAATGTAATATTGTTTCCAGACAGGGATAAGGGCAAGATAGGAACTAGAACACTATAAACTTGAAATTAAAAGCAAAAATTAATCCAAAGCCATTTTAATAATTAATGAATCATAATCTAGCAATTTATGCAATAATTCAAAAATATTAAAATTCTGTGTGTAACAAAGTAGATTAGAATATATAGTATCAAAATGTAGAATTTTACCAAGATCTTAGGTTGGAACATTCGGTGACACTCATACTGAATACATTCGGTGCACTCATACTGAATACAGGACATAGGAGAAAAAGAGTATTGTAAATCACAACGTGGTTCTCATTTGGAGAATCTGACATTAATGGATTCCATTCATGGAAATGGAGAAGAATAAAGATGGAGATGTTTATTTTCTCTTGAGACATCTCAAACTTGAACAATCTAAATTCAAGAAAGTTTTTAGATATGAAATGGAAGCGTCAAGTAGGCAGGTGAAGATGTGGTTGTAAAAGTCAGGAAATGTGTTCCAGCTGTTTAGAAGTAGATACTAGGAAACACCAGCATAGAGATTGATTTTAATCCTACGAAACTGAATTAGATCACTAGTTCATGAGTTTAAATACAAAAGATAAAATTTCCAAGAACTGAGAACTGAGGTACTCTAACATGATGACCACGATGAACAGGAAAAAGAATATGCCACCAAGAAAGGAAAGCCCACACAATAGGAGAAATACAATGTGAATGTGACCGTGCAATCTAAGAGAGTAGTGCAGCTTCCCCATCTTTATTTATTTATCTGTCTGTTATGGTTGCTACATTGTGTCAACTTGAGAAGTTTAGAAGTTTAACTAAGTGACTCAGCAGGGGGCCGGGGTCCTCACTTTGTAAACATCCTGAGCCTGTGCAAGAGGAGGGCACAGAGATGGCGTCAGTGCCCTGCCCTGGGTGGGGGTAGCCTGCTTACAATATAAGCTCTTCCCCCTCTTTTGCTCTTGCTGCTTTTGTTGTCTTCTGCCACCTTGAAGTGTTGACCCTCACCATGCCATCCTGCCTTGGAGCCAGCTGATTGTGGACTGAAACCTCCATAAACTGTGAGCTAAATAAACCTTTCCTTCCTTAATTTTGGGTGTTGGCTATTTTGTCTCAGCAATGAGAGTAAAGTAACTATGATAGAATTTGGTACCAGAGAAGTGGGGTTGTGGTTGTGACTACCTGACCATGTGGTTCAAGAGCTTTTGGGAAAGGCTTGGGGGAAGAGTTTGTAAAGGTTCGGAGCTGTCACCTGAAAGACAGCTGGAACGCCTTGGGCTGTTCTGTATGGGAGATTCTGGTCAGAGCTCAGAAGGCCAGAAGGCTGATTGAAATCCTGCTGGTAAAGACCAGACTTGGGAGGTTTCTGCTGGGAAGAAGGACTGCACTGGTTGTTGGAGTCCAGATGATGTGTGTTATGGCTTGGAAGAAAGTTTGTCTGCATTTTGCATGTGTCCAGAGATTTTGCCTGAGACTGAGATTAAGAGTAGTGGACTAATTAATCTGGCAGAAGAAATTTCAAGACAGTTGGATGTTGAAGCTGTGGCATGGCTATTGTTGGGGGCTTTTAGCCAGATTTATGTTGTGACTCAAGAGCAAAGAGCCCAGCAGGATGATTTAAAACACTGTGAATTTGGCCAGAAAGGAAGCTCCAGTAAAGCCCTGGACTGCAAAGATAGAGCTGAGGAGATCGCAATTGCTGAGAAGGAACAGGAGACTATAAAAGATGGCCTGAGGACATCACAGGAAGCAGCAAGTCTTCACCCTTTGCAGCCTCAAAATTGCAATAGTGAAAGACTATGCTTTGAGGAGAAAGCTTTAGAGCACCATGTTCCAGAATGGCAGCAGCATAGAGAATTTGTTCCTCAGAATTGGATTCAGAGTACCCAGAGATCCTGGCACTCAACCCCTACAGCCAAAGTGTGCCCCTGAGAGGGCAGTGTGTGAAGGTGTAAGCATGAAGCTGAAGGTGCGATGGAGATCCCAGAAGTTTGGAAAAGCCAGGAACATGGATCATCTAAGGAAAGCTGCAAGAAGGGAGCAAAGTGGCCCTAAGAGAGAAGCCGTGGGAGCTATCACCACCAGAAGTGCCATAGGGGTGGAGCCACTGAAGCCCCTTGGAGCTCACAATTTGCCACAGATTGCCTCAGATGCTGGAAATGGAACTACAGGACTTAATGTTTGCCCTGCTAGATTTTGGACTTGCTTTGGTCCCAGTCCTTTGTATTCCCCTGTTTGTAACTTTTGGAATGAAAATGTTTATCTTGTGCCATTGAATGTTGGAAGTGTTTACCTTTTCATTTGTACAGGTACATGTAGCTAAGAGTTTTCCTTACATCTTGGAGGAGACTTAGGACATAGAATTTTCAGCAATGCTGAAACTGTTAGGACTTTGGCAACTCTTAGAGATGGACTAAATGCCTTTTGTATAAAGGGATGTGCATGAGTCTTTGGTGGGCCAGGGGCAGAATGTTATGGTTCTAATGTAATACAAAGTTGATACATGTAATACTGGTTCTTAAGGATTGTTAAACCTGTGTTATAATGTTCAAGTTGTGAAATCATAAGAAGCCTGTCTTTGTATCTGGAAACTGGTTTAAAGAAATGTGACTGGTTGCCAAGTTGACAAGAAGTAGATTGTTATGGTTGATACATTGTTTCAACTTGAGAAGTTTAGAAGTTTAATTAAGTGACTTAGCGGGGTGCTAGTGTCCTCACTTTGTAAACCTCTGAGCCTGTGCAAGAGGAGGGTATGGAGATGGTGTGATCTGCCCTGGGGGTGGGGGGTGGGGAGGAGGGGTAGCCTTCTTACAATATAAGGGAGAAAAAGAGGCTTGCTCTTCCTCCCTTTGCGGCTTCTGCTGTCTTCTGCTGCCTTGAAGTGTTGCCCATATGCCATACAACTCTGCCTTGGAGCCAGCTGATTATGGACTAAAACCTCCACAAACTGTGAGCTAAACATTTCCTTCCTTAATTTTGGGTCAGCAATGGGAGAAAAGTAACCAAGACACTGTCCATCCACCCTATCTATCTATCTACAACCTATCTATCTATCTATCTATCTATCTATCTATCTATCTATCATCTATCTATTATCTATCTATCTGTTATCTGTCTACCTGTCTACCTGGTGAGATCTAACACTATGTTGAATGTTTAAACTTTTTAAAATTACAATAAAAGACACATTGCTGTTAATCCCCACCAATTTACTCAAAATATCCTCTTTGCTTTGAATACCCTTCATTCTTGGCAATGTGTCTTTTACTATAATAATTTTTTAATGTAAGTGTTCACTATATTTTCTAATCACCCCTTATATATGTACAGGGGCCTTCCACATCTGTAGGTTTGCCTTGTACAGATGCAACCAACTACAGATAAAGAACGTTTTTAAAGCTTTGCAACTCTACTGAACATGTGCAGATTTTTTCATGCCTATATTCTCTAAACAATAGAATATAACAACTTTTTCATATTAGCTATTATAAGTAATCTAGAAAAAGTTTAAATTTGTAAATACTATGCCATTTTATAAACGGACTTAATCATCCAGTAAGTTTGTTACTGTGAGGGATTTCAGAATCAATTACATAACAAGGGATGACTACATACACAGATACACACAGATGCACAAATGCATACAGACACATACACAATTGGGATTGAAATTTGAAAAATGTGCAGAGTGTCTTAAAATTAGTAAAAACCAAAGACAACAACAATGAAAGTTGGCATTAATATAGACAGACATCTTACGTGGTAGAAAATATGAATGTCTAATGCAGATGGGAAAGATTTTCAACTTCACTAGTATGTGAGTAAGGGAATGTTACAGGTGCGTATCCACTCCTTTATATTCTGCTTTATGGTGCTGGGCCGGAATACTCCAAAGTACTATCTTTCTGGTTTCTTGTCAGGTGCTCCCAATGAGAGATTTTAGGATAAGACTGGAAGGCTGGGGCCGGTGAGATGGCTCAGCGGCATAAGCGCCTGTCTGGCAAGCGCGAGGGCCTGAGTTTGACTCCCGGAACCCACATATGAAAAAGGGGGCTGGTGATATCCCTCAGCAGCACGGGCACCTGCTGGCGCACGAGGTCCTGAGGTCGACCCCTGGTACCCACAAAAAAAAAAAATAATAATGTGAAAATGTTCACAGCAAAATCTGAAAATTACAGTAAAGTATCAGAAATAATACATTGAGATTACAGATTTTGAACTATTGTCTTCTTTTTTTTGTTACTGTCAAATTTTCTTTACAATACGTCTATATTGGGGAAAACTATGGAAAAGTAATTTCCAAGCCTAGTAAAGATAAACTTGAGTTTGTATCTAACACAAGACTCACATATATGAAGGCACTGATAAATGTATGAATGTGTCAATACCTGAATACCTTATTTAAAGGAATTGGACTCAGATTTTCTGTCTCGTTGCAAGATGTCCATGTACATTCTACCACCTGAAGGTTTCACCACAGCCCTGAGATTTGAAGCATTTTACATTTACATGTTAGACTACAAGATCATCAAGAATTACTATACAAGGTTAGACGTCAATGATAATAATAGTGAGGCTTGCTTATACTATTTTATCATTTATAAAGTGTCTTCACATACATCATTCCATGTGAACCTTTTAACAACCCAATGCGGGAAGCAGATTGGTGGCATCTTGAGGATAATTCTGAGATTTAAAGATACTATAGAACTTCTACAAAATCTGAAAAGTCATCCCAGATGTGCTCCTAAAATCAGCCATTAATCCTTCTACTGTACCTCACACCACGACCACATGGACAGAACACATTGGCAGGCTCATCAGATTTTGTAGCCATAGATGGGCAAAGGAGCGAAGCACAATTGTTTTCTTTCCTATAAGTTTCACTCCTGAGGCTTTGTTTGCTCAGAGAAACCTATCTAGAAACTGAAATCTTTAACAACAATGTGGATATAGGAATTCAGTGAAAGATGTGATAAAGGCTAACCCTTGCAGAGTACAGTGTTAAATAGAAGAAGCTTATCTTTTAATGTTCCGCCTTTGTTCTTTTTTCTTGGTTATTTTTTTTTTGTTTTGTTTTGGTACTGAAATAAGCACAAGAAATGAATTAAGCTCTAGGACTCAGTTTTTACTGTATGTAAGCAAGGTGTAGATATTCATTATGCACGAATAACGTGACTTCTACATTGGAATGGAGGATCTTTTTCCTTGTTACTTATTTTTAAAGTGTATAAAATATTTTCTACATCCTTTCTTTGATAAAAATCCAATAATGGCTTGTGGATGTGATCCTGATTTGATTTCTCAGTTGGACGTCTTTTGTGGAAGATGCGCTCAGCAGCTCAGATCTATATTGATTTCATGCTCCGATATGTGTAATTATCCTGTGGCTATAGCGCCCAGGCTTTAGTATCTGTCAGACTCACCATTGCTCTCAGTATCAACCCTAAAAACAAGGGAAGCGTCAGTCCAGAATGATCTGAAGTAGAATGGTGATTGATGCTACTGTCGAGGGACTCTGCCTTTATGCAGTTATCCTGAGTCTTCTTAAAAATTAAATCTTTGACCAGTGAATCACTGTTGGATATTTTTAACCCAAAGTCATATACCATACCTGGATAGGTGGTCTGTAAGCTTCTCCTAGAAAAGCATACCTTGTCTCTCTGGAATGTTCTTATTTCATGGTTTTCAGTGCGCCAATAAAAACTGATTTAGGAAAGTGAGAAAAGTACAAGACAAACAATACCTGACTTGCTTTTACCTAATTAATAAGTCTACTGTTTTCTAATATTGGTAAATACTGATTTATTTCTAAGGATCAGAAGGAGTTTAACTGCAATATATCTCCCCAAACCGACTTGAGATTTTATTATAAATCCTCACAATCTGCTTAGTTCTCTTTAATTATATTTCCAAAATCCTCTAAATTTTCTTATAACCACTAAGTAAGTCAGTGCTACTCAAAGTATGGTCCATCGACTGATTTGTTACCAGTGATTGTTCCTGAACTTTGCGTTACCAGTCTGAAATGAAATAATCATAGGAATTCAAAATAAGCATTTAGAAATTTTATGACAACTTTGTTTCTGTAACATTCAAGCACATATGTAGGAAGCTGATTTCATTGAACTGGATTTGTTGTTGATCTGATATGGAGAATTAAATGCCAAGGGAGGTACATAGATGTACATAATAAGATCATCTTCCAGTTTCTGATATTTCAAGGTTAATTTGTTATTTGTAAATTAAAGCTACATTTTTTGTTCAGAATAAGCAAACATGTTTTAAAATTTTCTTTGCAATTTAATTTTAATAGAGGATTTAAAAGAAAAAATGAGCATAATTTAACAATATTGAGTAAATTAGGAAATTACAGAAAATAAATTATATAAATTAAATTTATATAACTTTTACTTTTTGTTTGAACAAAATATTTATTCCCATCATTGTTGTCATTGTTATTTGTCAAGGATACCCACACTTTCTGAATGTAGCAATAATATATAAACAATATTGATGGAAGTGATTTCGAGTTATTAGCTATGCATAGAATTTGTATTGATTGAGAGAAATACAATTCCTCATACACTGAGAGTGGTTTTGTAATTGAGTATCAAGAGTTATATGTGAAAGGACCAGTGAGATAGCTCAGCGGCATAAGTGCCTCCCTGGCAAGTGCGAGGTCCTGAGTTCAACTCCTGGTACCCACATAAAGGAAAAAAAGGGCCGGTGATATTGCTCAGCAGCACAAGCGCCTGCTGGCAAGCGCGAGGGCTTGAGGTTGACTCCTGGTACCCACATTAAAAAAAAAAAAAAAAAAGAGTTGCATCTGAAAACCACAGCAGGTTATTGATGATGTGTATATTGAAACCATGGAATTATCAAAACATATAGCAACATTACTAAAATATATTTTCAAAGTTTAAAAAATTAAGAATTATATTAGCTTAAAAAGCTGAAAAATGCAGACTAGCAATTTATTACTATTTAAAATGTTTCTTTATTAGTACATGTTCGCAGTACATAATGTTTACTTTATCTTAAAGTGTAATTAAATGTACTCAACATATTTTGATTCTTTTTTTTTTTTTTTTGTGGGTACCGGGGGGGTCGACCTCAGGACCTCGTGCGCCAACAGGCACCCGTGCCACTGAGCGATATCACTGGCCCCTTTTTCGTATGTGGGATCCGGGAGTCGAACTCGGGCCCTTGCGCTTGCAAGGCAGGCGCTTACGCCGCTGAGCCATCTCACCGGCCCTGATTCTTTTTATTTCTGTTCTCCTCCCATTCCTCCTTCCTCCCTCCAGCTCTAGACCCCTTTCTACCATTATCATTTTTAGATCATATTTGTGACACATAATGATTACATTCATAGTAGGTAGTTGGTACATGTACATGACACATCTTTGCATGTCTCCTTCACCTGCCCCCTCCCTCACCCTCAATCTCTTGGTCCTCTTCCCATTTGCAAAGATCTATCTCCCAGTTTTCTTTTATCTTGCTTTTATTTTGCTTTGTATTTATACTACAGATTTCTCATATGTGAGAACCCAGACAGTACTTAAGCTTATGTGTCTGATTTATTTCACTTAACATTATGTGTTAAAGTTGTATCCTTTTTCCTATAAATGTCTCAAATTTATTCTTCTTTGTAGTAGCCAAGTAATTTCTGTTATGTATAGATACCACATTTTCTTTATTCATTCATCTGTTGATGAACATATAGGCTACTTCTAATATTTAGCTTTTATGTAAGTTGTGCAGCTATAAACATTAGTATGCATGTATTGCTATAATATGACATCTTATAGAGTATTTTGAGAGACTCTTATAAAGTAGAACTTGGGTTGCCAAAACTATTTTTAAAAACATGTATAATTGTGGCTATAATAAGGGAAAATTATATTGAACATTTTGCTGTGACAAAGAGATATATTAATAGAAGTCCTAAACATACCTAATAACACTAACCAAGAATGAATTAATATAGTGAGAAATTGGTTAATTATTTGAATGACCGACTCATATAATTAGAAAAGTGTTTTAATTGAATTCAATGAAGACATTGTTGAAATAATTCTTCTATTTTTTTGAAATGTATCATTTGAACATAATAATTATATAAAGGAAATTTTCTTTTTTTTGAGCTTCTTTGCCAAAAACAGCAAAAAGCTTGATATCTACAATAACATGAATAATCATCTTCATATCTGTTTGGGTTGGAGTTTTTTTCCTAACACAATACAATTTTATTTTGTGTCTTCATATTGTATATTACCCTCTAAACTTGTTGGAGTTGTAAGACTTACACAGGATTTAGTTTTGCGATCTAAATAAGAAATACAAAAAGACAAAATATCTAATTTGAAGAGTTGAAGTTAGAAAAGAAATCAAAGCTACTTTCTCCATCAAGAAAGTACTGCCATCAGTGTCCTCACTCATTTGTGGAAACTAGTAAGTCAGTCTCGTAGATGAACAGAATGGAGACTCGGAAGGACTAGAGGTTCGGAAGGGAATAGGGCTGGGGATGAAAAGTTCAATAGGAAGCTCCAAAGTGCTTTTGGAGAAGTGGAATTAGTGCTGGGTTTCCATAACACCATGGGATAATTATTGGTAGAAACACTATAGATACATTTTAAATGACTAGAAGAATATAAAATTCTTAACACATAAAAATGATTAATGTTGAAGAGATAAAAGTGCTTATTACCTTAATGTCATCATTACATATACATAATATACATGTATTAAATTACCATGATGCACATCAAAAATTTGTACAAATACTGTATCTCTTTATTTAAAAAGCAATCAGCTAAAAATGCATTTAATGCTGCAGTAAAAATTTTGAGTTATATATAGATTAATGTATTAAATCCTTGATTTTTTCATTATATAATAAGGTAAGCATTGATTATATGCAAATGTTATTGAATATTGAGAAAGGATGGTCATCAATGTTTGTATTACCAAATAGGCTGTGAGTGTTTCAACAACATGAAAAACTATTAGGGATCTACTTTGGTAAAATGGAAAATAAATTTTCTTATTGGTTCTATACTTTGTTTCAACAATCTTAAATTTGCCTTCCTGGAATGAATACAATATCACTTTTAATGACAGATAAAATGAGTGCAAAAATGAATGGAAAAAGGAATGAATATGTATTATGTATATGTACTAACTCCCCACAAAGCATGTAAACATGTACTATAAACATGTATTCACAAAAAATGAACAAAATATGGTAGTGCACATATTATCAATAATTTTCAAAAAAGCGATGATTTAATATTGACAATCTGCTAAATTTTTAACCACACACTTATTGAATTTGATACAAAATGGATAATATTTTTAAAAAGATTCATGAATCTGAGATCTATTTCATTTACAGAAAAGTCATTGAAATTCAATTATGATTTTATATGTTAAATTGAAGAGTAAAAAGTAACTTCTGAACACAGAAATTGCTTCACTTTAGGAAAAAATAAAGGAATATCTGAGAATGTTGACATTATTTTAAAATGCATTTTTCCATTTTTGTAGATATCTTACAGAGATATATTAGTTATACTTAGGCATGAACATGATTATAGAGCAACTAAAATGTATTAATATAATATTTTCTATGTTAATTACCCTAAGTATACTTCCATAACCAAAACATTTATAATTCTTTTTTCTATAATGTGCTTACCCTGATCATACTTATTAAAATTAATTTTATAGCTACTAGCATACAATAATAAGAAACAGTGCTTATATCTTGAATATCTTTTCACATTGTTATCATCTTTTATCAAAGTATTTATGAACAGTTTGAAAATAAAATCAAAACTCCTTTATCACAAAAAATTTAAGAAACCGTGAATTTAATAGCTTCTGAGGACAGAGACAATGTATATATGTTTATGTGTTCATGTGTGGGTGTGTGTGTATTGAACATAGGAAGCATAGGTGATTATGAATATCTTTTCCAAAATATCCATAAAGTGAGAAAAATACAAAAAAAGTGATCTTATCTACCAGATGTTTAAATAACATAATCCCCAATAAAAACAACAAAATCAGTAAAATTTCAAAAGTTCATCAAGTAGTTAAGTAAAAGGATTTTTTAGAACTCTATAAATGTTTATTTATCTATTTCAAATATATGTCCCAATAAAACTTGTGAAACAGGCACTAGTGTTTACTAATTTTCATTTGTTCCTTAAAAAATCTGTATGATTGCATTGTACTTCAATATATACAATAAAGAAGATACATGTATAAAGATGTATAAAAAAAAAAGTATGGGTCAGTCCTAGAACTAAGAACTTTGTAGATATTAGCTTTTTTATATTCTATCTAACAGGAAAATACAGGCAAAATCTGGTCCAAAATGCATAAGAACAAAGCCTTTGGTGAAACATATAGAGTCGCATACATACCTTACTGACAGCAACTATAGAGAAAAATTTTTGAACTTATTTAAGTAAAATATATATTAAAGTATCCATTGTATTAATATTTTATGGAGTTAAATTGAATGTTATTTCAGAGAGAATGATCTGACTGAAAATTACATCATTTTTTCAAAAGATAATACTTGACTCCTTTTTCTTCCACCACGTTCTGCTTTTGTAATATTTCTTAATCCATTCCCTTCTCTCTATCCCAATCTTTTCACTTAATTTTGCCCCACATCATCACACATTTCAATTACTGCAAAAACCTCCTTAAAGGTCTTGGTTCCCACCTCTCTGTAAAACGTACTCCACTGTGATCTTTTTAACACACAGATCAGACTAGATCATGTTCTAGCACAAATGTTTTATGGACTATAATTGCCTTAAGCCTTACATCTAAAGTATTTAACATGAGATATAAATTTATTAAGTGGCCCTCTCACTTTGCACATTCATATTTTTCCAATCCATATCAAACTCCATCAACATAATATTCTTCTATATTTATAAAATGCTCAACTCTTTGATTTTTGATACATTTCACATGACATTCCTTTTCCGTTGAATATTGTACCTGCCCAGCTCCACATCTTTGTTTCTAACTCATCAATTGACATTTGATCTGTGTTATCCTTGACTCATCACTGCCAAGCTCCCAAGCCCCCCATAAAATATCCTTGATGCATACCTCTATAATAGAAAATGTCAGACACTTGTCTTACTGTCTATTCAGGGTTAGAAACAATGCATAGATTCTTTATGGGGAAGCGATATTTCTTTTAAATTTTCATTTTTAGTCACTTGTATGTGACAGGCACATAGCAGGTTTTTGATAAGTGAATGAAGAATAAATGTCAGGGAAACATAGACACAAGCATAGGAGTGATGGCTTTCCCATCATCTTGAATTCCTCATTTGTTATTATGCATGTTTTCTGTGGTCCTTTGCAATAGTATGCAAATTGCTTTCGGAGTGTACAATTACAAACACAATTGCTACCCCAGAGTTACTTTTTATTGGAACATTAAAGATTACAGCTTTGCAGAATACAATTTTGGGTACTTTGGCAGTCTACAGAGATTTCTGTTGTAGATGATTCTCTTTCCTGCTGAAATCGACACTCCTTTGATGACCTTTTTTTCTACAGTTATTACTAGGATCATCAGGTTTCATACACTGCACCTAAACTGATATTATAGTACCATGAAAGTCTGCCATGTGTGGGTTCTTAACTGACTGTCATTTGTATTATCTTACAGAAGAGGAAAATAAACTACTCAAGTTCATAAAAGCATTGTTCATGTATAGCACTCTTTTATAATTATGCAATATTGCAAGATGAACAATTAAGTTTTATGGCTGTAAGATTTTGATTTATATTATCTCTAAAAAAGAAAAGAAAAAGAAAGGGCTAAATGTGACAATGAAAATGGGGTAACACTCTATCAAATAGTAAATTTTAGCATTACACATTCAAACTGTCATACAGCGAAACAAATACATGAAAAATAATATTGCTAGTAAAGTAATGGCTCATTGAGATTAGTGTCTGCTGACAAAGAACCTCTGTACATGTTTTGCTTACAGGGTCCGAGTAGCTACGGAATAATGCCAACATCATTCAATACAAGTTTAATTTATTTTGTATATAAAGTTAAAACAATTCAGAAAGTTTTGCAGATTTACTGTGATTTCACTAATCTTAACATTTCTCACATCCTGCATTTGATGGAACGAATGCATTGTGATTGCCATATCAGTAACAAAAGCTTTGCTATGTTGCTTGAATACTATATATTTTGCATCTCAATGTGCCTTATAAAAATCATATTAAATATTTGTATGGTTGCATATAAGTAAATACCTTAGAATTAACACAGTCTTCTTTGATGGATAAGCAAGTACACAATAAAATAAAATAAAATAAAATAAAATAAAATAAAATAAAATAAAATAAAATAAAAAAGTGTACCTACTTATAAGTGTACAATGGTATGTTAATTTTTTAGAAAAATCTTACAATCAAGGCAAAGTTGGGTCTTAGGACTATGTTGATATCATTTTAGGATGGCCTGACCCTGCATGTGCCAAGTTCTGAGGAATATAATTAAACTGATTTAAAACGAAACATGGTTCTGTCAGCCACATGTCATACGTACATCCATGCACTACATGATTTACCCCTGTGTCGGTAGTGTGAACATGCCTTCTCACATGTGTTTGTCCTCCCTCTGAAGGGATTCAGCTACTATGTATCATCTTATCTGGATAACAATTATGCACGCATTAACTGAAAAGACACTCATCAATAGAGTGCATGACCTTCTAAGCCCAGGAAACCAAACCGATACGTATTTCACTTTAATCTATTTAGCATTAGATCATCATTATTACATACTTCTCAGTAGTTCTTTCACTTTTCTTCTCCTCCATCCTTTCTATTCCCTCCTCTTTTCTCTCTTATTCTCTCTTCTCTCACCATCCTCCACATTTTTTCTGGCTTTATTCGCTATTCTCAACCAGTTCTTTTCCAGATCCCTTAGCTGGCTCTTACTCTAAACTATTCTTTCTTTAGGTTCCAGAATTCACTAGAGCAAGAATTCCATAAAAGTGAGTAATTTGGTAGTATTTTTCATATCATATATCTGATAAGGAAATAATTAATACAGCAATATGTGACCATCCTTGATGGAAAATAAGCAGTAACCTCAACAACCCTGTATAAAAACACATAACAAAGCAAAATTAACAAAACAAAACAAAACAAAATTTAATGAATGGTCAAGTCACTCACGTTTACTGATATATACAGTGGCTTACAATAACTTTAGATTTTTTTTCTAACACGCATTATTATTTGTCCCTCACCTGCTTCTTCTGTCACCTATTTCATTAAATGTTTCAATTATTTAGATGCATAACTGTGAAATACACAGTCAGATTTTATGGCAGAATGATTTTTACTTCATCTTTTGGAACACAAAAAAAGAATGAGATGGTGCACTGGAAGTAAACCAACACCTTGTGGTTCTCAGCAATGGAAATTAAACATCCAGACTCTAAAACAAATGCCCAAATTCATATACTTGATACCTGAAGTCTGACTTCTAATTTCTACTTAATAGATAATTATCAAGCTTAAGAAAAAGTTACTCTATGGATCAAGCTAAGGCATAGGACATGGCAAATCTTAGAAAAGAATAAAAAAGGAGAAAAGTATCATTTTCATATATGAAGGACTTTCAAATAATTGACCCTCTGGTGCACACATACAAATAGCTGCCATCATATTATATTTACTTTCTCCTGAATTCACTCATTATTTTGAGATCCGTTTTTTTGTTTGTTTGTTTTTGTTTTTGCTTTCAGGTAACAGATCAACTATCATCTCTATATTAATATCTATTTTCACAGGATTGTATATTACAGGTACAGCACAATTTAGCTCATTGCTAATCATATTTAAGGGATTTATGAATATTAGAAATGCTATTTTTAACCCACAGTGGCCTAATTTTAGTCCCTCAAATGTTCCTTGCTTATACCTTTGAATAGATACTGCTTTTTTGTATGGAAAATTTTTCTCTTACCTATATATCCCTCTGTCTCTTTCACATTTTACACAAAGTGTCACTGCCTTCGGAGATGTTTCTTAGATACCACAGGAAAGTTTTTATCTTGTTAGCTCAGTTTTATTCTCTCTCAACACCAAACCTTGTCACACTCTTACTTATCATTGAAATATTAGCTTCAATATAGTTTCACCTTAATATACCTTAATGTAAGCATTCCACTGTCATGCTCCCATTGTGTTTGGTGCTTATTTTCATCCTTTTTCATAGTTTGTATCTAAACATCAGTGTGAATGTTTAAATTTTCCCTTACACACTAAACTATAGTCAACATGAAGGCATGTGCTGGGTTTATTTTGCTCATTATTTTCCTCCTAGTGTCTGCAATAGTTCCCGACATATTGTAGATGCTAAACAACATATAATGAATGAATAAATGAATGAGTGAATATGGGCCAATAACATCATTAAAAGTCTACTTTTTGGGCCGGTGAGATGGCTCAGCGGCTTAAGCGCCTGCCTTGCAAGTGCGAGGGCCCGAGTTCGACTCCCGGATCCCACATACGAAAAAGGGGCCGGTGATATCGCTCAGCGGCACGGGCGCCTCCTGGCGCGTGAGGTCCTGAGGTCGACCCCCGGTACCCACAAAAAAAAAAAAAAAAAAAAAAAAAAAAGTCTACTTTTGTTTCCATCTGAAGGATTTAATAAAAATATTTATAGACACATAATTGTTTTCCTAAAAGAGCCCATGCTTTTAAACTTTGATAGAAAAAAATTTTCCTAAAGAATTCTGTGTTATTGATCTATTGTTAGTTGGCACTGAATATTAGTCTATTTAGGAGATGTACAAAGCTCAGACCAAATATTATTTTGAGACGATCAATTCGAAGGTGTTAGGAGATCACTGAAACTAAACTCATGGAGGCAAGAGGCACAAAGGCTATCCCTGTAGCAAATGCTCAATAGCACATGGGTCAGTGACTACTTTCATCACCAGTACAGTGGCACCCAGATGGTTAATGCAGAAAGTTTAACTGGAAAAAATAAGAATTTGCCTGTCTTTGTCCAAAACAAAGGAAGCTTTCATTATACTAATAAGTTTGGGGTACAATATAAATAAATATGCATGTGTGTATGCAAAGAACATCATGCTTAAAGTCTTGAATGGCTGCACTGAAAAACTCATCTAAGAAAATCTTCTGTGAGAATGTAAAAGTACAGTTACATGAAAAAGAAAAGAACGTTCCTTTAAGGCAGCAGTTTTCAGCACTGCATGCACAGTAGAATCACATGAGGAACTTTGAAAAAGTTTCAGTGCTAGGCTGCCACTCAGATCAATGAAATCAGTATCCCTCAGGATAAGACAAGGTCATTAGTATTTTTCTCCAATTATTCCACTGTGCAGCCAGGCAAGTCTGAGGACCCATGACAGCAAGTACTAATTCCAAGAGATAATGATGAGAAAAGAACAAGGCCAACTTTCAAAAATCAGCAGCAATTCTTTTTAAATATATAGCTCAAGTTATTGTTCCAAGATACAAATTATTTAGGGGTTAAATAAAAGGCTCTTAAAATGAAAGTTAATTGGCACTACACTTACTAGTGTACATTACAAGGTTCTTCATACATTTGTTCACATATAACTTTCCAACAGTGAAAACACCTGGAATCTAGCTAGAGGTTAAATGAACTCAGCTTAGAGAGTTGACAGAATTAGATTTTTGCATTATACCAAATAATTAGGTAGTACCATGTGAACTGAGTGGCCAAGGGCAAGAGAGAAAGGAGGCAGGAAGATCAACTGCAGAAGTGAGAAGGTGGAAGCAGGAGAATTGTACAAGCAGGAGAATTGTACTTATACAAATGATAGTGGAAAAAAGGAGAAAAGAGGATTTACAAATGTTCATTTATAAATTTACCACAAATATCTACATATTGTTTTAAAAAGCAACTTTTAACATCTACTATTTAATCTTATATGGTTTGGGGAATGAGGTTCATTCACTTTGCCACCATATCATGCTAAAAATTGAGAGAAAATATGAAAAACAAGTTAGAGGAGACTGCAAACTTTCTAGTTTGATTGATAGAGCAGAGGAAAGCAACAGGAATGTGATGGGGTTTCAGAGGTTGGAAAGAGAAACATAATTTATTTGATTTTTAAAAATTTCATTAGTTTGCCTTCAAAGCAGCCATAAGAAAATAATATGCATGGTCTATTGGAGATGGAAATATAGATTAGTTCATATTACATAACTTACCAGTTATTTTTCCATTTTAAAGCATTTTGCAAGTGACATGTAATTTGCTTAAGCACTTAAAATTGTTCTAATAATTGAGTAAGCCTAGTAATTATTTTTGAGTGGTCAATAAAATTGTTGAATTAGAAAATGATGAATAGAGATTCCCTCTGGTTCTCCTGAGAATCTTATTTGAGTTCATGTTAATATCATAAGTAGAACTTGAAATAATATACAAGTGAAGCTCAGTTACAGGAAGAAGGACCAATTCCAAAAGGAAAGAAAGAAAGAAAGAAAGAAAGAAAGAAAGAAAGAAAGAAAGAAAGAAAGAAAGAAAGAAAGAAAAAGAAGAAAGAGAAGTGAGCTGCCTTTAGGCTCTGGCTACATCACTTATGATCCAGCACCTCTGGATAAAATGTGTTTTTTCTTTTTTTTTTTTTTTTTTGTGTGGGTACCGGGGCACGACCTCAGGACCTCCTGCGCCAGCAGGCACCCATGCCACTGAGCAATATCACCGGCCATTTTTTTGTATGTGGGTACTGGGAGTCAAAGTCAGGACCTCGCACTTGCCAGGCAGGCGCTTATGCCACTGAACTATCTCACCGGCCCCCTGGATAAAATGTTAGTATTCTAAGTTTCTAAGTTTCTTCTACATGATCAAGATATCATTATGCCTTCTATAATTTTTTCAGGAAAGACAGAATTTGGAAATGTCAGCAGCTTCTTCCTAGAAGAATCTCTCCCATGGGACAGTGATGCAGGAGATGAAGCCAGCTCAGGAAAATCCAGTGTCCTTGGGGCACATCCAATTTCTGTTCTAGTGGCATAAATGTGGTGCAGCAAGCAAGACTTTTAGGTCAAAAGATTATCTTTTGAAAGTTAGACAGATAAAAAGCCTATGTCTAAAAGGTCTTACTATGAGTAGAGGGTAATTAAGCTAGTCTGTATCCAGGAGAAGAACTGAAAAATCATAAAATATTTTCATATTTTTCCCTTTGTTAGAATATCATTTACTTGTGCTTTTCCCTGGTAAACTCTTAATCCCCACTGCTCTAAACTGACTTAAATGTCATCCTATTTGATATAAGTTCCCCTTTCCCCTAATCTCTAACAACATGTGATTATTGCTCTCTTCAGAGTTTCTAAACTGCTGGATTTTGCTAATTGTACCATTGTCTCCCCCAGATGGGTTCTTTATGAGACTGATATCTGGTTTAACGTGACACACAGACGTTTGTGGATCTGAACCAGAGTGAATTACATGATAAATGTACATGTGAACATAGAAGTGGAATCCGAAAATACTCTTCCTATTATTAGAATTACTGGTGGAAGATAATAACTGTAACTTGTAACACGTTTTAGATAGTAATCAATTCTGGGATACAATCTTTATAATCACCATGTAAGCTAAGAGTTACCAGTGTGAAAATGAGAGAATGTGGAAAAATATTATAGAATTCCTACTTCCAAATCAGGATTGATCAGGGTGCTAGTCTGACAAGGCTGCCATAATGGAGTACTACAGGCTGAGTAGTTTAACAAAGAAATGCGGTGCTCACATTCTGGGGGACAAGATCAAAAAGCTGGCAGAATTGATTTCTGAGAGGCTTCTACACTTGGCTAGCAGCAACTTTTCACTGTCCCTTCACATAGCTTTGCCTCTGTGTGCATAAATCTTGGTGCTTCCTGAACTTATATGAACATTGTCTTTTTGGATTAGAACCTCACACGTATGACTTATTACTGTATTTTATCTTAATTACGTGTGTGTGTGTGTGTGTGTGCGTGTGTGTAATTTGGACTAGAACTCAGAGGCTCTGGGTCACATCCCAGCCCCTTTTTTATTTTTACTGTTTTTTTGTTTTTTGTTTTTGTTTTTTGTTTGAGATAGGGTCTTGTTAAGTCATTAAGTTCCCAGACTGAGCTAGAACTTGTGATCTTCATGCCTCAACCTCCCAGAGTGCAGGGATTAAAGACATGCATTTAATCACTTCTTTAAAGACCCTCTTTCTAAACACAGTTACATTTGGAGGCTCTGGGTGTTAAGGATTCAACATACGAATTGGTGGTGGGGTGGGGGAATGCCAGTTAAGCCCATAAATTAGGGAACTGATTTAAAACTAAGCCTGTTAATGTGGATCAGGCATCACTTGTTCGAAAAGTAGGCAGTAACAGAGATGAGGAAGATGAATGAATGGGTGCTAGTTCAGCTTGGCAGCTAGGAAAAATTATCCTGAGATACCTTGGAGATATGCATAAGAATATTCTTGGGATAAAAGTAAATAAATTAAAAACCTATGTAAAGCCTATCTCCTTGACATCCTTATTTTTGATATCCTTATGAACATGATTTGATATATATTTGATATCTTTATAAACATGAGTTTTGGAGGTACTATGGATTAAATCCAGGGATGCTTTACTACTGAGCTACATCCTCAGCCATTTTCATTCTTTAAATTTTTTACAGGGTCTTGCTAAATTCCCCAGGTGGACTCAAACTTATGACCCTCCTGCCACAGCCTCCCTCAGTGCTCCTCAAAGGGTGCAGCACGGCACCCAGTCTTGGAACAAATTAGAAAGGAAGACACATTTGCTATGTAACTCACATTTTCTCTAACATCAATGTGTAAAAAGAATGCATACCTTCCTGCTCTTTGTTTTGAAAATGACTACTTTAGAAATAAAGTGAGTTATGATCCTGAAGTTTCAGCTTTAATTAATTCCAAAAGTATATGGATATGTAAAAAGGAGACAAATTTGTTTGTAGTAAAACCAAACCCTTGATTTTCTCTTATTCACAAAATTAATCAATCAATAAGTTTCTGTACATTTTAAGTAAGCAATCTAGGTAACAGGTGATGGATTTTTAAAAGTCTTCCCCAAGCAGTGACAGAGTTTAACATTTAAAACCTATTTGTCTTCATTATCTGTAAGCTAGGAGGATAGAAATTGAATTTGACAAATGTGTTGAACTCAACAGACATATGTTGAGAGACAGTGTGTGCTTTTCTGAATTTAGAATTAAAATCAGTGGCTTAATAATAAAGTAAGCTATTTCCAAAGAAACCTGAGGAAGCAAGTGTACTCTCTGATCATCAAAGTCAGTACTTAAAAAAAAGTTACTGTGTAACTTGTCACAGGCAAATCTTGTAACATAATGCTTATTTCCAAAACCTCTATTCAAATATGTTAAAGGAAAATAAAAAGTTGGACTCTATTAAAATTTCATTGAGACATTAGTAGTTTTCCAACAGAAATCAAAATAGGTTAAGGCAGGCAAAAAGATGAATGTCTTTTCTTAAAAATTGATATAAGTCTAGGAAAAATAAAGAACTTATTTGGTATAAGCACTTGTTAATGAACAGTAGAAAGTTTTAGATATCTGAAAGTCTCATGATGAAGACAGAGAAAGGAGAAAAATGTAGGGTTTATGTTCTAACTACATAAAAATGTTAACATTTGAATTACCTGAGAAAAAATTGAGAATTATTTTATTGTATTTTATTTTTCCTTCCTGTTGATGACTCTGTGGGTTCTTTTGCTCTCAGAAGAATCAAACAAAAGCACTGTAATGCTTGAAAAAGGCTTTTATTCTCAAGTCCAAGCACAAAATTAAGAGTAGGATGTAAGGGAGAGAAATTCCATGATAACCCCCCAAAATGGGAAAAGTTATACAGCTTTTATGACATCCACAGGGTAGGCAGCTGCCTGATATCTTGATGTCATGGCATGCAGAGGTGGAATTCTAGCTGAACATCTCATTTTCATTGTCTTTTCAGGTGACACATCTCATTACCACCTGAAGTCTTTCTGTAGGGGTGTCATTTTTATTAGTTAATAAAGTAAAGGTAGCTGCAGGTTACTTTACTGATGATTCCATGCATCCCTTTCCCTTCCGAGATTGTCATCTAGAATTTGCACCTGGAAAAGATGCTAATTGGGTTTGGAGTGGGAAAAATCACTCTTCTCTCTCAGTGGGTTTGATTTTAATGATTTTATGTTTTCTTGATTGTGGTCTCTTAGTAATTCCACTGACCATACAGTCTTTGAAAGCCAGGTTTACTTCCCATTCTCCCAATCTCCTAGTGTGTTCTCTTAATTTTATAGCTTTGAAGACTGGTCTACTTTTTAAACTCCCTATTTTCCAGTATGTCCAGTAAAATTTAGACCTATCCTAGCTGTCTCATTCTTGCTAGCCATGTTGGTAACTGCGTCTAAAATGATCTAATGTTTATCTGATAAGGTATCTCTCTAGATAACTTATATGAGATACAAGTTCTTTCTTAGGATGAATACTTTCTAATGGTCTATCCATGGAGCCAGGGGCAAGACAGGAACTCCTTGTAATCAAACAAAACATTGAACTATCCCATGTGTCGGAACGAAGAACTTTCTGGCTATGACATGATCAGAGATTCCAACAGCAGCTGATTTGGGTCAAGCTACAGTGATCAAACGTTAACTGCAGAATGCCCAAATTTTGTTTCAAAAAGATCACTGTGGCTGTTATGCAGCTAAAATGACAGAAGGATAACAAACACTTTGGCAATTTTCACTGATAAATTATTTATTTCTATTTGATTATGTAAATGACTCAAATTTTATCGACCCTCACTTTTAGAGTTTTCAATTTATTTTCTGATAAAATTACCTAACACACTTTAAATTATAGACCAGTAGCATTGAACCTGATTTATCAGTAAGAATCTAAAGGACAGAAATATGAAATTATATTCAAATCACTTTAGAGCTACTACGAGACCTAACTTTGTCTTAAATTATCATAATCAAAATTTTTGTTTCGCTTGCACTTATAGGAATTTATTTTCTTCTGTGGCACAAAGACAAATCTAGAAAATGCATCATTACTTAACATAGTTATTTTGGAAAGGTATTAAATATTTATTTGTAGGACATGAATATCATTAAGTTCTTAACAGCGAAGGGAATTATTTTATGTAAAAATCAATGAAAAAATTGTCTAAGTGAAAAGTTTTGAAGAGTTTATACCACCTTAAAGTAGTATAGATATTAACCAATGCCTATTACACTGACTGTCATATTAGTAAAATTTTAAAGCCTCCCAAAATTAAAAACAAAGAAGACCTGAATTTAAACATGTTTCTCTAAATACTTCCACTGTGACTGATTTCAGCTGCCAAATGGACATCCTTGAAAAGGGAGTTGGAAAGAGTTTTGCACAGTTGGTTCCATTTTGCTGGTGTGAGTTGGCACCAGTGTCTTTGTGAGTAGATCTCACTGATCTTTGGAAAATGCAACCTTAAATTGTATGTAACAAGTCAATCAAGAAAAATATGTCATTTCAAAACTATACCATATCATTTATCTCTCGATTTTAAAGGGTATCTCTAATTAGTAAAGAACGCATTCTAATTTAATACTTCAATATGTGGAATTTACACTCTGATTTATAAGATCCCACATTTGCTACCCAGGAAGAAGGAGTGCTTACCCTATCTAAATGAACTCCTCTCAATTCTTTAATATAATTATTCTCTCTCACATACACAGCAATCTAAACATATGCTCTAGATAGTTATACCTTCCTTTTGTTTCCATGTATGTTCATGTGTGCTCCTACTTTAACCAATTTGTTTCCAATATATACTAAGTAGAAACTGATAATTAACAAACTTGTATGTTTACATCTATTTCATACACATACACATATGTATTTCTCTGTCCTTCATATCTATAACAACACCCAGTGCTATGTCTTTCCCTCTGATTTATTTACGACTAACATTTTGTTATTAGGATATAAAGTTTTACTTATAATATTTTGCCCTCAAAATAATTTTTTATTTTCTGAATTTATTAAAGTTCTTAAATAGTATTTTGTAATTAGAGAGAATAAAGTCAGTAGATAAAGGGATAATATAGATTTTTATCCTTTTGAGCTAAACAATTAATCAACTCAATTTAGGCATATTTATGTATAAATATAATTTCATTTCTGTCAAACCATAAATGTGAATATTAGATTTATTTTTCAGTTTTCATAAGAGATAAGTTTACGTATCATGAAGACTCTAAAAAGAGGTCAAATCTGTTGTGCAAGAGATAAAATTTGTCAACCAACAATTTAGTTTTTTGGTAGTTACCTAGATGGAATCAAAAGTCCACACAGGTATAAATATCTATAATATCCCTGTATCTACTGATTTTGTTCTAAGTACAAAAGAATGTTAAAAAGTTTAATAAATTCAACACATAAAAAATATTATCAAGGGAAAAACAGGAGTCTAAGTCTCAAGCTAAGAGAGATAAAAAGAGAGCTTAGGAAGAAATAATTACTGTAATTGACCAGTTTCTTAGTTTACAGAATAAACAAAGGCACGTTATATGTATTTCCTTTTTAAAGGAAAGTACCATTTTATTTTCCAACCAAAAATCTGTCTTATCCTCATGACCTCATTCAATTTAACTATCCTTGAAAAAATCTAAGGTAAATGCTGCCTGTGAACTTTACATTGTCAGTAATGAATTGTTCATATAAGTTTGAAATCATACCTCACCTTACAGGTTATGCTAATCTTTCATACAATATCTATTATCCTAGCCCTAAAACTTGCTAATTACCAATAAAACCACATTTCATATCCTCAGTGAAAAAAAAAACTAGTAAGTGGTATTTAGAGATGACCATTTTATATTTTTAAAAAAGGATTTTACTATGATAAGAAATATTTCTGAAAAATTGAAAAAATATGTTTTCTCAGGTTCTCTCTCTGCCCTGTGAGGTCATGTATTCAGTGTGTATCAGTGAAAAGCTTGCCAGACATTGAGAAAAGCATTCAGATAGTAATGTGAACCAACTCATAAAACGTGGAAAGGCATGGAGAAACATGTGAGGTCAAGACACAGTTCGCTCTGTGAAGCACCGTGAAATATAATAACCATTTTTTGTTTTCAGCCATACACTTTTATTTTTCTCATGCTCTTTTGGCGCTTTGCTTCTTATGTCATATAATTCTTTCTTTCTGTTATATACTACTAAAATATTGCCTGAGTATTCTAATTTTTGGTTGGATTTTTTTCTAGCTTTTTAGTGCTTTAGTGTTGGCTTTGGGGCGCTCATTGTATAGTGGAAAAAGCACCCGTCCTAGATGTTATTCTATGTACTGTGCACACATATGGAGGAACATTTAAAATTATACATAGAAAAGAAACCGAACACAGAAGTAGGCAGTGTCTGTAATACTAAGTGCAGGAAATGAAGAGAATAGCTATTGTGTGAAGCATTTGCTGATGCATAGCAACATCTACAAGCATTGATGATAGACCTCTAAGCAGAACATAATGGCATTAAAACATGGCAGAATGCAAGTGCAGAAAGCACCATGCAATTCAGGTAATGGAAAGTCAGTCACTTCAAGGAATCCTATCAGTGTATATCAGATCTTAAGCAAAGTAAGTGCGTTCAAAGAAAGAAATATGATTACTTCAGAGAAAAATAGGAAAAATTGCTATGACCGAAGTTCAAAGGAAAACAATGATTTTCTCTAAATTTAGATAAGGAAAAAACTGATCAATCAGTGAGTCATTTTATACATTTAAAATCAATTTAAGTGATTGAGATAGAAGCATTTGGAACTAACAAACATGAGTTTAGCACTTATCCTTAGTATAGAATAAAAGCTACTTAACCTAGGAATTAAAGATACATGATATTCATTTAACTTTGCATTTCTGGTAAGCACTGAATAATTGCAATATTTTATATTTTTACTAAATCCACTGTTTTTGGAGTTTAAATTTAAGTATGTGTCCTGTATTTTTACCTCTGAATTCTGGTAATCCTATTTTAATGATAACTGCATGTGAGAACTTCACCTTGCACACTGCACCAGGCTTGAATATGTAAGAGACAGTAAATAGAGAGTGAGTTTTAGGGAGAAGAAGAATGAGGGTAGAGGTTGGGACCCAAGCTGTACCAAGCATCTGACTGGCCTACATCTTGGGGTGGTAGTGGTAGTTTAAGGAAACTTTTTAACCACAGTATGAGACAAATTGAATTACATACTGTTACCATGTCCGCAGCCCGTAGTGGATTGTAATGTCTCATCTGCAGAATTCAGTGAAGGGCAAGTAATCTCTCATAAATTCTGAAAGGCTCAAAAGTGAAAGATAAGCAGATTTAAAGGGAAATGAAACCCAAGCTTAACCTACAGTTTTAGTCTTGAAATAATACTTCTTTGAGCATTGTCTCTGTATGCTGTCTGTACTTTATCATGAACACTGAAGATTGGTCTAAGAAATAATGTCATGAGAAGAACTCATTATTAACAATTAATTGCTAACAACAATCAGTTGAACTCCAAACTCAATATAAGTAATGGATTCTGAATTCTTTACTCCCATAGCAGAAAATGTAGTTGTGATCCTCACCCAGATATACTGGCTAGAAGAGATTTAGGGTTTAATCTCATATATATATTCTCAGATTTTTCTTTATCAGACTTGTAAACTTACTCATAACAGGTTAATGTTGGTATAATGGAGACTGAAATTTTACACCTGGGAATTTATAGTTTATAAATATTAATATCCAGACACGTGAGACCTTTATGCTATCCCCAGAAGCTCATGAGATTTGGGTATAATGGTGTGATTGATTTCCTTCATATCTTAAATAGGGTGGAGATGAGAGTTCCTACACTTACTTTAATAACACTTTCCTTGTGAAAATTAGTTTTTTGGTTTACTTGTCCTTGCCTCTTCCTATATTTTAATCTCAAAAGCAATACAAGGTCTTAAGGCCAGTTTCCCAAAGGTAGTATTTTTATTAAAACAAAAAAAATAATCTGGGCAAGTGTCAGAGTTCTATAATCTAAAAGAAAGATTATGACTGGTTTCTTATCTTTGTGTGTTTTCAAGATATTTTAATTAGAGGATATTGTATGGCTTGTTTACTTTATTAAAAATATATTGCATACAATTAGAAATTATTAAAGGACAACAAAATAAATCTTTTCTGTTTAGACCATGGGTGAATGAGAGTGCATTGCAACTGAACGCATCTGAAATCTCACTCTAGGGAGTAACTTGCCTCAGGTCATGGATGACACATGAATCAAAGAACTTAGAAAGAAGATACAAATCACTCAGTTGTATCTTCAATTATATCAACCACCACTGAGGCTGGACATTACCCACATATCCCTAGAAACATTTACAGTGTTGCTGTTTTTTAAATAACAGGATATAGGACATTAAGATAATATAATTTTAGGATTATTGTTTCTAAACAACAGCAATTTATAAGAAAGTCTGAATGGGACTTATTATAAAATTTGTAAAACATTACTCTGATACCAGGATTTGAGATGTCACCTTGTTTACTCCTGGGCTAACATTGTTCATTATAAGAGCAAATGTATCTTAAGATTCTTTAAGCCAGACAACTCACTCAGTGCACTACAGTTCTCTGGGATGAAGAAAATAGGGATACCAAAAGGGGGAAAAAGTTAGTAATACTGCACACTGTAAAATATTTTTAAATCTCACAAATATTTATAGCCAAAAATTATTGTTTATAAGGAAGTATGATATTTAAATGAGCTTGAATGACTACCTCACATAAATTGTGTGAATTTTAGTTGTATTCTCCATTCCTCTCTCTTTACTTTGCATATTTCTATAATGGTAATGATGATAATGACAAAAACGCCAATAATAATATGTATAATTATTTGGGTGTTGTAAGAAATAAGTTAATACACGATAAATATATAGAATAGCTTCTGGCACATAATAAATACTCAACAAACATTAGTTATGTTTTAATATTTTCTTTGTACTAAACATTGTATTAACTATATTTCTATATATTACAGTTTATTTCATCTTCGAGCATCCCTGAAAACAATGACGCCTTTCTTCATGTATAGTAACCAAGGATGACTAATTGCAAGGGTTTTAAATGAAGTCACTCTATAATATACAGGGAATCTGAAGACCATGAACCTTCAGTGGGTCTCTAGATAATGGAAGTATGCCACTGAAACCAAGTTGAAATATATATATATATATATATATATATATATATATATATATATATATGACTTTTTTGTCCTATAAAATTGACATTTTTGTTTATTCCTGAGCCTAACAAGAGGCAGCAATTAATAAAATTGGAATTTTGGCTCTATTGTTGAACATTTTGATAATCACGGGACCTTTCATTATCTGTTAAATGACAAAAGTAGTAAAGTATTTGTATTATTTTAAAATCAAATTAACATGCAGAGAAACCTAATAAAATGCCAGCATCACAGTAGCTATGCACTAAATGGTTTTTCTAAAGCCACAGGTTTTTAGACTCATGTTATAGTTGACATTATATTTTATTTCCTTTTCTGTCATATACATATTGGAGTCATAAATAATGGATGTGCAAAGGAACAACAAAAACATGTATAACAGAAAGATAAACAAATTTCTACAAAATGATTTGGAGTCAGGAATTTCTACTTTCCTATACTTCTCAGATGATTTTAATATGCATAGAGACTGTAAAAATATTATTCCGGGAGTGAGAAAAGCTTGACAGGACTAAAAGGAAGCACCATTACATGAAGTCTGCCACACAGATGAAAACGTTAAATTCATTATATACTAAGTATTGTTCTGTACAGAAATATGAGAAAGATGAAGGAACAATAGAAAATAATTTGGAGTCTATGTTTCTACTTTGCAATTTCAGCTATTTTTCTCTTTTTAAATATGAAGTACTGTTATTAGCAAAGTAGTTTAATTTTGTCCTTCACATAGATTAACATTTTCCCCTCCCTTAACTCTACACTTAAACTTTTCTTTTTTATTTGTTTTAAAATCTGTACTTTCTGATGTACGTATAGTAACACCAGCCTAGACAAGTCTAGGGACACTAATAATACTAGGCAAGAACTGTGCCCCATTTCCATCCTACATGCTGCATTCCAAATACAGTGTCCATCTTAGGAGCTTTCCAATACATAAAGAATATTCTTGATTTATCTTCAATTTAAATCTGCATTTTAGAGAGAATGTTGATCATCTGTATTGTAACTTCAAAACAAAGATATTCCTGAAACCAAGAAACACAGGTTTTGCCAGTTCTGCTACCTGTTTGCACTGACAGCTATTAATTTTCCCAGGTCCCTTGCACTCTACAACAACAATGCCCATGTTTTATGTTTGAAATTCTGCTGAAATAATGTTGAAATGGCTGAGAGGAATCATTTGTAGCAGTTTTACTCCCTCATATGGAAGAAAATAACAAAATAAATCAACAAAGCAAATGTATACTAAAGCAAGCACAAGCAGCCCTTATGAATGATGAAAATAATGGCATGGGACCTAAAGTTACTCATCTTTATGACTTTTCTTATAGGAATTCTAACACGTGCCCATTCAGGGGAATAGAAACATAGCCATCTTTGAACAAAACTTTTTTCATTAGCATTTATGTTTATGATTTAGTAAGACCTTAGTTTGTGGTATGAATTTTTAGTTGTAGCATTTTCCTTTCTGAAAAGTCAGTCTTACTTGTTTCCTGTAAAAATCATAAAGTCATATGACCTCCTTTGTTTCTAAAAGAATAATTTTCACAAGTAGCGTGTAGAAATATATTTTAGCTTACATTTTCCACTGTCAATGGTATTGCTCCTTCTATTATAATTATGACTTATCACATAATAGTAAAAGCCAATATGTTTGTTTTTACACTCATCAATCGTAATTCCTTAGACACATAATTTTAAATAGCTATGCTTCATTTACCAAGGAATAGGTACAAAATATTTATGTAATATTGAGTGCCATATAATGATTGGGCCTGTGAGTCCATGTTTGATGATTATAGGCAAGTTTTTATGAAAGTATTTTCCCTGCCACCTCTCCAGGAAACACACACACACACATTCACAAAAAAGTGCACACATATATACATATACACGTTAAAAGACATTTGCATGTATATTTTCATGATGTACCTCAGATATCAGCATGGCTTTTTTCCTCTCTCACATCACCATAAGACACACATTCACCTTGAAAGAATTCCATAGCTAAACATTTATGGGCATTCCAAAGTCTATTTCATTTACTCTTTTCATTCCATTTAATCATTTATTCAACATTTCTTATTTTTCTAGTGGTATGGTATGAATGTGTCCTTTTAAAAGTCATGTATTAGAAGCTTAACCACTCAACTGATGATATTAGTATGTGGAGCCATTAGAGTTGGGTAGGTAATAAGGGCTTTGCCCCTGAAACGGGATAGGTGCTTATAAAAAAGACATCAGGCTCTCTTACACTTTCTGTCATGTTAGGGTACAGCAATAAAACAACTATCAATGAACCATGAGATGGGCCCTTATCAAATACCAAATATGCCATATCTTTGCTCTTGGAATTCTCAGTCTCCCAAACTTTGAGAAATAAATGTCTGTTATGTATAGGCCATGCAAACTGCCATTTTTGTTATAATAGCCTGAACAAAGACCTCTAGAAAAGGCCCCATTCTGCTGCACAGTGATTACATGTTCTATAGCATCTCAGAGAGGATGAAATTTTGAAAGTTAGGGATGATACTTTCATCTCTCAGTCTTGTGCTATATAATTATTTCTTAACATTATATAATTACAGAGATTGCATAATTATAGATATCACAAAGTTTATATAATTCTCCACATTTGAACTAATCTATATACCTTCTCAGGTTACTACTCAATATTTTCAAGAATAGTAACTGAAATAGTGGAGATAGGAAAGTCGGCAAAGAAGCCATACTGCATTCCAAATCAATTTAATTTAACACCTATTCTCAATTATGCAACTAGGACAGCTACTGATTAGTAAGCCAATTTGCCCACATACGCCATTTGAAGCAGTTGTTTTGACAATTCCAATATTAAAAGAGTAAGTCTCCACCTAAAGCTTCCTATGGTTTCTATAGATGCAGAAGCTAATGCACCAAAGCAGTAGGAAAAGTTCCTTGTACTACTGCAATCTAGATAAATGTTATGCTTAAAACAATAAATAACTTCCATGAAAAATGTTGCTGGTATATGTAAATGAAGTAAGGATTGATAATCTTCTTTATTTTACTCAGAGAGGAATATATAAGTAATTCTGTCCACCTTAGATTTCCCAGGATCTATATAGAATGGAGATAGGACAAGTGATGTGTGGTTTTAAACACTTGCATTTGAGTAAATTTAGAGCAAGCCATGTGGTCATAAGTTTTAAGTATCTTATATTTGTGTATATTTGGAGCAACATAATCATTGAGTATATATTCAGAGAAACAGTAGCTGATGTTACATCTCCACACATAACTCATCCTTGCCTTCCTCACACTGTGAATTTTCTGATTTACTGAATCCTTTAATCCCCTTAATTAATAATGAGAATGAGATTCTCATCTATTGTAAGAATGAGGTTGTGACGGAGTGATACTTACTTTCTAATTTTAAAAAATAAGAGCCCTTAGCATAAACAACAGTGTTATATTTGATGTATTCGTTGGAAGTGTATGATATTAAGGCTTTAAGGCAGAGTTGTACATTCAAGGTTGGTCAGCACTACCATGCTGTCAAAGGTATAAACATGTCAAATGAAATTAATTCCTAAATATAGGTATGTAGTAATAACTGGAACATTTCCCATGTGAGAAACTCTAATGGCTGATCTATTCAGGTATGTCACATGTATACTGCCACTCAAAATTATTTCTTCAAGTGTTTTAAGGGTATTTCAAAATATTGATTTGCTTGTAGACAGCTTTCAAGTAGAATCATTAGAGTGAAATTTGTTTATTTCCTGGGTATGTACAAGAAATATCCATGTCAGAAGAAAGCAATACAAATTTATTAATAGTTATTATTTAAATGTAATTTCAACTGTATGTATCTTTAAAAGTGAATGTTTTCCTATTTTCCAATATTTATTATACACTTCAGACCTTATTTACTCCTTTGGTTTCTCACACCAGAATAAGGTGGGGAAGAGGGGTTGGAGGGAAAGATGGGGATTGATGAAAAAGAAAGAATCAAGATATAGGATTTACAGGTACAAATTCCCTACAAGGAATATGATCTTTATGTATATCTAAAATGTTCCAATAAAATTAACGAAAAGTGACTATTAAAGAGCAATGCAGTCTTTATTCAAATTTATATATAAATAGATATATTTGAAAATGTTGCTCCATTGTTAATAATTATTCTGTATTTTAAAAATATGATGTGGATATATCTGGAAGCAGTAATGTTACAGCTTGCTACCATTTATAGAACATTTTTATAGATTTTGAAGAGAATCCTTGGAGTTTGTATTCAATTTGTATAAAACAATTTCAAAGCAACACAAAAATGGAAAGGATGGGCCGGTGAGATAGCTCAGTGGCGTAAGCGCCTGTCTGGCAAGCGCAAGGTCCTGAGTTCGACTCCCGGTACCCACATACAAAAAAAGGCCGGTGATATCGCTCAGCGGCACGGGAGCCTGATGGCTCACGAGGTCCTTAGTTCAACCCCCAGTACCCACACACACACAAAAAAAAAAAATGGAAAGGATGATACAATGAATATGCATATGCCATTCTGTCACATTATTAAATTGCTAACACTTAACACTTTTCACTATCTTTCAAACACTCATACACTAGCATATTTTACATTTTGCTGAACAACTTGAAATTAAGCTGCAGTTATCATTACACAACACTCCTAATTCACTGAACACTCAGCATGAATCTCACCAGAGAAACAATAAAGTATAGCAACGGTATCATTAACTCAGAATTATGTTAATTTAATAATCAAAACAATTACTCATACTTACTTTTTTTGAGTTTCTTAAAAATGCTACTGTCTCAAGAACTATTACGCCAATCTGATTTTTTTTGTTGTTGTTTGCAAATGACAGTATTTTAGAGAACCGGAAAGTTTCCGAGTTATATGGTTGGCATTTTAGTATGTGGGTTTAGTTTTTTTTTATCTTACTTCTGTAAAATATCTTGTATTATGATTATAAATGCTACTTCTCTTGTTTTATTCTTTTATTGTGCCAAATTGTATATGTGAATGTATAATTTTCATTTTTGCTTTATGTCTATAAATTTCTTGCTAATCTTATTAACCCTTTTATGTATTTTCTGCATTTCTTCCCAATCTTACCTTTTGGTCCTCAAGCTATATTTTAAATTCCATAAAAAATTCTCTCTGCATTACTTTGTAATTTAGGTTGTATTTCTGAGAAAAAAAAATGTTTTTATGTCTTTTTCATGAATTTCATTAATATCTCATCCTATAGATTTGTAATTTTTTTTTTAAATTTTTATCTTCTAAAATGAGGTCTTGGGGCCGGTGAGATAGCTCAGCGGCACAAGCGCCTGCCTGGCGAGCGCGAGGTCCTGAGTTCGACCCCCGGCACCCACAAAAAATAAAAAAAATTAAAAAATAAATAAATAAGTAAAATGAGGTCTTCTCAGAAAATTATTTTTTGTAAATTGTATTTATTTATGTTTTTATTCTCTGCTTTGAGTTTGGCTTGGGGGAGTGATTCTTTTCATCAACCGAAATTTTTTTATTCAGCACTCCATTGTTGTCGTGTACTAGAAGCACTTTATGGTACATTATGGCACACTTCTCTTTATTTTAAAGTATTTCCTTCATTCCTTGACCAGCAATAACATGCACTTCCATCAGGAATAGTCAAGGAGCGTGGGTTACATACTAGGTTTTTCAGCTAGAAGAAACCATTTTCTGTTTTATAGTAAATTTTTTCTTTCTTTTTTCTTTTTTCTTTGTTTTATTTTAATTTGGTGGAGGGACTTAGCAATGTCTTTCATCACTTTCAATGTTACTGCTTTTCTTCTTCAAGTCTCCCAAAACAATTTCTCACTCCAACTTCCCTCCATGAAGCCAGCCTTGTTTTTTTGGGAGAATTTACACCATTTCAGATTATGGTTTTTGATACTCAATACCTGGGAAACAGACCTGTTCCCTGTAATTCCACACTCAGAGTACAACCCTCCTATTATTTAAAAAAATTATGTCTGTGTTCTGAGACAAATTGGGTATCTTTACTGACACTTGAAAACTCTCTCTTTAGTCTTTAAACCTTTCTTGGTTGGTTTGAGTAGCTTGCTTCTCTTACTTATAAGTTAATGGAGGTTTTTGTTTTGTTTTGTTTTTTCAGTGGAGGTTTTTTGTTCTCCTGACTCCCAGTTATGCTGCAGAGTGTTTTCATTTAATATTCTTGTTTTCTTTTAAACTTTTTAGTGCATGTCTGAAAAGTTTTGGAATTCAATATCTAAAGGAAACTCAGAATATTCAAAATATGACATTTTAGTAAGCTGTCAAGTTTTCTTCTGTCTGAAGGAGATTTAGAATGAATAATCTACAATTTATACTTTTATATTTTATTCCAAAATTTTCTAAATATGCATAATACTATTTAAGATGATAAAAAATCTACTTCTTATGTAGTATTAGTTACACAAATTTTACCCTCCTTTAAAGATATTAATGAGCATTTATGAGGTGATTCACTTTGAGTTACAAAATAAATTTTATCCCTACTCTGAACTGACAGTGCTTAAACAAAGAGAAGTATAGAGTAGAAAGAATAAAGTTTAAAGCCGAAGTTGTGAGTTAAATTCTTGCTCTGCCAGTTTACTGTTATTTCCAATTGAATATGTTACTCAAAAAATTTATACATCTATTATGTTATCCACATTGAACATGAAAAGTTATAACTTAAAGTCAAATACATAGATTAAGTATGATTCCAAAAAGAATGTTTAAGTCATAAAGATGTGCAAAGTAGAAATTACCTCAATGAGTGAAAGTGATATTGTATTGAAATATGGATAGCAGCATATTTTCAAGAAATTCATGCTTATAGTCATTGTCTAACTTCATTAACTCTAGATGAGCTCTAAAATAATTAAATCAATAAAAGTACCCCCTTTTAGCAGTATGTCTATTTAATCAATGGTGATTCACTATATATAATGTATCTCAACTCTGAGTCTAATCTTAAGTCCCCCATTAAAATACTGTGAATGATCCTATATGTAATTTGAAAGGGTAGATTTCTGTTACTGGTGTAAATATTGTTCTTTTTGCCTAAGTGCCTTTTTTCAAAACCAGAAACAAATTACAGATAAGCAATGAATCTTAGCTCTTTTATGAATGGGTTTGTCACCTAATAATCTATAGTATTAATAGAAGTAGGGTTAGAAGTATTTAAATTGAGATTAAGTAGCAGTTTTTACCCTTCTTTATGAAACACTCTCATGTCAAATAATTTCCATATCAGAGAAAGGATACATGGATAATTCTCCCAACACATATAAAAGTGATGCTTGGCTCTTTATCAACTACCCTATCCATGATTCAAGGTTCAAAACTGTGGCAATATTATGCGAGTACTGTGTATGGTGCCATGAAAATAGCTCAGTGATGTTCAAAGAATAGTTTCTTTTAGGTAAAGTATAAAATCACTTAAAAATACTGTAAATGTCAAGAAAGCATTCAGTACCCTTATAGATACCCTATCTTATGTACACAAACTAAATATAGACAACATGAAAAAATCCATTGTCACTTCATACTACACATATTCTTGAATTAACTGTGGTAAAAAATAACTAAGAAATAATAAGTAAATGCATTGTCACTTGAACACATCATTAATTACAGTATATAGAAACAGCTTCAGGTTGCTATGGAGAAAATACGAGTAATAGAAGTTTTAGAATGATTTCATCCTAGCAGTAAATTTTAAGAATTATTTTACAACTGAGTGATGAAAGAAGGCTGGTAAGGACCAAGAAAGAGCACAGTCATTTTAAAATACAATAAAACCTTACTGATATTAGCAAATACAAAACTTTGTCTAACATGAAATAATCAAAATGTAATTTTCCATCCAAAGAAAAGCTTACTTGGGCTGGTGATATAGCTCAGTGGCATAAGTGCCTACCTGGCAAGCGCGAAGTCCTGAGTTCGACTCCTGGTACCCACATATAAAAAATAGTAATAATAATAACACTCACTTATCTTAAAGCAGAGAAGAACAAGTTAGAGAACTCACATAATACAATTTGAGATGTACTTATAAACTGTGTAAGACACTCTATTTATTAAAGGACAAATACGTTGAAATTTGGACAAATGGGTATTAAAGGACAAATCTAGAAATACATGCACTACAGTGTGTTTTACTTAATTTTGGAAAAGTTATTAAAGCAATATATATCTTTTTAACAGTTGTCTTTGAGGCAATTGGGTATCCATTAGCAAATTCAGGATCCTCCATATATATCAACATTTTACATATACACGACTTAACACAAAATGAAGGATAAAATGGGCAGATATATTCTTGAGTATAATAAAACAAAGATCTCTTACCTGTGATACAAAAAGAATAATTAAAATATTAACTGTACTTCATAAAAGTTAGAAGCATTGGGCCTGTGAAATCCACATTTAAGGAAATAAAAGGCTGAGTCTCAGACAGGGAGAACATATCTAGAAATCACATATCATACAAAGTGCTCACCATGACCATATAAAAATTGAATTGATAGGAAATAATATCTAAGTGTCAAAACTAATAGAAATAAAATCTATTTTACTGTTTAATTATAAGTTGGTTAGAAATGATTGACTTTATTATTGGTACCATACAGAAGAATATCCTTCAATAGTTCAGACACTCCAACATTCAAACACTGATTCCATAAGGTTTATTCAGAGTAAAATAAGATTGAGAGAGGAAAGAAGAGAGGTGGGTCTCTGGAAAATTAATGTTAAATTGAAAATAAATGTTTAGCTGGTAGCAGAGACTCAACAACAAAAGTAAATGACGTACAAATGTGTTTGCAATCTCACATCTGCACTCAGAAAAATGATTGGCATCATATTCCACAGACTATGTCCAGTATAGCACAATGACTGGTGCTACAGGAATCCCCCCAGAAAGTAATCTCTCGAAAATGTGTGGAAATTTATGATAATGGAAAAAAACAAGGGCTTAAATGCAAAGGTAAAGTTCATATTTTTTCAGGGAAAATTGGCTAATGTTGAGCTGTGTCTAGATAAAGCATCAATTCAAAAATTTTTCACACGCAGCAATTTAAAACACATGCCTGAAGGAAGGGAAAAGAGAGAGAACGGTGATGGGATTGGTGATGTAAGGGAGAAGTCAAGGAGGTAAATTGCTGTTGCAAATCAGGTTGTCTCCTAGCATGACCTGAATGAATTTGATCGAGAAGTTGATGCATTTCTTTCCATTGGAGCTAGATTGGGTTGTTTACGTGTTATTCATCTCATACACTGAACTCGAAAAATGGCAGAACTGGTAAGTGGGGAGTGTAGTCAGCCAAAGTTTAAGTTTGCTGCTGAAAAAGAAAAAGAAAAGGAAAAGGAAAAGAAATGAAGCAGGACTGACAAAATGTCTGTCTCATTACTATTACAGTTCTAATCATCTCTGGAGCTCAAGGACACCATCAAAGAAATTGTGGTACCACTACTCGGTAACTTACAGGTAGAGTAAAATCCCAAATCCTTTAGGGTTTTTCAAAGATATTTACTCGATTTTTTTCTGTGCATGTGATGATGAAATGTATACTCAAATTAGGAGCTTAGTAAATACATCTATAACTTGTGTTTCAACAAACTGCATCTTTTTATCCCCCATTTAATATATGATTATGATGGTCGTAACATTTACATTTTAATGCTTGCTGTACTTTGCAAGTGTATTTATTTTTCTTTCTTTCTCTTTTTTTTTTTTTTTTTTTTTTAATGTGGGTACCAGGAGTAGACCTCAGGACCTTGCGTGTGTGCCACTGAGTGATATCACCGGCCCTTTTTTTCCTTTATGTGGGTACCGGGAGTTGAACTCAGGACTTCACACTTGCCAGGGAGGCGCTTATGCCGCTGAGCTATCTCACTGGCCCTGCAAGTGTATTTCATTTATTAACATTTTCAAATCTTACTATGACCTTGTATATTAGAAATTATCCCTGTTTTTCAAATGAACAAATCTGGACAATCAACAGATCTTCATGTTTTAGTTCTGTCTCAAGTTCACCATCATACATTGAGTTGGGAAGTATGAATAACCCCAAATTAAATCAATAGCTTTTGTTGGTTTATTTATACATAGCTTCTTAAATTCTAGAGAGCTGGAACAGTTTATTTCTTAAATTATTAAAAATAAAAACAACAATCTGATGTGTATTTGTTTTTAAATTAGTGACTAAGTATGAATAGAAGGAAGAAGGGAAAGAAAGAATGAAGACAAGGAAGAAGTGAAGAAAAGAAGAGCAGAAAAAAGAAATGAAGGAAGGGTAAAGAGAGAGGGAGGAAAGGGGGAAAGGAAAGGCAAAATTATTAGGAGGTAACCGTTGTGAAAAACTAAAAAAATTAAATCCCAAGTCTAAAATAATGTCTTATTTTAGAAAGTATTTCAAAATATTTAAAACAAATTGGAAATAACAGTTCATCTATTTTGCTACTTAAATTTATTCATTAATAGTTAGGAGTACAAATGAAAGTAATAGAGGAAAATCAATTGCTAAAGATTTGTATTTATGAAGGACAGCCACTTTATATATACATGTTGTATGTATACATATATATGAACTATTACATAGCACAATTAGTATAAAACATTGTACAGAAGTAGAACAGTGACAAGACTTCAAATAAAAATTTTACTGAGGTAGTAAATCTTCCATTATCATATCTGGCTGACTTAGTACAAAAGTATTTAGAAAAAAAAATGATTGTCAACCAAAGCAGATAAAATAATCTGCAAATTCTTCATAAACCAGAACTTTTTGTATGGGACATTTTCTGAGTGGTGATATATTAGGCTGAAACTTTTAGAAGTCAAGACTTTTAAGAAACTTATTAATCATCTCCAATTGAGTAAGAATGAATTTCCAAAACAAAATAGCCATAAAAGAAGATTGTGAGGGCCGGTGAGACGGCTCAGCGGCTTAAGCGCCTGCCTTGCAGGCGTGAAGGCCCGAGTTCGACTCCCGGAACCCACATACGAAAAAGGGGCCGGTGATATCGCTCAGCGGCACGGGCGCCTGTTGGCGCGTGAGGTCCTGAGGTCGTCCCCCCGGTACCCACAAAAAAAAAAAAAAAAAAAAAAAAAGAAGATTGTGAGAGCATACATTTATGTTACCTAAAACAAAGTTCCAGAATGACACTATATCGAAGCCCATACTGCCTTTCTGAATGTCCCTCATCATCTTTTGACATCTTTTACCTTCTATCTTTGTCCTATATCCAACAAATAATAAAGCTCCTGGGGAAATTTTCTCCTTTTATTAAGAATCTATTTCTCACCAAAATTTCATTGAGATAAAGCTCAAATTTACATAATTTATAATAATAGGAAAAAAGTACAGTTTTATTTTCATTTAAAATGTTCTGTTCTGCATAGAAACTCTGGAGTTTGGAGAAATGCAGAGTCAATATTCTGCAACTTGGGGACACTATGAATCAATCTGAATCCATCACTAGGCTCCAGACTCAGATGCTGGAAGAGGTACTGTGATTCGCAATATGACAACAAGTTGTGGCAGCTCAGGTTGGAGGCTGACAGGAATTGGAGAACAAGGTCGGCCAAAAGATACTAATAGAAATGTGCTGAGGAAGTACTGACTTCCACATCTCATCAAATCTGAGGTGTTGACAGCAAATTACCGAAAATAATATGAGCCCGTGTCTGAGTCTCAGACCTGGGATTTTCTTTTTTTGTTGTTTTTTTTTTTTTTTTTTTTTTAGTAAAAGAAATTCTATTTTTTTCATAAAGCTTATGTATGTCACCTTTTTAAATTTTATTTTATTTTTAATTGACAAATAGTAATTGTACATTTACGAAGCACATTTACGTAATTGTATTTTTGTGTGGTACAGTGTGAGGTTTCGGTACATGTGTACATTGAGTAATGATTAAATCAGGGTATTTAGCCTATCAATCACCTCAAACATTTATTTCTTTGTCTTGAGAACATTCAAAATCCTTTCTAGCTGTTTTGAAATAAGACAATATTGTTGAATAGATCACTGTACTGTACAAATGAAAACCATCCTACAAAACTGTAACTGTATCAACAACTGATCTCTCCCCATCTTCCTCTCTCCCTACTCTCTTTTTCCTTGGTAAACACTATAACACTGTTTCTATGAGATAATACCACTTTCTATGAGATAAACTACTTTAGATGTCACATATTAGTGAGATCATGAGATATTCTTCTTGCTGTGCCTGGTTTATTTCAGTCAACATAATTTCCACCGGGTTCATGAATGTTGCCAAAAATGAAAGAATGTCATTGGGTAATACTTCATTTCTATTCATCTATTGATGGACACTTAGACTAGATTTATTATTGGCTTCTGTGAATATTTTGCAATAAACATGGGCATGCAGTTATATCTTTGAAAAGCTAATTTAACACAAAAAGTAATCAGTAGAGTGAACAGACAACGAATCCACTGGAAAAATATTTGCAAGCTATACTTTTGACGCAGGATTAATATCAAGAAAATATAATGAACGCAGACAACCCAAAAAATGAAGAAGCAAATAATATAGTTTACAAATTGTCAAAAATATTGAATAGACATATTTTATAAGACACACAACCAAAAGATATATGAAAAAAATGGTAATCATCAATACTCACGAAGGAAATACAAAATCTGTAATGGCAAAATAACTCACCTCAATGAGATTTTTTTTTATACAATGGAGTACTACTCAGACATAAAGAAAGATAAACTTGAAACATTTCTAGGTAAATGAATGAACCTTAAGACCATATTTTAAGTGAAAAATATTGGAGATACATGTAAATATCACATTGTCTCTCTGGTGTGAGAAAATGCAAGTGTAAATAAGAACCAAAATTTATAACACATATTGTAAAATAGGAAGAAATTGTTCAAAAGTAAAGGGGAGGGCCAGGGATATAGCTTAGCGGCACGGCGCCTGCCTGGCAAGCACAAGGTCCTGAGTTCAATTCCCAGTGCCCAAAAAAAAAAAAAAAAGGTAAAGGGGAACTAGGGAGGGGGAAGGAGGAAAGGAAGGAAAGGAAAAGAAAAAAAATGAGAAAAGTAGTATAAAATGGAAACAAAGCTTTGTAAATAAGGAGGGGATAAGGGGTTGAAGGGAGGGGGGTAACAGGAAAAAAGAAGAATAAAGATATATTATATACAGTTACAAATTCCCTATGATGAATGTGATAATTATGTATATCTAAATGGTTGCAATAAACTTAATAATAATAAAGAAAAAAGAAATAAAAACAATACAAATGCTTCTGTGAATGTGGAGAAGAGAAACATATAAATTATTGATGAGAATGTAAATCTACACAGCTATTCCAGAAAGCAGTATGGATGCTCTGGAAAAAATTGGGGAGAACTCTATCATATGATATGGCAATCCATGCACTGGGTTTATATTCAAAGGAAATGGGATTCTTTTTCTTAAAAGTTACCAACTGGCTTAAAATAGAATACATATTAAATGCTGGACCTCTTACTTAAAGAATATTCTATAGTAAATATAACAATATTGTTTGATAATGCCTAATATTTTAAAATTTTAATTGTATATGAAATTTTTTATTACAAATTTCTCTGTTTCAAACAATTGCTAAAAATATGAACTGCAAAAATATCTGGCTCATTTTAAAAATAATATTTGGAGATTGAAAGGATTCTAGCATTAAGCAGAAATTTCCACAAAAAGTGGCAGGAGCATTTATCATTGAATTATATATATAATGAAAGCCAAGGTTGAAAATACAGAATTATAGTACTGAAGAATTAATAAAGATACAATATGTAAAATTTGATTTTTGTGTGTATAGGTAGTAAATATTAAAACCATTTTTGTGAAATATTTCCTTTTTACTCTTAGTTAATAAGCAATAAAAACCTTAAAGCATCTTAAAGCATGCTATACATAAATTTGCACAGTGCGTGAATACGCAAATACTTAAATATATCCAATTCTGCTTACTCCTAGAATGTAGAAAGATGGAAAAAAATTCCACTCAATTCAAATTTTTTAAAGAGTAAGCTTGACTAAGACTACATACTTTTTCTTAATTAAGAATTAAGTTTGGCTCAGGAGGCTGAGGCAGGAGAATCACCATGAGTTCGAGGTCAGCCTGGGCTACATAAGGGAGCTCAAGGCCAGTCTGGACTATACAGAGAGACCCTGTCTCAAAAAGAAAAAAAAAGAAAAAAGAAAGAATTAAGTTTGGAAAATAACAAATACCTTACCATCCAAGAAAAAATATGCCCCCTCCTTACAGGAAAGATGGGTTACTCAAACTGCCTTGCCTGTGGCAGAACGTAAGACGCTGACACCACAATGCAAACAGATGAAAAGAAACTCACTAAAAGTTTGACAAATTACCAATAGTACAGAGCCTATCGGAGAAAAAGACTTCACAGAGTTCAACTATTTATAAACTATGCAACAGGTGCTATAAGAATCCCCAACTCTTCACATGAACTTGTAGGAAGTACATGAGACAGGGAAATCCTGTTGGGAAGTTAGGAAAAAGCCTGTAGTAAAGTTACCCTAAATATTTACAACTCTTCTCAGATGCTTATCTCAAAGCCTTAAGCCTCTGAGAGAGGAGTAGAAAACTGTATCTCCTTGGGGAACAGATAAAGAAATGTTGATACACATGTTTTAAGCTATGCTACCTCTAGGGGAGAGGTAGGAAAAAGACATTAGATTAAGCCCCAGTATAGATATTATTAGAGTTCTCCTATCGTGTGGGAAGATGGGAAATTTTGCCCTCACCAAAATCACCACAGAGACAAGTTAAAGCTTTATTGTTGTTTTTTAGAAGCAATATGGATGCTGAGAAAGCCACATTCCTAAGAAGTAATTACATGAAGCAGACTTGCCTATAAAGACAAGAATTCTCTCACTGCAAAACACACACACAGCCCAAACAAGAGCCTAGCAAGCACCAAGTAACAAGCAAGGCAGCCCACCAGGGAGGATAGAGACAGGCACCCCTCCTCTTTTGCAGGTTTGTAGGAAGGGCTGAATCCGAGTGGAATCTCTAACACCAAGAACAATTTAGCTTTGGACATAAAAAAAATAGCCATAACAATCCAAAGCCCAAATCTTGGTCAACAGCTGATCTTATTGATTCAATCTCTTTTGCTAAGCCCCTGAAAAGAGAACTCCAATTTCTAGACATAAACTATTCACCTAGGTATCTATTGCTTTATAATTGATACTGTATATGACAATTACTAAATATTTTTGAGGTCGCCTAAAAGAAAAAAAGGAAATAAAAACTTATCAATCCGCTGAGTCAGACTGAGTGATAATAGGGCCATTAGGTAGGTACTTTAATAAGTACAGTTAAAATGTTAAGGAATAGCAGATGTCTTAGTCACCTTCTCCTTGCTGAGATGTAATACCCGACACCCACAACTTACAGGAGGAAAGGTTTATCGTGGCTCACGTTGGAGAAGATTCAGTCCTTGCGTGTCAGCAGTGCGACAAGAAGACGTGGTGGGAGACCTTGAGGGGAGGAATGCTGTTCATATGATGGCAGGCAGGAAGCACATAGTGAAGGGAGTAAAGTAGAAGAAAAATAACACATAAAAATAAGACTGGTACAACGGAGATGAGGAAACCCATAAATAAAAATGATACTTTCAGAAAAACTAGAACTTCCAGGACCCAGTCACCCAAGGAAATTCATATTGGTGTTTCCTTTCCTGCCAGAGCCATCACACCCAAAATTCCTTAGAAATACTAAAAGTCCATAAATTGGCTTAATTGAAAATATAAAGAGTAGAAACTCGATCCTAAGATAAAGGAACAGATTGAGAAAAAAAGTTTTGAAGAAGTTTAAATTTCCTATCTAAAGAAAAGAACTGCCTATGTGGGCTGGTACCATGGTGTGAGGGGCGTGGTGGCCGCCTTTGCCCAGGGTTTCTACTCCCTCAGAAAAAGCATAAATATTCACAGTTCCAAAAAAATAATGTACCTTTTTCTCTCTTGAGGGCCCATACTCAATTTCTTTGAGTGTATAAAAACTTTCTACCTAATAATCCATTCCAGAATCTCTTACTGAAATACAGTAAAAATTCTTTTTCTGCAAAAGAAGTCAGCAAACCTGCAATCCTGTTCTATGGGTGGAGTGGGTTAGGCTTCGCATCACAGTTTCCATAACCTCCTGGACCCCATCCAGTGTTAGTAGGAACCAGGAAGGGAGGTATACCTTGCAGGTCTCACCCTCAGTGACCCACCTCTACTGACCAGACCCCATCTCCACAGGGCAAGTCAGCTAGAATGTCCCCAAAACCCAGTCTCCTTCCAAACTCATGAAGCTGTGAGTATCACGTTAGATCTAAATCATAAGAATGGAGAAATGGACAACTACAACTACAAATTTTAATAAAGGAGGAGAAAACTGAAAGAGATCATCAAAAGGCTATGCTAGTGAAAACAAAAAATGCAATAATAGCATTGAAACCTTTGACGGACTCATATGTAGATTCCATAGAGTTGAAGAAATAGGGAAATTGAACATAAATCACTACGATTTATCAACCTCAAACACTGAAAACATGAAATTAAAAGATTATGAAGTAGTCAAATGACTTAAAATACATGAAATTTGTATTCCAAAATAGAAGAAAAAAATAGTTGAATTTACAACTACAAAGAAATTTCAAAACATAATGAAAGAAAACAAGAAACCAATTGAAAAATTAAGACGTTATGCTAAGATAAATATAAAAGGCAAACAGACACACACATGTACACACACATCTGTAAATACTCAAGTATTAACACATCTAGGCAAGTAATATTCAGATAAGTGAAAACCAAAAATGAAAGGAACATCTTGAAGAAAGCCAGATACAAAAAACACTAAATACAAAAAATGAGTTCTAGAGATCTCTGACAAGAAAAACAAATTTTCACTAAAAATTGCCTTCAAATTTTTTAAAATTAGAGTCTAATAAGAAACAACTCAAATATGTGGAATATTAGGGGATAATATCTTACACAAGGAATTATGTTTATATTTTCGTACGAAAATAAGTTGTTTTACAACTTATTAATAACATAAGTTGTTATATAACATTTTTAATTGGCAAATAGAGTGCATATTTATTTTGTTGATAAAAGTCGTTATTGCTTATCTTCAAAGCAACATATTGTATTGAAATATTGATCAACACGCACTGTACAATAGGTTGACTATATTTAATAACAATATATTCTTAAACATCACTGAGAGTAAATTTTAGCTATGAATAGCACACAACTATGAAAGTGAGCTAATGCATATATTAACTAGCTTGAGTTAGATATTCTATGATGTATACATAATTACAACAAAACTTTTAGCATAGATTATTAACTACTTATTGATTCAGAAATTCTTTTGGGGATAAATTTTTCTGCAGTGTGATGCAGAGTATCACAGTGATTTGCAGTGAGTTAGCTATGTCCAAAGTTCATCTGATCTAAACGCAGAAATTTGGTATGGCATATGGATACTTTTCAGGCACACAAAGTTCCATTAAGTATATTTGATACATTAACCCTGCCCTATTTTTCCAGAATAATTTTGTTCATCTCAGTATTTCAAGTCAATTTTTAGCATGTGTGTGTTGAGCATAGGATCACGTCATTTTAGGTTTTCACTGTTGCATTGAGATAGTTTATGAATCAATAAGTAATTATTAACACCATCAGAAATTACAGACGGCATGTTCATTTTACACTGATTGTACAACAATATTTTACTCATTATTTGGTTGTACTCATTCCGATAGTGGATCAGTCATTGAATCACCTAATTAGATTAGTTCTTGAAAGAAAGTAAAATTCACATCTGGATATATCTACTGTGAAATAAAATGGAATAGCTTTGTATCAGTAAAAAGGTACTAAATAGTAAACACATATATGTTTGCATGTGTATTATTATAATGAATTTAGCCAAATTTTGGAGAACTGTAGAATATAATAATGATGTTGGGTAGGAATAAAGAAAAATAAACCCTCACTATGGTGACTTGATTACATAATTTGTTTACTTATTCACTTATTCATTGGTTGAGCTCTTATTAACATTTGTACAGTGTTAGTAAGTATGGGTATCTAGAATTATGCTTAATCACAGTTCTTCTGAAATCAGATCAGCAAAACTGACCAAGAATTATTTCCAGCCAGGTGTGGTACTGGGCATCTGTAATCCCAGGATTTTGGGAGGCTGAGACAGGAAGATCAAAAGTTGGAGCCCAGCATAGGAAACTTAGTAAGGTAGTGAGAACCTGTCCTACAATTAAAACATGAAAGGAGGCTGGTGTGTAGCTCAGTGTGGTAGCCCTGGGTTTCATCCTGAGTACGGAAAAAAAAAAAAAAAAAAACTATTGTCATAGGTGACACCTCTATGTGGGACAAAAAAGGACTTTTTAAATTAAGTTTAGAGGTAAATTTTAAATATACATAATGATCACTTTCATCATAGGGACTTTGTACTTGTACATGACTTATCTCAATTCCTCTTTTTATTCCCATTCCCTTATCATCCCTTCAATCCCTCTTCTGCTCCTTATTTACAAAAGCTTTGTCTCTATTTTTCCTTCTTTTCTCTTGTTTTTTCTTTTCCCTTCCTTCTTTTCCCCCTCTCTCCTTAGTTCTTCTTCCCAATTGAGGATTTTCTTCCTGTATCATAACATCTAGTATACATTCTGATTCTTCTTTACACTTTTGGTTTCTCACACCAGAGAAACAATGTGATATTTACACATGTGTGTTTGATTTATTTCACTTAAGAATATGGTCTCCAGATGCAACCATTTACCTAGAAATGTCACAAGTTTATCTTCTTTATGGCTGAGTAGTACTCCATTATATAAAAAAACACACCTTCTTTATCCATTCATCAGTTAATGGGCATTTGGGCTGTTCCCAAGATTTAGCTATTATAAATTGTGCTGATATGTGTGCATATATTGCTATGGTATGACGTTTTAATTCTTTTAGGAAGATACCAAGTAGAATAGCTGGGTCGAATGGAACCTCTAGGTTTAGCTTTATGAGGAATCTCTACACTAATTTCCACAGTGATTGCTCCAGTCTACACTCCCACCAACAGTGGAGAAGGGTTCCTTTTTCCCCATAGCTGCGCTAGCATTTTTTACTGGTTGAATTAATAATTGCCATTCTCTCTGGAGTGAGATGGAATCTCAGTATCCTTTTAATTTGCATCCTTCAAATGACCGGTGATGTTGAAATTTTTTTCATATATTTGTTTTCCGTTTGTTCTTCTTCATGTAAGAAGGGTCTATTCATTTCAGATGACCATATTTGGACTGGGTCTTTAAATTTGGAGGGTCTCATTTTCTTGATTTCTTTGTATGTTCTAGATAGTACTCCTTTGTCTGAGGAACAGCTGGAAAAAACATTTTCCACTTATTATTTTATTTCTACTATATTCCAAGTATTATGATGTAGGAAACTCATATGTAAGTACACGGTCGTTCTTATTAAGCATCTTCCTGTTGGGAAAATAGAAGTATTATGGGATCATGAATACACTATGAAATTTCCACACAAAAATATAAAAATATCACCTAATCAAACAAAAAAGAGTAGTAATTTTCATCCATCCTGAAGCTGAGGGATGGTCCTAACCCAATATACATATTAAGATTATTCCAGTAAGTAAACTGTAAAAAGCAAAGTTTGAGGTAAATCATGGACTTACATCTCACAATTCTGATTCCCTAAAAAGTGGCAGGTGAATCTCCCTTGGATCCTATAACTACTAATAGAGGCAAAAACAGATGTCATAATTATAATAATCTTTCATCTGGGAACATGTTTAAATATAAATCAAATACAATACAATGTAAATAAAACATTTCTGAAATTGTATCCTCTATGTTAAAAAGTCAGTAGTATAGGGACCGGTGAGATGGCTCAGCGGCGTAAGTGCCTGCCTGGCAAGCGCGAGGGCCTGAGTTCGACTCCTGGAACCCACATACGGAAAAGGGCCGGTGATATCGCTCAGCGGCACGGGTGCCTGCTGGCGTGCAAGGTCCTGAGGTCGACCCTGGTACTCACAAGAAAAAAGAAAAAAATTGTCAATAGTATAGCTGTGCAGTTAGAAACCAATTGAAGAATATTATGAGGTATGCCTTTTCTCTTTCAGTACATGTATCAGTTTCTTATGCTTGCTATAACAAAATACTAAAGCTGAAGGATGTAAAATAATAGAAATGTATTGTCTTGTAGTTCTGGAAGATAGATGCCCAAAATCAATGTCATTCTTCCTCAGAAAACTGTAAGAGTGAAAATTCCTGCCTTCCTCCTAGCCTCTGGTGAATTGTTGGCAATACTTCCACCTCTTACAGTGATGGTACTTGACACATTGCCTCTACAACGTGGCATTTTCTTTGTGTCTTCACTTAATGTTTTCCTCGTGATAAGACTCCAGTCATATTGGATTAGAGTTCACCCTGATGACCTCATTTTAACTTGATTACATCCTCAAAGACTCTATTTCTAAATATGACCACATTAACTGTCACTGGGAATAAAGATTAGAGAAACTATGTGAAGAAAATTATATGAAAACTATGAAACACTAATGAAAGAAATTAAAGAAGGCAGAAGTAAAAGAAAAGATATCCTTTATTAACATGTCCATACTACCCAAAATGAATTATTAATTCAATACTTAGCCAGTTGGGTGTTTCTTATTCAAGTTGGGTGTTTCTTACACAAGTTGGGTGTTTCTTACTCAAGTTGTCACAACAATTAACTAACACATCGAATTCTAAATTGGTAAGTAAATAAATATATACATATATATTATAAATGACATATATAGTAATATATATGTTTCATTGTATTATAATATATAGAGTCTGCCAAAAAAATGTACATACACTTCAGTAAATCACCATACTAATAAACCTGTGGAAGCTAATGGCCCCTACTTTGAGCACCTATTGTAATTGTAGAAGTCAAAGGTAACTTGTATTAATCTCATGATGTCTCAATACATTGAGTATTTAAATATTTATATGTTTTTCTTTTCCTGGTGTATACATGTATGGCAGATTTTATATATTTTATTATATTTTAATATATACTGTAATACAATATTGCAACATATATTGTAAATAAAGGATTTCTAAGACAGGCTTTACAATGGCGCCTGCAGAGTCAGGCATGGAAGAGTGTGAAAGTGCTGTCTAGGCACTGGGCATCTGAAGGATCCAGTCAAATTCAAAGGCCTGGAGCTCCCTGTAGAGTCCCATGAGAGTCTGTATCAGGAAGGCAAAAGGTCTGTGCTGGAAGCCACGGCATGGGTATCCAAGGTGAAGATGAAGACTGGGAGCTCCTTCAAAGAAACAGAGGTGAGACTTCCTTATTTTTTCCCTTTTTATCCCATTCAGGCTACAAGTCTATTGGTTGGTGCCACTCACACCCATTTTGGGTTTCCATTTTCAGTAAATCCATTCAGTTACACCTAGAACCATGCTAAAGTAATCGTGGGCATTTCTTACTCAAGTTCACAACAGTTAACTATCACACCTGAACTGTTAATTGCTAAGTATTAAAATCAGTATTTGCCTGAAACTAAGGAACAAGTAGTGTGTCACACTTACAAGAAAAAGTGCAAGTATAAAAGCACAAAATAGAAAATATATTTAAAGAAGTATTTTTCTATTTTTTCAATTTCCTTAGTACATCTTCAAATCACTACAATTCAATGCCTCATAGTTGTTTGTTCACATTAAATAGAGGATCACTTTCTACTGAAGTCTGAGCAGAATCAAGATGAATCTTACAATCAAGATAATTGCAAGAAAAATGATTGATGGATATATCATAAGCTTAGTAAAATTTACTTCATGTCTAATGTAAAAAAGTTTTTTTAATTTACTTCTGGAATGTGAAGAGAATTTTTTCAGTGGTGATAATGTAACTTCACAGAATGTGTGTGAGTGCGTGTGCATATGTACATGTGCGCTTGTGTATGTGTGTATATTTTCCCTAGTATCTTTCCATGCTTTCGTTGGCTTATGGAATCAGTCAGGAAATAGTATACTATACACTTTAGAGTTGGAAATGAAGCAAAGAATCACTTGATTTTATTATAAAAACAAAATTGAAAATTTTTTGCATCTTAATTTCATCATATGCAAAGACAAAATCTCTATTTAATATAGATCAAAGAACAACTGGTGTTCAGGAATAATTGAAAACAGTGTTGATTTAGCTATTTCCTTATTGAGGTAACAAATGTTGCAGTTAAAGCAAAAGCTGGTATTGGTTGAATTCTAATGTCAAATACCTAAGCCTTTCTATGAAAAACCCAGTCTTGTCTCTATGTCTAATTCTATGAAGCTGCATAAATTTGCTGAAAAGTATGTCCTGATTCATATAATAAAATTTCTAACTGAATTTCAAATTAAAATCAATTCCCTCCAAAAGTATATTCTGCATCACATGAAGTCTCGTCTCATCCTTCAGATAGTTACTTGCTACTAATTATTACACACTTTCTTGTTCTTAGGTCCATTTTTACATGTAATACTATGCATGGTATTATTTTTGGTATATATTTTTGGCATATATATATTTATGGTATATATTTATCTCTTATCAGACTGTGCATCTCACTAAGATAAATAATTAAAGTATTACAAAAGTTCAAAATATTGTTAAGCTGGGGAAATAAAATTGAGGATTCATCCTTCCTAGTATTGGCACAATGAGACACCTTGAATGATGGACAGACACCTGCTGCAGAAATAAAGCAAAAATACAGTAATATTTGTAATTAAAATGTAAAAATTCCTTAACATGACAGGTCAATGGGTAAAGGCAAGAAATTTCCTTTTGTAGCTTTGAGGAGCCAAAATGCAGACAGTTGTCATAGGTAAAATGAATCCTCACTCGATCTACCTTGCAATTTCCTGACAGAAGGGAATGCTGGCCATCATATCATCTAGGAATTCCCTCATGTGCTTTACCCTGTCAGCTGAAAAAGATTCAACTGTTATGACAGATGGCCATGAAGTCTGTCATCATTCTGACGAATTGAGGGTGGAAAAGCTTGACAAATCACAAAAGACAGATTATACCTTGATGATTATTTTTGTGAAGTCAATCATCTATATATTAGGTACTTAGTATAATCTCTTCAGGAAAATTATTATTTCCCACTATATGGCATAAATTTTATTTCATGTTTCTCTTAAAATGTCAGTGGTAAATTTAAGCCTGAAATGATTATATATAGCAAAATGCACACAATCAACTTTACAGTCTACAGTTTTAAAAGTGTTAATATTCCCTTACTGAGGTAAAAAATGTTGCAGATTTACATCTACCTTGCAAATATCTATGTTAGTTGTATCTGAAAAATGAAAATGATATGGCTTGAAAATTAGTATGTCCAGTCAATATTTAGTCAATATATTAATATTAGAACATACCTTTATAATTATTTCCATAACACTTTCTTCTTAAAAATGACATGGAAATGGCACATATATGATCTTTCTAATTTACAAATTGACCTTATAAGTCAGGATATTTAAATGACACATGAAGAATCCATATAAGAGGAAATGCCGTCTTTAACCTTTTTCCAATGCGTGTGGTGTACCAGCTTGGTGGTATTTAGGTAAGCGATTTGAAAAGACCTACGTAGGCAGAAATCTCAGTTACATTTTAGTTTTGATCAGCATTACATTTTGGAAAATGTACTCATTTTACAGAATCTTAAGTTTTCAAAATATTCCTTTCATGGTACATTGACATTGAAAAGTGATAGAAAAAAATGTAAAAGGCATTTTACTTTTTTTCTTAACCTCACGTGCTAAGTGATCCAAGCCAATTTCTCTCCGATCCTCTCCTTTCCCTCCCTGCTCTGATTGGTCCAGCAAAGGGCTTGACTTACTGATTATATTTCCTTGGCTACAATTGTAGCTAGCTTCCATCTTGACTGAAGATAGCAAGAGGCACCAGCTAACTTCTATCTTGTTTAGAATGATAGCAAAATAATGGAAAAGGAGAAGCCATCATTGCTCCCCTCTCTCTCAATACTCTAGCAATGGCTCCAACTCCAGAGTGACAGCCCATACTAAAAACTGTTGGATTATTCGCCACCTCTGAACTCTCAATATTTCTTTTGTCTCAGTAGCTTCAAGATTTTCCTGTTTTTCTGCTATTACTAAATCCGTCCCTTTTTTTCTTTTTTCCTCAATTCAGATTTTTATTCAATTATTAATGTTTTAAATACTTGGAGTGGTTTCTATCTTTCTCGGATGTATCCGGATGATACTTATTACAACCAAAAAACAAAGAATAGGAGTAGCTAGCTGCCTTGCCTGGTATGCTACAATACACCTTAAGACTACACAGTAGCCTTGGTTCAGTGCTACACCAATTATGACTGCATGCTGTAAACATTATGAGTAAATTCTCACATTCCATGTAACTGTTCCACCTGCTATATAAGTGTTCTACTCTTTGCATTTGCATCCTAATACTCCTTAATATTATTTTGCCAACATTTCTGACCTGACCAGATATATTTTTTGAATAGTTCCTTCTCCAAATGACCACATTTAAAAAATTCTTCATTTTAACAGTTTTTAAAACTCAATGCTCTCACTGGTTTAACTTACTATTTTAAAATTTAAATTACAGTAATTTTAACATATATAAAATCATAAACATTGTGCATGTAAACTGTGTTCATCAAATGATAAATGAAGAAAATGTAGTATGTGTGTATACCCACTGGAAAACAGCTTCTTCTTAAATCATGACATCTGATTTCCATATTCTGATAATGTATTAGAAATGAACTTAAACTATGTAAATTCATTTATTATTGCTACTGAAACAAAACACATCAAGTTGTATTTGGTGTATTAGTGGGTTAAAACACTTCAAATTTTTTATTTTATTCTTCTGGAAATCAGAAGTCTCACTAAGTTATGATGAAAGTGTCTACAGGGCTGAATTCCTTCCAGGGCCCCTTAGGGGGAAATTTGTTCATCGCATTTTCTATCTGCTGTAAGTTACCTGCCTTTGTAGGCTCCTGTGTCTTAGATCTTCAAAGTCAGTGACTACATCTTTGACTTGTGCTCCTGTTTTCATACATCTTTTCCTTGATCCTCTTGCTTCCTTCTTATAAATACCCTTAGAATAACATTGGGCCCATCCAGATAGAATAAATCCCTCATCTATAAAGTTTACAATGTACAGTGAAATATTCACAGAATCAAGGATTAGGATGGGGGCATCTTTAGGGTAAGGGAGTATTGTTTATTCTACCATGGAATCCAAATATATTTGAACTCATATCACATGTTATTAGACTCCATGGAACACAGGGTTTCTATTATACTAGTACAATAGAGGACACATTTACTTCCCAAATACAACACATTATGCAAATAACCAATATTTGCAACCCTGCTCAATATAGAATCTAAGGCAAAAATTATGTCTGCGCAGGGTGATTATACAGCAGATGCCCTGAATTTGCTTTGGCATGATTCATTTACTATTAGTAAGATAGGTAGTAAAGAATCAAGATCTTCAGTTTGATCTGTTTACAAAAATAAAGGCTAATCTTCCTTCAGATGCAGATCGGGCATCTTAATTTCAGTGAAAATGTCACATCCAAACTATAATATTGTAATCTGTTGTAGAATGCATTCTGGGCTAGTTTTAATATTTAATGCTGGGGTATATTAACTATCTCAGACTCATATACACGTTTTAAATAGAAGAACTATGAAAAGGATAAGATAGCTTACATATTAATGTTCATAGGTGAGATCGGCTTCCTTTTCATGTTAATATGTAAGGAATTTGGATATAGTCACTTCATACTAAGGAATAAAAACACATATATATATATATATATATATATATATATATATATATATATATATCAGATCTATCAGAAGAATAAGGTACAAGGCAAACCACTGGCGCCCAAAATATAGAGACACGTGACAGGTGACAACACAGAATAGCAACCTGTTGGAGTAGAAACCCCCCAGGTAAATGACAAATTGCTGGAGACTAAGTGTGTACACATCTGGGTGTTAGAAAGTCCAGACAGGGCCATTCACTGTTCAGAAGTTTTACAATGTCATGAGTTGTTGTTTTTCTTTTTGTGTGTGGGTACCGGGAGTTGACCTCAGGACCTCGTGCTTGCCAGCAAGCACTTGTGCCACTGAACGATATCACTGGCCCAATGTCGTGAGTTTTGTTTCAGTAGCTCTAAGTAGATTCTCCCAGGGAAGATCTGAGAAAATCTTGTTTCTGAAAAAGAGAGGGCAAAATCAACTGTGTTTAATGATACAGAACATTCTGCTCTTCTTAACACGGTTTCTCCTTAAAAGAAACTATTTTACCAGGGAATGACTTTTGAGAAATTGTCAGAGGCTAACAGACATAAGAAAGGGAAATATACTCCTACAGCTTACTCTGGCCATTGAATTCCTCCTAAGGAAACAAGACAATCTGGGTACACAAAATATTGACCTCAGAGAAACAGATCTACTAAAAGACCAAAACCTAAGTTTAGAGGTATAGAATACTTTCCCTCCCAAACATTGCCACTACCCCACAAAATGCCTACAAACTAGTGTTTCTTTTATTCAATACATCTTGTCCAATTTTCAACAAAAGTTATAAAATATATTTATTGGTAAAAATGTTTTGAAGAGACACACAAAATTATGACGAGAACAGAAATTTAAGACAACTATGACTAATGCTACAAGCTCAGTTAGAAAAAGCAGGCAGTATACAAGAATAGAAGAAATACTAGAGATTAAAAACAAAGAAAAATTATCTTTTAAGCATTCATTAATAGGCTCAATACAGTTGAGGAAAGAATCTCAGGGTGTGAGAATACGTCAGTAAAAATTTATTAAATTTTAGCAATTAAATCCTGAGAAGTTTTAATAAAATGTCTATGAAGAGAGGGAAAAATAAGAACATGTAATATGTATATAATGAGGATGCCAGAAGAAGGAAAAGAGAGATAAAGAGGAAAAGGAGAGAAGAAGGAAGAGAAAAAGGAGAAAGAGGAGGAGGGGGAGGAGTAAAGCAAAAAATAAGAGAAAATGCAATAAAATAAATAAATACTTTTAAAAATAAGAGGAATCAACTACCGTTAGGCATATAATATTCAAACTGCAGAAAAAGAGAAAAAATTTACTAAAGAGTTTGGAGCAGGAGAGCTTTCCTGTAAAGGACAAAACTGATAATTATATTAATCTCCTAAATTATGCAAGGAAGAAGAGTTAGATATTTAAAATACTGAGAGAAGTACTGAGAGTTCTATAACCTAATGGCTTGTTTCAACCCAGACCTGAAGAGGTGATTCTACATGTTTGTTTTCTTTTTTTTTGGTACCAGGATTCGAACTCAGGACCCTGTGCTTGCCAGGCAGGTGTTGTGTCACTGAGCTACATCCCCGGCCCTCTATATAGTTTTTAAGAGCTTCTGTGCTTTGTTGTTTTCTGTACTGGGAGATGAAATGGCTGGGGATTTTGTTAGAAGTGAGTATTTTATGTAGTTTGGTTGTTGAGCTTGATTGTGTCAACTTGATACTCTTGGGAGCCATCAAGGGGCTTAATAAAACACACTTCTGGATGTGTCCAGCTGGGACATGAAACATGACTTTGGGTACTACATCCCCTCCCTTGTCCCTTTTTTGTGTCACTGATCCCCTGTTTTAGTTCCCGACTTCCATGCCCTAGGCATCTGTGCTCTTCCATACCCTTTCATCATGATGCTCCTGCCTTGGAGCAAGTCAACCATAGACTGAATCCCTTGAAACTGTGAGGCAAACTGAAACTCTCCCTTAAGATGTGGGAGAAGGGTACTGTGTTCCAGAAATAAGAAAGGTGACAAAACATGTAGCTGAAGATATGATACAATTATAAAAATTCGTACTGGACCAAAATATAATCTTTTGAAGTATTTCTTGTGCTATTGCAACTGTAGGAATAGGAAAAAATGTGAATAAAATTTTAATGAAAAAATGTTAAAATTAGTGATATATGAAAAAATGTAATAACAGCTTAGATTTTCAGCAATTTTTAGTAGTTTAGAAGGAAAGGATAATTTCACAAAAAAAAACTAGACATTTATTCAACTATTGAAATTTAAATAAGAATAATGTGTTCATTGATTTGATCTTCATATTATAATTTTCTAACAATTAATGTGTATGTCATCAGTAACCTCAGAGGGCAAAGGAAGAAAAAAAGAATGTGACAGTACCAAAAAAAAATCAATCCTTAGCCAAAGGTAACACTGTTCTCCTGGAATTTGCTCATTCTTTCAGAGATTCCTAAAACACTTAGAAAGTATAAGGAAAATCAACACATTTGTATCACTGAATTTTGTTCCTAAGAGCATAAGTTGCAAAACATGGACAGATGAAAAATATAAATGATAAAAGAGATTATGTATTATTCAGTAATGATTTTTATACCAATGAAAAAATGAAAAACTATAGATTTTACCTTTTAAATGTCAAAAATACCTATGTGCCCCCAAAGCTTTATGGAGTAAATGACAAAGATTTATATCAAGATATATTTTCTCTTGATTTATCTTATTTGATCTGCTGGCATCTCATGATCATATTACCTGTCCTATTGGCTATATTTTTATTTTTATTTTTATTTTTTTTGTGTGTACCAGGGGGTCGACCTCAGGACCTCGCGCGCCAGCAGGCGCCGGTGCCGCTCAGCAATATCACCGGCCCCTTTTTCGTATGTGGGTTCTGGGAGTCGAACTTGGGCCCTCGCGCTTGCAGGGCAGGCGCTTAAGCCGCTGAGCCATCTCACCGGCCCCCCCTACTGGCTATAAAAATACTATTAATTCAAGTAGTTAAAACCAATCTGATTTTAAAACAAGGAAATACGAAAACATATTAGAAGAAAACAGTTTATACAGAGATACAAATCTGATTAAATTTAAATATCTCATTTCCCTTTTGGAACAAAGGATTGCTTCTATTGTAACTATGTAATATGATTATAAAATTTATGCAAACATGGATATTGATTATATTACATAAATAATCTCAATTTAGTGAACTGAGCTCTCATAGAAAATTATTTTTGTGATATGAAGAATAAAAACAATAGATGCTTGTTTCTTTTTAAGCAAATACATTCCTGTATTTCTTCAACAGCTGTAACCTCACAAAAGCGTCTCTTCCTAAAAGAAAGCAAAATTTCAAATAGTAATTTCACTGTAAGTGTTTCCTTTCATTAACTTCTTTTTTTCTTTTTAAATCAATAAATCAAGGTATAAGTTACATAACATGAAATGCACCAATTTTATATGTATATAATTCAGTGAGATTTGTTACCATTCAAAAATCACCACTAAGATTAATATATTCCACCACAAAAAAGAGCATGCCAGTGCTGTTATTTTAGTCAACCTCACTGCTCCCAGAGTAGTAGGACAGTAATCAGCTTCCCATCATGATATATTTGATTTATTCTGTTTTTATATAAATGGAGTAATACAATATTTACCATCTTTTGTCTGACTTCTTATTCTCAGCACATTTTTTGTGAGAGTCATGACATTTCATGAATCAAAGCTTGATCCTTTCTATCTGTAGATAGTATTGTATTCTATGAAAATCCTGGATTCTCCATTCTTCTGTTGATTATATATTGTGCTATCTCCATAGTGTGACTATTAGAATAACACTTTTAGGACCATTTGTCTATAAGCTGACATTTAATTTTATTTGGAATATTGGCATTGCTTATTTTAAACTCTTTAATTTTATATTTTGAATATATAAATATATAAGTGGTACAAATTTGAAGTTATAATAATAAGAAATGGAAATTTACAGAAGTGCTGGGTTCCTTTCGTAAAGCATCCATTCTATTTCTAGTTATCGGTGGGTAATCATTTTAATTTATTAGTTTATTTTTATTTTCCTTTCTTTCAAAAATAAGCAAACATATGTGCCTATTACTGTTTCACAGATTTGAAAAAGAAAAAGATAGTATATTTTATAGAGGTTTTTATACCTTGCTATTTGTACTTTTCTTATTGCTGTTTTATAGATATCTTGCTCAAATTTCTTATGGTATTTTGTACTTCATATTGTGGATTCACCAAAATTTATAACAGCAATGTCTTATGCATGATTAGTTGATCTATTCCCAACATTTAATATTGCAGATTGATATTGATATTATAATAACTTTATGCTTTTTTATTTGGATTTTTAGAGGCATGAATTTACATGAACTTCTAGATGTGGCTTTGCTGGGTCTATCAATAAAATATATAGAGATTATATTTTCAATTCAGTGACAAAATCAAACTTCTGGGATTTTTCCAATCTTCTCTAAGCATGCAGAAAATTGGGGTTTTATACATGATTGTATTACATTTTCAGTACATCTATAGATTACTTTTCAGTGTAAAGAAGACTCAGAGATGATTTGTGGCTTCTCTGGAATGTGAACAGCTTGAAAGAGTCCTTATTCCAACTTGACAACTAAAAAAAAAAGAAGAAAAAACAAGATGACCTACAGAATACCTTTCCTTGAACTCATCATAGAATTGAGGTCAAAGGACAGTCAAATAGCCTGCAATGAAGAAAAGCCACTGCCTCCAGACAAACGAGACACAAATTACAACATACCTAAAGAACACTAAGTAGGAAGAAAAATTCGGCTAAAATTATTAACACAATCTTAAGAGTTAAAGTGAGCTACTATGAGTATTCAAATACTGGGAAACATAGATACACGGGGGTTTCACACAACACACAGGCTCTTCCCTGAAGCAACACTGGACGCTGTGAAGAAAAGCTGAGTATGAAGTAGGAGAACTGAATGAGTCCTTGCTCAATAGTTTGGTCCTGGACAAGGTGTGAAAGACTAAAGCTTCCCAGGGAAGTATAGTAAACTTTGTTATTCTTGGATGATGGGTAAATAATCACTTCTAACTTTAGAAGACAGGTGGGAATCATCCCTGGACAAAAACATTGAACTTCTCATACCACTGAGCAATGGAGTCCTCGCAAACAAGAACCGCAATGAATTCCTGAGCACTAAGGACCAAAGCCTGCCTAAGGCTGAAGTTGAGGCAGTCCAACAAAGAATACCTCTATCCTGCTCCCCACTTCATACTAGCAAGCCACGAGTAAAATGTAACCATAATTTAGTGTTTGGACACAGGCAAGGTGAAAGCAGTCACAAAGGACAACAGCAAAATGAAGGTGGGGGAAAAACAGTGAGGAAAACCTGCCCTACGCAAAAGGTGACATCAAAGAAATTTAAAGATGCTGGTGCAATAAATCTAAAAAGAGTAACAATAAAATGTAAAACCAGCTCAATTCTTTACTAAGCTAAATCAAATGCCACATGAATGGCCTAGCAAAGGAAGATAAATATTTTAAGATATAAGTAATTTACCTAAGATTTTACAATTCTACATAAGACATCTGTTGTTTAATCAAAATTAAACAGTACAGAAAGAAGCAATGAAAACATTAAGAGACATGACAGTCTTGAGAACCAGATTTCAGATTAATTGTAAAGTAAATATATTGGGCAAGGATTTTTAAATAACTGCAATTAATCTATAAATTGGGGCCGGTGAGATGGCTCAGCGGAGTACGCGCCTGCCCGGCAAGCGCGAGGGCCCGAGTTCAACTCCCGGAACCCACATACGAAAAAGGGGCCGGTGATATCGCTCAGCGGCACGGGCGCCTCCTGGCGCGCGAGGTCCTGAGGTCGACCCCCTGGTACCCACCAAAAAAAAAAAAAAAAAAAAAAAATCTATAAAATGGTGTAGTGATAAGTATGAAATGTTTATGAACAGATGTGAAATACAAATTACTAAAACATAAGTACAAACAGCAAAAAGAGTGGGTTGAAATAGAACACATTAAAAATCTGTGGGCTAATATCATTTATCTAATAAAAATTCCTGAAAGAGAAGCTTGAGATAAGTGAACAGAAGAAATATTTGGAAGTATAAGGACAAATTTTCCAAAATAATCAAAGATATCTATAACTATAACTATAACCTACACAAAAATAGAACCCTAAATATTAATAATAGTCTAAAAACCTAAGCATATAATATTCACAGTCTGAACCCAAAGATAGAGAGAAATATTGGAGCTATTTAGAGAAAAATATACTTTTGATACTGAAAATCATAGTAGAATTACACTAGAAACTATGCAAGCCAGAAGACAATGTAGTGACATCCTAAAAACTTAAATAAATACGGTAGGGTAGGGAGTCAATGTGATTGTTTTTGGGATCCATCCAGGGATTGGCAGAGGTAAAAATTGGTGGAACTAAAATTTTTGATGTGTCTGGGTGGGTCCACAAGGTAGGGAGTTGGAGGTTTATGTCTGGAACCTTGCCCTTTCCTCTTCAATGTCGTTTCCCTGCTCTGTTTCCCAGTCACCATGAACTAAGAAGCTTTGCTCCTTCAAGCCCTTTTCCTATGATGTTCCTTCCTTGGAAATGGAGGGCCACAGATGGAATCCGCAGACACCATGAGCTAAACTAATCCTCTCTTCCTTTAAATTGTTGAACATTGTGTCCAGCAGCAGGAAAGCCGATGAATACAGAAAATTGGTAACAGCAGTGATATAATTGCTGTGACTATCCACAACTGTGTGGTTCAGAAGCTTTTGGAACTAGTTTACAGGGAGAGTTTGTAAAAGTTTGAAGATGCAAGCTACAGAAGCTTGAGAATGTTGTAGAGAGTCCGATGGGTGATTCTGTCAGAAGACCAGAAGGCTGATAGGAATATAGATTGTAAAGACCAATTTAGGAAATCTCAGTCAGGAACAAGAGCTCCATTAGCACTTGGAGTAGAGGTCATGAGCATGACACTCTGACAAAAAATTTGTCTACAGTTTTCCCATGTACTGAGAATTTGAGGAAAACTGAAATTAACATCTGTGGATTAATTGATCTGGCAGGAGAAATTTCAGTGCAACACAACCCTCAGGCTGTGGCATGAGATTTCAGCCTGCATTTAATCGGGTTTATAGCAAGAATTTGGGGCAAAATGTAGAGGAAAAAATTGAAAAATGTAAATTTTATCAGAAAGGTAACCATATGTAGTATCGGGGCCAAAGAGACATGGCTGATAAAAATACTACTCCGATTAAAATGATACCAATTACTTTGCAGAGGGATAAGAAGAAACATGCTTTGAGGACATCTCAAAAGTCAGCAAGATCCCATCAATTGCAGGATTTAAGGTGAAAATGTGTAAACCTTTCATTTGAGAGGACAGTCTTTGGGTTCCCTGGTTAAGAAAGGTCACCTAAGGAAAAGATTCCCTGGGACTCATTTCAATATGCTCAGCCATCCAGACACTCAGAAATATGAGTTGTGAGTTCAGGGAGGCTTTCACTCAGATTTAAAGGAAGGCCTAGGAGGCCAGAAAAGGAGCTCATGAAAGGGCAACGTGTGAAGCTGTGAAAATGAAGCTGAAGGTGCAGTAGAATCTGAAACATCTGCTGAGGAAGTCTGCAGGCTCGGAGGGGAGGGCCATAGGAGTGGGGTCACCCAAGCCCTCTGAAACTCGTATCTCACCACTGTATGCCCCAAATGCAGACTACAGTGCTAGAGGACTTAATGTTTGTCTTGCTGGGCTTTGGTCTCACTTTGGTCATCTTTTTTAGCTCTCTATTCCTGCCTTTTGGGAGGAGAGTGGCTACTTTTTCCCATTGTACATTGCGACTATGTGACTTATATTTATTTTTATTTTTTGGAGGTTCACAGCTAGGAGTTTGACTTGAGTCTCGGAAGAAACTGACTGGGACTGTTGAGACTTTGGGGAAGGGACTACTCTGTTTCTAGTTATGTGCACGATTAGTTGTATTACTGTGTTAGCATTATGACCTTGCTGTTGTCATTTTTTGGAAATTAAGTATGATTTAAGGAGATGTGTTTGTTGATAAACAGTGAGATGCAGTGATTAGGGTAGACTGTTAAATTGAATGGCTTTGGCATCCGCCCAGGGAATGGATAGAACACATTTCTCAAGAAGGCGTGGTATAGGATCTGTGTTAGATCCTTCATTCCTTCTCTGTTTCCAGCCACCTTTAATTAAGCAGCTTTGCTCCTTCACATTCTTCTGCCAGAAGGTTCCCGCCTTGGAGCCGGTGGGGCATGGTCAGAATCCCCTGACACCATGAGGTAAATTAAGCCTCTGCTCCTTTAAGTTTTGGGCATCAGGTTTTGTGTTCAGCAACAGGAAAATTGGAGAATACAGTCAATGATCTTTAAAAAGAAACCCCTGGCCCTAAATTCTAACCCAGAAAAGACATCTTCCAAATATAAAGGTGAAACAAATGCTTTTTAAAAGAGAAAAATGCTGAAAAACAATCCATTACCATAAAAATAATTAGACACAATTATCAGTTTAAAAGATAGGTGGAATTAAAATATATAACAAAAACAGTAGAAAAAGATGAGAGATAAGAATTTCAACTATAGGGCCGGTGAGATGGCTCAGCGGCTTAAGTGCCTGCCCGGCAAGCGCAAGGGCCCGAGTTCAACTCCCGGAACCCACATACAAAAAAGGGGCCGGTGATATCGCTCAGCGGCACGGGTGCCTGCTGGCGCGCGAGGTCCTGAGGTCGACCCCCTGGTACCCACAAAAAAAAAAAAAAAAAAGAATTTCAACTATAGTTTTGAAATATTCATAAGTTATCTACAAGGCAATATACTAACTGTATTTTAGGAGATCTGATAATTTCACCTCACCTGGATTTATTTATGAAGATTTTACCACATATCATTGTTAAATTGACCCAGCTTTAGCATCACTCTATTGTTTTTACATCTTACAACTCCTTTTATTATTAATTTTTAAAAATTTAAATTAAAAAATATATAATATATAGTATGCAAATAGTGTTTCGAATCATACGTACATTGTGAAATGGTTGAATCAACCTAATTTGTGCAGTTATTGTTTTTCTGGGGAACACACTTGATGTGAAAAGTACAATAGTAGTTACTGGATGCCCAGGTGAGGTGAAGGCCAGTTGGAGGAATGGTCAAATAACACAAAATTTCAATTAGATTAGAAGAGTAAGTTCAGAGCTCTATTGTGCATCGTGGTGACATAGTTAATAAAACTATACTGAATTCTTCAATAATACTAAAAAGTAAATTTTAAGTGTGCTCATTTCTGAGTTAGAAATAAATTCAATTGATTCAATTAGCATACTACTATCTGATGCCCTGAATGTTGTTGAAAAAAGCCTTACAACTGAAATACCTATGTGGGCATCAGTGACTGACAAATCATAGATTCTCAGTAAATATTTGCTGAATTAATAAATAGATAAAATTATTATTTTATAAAAAAGTAATTTATAGGGGGCCGGTGAGATGGCTCAGCGGCTTAAGCGCCTGCCCGGCAAGCGCGAGGGCCCGAGTTCGACTCCCGGAACTCACATACGAAAAAGGGGCCGGTGATATCGCTCAGCGGCACGGGCGCCTGCTGGCCCGCGAGGTCCTGAGGTCGACCCCCCGGTACCCACACACACAAAAAAAGTAATTTATATTACATTTCTATGCAGTGAACCTGTTCCTACAACTTTACATGAAAATAGTTCTTTATCACCAAATCCTTCTATCACTGTTTTCTGTTTTACTGGGCTTCACTGCAACTCTTAAATACATATAAATAGATTTCATACAGGCGAGTCCACTTCAGAGCAAGGAATCAATGTTGCTTCCTGTTATATTTATTCCTACTCGTGCCAGTACCCAAGTTAAATACACTGAAAATGGATAGAATGATATCTGAAACTAATTCTGGATACTAAGTTCTGCAACAATATTATCTCTTTATGTTTTGTTTATATTTTTTCTGTACTGCTTACCACAGATAATGGAAAGAATGTAATGCTAGATGTTTTAATAAGCATCGATGACTGTAAACTATAAAATGGAGACTGCCAGTTTTAGTACAGCCTGGGCTCTAATTGTAAGTTTAAATGCTCTTGGTAGGATATTTGAGTATGTAGTTACTTATTTTCTTTTTATGATTTACCTAAATTAAACCCAGATTCCTGAGCCCATCTGTTTTTAAGAGGCAGAATACAAAGTTGGTCAGTCACCTTGCATTTACCCTGACAAATTTTTTCTACCTTAAAGAAATTATTATCAGGTCCTCAAATGATTATCAAGTTAATCTTATCTAGATGATAAGGGTAAGGTGATCCTAGTTGGATGGCTGAATTTCAAGTTTTTCAGCCATTTACATTTCTTTTTAAGAAATTAATTGTCTTTTCAAATTAATATTGAAAAATCTCTTTGTATCTGAAGAAAAATATATCACTTACCAACCTAATACTGATCAAATAATGACTTACAGCTCTTAACTTAAATTTACTCTAAAATGTGATTATTTATAGTTAGGTTAATTAAAATACATACTAATTTCTTTATATCTGTGCAGTTGTGGACTCCATCAGAGTTCTTAAGCCACAGAAATCTATATGATAACAAGTGACATCTCATTAATATTTTAATTTTCATTTTATCTTCACTGTGAATGAATTCACAATGCCTGGTATTAGTTATTATTTATTCTATGTGGTTTTTTTTTCTTTCCACTAATGTCTTATATTCTCTCTGTCATCTGCTACATCCAAACAAAAAAATTAAAGAGATTTCCTTTCAAATTTCAAGGAGCAGATAGTCTAATAGGGAAGACAGAAAACAATCAAGTCAGAAAAATGCTACAAGGTTATAAAACAAATCTGTATGCTTTGATAGGAGACAGGGAGAGTTCAGTATTAAGAATTATTTATGAAAGGATTCAAGGACTTGTTTATAAATGTCCTTCACATATTGGAAGGGACAAATATGCTTCTGTGTATATATTTTGTCTAACAAAGAGACATTTCTGAAAGAAAAAAAAGAGAATTTCTTTTTTTTTGTTAACTTAGTGGCCTATAGCTGGCTTTACTTTGTATTTTTTGTAGAAGCTACTGTTTACTTAGCACAATAAAGAGATGATTATGTAGATAACACAGTGTGAATATTCTTATTTTCTATTAAATGAAATAGGAAAGAAGGAATTTAATTAGTTTACTCAGATCAAATTACATGTTTACATTTTAGCTTTTGTTCTACACAATATAGTATCATGCAATTACTTGTAGATCTCTTTTTGCTTGATATTTCATGATTATCATTTGACAGTCATGATTAGATTCTTTCAATTGACTTAAAAAATTATCTTGATACAAATTATGTCATAACTGAAAATTATTATGTGTAAAAATTGTTTTCTGGCTCAGCTGCTGTTGTCTGACTATATATTTAAAGCTGACATACTACTTTCTCAAAAATAAATAATTATTGTTTTTGTGTTTTTGAAGCTTTTAAGTGATTGGCTACACTATATTATCGTCAGCATAAATGAGAATGAAAGAATTTTCTTCTCTCAAGTCTCCACTTTAGTCTTTTCCAAAGAGGGAAATAGGAGAGTAAGAAAATTGAACAGAGGAGATGAAACTATGGAAAGAAGAACAGAATGGAAACAAAGATCAAAGGCAATGAACATTACTCCTTCAGAGATGAGGCAACGGGGAAAAGTGGTTTAAAAAGTCAAAAATGAATTGATCATGAAATCACCTTGGTTTAACTATAAACTATTCATGTACCTACTGTAGTAAATTTGGCAGAGTAAGGCAGTGTCCCTATATTTAATATCAACTATCCTGCCCTTTTTCCTTTTCTATAGATTATCAGCTCACTAGATTTAATTTCTTTCAGCATATCGATTGTCACACACTGTCCTTCTCTATCATTTCAACTGCCAATTTTTGTCACCAAACATTCAGTAACAGATATGTTGAGCAATTGAGATGTGTACATATTCTGTTATTCTTTCATTTGGAGTTTTCTGAAAATAAACCGAGATGAAACAATCTTTTTTTTTTTATTGGCAATGGAGACATAGTTGAAAGAATGCCCAAAGAAACTGAAGATAATATTTTCTAAGTACATAGTTTCATTTTACTATATTATTATTCTTAGTTTAAATGTACTATTAATATTTTTATGCCATATAAATTGCACTGATTTAGCCTCCAAGCACAAGTGTTTATATAATATTTTATTATGATCTAGAATGCTTTTCCTTTTATATTTGGGCCCTAAACTATATTTAGTATCAATTATGAAAGAGCTGATAGGCTAATTAAATTTATATTTTATTTCTTTTGTTGAAGAAAATAAATTTACTTCAACACCTTACTTATATTTTAGTTAAATATCTATAAAATCCCATATTTAAATTAATCTTAACTTAATCATAATTTTTAGAAGTGTGAGTTTTTCTTTTTAAATAAGTACAGTCATAAAAGAAGTCATATTTGAATTCATGTGATTTAAAAGGGGTTTTAAAAGAATTACATCTTGAAAGTGTTTACTAAGAACATCGGCCAGGAGATAACTTTCATTGGCACACAATAATTGTGTCAAGACATTCTGCAGAGCAAGAATTACTTCTCATTGTGTCTGGGAGACTGACAACTGATTTGAGCTGATGTCTGGTAAGAACAATGCTCATGCAAGAAAAATTGAACAATGTTATATTTGCTGATGCATTTGCAAAAAGATATTCCCTGGGAATGAAATAGTCAAAAGAAATCTAAGTGGGAAAGACTATGTAGTGATAAATGGAATTCCATGGTCTCCTAGTTCTATATAATTGGATTTTATCTTATTCTCTCTGGTTTTTTGTTTAAGACTCCTAGCACAAATAAAAATCTTTAAAGGGGAAAAAGCTAGAAAGGAAAAATTTGAGTATCTTTGATATATGAGGCTTGACCTTAATAGTTCTCTTTCAAGCTATATATCTGTTTTATGATTATTACAAAATAGTATATTGAATCTAAGATGAATATATAGTAGGAAAATGTATAAATTGCTAATCTAAATCAGCTTTAAAAGAGTTTAAGCTAACATGTTGATTCATGATTCATGTAACTACCAGACCAAATACTAATTATCTACTCATCTACATTGTCTTTATCTTTAGTTCCTTACAATCAAGTATGAATGAAATATAGTTAATAATATTTAAAATGTGTAACCTCCCAGTTAATGTTTAAAAAGTGAGTAGAGGTCCTTTGCTAGATAGGACAAAATCTACTTCTACTGGGCACTAAACCTGACAAGACTTTCAAAGGATGTATAATTGTATATGACAAATAATACTATTTGCTGGCTGAAGGATATAAGGACATGGCCTTTTCTTATGTGCTTTGCTCAATACCAGATATATAAAAATGGAACTAATTCAGATAAAAAGGAAGAATTGAAGGGACTTTAAATCATTTCACAGACAAAGAAAGATACTATGGCATTTTAAAATAGTATATAGTCGTCTCACAGGTGAATTAGGTATATCTTTTCAGTAGTTGAAAGATTGTAAAGAGCAAAGGGAATAATGTCTGTTTTAGATTAAGTGTTTCAAATATAGATTTGGGTTTAAGTAAGGGCAGGGTTCTTGCTAGAAGGATTCAAGAATGTCTGCTACATGACATAATGAGTATAAATTCCGTGTATGTGTTAAAGCATTGGTTCAGTATAATTTAAAGATTAATCTTTTCAACAAAATGTAACTGTCATTTGGACAGTATCTATCTATTGGAATTAACTTGACTTGCTTACTCAATTTGGGCAACTGGATGGCCCAAACATATAATAATCGACAAGAGTCGATATTTATAAATCCTCTATTGCATTGCTTTGTATTGATTAGATCAATGCTTTACAATGTCAATGCTAAAATTCAGACTTAATTGATACAAAATGTGTTCGAAATTTCTAAAAAAAGTGGGCCAAATACAGTATGAATCTTTTCAAATATCCAGTATATCTAACAAATAACTTTCCTTAAATTCAATTTGAAGTTAAAATTGAGTATGTAAATTTGAGAAAATGAGCAGTTTATTAGAAAAATTGTGGATTTTTGAGTAAGCTATATCTAGATTATAATTGCAGCTTTGCTGTCTATGATTCATAAAATAATGTCCGGTAAACTTATTTCCAATTTTATATTGATCTCTGAGTTTGGGTATATCCTATGGAGACCAGGCTATGCTGTGGAAGCAAAAGCTGCTTACAATTTTATTATCTGTACCCACGGAGTTACAGCTAATGAATATGAACTACATCATTTCAGACTAAGTCCAACTTCTGCCTGACCGGACACCTTGTAAACTGTCACTGTAGGATCGTCCAGTGCTGAACTCTAACTGAAATAATTAAATGTTTCTGAAGTTAACAATGAAACTATCACTTCTTAAAACCAACAGAGGGGCTGGTGAGATGGCTCAGCGGCATAAGTGCCTGCCCGGCAAGCGTGAGGGCCCGAGTTCAACTCCCGGAACTCACATATGAAAAAGGGGCCGGTGATATCGCTCAGTGGCACGGGCGCCTGCTGGCGCTCGAGGTCCTGAGGTCGACCCCCCGGTACCCACACACACACAAAAAAAAAAAACCAACAGAAAAGTTACTATCCCCCTTTTTAACACTTAAGTTTTAGAAGCTATAAACTTTGGTAGAGACAAAGTAATTCTCTAGCACAGAGTGAAGAATTCTAAAAGGTTTTGAGGAAAAAAAACATAAATTGGCTCAAATAACTAGGTTATACTAAACAATTCCACTCTCTTTCCACACATCAAACATGTTTTTCTTCCATATATATTATGTGTAAGTTATATCTATTGCAAAATTATGTAAAATTTCATTTTTCAAATTTCCTTTGTTTTGCTTTTCTCTTTTGTTTCTTTCTCTTCTCCCCGTTCCCTTGATGCTGAGCTATACACCCAACTCTATGCACTGAGCTATACACCCAGAATTTTTAAATTTTAATTGATGATTTTACTTTTATGAGATCGATTCCTAGGAACGTGATCTGTTGATTGAAATGTTTATGTATTTCTTTTCCTGGTACCTTAAACTTTCAGATTTCTTTAACATTCTAAATTCTGTCTTTTGACTCTCTTGAGATATGCAATGCAATATTCTTATGTATATTCATACCTTTATGCCATAGAACACTGAATATTATTTCAATTATTTCACTTAACCATAACATTGTGCTTGTTGACCAGCGCCTCCCTATCTCCTCTTTCTGTTCTCTTGCCAGTCTCTGGTAATTACCATTTAACTCTCAACTTCTATAAGATCAACTTTTCTTTAATTCCATGTATAAGTGGGATCATGTGGTATTTGCCTTCACGTTCCTGAAATTGCATTTAACGAAATCTCTTTCGAGTCCATACATCCTGTAGCAAATAACAATATTCAAAATTTGTACGTCTGAGTAGTATTCCAAGGTGTAAATGTATCACATTTTCCTTATCTGTTTGTTTGTTGATGTATATTTAGGTTGGTTTTCTATCCCAGCCTCACTCCATTTGGACACAAATAACAAATGCCGATGGGTTGTAGAGAAACTGTACCTCATACATTGTTGATGAAAATGTCAATCAGTTCAGCCATCATGGAAAACTGTATGGAAGTTTCTCAAAAACAGAAATATAGAACCACTGGAGGATCCAGCAATTATACTATCTGATATACGACAAATTAAATGCAATCTGCAGGTTGAATAGACACCTGTACTTCCATGTTTATTGCAGCACTATTCAAAATTTTATTTATCTTACTACTTAGAAAGTTATTTTGGGCCAGTGAGATAGCTCCGTGGCATAAGCCCCTGCCTGGCAAGTGCGAGGTCCTGAATTTGACTCCCAGAACCCACATAAAGGAAAAAAAGGGCTGATGATATCACTCAGGGGCACAAGCACTTGCTGGCAAGCGCGAGGTCCTGAGGTCGACTCCCGGTACCCATATAAACAAACAAACAAAAATACATTATTTTGATTTGCTCTACAAAATAGTTTATTGTATTTCCACAAGTATGGATTCACAAATTTTTAAAATTTTTATTAGTTTTGTTTTGTTAGAATGAAAAAAAATCTAAAGCTGACTTTTCATCTGTCTCTAACAAAGCAAGTTTGAATCAGTAGATTCACCCAAGTATGAGTAATCACTTGAATTTTTTTTTTTTTTTTTGTGGGTACCGGGGGGTCGACCTTAGGACCTCACGCGCCAGCAGGCGCCAGTGCCGCTGAGCGATATCACCGGCCCCTTTTTTGTATGTGGGTTCCGGGAGTCGAACTCGGGCCCTCGCGCTTGCCGGGCAGGCGCTTAAGCCGCTGAGCCATCTCACCGGCCCAATCACTTGAATTTTAATTTAATGTATGGAAATTTTATTATATATTTTCTGTATTACAGATACATATGGAAATGTAATGATCACCTACTTTAAATAACTATGGATTTATTTAATCTATTGAAATTATTAAATATCTGTATTTGTTGACAAGGGTAAGTCAGTTCTAGTTAAGCATTAGAAATAAATTCTTAATAGTCATACACTTTCCTTTCCTGACAAATATTATACCTTATTATTGCAAAATGTATTGTACTATCAACAATTTTGAATTTGGAAATATAATATGAATAAATACACAGTAACCCCAAACTGACTTTGTTCATCAGGTTCTACCTACTTTGCCTAGGTTATATTTGTTACCAAATACTATTATGGTTTTCCTTTTTTTTTTTTTCATATTTTCTCCACTGTTTTTCCACTTTTTCCATTCCTGTCATGATTTATTCAAAAATAAATTCATTAAGTGGAGCTAGAACACTGTCCATAAGGATGTCCTGACCTGGAGTGTGAGAATCCAAGGGTAGTGACTAAGACATGAACATCAGGAGAATATTTGGCATGAGATGTTAAAGCCAAATGAGGTTACAAAGTGTAATCAGCCTGACATCAGGGTCTGGAATATGAGTGGAGAGAAGAGGGTGACCACATAGGATACATCCTTGCATGGGGAGTTACAGAGCATGTAGAGTCTGGAAATATTCCCTCTACTGAGACGTTTGAACACAAGTAGGCTAAATAGGCTATGCAATAGTTTGGACACCCGGGCACAGTTTGGCAGTGCTGAAACAGGTTAAAAATAAAATTGGTGGTCCATTCCCAGAGGAGTCCCAACAGAGCCAAAGCAGCCTGAGGTGATCAGATACATAGTCTACTGGGGGAAGACAAGCCAAAGTGGTATAAAATTACTAGTGGTGGAGTGTGAGATGTAAGAGTTTAAGAGAGTAACAGCGTATTTACAAATAAAAAGGCTTGTTGTGCTGTGGCCGATTGGATGATATATGCCAGTTCAGACTGGTGGGCTGCAATGACATGACAAAATTTTAAGGTGTCCTATCATGAAAATTCAGAGCTTGAAGGAAAAAGAGTATATTATAGCAATGTGGTCAGACAAGAATTGTCAGAGCCTGTCATAACCATATTCTGTTGCTATAATAAAATATCTGGAATTGTGTACTTTACAAAGTACATAATTTTACTTAGTTCATGGACTGGAATGTTCATGACTACGGTGGCATCTGATGTAAATCTTGCTGCATCATCACATGAGAGAGAGCATTTACAGGGCAAGACAGAGCAAGCACACCAGAGACAGCACACTTTTGAGGAAATAGTCATTCTTGTGATAATTCATTAATCCACAAGTGGAATAATGCATGGAATTACCCGTAACCTCTTAAAGGTCCTATGTCCCAACATCATCACAGTGTCAATCCAATTTCAAAATAAGCATCAGAGAAGACAAGCTCTGTTCAAATAGCAAGCCCAAGCATGGTGGGGAAGGTCTTCATATACAGTGGTACTAAGGTGCAGGCTGTTGGATCCCAAACTATGTGAAGCACTTCCACAAGGAGAAATAGCCCAAGGCAGCAATTTCTAGGCTGAGAAGGGGCAGGATGTTATCTATGTGAGAACGACTCTTCACAAAACTGTGAGAACAAGTCTTGATGAACCTAAACATGTTGAAGAAAGTGTCTGTTAAGGAGAGCAACCTAGGAAAGTAGTTCAGAATCTGAATGAGTAAGGAAAACATACAGAAGTGGGGGCAGAAAAGTGGGATAACAGAGTTGAGGACTAAAGTGAATGTACATAAAGAAGGGATGTGCAATGTGAAAATTCAGTGCTCCATCAAATTAGGGAAAGTGACTATGCAGAGAGATGGCCTTGCATGGAATGCCAACGCCATAAGTTGGGCAACGAGGAGACATTCACATGAGAAGGAGGCGTATGAGGGATGGTAGAGCCTTGGTAGAATGTGAAAGGCACTGTAAAAGGAAAGGCGATGAATCCATTTAGGAGAATGAAGCAAATATGTGAATATATTAAAAGTAGTGACAGATTTCTTACCATTAGAGAAGAGAGTTAGAAATAGCAAAAGGAAGAAAACTTTGGGATTAGAACTGATATTATCGATAAGAACTCATGGGTTTAAATATTTAGAAACATACCAGAAAATATAAAGCAGAATTCTGGTGTAATCTATTAATAATTAGTTTCTAAAAAAGTATGCAGTATATCATAAACTGGTAAATTAGATAAGATATATAGGGAAATTTAGTGGCAAGTATGCAGTTCTGGGGAAGATCGCTGTGTTTGTTTTTGTGCAGCGAAGATGGCCAGAAAGGTGTTCATCACCCAATGCGGTGTTTGTGAACAGAAGCAAAATTTTACTCAATCCTTGTGTATTCAAAACAAATTTGTTCACGAACTGTTCATGAACCAAGGTGTTAATGTGCATGTTTACAAATGTTGGACAAAAGTAAGTATAGAAATTAGGGTTTTGAAGCCACGCCATTATTTCACTGAAACTTCTTCTCACATATACCTTTCTATGCTCTGGTTCTTCTCAAGTTCTGAATTGCTACTTTTGAGACATCCCTTCACAACTTTGGGGTTCCAATATGCCATGCGGTACCATTACTCTCTGTGATGGTTTTCTTCACCAGAATTATGAAAACTTCTTTCTGGAGGCAAATTCAATATGGTGGAAGGTAATAAAATGGAGAAAGTATAGTCATTTCAAATGATGGTGTTGGAAGGACTGAGGGCTGGAAATCTACAAGCAGAACAAACAAACAAACAAAATTAAAAAGAAAAAACAAGCCAGAATCCAGATAATGACAAACAGTTATATCCTTCACTAAGTTTAACTTAAAATATATTATAAACCTTAATGTAAAATGCAAAGCTGTAGAACTCTTACAAAATAATAAAAGAAAATCTAAATAACTTTGGATTTGGGAATGAATATTTCTATGAAATTATTTTTTTATGACTACATGTTTTCAGTACATAATGATTACATTTATCACAGGGAGATGGTACATGTACATAACACATCTTAATTCTTTTTTTTCTCTATCCCTCCATACTCCTTCTAACTCTTGCTCACCTTCCCATTTGCAAAAGCTGTATTTCCACTTTTTCTTCATTTTTTCCATCCCCTTTCTCCCCAGTCCATCTCTTGTTCCCTCTCCCATTTGAAAAATATCTCTTTTACCTTCCTATTATCAATCTTGTATTTTTCTCCTTATTTATATTTTTGAGTTTCTCATATAAGAGCAATCATGAGATATTTAAACTGTGTGTCTCATTTGTTTTATTTACTATTATGGTCGGAAGATGCATCCATCTACCTTCAAATGCTTTGTTTGTCTTTCTTTATGGCAGAATAGTACTCCATTATATATAAATGCTACATTTTATATAGCTATTCATCTTTTGATGGGTATATAGGCCATCCACAAGATTTAGCTATTTTAAATTGTGATGTTATAGTGTAATATAGTGACCTTGACTCTTTGGGGAAGATACCTGGAAGGGAATTAGCTGGGTCATATGGAATTTCTACTTTTAGATTTTTGAGGATTCTCCAGTTTTATTTCCACTGCATTTGTCATAGTTAGTATTCTCACCAATAATGTAGAAGAGTTCCTTTTCCCCAAAGCCTCCAGCATTTGTTATTATTTGATTTCTTGATGCTAGCCATTCTTTTAGAATAAGATGCTATCTCAGTGTTGTTTTAATTTGAATTTCCCTGATGTCCCTCAATGTTGAACATTTTTCATGCATTTATTGGTTATTTGTACTTTTGAGAAGTATCAACTCATTTTGGTTGCCAATTTTTTTATTGGATGTTTTATTTTGAGTAAGAGAACCTCAATGGCAAAAGAAATAATACGAAGAATCAACAAATAGGATCATATCAAATTTAAAAGCTTCTACACAGTAAAGGAAACAACCAATAGAGTAAAGAAATAATGTACAGCATGGGAAAAAAAACTTTACCAGTTTTTCCTCAGACAGACAACTAACATCTAGAAAATATAAAGAACTTAAAATTTTAGACTTCCTAAAATAAAGGAACCAGGAAATGCCTTTTTGATATAATACCAAAGAAATAACACATGAAAAACAGAGAAAGAAATCAATCTTCAAGAAATAAATAGTATGTGTTGTATATGACATTATAGAAAGGACAAAACTATGGAGAGTAGAAGATCAGTAGTTGCCAGAGAACAGTAAGCATGAATAGGTAAACAGGAGAACAGAAAACAGAACAGGAAGCATGAATAGGTAAAACACAAAGCTTTTTAAGGCAGTAAAACTCTTCTGTATGATATAATAACAATACATGTAATCACACATTGGTGAAAATACCAAATATGAATCCTAGTGTAAATGATGGAATTTGATAAACATGCATCAGGAAAGGTTCACTGATTGTTTTAAATGTATCACTATGACATGGAGTATTGATAATGGAGGAGGTTATTCCTGTGGGTGGCAAGAGAGTAATGGGAAGTCTATTTCTACTTTTTTCCCCATGAAACTAAAAAATTGCTAAAAAGCTAAGCCTATTATTAAAATGTACAATTCAGAAGTTAAAGAAATATAATAGTAATACATTTGTGGTTTGTTTCAAATGCATGAAAGTGAAATATATGGCAACAATTGCAATAGTATTTTAAGAATAAATTAAAGTGCTCTATCCTAAGGCTCTTACAGTTATATGAGAAGTAGCACATTTTTTCAGAGTGTAGTATGATAACTTAAAATGTCTGTTTCCATAAAAGCCACTAAAATCTAAACAAGTGAAATTAACTGGGGCTTCTAATTAACAAACTTTAGAGTAAAAATGTGCTCAAACCAGCAGCCTGGCATACACGGCACATGCAGGACCAGCAGCCCAGCATTGGGGAAAATTTTGAAGCATCAGTGAGAATATGAGACACTGTTTACTGAAGGGGTATGCAGAGCCAGCAGTTGGTGAGCAAGGTGAACTAGCACTGTCCTCCAGCACACAGACATGAGGCACAGAAGTGGGTGGGTGGGGCTGACATGTTATTTCAAAGGGCCCAGGGTGAACTCCAGCAGCTGAGCAGTCCCAGGTGGCTTCACTATCAATGTCCCAGAGTGCAATGAGGGAAAAGCCATCCAGTCATAGTAGATTGCCAATAGGTGGGAAGCAGACTAGGGAAAATCCTGCTGGGATGGAGAAGGTGGGACCACCTAGACTTTGCTCTGGTGGTCAGAAAAAGCAGTCTTAGGGGGCCAGTGAGATGGCTCAGCGGCTTAAGCGCCTGCCCGGCAAGCGCGAGGGCCCGAGTTCGACTCCCGGAACCCACATACGAAAAAGGGGCCGGTGATATCGCTCAGCGGCACGGGCGCCTGCTGGCTTGCGAGGTCCTGAGGTCGACCCCCCGGTACCCACAGAAAAAAAAAAAAAAGAAAAAGCAGTCTTAGCCATAAGTACAAAGGACTGGAAACATCCCCCTGGTCTATGACCAGCAGAGTGGCCTTGGCCAGGCAGCATAAGCAGACAAGCAGCCTTGGCCTGCAGCAGGAAAAAGGCATCCCCCCACCCAACAACCAGCTTGCAAGAGTAGTCAGTGATGTGTAACAGAGGAGGCTTTGGAAGGTCTGGAAGGAGCCAAGCATACACAGGTCATGGAGCAACCCCGGGATTTCCCTATCCAAGGGTGCCACAGCAACTGGGAGAGTGCCATAGAGACAACCACAGTAAGGAGAAGTGGACGTCTAGAACATTGTCAGCTTAAGACCAATCCCAACCCCTACATTTAGAGGCCAAGAGCAGCCCCGTACCCAGCACAAATCCTACTGCACACTTGGTGGGATCACACAGCACATGCCTGGGATCCGACTTGGACACTACCACAGAACCGTAGATGCCAGAGGAATTTTATTATTTTTCTTTTTCTTTGTTTGCTTGACTGGTTTTCTGTTTTCTGTCTGGTTAGATTTTTTCACTATTAAGGTTCTTACCTTTCTGTTTCCTTCTATTCATCTTCTTTCTCTCTTTCTTGAAATGTCTCTCTTGATTTTATGACATTTTCATGTGAGTAAACATTGTGTCTTTTCTTTCTGGTTTGCTTCAATATTCTTTTGCTTTCTTTTTCTTTCATTCTCTCCTGTGTTCTTTCCCAGTTTCCAGAACTGGGGTGATCATCCTTTGCTCTCCAGCCTTGCATTTAGAATATTTGTCCTTATTCATCTCTCTGTTTTGTCCCCTATCCCTCTTACCCTCCCTCCACACACAGGGTAAAATCTCTCAAATAAGGGGAAACTCATTTCATACAAGTTCCTGATATATGTTGGATTTTGTTACATAACTCTAGAACTTTTTCTTGTGATTAAAGGTATCAAGTTTATAGTTACCACAGATTGTATATAGGCTATAATTGATGCTATTGTTAATGGTAAATATGCTGCTTTAGCCTGGATGTCATACCTGTTGTAATCAGTTTTTCTCCCTTGTATGACAATACTGTGATTGTCTGGCATCATAGCCATCACCATAGTCTAGTACCAAAGAACTGGGTGCTTCTAGCAACTTCTCATCCTTAGTAAATTGGGAAGGTAGGTTCTTGGGATAGACACAAATACCAAGAAGACACCTACACCTCGAAGACAACTCAGAGGAACAAATATTTCCTAGAGAAGCCTCTATACCAGTGATAAAGCTATCTACCAAAAGAAATCTACAAGCATCAACACAGAAAACAAAATAAAATAAAATATAGAAAATAGAAAATGATAGGATGCAGAAACAAAATGCAACCCCAGATCTCCAGCCCACCCAGGAAAAATCCAGAGCACAATGAGACAGAGGAAACTGGAAGCCACCCACTGGAACTTTCTGAAATGAAAGCAGCAGAAGGGAAAAAAATGAATGGATGGGGCTATAGAAAACGTAATCTCTCAGGTATAAAAAGAAATCATGATCAAAATGAAAGACAGAGTAAACACAGATGAAAAAATAGAGAAGCTTAGGAAACTGATGGAAACCATGAATACCCACAATAAGAAAGAAATGAAATCCATGAAACAGATCCAAACAGAAATCCAGGAGATTAAAAATTCCATTGCAAGTATACACAACAGAATGAAAGACGGAGAGGATAGAATATCAGATCTAGAAGACAGGATTGCAGCTGGCAACTGATAAAAGAAATATATCTTAAAAATAGCAAAAGACCATGAAAAATCAATCTAACAGCTGCAAGATGAAACAAAGAACAACATTAGATTGATCAGAGTCAATGAGAAAGCCAGAAACAGCATAAATGCCATAAAAAAAACTTCACAGAAGTAATGATAGAAAAATAAACCAAGCTTGGATAAAGAATTTGACATACAAATAAGTGAAGCTCGTAGAGCTCCAAATAGCCAAGACCAAAATAAATCTACACCGAGGAATATAATAATCAAGATTCTAGAAATTCAGCACAAGTACAAAAGTTTTAAAGTGGTTAGAAAAAAGAAACAAGTTACCTATAAAGGAAAGCCCATCAGAATCACAGCACACTTCTTAATAAAAACCCTCAAATCAAGGAGAGCTTGGAGTTAGGTAGTTCAAGACCTAAAAGAGAACAACATCCCACACAGATGGATGTACCCTGTAAAATGGTCTTTCAAAATCAGTGGAGAAATAAGATATTTCTATGATAAAGAAAAACTGAAGAAATTCATGACCACCAAACAAGATCTCCAAAATGTTTTGAAGGATATTATAGAAAGACATAAGAAAGACCACAATTCCAAGACCCCCAACAGAATGAAGCTACCAGGCAAGGCAAGCAGTTAAACAGAGGGGAAAGACAGGGATCCAACAACAGCAAAATAATATGAGAAGGATAAGCCAATATCAATCACTTAGAATCATCAATGCAAATTGTCTCAATTCACCAATCAAAAGAAACATACTGGCAGAATGTATCAAGAAGCAAGATTCAACAATATGCTGCATACAAGAAAAACATTTAATTCAAAAAGAAATTTATAGACTGAAAATCAAAGAATGGAAAACAATACTGCATATGACAGAATCCTGGAAAAAAACAGGGGTAACTACTCTATTTGCAGACAATGTGAACTTCAAACCAAGACTGATAAAAAAGACAAAGAATGTCGTGCTACATACTTGTTAAGGGAAAACTCCTAGAAGAAGAGATAACAATCATAGATATATATGCACCAAATACAGGTGCACCCAACTACATAAAACAAATATTAACAGACATGAAAAATGAAATAAGCACTCACACAATTATAATGGGGAATTTAATAACCCAGTGTCGCAAATAGGTAGATCAACTAGATAAAAATTAACAAAGAAATATCAGAACAAAACCAAACCTGTAAACAAATGGAATTAGTAGATGTCTACAGAGTGTTCCAGCCCACGACATCAGAATACACATTCTTCTCAGCTGCACATGGGACATTCTCAAAAATAGATCACATACTACCCCATAGAACATGCTTAAGTAAATGCGGAGGAATTGACATTATCCCATGCACATTATCTGTCCATAGTGCAATGAAAATGGAAATTGACAGCAAAAGAAACCACAAAAACTACATAAAAACAAGGAAATGAAATAACACCCTCCTGAACAATAATAGGTCACAGAAAAATGAAAGAAGAAATCAGACAATATCTACGATTAAATAATTATGCCAATGCAGCATACTAGAACTTTTAGAATGCAATGAAAGCAGTACTTAGAGAGAAATTTATAGCAGTGAATTTTCACATCAGGAAAACAATGAGCTCAGATAAATAACTTAATGTTGAACCTCAAGTTTCTAGGAAAAAATGAACAAGCTGAACTCAAAGCTCATACAAGGGAGGAAATTATAAAGATAAGAGCAGAAATTAATGCAATTGAGACTATGAAAACAATTCAAAAAATGAATCAAAGTGTTGGTTCTTTGAGTGTTTGAATAAAATTGATAAGCCTTCAGCAATATTATCAAAAAGAGGAAAGAGGGCCAGTGAGATGGCTCAGCGCTGTAAGCGCCTGCCTTGCAAGTGCAAGGGCCCAAGTTCGACTCCTGGAACCCACATACGAAAAAGGGGCCAGTGATATCACTCAGCAGCATGGGTGCCTGTAGGCACAAGAGGTCCTGAGGTCGACCCCCCCGCTACCCACAAAAAAAAAAGAGGAAAGAAAAGACTCAAATTCATGAATTAGGAATGCAAAGAGTGAAATCACAACGGATCCTGTGGAAACCCAGAAGATCATTAATACCTACTCAGAGAAACTGTACTCTAATAAAATGGAAAACTAGAAGAAATAGACAGATTCCTAGATACATATGAACTAAAAAAGCTGAATCAAGAAGGTATAAAAATTTTAAATAAACCAATAGCAGTCAATGAAATTCAAGATGTGATTAAAAACTTACCCACAAGTAAAGCTCAGGTTCTGATGGATTCAATGTTGAATTCCACAAGAAATTTAGGGAAGATTAAATGACATTAATGTTGAAAATCTTTAATGAAATTGAAAGGTAAGCAATACTCCCAAAATCATTCCCGAAAGCAAGTATTACCCTGATACCAAAACCAGAGAAGAACTCAATGAAAAAAGAGAGCTAAAGGCCAATCTCCCTAATAAACACACATGCAAAAGTCCTCAGTAAGATACTGACAAACAGAATTCAGCAAATCATCAAGAAGATTATACACCATGACCAAGTAGGATTCATCCCAGGATTGCAGGGATGGCTCGACATATGCAAATCAATAAAAGTAATACACCATAGCAAATCAATAAAAGTAATACGCCATGTCAACAGAGGCAAAGACAAAATCACATGATCATCTTAATAGACACAGAAAAAGCAATTGACGAAGTCTAACACCCATTCATGAAAATAACCATACAAATAATTAAAATAGATGATCTTTATCCCAATCTGGTAAAAGCCATCTATGACAAACCAACAGCCAACATCATAATGAATGGTGAAAATCTGAAAGCTTTCACTCTAAAATCAGGAACAAGATGAAGATGTCCACTTTCTCCACTCTTATTCAATGTAGTTCGGGAAACTTTAGCCAGAGCAATTAGACAAGAAAAAGAAATAAAAGGAATAAGGATAGGAGAGGAAGAAGTTAAATTTGCAGATGACATAATACTTTACATAGAAGACCCCAAAAACTCCACCAAAAGACTTCTAGATTTAATAATCAAATCCAGTAATGTAGCTGGATACAAAGTCAATGCACAAAAATTAATAGCATTCCTGGAGGCATGAGGAAAATGGCAGAGTTGTGAGCAGCGGAGAGAGAGGCTATCTGAGAGTAGGTGACCAGGCACTGGATTATAGCAACATGAGGAAAACAAGGAGGAAACTGGGGCCCCAGGGCCCTGGAAGGATCTGGAGTGAGAACTGAAGTCCATAGGGAGAATGAAAAGATAAACTTCAGGGAAGAAGGAGGAGGGAAGTGGTGCTTTCTCCCTGAGCTTGGACTCACTGTAGGGTTGGGGCATTTGGAAACTGCAGTCACTCTGTGACTGCTGGCAACCAAAGACAGTGGGGACCCCAAAGGCTGGAGACTTCAGAGGCACTTGCCTAGAAGCGTATAAGTGGAGTGGTGAAGTTGTCAGCAGCAGAGCAGTACTAGTGGATAGTCCTGTTGGGACTTGCCACAGAGAGGATGATAGGCTGGGTGCCATCTTGGAGAGAGGCCAATTGAGCCCAGGAACCTGAGCAACTGCTGGCTCCATCTAGTGGCTCCTAATTGAGACCACAGGGAAAATGTAGACTGCTGCAGTCTTGGCAGGTCTGGTTCTAGGTAGCCAGAGGCCAGCCTGAACTTTGGGGAAAGTAGGGGTGCAAGCTTGCTGGGATTATCCTATACCCTGCCATGGAGCTGCTGCTGGATTGCTAGGACAGATCAATGTGAATCTGGACTCTGACCATACCAATTGTCAGCAGAGACAAACTTTAAGGCGCACATTTTTATCTTCTTTCCTTTCTTTTTTTATTTTTTATTTTTATTTTTTGGGTACTAGGGGTACTAGGGGTCAACCTGAGGACCTTGCGCGCCAGCAGGCACCTGTGCCACTGAGCGATATCAGTGGGTTCCGGTCCTTTTTTCGTATGTGGGTTCCGGGAGTCGAACTCAGGCCCTCGCGCTTGTCAGGCAGGCGCTTACGCCACTGAGCCATCTCACTGGCACTCCTTTCTTTTAATATTTTTTTCTTTATCATCTTTAATTTTTTCTCTCTTGGTTTTTTTTTTATGTTTTCTTGTTTTTTTTCTCATCGTTAGTTCTTGTTTTTATAGAGTGTGGACATGGCTTCTAATTTTTTTGTTACTGCTGTTATACTTCTGTTCTTCTTGTTTCTTCCTTCTCTCTTCCCCCCGTCTTTTGTACCAGTCTCCCAAAATTTGTAAGACCCACCTTTGTCCTCTATCCTTGCTTCTAATCTTTTCCCTTCTATTTGTCTTTTCCCACTAACCCCTTCTAAGTTTTCCCCCTAAAGGTAAAATTGTGATATTGAGAGGATATGTATTGCATACAATTTTGTAGATTTGTTATATAACCACAAATCTAATTTAAATGGTTAAAGGTGTCAAATTAATAGTTACCTCAGTTTGTCATTTTATTGACATGTTATTGTTACTGCTGATTGTACCACTTTGCCTACGGCAACATAATTGTTCTAGCCAGTTGTTCTTCCTGGTATATCAAAACTGAGATTGCTTAAGGGTCATACAAAGTACTTTAGGCTAGTGGCCAAAAATGGGCTGGGCTAAGTATGCAGCATCTCATACTTAATAAACTGAAGAGGTAGGACCTTGCAATAGACCCAAAACCCAAAAGCCAGCTGCACCTGGACGACACCTCTGAGAAGTAGTTGCTTCCTAAGAGTTCTATATACTAGCAATAAAGCTACTCAGCACAGGCAATTTACAAGCATTAACACAGGAATTAAGTTAAAAAAATACAAATTGAGAAGACACTTAAACAAAATGCAACACCAGACTTCCAGCTCACCAAAGCCAAACTCAAGGGGCAATCAGGTGTAACAATCTGAAAACCACCCACCTGGACTCACTGAGGTGGTAACAACAAAGCAAATGAAAGAGGCTGTAGAAAAAAATAAAATCAGAAATAATTTCACTGATAATTACAGAGATGGTGACCATAATGAAAGACATGCTTAGTGACTCTAGAGCAGATACAGATAAAAAATAAAGGAGCTTAGGAAAATGATGGAAACCATGAATGCCCAACATAGGAAAGCAATGGAATTCATACAACAGATTCAAACAAATATCCAAGTGATTAAAAATTCCATTGAAAATATATGCAGCAGGATAACCCAATATGAGGACAGAATATCAGATATAGAAGACAGGATTGCAGTCTGTGATCAGGAAAAGAAAGATTTCTTAACAATAGCAAGAGGCCATGAGAAATCACTCCAACAGCTACTAGATGATGCAAAAAAGAATAACAAAAAATTGATTGGAGTCAATGAAAAAGCAGGAGAAAACACAAATGACATAAAAACTTGATCACAGACATCATGACAGAAAACTTAACTGTCAGGGAAAAAGAGTTTGACATACAGTTAAGTGAGGCATATAGAACTCCAATTGGCCATGATCAAAAAAAAAAAAAAAAATCCACAGCAAGGCATATAACCGTCAAGATTCCAGAAATTCAAAACAAAAATGGAATATTAAAAGTTCTTGGAGAAAAGCAACAAATCACTTATAAAAGAAAATCCATCAGAGTCATGGTAGACACATCAGAACTCAAACCATCAAGTGAAGCAGGGCTTGAAATACTTCAAGCTCTAAAAGAAAACAAGCTACAACCCAGATTGATGTACCAAGCAAAACTATCTTCCAAAATCAATGTAGAAATAACATACTTGCATGACAAAGATCACCTGAGGAAATTCATGAACAGCAAATCTGCACTGCAAAATGTTCTGAAGGACATTCTAGAAAGAGATAACAAGAAATACAATTCCATGAAACCCAACAAAATGAATCCACCAGGTATGGACATAGTAAATGTCTACAGAGTGTTCTACCCAACAACAGAATACACATTCTTCTCAGCTGCACATAAGACATTCTCCAAAATAGAACACATACTAGCTCATAGAACATGTTTAAGTAAATGCAAAGGAGCTGAAATTATCCCAGTCATATTATCAAACCATACTGCAATGAAATTGGAAATCAATAGCAAAAGAACCTACAAAAAATACATAAATACTTGGAAATTAAACAACACCATCCTGAACAATCCTGAACAATCAATGCATCACAGATGAAATTGAAGAAGAAATTAGAAAGTTTCTACAAATAAATGATAATGCCAAAACAATATACCAAAATTTTTGGGACACAATGAAAGCAGTACTATGAGAGAAATTTATAGCAGTGAATACCCATAGCAGAAAAACAGAGTGAGCTCAAATAAACCACTTAATGCTGAACCTTAAGCTTCTTGAAAAAGAAGAGCAAGTCAAGCTCAAAGCTCATAAGAGGCAGGAAATTATTAATATCAGAGCAGAAATCAATGCAATGGAGACTAAGATTGCAATACAAAGAATCAGAGTTTGTCCTTTGAAAGATTAAATAAAACCAACAAACGCTCAGCCAACCTTATCAAAAAAGAAGACTCACATTCATTTAGGAATGAAAAGGGTGAAATCGCAACAGATCCTGCAGAAATTCAGATGATCATCTACACCTACTTCAAGTACCTGTACTCTAACAAGATAGAAAATGCAGAAGAAATGGACAGATTCCTAGATCCATATGAATTAACAAGGCCGAATCAAGAAGATATAAAAATTCTAAATAAACAAATATCGCTCAATGAAATTGAAGACATAATTAAAAAACTTCTAACAAAGAAAAGCCCAGGCCTTGATGGATGCACTGTTCAATTCTACCAGAAATTTAGAGAAGATCTAATACCATTACTTTTCAAACACATTTATGAAATTGAAAGGGAACCAATACTCCCAAAATCATTCCTGGAAGCAAGAATTACCCTGATACCAAAGCCAGAGAAAGACCCAGCCAAAAAAGAGAACTACAGGCTAATCTCCCTAAGACTATTGGTGCAAAAATCCTCAATAAGATACTGGAACACAGAATGCAGCAAATCATCAAGAAGATTATATACCATGGCAAGTAGGATTCATCCCAGGATTGCAGGGATGGTTCAACATATGCAAATCAATAAATGTAATAAACCATATTGACATAACCAAGAACAAAAACATATGATCACCTCAATAGATGCAGAAAAAGCATTTGACAAAGTCAAACACCCATTCATGATAAAAATCCCACAGAAAATTGGAATACATGGTCTTTATCTCAATCTGATAAAAGCCATCTATGACAAACCAACAGCCAACATCATACTAAATGTTCAAAAACTGAAAGCTTTCTCTCTAAAATCAGGAACAAGACAAGGATGTCCACTATCATCATTCTTATTCAGTATAATTCTGGAAACATTAGCCAGAGCAGTTAGACAAGAGAAAGAAATAAAAAGAATAAGGATAGGAAAGGAATAAATCAAATTTTCATTATACACAGATGGCAGGACACTTTACATAGAAGACCCCAAAAACTCCACCAAAAGGCTTCTAGATTTAATAAGCAAATTTAGTAGTGTACCTGGATACAAAGTCAACATTCAAAAATCAATCTTTCCTGTACATGAATAACAAACTCACAGAGAGTAATAAGGGGAATAACACCTTTCACAATAGCATACAAAAAAAAAAAATGAAATACCTGGGAATCAATCTAATGAAGGAAGTAAAGACCTGTATATTGAAAACTCTTGTACTCTGAAAAAGGAGATTGAAGAGGATATCAGAAAAATGGATAGCTAGCCCTTGCTCGTGGGAAGGAGAACCAATATTGTGAAAAATGCCCCTACTTCCAAATAGCTATACAGATTCAGTGCAACCCCAATCAAAATCCCAAAAGCATATCCAACAGAGTTAGAGAGACTCACCTAAAATTCATTTGGAACCCAAAGAAATCTAGAATAGCAAAGGCAATTCTGGGCTACCAAGGCAGGGCAAGGAGCATCATCATCTCTGACTCAAATTATACTACAAAACTACTGTGATCAAAATAGCATGGTACTAGAAAAAAACCACACCTGAGGACCAGTAGAACAGACTAGGAGATGCAGAAACAACTCCAGACATACTTAGCCACCTTATGTTTGACGAAGTTGCCAAACACGTTCACTGGAAGAAAGATGGTGCTGGAAAAACTGGCTTTCTACATGCTGAAGATTAAAATTAGAGCCATATCTTTCACCATACACTAAACTAAAATCAAAATGGATCAAAGATCTAAATATTAAAACAGAAACACCAAATCTACTGGAAGAGAAAGTAGGTAGAAGTCTTGAACACATAGGTATAGGCAGAGTTCGTGAACAAAACTGAGACCACATGGGAAATACTTCAAAGAATCAACAACTGGGATCTCATCCTATTAAAAAGCTTTTGCACAGCAAAAGAAGTCACCAACAGAGTAAAAAGACAACTCACAGAGTGGGAAAAAATGTTTTGCCAGTTGTCCCTCAGACAAAGGACTAATATCTAGAACATATACAGAATTGAAAAATATCTGATGCCCCAAATTTAAAGACCCAATCCAAAAATGAGCATTTGAGAAGAATATATAATTCTGAGATGAAGAAATACAAGTGGCAAATAAATATGTGAAAAAATGTTCAACATAATCAATCATTCAAGAGATACAAATTAAAACAACACTGAGATTCCATCTCACCATGGAAAGAATGGCTATTATCAAGAAATCAACCAATAACAAATGCTGGAGGGGTTGTGGGAAAAAGGAACCCTTCTCCACTGTTGGTGGTAGTGTAGACTAGTACAACCATTGTGGAAATCAGTATAGAGATTCCTCAGAAAACTAGGATTAGAGGTCCCATTGACCCAGCTATATAGTTTATAATAGCTAAATCTTGGAAACAACTGAAATGCACACCAACCGAAGAATGGATAAAAAAGAGGTGTTTTTATTTATACAATGGATTAATATTCAAGCATAAAGAAGGATAAACTTGGGACATTTTTAACTAAATGGATGCACCTCAAGACCATACGCTTAAGTGAAATAAATTCGACACAAATGTGTAAATATCATACTGTCTCACTGGTTTGAGAAACTGAAAGAGTAAATAAGGATCATAAATGTACAATAGATACCGTGAAATAGGAAGAAGTTATTCAAAAGGAAGGAGAACAGGGGATACGGAAGGAGGAAAGGAAGGAAGGGAATAGAAAAGAAAAATAATAAAAGGTAGGTAAAATATAAAAGCATTGTAAATAAGGAGGAGAAGAGGGGTTGAAGGGAGGGAGGGGATTGGGAAAAAAAGAGGAATCAACATATATCATGTACAGGTGCAAATTCCCTATGGTTTATATGATCATTATGTGTATCTGAATAGTACCAATAAAGTTAATAAAAAAGAAACTGTGAACCAAAAAAAAAAAAAATACTCAATTTATCCAAAAGCAGAAAAAAGCAAAGTCATATAAAACAAATTGGAATTAAACAAAAATATTTAAAGGAATATTGGGTATGTACATTTAAACTGAAACTTATTTCTGATGAAAATTTTCTAATAGGTTGAGTAGAGTTCGTCAAACTTGATGTAAAGGTTAAGCACAAATATATAATGTTGCTAAGAAACATATACAGAAATATTATAAAAGTCATATCCATATCACTCCATTCAAGGGGTTAAAATGACAAACTATGCAAACACTAATTATAAGAAAGTTGTATGACTATACTAGTATCAGTAAAAGCAAGTTGAAGAAAAAGAAATTTTCCCTGTATAAAATGAAACATTTTAGGATAATAAATGTGTTGATTCAGTTGTAAGATATAGGACTCACAAATATGTTTGCACCTAATCCAAAAATTTCAAAATAAATGAAGGAATAGAAGACATACTTAAAGTTATGTGAAATTCACCTGGTCATGTTTGAGAAACTGGGGCCAGAGTGGCTCGTGAGTTATTAAAATTCTGGACAAAATACATTAAAGAATGTTTTTAGTTGGAAAATGGGAACCTTATCTTTGACAAATAAAATAAAAATGATTACGGTCCTGTGATTTCTCAGCTTACTTTTTTTTTGTGTGGGTACCGGGGGTCGACCTCAGGACCTCACGCGCCAGCAGGCGCCCGTGCCACTGAGCAATATCACCGGCCCCTTTTTCGTATGTGGGATCCGGGAGTCGAACTCGGGCCCTCGCGCTTGCCAGGCAGGCACGTACACCGCTGAGCCATCTCACCGGCCCTTCAGCTTACATTTTAAGGATAGTTTTCTGACTGACATACAGAGGATTATGTTGAGAAATAGCCTGTAGTCTTGAAGAATGGAGATGATTGACCTGATTTTAGGGAGCTCTAAGCAGGTAGAATTTGCTTAGCAATGTGAAAGCAAGAGAGTTTCAGAGAGGAGAAATAGAGAGAAGTGGGCCCGGGATATAGCTCAGTGGCACAGCACCTGCCTGACAAACAAAAGCTCCTGAGTTTGATTCCCTGTACCAAAAAAAAAGAGAGAGAGACAGAGAGAAGTGTAATATCTGTGGAGGAGTGCCCTTGACATTTCAGCTTAGTACTGATCTGTGTGTATATGAGAAAGATCTATCTGTGACTGCAAATGAAATGCGATGAAAAAATCAATAATCCCATATATTCAAGACACTCAATGAATTATAATCACACACACACACACACACACACACACACACAATTTATGTAGGGCAAACCAGGCCGATGTTGTTCAAAGCCAAATTGTGGAAAATTATCATGGAAAACCTCAAGGGTATTTGCATTTAATGTCAAATACTACAACAATTACAGCAGCAAAGACTTAAAAATAGTGGGAAAAAAGAAAGAAAAAATGTAGGCAAAAGCATTTTGGGGCACAATATAGCATTAAGAATTTCAAAAATGTACATTAGAAATATGGAAATCAACATCGCAGTATAGAAATAAAATGTAAAGCATTCCACAGGAGTTGTCTTTTTGGGTTTAATCCATGTACCTAACAATGAACTATCCCACTGGTGTTTTTTAAATTACCCACAGTATAAAATTTCATCCATTATATTGAGTTTCATCCATTATATTGAGTCAAGCATTTACTTTGAAAAAGAATTTTTTATTTTTAATTTTATTTAAATTTCAAAATCATGTTCTAAAGGTTATCTGAGTAATTATGGCAGTAGAAATTCTGAGACAAGGTCTGTTCATACCCCTCAAGTAAGATATTGTTGGTAGTGAGCTTATTTGGTGAGTGAAGAAGTAGCAATTACTGAAAGTAGATGGCATAAATTATCTCATTTAATTACCGTATCTATTACTTGGTGAGTGAAGAATTGACATTTATTGAAAGTACAACTAGATGGCAAAAATTATCTCATTTAATTACCATATCTATCATTATTCTTTCTTTCTAAAGTTGAGAGAATTCTGTATTCAGTCATGTAATGATTGAGACTTATGAAATCTCAGGGAAAATATCTAATCTCCTCGAGTCAAAGCCAATACTGAATCACACATATTCAATCTGCAGTAAGCACTACAAGTAATTTTTCTCTCTAGATTTGATAGTTGTAAGATTTCAGATGTTATTGAGAAAGAAAAAGAAGGAACAATTTTAAGGCCTGTATTTTCTTCTATTTATTTAATACAAAATCTAGTCTCATTCAAATTGTCCACATAAATAAAAAACAAAGTGTTTGCCACCTTTTAACTTGTAACTTTTTTTTTTTTTTTTTGTGGGTACCGGGGGGACGACCTCAGGACCTCGCGCGCCAACAGGCACCCATGCCGCTGAGCGATATCACCGGCCCCTTTTTCGTATGTGGGTTCCGGGAGTCGAACTCGGGCCTTCGCGCTTGCAAGGCAGGCGCTTACGCCGCTGAGCCATCTCACCGGCCCCCTAACTTGTAACTTTTTTGACAAGAGGAATTTTATATGCAGAATGTATTATCTTGATTCTGGGATGCCTGATATTGATGCAGCTAGATGCAGTTGTGAGAAATCCATTTACCCACTACCAGCATGTGAGTAGTTACAAACATAAAAATAGCCCTATATATTTGGTGGACTCAGAACTCAATATTAAGAAGTGGGAATGCAGTATGTAGGGCTAGGGTGCCAGATCTGATTCTGCTGTTTTCCAGGATATTATTTTAGTATTGCTTGGACACATGGGATTTCACTTTCGTGATACTGACACATTTGTGAACATTCGGAAAATGGTAATGATACAGGACACAAGTAGGACTTTGTTTCAGTGATAGCAGAAGTTAAAAATCAAGACAACTACATTAAATTGCTGGCAGAACTTTAATGAAAGATGGGGAAATTAGTTTAGCTTGAAGAGTTGGAGGGGGTCACAGTCCTGGGAAATTGGCATGGCTGGGGGGAGCAGCTCACCCTTCGTGGCGCATTCTCTAAAGGTTATTTTAATTTTCTATTTAAATAGGTTAACATATTCAGATATGTTGGAGGGTGGCAAATTGAAGTACAGCCCCGAGCAGCAAAACTATAACTACACTACTGCCCTGGGATAATCAGACTTGTTTGTTAACAAAATAATGAATATAGCTTTTATGGCCTAACTGCAATGGGTTAGAAGCTGGTACTTCCCACTGAGTCAAGAGGATGGCCTCATATTTGAGGAGATTTCCTCCTACTGTAAGATACAGATCAGTGGCCATCCTTTGAGACATCCTGGCACAGTTACAGTGTACTTGATCATTGTAGTAAGAGTAGGGGAATAAGGGAAGGGTGTGCCCCATACACTGTTGGCAGGGGAGGTAGGCAAAAGGCATTTTTAATTTTAAATCATATATAAGGCCTGAGAATCCTGGCTCCTGCCCCAATAAGTATTCTTGTTTTATTTCAGTACTTTTCACTTGGAATCATGGCCCATCAAGAATATTTAAAAAGCCAACAAAATAATATTTAACATAAACTAAATGATAACAGTAGTTCATATGTTTGGAGCATTTACTATTATAATAGACTATGAGATATGTTACAGAAAAAAATCAGAATTTAAAAAGCAAGGATGATTTTATTCAAGACTCTTGCCCAGCCAAGTGGAAATATTCCTGAGGCACTTGTATATACAGTGTAAAATGCATATAAGAAGCCTGTATTTATGATAGGAATTTGGAAGTAGTCAGCATGTAGATGGAATTTAACATCATTGATATTCATTAGAAAGGATAAGAAAAGAGTAAAAGATATTGAAAGAGCTCATGAGCTTGGACTATGAAATAGCCAACTCCTAAACGCTAAGAAGAATAAGGGACTGTGAAAAAAAAGTATAAAAAGTACTAGCAGAATTTAGTGTCTTAGAGGAAAAGGAGGGGATTCTTTCGAACCACAGGAAATAATGTCGGAGGAATTTCAGAGGTAAGTAAGATATCAAGTGAGTTTTCATTGGAAAACATTGGTAAAGATATCAAGAGGAGTTGAAGTTTGGGGTTTAGGAAAGAAGAAACTTGAAATGGGCTGAGAAGTAAATGGAGGCTGAGAGAGTGAATACAATGTCACAGGAGTATTCTCAGCGGAGAGGAAGAAGTAAACGATTCACGAGGGAAAAAGGATAATAGAGTGAAAAACTAGAAGGGGTATAATTGTAAGGAAATGGTCTTTCATAGGATAAGCTGCATTTTTCCTATAGTTTAAGGCTATAAACTGAGAATAAGAGGAGTAATAAGAGGGATCTCAGAAACTGGAAAAGCATTATCTAGAACTATATTGAGATGTCCTGTAAGTGTTAAGGACCTTAATAAGTTTGATGCATTTACATTGCTGCCATTTTGATGGCTGTTCGGTGTTCCCAAGTTGTGTTTCGGTGATATGGAGAAAGCAAATATTTTGATTTGTAGTTTGGGACATTGATATTGAGTCACATCTGATTGGGTGAATCCAAGTTTGTAGTAATGTTAATAAAGCAAGAAACTGATGGATTAGAAAAAAATTGGACAAGTCAAGTGATCATAAGTACGAATCAGATGGAAAATTATTAGCAGTGAGAGAAGTTGATAAAGCAAGGTGATATGGGATCACATGTAAGATATAGAGTGACATAATTTTGTTCATGAAGCATACAATGGATAGTATTTTAATAGCTGAAAGATTCTGCCACATAGAGATATCATCAGACAGAGGCTGAGGAGGTCCTCCAAAGAAGAGATGGGGACCCCAATTCACCATAACCATGAGGTTAGTTGACAGGTGTTTGACTTTTGGAAAAGAAAAGAATTGTCCATAAAAGGCACGGGAAGGTTTTACTAGGCAGAGTTTAAGAAGTACACATTCAGAGAAGATAAAGGTGCTATATTATTAGGAGTTGATGGCTTTTATGTGGTCTTGGGGTTGTCCTCAAGGTAGGTGATCTAGGATGTGTATTACTACTGTCTGCCAGGTTATCTGTTCAGGGGCTACGTTACAGTGCAAACCATTTGCATGTGTCTGAGATTAAGAAATATTCTACCCATTTAATAGTGCCTTTTTCTTGAAGATGGAAATCTGTGGGGTTTGTGAATCTATAGCATCAGAGGAAAAGTGTTGGCTCAATTTATAAGTGAAAAGCACAGTCCTGATTTACCACCTTATTGTATCTCTAAGACCATTAGGGAATTTTCTGGAGTGAATTTCTAGGAGGGGAAAGAGGAATTGTAACTTTGGATAACTGATTTTTATTGAAGGTGCAGTTTTATTAAAAGTACAATTTTTAGAGTTTAAAATTTTCCTTGTATTTTTTCAACCTATCTTTTTTGTATATAAAAGTGATATATGTGTAGAATTTTATAATTCTAAATAATCTTGAGCTTAAATACTTTCATGCTTAAATATAAGGCACAAACATACACACAACTATGGAAGTTCAAATCAAATAGGGATGAGAGATTGAATTCAATCAATCCATTGAGTTAACAGGAGTGAGAGTTTTTAAAGTGTGTGCTAGTGGGAAAGAACTGTAAAACGTTGGAGCAGGAGGTTGGTCACGGTGGTTAGGCCATCTGTATTTGTAAATTGTAGCTTTATCAAAGTTAGGCTTCTACTCTCCCACACAGACTGAGATATGGAAACATTATCTTTCTTAATAGTTTCATTTCAAAGGGATGGCCCCGTAGTCCTTGAGAAAGATATTCTTGGGTTGTAAAACTGGCAAAGACTGGGAAAAGATGTACAAATCAAAGGGGCTGAGGTACTCTAAGAGAAGAGAAGTCAGGGTGAAATATTTCTAAAGTTTAGTCAAGCTAAAGAAAATATTAAGGTAGTCTTGGTCAGATTAGAAATGAATAACAGAATGTTAAGAACAAAGAAAACAGATATAGATTATCTGTATTGAAACAGTTACTAGCTGTCAGACTACAAAGTACTTAACCTCTACATCTCAATCACTTGACATGCATAAGGAAAATAATAACACAATTATTTTAGTATTAAATGACTTAATCTCTTAAAAATATGTAAAATAATATATACTACATGGGCAGCAATTAGTTAGACTTGTAGGGATTAAATATAATTTTTAAAAATTACTATATTTAATCACTTTAATAGACCTATGAGAGATCCTCTTGTTCCTATGTAATTGATAAGGGAAATAAGGATAACAGGGATAAAAGTATTCTATGGACCTCACCATTATTATGACTCAGAAGGTCTGAAGCTGAGACTATTCCTAAACCTGAGGAGATGCTATGTGGAGTTGAGAAATGGAGTATTGATTAATGGTCTTTACAGGAACAGAATTGATAGAAAATATATGTATGAAGATGCAAGGGCATTTATTAGGTGTGCTTTCAAGATCAGAGTGGGGAGAGTCCACAGTGACCATCTGGCCAGGGAGAGCCAGAGGATCCATAGCTACCCAGCCCGAGAAGATGGAAGTTCCAAAGAAGGCCCAGGGGTGCAACAACTGTCCAAAGTTGAAAGCCTGGAAGCTCACTGGAGTGCTTCTGGTGGGAATCTGTGTGCAAGACTGAAGAAAATGTGCACCAGTATCTAAAGGTGATGGCAGCAAAAATGCACGCAGACTGCAGCTCTTTGAAAATGTGTGAATTTATTTTTCCTCTTTTGATTTCATCCATGGTATAGCCTCTTGGTTGGTGTCACCCACCTCTGGGGTAGGTTCTCCCTCCTCAGATTGCAGGCATGTCAGTCATCCAAGATGTACCCAGAACAGTTATTTACTAAGATGTTAGACATTTCATACTCCACGCAAGCTGATATGTCACCATTACCTATCACAATTGACTCCTTGTCAACTTAACAAGCAAACACATCACCTTAAACCATACTTAATCTCCAAATGCAATAGTAAGTTCATAATTACACCTGACGTAATGTAACTATCCTGCATGCAAAACAAACTAATGTCCTCCCCAGAATAAAAGGCAAAATTTTGGGGGGTGGTGATGCCTTTTCTTCTCCTGACATACCATAATTTAAGTATTATAATGTTGATTTAACAATACATAAATACTAATATTAAGTCAGTTAACATTACATTACAAAGACAGAAAACAAAGATGTCTGCTTAATATATGTACATATATGCACAAGTGTATTAACAAAATAAAAAAGGAAATATTTATGATAATTACAATCCTTGGTTCTATAATTGGTCATGTGGTCGTAGTTGGTACTTACAACTATTTTCTTCTAATTCCCATTCTGTATTGCCTTAGCCTTCACCAAACACCTCACTAGGTCTTTGCTCTTTACCTGGTTAGGTAAACTATATCTTTATTCCTGAATGTTCTAGGCCATTTTTCACCCTGCCTGGATTGGATCTTTGTAGTTTCCCAATGACCTTAATAACAGGATATGATAACATTAGTTCATTCGCTAAGATATCTCCTGCATTACAAACATATTCCTTCTTACCTCCACTGTGGAGTAATAGTCCAAATTCCTCTGGGTAGTTTGGAGCAAACACCTCCACCAACACTGTACTTACGTTTTACTCTGTTGACTCAGAGACATGAGAAGCCCAAAATGGCCCAGGGAAATCTTAGTTTTCTTCAATAAAATCATTGCTTTGCCTCCTGGTGGAAGCTTCCTACCCTCTGGAACTAAGACTACTAGGCCAGAAAAGGATACATTTGATGAAACAGGAGATGAAAATTTTACTATTGGGTCACAAGGAGTAATGGTGAATGGCACCATTCCCATTTATACTCCTTGATTCTTAGACAAATTAATTCTGGCTGTGAGATAAACAGTACCATATATTGGATGATAACTCAGAGCATTTAAACCATTCTGTAAAACTTTGCCACAGCTCTGCATGTTATTGCCACCTAGCTGTAATTAGATCTTTAAAAGGACCCACTGGTCTACCAATACAATTTCTTTTGGGTAGCACAATGAATTAAATGAGCCTGTACCCATTGCCCACTTGCATTGGAAAGAAAGACAAATCCCTACCAGAAATAAATGTCCACTCCAGTAAGGACAAAGTGCTGCCCTTTCCATTATAGAATAATCACCTTGCTACGAGGTATCTGGCTGATTACCCTGGGAATGATGCTATATGGGGCACTCAGTGTTGTCTCTGCTGTTGGCAGATAGGCTGTCCAGAAGTGACTGTGGCCAGATACGCCTACATGAGTGGAAGTCCATGCTGTTGAGCCCATGGACAATTTCCATTCCTGCCACCATGCCCACTTGTAATGGTCCAATATGATTCCTTTTAGAAATATTTTAATTAAGTTTATTGGTACATTTTAGATACATGAAATGATCACATTTGTCATAGGAAATTTGTACCTGTACATGATATATCTTGATTCTTCTTTTTTTCCCATTCCCCTCCCCTCCCCTTCCCTCCCCTTCCTTCATCTTTTCCTCCCCACCTTATTTACAAATCTTTGTTTCCATTTTTTACCTTTTATTCTCTTTTTTTCTTTTCCTTTCCTTCCTTCTTAAGCAACGTAGGTCTAGTTTCCTCAGGCACATTTGGAGAGACCAACCCCACAGGGGTAGGCTTTCGCAGCAAGCACCAGGAAAATCTCTTCTTCTGGCAAAGTAGTCTCATTGGAAGTTAGGAGTTCAATGTCCCCAGACTCAGCAGTCTCTTCCCAAATATGTCCAATTTATGAGAGCCCATTCTTTTCTGGTGAGCATCCTCAATGTAACTGCAGATAACCTTCAAGACCTCTGCTGTGATTTAACAGTCACATTATGAAGGCTTGTGTTTGGTTTTCAGCAATTTCAGCCCTATGGCTAAAGGTCAGAAGATTCTCCATCAGATCACACTTAGAAGATTTTAGATTGCCTTCGTGTGTCTGCATTGGGAATTAGAATCTTTGAACTCAATATTTTTCTCTAGTAGTTTGTCCAGAAATGTTAAGAGCAATGATCCAGCCTCGTTTTATTTTTTACTGTTCCAAAAATACTAAATTTTTTCTGTATAGAGTCACTAAATTCTTTGCAAATGATCAATTAGGAAAATCAATTGGATCTATGTTGTGCATTGCTTTAAACAGTTCACACCATGGACTATCAGTAGTCTACATTATAGGGAGATACTATGACAACTTTATGACTGACCGAATTAAAGAGCCAAATCCAGGAACCACTAAACTGATTAGAGAAATTAATTCTTACAATTCAGTTTTTTTAGAACCACAGTTTCACCAACGTAAATTGGTTAGGGTTCTCTCCAGGAACAGAATTGTGAGAAAATTATACAAGGAAATTTGTTACGTAGGCTTACAGGATCAGGTGTAGGAGAGTTCATAATAGCCATCAACATGCTAGAGAGCTATGGGATCCAGTAGCTCCTCAGCCCTAGAAGAGGGAAGCCTCAGAACAGGAGGGATCAGGAATGCAGCAGCTTTCTAAGGTCGAAGGCCTGGAAGCACACTGAAGAGTTGTTGGTATGAGTCTGTATTGGAAGATTTAAGAAAATGGGGACTGATATCCAAGACAGTGGTCCCAAAGACCCACCTGCTGAAGAAAACTGGAGCTCTTCATAAAACATATAAACTCTGTTCTTCTTTGGCTTTTTTTATCCCATTCAGGCAAGAATCAAGCCTCTTATATGATTCCACCACATCCAAGGTGTGTATTTCCCTTTTAGTTTGCTGGTCTATGTACCAATCATCTCCACAGACACACCCAGAACTGTTCTTTAGTAATCTGCTAGGCATTTATTAATCCAGTGAAGTTCACATATCATGATTAACTATCATAATGAGCAATCATTCTGATGGAAGTACTTGTGAAGAAGTTTCCAAGTTAAAAAAAAATACAAAGGCAAAACTGTGCCAGCTGGCATCATAGCCTCAGTAGTTAATGCCCTTTGCACTACAGGTATTCAATAGAGATATTCAAGGAGTAATGTGTGTCTTTATGAATCAGAAGTATAACATGATTAGGTTGCATTTAATTAAAAATATGTTAAGACCCTATAAATCCAGGATGAAATTACAAATGGAGATAACACTTTTTAGAAGAAATTTTACTGACTCAATGTTTTAAAGTTATCTATACTTACAAAACATAGATATGTCCTAACTACTTGTTATGTGTTGTTTGCTATGCTAAATGCCTGCATGTTTTTTCACATATTAATTAGAACCAGCTTGTGTTTTGGGTGACACAAAAATACAGACATTGTAGAAGTTCATTTCACTCACGTCTAGAAGTTTTTTGATTATTAGCTACCAGCTAATGAAGGGTGGCTTTACAAAAACTCAGGTTTTAAAGTTAAGTATACTAAATTATACAAAAAAATTGTGGCTTATTTTAATGTCAAATTACACAGAATTTTTAATAAAATTACATGAGTGAATTATAAAAACAACAAACTAAAATATTTGTATGCACAAGAAGCAGTTGGATTTAAGGAAAATTCAAATGGATCTTATCAATTTATAGACATTAGAAAGTGTATATAACTTGGATTATGATGTTATTTGTATTCTCTTTCAAATTCAGTTATAAGGAAGACCATTTATTTTTAACCATCAGAAATAAGACACAAAAGAAACATAATTACCAATTACAGTATATAGGAGAGTAGAAAATGAAAAAGGGAACACAATTAGCATAGTAGATAAATTAGCTCATGACCCCATTAATTAGGCTGTAGGAGGCTCTCTCCACCCAAAGAATTTCACCATCATTTTCAATTATTACTATTTAATTTTTTAAAAATAATTCATCTGCTGCTTTTTTTCTGGTAGGGAAGTCTTCTATCTGTGATGTCACAAATATCTTTTACCCTTATGGGATAAAAACTTCAACCTGATTAATAGAGCCATTCAGGATATACAGCTGAGTTCAAAATTGGCTAACTTGTCAATGTGAGCTAAAGAATAAACAGTGGTAGATAATTTTAGTTATTTTTTTAAATGATCTACTTTACGGAAAAATTATCAAGCAACATCTTCAATACCCAGATCAGAATTTTAGTCTATGAAATAGGAAGGCCTGTCTTTACCAGAAAATAATGTTAGAAATTTTTGAAATGTGAAGATATTTTCCTACACCTTCCCTATGGTTTGTCATGACATATTGATACAGATATGGCTGTTGTTTTAAAGTTTTAAAATAACATGTATTAATTGCATAATCATAATCATTTTTCATAGAACATGATCAAACTAAATCAATGGTGTGGCTCAAACTTGATGTCATATTTTGAACTTTTTATTTTATTTTATTTTATTTTTTTGGTGAGTATCAGGGGTCGACCTCAGGACCTCGCACGCCAGCAGGCGCCCATGCTGCTGAGCAATATCACCGGCCCTTTTTTTGTATGTGGGTTCCGGGAGTCGAACTTGGGCCCTCGCGCTTGCCAGGCAGGTGCTTACGCCGTTCAGCCATCTCACCGGCCCCTGAACTCTTTTAAAATGATTAAAATTTTTAAAAACTGAGGGAAAAGTTTAGTGGATATTTCCTCTTCCATATTTCTAATCTCAAATATATGCCTATTTATTGCCTCAAAAATATGCAAATGCTAGAAGCTCATAGCATCACTTACATCTGGATGTACATTAGAGGAAATGCTGTACCTTATATAATTGTGATTGGAAAAAAACTGTTATGTGTATACAGGGGCAGTTGTGCTGAGGTAAAATAGAAAATAAAGGCAGATAAAAGGAGACAAGGAAAATCCTAATTTTAAAATTGTACTTTAAAGAAAGCTATTGGGCTGGTGAGATGGCTCAGTGACGTAAGCGCCTGCCTGGCAAGCGCGAGGGCCCGAGTTTGACTCCCGGAACCCACATACGAAAAAGTGGCCAGTGATATCACTCAGCGGCATGGGGGCCTGCTGGCGCGTGAGGTAGTGAGGTTGACCCCGGGTACCCACAAAAAAATAAATAAAAAATAAAGAAAACTATAGCTTTAAGGCACAGTCACATTTAAACAGCATTTTCCCTTTCTACACTATTCACTCCTAAATTCTTATATCTTAATAATATAATCCACTGGACCTGTGCCCTTCTCTTATAAAATGATTCTTTCTTCTGTGTATTAACTTTCTTGGGACATAATACCTGCCATCCACAATTTAAGGTAGAATAGGTTTAATGTGACTCACGATTTCAAGGGAGTCAGTCTGTGGTAGGCTGGATCAGAGAATATGCATCATGGCAGAAAGGCTTTAACAAACAAAACTGCTCAGTTCATGGTAGCTGGAAACACAGCAAGAAAACAATGCCAGAGAATTAAGGATCAGGGACCACATATAGAACAAAAGATCATGCTTCCATGACCCAACCAGACACAAATAGAAGAGATTTACTAACTCACAGGACATTTCTTAATCCAGTCAATGGACATATTAACAATCGCATCCTATAAATGGGCCATTGCCTTTCATGTATGGAATGGGCTATTTCATTTCACCTGTAAATGAGCCCAAGTTTACTATAGATTTACGAATTCCACAGATTTCCACACTGTGGAAATATCCAGCCCAAAACCATAACATTCATCATTCCTCCAGAGCTGAAACTTCCATCTGAGTGTGTACTTCATTTCTCCTTAATAAACCTGTATCTGCCTCTCCCTGAGAGGTCCTGAAATACTTTCCTGTAACAATTTAGGGGTGAGTTGATGCCTCTATATCATTTTTGGGAAGGGCCTCCTTAGACAGTGTCCAATGACAGTTCTACTTGCATCACCAAAATAGACAAAGTAAAGATTTTTTTTGTAATATTTGCAGTAGATTCAGGTTTAGAGTTAATGATGATTATATTGGATAGATTATAATGAAATCATTATTATTTATTATTATAGTGACTACTGCAGTTATGATTTGAATATATTCTTATATATAAGAATATAAGTAGTTCTAAAATTTTGATTTCATTTATCACAGTAACCTTGACAAGAGCATTTTTGATGAATAAATATAAAGAAGGACTAGAAGCCTAACTGGAATACAAAAGAGAATGCAAGTAAGCTGCTTTATATTTTTAGACCATAAGAAATTTTTGAACACGGTAAGGCATATATTTGCTGTCCTCCCCAGTAGAACACTTCCATTTGTCCTATGACTGAAGTCACACTGGATCACTCACCATTTCCCAAAGTTACTAGCATGACTTCCTTTTGCCTCAGTCTTAGCATTCCCCTTGGTTACTCATGGCTGAGTCACTGCTGTTCTTCAGTATGGAGAAAATAATTTATAGTTGCTTATAGGAATCTACTATTTTAATAGTTGTAATTAAAAATTCTATATATTTACAAAGGTCCTACTCATTTGAACATGACTAATAAGCCCAACTTTAATCTTTATTTTTTCAATCAAATAGTTGTTGAAGCCTGCATAGCTGTTCAGCAAACCATTTTTCTGAGGTCATAGCTAAACCGTATTCACCATACTCTTTTATGGTTAGGTGTGGTGTATGACATATTTCTGGCTAATAAAATATGAATGACATTTACCTGTTTCTTTCATAAGTCTCAGTCCATTAATATCTTCAATAGTGTCCTTTTTCACTTTCCCCTTCTTTTCATCTGATATGCAAATAGTATGGTGACATACAGAGTGACTTTGGAAGCTTTGCTGACAGTGATACAGCCTCTATTGTCCAGAACCACTGAATGAATACATAGAATTTCCCCCTCCCTCCATACCAGTGATCTGGAGCATACTTTAAAAATTTCTTTGTAAGCAGCTGAGATTTTCATGCAGTCTAATCACTATGTCATTTATTCAACAAATAATTACCTAGTGTCCAATATCTGTTTGACGCTTTTGCATTTATTCGATGATGTATAACTTATAGTTCATGCTAGGGAATATTTATAGCACTTACACATTAATTGCCATGGCACACAACAGCCCTAAAAATGAGATAAAGTTCAGCTTCCCCTTATACAGAAGAAAATAGAAGCTCAGAAAAATTATGTAACTTAGCATAGTTTACACAGTTGATATAGGTAGCAAGACTAAGCCAAGACTCTAGAGCTTGTGCTAGTAATTCCAGCTCTGTGTTGCTCTTCTAAGAATTGAGATTTAGAGTGAACAGCAATAACAAAGGACCTATTCACAAAATCTGATCAGTCATAATATAATTTCTAAAAATTAAACATGATGATGAAATAGATAACAATAGTGTCAGTAATATATTTCTTAATGTCTAAAATTTTGTTGGTAAGCGTAATGATAAGATTGATTACTAGAGATTGATATACAAAGTAAAAATTTTGCTGAAAGTATTCATATTTTGGTAATTTTCACAATTCTTCAAATTTTTTCTCTGTTATGATCAGTGTTCTTTGATGTTACTATTGTACTTATTTGGGGTTTCATAAACTGTACATATATAAGATGACTTAATAAGTTTTATGTATGTTCTCACTGGTAAAAAAGGAAAAAAAAGACAACAAATAAAAACCAAATGACAAAATCTAAACAATTAGTGAATCTGATAAAATATATAAAGAATTCCCTTGAATTTCTCCTTCAACATTTTATTCGAAAATATACAAAAGTGAAAGTTTTTGAAAAATTAAAAAAGAAAGAAAGCAAAAGAAAAAGTCAGCAATAACACATGTTATGAAAAAAATACAAAGAGAATAATGGGAAATCTGTTTTGATAAGATAATGTTTGATTATTGAACTATGTGAGGGAAGAAGGCATGACAAAATCTGAGAAAAGACAATCTAGGGTGGAACAAAAGCATAGAAACCTTAAAAAGTACCTATAAGGCACACTAAGAAGTTTCATATTATTTGAGTGGCACAAACATAAGGGAAAATAACATGGTACTATACAGAAGACAATACCTTATAAATAATATTAAGATATTCAATTGATTTTTAACAATAAAATGGAATATGACTACTTGGGACGGATGAATGATACCTTAGAACTGATTTACCATTTAAAAGAAGAGTTTTATAGAATGTTGCAATGGAAATAAAGGAGAAAGTCAGAACTCAAAAAATACTAACACGTTTTATGTATATATGGTGGCTTCTGGGGGAATGGTTGTGGTGTAGACATTGATGAACAGTCACAAATGACGTGTACCGCAAAGGAGAATCTATTAAGACATTCTCCAAGGATGGTATTATATATGCATGAGTGCACAGATAGGAATATCATGAGACTTTGTGCCTGCACTGAAGGTCAAATCTCTGAGTATGGTATCCAGGGGCTTTTTTTTTTTTTTTTTTTTGTGGGTACCGGGGTGTCGACCTCAGGACCTCGCACGCCAGCAGGCACCCGTGCCGCTGAGCAATATCACCGGCCCCTTTTTCGTATGTGGGTTCCGAGAGTCGAACTCGGGCCCTCGCGCTTGCCAGGCAGGCACTTAAGCCGCTGAGCCATCTCACTGGCCCAGGGGGCCTTTTTTTGATAGCTATCAATTCTGACTACAAATCTGTGTGAGAACAGGCAGTCCAGTACCTCTCCCATACTTTTGAAGAAGCATGAAGAAGGGCAATGCCTATTTTTGCAGTTGTTGGTTTTTAAGTTTCATTTAAAATTACTAATGCATAATTTTCTGCCATTCATCACTGACCATTTCATAACTTACCCTTCTTCTGGCTGTACGTCTTTCTAGCATGGTTCATTCTATAAATATAGAGAACAGCTCCCATCTTTTCTGCCCAGTGAATCCATAATTCAAGTTTAACAAAATAAACCTTATTTAGATTTTGGAAACAATTATATATCAAAAACTATTCTGCATATATATTGTATTTAAAATTTGTTTACTATGCTAATTCTTATAGTATTTCTTGTGGCTAATACCTTTATTAAGATTCTAATTGCTTTCAATATCTGGGCCAAATATTTTTTCTCAGACAGGAACCTACACTTGTTCACAATACATACAACTTCCAAGGACTACAATGCCTTTCACTGGGCACTTAAATCCTAAATTCTTTGCCCTCAGTAATGGCTTAGGCATCCAGCATTGGTAGAACTTCCATAATATTAAAAGCAGGTTTCTTACCAATGTCTACAAATCTACCACTCTAGATTTTGTTTTGATTTTATATATTCAAAAATATATTTTGCAGCAATCCCTACTCGTACACACACACACACACACACACACACACATACGTGCTCATGCATGTGCTCACCACTGTATTCCTAAATCCCTAAATTAATTTCAAACATTTGACTCCAACAGCACAAGAAAATTTCAACATTTGAAATTAATTGTTAGTTTGGTTGTTTTGTCTTCTGAAGATTTTTAAAGCCTTAGATAAAATTATTAATGATGGCTTAAACTGTCTGCCTAAATTTTACCAGTAAAGAACAATTCCTTGAGCAGCTGAATTATTTTTAATTCTAGAGCAAACCCTGGTGATCATGGATTCTCAACATATTATGGAAGGTGTATGTTAAATAAATGTAGAGAATATTTGTAATCTGATGTGATTAATGCCCCCATTTCTAATTAGACATGAAAGCATTTAAAATTGGAAGAAACTTTAATCAACAGACAATTTACATCGACCATCTTGTGAAACCATGCCAATAGTTACTTTAAACATTGGCTAGCTTCCATGTATATGGCAAACATGAACATGGTTGTAATGTATATTTTTTAGAAGTTCCAACAACAGAGTTTTAAGGACTCTTTATGATAGTGCTCAGATTTTCCTACACAGCTACTGGATCTACAGTTTCCTTACCAGACCATTTGGACTACAGACATTTTAGCTCATTGTGCTTGTACTCATGAATATATGTGTTACATACAAGTTGGAGCATGACATGGTACCTTGGATATAACCTTTCTTGTTGGATGAGATACGAGAAAACTAGGGAAGAAAATCAGTATGTTCTTTGTGCATTTATCGACCTTGTCAAAATAAGATAAAAATCAGTAAGCCTGAGCTCTGACTGGTGATTTTTTCACTGCTATCTTCATTCACTCAGAGCAGCATGGTCATTTTCTAAAAGGAATTCTGTGGATCAATATAACTACTAAGAATTTTGACTCCCAACTAATCTAGACTGTGAGCTGGGTTTGCTGACAGATGAGAAAACTTGGAATTGACTCAGTACTATGTCAAAGAAACCACAGAGGTAAAAAAAAATTCAAAACATTTTTCCATGACCCTTAGAAAAGAATATGACCTTTCACAATAAGTAAGCTTTTTTGAAAAGTTTTTTTTTAGTATGTGATTTTGTGAAGTCATTTTCTTCACAAGAAACAGTCTTGAAGCGTCAAATCTCAGTTAACACTTACAGAATGTTTTTAGGACAGCATTAAACATACAATTTTCCTTAAGTTTCATAACTTAAATGGCTCCCTTTCATGATGAAGGTAATTTTAACCATTGATTTCACATTTGTGAGATTGTTTTACAACTGGAGATAATTTCAGGCTTCTCAAAGAAACACTTCTTCCTATGTCAAGGTAATGATATAAGAGAAGCACTATTTTACTCACTGAAGGAATGTTCAAAGTTAGTTTAGTGGAGTCCTCAATAAAGAAGAATCCCATAATAATATTCTCCTTACCCTAAACATTGTTTGAATTCTTGTGGCATTATTGGAGAGTGGGCATATTTTACTTTTGGAGCTTCACCTACACTGGTTTTAATATACATTTAGAACTATTTTCTTCTTTCAAAATTTTGGTTGCAGTTTTTCCATTCCTCACAAGTTTGTGAAATCTGATTCTCAAGTATTCTACAAACTATATGGAGTTCAGGATTCGTCTTCTGCTAATTATTATCAGGATCCATACACAGGTATATGTGAGAATTTCTTTAGTATCATTGTACTCTCTACAAGTCCACTCTAGTTCTTAAGCACCACATTGACTACATGTTTGTTTCCAGATTCCTGGTACCAGCTTTAATTCTCATCACATTTTCATGTTGATAAACTCCTTCGAATCTTGGGTTTATGCTGTTTCCTAAACTGCTATTTGTTTCCACAAGCAGTTTCATTTCAACTGCAGTCCCCCTGCTTATTTCACTAGAATAGTTGTTGACACCAGAGTACAACTCCAAATAAGATGTTATTAAAGTTTCAGAGATAACAAAAAGGAAGTACAGCTCCTGTAAACTGGAGACCCTTGCAGCCAGAAGGTTTGACTCACATTCACAGAGTCCCCACAGGTGTGGCTTCACCTCATCAGAAATTTGCTCCACAGTGCTGAACATTTCTCCAGAAACTTGTAGTAACAAAAAGTCTGTCCCTATCCAATGGTTCCATCATCTTTCCTTGAGATGCACAGACAGAATTTTCCCAATTTTGGGTCAGAGACTTTTTCCCTCAGTCCTCATCTTCCTGTCCAAATATTGAACTCCCCTCAAGGTAATGTGCCCCAAATCTTCAAAGTGAAAGTCCTTCTATCCCCCTAGAAAAAAATTAGGTCATAGATCCAGTAAACTGTGAGAAGAAAGGACGCACATTAAATTTGTCTCTACTTTTGAAGATAATTAAAACAGCAGAGAGTTTGTCCAGTTACCTTTGCCTTTAATCCAGATCAAGTCTTCTAAATCAGTGTTCAAATCACTGAAAAATCACAACATCCTTATCATTTTCTTAACATGTTTGTTCTTTATAATTCATTTCCAAAAGTTCTCCAATAAAAAGTCAAAGTGGCACAGACTGAAGGAAATAACTCTAGTCAACGGAGTAATAAGAAATTTTGATATTTGCCTAGAACACTTTTAATCCATGAGTGCATTTTTCCTTGGGAATGGAATTCACTGTAAATATCATGTCTGTGTTTTGAATTAATTTATGATGGTTAAGGTATTTATTTAACTAAATTAGGCATCAAATATTCTTTGAAGAGAAATTAATAAGGATTATTCAGTATATATGAAAGTCATTGGCTATATAATTAATTCAAACATATATAAACAGATTATTATTTGAGCTATTCAGACATATAATTACAAATCATTAGATTGCCTCAATAATTAATTTATACAACTTTAAATAGTAATCATGTTGATTAATGCTTAGTTTGGATTAACATTTATTCAAAATGTTACATATTTAAGTCTATTTTATTTATTTTTCTATTACATCATGGTTCTAATAATGTTCCCATTTGTCTTTATTTAAATCTTTCTTTAAATTGAATCATTTATTCTTAAAAATATTTTATTACATTTTCACAGTACATAAAGATTACATTCATAATGTTATGTACATATACCATTCAACATTCAAAATCATAGAAAAGTTACTATTAAAGTATAAAGAATATTTTCCTTGAACTATTTAGGAAAAAATTTCTGAACTAATGCCTCATCTCCAACTATACTATACTATACTACTATACTATACTATACTATACTAAATTATACTATGTTTTTCCTACAAACATGCACCTATCGAAAGTGATAAGAAAGCTGCAACAATTAAAAAATAACTCTGGGGCCGGTGAGATGGCTCAGCGGCTTAAGCGCCTGCCCGGCAAGCGCAAAGGCCTGAGTTCGACTCCCGGAACCCACATACGAAAAAAGGGCCGGTGATATCGCTCAGCGGCACCGGCGCCAGCTGGCGCGCGAGGTCCTGAGGTCGACCCCCCGGTACCCACAAAAAAAAAATAAAATAAATAACTCTGATACTTTACTAGCATATAATTCCCAGACCAAATTCAATTTTCTTAAATTCTATCAATAATATCCTTTATATCCAAATGATCCAATTGAGAGATTCATTCAGTGCATTTTATGCTGTGTCTTTCTACTTTCTATTCTTGCATCAGTATTCATTTGCTCTTTGACTTGTGAAGATTAAAGGCTACTTGTAGATTGTCCCTTAGTTTATTGTTAGCTCTGTTCCTTTGTAAGTATATTTATATCATGTATTTTCATCAAGAGTATCACAAAAGTGCTTTTATATTCTTCCCATTGTATCTTACTGGGTAGCACACAGTTTCAATTTGTCTCACTACTGATGTTCACTTCAATTACTTGATAAAGTTGCTATGTTTTATGTTTCTCAGTTATGAATATGCTCTTTCTCTCATTAAAGCTGCGATAATTACATATTAGAGAGAAAGACGTACTTTGAAACTACATAAAAACATTGTTCATTGAAATTTATACAAATGCACCAAATTTTCTTAGTGCTTTTCTTATTCAACAGATTATAATCATTTCCTAGGATGCTAAAAATATCCTGTTTTTTCAGTTGGAGTTCATTTATTCTGTTTTTCTATAGAAACATTTCTGTTATTCTTTTATCACTTCTTTGCTTTTATGCTATGTAAGAAGTTTTAGGTTCATCTTGTACTTTTCCTACCCTATACAACCTGGGTAGATTTCTAATCATACCCAACTCTGACTCACCACAAAGAAAGAAATAGCCCATATTTCCATATGGATGTCTTTCTAATCCACTGGGAATCCAAATGCTCTTTCTTGGTTTCCCATTAATTATTTCTCACCCAGTTACACTCTTCTACTCCATTCTGAGCCACTGCTGCAGGAGGAGGCAAAAGTGAAAGGGATCCAGCACCACTACCAACTCTATTCCAGAAAATGACTTTAGAACTGAATTGCCCAGGGATAGACTCTAAGGAGATGGGTGGTAATGGTGGTGGTGGGGGTGAAGTGAATTAGGAAAATAAAAGTTTACATTTGATTAATTAAGAAAGCAATACAGATATAATGCTACAACACCAAAAATCTAAACTACCTGAATAATTATTTTGTATATCTCTAGAGTAAATCTGTCACTGAGGTATGTCAATTTTTAAAAATTGCATTAATTACATCTTCCAAACTCTATTTTATTTTTTAACTTAATTTGGGTACTTAAAAATGTTACTGTAAGTCTTTGACTTATAAATGAGGCTCCCTTCTGGGAGAATGTTCCTAAATTGGGTTCATTCATAAGTCTGACAAAATGAGTCACATAAGTCTTTGACATAAATATACAATGTAAAGCATAAAAAATCTGCTTCCAGAGATCCTGGGCTCTGAGCCCTGCACTACTGTATACTATGCAAGGTCCATTCCTCTCTGTGGAAGTTTGCAGCTTGAATGTTCCTAAGGCAGGGACTTATTGTATATGTAAAATCATTGTCTTGGGCTGGTGAGATGGCTCAGCGGCATAAGTGCCTGCCTGGCAAGCGCGAAGGCCCTAGTTCAACTCCTGGAACCCACATACGAAAAAAGGGCTGGTGATATCACTCAGCAGCACGGGTGCCTGCTGGCGCGCGAGGTCCTGAGGTCAACTCCTGGTACCCACCAAAAAAAAAAAAAAAAAAAAAAAAAAAAATATATATATATATATATATATAAAATAAAATAAAATCATTGTCTATACTTTTTGTTTATTACCAAGATACTTGAAACAAACAAAATATTCGTAAATTTTTGACTGTGGGAACACAGATTTTTTACCTTTGCATTTTTTATGTATCCTAAAATATTCAAAGTGATTGAAAAAGTGTTCTGTATATTACAAAATGAACTTACATATGGAAAAGATAAATGCTTCCTTGTGAAATTAAAAGTATGAAAATAGCTTATAAGTCAATTTTGAAAACATGATTATAAACTATTCCAACTATGTTAGTCAGATTTCTGTTACTGTGACAAAATACTTGGTATAATAAACTTGAAAGGAAGTATGATTTATTTTAGCTGACATTTTGAGAGACTTTAGTTCAATTGGCCCCATTTCCTTTAGTCCTATGGTGATGCAGAACCTTATTTCAGGGAGCACATGGTGAGGAACATAATCACTTCATGGTGGCTAAAGCAAAACAGCTAAAGGAAGTAACTGGGGTTGCAACATCCCCTTCCAGGGATGCTCCAAATGACTTAACTTCTCTCTCACAGGCTCCAACTATTTAAGGTGGCACCACCTCCTGATAGCACCAGAGGCTAACAACCAAGACTTCATCTCACAAGCCTTCGGGGAACACTGAAATACAAACTATAACATCAACAAGGTGGTTATATTTTCTAGTGAAACTCAAGGTTCTGCACTAAAGTGATAGTTATAGTTCACTTACCTCACTTGCCAAAATATTGCTTGACAACAAATTTTCAATGTGCATAATGCTAGAAACAACCTAAAGGCTCACCAAGAGGGAAATGGATAAACAATTTGTAATATATCCATACAATAAACCTCAGCAATAAAAAGGAATGAATTATTATTATAAGCAACAATATTGATGAGTCTCAAAACATTATGCTGACTAAAAGTGGCCATGCAGAAAAGAATAAACACTGTATGACTACATTTCCGTGTAAATCTAGTAAAGACAAACTAATAGTCATGGAAAGCAGTTTTTTGATATACGTCATCAGGAAAGAATCAAGTTGAAATTACAAATGTAAATAAGCTGACTTTTTTTGGATAATGATGTAGTTATCTTGATTGGAATGAAAAATTCACATTTTGTTTTGTTTTGTTTTTGTTTTGTTTTGTTTTGTTTTGCTTCATGGTACTGGAAATTAAACCAGAGCCCTGTGCATGTTAGGCAATCACTTTATCACTGAGCTGTATTTCCAGCCTTGATTTCACATATATATGAGTATATCCTTATCAAAATTTTATAGTTTAAATATGTGCAGTTCGTTATCTGTCAATCATTAATTAAATAAACCCATTAATCTTATTTTGTAGTTAATTAAATTATATTTTCTTTAGTGGTATCTGGAATTTCATCATGTATATTTTGTAATTTACTAGAGTTCCATATTCTATTCATGTGTATATTATTATTATTATTATTATTATTATTATTATTATTATTTTATATGCGGGTACCAGGAGTCGAAGTCGGGACCTCACCCTTGCCAGGCAGGCACTTATGCTGCTAAGCCATATCACCGGCCCCCTATATAGTATTAAATAAGACATTAGTTTGTTTTCAACCAAATGCATATAGATAAAAATATAAATAATAATAATGGAAGTTCCATTCACAATCAATTTCTCTGTCTCTCTCTGTCTCTCTCTGTCTCTCTCTCTCTCTTTGGTATGAGAAATTGCATCCAGGGCCATCATCACACTGAGGTACATCCCCAGCCCCCTTTTATACATTTTTTTTTTTTTTTTAGACATTGTCTCTCTAAGCCACTAAATGTCCAGTCTGGGCTTGGACTTGCAATCCTTGTCTCAGCTTGCCACAATGCTGGGATGACAGTTGGTGCCAATATGCACAACCGCATTTTCTTTGAATGGAAAGAAAATAGTATACTTGATGTAAAATTATTCCCAGTACATATTTACAAATAATTCTATATCTTTCCTATTATAATTATCAATGTTTTTTCATGTCAATCTCATAATATTTTGAGTAGATTTATATCTTTTTAAATGATTTTATAACATATATCCCTACTTAAAATTTTACTTTATCAAAATGTCTATGTCTTTTATTTTATTTATTTATTTTTTTTGTGGGTACCGGGGGGTCGACCTCAGGGCCTCATGCGCCAGGAGGCGCCCGTGCCTCTGAGCGATATCACCGGCCCCCTTTTTCGTATGTGGGTTCTGGGAGTCGAACTTGGGCCCTCGCGCTTGCCGGGCAGGCGCTTAAGCCGCTCAGCCATCTCACCGGCCCCTATGTCTTTTATTTAACTGCTTTTCTTCCCTAGGAATATCAGAATCATACCTTTTTGTGATTTTTTTTAACCTATTCAGGTTCTGATGAAAGGTGTATACTAAACTAACTAACTATACTAAATTGTTTTTAGTAGTAAGTCTGGTATTCTAAGAATATTTCTCCTACCATCTCATTGGATGGTTTTAAGAAGACCTCTTAATTAACTTCTCTGAATAGTATTCATCTATTAAACAAAATAACACCTACTTCTTGGTTGATACCATAATTAAATAAAATAATATAACTGTCATATTTAACAATTTATATAAGAGTAAGCATGCAAGAAAAATCAACTAAAAATATTAAAATATACACTTCATTTTCTATACATTTTTACTCCTAGAATCATGTGCATGATTTGACTTTCATTAATACTTTCCTTGAGAATTGTATTTTGAGAAGAAACAGTGGAAAGATTGGCATAGCTCAGTCCCATTAGTGGGATTACGGAAGAAGGGGATGATTGTAGTGTTTCAAATGTTACAATAGTTTACTTTATCAGGAGGTAAATTTCTGACTAAGGTTGGAGGAACAGTGTCTCCTTTGGTGATCTAATTTTACTGTGTGAACTAATATCATGACCTAATTTTTGAGAGGTTTGTGTAAAGACACAGCCACGCATTTATTTTCACATACTACTTAAAAGGTCTTTATGCGATTTTAGACACTGATAAAATTATTTTTGTTTATCTAAACCAGAACAAATTTTGAAATCAAATGAATGCTGACTAATCAACAAAGTTATTGCAGCTATATTTCTGGAGTATGAGGAACCAGTGATTCTTGGGAGCTTTAAAACTGTGAAGAAGATTTAAAATATAGTGTAAGCAACAAAAGGAACTTCAACTTTTCTGCACTATATAAGTTGCTTAAATCTCTAAAAAAAATCACAACCATAAGCTTGTTAGTCATTGGCTATAACAACACAAATTTTTAATTACTATTGTCACTCTTCTGCATTCTAAAACATTGAAAATCAAAACAATGTGCTATATTAAAAACTTATATTTGAAATTTATATATGAAAGAAAAATAGAAACATAAACATTTCCCTAAAAATTATAATTAAAAAGTAAGTGTAGGGCCGGTGAGATAGCTCAGCGGCATAAGCGCCTGCCTGGCAAGCTCGAGGTCCTGAGTTCGACTCCCGGTACCCACATATGAAAAAAGGGCCAGTGATATCACTCAGCAGCACAGGCGCCTGCTGGTGCGTGAGATCCTGAGGTCGACCCCCGATACACACACACACACACAAAAAAAAAGTAATTCTATATGTCTAATTTGTAATTTTAATCATTTCATTTACTATGCCAATATTATTTTTTGATCTCCAGTAAGCCCCAAAGCTCAGTGCTAAAATGACAATTCAGTTACCTTACTTATCAATGTCTTACATGAACAGTCATGAAAAATTAACTCTGTCATTCAAGGCAGGGCTTCAGAAATATTTATTAACTTGTTTCTAAAATATGAAACATTTTTAAAATTTTTATTCTAAAAAATCACACAGTGACTGTTTAGCCTTAAATACATTTAGCTCAAAATGCACTAAGTAGAAAAGGAAGTACAAAGAACTCTTTACATTTATAACTAAACTACTTAAAAATTTAAAAACTCAGTTACGCTTGCAGTATTTCACCTGTGACTAATGGTTGCCATGTTGGACAATTGTGAAGTAAAGTTCTCTTGCTCAGTATGCTCAAGGTGCATAAATGAATGGTTGTATGCAGGCTTGGAACACTGAGAAATCATTGCCAGGTGGTAAAAAGAATAAATGCATACAAAATCATTCCTAGAAAGATTAGTATGAAAACTGAACACAATATAAGGAGGATGATTAAACCTAATGAGTTCAATAAATTGTAAAAATGTTGAAAACTGTAACTGTTCTCTCACTTATGTTAAATATGTATCTGCCCATAGAGTATAGATATATTTTTGTATGTTAAAAATAGTTCTCATGGGCTGGTGAGATGGCTCAGCGGTGTAAGCGCCTGCCTGGCAAGCGCAAGGGCCCGAGTTCGACTCCTGGAACCCACATACGAAAAAAAGGGCCAGTGATATCGCTCAGTGGCACAGGCGCCTACTGGCGTGTGAGGTCCTGAGGTCGACCCCCGGTACCCACAAAAAAAAAAAAAAATAGTTCTCATAAACCTCAAAGAAAGAAATTGGGTATAAGAGAACTTGGAGAAAGTGTAATGGTTAGTATGCATGTAGGAGCTCGAAAGAGAGCAAGAGCTATTTATAAGTGTTGTTTGACCTACTCAGCACATATTGTCAAAGCTGGTACTTTAGAGTATCTCCTACTCAGGTCTCTCCTACTTGTCTCTGTGGAGATAAACTCTCCAAATGCTCTACAAAAGTAATGTAGTGCTAGAATTTAATGAGGCACTTGCAGGAGAGTTTGATTGACATGCAAATCAAAAATAAGTACCTAGAATGATTTGGTGGAAGAGAAGGAAGTAAAAAATTGTAAGTAACTGTTGCATTTCATTGTATAAATACAGTGATTGAAAAGGTGATTGATAACCTTTGACTTAACTCAAAAATCAATTGTTATGATAATACATAAATAATAATACATAATACAATACATAATTCTGCTCTTTTTATTCCATTTTGCTATGGAAGGAATCTGCTGACTCTATGGTATGATTGAGAATTGGTACTTTTTGAAGGATTTAACTTGATATTTGTGATTTGAGCCTCTGTAAGAAGGTAGTATTCAACTTGAAATTACTAGCAGAGGTTCAAGGTAAATAATTATTCCTGAAAGTGTGGAATGCTGTTAGTAAAATGGTTAGAGTTAGTCCTGTTTAGTTACTTAGAAGATAAACTAGAAACTTGACAGTGGTGAATAGGATAAAATAAAATTTCAATTAGTATTTTCCTTTAATATTTTGATATAAAAGAGATTCTTAAAAAACATAATTTTACTCTGGTTTTATTTTTATTATCGAAATATTTGACTACAAACATTTGATGGGAGATGATATTAAATAAGTAATTTTAAGTTTTTTGAAACTGTATGACAAGCAATTCATTTTTACTAAAGATTTTGATAATTATTTGAGTGTTTAAATTTTACTGTTCAGGGAAACAGTTTGACCTTTTACATGCTTGGCTTATTTCTTTTTCTTTCTTAAGCAGATAAAGAAATATATTCATAATTGTTAGTGCCATTCAAATTATATTCTAAATGCAAATTCTTCAAGAGGAAAGAGAAATCACTTTGCTTTACTCTTCACCACACATATTCCCTACTGTGGTCATAAAAGTTATAAATACATATGCAACCATAGGAAAGACTTTGCAAAGAAAATTGCTTAATTAAATTAGATAAGTCATTAAATAATTCCTTTTAATTTTATAACATTTCTTAGGAAATATGCCATTTTTGTTGGCCTGTAAGTAATGATTATATTATATAAAATGCTACCAGTTGACCCAAACATAATTCCAACCAGTTATCAAAATTTTTGTCAGATCTGGACAAAAAAAATTACAGAAATTATCTCCCAGTATTTAATGTTGGTCCAGCTTTCCCTGAGATTTAATAACAGCAGTGAAACTAATATAATTAATTTGCTTAGAAAAATGAAAAAGATGCTTTATACAGTATTACCTTTCCTATGGAAGATGATATCTTCTTACTCAACTTCTCTAATATGGTAAGAAATGTCACTTCAGAAAATGAATGATAAAGAGATAATACATATAATAATACATGGAATGGTGTAACTTAAATGATGAAGGGACTTATTTATTTATTTGTTTGCTATGGGGAATCGACCTCGAGACCTCGCGCTTGCCACGCAGGCGCTGTGCCACTGAGCTACATCCCCCGTTCTCTCTCTCTCTCTCTCTCTCTCTCTTTCTCTTTCTCTCTCTCTATATATATATTTGTGTGTGTGTGCATGTGTGTGTGTGTGATGAAGTAATTTAAAAGCAATGCTGACTTTTAAACATTTATTTATAGCACTTGCTAAACTTTATGTATGATTACAACTCACGAAGGAAGATTAATAAACAAAAGTGGTAGTGGACTATAGATCAGACACCACTCATGCTTTCTCTGATATCTCAGCATCATTTGCCTTGTTTTCCTCCCTACCCCTCTGTAGAGACTGGCTCCTGCAGGTGATCATGTTCAGGCCACCATTAGAGTGGCTGCTGGCCTTTCTTCTCACTTTCAGTTGCATGAAACACCAAGTCACAAGTCATGGTATCCAGCTTTCACAAGAACAGTTAAGTAACCAGATAATGTAACTTTGCATTGAAAAGGAGTGGTATTTAGGAGAAAAGAAGAAGGAAATGCCCATTACTGGTCCCTACCTCTCTCTGTTGGCTTGGTCTGGGCACAATGATATATCTTACATTTAAGCCTGATTGGTTATGTCTGTGCTGAAGCAGTAATTAGATTGGTCATATTCCATTTCCTGTGTCTTTCATGTCACTGCCCTGGGATTGCACTTACTAATAAAGAATTGGAATTTAAATATGCCTGCAGGAAGGGGTACCATTGATGGAAGGTCATTTTCCACAAAATCATCAATTGCTGAGTTTTAGCTTAAAGAAGTTACTATTATGGTGAACCCAAAATACAGAAGGTGTGGCATAGCTTTCCTGACAGCATCCAACATGTCCTGTTGTTTTGGACCACTAAAGAATTCTGATTAATAGGTTGACTAATGTAATGACCAAACAGAATATTCAAGTGAAGTATAGAGTGCGTCCACTACACAGACTCTGATGCAATCATCTAAGATCTCCTTTTTCTAACAGGGCAAACACAAAGCACATATTCTTTGTCTTATGAAAAAAACTGGGCATCGTGAATCTGTCAACATAACCCCAAGATGTTTTATTGGCTATAGTCCTCTTGATTTTGCTAGATTGATTATCCATCCTACTCTGTACAAGATGGTAATTTTGTAGCCCATTCCATTGAGACTTTGCCTTCTCACTTGCCAGTCAAGAGGAGAATGTTCATTTGTTCAACACATCATGTAAGAAGGCAGAGTAAATCATGTTAAATCACAGTTATGCTCCCTGATAGCAAACGGCATGAATTTTAGTTATATCATTAACTCTTCCATCTCTCAATTCCTTCAAACTGGAAACAAAGAGGTCTATGGGTAAAGCACAACAACTCCTATTGAGAAGTGAAAACGGCAACAGCACCTTGGCTTTGTTCAAAGTGTTTCATCACAAATTGCTTTAGCTTTTATGAACATTGACCAAACTTTATTAGCTCATCCTAGGTGCTCCTGACCCAGAGAAGCTAATATGATAGTGTCTTATGTATGTATAACTAAAACAAGGTAAAAATTTAAGTCTCTACTTTTTCTGAAACTCCTCAGCATATTTGAATAGATGTACACCCCTCTTGGAGACAAGAAGATTTCAGGCTCACGTCTAATAATCTTTTCCCTTAAAGGAACTGAGGTTAGGATAAGGACAGAATGAGCTATCAGGTTATACAAGGATGATATCAATTTATACAATTCAGAAAATCTCATTTATGTTCTTTATCAAGCTTTTCAAAAGTTACTTGCCAGTCAAAAAGAAAACTTTCTAATGCTTTTAATGGTCCCAAACCTATATATCCACTGTCAAGTTTATCAGTATTGACAACATCCATTTTAGCTATGGTAACACCTTGACTCTACAGTCACAAACATACCAACCTCTGCTTGGGGCCATATATTTTGCATTTATTAACCAGTTAGGATTAGTCATGCACAGTGGGGCTATGTCTTAAGGAAGCCACCTTAATGCAAGTACATATTTTTCCATTTAAATAACATCCCTTAAACTTTCACTAAATTTCAACCTAAGGACTACAAGAGTGTTGAGGAAAGTGAGGGTTATTGTAAATTTATCAAAACTGGTTTGAGGGTATGATTCGGGGCCGGTGAGATGGCTCAGCGGCTTAAGCGCCTGCCTTGCAAGCGCGAAGGCCCGAGTTCGACTCCCGGAACCCACATACGAAAAAGGGGCCGGTGATATCGCTCAGCGGCACGGGTGCCTGTTGGCGCGCGAGGTCCTGAGGTCGTCCCCCCGGTACCCACAAAAAAAAAAATAATAAAATAAAAAAAAAAAAAACTGGTTTGAATCAGCTTTTCATTCTCCAGTGAGTCATGTTCATTAATATTTTAAAACTAAAAGGAATATCAAGCAATATCTCCTCTATCATTTTCTTTGGAAGTTTGTTCCACGAAATCTCCCTATAAGAGTTAAATTTCCCTTATAGCAACAAAACCACTGGTAGGAAAAAATCAAACAATAATAACAAGCATAAACAACTAAAACTGAAAAACAAAACAAAAACCTTCTGAAACTAGAGATTTTAATTTTGTCTAAATAGATTTCAAATTGTTTCAAAAGATGGCAGAATAATGCCTAGCGGTCAAACAGTCCAGCTCTAGTCTCTCACCCCTAACAAACACTGTATTCTCCATCTTTTATTTACATATGAATCAAAAATTCTAAGGTTTCACTTTATTTCTGCACAGAGCAGTTACAAAGTTCACGTGTCATATCTAATGTGGGTACACATCACTTTGTGTTAAAATTTTCTGAGCACTCAGGATAAAACTGTATATTGCAGAGCTGATTGGTGAGCAAGATCCCTATTCCTTGACCAGTGGAAAATTAGCAGAAAGAGGACACTGAAAAAAACTATTTTCTGGTGTGTGGTCTGTGACCACCTCCCAGTTCTTTTTCACTAATATTCAATAAAGTGGTAGGTCATTTGTTACTCAGTTGACCATGCAATTTGCACAACAGGTTTTGTAGGTCTGCAGACCTCCCTGAAGTCCCATCAACCCATCCATAAGGTCCTCATCCTTCTTCCTACACTAGTTCATTTTTTTTGTCAAAATCCCATTCTCTTGCCAAAATTGTAAAGACATATAAATAGATTATACCCTAATTATGTGCTGACAGTTTATCTTCATACTTATTGATAGAAAACATACAACTCAGGTCAGAGACAAAATATGCTTTTGTTCCCAATATAATAAGTAATAATTAGAGAATCACATCACATCAATTTTTGGTCTGGGTCTCACAGGAGGGATATGAATAAAGCAAGATAGATGGTTTGTAAAGCAGGAAGGTACCTTGACCTATGTAGTAATTCACATCTTTTATAATGTTCAGTTAGGATCTTTGACATCTGCTTCTGAGTCACTATCACTATGTTCTATGACTGTGCAATATATAAACATCTTTGAAAAGATTCCTCCAAAGAAAGTGCTATCAGTGCCTCTGCTTAAAGTGAGCCATACAGAATTGTTTCATAATAATAGAGATGAGTTCTATAGCATCACATTTGGTATATCTTAATGAACATGTCATATAATTAAAAAATAACACTTACTGTAGGGTTTTTCAGTATAGTGTTTGCTGAGTATTAAGTAAATTTGCTATGTAAGTAGGTTCAGATACTCCATGACAACGGTTTAAAATACTAGCAAGGATAAATCATGTGACATAACTTGGTGCAAGAAAAATATTTGATAAAATTCAACATATATTCATAAAAATACTCAGCAAATTAGGAATAAAAGAAGCTTCTATAATCTAATAAAAAAGCATTGATTTAGTCACTTTCTCATCTTTGGAACAAGGTACCCAACACCCACAATTTAAAGGAGAAGAGCTTAACTGTAGGTCATGGTTCTGGTTCACAATGAGCTTGGCTCATAGGCAGAAGCAGGATGGCAGAAGGGCACGGAAGAGGGAAATGTGCTTAATCCACTGCAGCCAGGAAGCACAGAGAGAAGGGAGGAGTCAGGAACAAGAATATGGTATTCAAGGTCACAGTCTAGTGACTCACCTCCAACAAGGCCCCACCTCCAAGCAGCATCAGCTACTGAATTCATCCGTGCATGAGTCCACTGATGAGTAGAGGGCCTCCAGGATCCTATCAGCTTCCACACACATGAGAATTTGGAGGACCATTGTAGGTCTAAACCATAATAAACATCTACTAAAAATTTACAAAAACCTTAATGCTTGTTCCAATAAGACTGAAAAGAAGGCAAAGATATCAACTCTTACCACACCTACAAAGCATCTACAAGTGTCAAAGCCAGCACCATGGGCCGGTGAGACAGCTCAGCGGCTTAAGCGCCTGCCTTGCAAGCGCGAAGTCCCGAGTTCGACTCCCGGAACCCACATACGAAAAAGGGGCCGGTGATATCGCTCAGCGGCACGGGTGCCTGTTGGCGCGTGAGGTCCTGAGGTCGTCCCCCCGGTACCCACAAAAAAAAAAAAAAAAAAAAGCCAGCAGCATAAGGAAGTAAGCAAAATCATATAGATTCTAATATGAATAAACAGAATTGTCTAGTTACAGTTTCATATTCCTCTATATATAGAATGCAAAAAAACAACAAACTAAAAATTGTTTACCAGGACTAATATATGAATGTAGCAAAGTTAAAGGATATAAGGTCAATATACAAAATTATATGGTGATTTTATGTAATAACAATGCATTACTGGAAATTGAAAACAAATTTCGTATGGCATAATAACACAAAATCATAAGATGGTGAAAATGAATTTTCTCTCTCTATATATATGTAATATATAAGTATATACTTAAATGTTTATGCTGAAAAATACTAAGCACTGATAAAAAGAAGTAGATAATGGAAATGTATGCTGTGTTTATAGCTTGGAATATGTACATTTATTACAATAGTAATTCTTTACATATTCCTATATCTTCATAGATATTGATTTTATGATCAAGGTCACAAAAGGTTTTTTTGTGGTTTTCTGTTCTTAACAATAGATTGTAAAGTTTCTATGAAAATCATAGTAATAAGAAGGAGCAAAACATGTTGAAAAAGATGGAAGTTGCAGGATGTATACTACCTGATATGAAGATTTACTGTGAATGTGTAGTTATAGACAATGTACTATTAATAAAAGGATAAACTCAAATAATAAAATAATTTAATCAAAAGCTAAGAGTAGGTGAATAGATTTAAACTCACACATCTATATCTGTCTATCTATCTATCTATCTATTCAATAGATTTTTGAAATAAAACTATTCAAAGAAGTAAGGACACTTTTTATAAAATATATTGTAATATTTCAGAATCTGTATAATAAAAGAAATGGAAAAAGAAAAAGAAAAAGAAGGAAGGAAGGAGATAATGAGAGAAAGATGGAAGGAGGAAGATAAAAAAGTGAGAGTAGAAAAGAATGAAAGAAGGAAGAAGGAAGGAAAGAAAGGAATGGAAGGAGGGAAGGGAAAGAAGTATTGAAGAGAGATAGGATAGAAAAGAAAAAGAAAGAAAAAAAGAAACAAACAAAGAAAGAAAAGAAAAGGAGGGGGATGCCTGGAAGAAGGGAGAGGGGGAAGAGGGGAAGAGTGAGGAAAGAAGGAAAGAAGAAACGAAGGAAAAAGGGAAGAGTGAGAGGAGAAAGGGAGGGAGAAAAAGGAAAGAAGACAGGAGGGGAAAGAGGGAGGGACTGAAGGAGATAGAGAAGAAAGGAGAAAAAAGAAGGCATAAAGAAGGGAGTTTTACCAGTATTTGCTATTATTATCCATATTCAAAAGGCAACTCAAAATAGATATAGGCCATCATGTAAAGATTAAAATTATAAAATATTTAGTGAGAAAACTAAAGACTATTTTTTCTGAGGTGGGGTCTTGCTATGTTTTCTAGGTTAGCTTCGAGCTCACAATCATTTTGTCTCCACTTGCCATGTGCTATGACTACAAACATGCATCAAATTGCCCAGCTGTAAGAGAAAACTTCAATCACTGTGACTTTTATTACAACTGGCTTTTTAAAAAGTATTTTCAACAATTTTTTTTTTTAATGTGGGTACTGGGAGTTGACCTCAGGACCTCATGCTTGCCGGGCAGGCGCTTGTGCCACTGAGCCATCTCACCAGCCCAACAATTTTATTTTTAAAGCCAAAAATTGGAAACAAGCCAAATATCCTTCAGAGGGTAAAATAGCCAAAAATACAAAATAAAATAACTTATTCATACAAAAATACCATAAAGTGGGCCGGTGAGATGGCTCAGCAGCGTAAGCACCTGCCTGGCAAGTGCGAGGGCCCGAGTTCAACTCCCGCAACCCGCATACGAAAAAAGGGCCAGTGATATCGCTCAGGGGCATGGGCGCCTGCTGGCATGTAAGGTCCTGAGGTCGACCCCCAGTACCCACCAAAAAAAAAAAATACCATAAAGCATATTATGGATGAATCTTAAAAGATATTTTGCTGAATGAAATAAGACAATCTCCAGGTTATGGCACACATGTTATTTGTTTTTAAGACCAAAGATGCTAATATATGAGGTTTTTTTGTCAGATTTAAATGCAGTGTTGGCACTTTGCAATAAATAAGTGGGTTTTGGGTTGCAGTTCAGGCATTTGTCTCTGAAAGATTTAACATCATTGTTCTTTAAGTTTTTATTTGTGATATTCTAGAAAAGGCAAATGTATCACAACTATTTGAGGAAAGGGCTGCATTGCTTGGACAGATGTAAAGCATGAGAGAATAGATAAGTCTTTTTCAGAGCTTGGTGTGAAGGAGGGTTTAACCACAAAAGGGAAGCATGATAGTGTTTAGGGGATGATACTAGTGCTTTGTATCCTTACTATAGTGGTAAATACATGAATTTATATCTGTGTTACATCAAAGAATTATACATCCAAAACTGTTAATTTTATATAATGTCAATTTAAATTTTAGAAACAATGAAAACCTAAATGAAGTTTTTTTTTTTTTAATTAAAAGAAATTTTTCACTTGGGCTTCTTCCAGAAACGTTGCATTGTGGGGGCTCGGTGACACCAGCCCTCATGGACTGTGGGCCCATTCCTCCATCGACAAAACAAGATCAGTCTAGAACAGTGATTTTTCTTCTTTCCCTTGGACTCCTACACTGCCTACCTGGTAATCCCTTTGTGAATGTGGAGTGTGAGTAGGTTTAAAGAAAAGGGGCATTTGTCCTCCTCTGTCCTGCAATGCACAGCTATGCATCAGCCATCAAGCAGAGCAATTGTGCTTTTGTTTGTCTCAAATGTCATCTGAAAGTCTCTAGGTTAGAGGAGCTGGTCTTGAGTCAGATCTTGGCACTGAGGGGATTTGAGCAACTCTGGATTCTGTGGTCTGCAGCTGAAGCCCATGCATTTGTCCCTTCAACATGTGATACTGTGGATCAGGGTTGTAAGCCAAACTGTGGCACTGGCTGTAAAGGTCAGTAATTCTACACGATACCTTTTGAGGAGTGTTGGAACGCTTTCTTTCCATTCTTTGCTTTCTTTGCTTCTTTGCAAGAAGCTTTTTGTCTAGGCCTCTTCTGAGGTAGTACAAAGTGTGATGAAAAATGTAGTGTGTTTTTAAATTTTAAAAAATCACAGTAAGATCCATTGCCATAAAGCCTTCTCGAAATACTCCCCCTTGCTTCTAACACACTTATGACATCATTTTTGCCATTTTCTGAAGCAATTCTGAAGTCCTATTTCATGTCTTTTACTGTACTGTCATGGTTGCCTGTGGTCCTGAATCGATTCAAAACATTTGCCTTTCATTGTTATTTTGGCTCTGAGGATGATCCAGAAATTGCACAGTGCCAGTTCCAGTGAACAAAGTAAATGAGGACAAAGTGAATGTTTTTACAAGCCTGCCTTTCCATCCCATGGTACTTGGCAGGATCATTCACAGTATTTGTGATCATATCATGTAAAGTCATGAAAGAGGATTTCCAGAACTGCTTCAGAAAATGGCCAAAATGGTGGAAATAAGTGTGTTCACAGTGAATGGGAGCATGTTGAAAGGGGTTAATGGAAATGTGTTTTTTTACTGTAAATTTTAAAAATTTAAACATCACGTATTTTTCAATGTCTTTTATTTAACCACGTTCCCCCCCCCACACACACACTTACACACGTAGACTGACTTTCCGAAACAATACTTTCTGGACGATAAATGTTCTTGGACAGATGGGAGAAATGACTGTATGAGGATGATTGTGCTGACCTGGGGCCAGCAGGGCCACAGAGAACATCATTCACGGTCCTTACACTCTTTTACACCAGACACTGTGCTAGAGAACTGTTGAATCTTCACAGCTATCTCAGAAAGGGCTGTGCTGCTTAGACAGATGAAAACACTGATGTTCCCAAAGGCCCTAGGTCATATGAGAGGTGACAGGACTGGGTCCTGGTCCATGGCTGCAGCCATCCAAGTCAAGGCTATGAGAGGAACCCTGAAGGCCTGTTGACAGCCCTACTTTCCTTATGCCCCCTGGAGGAGGGAACTAACCATCTTCCATCAAAGTTTCACAGGGGATTGTTGCAGACTGTTTAAGGCCTTCTCTTATATGATAGCATTCAAAGAATTTTTAAAATTTTATATAGCAAAATGCTTTCTTTGAAATCTCTCTTCTACATTAATCCAATCTGGTGAACCAGTGAGGATGCGGGACTGAAAGTAGATGGTTCAGCCAGTGACAGTGTAGCAACATGTTGCTAGATTTACTCTCCACTGAATGGATGTGGTCCACAATGTGGTCAAAGAATTGATAGAGAAACAGGATCCACATGTAGGTCACAGTTACCTTCATGTAATGGGTAGCCTCATATAGGGTATTTACCACCTCCACCAGGACATATATGACTGGAGTAATCTGGACGCTGGACAACAAGAGCTTGTGCTGGCAACCATACCACTGTTGAAGCACAGGCTTCTGATGATCTGTGAGAAGCCTGTACCAAAGGGATGCTCAAGTGAACCACGAGATGCTCAGTGATGATGTCTTCAAGGCAATGACTCATGGCAACCCATGAGTCCTGCATTTTCTGCAGCCAGTGTCCACAGAAAACTCTCCTGCAGAAAGGTAGTGAGATTTGCTCTGGAAGCAGCCATGCCAGGAAGCCCTGGGCTAAGGTCTCCTGGAGAAAGAAGACCAGGCACTATCCTGAATACCATAATGCCCACTGCCAGTGCTCTGGTTTCCATAGCAGTGGTCTCTACTCATAAAAAGGATTTGAACATTTGAAACACTTGAAAAATCCATCTCTGCTGTGTACCAAGTGCAAACTTCACCCAAACTCACAGGGTAACCCATGCAGGGATCATGACAGGGCTGCAGAGGACCTCTGGAAAAGCAAGATCAGCTCAGTACATGCTTGTGTCTTCCTATATATAGCCATAAGCATGGTCCATAAATGAAAAATGTGATTTCATCATAGTCATGAACTTTTCTTCCTAAAGTACTGAAACTAAAAGGCAAAGCCTGGATTGAGAGAAATGTTTCACATTTTATAAATCTAATGAAAAATATATCCAAATTAAAAATCTCAAAATTCAGTTATAAATTTACATATTACCCAATTCAAACACTCAGGTCAAACTGGTACAACTGACGATACATAAAATATGTATTAAATAGGAAATGAGCATTCTTTAAGATATTCAACCTCACTAGTTAGAAGGCAAATGCAAGCAAAAACTACAATAAGATAGCATTTATTACAATGGCTAGAATAAATAATAAGACATTTCATTGTTATCTTTATCAACCTAATCATATGAATTCTTGGAAAAGATGCAGAGCACAGTAACACTCATAAATTGCTGGTGAGAATAGAAAATGACAAAGGCAATTTAACCAATCATTAGTTTTTCGATTTTAACTTTTCAAGTTTCCCAGCAATCACACTCCCAAGATTTTACCCACCATACTCAAATGTATATGTTTAAAAATAACTGTTTACAGATACTTATGCCAGCTTTTTCTTAATCTGGAAATAAACCAAAAATAGAAACACACTACTGCCCATAAGTCGAAACATACTATGTGGGGATATTGCTCAATGGCACAGTGCCTGCCTGGCAAGGACAAGGTCCTGAGTTTGATTCCCATACAAAAAATAAAAAATAAAAAAAAATAAAAACCTAGTTCTCTCCCCAGAATAGAAAGCAAAGCTGTTTTTTTTTTTTTTTGAGTGATACTTATTTCTGATATTCCATAATTTAAATACTATAATGTAGATTTAACAATTCTTAAGTACTGATAATCAGTCAATAAAACTTATATTATAAAAAAGAAAACAAAGATATGTTTCCCTGCCATAGGTTCAGGAGCTTTCCTCCATCAGGCCCTTTTGCCTTGTTGTTTCTTTTCTTTTTTTGTGGGTACCGGGTGGTCGACCTCAGGACCTCGTGCGCCAGCAGGCGCCCGTGCTGCTGAGCGATATCACCAGCCCCTTTTTTGTATGTGGGTTCCGGGAGTCCAACTCAGGCCCTCGCGCTTGCCGGGCAGGTGCTTAAGCCGCTGAGCCATCTCACCAGCCCTGCCTTGTTGTTTCTGCCTGGGAGCTATTCCACCACGGACAAAACCCTCTGAAATTGTGAAACAAGTCAATCTCTCCTCTTTTAAATAGTGGGAGTTAGTATTTTGTATCAGTGACAAGAAACCTGACTAATATGAAAACTGTAATCAATAATTTATTTTGAACATAACATTCATATTTAATGCACTGTTATATGAAAAGTTTTGAAGTACTTCTATATTGGTGTACACATGCTTGAAGAAATAAATTCTAACATAGAGGATCTCTAAGGCTCATTATTTTTCTTAAAAATATCTGTCAAAGGGAAATAATTATTTTATGGTCTAAGGATTACTACTTAGCACTGGAGATGTCTTTTGATAGAACGACATATTAAAATTTATTGTTTATGTATGGAGAGCCTCCTTTATATAACATAAATATATATCCACCTTAATTTTTTCCATTGTGTTTTCTCTCATGTAGCTTGTCTAGTTGTGTATTCTGGGGGCCAGTAATTACTCTGGAATTGATTCCTGTGTTGGAAATTCTAAGTAGAAAACAGAGTGTTATGTGCAATGAAATTGAACTTTGAGGAAAATTTTGATAAATATCTGAATAAATAAAACTTAACAGGTGATAAATAACACCAGTTCAACTTACTAGTGTAAAATAATGATAATGAATATCTCAGATTAATAGTATCTGTTTAAGTAGCTTTGTTTTATGCTCCGTTACTTTTGAAATATTTCATTGAAGGTGTAACTAGATAAGATTTGTATTACTTAGCGATCCACCTAAATAAATATAAAACATTGTCATGAAAAACACGTTTCCTGGGGCCAGTGAGATGGCTCAGCGGCGTAAGTGCCTGCCTGGCAAGGTCAAGGATCCGATTTCGACTCCCGGAGCCCACATACGAAAAAAGGGCCGGTGATATCGCTCAGCGGCATGGCTGCCTGCTGGCGTGCGAGGTCCTGAGGTCGATCCCCAGTACCCACCAAAAAAAAAAAAAAAAAAGAAAAGAAAAGAAAAACACGTTTCCAGATTTCCTTGAAATGTGTAAGAAGTGAGTTGAGAATGAACAATTATCAGAAAATGACACAAACGTTAATATTTGCTAGGTGTAAAGATATCCAAACGTTAAGATAGCATCTGTAGGGCCGGTGAGATGGCTCAGCGGCATAAGCGCCCGCCTGGCAAGTGCGAGGGCCCAAGTTCGACTCCCAGAACCCACACACGTTAAAAGGGCTGGTGATATTGCTCAGCAGCACGGGCACCTGCTAGTGCGCGAGGTCCTGAGGTCAACCCCCGGTACCCACAAAAAAAAAAAAAAAAGCATCTGTAATAACAACTAATATTGAGACTTATGAGTACGGTACCACAAAACTAGACACTGAGATATCATTATATTCCCACCATACTGAGTAAACTGAAACTACTTCCTTTTCTGTCCTCTCTTAACTAGAATTATACATTTATAATCTTTATCATGTGATCATGGCCATAGTTCACACTAGAGTAGCTACTCTATGGAATTGATTTTGGCTTGTTTACATCACTTGCTTTTGCCATTAGATTGTGGGTAAAAGTGGCAGTGTGCTAGTTCTGAATGGAAAATTTAGGAGGCATTGCAATTTAAATAAAATAATCAAATAGCTACATTATGTATCTCTAACTATGTCTATGTCCACACATTTTGTTATGGTTTACCTCCCAAATTGATATCTCCTCTTCTGAAAAAGTGAGAATGTGATTTTTAGCTTTATATAGAGAATTTTATTTTCAATTAATGTCTAAGTTATTACCCGATACTCATGCTCATATGTTATTCTGTTTCTTCTAACCTCATAAAAGGAACACAGTATGTGTGCATAATTAAAGTTATCAAAGCATTTTACATATTTTCTTTATGCTTTTCAATAGACGTTTTAGGTAATCATTAGAGATCTTATGATTTGTTCTTACATAAAAAAGTTTTGTAGAATAGCTGGTAAGAAATAGAACTTAATATAAAATTCCCCATCTTTTAGCTTTGTCTTGATTACTCTCTTGTCACTGAGACACAGTAGCCAACATTCACACCTCTAAGGAGGGAAGGGTTTTTTTCGGCTGACAGTTTGTAGAAGTTTCAGTCCACAGTTGGCTGGGTCCGAGGCAGGGAGACATGGCAGAAGGGCATGGCAGAGGAGTAACAGCTCATGGCAAGGCCCAGGGGAAACAGAAAAAGAGAGAGATCAAGGAAGGAGGGAGAGAGATAGAGACTTCCAGGCCTCAAACACCTCCCGCAAATAGGTTCCACCTCCCAATATTGCATGTAGCTGACAACTAGTCCAGTGATGTGTATCACACCCCTATGACCAAATCATCTCTCCAAAGCCCCACCTATGAGTGCATGAGGCTTCGTAGCAACATCTAGATATAACCTATAAAAAGCCTTAATTCAATTCTATCCCAACCCATTAAACATTAACAAAGTTGTGTGCTCTACCCTAAATCACAAATGTGTAAAGTCGACAGAAAGTGTTAGGAACACTGTCAGAGACGTCAATTCCAATGGTGTCACTAAATATAACCTTAGGAAGATCATGTGTCACATAATAGGTAAGGACTTACTGAAGAGAAAGGTTAGTAAAAAACATACTAAATAAGCAAAGGTATCTAAAAGGTGGTATACTAAGAGACACGCTCAGGAGAGCGGAATTAAATTAGTTGTGACATAAAAATTAGTTGAGATTAATTAGAAACATGCCATAAGGAAACATTTAAAGAAGATCTCAGATTTTTTAAATTATTTTGGAACAGTTTATGATTCATAAGTTTTTGTAAAAGAATGTGCATAACTATCTGGATATTATATAGTTTTTGATGATTAGCAATTCTTTATAGAGTCCTGGTAAATGTTAGGGACTTAAATACGTTTTTTTTTTTTTTTTTGTGGGTACCGGGGAATCGACCTCAGGACCTCACGCGCCAGCCGGCGCCCGTGCCACTGAGCGATATCACCGGCCCCTTTTTCGTATATGGGTTCCGGGAGTCAAACTCGGGCTGTCGCGCTTGCAAGGCAGGCGCTTACGCCGCTGAGCCATCTCACCAGCACCCAGAGTATAAGAATTTAAGAGTGATTTTTTTCAGCATTTAAACAAAATATTCTGCACACAGTGAAACCTTGAACTCAGGCAACATCACAATACATCTGGTATAAGTCAATGTGTAAAATAATTCAGAGAGCATTTTTTTTTTTTTTATGTGGGTACCGGGAGTTGAACTCGCACTTGCCAGGCAGGCGCTTATGCCGCTGAGCGATATCACCGGCCCTCAGAGAGCATTTTTAAAAATAAGATTAAAATAAAAATTGAAGCAACACAAACACCCTCTTTCACTGCTTAATTAGCAATGCTTTAATTTTTAATTGATAAAATAATGTTAAGTCGCACAGATAATGGCATCTGAGTTCCAGTGAAATCAAGGTGTTAGATCCAAATCCACCTTAACAATATGTAACTTCCTTGGGTGGTAGTGGTAACCTTTCTGAACCTCGGTTTGCTTACCAGCTAACAAGTACAAATAGCATCTCATTGACAGTGTTTGTGTAAGTTTGTGAGATGCTGTACAGGACTATACTCTGTAAAAGTTAAGCTTCTGGGTGGATGCAATTATTTCATGTAATTAAAGCATGCGATAAGATTAACAGAATTACAAAACGAAAATCTAATAATGAATAGGGGAACATGACATTTTATGAACAAAAAACCTCTTGAAATTGCCATTCAAGGAATTAATGAAAGCACTGTTGAACAGTGAAAATATTACACTTAATTCAGTGGAATACAATATGCAACCAAGAAAGAGAGCATAAAATATACAATATATGATCAGGAGGTACTATTAAATAATGACAAGAGAAGAAATATATGTGTTTGGAAAAATGTTTTCAATTCTTAGAGAATAAATTTTAATATACATTTCAAACCTCTCGATAGAATTTCCATATCCTTTTATAATATAAAACATGAAAAAATTAACGGAAAAGATTACTCCTCTATTTAAAACATAATATACACATACATTCTTTAAAATGGAGACTCTTTTGAGGACCCTACAACCCAACAACAGGGTCTGCTTTTTTATTTTTGGTGAATGGGTTTTCCAGAGTACTTGCTATAATAAACATACATATTTTACATATACAAATAATATCAAATTTAATCATTTTAATCTGATTTTTCCATGCATCAAGATTTTCCATTAATACAAATATAGTCATTTGTTTGTATTGTGGATGGTTCTGTGATATTCAATTGTATAACCATAATATAATTTGTATATTCATCATACAATTACTAGATATTTACCTTATTTATAACTTCAGCACTTACGAACACTAATGTAATCTACATCTGTTACATAAAGTATTGCACACTTGTCCAAAATATTAGAGATAAAATTCTAGAAATTTACTTTTGATTTACATTTCCAAATGGCTATATTTATTTATATGCGCACTGATATTAATGTAAATATGGACCCACAAAAGCATCCTTGGAAAGAACTGAAAAATAGATTTCACATAGATTAGCATGGATTAATAGCAAATGCCTCAGTCTTGTGTAGAGAGAAGTGACTCTGACAAAGTCATACATGCCAGAAGAACTCATGCCAGAGTATAAGAATTTTTTTTTTTTTTTTGGTGGGTACCGGGGGGTCGACCTTAGGACCTCGTGCGCCAACAGGCACCCATGCCGCTGAGCGATATCACCAGCCCCTTTTTCGTATATGGGTTCCGGGAGTCAAACTCGTGCTGTCGCGCTTGCAAGGCAGGCGCTTACGCCACTGAGCCATCTCACCAGCCCCCAGAGTATAAGAATTTAAGAGTGATTTTTTTAAAGCTCTGACATACATTTTCCATAGAAGGACTCTATACACTTGTTTTGTGTGACGGTGCCATTGAGTACTAGAGGTAGCAGTCATCCACAAGACAATTAATATCAACCGCTGAAGAATGAGTAAATGAAGACTGCATTTCACATGCTTTACCCTAGATCAGTGGCCAGTTTGAGGAAGACAGCGAGCTCTTCTAGACTAGTGATGTTTACATTTACCTTTTGTATTTGCAGCAGTATCTGCATAGACTATCAGCAAAGAGCAGCAAAGACCTCCCTAAGGCTCCATGGTACATTTGGAATGTATTACAGAAGGAAGAGAAAAAGAGAAAGGAATTAGGTATCACAAACCCACTTAAAGTAGTTCTTGTGAACTCCAAGGAAAAATGACTATGCTGATTGCAGTACACCTGGAGATATTTTCCTGTATGTTACAGGCACGGTCAGTTGCACAAAACTATTTGGTAATTAGTGACTCCCTTGTGAGCCGCAAATTCTGGAGATTCTTTGAAAGCCAAACTGAGTCTGGTGATAAGAAACAAATTGTAAGTGTTGCTGTGTGAGTAAAATGAGAATAAAAACACTGTTCTCCCCACTCGGATTAAGGCAGGATACTAATAATCAGTGTCGAGAATTAGCAACAGAAGTGGAGCCACAGCATAATACGTCTGAAGCAAGAATGATAGATGTAGGATGTTACTCATTATTTGACAATCAATGTAGAATAAATTGTGATCTGTGCCAGAAGACGGATTTTATTGATCGACCAATTTTTATGAGCAGATCATGTCATTGATGATATCAGTTTCTGCTGTTCTGTTGCCAGTCTGCCTGAGCACTTGGTGCTATGAGCTATCAGAAAAAGTAATTCATTCCATTTTATAAAAATGACAGACAGGCTATAGAAGCTGCAAAACCTAATAAGGACAGGTGGCATCACTGAGACTGGAAACAGCATATGGTACAATCTAGTCTAGTAGTGTGGAGGTGTAATGAAACTGCTTAATTTCTTGTATTCACTTAAAGGATAAGGAAGGATATCCATTACACTTGCAAAAACAATGGATTCATATATGTCTTCTGAGCTCATACAGCAAAAGCAAAGAAAAATAGTTCTTCCTTTTTGTTAATGAATGTAATCTCATTTCATATAATTATTGCTTTTCCATCATTTAAGAGCACAGATAGCGCTTATGGTCTAAACACAGTATTATTGTACTTATTTCAATTTATATGATTAGACACAATCAAATACTATTTTTCAAAGACATAATAAATTATCCCATCTAAATTAATTAAATTTTCTTTGAGTATTTTTCATAATTATATATTTACAATAAAATATAATATTCTAGAATATCCACCCACATACCTAATCTAGTAGATAAACACTCACAGAACGCACACACTCACACACACACATTCACGAACATTTTTCTATTTCAATTGGTCTCATTGATCTCTTTCACATTATTAAATATTTACATTTTTAGACATATGCACTTTTGTTTAAATATTTAACACTAAGGATCTTATTCCTTCATAGTTTAAAGGAACTTTTAAAATAGTTTTACTTTATCTCTCTGATATCATAAAGTTCCAAAATTATGCTTTTAAATTTCTTTGGGATTTTATTATTTGTATATGTATATGGAACATTTTAATGGATATCTTTTAAATATTTATTATTCTCATTCAATAAACATAAGCTAATCTATTACTTTTGTCCTCAGTATATATTAGTAATGTATTAGTATCCTTACTAAAATATATATGTTGACATTTTATATTTTTCTTGTCATTAGGAGTCTTATTTTTCTATTTCAGTTTCATATGGGACATTGCAAATGTATAAGATTTTATGTCTTTCTACATTTCTTAGCTGCTCATTTTTCTATCATGATCTAAAATAGCTTCTTTGAGTCGGTGAGGTAGCTCAGTGGCATAAGCGCCTGCCTGGCAAGCGCGAGGTCCTGAGTTCGACCCCCGGTACCCACAAAAAAAAAAAAAAAGTAGTTTATTTTTCAACTAATTTTCCTAAATTTTCTAGATAATAATGTTTTGTATAAAAGTTGTGATTTTTGTCATCTTGGTTCATAAATTCAGACCTTCAATTTGAGGAATATGTTGATGAAAACAATGTGTCTATAATGTTATTTGACATATAGTAGTTTTAAATTCTTTATTGAATAAATAATCTATGTTAAATTATAGTATATAAGGTATCATTTTTCCTAAATGTAATGTAAATTTCTCCACTGTTATATGGACATTTTAAACATGTGTAAGAAATTTTATTCTTTTTATTTCAAATATATACATAAAAAGTACTATATACTCTTCATCGCTTTAAGCATGTTTATATATAACATAATAGGAATTCCATTAGGACAGGTTCTCAATGGAAATCCCTTTCCAAGAACTAATATTTGCCTTCTTTAAAAAAGTGGCAATTAATTCTCCTTTATTATCACCCACTTTATCATAAAAATTGTCATGTTTCATCCCACTTCTCTTAAAACCCAAGGATTAAGGATGGTAGTCTAGAGATATAAAAAGAGGGATATGGAGGATAAAGGGAAAGGAAATATAGCATGTAGGGGTAACCTTGTAAGAACCTGAGCTTGTTTCTCCTTTGTTATTTTAGGTAACTTGATATTTTAGTCCACATTCTGTTGCTACAAAAACTACCTGAGGCTGGGTAATTTATAAAGAAAACAAATTTATTATGTCTCATAGTTCTGGAGGTACAAATGCATGGCATTAGATGCTTACTTTCTGATAAGGACCTTCCTGCTGATTATGACATGGTCAAGGGCATCATATGATGATACAAATCAATCAAAGTAAACAGCTTGCATTATAACAAACCACTTTCTTAATCTTCTAATCCATTAATCCATGAATCAATAAATCCATTCACCACAGAAGAGTTTTTATGACCTAATCACCTCTGTCACTCTCTCTCTCTCCCTTTTTTTTTTTTTTTTCGAGACAGGATCTTGCTCTGGCCTTAAATTCGTTATGTATCTCAGGCCCGCCTTGAACTCATGACAACCTTTTTGCCTCAGCTTCCCAAATGCTAGGATTACAAGTGTGCATCAACAAGCCCGGCTCCAATCACCTCTTACTGGTTCTACTTGACACTACCTCATAACAGGAGGGACTAGATGCCGAAAGAGTTTTAGTGGTAACTTTCAAACCACGGGACTTGCTTATGAAAACTCTGGAATGTTGTATTTGTCTGAGTGTTATGTTATATAATCATTTGTGCAATTCAAGGGCTTAGGCTTTTCTTAGAAAATAAAAGGTCCAGTTATTTGCATATTTCATTTCACCCATTTCTCTATTTCTTACTAATTGTAAGAGGAAAAATAAAGATGCCTTGAAACTGAATTTTTTACTTTCTTATTTGAATGAAATGTTGTTCAGCAGAGTGATTTGTTTTCACTTATATCAGTTTTAAGTTCACTTACAATGTGAAATAGTAGCTTTATAATACTATGGTTACCAAATGTGACTAGGTCTCTTTCTGATTTGTGGATTTAATGAATTCTATTTCAGAGAGAGAATGGAACAATTTGGGTAACCAATTGTCTGTCCTACAGAAGCATTTTATTTGAGCCATGCAATATTTTCTTTTCTTTTTTCTCATTTGCTACCATTGAGAGGCCTCCGTGACCACTAATCATGGTAACATCAACTGGACTGGATGAAGAGATGCCTCCCAAATTAGTACAACCCGATTCTGGGTGTGTCTGTGAGGCGCTGCCAGAGATGATTGTCAGGTAGACCAGCAAACTGAGAGGGGAAAGACCCAACCTGATTGTGAGTGGCACCATCCAATAGGCTTCTAGTCTGGATGGAATGAAATGGAAAGAATAAGGAAGTCAGCCCGCTTTTGAAACTCTCCATTCTGCTTCAGCAGGTATATGTTTTGAAACTGCCATTGCCTGTGTATATCAGACCCTGATTTCTTCAGCCTTTGGATGCAGACTCATACCAGCGAATCTCCAGTGAACTTCTAAACCTTCATTCCTGAATTAGTGCTGCATCCTTTATTTTCTGTTGTCCTATGGCTTCCAGCTTTTTGACTTGAGCAGCTCCTGGATTCTCAGGTTCTCCAGCACGCAGATGACCAGTGTGGATTTCCCTTCATTTGTAAACCTCCTAAATAAATCATTTGTATAAATAGTGATTCTGTTCCTTTGCAGAACCCTAACCAATACAGGCTCTTTCCACCTTGCACATAGTCCATGTAGCTTTTATTGCTTTAAATTGCTTTAAACAAGGTCACTTCATACATTTAATTTATCTATACAGTCCCAGAATGTGTGGGGATTTATCCCAACTCTATTTATTTTTTACTTGCTTTTTTTTTGTTTGTAATGACTTAAATCAAATTATTAATATATGACATGGTTGTATTCCTGTTGGTTTCCTCCTTTATATCTATCACACTTTCATATGTTTAATGTTCTTATTAAGCATTTCAACTTTCTGTTTGATTGGTGTTCAATACACTTTAGATATTTTATCTATCTCAAAGGCTTTATATCCTTGGTGTAATACTTTTTCTTGAATTGTATTATAGTATCTATTACTATGACAAGAATTGCCTTTATTTTAATCATATTTTTTCTTGTATATGTTTAAGGTAAACAATTTGATGTTTCTGTGTGCATATTCATGGTGATATTATTGCTATAGTCAACTAGATTAACATCTGTCATCTCATATAGTTTCCTTTGTTTTTATTATAATGGAAAATTTACCTAAATTATATATTCAAAAAATGTTTAATATTATTAACCATAGTCATATTTATTTATCTAATTTGATTTCATATTTGTACAATTTTGACCTATATTTCCCCATTTCTCTCATTTCCCTCAAATTGGTAACCCACCCTTCTGTAGTCTTTGTTTCTATATATTTTATTTCAATTCTTTATTGATTCTACATATAACTGAGATCACACAGGATTTTAAGTTTTCTTTCCTGTCTTATTTCCTTCTGGAAATGTCATCATGTTTTATGTAGATTGTCACACATGGCAAGATTTCTTTTTAAAAATATTGATTTTATCTATGGACAAAATAAAACTTCTTTATACTTTAGCTTTGAAAATACTTTTAGACTGAAGCCCTCTGAGTTTTTACTTAAAGTGTAATTACCCTTACAGATTACATATTTTTAAATAAATATTTACACATACTTCAATATTTTACCCATTTAAAACAGACATATATTGCTACCTACGATACAGTGGTTCTAGAATGGTTGAATTCTCCCAGGATATTCAGTAGGTACACTACAAGTTTTAAATTCTTAAAGGTTTTTATTTTATTTCATTATCCTTTCTTATGTCCTTGACATTTAATGTCTTCTTATTTATGAAAAATCATGATTTTTATTTTATTTTTTGAGATTATAAACTTTTTAAACATTTGGGTTGCATGAAAGATATTTTAAACCCACGAAATTATTATATTTGTCAAAGGGATATTTACTTCAGCATTGTTTATGTCTCATTCCACACATTCTCTTCTATAAAATACCCAAGACAAGGTAAGTTATCAATGTGAATTCATTTCTCATGTTATTGAGAGTGGAAAGTCTACAATTAAGGCACTAACATATTTACTGACAATAAAGCTTATTTCCTACTTGCACTCTTACGCCTTGTTGCTGCATCCTTACATGGCTGAAGGCAGAAAGGCAAAGGGGCTATATAGCTTTCCGAAGCATCTTTTATAAGGGCATGAATTTCATTCACTAGGATGAAACTCTCATGTACTAATTACATCTCATTTTGCAATCTTCTGATATTGTCACATTGGTAGATAAAGTTTAACATATAAATTTTGAGGGGACATATTGAGACTATAAGTGTTTGGGATAGCAAATATACTCAACAAATGGTGGACAAATTCCTCAGTAAGGGATAGGATAAATGAATTATAAAGGCATTGTATTGGTTAGGGTTCTCTGGATAAAGAGTCAGTACAATTATGAGAGTGGATTTATTAGATTGATTTGCAGGACTGGAGGCTGGATAATTCATAATGGTCACCTGCATGCTGTAGAATCAGAGATCCAGTAAGTATTTAGCAAAATACACTGGAAACTTAGAACAAGAGGGAGTCAGGATGCAGTACCAGTCCAAGATTGAAGGCATGGAAGCTTCCTGAGAGTTGCTCATATGAGTTTATTTTAATAGGCTGAAAAAGCTGGAGTCTAATAGTAAAAGCAAAGTTATAGAATAGCAAACGTACAGAAATTTCATAGTAGAAGTTAAAAATCAATTAGTAGCCTCTGCCTAAGCTCATGCTACCTGTCACGTAATTAGACTCAGCTAGCCTTGACCAACACATCAGCTATAACTCAGAGACAGTTGGATTCAGCCTTATCTGACTGCATCTAGCTGCATTGCCTGTACTTTCTAGTATATAAACATATTCTGTTTTGCTTGCTTATTCCAGGAACTTTCCACCTAGGACAGAATAACTCAGTCAAGGACATGCTTGCCTGATTTCACCCGCCCACTTGGATAGCCCCCTCCCTAGCAAAGCCTGCCTAGAACAAATCTGCCTGACAACATATGCCTTAGCCTATGTAACCCATCATATAATAACTGCAATCAGCTTTGTATTTCCAGCTTGCAAAAATGTATTTAAGCTGAACTCTAAACTGACTCTGGGCTGATGATTTGAGACCTGATTACCATCAGCCCATTAGCATTAAAATAAAAGTTGCCTTCCAACTCCTCAGCTGCAAAGAGTCTTCCATTGGGTTTGATATCAGATTCCTGCAACATAATAACATGGGATGGCAGCAGCAAAGAACTCTGCTGCTCAAGGGGACTGGAGCTTTTCCAATTCAGGCTGATTTCCTCCTTCCCTTTTCATTACTTCCATTCTGAAAGGCTATTTAATGGTGCCACTGAGAATTAGGGTGTGTCTTCTCTCCTCAGTTTGCAGGGCTACATGCCAATGATCTCTGGAAGTACCCCTGCAGACACACTCAGAAGTGTACCTTATTAATCTCTGAGGCATTTCTCAATCCAGTCAAGTTGACAAGAAAGATTAACTGTCAAAAATATCCACCCAAAATTCTATGCACAAGATAGAGTATACTATGTACTGATTTGGAAAAATGCTTACAATTTATTACAAAAGGAAAGGAAAGTTTCAAAAAATATTCAGTGTATTTCAAAATATGTAATAAGTACCCATAAATGGCTATTTATGTGCATTTAAAAATCCGGAATAACATACAGTAAATATTAAGTGTGATTATGTCACTAAAGTGGACTGGACTTCAAAAGAAAAAATGTTACTTAAAATTTTTTGTTACTTTAAGGTGATATCATAACTATATATTTTTAGACTATATATAGGCTAATAATAACACATATATCATGCTATGTAATATAAAAATAACCTACATAATAATATACCTTCCATTTATTTTTAAAAATATGTGCATGAACTTTACTTTTACTGACCTGATTTTTCAAATTACAATCAAATTACAATTTCACAGTCAATATTTCCTAATATTTGAGCAAATTTAAACATATTGATTCTACTTATCTCTGTGCATACATGTTACTAGCACATCTCTAAAATAATAATTGATAATTCTTAGAATTTTATGTCTGTCCATATTCCCTGAAACATAAAAAATATATTGTCAGAGTTACTGAAACTATGTACAACCTTACCATTATAATGCCCTTTACTTAATATTTTAAAAAATTTTGAGCACTCAATATTTATCTTCATTATTATTCTGCTTCTGAAATTAATGTAATGCTACTGTAAAGAAAAAGAAACATTAAAATACAGGACATCAAGGACTTATTGTTATGATAAGATCTGGACCATGATTAACAATAGTCATTCAGCATCCTCTCTTAAAGTAGAAACAGCACCTTAGATAACTAAAAAATAACAATAAGCACAGAAAAGAGCTTCTGAAAACAAGGCAAGAAGTTAGACTTTTATAGGTAAATGGATGCAACTCGAGAAAATACTCATAAGTGAAATAAACCAGAAGCACATGTGTAAGCATCGTATTATCTCTCTAGTATGAGAAACTGAAAGAGTAAATAAGATCCAAAAGGTACAATAGACATGGTGAATCAAAAAGAAACTGGTCAAAAGGAAAGAGAGACTGGAATAGGGAAAAGAAAGAAGGGAAAGGGAAAAAAATTGTATATATATATATATATATATATATATATATATATATATATATAGATGGTTAAGATAGATACACTACCATTTTTACTTAGTTCATTGAAGAGTAAGGTTTGTGCCAATAATGTTTGGACAATTGAATGCTAATGTCTGGTGTCCTGAATAACTAACTTAAAGATAGTAATACGTAATGTATTAACCATTGTTACCCTCCTATTATGTTTGTTTGAAAATTTGTTCTTCTTTTGATTTGTTTTGTTTTTTCTTCTCTTTAAAATAAAAAAAAAAAAAAAAAAAAAGTTACTAAGATGTACTTGAAAACATAGATAACTCTGAATGTCTATTACCTCCAGAACCTACAGCATTTACTTGCATCGACTATCTGTGCCGAAATAGTGAAAAGGAGTTCTGATTAGCTACACATGTATATAGAAACACATAGAGTAGTATAGTCAAATCAGTCAATTTTTTATTAAGTATCATCATAAAAGGAAACATTTGTAAATCAGAAAATCATACCAGTTTTAAATATGTGGCATTGTAATTATATAAAAAATTAAAAATACTCTACTTTTATTATCTTGTTCTCTACATAATTTTTTTATTTTACCATAGATATTACAGAAATACACAGAATTTTAAATTTGATGCATAGTAAACTAAGTAATTTAAACATGTTTAGAATGCTTGTAAATATAAGAAAAATACTTCAAATTATAAATTATACAATTATGTTTAATTTTATGATACAAAGGCATATAACTGACTTTTTTCTGATTTTGTCAGGTATCATTGATAAATTGTAATTACTTTTCATAGATATATCTTATTTACATTTTTCTAATTTTATTGATTGATGAGCTTAATATTATAAAGATATTAATTTCCTCCAATTTGATTTATAGTTTCATTGTTACCACAAATCACCAAAAAGTTTTTTTTTGAGGATAATGGCAAGCCGATTTTAATATTTTTAATCTAAAGGCAAAATACTCTGAAGAATCAAGCTAACCATAAGGGAAAAAGAGTTAGGATTTATACACAGCATATGAATGTTTAGTATCAAGGAAGCAAACCTAGGACAATGTGGTATTCGTGCAATGATGCAGATGCAGAATCCAGAATCCAGAAATACATCTACTAATATATGGACCCCTGAGAATTGAAAGAGTTACCAATGCAATTCACTGGGAAATAAAAGAGTTTCTCAACAAGTGGTCCTAGTTGAATTATTATTTCATATTTTAAAAGAATGTATTTGAGTTTCTAACATCATACACAAAATTCAATTTCAAATGGATTGTAGATGTCCATGTGAATATTGTAACAGCAAACATATTTTGACTAAGTAGGAAACAACTCTTCAACAAAATAAGAAATAGCTCATAAATTGAAAATAAATAATTATATACAATATTATATCTAAGAACATCAAAATGTACCATTAATAAGACACATAAATAAACTATATAGGAGAAAATATTTGAAACTTATAATTGATAGTTTCATATTTAGAAAACCGTGTTCATAAATCAGTGAGTAAATGATACATAATATTATCAGAAAATGACACAAACTTTAATATTTGCTAGGTGTAAAGATATCCAAATGTTAAGATAGCATCTGTAGGGCCGGTGAGATGGCTCAGCGGCATGAGCGCCTGCCTGGCAAGTGCGAGGGCCCGAGTTTGACTCCCGGAACCCACATACGAAAAAAGAGCCAGTGATACCGCTCAGCGGCACAGGCACCTGCTGGTGGGTGAGGTCCTGAGGTCGACCCCCGGTACCCACAAAAAAAAAAGAAAAAAAGATATCATCTGTAATAACAACTAATATTGAGACTTATGAGTATGGTACCACAAAACTAGACACAGAGATATCATTATATTCCCACTTTACTGAGTAAACTGAAACTACTTCCTTATTTTTCTGTCCTCTCTTAACTAGAATTATACATTTATAATCTTTATCATGTGATCATGGTCATAGTTCACACTAGAGTAGCTACTCTATGTAATTGATTTTGGCTTGTTTACATCACTTGCTTTTGCCATTAGAATGTGGGTAAAAGTGGCAGTGTGCTAGTTCTGAATGCAAAATTTAGGAGGCATTGCAATGTTATCCCTACTTCTCTTGTGATACTTTGATGCATTATGAGAAAATGCATCCATCCAAGGGGAATGAAGACATATGAAGCAAGCCTGAACTAGTTTTCCAGACTGACATATGGTTTCACCAACTGACCCATAGACTTATGAGCAGAAAAAAAAAACATTCTTCTTGTAAACCACTAAAAATATACAGCAATACCTGCACAACAAGAGTTGGTAATGCTGGAGAGCATTGAGAATTCCTATTCAATGGTTGTGGGAAAATAAATTCTTGTACCAACTTTATAACCAACTTGCTTCTAGACTGGTAAGTGAAACACACACACACACACACGGAGAAAGAGAGAGAGAGAGACTATAACTCAAAATCCACCACTAGTAAGATACTCAATAAAAAATGTAACCATATGCTAACCAGAAGACACAGTGGAAAAGTTAACAACAGCACCTTTCTGACAGAAAAAAAAATTATAAACCACATGTTCAATAGAAGGTGAATAAAGGAATCATTACATTTCGCTCAGAGCAACAACCCTCCAAAATAAAGGGAAAGTATTACTGTTGCATGTATTTGAATGAAGTTCAAAATTAATGCTGAATTAAACAAGCCTAATAAAAGAAAGTACATGTATGACTCTATTTGCATGAATTCAAAAACAGCTCAGATTAACCACAAATGATGAGAGTGTGCATAGTAATTGCATTTAAAATTAGAGGTAACAAATAGGGACATGGAGGTCTTTATAGAATGCATAATATTTTACTTTTTTTATCTACTTGAAAGTTTTGTAGATTTGCTATGTAAAAATTTGGTGAGCTGAAAGTTAGTGAATTCTGCTTTTTTGTAAAATGTACTTTTGTCTACCACTTTACGTGAAAACACCGTATCAACCTTGGAGACGGGGTTTTCTACAAGGGATGTGAGAAACAATTCAACACAATATTGTTTCCATTATCTCATTTTCTTTGTGGGGTCTACATCAGGCACTTTTTTTTAATTGAACCGGGACCCTGCAAATGTGACAATAACAGTAACCGTTGTGATACTCTTTGCAGTAACAATTTATGTACTACTTCTTATACTTGGATTTTTAAAACACTTTGTTGGTAAGTGAAGGAAGAGCATGTCTCAGATTTTTTTTCTCAATTTTGAAGCTATATTGCCATCTCATTAACAGTATCAGTATATAAAAGCATCAGATATATTTCCAATTTCACTGTATGTCTTTCAAGTAAAATATATACGTTCCACACATATTCCTGATAATTTAAGAATTAATTATCAAAGAGGAAAAATTGCTAATTCTATAGAAATTTTGTATGGTATTCTTTATTTTTTCCTGATTTCACATTTTTATCTGATGATAGATACTTATTTATTTACTGATATAAAGCAACCAGAAATGACATTAAAAATTAATAGGCATGTAAAATCACTGGGTAATGTCCCATATGATTTTTAATAAACTTCTTTTAATTCTGTACCTTCTGCAGCCATGTTTATCCATTCTACACGCATAGTAACTAAGGCTCTGGAAGCAATATGGTGTATATAACAGTATATTTATTTTACAATTAAATAATTGCATTCAGAGTTGATCTCCTCTATATAAAATATTTATGTCAGTACAAATCTATGACCGATTCCTATGCTCAGTTAAATGTGTACATGGACACATAATAAATTTTTGTTTTGATAAACATGGTAGCATAAAGACTTCGACACAATGAAGCCTCAATCCTGTAACTATTAGACTCTGGATTAGTCAACTTTCTCATCACTGAGGCATAATACCTGACATCCACAGTTTAAAGGAGGAAGGGTTTAATTTGACTCACAGTCTGGAGGAATTCAGTCCGTGGTCTACTAGCTCCAAGGCAGAATGTCATGGCAAAAATACAAGTGGAGCAAAGCTCTTTAGCTCTTGGTGTCTGGGAACAGCAGCACGGAGGAAGGAGTGAAGGACCAGATAGAGACCCCTGGCCATGCCTCTGCGACACTTCCAGACACTCTCAAGAGTGTGCTTTACTAATCTGACAGCTGTTTCTTAATCCAATGAAGCTGATATAGCAGTATTAAGGATACAAGATCTATTCCTTTCCAACTTCAGATAGTTTAGTAATTATTCACTTCCAGACTATGACAGGATAGTTAATTGCAAAATCATGTTTCAAACTGATAACAGTTAGGCTCCAAAGTTTGTAATTTTTGTTCTTTAGAGAGAGGGATTATATGCAATTATTATATCTATGATTTTTCCCAAAGTCTCTAGATGTGCTGACTAGACTTTTAAAGCAATATTTTATCCTCACATTATTTTATGACTAAGACTACTAGAAATGCTACAATTGTTCTGGTAGACCTAAACATATATTGAACATATATTGACCTTAACATATATTGAAGTTAAGAATCTACATAATAAATTTGCAATTGAAATGACCGCAGGACTAGCTGTTCAGTACAAAAAGTGATAATAAAGTCTAAAATAATCACCAGAATCTTTGGATGCCAAAGGTCACATCAAGTGTAAACGTAGTAATAATTAATTTAATTAAAGTTAAAATCTTTTTCTATTTAATTGACTAAAGAAAGGCAATAGGTAAAACAAGAAAATGATTCTTTAGGCTTGTTTCTTAGAGGACTGAAAAGAACAGTTTTGGTCTACTAAGGATGAATCCTTAAAAATTGTCATCTCTCTGCCAGTTAGTCCCATCTTACTGAAATTATTAAGAATCACAGAGATGGTGAAGATGATGACAACCAACCCTTCAAATTATAATTGTGTTTTACTGTGGAACAGACTTAAGACACCAGTAATATTTTGTAATATGCTATTCATAGATACCCAGTGTATTCCAGATCCATTTGTAAACCAAGCAACATACCACATGTTCACTACATTTAAATAGTTTAAATATATTGTAATTATTTATACATTTTTAAGTTTGCAAGATTCAAATCACCTTAAGCAGTTAAAAGCATCATACCACACTGATATATGCACACCCAGGTTTATAGCAGCACAACTTATAATAGCTAAATCTTGGAAAACAGCCCATACACCCATTAATGGATGAACGGATAGAGAGTCCATCCTACCACACTCCACCTTGACAGGTTCCACCACCTTTCAGTGGTTTAACCCTGGGAACCTAACTTTTCAAACATATGGGCCTTTGGGGGACATGCAACATCCAAACCATGTGATTCCATTGTTAAAAACTGAAAAGAAATTAACAGATAGAGAAAATGTGGTTTTTATATACAAGGAGTACTACTCTGCCACAGAGAAGGAAGAACTTCAGACATTTCTAGGTTAATGGATGCACCTTGTGAACATAATTTTAAGTGAAATTAATCAGAAACACATTTTTAAATACCTAAAGTATTAGGTATTTCTCACAGTGATGGGAACATAACACAGTCAGCCCTTTGTCTTTTTCTTGTATGACAGACCATAGGGAGAACACATGTATTTTTCACATAGACAGTAGTTTTTGAATATAGGGGCACCCTAAGGTAGCAGAGGGAAACATTGTCATTTTCCTTAGAAGACAACAGGAGGAAAAGCAAAATTGGTAGAAAAAAACAGCCATGTTCAGCTGCTTGGCGCTTCTTGCACTGAGACTTTAAATTGAAAGTACTGAGAATAAGATGTTAGGGGGGGAAATATTCAGAATGGTTCACTAACATTCAGGAATGCAATATTTTGTCCACTTATTTTAAAGAAATAGTATTAAGGATAAAAGAAGATAAGTTAAACAAAGAGTAACCATACAGATTACGTGATCTCACATAACTGCAAGAAACATATTCTCTTTCTTTTCTTTTTTTTTTTTTTTGTGGGTACCGGGGGTCAACCTCAGGATCTCTCGTGCCAGCAGGCACCCGTGCCGCTGAGCGGTATCACCGGCCCTTTTTTCGTATATGGGTTCCGGGAGTCGAACTTGGGCCCTCACGATTGCCAGGCAGGTGCTTACGCCGCTGAGCCATCTCACTGGCCCCATATTGTCTTTCTTAATGTTTTTCTGGCATTTCATTGAAATAATTTTGTATCTAAGTACAATGAAAACACTTCTACTTTTAAGTAATTTCAAAAGAAAAGGCATACATTTACATTTATTCTAAGGAAAATATAACAGTAAATGAAAACACAAAGAAAAATGATGAGGATGCTCAGGAATGAGTAGGCAGTTATACACTGAGGGTATAAAAAAAGTAGTACAACATGTCTGGAAGAAAATTTGGAAAGATTTACCTGAATTCTAAGTACCACAGAGTTTCAAACTCTCTTTTTAAAAATGTAGGGAAGCTATTAATCACAAGGAAAGGTGATAGGTACAGATAGAGAGGTAGATAGATAGTTAGATAGATGATAGGAAGAAAGATGATGGATTGATGGATAATGATGGTTTATAGTGTAAAGTAACATACAATCACTATTTATTAAATACTAAACAATGTCTGTATGGTTTGCTTATTATACTCAAAAACTTATAAGGATATTATTAGAAAACAACACCTACCACTATTATTTGTGTCCCATGGGACGTGACCGCTGGACCCAAACTTTTAACTGAATTAAATGACAGTGAAAATTAGAGGAAAAATAGATGTTAAAAATTACCAATATGAATATTCACATTAAAATTTAGCCATATATAATAGCATAAACCATTTATATGATGTTAAGGAGATAGTATTTATAGCTGTGGAAACATGTTCACATTATAGTTTCCAATAATGCAAATATTATGAAATTGTATATGGAATTTTATTTAATTATGCATATTAGAAATGCAAAAAAAAGGTGCAAATCAATCTGTAAATTGGGTTGTGCATATACATATATAGATGTGTAAATATATGAATATATGTATATATTAGTGTGTCAATGTGCTCATATAGATATATATATATATATATACACACACACAAGCTAGTGTGTAGTGCATACACACATAAATAGACATCCACATATAAATGCATATAGGCATATGTATGTGCATATTTCTCGTGTATTTATGTATGGATATATATATGGAGGTGAGTATATGTGGTTATAAGTATATATTTACCCACATGTTTATTCATATATATACATTAAGAAATTAAGGCAATATAATTTAATACATACACCTTTGAAGGCACATGCTAGTATATATGCATGGAATATATATTTATGGATCTGTGTAGATGTATGTACACACATGCATATGCATGTATGTTTGTGTAATGTTTATATAGTATATATTATGTATGTGTATAAATGAACATATGTATTTGTGTATGTCTACAGCTGTAATCACATGCACATATATATTTATGCATTGCATATTTACATATAGTTTATTTTTAAAAACATTCTGTAGGCCAAATGATAAACTTCATCTTTCAAATATTAATAAAAATTGTGAAGGTATATGTGAATTTCTTGATGAAGAAATAAAACCAAATATAATCACAGCCAGAAGCATTAATGAGGATTGACTGTGGAAGATTATGGAGAGAGTTGAGATTAGAATCTAATACAAAAAGTAGGGAGGGATTTAAAAGATAATTACTTTACTTAAAGCAGCTGGGCAAGTAAGACTACTTAACCTCTCCACTCAAGATGAACAGTAATAAAAAAATGTATTTTCTTTGGATCCCAATTACCTGAATGTCTTATTCAGTGAATAATCTGTAACAGAGTGACCACAAAGAGATAAAGCAAAAACAATCTCCAAACATTTGATGAAAGTGAGTAAAGAAAAAAGAGGCTTGAAAATCACGCATACAAAAACAAGTATCTAAGAAAATAGCATTAATAAGGAAAAGTGTGTACCTCAGATAAAAACATAATCTAAAGAGCTTACAAATAGTCTCTTCAACAAAAACAATGCTTAATTTTAATGATTTCATTCACTGTACACTTATAGGCAAGATATCAATTTTTAAAAGTGTTCTAGCATCTAGTCATCTTGTATAAATTTCTTGCTAATTTTTATGAGATTTTCAATTTCTTTCATTGGATATTTAGGAAATATTTTGTTTGGAAATAATGATCATTTTTTTCATTATTTTAATATTATTTCAAATTTTCTTCTTTTATTTCATTGTCTAGGATGAAATTAATAATATAAAAATCAATGCCATAATCTGTTAAAATTCATATTTGATTTAGATTTTTTTAATACATCTTTAGTAATATAATGCATGATGCGGGGCTATGGTAAAGGTTCTTTATCAAAAAAGGTGCTTTCTTTAACATTTTGTTGAAGAAAAGTTTATCAGTAATATGATGGACATAAAGCTATACCAAACCTATTACTTTTTGATGCCGTGAAAAAATAGATGTACTTGTTTGCATGAATTGGTTTGAGATAGATTATCATTTGAGGTAACAAGAGTCAAAGGAAACATTACTGTTTTCTTTACCTTAAATTTATAATAAGCAGCAATTTTACTTAATGTTACTGTGATTTCTGAGGGAGCGCATCTACTGAGGTAATCCTTTGTGTTTTTCAGTATGAACTGAAATAGAAAATTTGATTATATTAGTTATGCAAAAGTATTTATTATCACATCTTCTTGTATTTATTATCATATCTACTATTTGCCTCTTACTTTTTCTCCTTAAAAATATTCCCTTGCCATTATCCTATATCATTAAAGTCTATTCACCTCATGGCTAAAAAACATGATAAAATATGCTGGTGGAGTGTAGTTATTAAAGTCTCCTATTTCTAGTTTTTATGAGATCTGTTTTTAAATTTGGGTAAAATATTTAACAATGTCTCTAATTTTTATTAATATTAACATTAAAATATCATTTTCTTTATACGAGCTTATGTTTTCTTGTTCATCTTATTATTGTATTCCTCTTATTTATTCTTGTTTTAGTATAGTTTGTTAGCTGTATGTTTTTGAAGCCACACCTTCATGCTACTTATTAAATACAGCAATGTATATAAATGTGTATTATATATAAATATGTATATATACACATTTTCAGAGTTTATTTGTGAATCATTCACATTACAATAATTTAAAATTGTTTCATTTCTTACTTTCATATTTTTATATGTTGGACATTTAATTTTCAAACACATGGAAAGTTATTTTACTATTAAAAGTGTGAAATATGTCAATAATATTCCTACTTATTCACATAAGTAATTTGAGAGATAACAGATATAGAGTTAAGATATATTATTAGCTACTCCAAATTATTCACATTGCAGTGTCGTGTGTCATTATATGTGAACTGGGAGATTGAGAACCTATTTTGATCATATAACAAGCATTTAGTGATTTTTTCCCAAGGCCAGAGGCCATGCCTGGATGGAGAGAGTACTTACTTTCTAGTTGATGGAATACAACTTGACACAAAATATCACTAACAACAAATTTTCAGCCTTCACAGAGACATGAAGATAACAAAAATGGCACCATTTCTTTTGGTAGTTGTATTCCTATTGGTATATTTCCCCTGACATTTGAAAGCATATTGACTACTTAGCTCTAGGCAGAAAAGTGTTTTATTACCCATGAGAAATACGTATCTCTAATGGCATTCTTGAGTTTTTCCATGAATTTGTTATTACAGTTGCTATCGTTGCCTTTTATATGAGATTGTTGACCCTATAATGCTAGAGGTGTTATGGATAAGTAGTTAAGCTATGCATAATCAATAGTGGACTTCTATATATATACATTTTTCAGTGTTCTTCATTCTTTCCATTTTCAATTGTGAGGTTGTATTTAATAAAAAAGGAAGTGAGAATAGTATTTTAACCTGAAATTGCATAAGAATATGACAATACAATGATAGGCTAAGATCACACGTTTTGGAATTAAATAAACTGAATTTTCCTCCAAGGCATACAGTAGTGTGATTTTTTAAAGAAACTAAAGTTACTGAATTTTTTTGATCTGCATTTTTCCCTAGGATGGGAAAAATGATGCCTCTTTATAAGTTCCATTGAAAAGTTGAAGATATTAAAAGATACTAAAAGACATTAAACAAATATAGTTATAATTCTGTTAATCATGAGTGATAAATAGTCTCCTATGATAATCTAAAATAGATAGGATTATAAATAGAAAATTAATGTAAATTTATACTTTCACTCTGTAAACCTGTGAATCCCAATTATATGCTCAGGGACTGAGTGAAAAAACAAAACATAACACGGCATAGCTCTAGACTCAAACCATTATAAGGAGAATGCACACCAATTTCCCTTCATTCTTTCTTTTCATTTTTGTCCTCCATATGCCTCATTCTAATGAGTGCAATACAATGACTTTTCACATTATTTGACTCAAGTGTCAACTCAGATATCTTAGCCAACAGTCACCAAAATGACTGTTCTTTGAGAGAATTTTACACTTGGATTTTTGTACTCTTCAGCAGTGGGCTGAGTCAACGCCATGTTATCTTAGCACTTTTGGCAAAATATATAGGAAGCCCAAAGGCCATGGTAGATTCCCTACCAATGAGCCCGGTTGTAAAGCACTCTTTTCTATTGTCAATTTTGACCTATAAAGAAAGTTCCCATCAAGCTTTTCAAATTTTATATCCCCTTCTCCGGGGCATTTTTTTTTTGTGTGTGTGGGTACCAGGGGTCGACCTCAGGACCTCAGGACCTCACGCGCCCGTGCCCCTGAGCGATATCACCGGCCCTTTCTTCGTATGTGGGTTCCGGGAGTTGAACTGGGGCCCTCGCGCTTGCCAGGCAGACACTTACGCTGCTGAGCCATCTCACGGGCCCTCCAGGGCATTTCTTATTAATTTAATGAAACAAACATCCTCTGAGAAAAATGGAAAATACAATCGGTTGATTAGTTCTCAGCTACTACAAATTAAATGCATTCTCACTTTCCCGCTTCCTCATATTTATGATTTCTCCCTCAAAATTATACCAGGTTCAGAGATTCTATTTTATTTACTGAAATCTCACAACCTCTAAAGACCCATTGCTACAAACTATTTGATTAGACTTCCTTTCCTGACAGAATAGAGGTTTCTATTCACAATATTATATTCTGTCCCCGGAGACCACTCTCTCAAAATCCACTTTTATATATATTCCTCTGGTTCCTATAAATGCTTTGGTACTTAATGAGGCTGTTCAGAGAACTGTCATTGATCATTCATCCTGGAGGCTTCAGATAGTAGTGAGAGAAAACATTAAGTAGCATCAGCTTTGTATGATGAGGTACCTGCCTTGGGTGACTTCAATGCCGGACCTCCAGGAAAGAATGTTCAGTCTTCCCTGTAGAGGGGAACATTGCTGCTACTCTCATCCTGCATGTTTTACAGAGAAATAGGGAGGCTCAAAGTTCTCATGTTCATCCAACTAAATATCTCCATCCTATTTTTCTCAGGTCTTTACAACTTTCTGACATTGACTTTTGTTTACAGATTCGCCACTATCCAAATTTGAAGCCAGGTCTCATTTTGACCCTTTCTCTTACTTGCAGGAGTGCTATGTGCCTTATATTGGTAGTTGGTTTCCTTGACCATACTATATTTTTTGAGGTAATCATTAGATTAAAAAAAAAAAAAAAAACTACTTAAATTGGGCAATTAGGGGGCCGGTGAGATAGCTCAGCGGCATAAGCGCCTGCCTGGTAAGCGCAAATCTTGAGTTTGACTCCTGGTACCCACATACAGAAAAAGGGCCGGTGATATCGCTCAGCAGCATGGGCGCCTGCTGGTGCGTGAGGTCCTGAGGTCGACCCCCGGTACCACAAAAAAAAAAAATGGGCAATTATTTCCATCATCTCAATATCATTTAATGTCATACCTACTATACATTCCAATTCTTTATGTTCCAATTAACCAAAGGGGCCAACTTTATTAACTTTGTACCTCTGGGTGAGTCATGTTTTTGCCTACTACTCCCTACCAACATTAGGCTCCTTGGTTCCATCACAAAAATGCGTAGTTTGAGAATCTTACAATGATTGTAGATGCATCTCTGTTAACCTACCCTCATAAAGCAAAGTCTCACACAGAAGGTTTGTGTGTCACCAGTTCATAATAAAGTGTAATCTTAAGGAGTTGCTTTAAAAAACAAGAATAAGTTGAAAAAGACAAGAGAGTCAATGCAAGTTTATGTTACAGCTGACAGCTGAGATGTCCAAGTAAGTATTTAATGCCAGAGTATGTCTTTTAAGAAGCAACACCAACTGAATCACAAAACTGGGGGTGTACTGGGGGAGAAGAGAAGATTTCATCTACTGATTTCAGTTACCCATTGATAAAGTGATGCTGCTTGCCACTTTAATTCTTCCCCATGTTGGTTGTACCTGGATAATATTTAAGCAGGGTGTGGTGTCCTGAATGCCCACATCAAAGGGAAAAGTCTAGAGCAAGAGTTGTGGGCCTACAACAGCCAATTAGGAAGCCAAGTTCTCTTACATGTGCCAGCAAGTTATGTGACAGACAAACATCGGTTGTCAAGGATGGCTTCATTCTGTAAATTCAGTACAAGCAGAAGCAACATGGGTTTGTAACTACAGAAAGAGTGTAAACCGTGAAAAAATTGAATATGCAGATCGGGAAACAAGGTCCATGATTGAGTCTAGTACAAATGAATACGATAATTCTTCATCATCCAAGATCTTCCTAGGTCAGATCATGATTTTGACCTCATCCCTACTCTCATATGGTGATTTTAGTCACATTTTCTCCATAACGAAGTATTACTGTTTTTTAACCCAATACCTATCAGGATCCCACTAAAATAAAGCACTTGCTCATTTCAACTATAATATTTCACATTAAGACCGAAGTAAGTTTTGACGATACTAATTGTATACTCAATTTTGAGTGATTTCTTATACACCTTATGCATTTTAAATAGGATTCCCATTTGTGTAATATACAAGGCCAATTCACTGAGTATTCTTAACTCCCAAAATATTTGCATTTTACTTTCTATACTATGGCAAGGAAACATGAGGACTTCACATTTTTTAGTGTTGGAAACATTCAAGAAAACCTCAATTTATATAAATATATAACTCATGCTACTATAAAATATTACTCCAGCATTGATAGAGAATTTTCATGTGTCACATGCCTCTAGAGAGTGTAAGTTGTTTCTGTAAAGACTCTCATTTTTATTTGTTCATTTACTTTATATTCCTTGTTTTTTCTTAGGAAAGTTGGGCTTGATTATTTACAGTTCTGAAATCAGTGAAGAAAGCATGGGAGGAATTGTGTTGTTTTTGCAACAGAATTCCATGAGGCAGAAAAACAGCAACAATTTTTAAGCAGGGAAGGGATAGTTTTAATGCATAAATAAGAAAGGATTTCAGTGCACACAGAAAGCTCAGTCTAGGGCATCAGGAAATTCAAGTTGTCCAAATTCCGTTAGATACATTCATTCCAATTCATCATACCTAACTTTGTCTGACTTTCATTTATGGCACCAGCTAAAGATTGTACTTTTCCTAAAATCACAATTTGACAATACCCCTATCAAGTTTCAAGGATTGTTCTCAGCTGTTCCAATGCCACAACTGAAGGAAATCAAGCAATCATTAAGTATATTAGTAGGAAGCCCTTGAATTTCACTTTAGATATTTAATCTTCAGTCTAGATATTTAATCAGGACCCTCTAAAGAATTTAATATCTCTGGATATTGCTGTTCCTATCATCAAATTATCCCTTCATTCATTCCACGTCCAAAGATCCAGGTAATAGCATTTGATTGGCCATGCCTGGTTCACTTTATAAAGCTCTGTGTGGGCTGTAAGTAGTCTGTAACTCTTGACTTTTTCTGTTGCTTTATTGAAAACAGAATATTCTCCTCAATTGAAGTTTGCAAGATTATATAATTGAAACAAAAACAGTAGTAAAAATTTGCTTGCATAATTAAAAAGCAAATGAATCCAAAATACTCAGTGATCATTAACTTTAAGCAAATTAAAGCAAAATGAAATAATACTTTTACAGTTCATTTATGTATTATTAAGGCATATTTGCAAATGAATGCTTCAAAATGAAGCATTCATACAAGTGGTCTAATATGGTATAACTTCAACTGTAATACAGTCTTGTTTACATTATGTATTCTTAAAATTGCAATAGTGTCCAAAATACAATCTATTATAAGCCCATTAAAATATAAACTTATGGTTGTACACTGAGTTTGCACAAAACGTGATTGTGGCTTATTTTAATAAAGCTATAATCCTAAGGAAGAATTTCTCAAGTAAAATATCTAAGAAAAATAACATGGAGCATAACAGTGAAAGTGTATCCATCAATTTTTATATTAGTTTGGAAAGCAAACACATTGATATTGGAAAGCAATACCTGTTTTACACTAACCACAAGACAAATATATTTTGCTTTGGAATATTAAGTAAATAATTTACTAAATAAATCTGTACATAGAAATCTGTACATTGTTAATAATACATAAATAAACTGTAAAAGTTTAACTCGTTGCATACCTGGAAAACTTTCAAAAAATTTGAGCAAATAACAGAATATTTTAAAGTACAAAGCTTTTTATAAGCTTAATAGCTGCTTTAAAATACTGAAATATGCATAGTATTAAGTAAAATTATAAATGATCTAATTGATCAATGATTAAAAGTTACAAGAATGACAGATTGTTTTTTCCTCAGAGAAAGATAAATGTTTGCACAAATCGGTATGTGACAAACACTTAAGTGTGCTTCTCGACCTCCTCTAAGAAAGGCTACTTCAGACTACTCCTGAAGGCCACTACTGTTCAGTGGACTGACCATCCCAGATTCTGCCCCACTAAATAGACCACCACGTTAGTGTACTGAGGTTACATTTCCTCTGACCTATTCCAAGCAAGGGAGTAGACCAGTCTTGTGCCATACAGGATTAAACTAATTGTAACTTGGGTGGGAAGATGCTCCAAAGGCCTGGATTGATGGAATATTGAGAATTGTGTCTCAACCTGAGGCTCTTTGTCCTTTATTTTTTATCTTTCCTCTGTTTTTCCTAGACATGCATCAAAGAGTCAAGGCAGGTCTTGCTTTTACCTACTTCAACCTCTTTGTCATTCACAGGTGTTTTTCTCAAAATCTCTTTCGTATTTATTTTCATTTTGGTGTCTAGTCTTTGGAGAACTCAATCTGGCACATGGGATTTATTTCCCCAATAATCAATTGCTTCTTTCAAACTAGTGTAATCAAACAGTCAGAATAAAAACAATGTCCTCCCTACATAAAACGAAAGTGAATTCAGGTCAAATTCCCTAAGGCCATCTTCCAATTTTACCTCCTTCTCTAGCCACTCATACAATGAGATTCTGGAACTATAATTGCACGTAGACAATTATGTCTTTGTACATACATTAGGCATGTTTAAAAATAACAGTGCTGATCCAGGGAAAGGATAGTCATATAATTTTAGTTAACTTTAGGTATCATGCCTGTGAGTCAGGCTATGCACAGTGGCAGAGTTATGAAGAATTCTTCGTATGTTCTCTCAACTGATCTTTGTTTCAGTAAGGAGAGCATAAAGAGCATCTACTCTAAAAATTCATGTTAACTCTTTCATCTCTAAAATGAGCTTTTGTCTAGTGATTTCTAAGGATACTACTTGTTACATAAATGATAGTTTAAGTGTTTATAACTGGATCATTAGCAATTGTTTTATTTACAGGGTACCACCAACTGGAATTAATGCTGACATCTAAAACCTAACTGCTCGCATGGATTCCTTTCATAGCATTCCTGTTCTTCTACAGTGTGGTTTTCTACTGGCAGTATTGGAATCAAGGGAAGTTACACTGGTGTTACTACATCGGCAAACTGAATAAGAATTTCTATCAGACATACTATGGAATTTAACTTTTTATAGAATATCTTTATAAAATAAATGCACACCAAAACCTGACTTCAAAATTTTGACTTCTATTGGCCCACAGGGAATGCTGACTCTACTTAAATTCATGAAAATAATACTACCAGTTTTCACTTTAATCTTATTTATCCTTACCTATATGTAAATATAATGTTTATTTTTTATCTTTTTTCTTTCCTTTCCCTTTTCACTCTTACTTTTCTGTTAAACAACAATGTATGTTTCTTTCATTTTCTATAACAGATATTAACCTATGTTTATCTATGAGATGATTTTGGCCTGCAGGGATATGTGACAGTATCTTAAGTTATTACTGATTGTCAGAATGTGACAAAGACTGCTACTGCTACCTAATGAGTAGATGTAGGGTATTCTGGTGAATGTTTTAAAATGCATGGGACAGACCTTTCCATGCATAAAATATGGGATTATTCCCAAATGTCAGTAGTATTGAGGCTGAGAAACTATTTTATACATAGATTAACTACCATATCTGTACAAAATAACAAATAGAAAATAATTCATTAAATTAAATCTTTAAGAATTGGAACTAATTTACCTATTAATCAAATCTTCAGTTCAGATTAGTTGATAATTTATAGAGAGATTGACCACTTTTCTAGACTGAGGATTTATCTTGTAAGTATGAATTGTATTATGCTTCTCTTTTAAGTCTAAGGGCTTAAAAAAATTACAAAATTCCCTGTGGCTCAGTTATCACTGGATAATGATGGAACTTTTGTGAGAAGCTTGTGTAATGTGCCTATAAGACATGTGGTATATAGTAGAGTCAAGTAGTAGTCCTTGTATACTTTTGCTTTATATGTCAAAGTTATACACAAATTGGCAGCATCCCCGTGAAAATTATAATGTCCTAAACTTCAGAAAAGATTTCATTCTGAATGAATAGGTTAAAGATGAAATACAGGGCCGGTGATATAGCTCAGCGCCGTAAGCACCTGCCTGGCAAGCGCGAGGTCCTGAGTTTGACTCCCGGTACCCGCATATAAAAAAAAAAAGATCAAATACAGTCAGGAATTAAAATGTTTATTCATCTTTCAGACTTCCATTCATGTGTGATAATAAATTTCCTTACGTTTAATTCTGTTAGATTTATATTGACTGTTGCTAAAATATTGTATTCATAAGATTTAAAAGGATGATGTAAAAGGATGAAAGGTTAAAGGACATTTAAACAATTGTTATTGTTGTTCAGGCTATCCACTTACAGGACAAATTTTGGAAAATCTAGGAAAGTTATGAATTTGAATCCTTTCTTATTCATTACTAATTTACTTTTCAAATAATATGATCTGTATAGTTAATGTTTCTATTTTATAAAATTGTGATAATGAAACTCCCCAAATTAACAAAAAAAAAAATGTAAGTACAACAATATGTGTAAAGAGCTTACCAAAAATGCTTGACAAATATATACTGGTAAATATGGCTTATTATAATAGTTATTCTAGTATAGTTAGATATTGATTACTGTAACATAAAATAAATGTTTTGTTGACTAGGGCATTAATTAAAGCAATCATTTTTGTGTCCTCACCATATATTCTGGTCACATTCTAAAAGAATAAGGGGGCCGGTGAGATGGCTCAGGGGCATAAGCGCCTGCCTGGCAAGCACGAGGGCCCGAGTTCGACTCCCGGTACCCACATACGAAAAAAGGGCCAGTGATATCACTTAGCGGCATGGGCACCTGCTGGCACACGAGGTCCTGAGGTCGACCCCTGGTACCCACAAAAAAAGAAAAATAAATAAAATTAAATAAAATAAAAGAATAAGGATCAATAATAAAAAACTCAAAAACAATTTCCAAGAAATATTTTAATATCTTGAGTTAATATTAATCAGCATTAAAATGTCAGTGACCCTACTTTAGGTTGCTAAAATGAATAGTATTCAGTCTTCAGATGTTCAGTATGAAAGCATAGCATCATAAAGTCCTAAATCTGTTTAAATAATTTATATATAACCTACACTGACCATAGAAATAGACTACTTTGTACATCTTGCAGATGCTTATCAAGCATTCTCAATGTGAGAACATTCAAGGGCAACATTAAAAATGATACAGTTCTAATTCATAAAAAATATTTCAAAGTATCTCTCCTTATGAAATTCATGTAGAGAAAACATAAACATACAGCCTATAAGGATATTTGACTGAATACTTTTCAAGTGTAGGCACTGTGGTAATCAGTTTAAATGCACTACTTCAATTAAATATCTCCCAAACTTCATAAGATAGGCACTGTTGTTGCTATTTCATGACTGAGGAAATAAAGATATCAAGAGACTAAAAAACATTGTTATATGGAAAAACAACTAGTAACTCAATTACCCAGGATTTTAACTGTACATATTATATATGTCTAAAATATCTGATCTTAAATTTCAGTCAATACTTCTTTTCATAAATTATTAATATAACTATTTTGCATACTGAGAATTCTCTATTGACTAACTCGGGTGAAAGAACTGTCATGTCGTTTCAATTTAAAGAAGTCATGGGTAAAATTAGCTAAATATACCTAAGAAATGCTAGCAGAAATGAGATTTTAAGCAGGATAAATAGAGGTAATCTATGCTTCAACATAGAATTATAATTCCAAGAAAACAAATAATCATATGACAGAGAAGATAATTGAAAAAAGTGTCAGGTATTTTGTTAATCAATAGTTATTCTGTTGACATTTCAGTCTCAAAATACAGATTTGAATAAGGAGTATAGATGACAATGTAAAAGGTAGAGGTGTTTAGATATATAATTTCACATATATATAAAATCAGTAACTTTGGCTAATTTTGTCTTGAATATATCATATATATATTGCTATTTAAACTGTTGTTTCACTGAATGGCTAATATAATGTCTAATATAATTTCATTTAACTGTCATAACAAGCCATTTTACCAATAGAAAACTAAGCTATATAAAAGTTTTCAGTTTTTACACAGGCACATTTTCTTGGGTATGTATGTTGCAGCTGTCCAAGGTCATAATTCATTCAGTAACCAGTTTTCGTGCTCTGCCACTCACACTAACTACAGTACTTGTACTGTCATGGTGAAAATGTGGAGAAAAAAAAAAGCAGAACTATCTGTATGTGTTGGGGAAGAATATAGCCTCTATATTTTTATACTCAAATTCTGTAACATTTCTGAATTTTGTTTCTGTTTTACCAGAAAAACAACCACAGTGAGAAAGCAAATAGGAGACTGAGAGGCTTGCAATCAATGGTTAGAATCACTAGAACTCTCCTGGCAAAAGAACTAAAAAGTCAAATTATAAGACTAATAACTTTTCAGAAGTCAATTATTCCTATATTTTCTGCATTAAACTTCCCATATCATGAATAGATAGGGAGAACAATAAAGAAGAAAGAAAGAAAATGATGTTCCATTGTGTCTGCGTTAACCTAAAAAGAAGTTCTGAGGTGGGTGCAGTCACATTTCAGGGAGTTGGTGGCACTGGTTTCGAGGATTCATACTTGCATTATGCATTCTTCATATGTAATTATATTGCCCAAGACAAACTGTTTCATAATTTGTTGCAAGTAAAATTTTCACCAGACTGACCACAAAATTTTTGTGATGTATTATCTTGGATTTGTAATAAAAATTACTGAGTTGCTTCAATTAAAAAAAAGAAAAAGTATTAAGTTTTTACCTTATTGTCATTACTTTATCATTTACATTAAGTCTCAATAAAGGACAAAGAAAGTGTGAGAATGTGTTTCATTAGTAGATGGCTAAGACAAACAGGTAAACACGAGTGAGGCTGGGTTTGTTCTAGACAAGAAAAACTGAATAATGAAAATAGTAACAATTTGTAAAATTGGTCATGTACACTTTAAGTTAGAAAATAGCTTTGGATTGATGTTAAATGCCTTGATTTTAATAATTATATTGTGGGTATGTAATACAAAGTCCTCATTTTAAGAAAATATATCTTGAGCTACCAAAGAATAAAAATTGCAATGTTTCTACACTCAAATAAGATTACTAAAGGACTGATAGTCAATATAGATAGATGATAGATTATGCACAATAATGTATTCATAAAGATTGAGAAAGGAAGGGAGGGAAAGAAAATTTAAGAGAGAAAAAAGAACAAAAATGAGAATGATAAAACAAATAGGGAAAATTTTAATTGACAAATCTATGAAAAGGATATGTGCAATCTGTGTGCTATTTTATAACTTTTCTATAAACATGAAATTATACCCAAGTAATGAATCACACACATACACACAAGTTGAATAATTTTTATAACAGAAAAATTCACCAGGATGTTCAACAGCGTCTCATTAGTCTTTGAAGAAAAACTCTTTTAATTAGATCAAGACAATAATATATATCAAATACATCATTTTACGACAGAACAAAAAGAGTGGTCTGTGATATCACAAAAATCAAACATGTTTTGATTTATAAGTCTGATGTCACCAAGACGTAAATACTCCTTAACTTGCAATTAAACAATTATAAAAGTGAACCATGCATCATATACTCACATTCAATATAGAATATTAATAGAATGAGGTAAAATTCAGAAAACAAAAGATTAAAGTTACCCAGTAAGATATGTGTGAAAAGTCTATTATATAAAATATAGAGTAGAAGTCTTGAGTGTATGTGTGCACAAGCACATACACCCTGCCAGCCAAAGCATTCTCTTAACAATATGTTGTAATACGTCAGCCTTTTTAGGTGGACTGAGCGTTGGCCTTGCCTTTAAAAGATTCGAATTAATGTCCTACACCTACAATATACTAGCTTTGTGAACTAAACCCTTTTTTAAACTTGTACCCTGCCTTGGTTTTTCGATCTATAAAATAGATTTTTAAAACAGGACATGCTTCAGAGCCATAGTGCATAATATATTAAATAATTTGTATAGATGAAGTTAGAAGTAGAGCAATGGATTAAAATTAAATCTAAAACATAAACAATAGGAAATGAATATCTAAATAGTTCATGAATATACTTTGAAGATAGGGAAAGTCCATGAAAACAAAAATATATTCAAGTTCTAGGTGGTGGGAATAAGCCCCTAGACTCAATTTGTCAGTGTAGATAATAAAGCATTCAGACATCAAGAAAATCTTGACAAGTCAAGTTTTTACTTTTGCAAAAGGGTGCAAGCACAACCCAGCAATGAGGTAGCAGGTGCACAGGACAAAGGAGGGTTGCCCCTTTTATCCCTCACACAGGAGAAGCAGTTGACCTTTTTTCCATTGGCTGGGTTGAAGGTTCACAATCTGTCTCGACTGGCTAATTTAAATGCCATTCAGGGAGGACCCAAATGGTTGTTAAGGGAGGGAAGAGTGGGAGGGGAGAGTGTGTGGGGAACAGAAAGTCCTTGGCTATTGATAAGCAAGCTATCCTTGCTCTGCAGCTACGTTTCCAGAATTTAAACTGAACAAGTATTTTTGTGTAACTCAGTGTGCTCAAAACAAAGAGGGTGAGCATCCTAGAGTGAACTACAGTTTAAGATGGAGACACTCTCTTGTTCTTCTTTTTGATAGAAAAGACCTTGTCTCTTACATAGGAAGTACATACACACACACATACACACACATATGCACATATGTTCATGGAAGGAAACAGTATGGATAGAAAATTAGATAAGAGCAAGAAGTAAATGTGGCATTCTCAGATACCATAATGACGTTTTGGTGGTGTACACAATAATAATAGAGTCATAAACTGACAGAAGTATGGATGGAATGAAGTGAGGTTTATATATTTTTAAAAATAAATGAGAAGACTGGACCCTCTGAAGCCAACAGAGTCTGCACAAAATATCATGGTCAGGTGGCAGGAAAAACAGGTGTTTTGTGTAAGCAAACATAAGTATAACCCAGAAAAAATTCCACTAAAAGAAGGGGGTATCTGACAAGTGTGAATTGTTGTAAGTATTGATTAAAGAGCAGAGGGAGGTGAGCATATAAGACATTCTCCGAGCGCTAAAGCAGGTTCATTAGCCCCTACTTCTCTCCTTCAATCCTGACACTAATGATTGTTTTCAGATATTCAAATTCATTCTGATATGAATAGAAAATTATGAACTCTGCAATACTCGCATTTGACATCCTACATCAGAAGGTAAATATGCTGTTGTTAAAAATAACAAGACATTTTTAAAATTTATGGAATATAAAGAGAAAGAGTCTTAATATAAGGGCACTAGAGAGTTGCTGAAATGAGAGAGAAAAATGTTGGAAAAGTAAGAACATCAAAGCCATAAGTTGAAATTCTGCATCTACTTTGCTTCTGGGAATATGCTTTGCATGAACTTTGCTTCTGAGAACAGAGGCAAAAAGGGATGAAGTTTGGAATGAAAATTTGAGCTTTGCCTCTCAAATATTCATAGTTCAAGGCCATAGGAAAGACTGATAGTGAACAAAGTCATTAGAGGATATGGATGGCTATGCCTCAGAACAGAAATAACCCAGAAGTATATAGAACATTTCAAAACTGAGAGACCTACATTCTAACTTTTCAAATGAAAAATACTAAGTAAGTAAAGAAAAGAACATATAAATGAAAAACAATAGGAAAATAATAGGAAAGACAAAATAGATTCGCAGGTATCCCATGCATTAGAATTAGTAAACAAGATTTTTAAAATCATTATTAAATTAAGTGATTTAAAATCATTATTTTTAAAATATGTAATAATGTAGAAGATAGATAAAAGAATGGAAATTTTATGGTAAATTTTAATCCCTAAGTAGAGATCAAGGAAAAACACTTTTGGAATGGCAAATTAAGCACCTTATATATCCCGGTCCTCCATAAAAATAATGAGAATAGTGGTCTCCCCAAAAAGTGAAAACTTACTTTTTCAGAACTTGAAATTTAAAAAAAAATGATTTCTCAAAGAGAATTCGCTCAAGAAAAATGACCAAATTTTGTTAAGTACAGCAAGCTTGGAGGTGTTTTAACGCATTGTATTCCCACTACTCTCTAGTTCTGCAATAGCTTTAAAAGCAAACAGTGGTAGTTGCAATAAAATAAAATAAAAAAGTAAAGCATTAGCTAATAGAGGAGCTGAATGTACAGTATTTGGAATTGCACAAATAACATTATCTCCAGATGACTGTCACTATATCACCTATGAGCAGCTCTCTAGAAAATGCTCCATTCTCAGGGAATATCTTTATTGGACCTGACTTAGATTGCACTTTGTGCAGATGATCCTATCTTCGATATGTATGTAAAAAAACAAGTAAAATTGTTTAGCACTGAATCTACCTAATACGGCAATAATAGGCAGGGCTAATAAAGTGTTTAAACACTTCAAAGAACTAGCTGGGGAACTGGATGTGCATAGGAAGTTTTATAAAGTTCTAACACCTCCTGAGAGTGTAGAGTGCTGCACACAGAGGTAGAGCCATGTTCATGCCCAAGAAAGATGTGATTTTAAATACACTTAAAAAGTGAATGAAACATCTGAACAGGCACAGCAGCAAAGAAGATACATTGATGGCAAATAAATATGTGAAACACTCAAAAGTATATGTCATTTATGGAATTACATATTTAAAAATCCTGAGATACTTAAACACCTCCAAATGTAGTTAAAATAAAAAATCCAGTCAACATCCAATGTTGAGAAGTAATGAAGTTACAGGAATTCTAATTTATTGTAAATGAGAATGAAAAGTGGTACAGCTGCTTTGCAAGAAGTTTGGCAGCTTTTTAAATGATTATAAACTAAACATATTTTTACCCTATGATCCACAATTCATGTTTATTGTTTCACCGAAATGAGTTGAAAACTTTTATCCACATGAAAACTCCCACTAGTTTGTAGCAATTTAGTTGCCAAAAGTGAAAGCAAGGAAGATGTTTTTCAATAGGTGAATGGATCAATAAACTGTGGTATATATATAATATAGAATACAATTGAGTGATGAAAAGAAATGAGCAATCAAGCCATGAAAATCTATGAAGGATTTAAATACACATATATCCGAAAAGGCTGCATATAGCATACTGGCTCTAAAATACTCTGAAAAACACAAAAGAGTATAAGACAATTATAAAACAGACCTTGGAGTGAGAAGGAGGGAAAATAAAAGAAGCAGAATAATTGAACAAAAAGTACAAATTTCCCCTATTTTCAACAATTTACATAGGTGTGGCACATTTGTTGCAATTAACAATCTAATATATAATTATTAACCAAAGTCTATCTTCTACATTTAGATTTAAGAGAACTTTTAAGTCAGTGGAACTATTCTTTATGCCACTGTGATGGTAGATACATGAGTACCTTTATTAACCACATTTTCCAGGTCTTGTGACTGGTAGTTGGACATCTGCAATATCTTAGTCACTTTGCTGAGACAAAATATGCAACACCCACAAATTAAAAGAAGAGAGTGTTTTTGTTTTTTTGTGTTTTTTTTTGACTTACACTTTGTAGAAGTTTTAGTCCACTGGCTCTAAGGCAGGACACCGTGGCAGAGAAGCATAGCAGAGGAGAGCTGCTCATTTCATGGCATTTGGGAAGCAGAAACAGTCAAGAAAGGCTCTGGAAAGGGAGATGCAACTTTCTGGGTTATGCCCACAGGGACCCGCCTCTTCCTAAGGGGCCCCACCTGCTAACACCAAATCAGCTATAAACCCGCAGAGTCCAGTCACGTTTCAAAGGTCCCACCTAGGATCACATAAGGCCTTTGGGGAACATTCAGGTATAAAACATAGCGTGCACCTTGCTGATGAGACAGAGACTACCATTCCCCAAGTTAACAGATTCCAAGACATAGAAAGCTATTCGCCTGGGTGCTTACCTTTCATACACGAACCAACTCAGAGCCCATAATCCCCCCACCCACACACACACACACAAACCTCCAACACCAACTTTCTTAGCCTCTTATACTTGTGACACGAACTGCTTTCCCTAGTTGCTGCAGGCATCAGAGAGCTAGGGGCAGCCCCTAGACTGCTAAAATTATTCAAACTAGCCCGCTTTAAACCTGGCTGGACTTTAAGGACCACCTCCCTCATCTCGTCCCACAATAGCCACATCAAGATTTTCAGCATTTTCCTCTCTGCCCACCCCCTTCCACTGATCTTGGTGATGTCCCCTGTGTCTTTGCATGGTACACCTTCTTTCTGGGAACCTTGGATAATTGATCTTGAAAAATAATAATCTTTTTAATGGCAATCATCTCCTGTCATTAAGTTTCCCTCTCTAGACAATAGTAAACCCAAAATCTTGGGTATACTTTAAAACAACACGTACTAAGGCATTTGGCAAAACCCATAGGACTACAAAACAGAGTGAACTCTAATGCAAAAGATGGACGTTAGTTAATAATCATGTATCATAACTAGAACATTAACTGCAACAGATGTATCATATAAATATAAGATGTTAATGAAGAAATTTTTAGACTATGAAGAGGGGAATTCTGCTATTTGTTCAATTGTTTTGTTAATGTAAATTTGCTCTAAGAACTAAAGTTTATTAATGTTTAAAGTGTAAACAATCTAAGGCATAGGAGAAAATATCTACAATTAATATATGTGATAAGGTACATGTGAGCAGAAAATAAAATAGCACAAATCAACAATTAGAAAGATTTATAATCCAATTACAAAGAGAAAGAGCATTTTAATAGAAATATTTTTCAAAGTAGGTTTCCAAAGGGCCAATAAATATATGAAAAATGTTTGTTAGGGAAATGTACACAAAAATTACATTGAGGTATCATTTCATAACCAATTGAATAGCTATAATAAAAAATTAGACAATAACAAGTTTTGAAAAGGATTTAGAAATACTAAACCATCATACACTACTGATAGGATTATAAAACAGTATAGTTATTCTTTAACAGTTTGGCAGTTCTTCATGATGTTAAAATAGAATTACCACATTATTCAGTAATTACATGCCTAGATCTATACTCAATACAGTAGAATTGAAATCATACACCCACTGAAAAACTTGATCATAACTGTTCATAACAGCTTTATTCTTTATAGCCTTAAAATGGAAATATTCAAAATGTCCATTGGATTGGTTAGGTTCCTCTAGAGGAACAAAATAAATATACAAGATAATGTATTAGGTTGGCTTCCAGGATTGGAAGCAGGGTAGTCTATGATGGCCATTTTCACACTGGAGAGCCAGAGGATCCAGTAGCTGCTCAGTCCAGGAAGTGGGAAGCCACAGAAAAAGAGGGAACAAGTAAACGATGTAGGGTCAGTCTGCGATTGAAGGCATGAAGGCTTCTTGAAGAGTCGTTGGTATGAGTTCCCATCGAAAGGCTGAAGAAACTGGATCTGATAACCCACAGGAGATGGCGTAGCAAAAGATGCACCTGTTCAAGAGGAATACAACTTTTCATATATAGACCTACTTCCTCTTTCTTCCCCCTTCCTTCCATCCAGACTACCAGCACATACTGCATGAATTAATCTTCAAAGTATCTATGTTGAATTTTACAGTTTAAAGGGAAAATTTCCTGGCAGGTAAATTATATCTCAAAAAAGCTATTATAAAAATGAATATCAAGTGAAAATGCCATAAATGAAAATTTCAATGACTAAAATTACATTTTAAAAATGATTATATTTGACATCAATTTATTGAAAGCTTTTCCCATGAGATCAGGAAATAAACGATATCTATAATTATTTTTTCCTTCTTTTTTCAAAACCTGTGCTGGCGTTCTTTAAATCAAACAGAAGAGGGGCCGGTGAGATGGCTCAGCGGCTTAAGCACCTGCCCTGCAAGCGCGAGGGCCCGAGTTCACTCCCGGAACCCACATACGACAAAGGGGCCGGTGATATTGTTCAGCGGCACGGGCGCCTGCTGGCGCGCGAGGTCCTGAGGTTGACCCCCCGGTACCCACAAAAAAAATAATAATAAATAAATTTAAAAAATAAATCAAACAGAAGAAAAGAAAACCACAAGGATTATAAAAAGAAGAAATACACCAGTCACTATCGACACAAAGCAAGATTGCTTACATTAGAAGCTAAAAAATATATAATTAATAAAAATTAAACAAGTGCAAACATCATACGGAGAAGTGAAAGGAGTAGAGGGGATAAAAAGAGCCAAAGAGAATTGAAGAGAGAATATGAAAAATAAAATAAATCTTTTAACTCTCAGGTAGTATGTGGAAATGAATATAACATTTTAACCCAAAAATTAACAAATAGGAGCTTAAGTGTATTGAAGAAATAGTGAAGAAAAAAATTGTATTTACTAATTCTAATGACAAATAAAGAAGGAAACAATGGGGAAAGATGAGCCAGATGTAAAAAAAAATATTATTAATCATAACAGAGAACAATGGATCTCATCAACCAATAAATTGATATGCAAATATATAGTTATATAGGATAGAATATCAGAGCATGTTTTATATTACTGTAAAATATATAACATAGCATATAAGTAATAGTAATACATATTATTATTATGACTATATACTATATTAAGAATATTAAGAAAGTGAGAATGAAAATATAAGTGGTCCTATATCTGAAAGTAAAAATAACAGAAAGTACCGCATAATAAATTCTATTTAATTAATATACATTATTTTACATTTACTGTTTATATGCATAGACATACAATTAAAGTGACAAGATCCTATAACACAATTCAGAAAAAGGAACTTCTTAATTAAATAAAGAAATGTAACTTGATTTAAACCTGATTTCCCATTAGTTTACAAGATAAAATTTAACTCCACACTGAATATGAGACACATTAAAGCAAGATGACTCAGAAATAATGTGTGGGAAAAGAGAAAAATATGTCAGATTCATGAAGGTCAACAGGAATGCAATATCATGGCATTTGTATCATTCAAGGTAGAATTAGAACCACAAAAGCCATTCAAAAGGCATTTTAAATTGATAAATTCTCTAATAATTTATGAAGATATAATAATTATTAAAAACTATGGAGCAAAAAGCAGTACTTTGATAACACAGAAACTACAAAACATACAAATTGCAGAAGATACATTCAATTTTTGTGCATCATTATTTTATTATTCTTTGAGAAAAAAAGATCTGAGAACAGAAATGGCAAGATGAGCCCTGCTTAATTTTTTTCCCCACAGAAAACAAATTTTAAGAAATTAAGACAGTCATGTTGTATAAAACAAATTGACCCTCATCAATGATACCATGACTGAAAAAAATGGAGTTAAGTTTAATAATAATTTTAATCCATTGACATACACTTAATCATTGGTGAGATTATTAATTTTGTGCAATAGCAAAATATTCAGGCAAAATGGTATGCTACTGCTTTAGGTGCCTATTAAAACAACTACTGAGTAAAAAAAATTAAAAGTAGACAGTAAAGATCGATTCTGCTTCTCTGCTGGGAAATCTATTGTAATATAATATGAATTCTTTTTTTTTTTGTGGGTACCAGGGGTCACCTCAGGACCTCGAGCGCCAGCAGGCACCCATGCCTCTGAGTGATATAACCGGCCCTTTTTTCGTATGTGGGTACCGGGAGTCAAATTCAGGACCTCGCGCTTACCAGGCAGGCGCTTATGCTGCTGAGCTATCTCACCGGCCCATAGCATGAATTCTTATGACAAAGAAGCATCAAACTCTCTCATGTGCTTTTATGTATAATAACGTACCTGATGATACTACTTCCACAGAGCAGAGAGTTAGGAGTTCTTGTTTAAATTTCATGACTTGCAAGACTCTGTTAATAATCACCTCCCACGATCAGGGACTTCTCAATTTTAATACTTTTTCTTTGTCCCTGCTAACTTATGCCTACAATCCTCATCTTTCCTTTAAGGCAGGAAAACATTACAAAATTGGAATCATGCGATACCTAAAAACTAACTACTTAGACAGTTAGCTGGTTTATTATCCTTCTGCTTCATTGCACAAAGATGAAATGTCAGAAAAAATTCAACTATACAATCTAAAAATGTAAATTAATAAGGGTAGTAGAGAAATATTACTATGTAAATGACAGAGGAGAAAAAGAACTGCGCTGGTATTTCCACTCTAAATGTCTTTAAATCCTCTAATACAAGGAAAAATGACAAAGATTGTATTTCAATGAGATTAAATATATTATAAAATTCTATTTTTTCTCTGTCAATCTTTGATATATTTCCCAAATCATGATCTACCTCAACTATTAAAGAAATAGCTTTACTTTTTAAAAGCAGTGTACATTGGCTGGAAATACTTCCCAGGTAACATTTGACTGTAACAGTCTTAAGTTAAAAGAGATAAATGAGAATTATGTTTCCCACATGGTTCACTGTAATAAACAACTAGGCAAATCAATTTAATGAGAAGAAAAATACTCTGCCAAATTAAAAGTAGCAAGTATCAATCTAGTAAATTAAGACAGACAAATCAATAGTGACAAAAGTTAAGGTAATCACATGCTTCCAATAGCTAATTTAGGACAAAGTCAAAGTGCAGAGGAGATTAATGAACTTTAGAGTAAATCACTATAGAACAGAGTAAGAGTTGAAAAAAAAGTTACAATTAGCACACACTGGGGGGGGGGACATTAACCTGAGATTTTCAAGTACAATATGAAATTGCCAAGAAAAGATTGAAAACTATGCCCAAATGCAAAGAAACACAGATAATTCATGATTTTTCAAAATAAAAATTAGTCTCTATGAGATGAGACATCACCTACATAAGCACGTATTTGTATCTCACTACCAAGGATTGTCACAAAACAAACATGCCCCCAAAATTCAATTGTTTGTCTCAGAGCTGTGTCTTTCCCAATAGGCCCCTCCTTAGAAGGTGGACTATCTAGTGTCAAACTGAACTTGCGCAGGGAAATAAATGTTGATAAGATCAACCTTCTAAAGCCTCTATTCCAGTAGTGCATATGAATCTACAGTAGTAGCACTCACCTTTAAGAAAATTGACTTAAGCAGTTTTTTCTTTTTTGGTTTATCTGATGACCCCCTACCTGCCACTTGTCCCCACTCCTATTACTGCTTTCACTTGTCTGAATATTTTCATAGTAATTTTTAGGCATGTAATTTATTTTTGAGTATAACTGACACATAAAATAAAAGCTATTTAATGCGTACAACATGATGTTTGAGATACATGTACATTGTGAAGTAATTACCACAAACTATTTAATGTCCATCTTAATTCTCTTAATGTCCCTCCCCCTGCCCCTTCTTCCACCCTGACACCCTCCCTCCAGATGTGTTATGTACATGACCAACTCCCTATGATGAGTGTGATCATTATCTATTCCAAACATGTACTAATAGAAGTTTAAAAATGATATAAAATATCCATCACCTCACATTCTTACAGCATTTTTAAATTTCCACTATTTAGAAACATTTTATAAGAACACTAGTCAAGATTACTCATAATCAAGAATATGTGCTCATCATCTCACTTTGATAAATTAAAATAGTGATGAGGGGCCAGTGAGATGGCTCAGCAGCATAAGCGCCCGCCTGGCAAGCGCGAGGGCCCGAGTTCGACTCCCTGAACCCACATACGAAAAAGGGGGCCGGTGATATCGCTCAGCCACATGGGCGCCTGCTGGCACGCAGGGTTCTGAGGTTGACCCCCGGTACCCACAAAAATTAAATAAATAAATAAATAAATAAATAAAATAGTGATGATTTCTTGATATCATTATACTTTAATACATTTTGAAAATTTAAAAATAGGCAATGCCATATACTGTGTATTGTTTTTTAAACAGTTGATTCACTTAACAGTGTAGTGGATACATTTTCAGCTCCATAAATTTATGTCAATATCAAAATCCTTTCATGATTTAATTAATAACTTTAGTCATTGGCCTATTGTACTCCCCTCCTTCCTCTTCCTTATCCCCCTCTTCTTGTGTAATAATAGTCTCCCTTCTACTTTCATGCCATCATTTTAGATTCCACATATTGGGGAAAATATGCAATACTTTTCTTTTTGAATATTAAGTTACTTCTGTTAATGTGGTGATCTCTAATTCCATTCACTTTCTTGCAAATGACATAATTTCATTCTTCTTTATGGATGAATAATCCTCCATTGTGTATCTATCCATATTTTCTTTATCCATTCATCTCTTGATGGACACCTAGGCTGGTTCCTTATCTTGGTTATAGTGAATTATACCACAATAAATATGGATATGCAGATATCCTGTATGATATGCTGACTTTATTTCTTTTGGATAAATATCAAGGAGTGGTATAGCTTAGTTTTTTCACTTACCTGTATACTGATTTCCATAGTAGGGTGTATTAATTTACATCCCCATGATCAGTGTGAAAATATTCTCTCAGCATTTATTGTTTTTTATATTCTGGATGATAGCCATTTTGACTGGAATGAAATGGAATTTAAATGTAGTTTTGTTATACATTTTCCAAATGACTAACCATGTGAATTGAAGCTATTTTGAATGGAATTGTTTTCCTGATTTCTTCCTCAGCTAGTTCTTCATTGATTTATAGGAAGCTGTTGCTTTTTCAATGTTGAATTTATATCCTGTCCCATATTTCTTGTGAATATACTTTATTGTGAACATTTTTCATGTAGTTATTGGCTCTTGGTATTTCTTTTGATAATTGTTTATTTGTCCATTCATTGACTGGGCTGTTTGATATTTGGTGTCCATATTTTGAGATGTTTGCATGTTCTAGATATTAATTCTCCGTAGGAAGAGAAACTGGCAAATATTTTCTCCCATTCCATTGGCTGTCTCTTCATTTTGTTGGTTGTTTCCTTTGCTGTGCAGAAAATTTAAATTTGATGTAGTCTCATTTATTGATCTTTGCTATTATTTCCTTTGCTACTGGAGTGTTGTTCCAAAAGTCTTTGCCTATGCTTATGGCTTCAGTTGTTTTCCTGATGTTTTCTTCTAGCGGTTTCAAAATTTGGGTCTTATACCTAGGTCTTTGATGGCTTTTGAAAAAATTTTTTGTACAGAGTAAGAGACAGGGAACTCGTTTTAATCTTCTGCAAACGAACATCCAGTTTTCCCAGAATCATTTATTAAAGAGGATGTTTTTTCTCAACCTGAATTCTTGATCCTTTGTCCAGAATCAGATGGCTGTAGTTCTGTCGGCTTATTTATCTGTCTTCCATGCTATTCCACTGGTCTGTCTTGTGATATTTGTGACAGTACCATTTCTTGTGTGTGTCTATTTTGTTTGTTTGTTTTAACTAGGCTTTGTAGTATAATTTGAAATTGGGTATTGTGATGCTGCTAGCCTTGCTTTTCTTTTCTTTACTCTCTCTCTCTCTTTTTTTTTTTTAATTGGATTGCTTTCACTATTCTGGTTCTTTTGTGTTCCCATATGAATTTTAGGATTTTTTTTTCTAGTTTTGTGAAGAATGTCATTAGAATTTTGATGACAATTTTACTGAATACATAGACTGCTTTTGGTAATATAGTCATTTAAAAATACTACTTCTAATGATCCATTAGCATGCAAGATCTTTCTATCTTCTGTTGTCATTTTCAATTTAGTTTTTTCCATTTTAATTGTAGAAGACTTTCATATTATTGGTTAGGTGGATTTCTATGTATTTTTAAGCTTCTGTAAATGAAATTCTTTTCCTGATTTCATTCTCAGCTAGCTCATTATTGGTGTATAGAGAAGCTATTGATTTTTAATGTTAACTTTGTATCCTAATATACAGTACTTGTGAATGCAACTTATGATTTGATTAGTGGGGCACTCCCAATTGAAAGAAAAATAATCCAATTAACTAACTTAAACCAAAAGGAAGAGATGCCCATATTAAAGATAAGCAGTTAAAAGTACAGAATCTGAGATTGAATATAATTGTTCTCATTCTGTCAGAATCTCATGCTGGAAACATAGGATTCTAGTTGCCTTGCGGCTCACACTTTCTAAGCTTCATCTCCAGTAGAAAAGACACTGTCTTTCACTCCAATTTTGAAAAATCCCAGAGAAGAAAATTGATTAACATTGTGTGAAGTAATGACTCAGAGACAGAAGAATTTAAAGTTCACCAGAAATGTAATATTGTCAGACTTGGAAGGAGTCAATGATGAAATGGAACACTCAAGAAAAAAAGGAAAAAAAAGAAAAAAAAAACACATAATATTACGAAGATGATCAAGTTTAGTGTTAATCTATTTAGGTTTATTAAAAATTCTCTTATTTATAATAGTGATAAAATATCTTCAGAAACCAGCATTTTAGAAAGTCAATTAGAAAATCACTTTCTTTAAAGTTAATAACTTACTGAAAATGCTCAGAGATTAGTTTGAGAGCTAAAAAAAGCAAAAACAAAATGCTGTTAGTTCTTGTTTCAAAGAGCTTTCTCCACACCTCCCACCCAGAGATATGCTGTTCACACTAATTTCAAATATTGGCAGGAAAATGTGTTTGTTTTATTCCCACTATTCCTGGTTTTCAACTTTTCATTCCTAAAACATGGATTCAGTCCCATAAGCTTATTTTTGTGTGATTCTGTGAACCAAAATCAATAATTGTATGCCTTATTTGACCAATTTAAATTACCTATGTATGATAAGAGATGTTAATTAATTCAGAATGACAACTGTATATTTTTAAGCAAAATTTGAGCCAACTGCTCCTAAAGTTTTAGAAGTTAATAGCTGTCTGGAGCCCTAATACATCCCCTGAGCTTATAACTCCATTGTGTATGTCAGAAATATTTCCTCTTGCTATTATTAACTCATCTACTGAGATCAGGAAGAAGGAACGATTTCATTTATCTCTGCTGGGTTATATCAGAGTGCCTATAATCTTATCTAACTGAAGAGCTGTATCAGAGGTTATAGTTAGATTTCTTATCTCCATATTTTATTCTTCTCTAGTACTATATTATTCATATTGTAGGTTCACGAGACATACAACTTTATGTTTATTAATGTTTTGCCACTTATCCTTACTTCTTGACTTTTCCCATTTTTCATTGTTTTAGGACTTCTCTATTTTCTATTCATTGAGGATATATAAAAGTAATAACTTAGATGCCTTCAGGTGCCTTAGAAGGATATGAAGTTCTGGATGAAAAAACTTCTCCTTCACTATTTTCATATAAATTGAGGTATATCTCTATAATTATTATGCAAATCAATGATATTTTTAATGTGCTCATTCTTCTGCATTATAACAAAGCTTTCTCTCCCTCTTTCTCTTTTTATTTTTTGGTACCAGGAATTGAACTCAGGACCTTGAGCTTGCTAGGTGGGCACTGTGCCACTGAACTATACCTGCGGGCCAGCTTTCTCATTTTTTAAGTTTACTTGTCCTTGTGTCGTAAATACTTAGCTTCTTATCTACAGTTTTAAATCTATAACTGCAAAATATTGTTATGTTAGCCATAGACATATTGTACAGTAGATATCTAGAAGTGATATATCTCATGTAACTAATTTTTTGTTCATTAAACAATTCCCCTTTTACTCCTCTTCTCATTCCTTGACAAGCACCATTCTATTTCCTGCTTCTATATATTTGACTATTTTAAATGCCTTGTGTAAGTATAATCATACAGTTTTTATCTTTCAGTGACTGACTTATGTCAGTTAGTGTGATGTCTTCCATGTTGTCACAAATGACAGGATTTCCTTCTTTTCTAAGACAGAACATTATTCCATTGTATGAACATAACACTGTTTATCCATTGAATTTTTGATAAAAATTTGTGTTATTTCTATGATTTGGCTAGTGAGAATAATGATGCATGTAACGGTATTTTTGCCTGTGTTTTTGGTATAACATCTATGAATGTTTTTACTGAGATCATGTCATGAAGATTTCCCTATTTTCTTCTAGACTTTTGCATTTTTAGGTTTTATACTTACATGCTTAATCCATTTGAGTTTATTTTTGTTTGGTATGAAACAGAGTTCCAATTACATTCTTTTGCATACTGTTACTCAGTTTTTAAGCTCTTCACCAACAAGATAAAAATATGAGGTTACGAATAAGAGCTCTGATAAAAACTATGGTTATTGTTTAAGTTTTAAAATGTTATTGTAATAAAAAAGATGTCATTTATCACCCTCAAAACAGTCCCTTCACTTTGGACACACATATTCCATCATTCTTGCCTCTTTCTGAAAAGGTTATGGGAGTAAATCCTTTTTGCTTAAATATCTTTCGTTATGTTGTGGTGGCTGCCTTGATACTCTGAATTAATTCAAAATGTTTACCTTTTATAGTTGTTTTGCATTTGGGAGGGAGCAAGGAGTTTCATGGTGCCAGATCTGGTGAATAAGATAAATGAGAACACACCGTAATGTTTTTATTCAACAAAAATGCCTTAAATGCTTTGGAATTGATTCAGGACATCGAGGCAGCCATGAAAAGATATGAGAGGGGACTTCAGAGCTGCTTGAGAAAATGGTGAGAATGATGGAATAATGCTTTAAAGTGAGGGAGTTTTGAGGGGCATCGATGGCAATGTATCTTTTATTGTAATACATTTTTAAAATTTAAACATTCACAGTATGTTTTAATCATGCCCCATATGTTAGCTTGTGTTAATCATTTCACAATGTCTACATATATCAAAATACCACTTTGGCCGGGGATGTAGCTCACTGGCACAGGGCCTGCCTGGCAAGAGCGAGGTCGTGAGTTCAATTCTTGGTGCCAAAAACAAAAACAAAATACCACTCTGTACATTGTAAGTACCTATATAGAACTTTAATTTCTAAGTTACAACTGTAAAGCTAGATAATACTAATTTTTAAAATTTTAATTGTATTACAAGATAACTGATTTTCAAAAATGTGGCAACATTCATGTATTTAACTTAACTGCATGATAATTAACACAAAGCACTGGTGAAATGGGTGATAATTAACACAAAGCACTGGTGGAATGGGTGATATGTTATTATAAGATCTTTATATTTTGAAGATAAACTCTGCCTAAATGTATGCATTAGCAATCCAAACAAAGCAAACTAAATATTTTTGAAAAGAGAAATAAAACCAACAATAAATATAAGAGACTTTATAAAATAGGCATATTGATCCAAAAGTATAAGAAAAAAATGAAGTAAAAAACTGAGTTACTAATAGGAAAACAGAAAATAGCTACAAAGGTGACTGATATTTACACTCACATAAATAACCTTACAAAATGTGCACTAACACACAAAAAGAATGACAGAGACTGTGGATGAAAAAGTAAAACAAAGCCAAATATTGTATATAAGAAATCAATTTTAAGGCTGGGTTTGGTGGTGCCCGCCTGTAATCCCAGCACTCAGGAGACTGAGGCAGGAGGATTGCTGTGAGTTTGAGGCCAGCCTGGGCTACAAAGTGAGTCCAAGGCCTGCCTGAACTACATAGTGAAATCCTATCTCAAAAAGTCAAAAAAAAAAAAAAGACAAAAAGAAACATATGGAATAAGATATACTTATCAAGAAAAAAAAAGCTGGGGTAGCTACATTTATATCAGAAAAAGGATGGTATAAAAATACTATAACTAGTGATAAAAAGATATTAACTACTGATAAAGGAGACAATTTCCAAAAATATATAACAATCGTATATGTAAACGAACAACCCAGAAAAGTTTCCCAGTATATGAGGAAAAAAAGAATATAGCTAAAAGAAGTAGAAAAATCCAAAATTATATTTGACAACTTCAATACTTCACTCTAAATAATTGATAGAATCAAAGGACAGAGAATAAAGAAATAAGACCTAAATTGACTTGACCTTCTGTTGTTCTTCCAATAACCCGCCAAATACAAGTGGGAAATTCACCAAGAGATTTATTACACGTCACCAAATAGAACTAAAATTTTTAAATACTAGAAATTATATGAATTAAATTCTTGAATTAAATGAGAATTACATACAATCAGTAACAATTGAGGGATCCTTAAAATTCTTAACTATTTGAATTTAAATATTTTATATGGAAAAAATGAAACAAAATTTAATAACAAATAGGAGAATGACAATAGTTAATACATTGCATATGGTTATCCTCAAAGTTGTTACTCAGAGTACAAGATATGGGCTGGCACTGTAGCTCCATGGCAGAGCGCTCAACCAGCACATATGAATTTAAATATTTAAAAATGAAATATTCTGTGCACAAAGCAGGGCAGAAGGGTAGGTCACTTGGTCATTTGTCACCTCAGCCACATTATGACTGAGGGAGGCTCCCAAAAACACTTCAGGGTAATCCATGGTACAAATAAAAGATCACAGAGGAATTTAGAAAGTGTTTTGACATAAATGGAAACGAATACACATATTGCCTCTAACATTGTGGTATAGAGCTGAAGTATTGTCTCCATTAGAAAGGAGAAAGTGTCCAGTGATATGTTTTCATAACAAATAAACAGCAGAAAATAAGTGTGATTTAACTCATTAACTCATCAAATTAAAAACAATGAGGGTCGTAACTCTGGGACTCAGTCTAAAAGCAAGGTGTCAATTCCGGTGGTTTTGTGGGAAGATCAATCCCCTCACTTTTTCCATTTTCTAGATGCTGCTTTCATTCCTTGGCTAGTAGCCCACTTCTTCCATCTTCTTAGCCAGCAGTCTATACTATCTCTCTGGCCTTGCTTGCATTACCACTTATCTCTTTCTAGGTCCCTTTCTAAAACCCTCTTTGTTTAAAGACTCTTATTATTATATTAGGCCCAGCCAGGTAATTCTGCATAATCCTCCTAATTGGTGACCAACTGATTAGAAACTTTAATTCTATTTGCAATCTTAACTACTCTTTCAATATAATCTAACACATTAATAGGTTCTAGGTGTTAGGGCATAGATATCTTTGGGGACCCTAGTTCTGCTTTCTTTATTTATTATTTTAAAAGACTAGAAGGAAAACCAAAAAGAGTTATAACGTCCTAAATAGATGCAGAAAGAGCCTCCACAGAGTTAGACAACCTCCCAGTACAAGCAAATGTGGCAAACTTGAATGACAATATTATAAAATGGTATCTACAAAAATCATACAAGTAGCATCATACTTAATGATGAAAGATTAGGTCATTTTCCTGAAAGGACGATAGCAAAGCAAGGATATTCTATCTCAGTATTCCATTAGTCAGTACAGTAAGGCAAGTGTAAAAGGAATAAAGACCAGAAAATAATAAATTATATGTATATATGTAATTATGATAATTTATAATTATATATGTAAATATATAACAATATATGTACAAATACAAAAGTTTGTATAAAATATATTAATTTTATGCATATATTGTATATGGTATAAATGTATTAATATTATACGTGTTTGCAGATATAAAATAAGATGATTACATGATTGCCTATCATGAAAATCTCGTACAGTCATACAAAGCAACAAAACTGCTAGAATAAGTTGAACAATGTCACAATACTTACTTAAAAAAAAATCGTATTTTTGTGTACTACCAGTGACAAGTGTCAAAATACTCCAATCCTATAAGAATTTTTTAAAATCTAAAGTTTTATTTATTTATTTATTTTTTTTTTTTGTGGGTACCGGGGGGACGACCTCAGGACCTCACGCGCCAACAGGCACCCGTGCCGCTGAGCGATATCACCGGCCCCTTTTTCGTATGTGGGTTCCGGGAGTCGAACTCGGGCCTTCGCGCTTGCAAGGCAGGCACTTAAGCCGCTGAGCCGTCTCACCGGCCCAAATCTAAAGTTTTAAATACAAGTTTTATATGCTAAAATCTACAAAAATATTGAGAAAGCAAATACAGCCTTAGTATGTGAATAAATATATATAATTCATGGATGGGGTCTCAAAATCCTTGAGAAACAAAATGGACCGATAGACTCAATGCAACTCAAGTATAATTCTACCAGTATTTAAAAAAATCATTTTTTATAAAATTCAAATGCAAAAGCAAAATAATTGAAATTAACCTAAGATATTATTAAAACAACAACAAAAAAGAAGAAACATGTGTTCTACCTAGGTAGCTGATCTCTTGTGAAGCTATAAATGTGAAAGCATCATAGAAGTGGAGAAAAGTTAAGACACTTTACTCAATGAAATGTACTAGACAGTCCAGAAATAGACACATACATATCTAGTTAATAAATTTCTCATCAAAGATTCAAGGGCAATTTAATAAAAAAGGTAAACATTTCAACATACGATTGAAGATCAATCCATATGGCAAACCAATCTGTATGCCAGCAAAAGAGTGAATTATGATGTGTACCTTGGAACCTATTCAAAAGTTTACTCAAAGTGGAACTAGAGCTACATGTAAACCTTAAACACATTATAATTCTATACAAAAAAATCAAAGCATAGAAGATGGTCTTTTGGACTCTGGTGCAATAGTGTACTTAGATATAACAAAAGTACAATCTAACAAAAATTTATAAATTGGATGTTGTCAAAATTAGTAATTTCTGCTCTTTCAAAAGTACTATTACAATAATGAAGATGCAACACAGGAAGAACATATGTGTAAACTGAATAACTGATAAGAGACATACAAAGATAGTATAATAGTAATGAGAAATCAATACCCCAAAAACAAATAAATAAAAACAACATTGTTGGCATACATTTAAACTTACACTGTACTATACTTTACATATAATTATATGTACGGAAAATAAGCAGAGGAAGTGTTGCTTAAAATTATTAGTCAATAGGGTAAGATAAAAACAAAGAAAAATTCCAACTTAATTGTTAAAATGCAACCTGTAAGCTGAGTGTGGTGAGGCATGTTTGTAACTCTAGCACTCTGGGAATCTGAGGCAGGAGGATCACAATTTCCAGCCCAATCTGAGCAGTTTACCAACTTAGTGGGGCCCTATCTCAAAATAAAAATTAAGGGCCAGTGAGATGGCTCAGCGGAGTAAGAGCCTGCCTGACAAGCGCGAGGTCCTGAGTTCGACTCCCAGTACCCACATACAAAAAAATGGCCGGTGATATCGCTCAGCGGCACAAGTGCTTCCTGGCAAGGGCAAGGTCCTGAGGTCAATGCCTGGTACCCACATAAAAAAAAAAGTTAATAATAAAAATAAAATTAAAAAAATAAAAATAAATTGGGGGATGTAGCTCAGTGTGAAAACCCTGGGTTCATTCCCCACTACCACCAAAAAACAAACAAACAAACAAAAAACGAAACGAAACAAAAACAGGCTTATTGCTTGTTAGGATACAAATTGGTACAGCACATTTGGAATAAATGTAGTATTTGTTAATACATATTTGTGGTACATAAGGAATACATTATTATAGTATTCATTAGTAATAGTTGGTACACATAGTTACATTTTCACATACCAGATTACCCAGAAATCCCACTCTTAGGGGTTACTGAAGTGAAACAAAAATTAATGTACTCTCAGAAATCTGTTTGCAAATGTTTATAGAGGCTTTATTCATAGCTGCCCAAAACAATTTCTCAATCTTAATGTCCATCAACTGGGAATAAACAAACTGTGGTACTTTATTATAATAAAACACTATCCTGTAGTAAAAAGGAGCCAACTCCTGACCTACCAAAAACATGGGTCACTATTAAACACATCGTGCTAAGTGGTAGAGGCAACCTCAGTAGATCACATCCTTTTTTTCCAGTGATTGTTGGGGATTGGGTGGGACAGGATTAACTACAAAGAGCTATGAGGGTTTGGAGGTTTATGATACGGTAATTGTGGTGATAAGGGCACAGATATGGGCATTTTTTAAAAGTTGCAGAAGTTCACATAAAAAAGAGTAACAAATAGAAGAAGAAAATGGGAGAGAAAATAACTTACAAGAAGGCCAGGGGTTAAGGGCGAGAAGGACAGGTTGGTCAAACACACACACACACACACACACAAGCATAAACACAAACACAAAGAGGAGAGGAGATAAAACTATAAAAAAATAGTGTCTACAGTTTATTGTTCATAGTGAAAACACAATATATTTCTCATTCTTACTTATTATCTACAAATCCACAATCGACCACAGATGTATATCTTCGCTGAATTACCATGGAGAAGTTAATAATTTTCTTATGGAGTGATACTCTTGGTTTCATCAATCATGAGAACAAAGAATAAAAATAAGAGCAAAAATCCCTGTTATTTTCTTGGAAGCACTGTTATTTTCTTTACCCTAACATGCAGAGTATTTTGTCCTCTAACTTACCCTGTAGCTATGATACCAGGGTTATTCATACTGGTAGCAGGGAAAGTGTCGTGTTTTCCTCCCTCTTTGTCATGTTTACCTGGACATGAGGGGGTTTCATGACAGCCTATATCATGGCTATAGGTTTTCAAATGAAGATGCTGTTTTTTACCAACACAAAAGTTTGCATGGTACAAAGAAATATTTTTTTCTACTACTTTTTTTCAACTTTCATTTCTTGATGTGAGCTGTTCTGCCCATCTGGCTTTTCTGTGTATGCCCCTCCCCACCAATCTCCTTGTCCTTGCTGCTAACCGCTGGGCATCCTTTGGGTTTACACTCATTCATTTCTTTGTAAAGATTTCTTCCTGCATATATGGAGAACATCATTATATAATGATTCAGATTATTTTATTTCATAAAATATGGTAATTTTATTTGATAATCATTAAACTCCTCTAGATTCTCTTTGCAGGTGAGGTATATATGACACTTAACAGAATCTGAAATCCACGCTCCCAAGAAGTGAAACTTACCTTCAGGACATTTTCTAACTCATCAGTTTAGTTCCTTTTATTGGGCTGTTTAGCACGTGTCCCCTCTCCAATTTCCTAGATATTACTTTTTCAAAGAAACTGTAGTTTTATCCAAAATAAAATTAGATTTTGAAAAACTTTTCAAGCTACATAAATCAATCAAGTTTAGGTAGTCAGAAATATTGATGTAAAAAAGATACTAAAAGCAACGAGTGGTGATGACTGAACCATAGGTCAAGGGATGAAACATCCCCTAAGAAAGTGTGAAATAAAGAGGATGAAGAAGGAACATTCAGGGTTAATTTGTACAGTGGTGAAACCTATATGCTGTAGGACAAGATAACTGCAAAAATTTCAAGGTCTTATATAACTGAAACAGAATTCTTAGATGGAGATGGCAAATATAAACCACTGGATTTAGCATTGAAAGGATCCCTAGTAATCTGTGAAAAATTTAAATAAATATCATATTAGACTATTGAATTATTACAGTGAGTGTGTGCCTGGGTTTCATTATTGCATGGGTTTCATCCATCGCTTACAGATGTTAGTATCTATGCTACTCAAGATTATTGCTAAAAAGTATGTGGTTTTGGTACTACTTTTCCTCTAGATTCAATTATTAGTATATCTGATTAGCATATGAGTATACAGGTGTATGAATGTATACATACATACTGTAAATATAGTCATAGCACATAATCCTGAAATATGAATGATTTCACAAATTTTACTCTTTTTTTTTTTTTTTTTTAAACAATAGTCTCGCTATGTTGTCCAGGCTTCCCTTGAACTCACAATGGAGTCCAGGCTGGCCTCAAAGTCATGACAATCCTCCTGCCTAAGCCTTCTGAATGCTGGGATTACAGGTGTGCGCCACCAGACCCAGCACAAATTTTATGTTTCATTATTAATATTTAAAAAGTGTTTACATTATATTCTGCACTTTTATGCATTTTCTGTTCCAAGGAAATGAACATGCATATTTATCAAACCCTTTGTTTTGTAATTCATTATACTTTATTATAAATCAGTCTCATATTTTCTGTAGATTTATTTTGTTTTCAGTCATGTTCAATAGTACTTTATTTTTATTTATTCACTATAAATTAAAGGATAAGCATATTCCGATGGAAAATCATTGGCTAAATTTGACAAGTTTAAATATGATACATTTTATTGACACTTATTTTTGAAAGCTTATAGTTCAGTTTTCAATATTTTCTTCCTCAAACATATTGAGAGTCTTTTACAATTTAATCTGGATATAATAGGAAACTTTTTAACTGAACCTAAACTCTAGAATTAATAAATGTACTCAAAAAATAAACACTTAGAAATTCATTAAATATTAACTGTAAGTTGAAATTTAATCTATATTCTAAAAGTATATCTTAGAATACATCATGGATAAGTAAAATTAAATTATTTATAAAATTACTTTTCATATACATAATTAAATCTATAATAATCTTCCTGTGTTTATATATATATGTAATGTATAATATTGTTCAAACTTTTTCACTTGCATGAACAGATCATCATCACATGTACCTTTAATAGAGATCTCAAATTAATAAATATCCAGAATGAAAATAAAAATACCATTTTCCACTTGTCAAAAACAACTCCCTCCCCTTGTTTTTCCCGTATAAATGAATGCTAGCACTCTCCCTCTACATTGCTGGACAAAATCAATCACCAATCATAATTTACTAATTTGCTTCTTCCTCTATTACTCCATGTAATCCATTAATGATTCATGCTGATTCAACCTAAATACATTCTGAAGCTATCTGTTTTTTCACTTCACATTTTCTGTTACTTCTCTGGTTACAGCTACAGTAATACCTCTCCACGATCCTCACTGTAACTTCATAATTGGTCTCCATTCCCCTTACTTTCAACATAGCAACCAGAGGAAACTTAAAAAGAAATCTGCCAAGGATATAGCTCAGCAGCACAATGCCTGCCTGGCAAGCAAGAAATTGTGAGTTCAATGCCTGGTGTGGAAAAAAAAAAAAAAAAAAAAAGCCAAGAAAGAAAGAAATCCACTTTAGTAGCCCTGCATTTCCTACCCACTCCTGGTTGTCATCCTTTTTCCTTGTGGTTAAACTTCTCCAATAACTCCAATTGCTCTTTTAACAACATCCAAACGTGTTTCTGTGGTCTATATAACCCAGTTTCTGTCTCTCAAATGAGTACTCTTTTCTAACTTCCTTGCTAGTGCAGCCATCCTCTTTCTTTTTGGTACATGACCCAGCATATTTCTACTATTGGGCTTCTGTACATTTTCTGCCGTGTGAGTGGAATTTTTTATCTTCAAATTTTAGACACTTAGCTGGATCTCATTAAGGCTGACAAAATAGCCCCTCCTCTGAAGTCTCTTTTTAGGTAAATTTCCCAGTGACTCTCTGAATGTGTAATCTGAGAGTATTTAATTTTTGTTTGTTCTCTTTCTGAGCTTCCTAACTATAAATTAGCATTATTAAAAACAAGGACATTTTGTAGAACTTGTTTAGTAACAATCTTTAACTCATTGGTGTGTTTTTGTTTGTCTGTTTGTTTTTTTTGTTTTTGATTAATTAACAATAACTTCTAATAGTTAGATTTTTGATACTAGGGATTAAATCCAGGGCCTTGCACATGCTAGGCAAGTCCTCAACCACTGAGCTACACCTCCAGCCTAGCACATAATTTTAAATATAGAACAAAATATTCAATGTAGTAAATATTTGCTGCTCTGCTAATATATTTTCTTACCAAAAGTTGCCTGTAATAGAAAATTATTTCTCTGTTCACAAGAAGCGAATCTGATCCCTCAGTCCTTTAGGATGAAAATGGCTCAGTGTTTAGTCCACTGGCCTGAGCAATGCCAAGGTTTCCTCTCGAATAATCAATGTTTGTCATTTCCCGGGAACATAAGCATAGTGAGGTGGGGAGTGATGTATGGTAGCCAATAATCATATAGGAACTCAATTATGAATTTTAAAATATTATTCTTATCAGTAGAGGGTTTTAACTTGCTCATTCCTTCACCAAATATTCTTATTTTCCAAAGTGCTACAAACCATAGCCCATTCTTTTAATTCTTTAGTATAAAACCTTGCCCATTCTGTAGCTTTATTGTGCTACAGAACATTTAGTCTCTATTCTATTTACGAAAGTGCCTGGAAATGAAAGGGTTACAACAACTTCTAATAGTTGACTTAGATACTCAGGGAAGACTTCAATTAAATTGTTTCAATTTAATGATCTCTTTGTTGTAAAACAAATTAGCTGGGAAGGAAGAATGAAGATAGGCAGTACCTCGATCTATATTTTATTTTAACCTTTATTTTTTACATTTTCCTTCCTAGTTGCATGTTGATAGATTTGGATTTGGGGCCCAACTGATGCTTCTTATGCCTCTTTTGCATATATCAAGTTATTACATGTTTCTACTTTCTATTCTTCCCTGAAAATTCCTTTGGCTATTATTTTTATAAAATTTTCCCACTCTTTGGTAACTTGATTCCTTGACATTTTTATTCTACTTCAATTATTTTCAAGTTATATATTTTCACTTAATATTGTATATGGTAATGAACATGGATGTTTTTAGGTGCTAAGTTGAGGATAACATCTTCAGGAGTAATACATGGTCTTTATAAAAATATACAAATATATGTTTAGAAATTATTTAACTGTCATGTATACATTATACTGAAACTAAGCCAGAGAAAGAGAAAAATAGCACATCCTAGCACTTTTGCTGATTAATCAATGATTTTGATGCAAAATAGTATTATTATACTTTAATGTATTTTAGTTTTTATTAATACCATTAGCATGATAAATTCAAATTAAGGATTATTAATGAGAAAATTCTACTGCTATTTTTATCATGTCTATATTTTCTATGATTTTTCTTTTATTTTTATTATTTTTCTCATTTGAATCAGCCTTGGAGCTATTAATCATTTGATCTAAATATCTTCCCTTTCATCTCTACCTTGCAACAGGTATGTGTCACTTCCCTTTCTGCTGTGGTGTTAATTTTAGGATTTAGTTGATGTACTTAAATGTCCAAAATTTCAGTACATAATGTACTGGCATTTCTCTTTATTTAATTCTAGTTAAATTTTTTCTATAAAAAGCCATGAATTTTATTTAGCTGTAGAAAAATGAATCCTATCATTTTCTTATATTTGATATTGAAACATTTCCAATAGCAGCCACGTCCATCAGGTTCCTGGGTTTGGACCACATCTCATACAGTCAGGAGAGGCCTGATACTTGTTCTTTTTGGGTTACATTGCCAGTGAGTGTCATCACAGTTCACTTTTTGCACACAGGTCTCTCACACGAGATCATCAAATGATACCTTGTCTCCCGCAGGGTGCAGGAGGAGGCATCTTCTTACTTTTTGATTGACATCTGCCTGAGTGTCATAATTTGCCACTGGGAGAAAGTGTATTCCGAAAGACAGCATAGAACAGTGTGCTGTCCAGAGCATTGGCACACCCCTTGAGAAGAATATGATGAGTTCCTTGAGATGATGACTTGGAAAGGATTCTTAGGGTTGTTTCATTTAGCAAAATTGATGCTGACAATTTTGTTATAAGATGGCTCTGTAAGTAAGAAAACCTCAAGCCAAGAGCATCTATTCTAGATCTGTGGCTCTCATTTGAGCAAATAGTATACAGCTTAAATAGTAGCTCTTCATGACAGTTAAGGAACTTCTTTTGTGTGTGTGTGTTTGTGTGGGTACCTGGGGTTGACCTCAGGACCTTGCGCGCCAGTAGGCGCCCCTGCTGCTCAGCAATATCACCAGCCCTTTTCTTTGTATGTGGGTTCTGGAAGTCGAACTCGGGCCCTGGCGCTTGCCAGGCAGGCGCTTATGCCACTGAGCCATTTCACCGGCCCCAGGAACTTCTAACAATAGAAAAATAAGAAGATAAAAGACTACTGAGAATTTTGCCAATGTCATATTCTTGTTTAATTTAAGAACATTTCAGGGCCGGTGATATGGCTCAGCGGCATAAGCGCCTGCCTGGCAAGCACGAGGTCCTGAGTTCGACTCCCAGAATCCACATACGAAAAAAAGGCCGGTGATATCGTTCAGTGGCACGGGAGCCTGCTGGCGCGTGAGGTCCTGAGGTCGACCCCCGGTACCCACAAAAAAAAAAAAAAAAAAGAACATTTCAGAATTTTGCAGATGACTCTTTAGCCGATCTGTGAGCATGTTACTGAAAATCAAGGATTGCTAATCTTTACCATGTCTTGTAACACAAGTCAGAGTTCTGTGTTCCAACTTTGTAATTAAGGGTGTGGTGAAGAACAGCAGCAACCTGTCCCACAGCAAAGATATGGAAATCAATTATTTTGCCTTAGACATCTTACGTAAGAGCACACCTGACATCCGACAAACAGACCTGGAAATCCAGTGACTTTCAGATGAATGTTCATCTCCAGGAGCTGCATAAAACTATCAAGAACTGGGCCAGTTTGATGTATAAAATGACGGCACTGATGACTGCGAATCCTTCAAAATAATTTCCCCACTCCTTGGCAACTTCTCTGAACCAAAGGCTTAGCAATGGTCACTTTAGGCTATGTATCATATCTGCAGTAAAAACCTCAGCAAATAACACAATCAACAAATTGTACTATATCAAATTTTAAAAGTTTCTGCACAGCAAAGGAGACAACCAATGGTGTGAAGAAGCAAACTAGAGAATGGGAAAAAAAAATTTGCCAGCTACTCTTCAAACAGAGGACTAATATCTAGAACATATAAGAAAACTAAAAAAAAAAAAAAAAGAGAGAGAGAGAGAGACTCTCAAAATAAAAGACCCAATCAAAAAAATGAGCAATTAAAATGAATAGACTTTCCTCAAAAGAAGTAATGTGAGTGGTCAAATGGTACATGAAAATGTGTTTGATATGTGCCATGGACAATTTCTCCTCTCTGGTGCCCCCCTGCCATGTACCAAAAATCTATCTTGGTTACTTTCTCATTGCTGAGACAAAATACTTGACACCCAAAGTTAGAGGAGAAAAGGTTTATTTAGGTAATAGTTCTCAGAGGTTTCAGTCCTGCTCCAAGGCAGAGTGTCATTGCAGAGGACATACAGTCTATGGTTTATCGGGGCAGGCAGCAAAGCAGCAAAATACTGAAGCAGCAGCCTGCTGCTGCTTCCCTTTTATCCCTTCCAGGCTGCCTGCCTTTCAGGTGGTGCCACCCACACCCAGGTGGACCTTCCTATTATCTACACCCAGAACTATGCTAAACCAATCAGTGGACTAATTTTGTAATCACAACCTTTATCCCAGCATCACACACTCTCAATCCAGCGACCTCCTAAAAGCCCCACCTATGACTTCATGAGGTTTTGGGGGGCCATCTAGATATAAGACATAAGAGCATGTTTAGCCATTAGAAAAATGCAAATCAAAACAACACCAAAATCCCCTGTTACTCCAGAAAGAATGGCTGTCATCAACAATTAAAAAAAAAAAAAACTAGTGATGTGATGGGGAAAATGGAACATTTGTGAATGAGTAAATAATGCAACCACTATGGAAAACAGTAACTTTCCAAAATAGTTAACATCCTGTTACAGTGATACATGCATATCTGCTTAGAGTAGCAAACTCATAATAGCTAAACCTTGAAAGCAGCTTGCATGCCCAAAAATAGATGAATAGGTAAACAAAATCTGGTATATATATACACAAAGGAGCACTACTCTGCCATAAAGAATAAGTTTGACTCAGTTGTAGAAAACTGAATATACCTTGCTTGAGACTATATTGGTAAGTGAAATAAATCACACAGGTCAAATAGCACATATTTCTATCACATGAGAAACCCAAAGTATAAATTAAAATGCAATATAAAAGAAAAATGATAGGAAACAGAGAGGCAGACTTTATGGAGATCAGAAGGGAATCTTGGGCTTGGAGAAAGATGGAGGGAACAGAATGGAGGGGAAAGTAAAAATGATCAAGGTACGAAATGTACTAATTCCCAATGAAAGTTAGTTGTTTTGTATCATAAATATATACAAATAAAAAGGGAAGAAAATAATACAAAATGTTAGTTGAAGAAGATTGTAACTTTCATGTGAGAAGCGCAGTGAGCCAAATGCCTAAGCACAGCAGACTGCAACCTCCAGTGCAGATGACTTCTAAATACATTTCAAAGTTTCGGAGGTATTCTGTGTTTCTCAGTGTCAAGTTTTCTGCACTGGCAACATATTTATATGAAAGTCAGTTATCAATAGATTTTGTGAATTGGCCAGCTTATTGGTCACTTATTATTGATTTTCTACAAATCATAAAAATATTTCTGAATTTATTGGCAGCCACTATCCCAAATCAAGTTGGAATTTTCAAAATCTAATTTCTAGGCACTGTGAAAATTTATGTGAGATTGCATTGCAATAGCTATGCCAATTTTCTCAAGTCCTGCATAATTTCTTGACTATGGGAGTTTGTCAGTGAAAGGGAATGTGTTTACCCAAAAGAAGAAAGAAAAGACTCATGGGAGACCTTGCTACTGTGTTAAATTTCATGCTTGAAGGAATTTTTCAGTTTTTGTTTCTAGTTTTGTGAGGCCACTGGAAAAAAAATACATGAAAAACGCTGTAGAAATACATGCTTATAAATGTGCTGTTTAGAAAGCAGAATCTTTTGGATGAGGAACAAAAGAGAAAAGAAAGCAATATGAAAGTACTTTCCACTTGAGAGTGGAGGAAAGAAGAAATATTTTGTACAACTCTGGGTGTTCTACCTTTAGCGTTTTTCCTGTAGATTTATGAATTGAGGTATCATAATATTCTGTGAATTCTAGTGGGGTCTGAAATAGTAGTACTGAAATAGATTATTTAACTAAAAGTCAATGAGGATTGTAAATCTCAGTTCTAAATTTTAATCTGATAAGACTAAACTGGGAGAAAAATGAAAGCTATCAAAAAAAAAATCAACAACAACAAACAAAACACCTTTCCCAAAGGTTTTAAGAAGTACTTTTATGGGCCGGTGAGATGGCTCAGCGGCGTAAGCGCCTGCCTGGCGAGCGCGAGGGCCCGAGTTCGACTCCCGAAACCCACATACGAAAAAGGGGCCGGTGATATCGCTCAGTGGCACAGGCGCCTGCTGGCGCACGAGGTCCTGAGGTCGACCCCCTGGTACACACACAAAAAAAAAAAAAAAAAAAAGAAGAAGTACTTTTACCTAACATGGAAAAAATAAAAGTTTGGGTTTTTGTAATAATCAGCCTCAGAACAGTATAAAATATCTTATTTTTGTCATCTATAAAACTCACCTGTGGAATAGAACAGAAAACTATGTTTCTTACCTTATAACTGAAAACTAATTCAACTATTTAACCATCTATCTGTTTAAATTTGTTTTTGTCTTGTTTTTTGAAATGTTCAAGTGGATTTATTTACATGGACAGATAAAACTGTATTCATTTTCACATACAACATAATGTTTGGAAGTACACAGACATTGTGGATTAGTTAAATATGGTTAACAGGCACATCACCTCACATAGTTATATTTTGTTATGAAAACATTTCATCTCTAACATCTTAGCATTTTTAAGACTATAAGTGTCATAATTTACTATAGTTATCATACTGTACAATAGATCTCTTGAATTTATGAAAGTGGATCTTGAAAGAAACAGAAGAAAAGAAGCAAATAGCATAAACACAGCTACCATACACTTAGAAGCTCACTTTTCAGCAAAATGTTTACAGGCCAGGAGGCAGTGGTACGATTCAAAGTGCTGCAGGGAAAAAAAAACCAAACAAACAAAAACCCTACCAGCCACAAATACTGTAGCCAACAAAGCGGTTCCTTAGCCATTAAGATAAAACCTTTCCCAGACAAATAAAAGCAAATGGAGTATATTGCTACCAGACCTGTCTAACAAGCAATGCTAAATTTAATTTTCAGAAACAAAAGTAAAATAATGTTTGATTAGCAGTGTATTTAAAAACAACAGAAACTTTCCACAAATTTTACTCACTTATTCTCATAATTAGCTGAATTATAACTTTTAATTAAAATTCATATTTTGATAATCAAAAGTGATCAATTGCACTGCTTTCAATCATATAATTAGTGACATAGCTAAAATTAAAAGTTAATGTTAATAAATGAATTTTTTTGTTGTTTTCATCAGAACACAATGCTTCATAAAAAATGTTTTCTAGAGGTGCCTAGAATCATTCCATATTTTTTCTGACTTTCCCAGCCCTTTGTTTCTTGGGTGATTTTTTTTATTGAAGGAAGAAAGGTTTATTTTGCCTCAAAGTTTGTAGAGGTTTCAGTCCATAGTCAGCTGGCCCCAAGGCAAGACAGCGTGGCAGAGGGGCATCGCAGAGAAGAAAGAGACAGAAGCAAAGAATAAGAAACTGGTACAATTCTACTTGCATTGATATTCTTACTTCCAGATGTGTAAAAATTTCACATTTTATTTCCACAAACACCATTGTGGTAGTTTCATAACTAGATAAGCCAATATGATGAAATGAGCAAGTTTATGGGCAAAGTATTTTGCATATCTTCATGATGTTGCTTGTTTTTGTCTACCTTGTAATAGTTTTGAAATCTAGAAAAAAATATAGAAACAAGGAGAAAAAGTAGTGCTCTCCTTCTCCAAATAATGCATTCATTAATGCTTTGTGTGTACGTGTGTGTATGTGTGTATGTTTGGCACTTTTAAAATTTTGATTGTTGATAGTAAAACACTTACAAAATAAATTGTAACTGGTTATCTATTATTACCTATAAGTTGATCCAATTCAAAAATGTATTATCCCACACACATTTAGGGGAACAGAGAGTCAGAAAATTGATTGTGGCATAACTGGATGAAACTGAATGATTCTGGCTCAGTCTCTCAATAATTGGTTTTTACCTTATTCAATTCACTGAAAGTGAGTCACTAAATCCCATCCACTGTCAAGGTCATGCATACCAAGAAGTAGGATTATGGGGACCATCTTGGAAACTGACTTATATAAATTCATATCTTAAACTCAATCTCTAAGTATATTAAATCCCCTCTACCTGAGATTTGTTGGTTTATTAAATATTTTATACAATATATTTGGTTTTCTTACTAGAAGACTAAAGATAACTATAGGCATGAGATGGGTAGCAATCTGGACTTTGCTGTGATTTATTGTGTTCTAGCATTCACTGTGAAATGCTCAAAAGATTCTCTACAGCATAGATTCCTCATCCAGTTACTCATTCAACAAATGTATACTGATGATCAATACATTATTCCAGGTACTGGTATACATCAGTACAAATATTCCTGCTTTTGTGGAAGTCACCTTCTGGATGACTTCCACATTAATGAATAACTTCTGAAAGTCATATTAGTGACTATCTATTTTCATAAAGGCAAGTGAGAGTATATACAAAATGACCCAATGATCTGGATGAAAGCTAGGAAGGAGAACACATTTCATTTCTAGGTTGCTAAGTATAGAACTGAGAGTAACCACAAAAAGAAAATGCCTGGAGTTCATTCAAATAGGACAGCATTAAGATGTAAGTATTACGAAGCTGAATTTAGGGCAATCTACCAGATCAACAGGCTCTGGATTTGGAAGTAATAGAACCTGAAGCAACGTTCTTAGTCTCCACCAAGCAGCTATAGGAATTTTTATTGGGAAACTTAATTCCTGTTTATTGAAAGGAGTTGCTAAGGAAGCATTTCCAACTTTACCAACCCTCTAAGACTATGATCCTGTTAATTATACAGAAGTACATTCACCAGTATGCATAGCAATAGACTCCAAGACAATTCTCTGTAATCATTAGTATTTTTAAAAATATATTTTTATTTTTGTTTGATAAATGGTAGTATACATTAGTGGGGGTGCAGTGATATTTAAATAGATGTATATAACATATAATGAACAAATCAAGGTAATTAACATAACTGTCACTTCAAATATTTGTCATTTCTTTGTGTTGGGAATCCACAATCCTATTAGCTACTTCGAAATATACAATGAATTGCTATCAACCAGCTACGCTATTGTGCTGGAGTACAATAGAAGTTATTCTTCCTATACTACAGTATCCCTATGGGTCAACCATCCTCTCTCCATGCCCTCCTCCCACTCATCCTTCCCAACTACTGGTAATCCATATTGTACTTTTTATTACTATCTAATCTAAATTTATCTTTACACATTTGAAAGGAGGAGTGCAGAAAAGCTGCAATCTGGCCAGCAGTCTAAAAGAAGCCAGCAGATTGCAGTTGGAATTGCCCTGTTATCGATAGAGTTGATAATCAGCTGAGGTTCTGTGGTTAATCAGGGCTAAGACATCTGGAGCTTAAATATTGAAGTATCAGCCTAAAATGTGCTAGAAACATAGGGGCATATGTGGTCTCTAGAGCTCAGGCCCAGCTTCGTGGGTAATGGAACTGATCCTGCTACTGCTGACACAAACTGACTAAGCCTCCTCCTGAACTGAAAGACTAGATAGACAGACACATTTAGTATGGAGGCTCACAAAATGGGGTTACATAATTGCAGTATCCAAACCAAGAGGAAAAACAGACCCAGGAGAGTAGAGTGAAATAAGGATCAAAGACTAGAGAATCTGAGAGATTTGCTTTGCTCCTGTGTACAGAAATAGGCTGTCAAGAGAATTTAAGATAGATCAGGAAAATGTTCTTCAGATAATGATAGCCATTAACAAGATAGCTTTGTATTCTTTATTTTAATTGGTATACCATCAAATGTAGAACAATTATATTGCTAAATAATTTTAGAAATTTTTGAACTGTACAAATATCCTTACACAATGCTGGAATACTGAACATTTATTAGTTATAAATTTAAGATGATGAATACATATTCATTATAAAGTTTAGTTCCTATATTTATATATTACTAAGATATTGAAATTATACATACATATATATATATATATATAATGTGTTGGTCATAAAGATTAAAGTGAGAACAAATTAAACATTTTAACATTCTTGAATGTATTGATTTAAAGCTTTAAAGGTAAAAAGGATAAAATTGGGCTCAAATGTAAAAATTTGTTCTATGTAATACCTGCATGATGAATTAAAGAAAAAAATCATCAGGATTAGTATTGTTATCATAAACTTTGGGACATTATAAATTAAGGAAAAAACATAAAAACATTTAGAATTTTGAAACTTCTGGCTCATTGAGTCAGAAATAATAAAGAAAGTAGCTATTCCTGTAACTTCCTTATCTCAATCAACTCAATCAACTACTACTTCCAAAAGCTCATGTTTTTCTTATTCTCTTCTTGATCTGGTCATATTCATTTTCATTTGACTTGGAATTTCCATTCACAAAGTACCTCGAATTCAATGTCTTCACAAATGTATTGATACATTTTTATTTCTTTATAAGCATCAATAATAAACCTTACTTTAAGGGATCAGAATTTGAAGTATTTGATTCTATTATAATATGTTTTGTTTGTGATGCTGGTTTATAAGAGGATGCATTGCAGGATATTACAGGGAGTAATCTCCAAACTTTGACATCGGTTTGCTTCTTGGCTCTACTACTTTCTTCACTTAGTTGAGATCATTATTTTTTGACATATCTTCTATCTTCTAAAGTAAAAGGGGAGTTCCAAGAGAGCAAAGAAGTGACACAAAACTACAGAAACTAAAACACTGTCTTTCACATAGACATTCAATAAACATTCATTAAATGAATGAATAAATAAAATTTAGCCTTTTTGAAATATTCAGAGTAATACTGGACTGTTAACATGCAATACTCAATTCTTCCCCACAGTAAAAATAAGTATCAAATTTCTCCTTAGCTTTTAACATATAAATAAAAACATAAGCACTCTAATAAAAACTAACATATTTTTTCCCCTGACAGCTGATAGTCTGGACAGGAGAAATTGTGATTTCAGGATTTTTACTTCTGTATACTAATGAAGTAAATAATAGATTTTCAATCTATTAATTATATTCTTGGGCCTTAGAGAATTTACTAAAGAGTAAATTATATCTTTACGTGTTTATAATATAATGACATATTTAAAAATAATATATTAAGCATTAAGACAAGTCAAAGATCTTTTAAAGAAGACATACTTTCTTATCTTTCATTATTTATACATAAATGTGTGAAACTGCGTCATAAATATCCTGTTTATGAGGTAGAGGGAAAAAAGTGGGTGAAGTGTTCCACTGTATTTCTTATTTTTACTATGCTTTTGTGATAAATAGCCTTCTGTTAAAAATACTTAGCAGTCCTATGAACCCACTTGGCCCAAGCCAGATTAGAAACATTGAAGATGGTATTTCAGTGCTATAAACATAGTCTGACGCCATTCAAGAATAAAAAGCGTTCTCGGTTCATTTTATTATCCCAGATGATTGTTATTACAGTATGATTTATTTAAAAATCTTGTCTTTGCTGATTTGAATTTCAAATACCACAAAATATGTTTTTATATGTATCTATAACTTTCTGGACCCACATGTTAATTCCATTGCTTAGTCTTTTAATCATAATATCATAGTCAATTCCAGTTAATTACCACATATTATAATATTTTATTACTTTGTGGAATAAATGTCTCTTGATTTTCCCTTTTTTAATAAAAAATAACTGTATTCAAAGATATATTATTTCAGCTAAACCCACAGTTATTTTCAAGTTTCATTAAATATGGCCTTACTATATTAGAATTGTATTTACTCATAGATTAGATTAGTTTTCACAGAATTGACTTCTTATTAATATTGAGCTTCATTTTTTATCAGTCAGGTTCTGTTTTGTATCCCAAATAAATAAATAAATAAATATAAATATATATATATATATTTTTTTTTTTACCTTTACATTGGTGATTATAGGTTCATGTTTGTATGATAATGTTTCTTAGAATTATATGTTCAGTGGATTTAATTCTTCAAGCTACAAGGATATAACAGCTATTTGGTTAGCAATCCTTAGCAAAACTTTATGAGTGTTATTATTTAATTGATATTTGACTCATATTTCATTTCAATTATTTCAAAGTATAAGTTCCTGTCTGTGTTGCTAGAATATATTTTGGAGGACCTCACATATCAGGTCCCTAAAATATGAGTTTTCATGAGTAATTTATTTTTTTCAATTAGGCATGATATTCATGTATGTGCATTATTTTTCACATGAATATAATTAGATATAATTTCACAGAAATTAATAAACTCATATAATAAATGACATAATAAATTTATAGTAAACAATAAAAGCATTTATGTATATATTAAATATACAGAAAACCATTTATATTGAACTATATGAACACAGAGCACATTATATTAAACTCCCTATAACTATAGCTGTGTCAATTACATATATTTTAATTTGAAATATTTTGAGTGACCATGTTTTGCATGAAGACACAGGCATTATATTAACAAATACTTTTTTTTTTTTTTCCCTGTGGGTACCGGGGTCGACCTCCGGACCTTGCGCACCAGCAGGCGTCCGTGCCGCTGAGTGATATCACCGGCCCTTTTTTCATATGTGGGTTCCGGGAGTCGAACTCAGGCCCTCGTGCTTGCCAGGCAGGCGCTTATGCTGCTGAGCCATCTCACCAGACCAATAAATACTGTTAGTAATAATGTTGCCATATCAATTATATATGAGGGAGATGGAGAAGTATATCTGTGTTCAAATATCCTCATACTCAGAATTTTAAGTTAGATTTCAGGAATACTATTTTTTATTGACTTTCACTATGCCCAGTAAATGTCAAATATTAGCTTACTTTTTATAATAAAAAGTGTACATTGCATGGAAATGTGATTAGTATTTTATGTCTAACAATTAATGTGTATTATACGAGTATAATAGATGTGTGTGACAGGAATAACCTCGTGAGTTTTTCTGGAGATGGTTAATATTTCAATTCTTCTTACTGAAACATGAAATGTAGGGTATTTGCACGTCCTGGATATTGAATATTTTCAAAAATTACAAGTATGACTGGCAGTAGGATTTAGGTCACTTTTCATACAGAAAAGAATTTACTCAACTACATAGTGATCCAGCATAAGAAAACTTACAGAAAATCCTTTTAGGCACAAACTGTTAGAATCTGTTTGGTCAGCAAAGCTGTTATGAGGTTTCAAGAAAATTAATTCTGCTAAAAAATGTCTTATGCTTTCTGTTTCAGAGATAGCTAAAAATACAGCATGGTCAGAATTGAATTAACCATGTGTACTTATGAGATTCTCTTTTTATTTATTTATTTTTTTTTTTATTTTTATTATTTTTTTTTTTTTGTGGGTACCGGGGGGTCGACCTCAGGACCTCGTACGCCAACAGGCACCCGTGCCACTGAGCGATATCACCGGCCCCTTTTTCGTATGTGGGATCCGGGAGTCGAACTCGGGCCCTCGCGCTTGCAAGGCAGGCGCTTACGCCGCTGAGCCATCTCACCGGCCCGAGATTCTCTTTTTAAAATGAAATTGAGAATACTGAAGGAATTTTTTAGTAAAGCAATTAATGTAAATAAAGTCTAAAATTACATCATTCCTAAATAGCTACAGAAATTATTTTATTAACTTCCTGATGTCTGGAACAAATTAAACATACTGCAGATCAAAAATATTCAAACTGGTTGTTATTAAATATTTGATGCCTGATTGAATTCTATCATAATTCTTTTTTCTCATTAGATATTAACTTCAAAATTATATTTAATATTTTTCAATATGTTTCACAAGCTTAACATCTTAATTTGAATAAGTAATGAAATATATGAAATTACTTGTTTAGTCAACCTTAACTATATTTGATTTATACCAAACTCTTTCAGAGAACTGAAAAGCCAAAGGAAGGGAAGCATTTATATTCAGATAGGAAAGAAACTTACTACAAATGAGTTGTCTGTATCTCCATCCTGGGGATATCTCTGTGCTGCTGTTTCAGGGAACTCACCCAAAAGACATGTGACTACCTATTGAAAGTACAAAAAAGATTAATAAGCAAAAAGAAATAGATTAAATTATTTTACCTATAAAATGGGTTTTAGGCTACTTTATAAGACAGCAGGATTGTCATGTGCAAGAAAACATAGGTAAAAGTGATTTGCAAATACTAGCTAAATAATACATGTGGTTTAAAGTAATATTTGTTAAGTTTTCCCAGTTGCTTGATATGTGCAGGGGGAGCCTTTAATATAATCTCATTTAATTCTTACAATGAACTACAGTGTGCAAACGCATTATTATTTGAATACTGAAATAGTAAATCTAAAGAGTGATTAGGAAGGAAACTGAACAAGCTCACACAGCCAAGGACTGTACAGTGGGGCTTTGAATAAAGGTATGCCCACTCTGCTAGAGTATCCGTATTAGAACTATTAGACATTGTATTAATTAAATATAAATAGGTAGAATTAACTTAATGTATGTCCAAATATAATCATAAATCCAGTATTCAGTGCTTCGCTAGGGTATCTTTCAGTATACTGTTAGAAGATTTTTAACTTCATATAATTTGGGAGAGGTTGAACATGCTTTGCAAAATTTGGGGACATTCTTTTCATAATCTCAAATATAGATAAAGGTACAGAAGGGTAACCAGAAAAAACAAAAGAAAGCCATAGTAGAAATTGATGAAAGAATTTGGTGACAGGAGAGGTTACGCCTCCTGTCAGGAGTTAACAGTAATGCCCAAAGAAAAGCTAATGTTTCTAGGTAACATATGAGTTAATTAATAGAAAGACATTCCAATTGACGATGATTCCGCAGTGAACGATCTCTGAAAGAAGATGCAGAAATATATTGTACATATTAGCACCATAATCTACTTAACTTAACAAGGCTTAATATAAGGATAATAATAATGCTTTATTCTTCACAGGACTTTGCAGTGTTACTTATCACTTACACAAATTGAATCACAGTAAATTCATTTCCAAGTTCTACTAAGAGCCTAGCTCTTACAACTAAAACCTGAGGCTGAAGGAAAGGTATCTTATTTCTATTAAACAATCACTCCATATTAGGCCTATCTCTCACCTCATTTAAGATTCACAGCAGCCCCTCATGTAGATCGTACCTTACAGATGAGGCTCAAATACCTTTAATAGAATACAAGAGAAAAACCAATATATTACAGAGCCCGTACTTCATTAAATCATTTTCTTTCTAAAAGTAAAATATTGACTTAATCAGATGAGGTTGTAATTATCTGTCTATCTCAGCCCCACCAAAAACACTGTGAAACCATTATTAAATGACTAGAGTGAAAATAAAGCTTAAGTGTTCCAAAAAGATGTATTATGTTTAGTTAAAACAGAGTTGCATTAATTCTCAGTTATGACTACAGCTTGTCGTCCATTACACATCATAGCTTTGTACATCATAGCTATCTAAATGTGCTACCTTTTCAGATTGTCTACTCATGGAAATCCAAGATTCTCCTTCAACTAATTCTGAGAGCTTGGGTATTTGCTAAATGTGTTTCCCTCAGTTTCTTCATCTGTTACATGGGCAGGGAAGAGGACAATTGAGGCTTCGTACGATTTTGTGAGGACTACATGACTTATATGGACAATACCCTTACGAAAATATGCCTAGTACTTTTGAGCTCAGTAAAGAATCCCTGTCATTATAATTATTATTATACCTATTATTAGTGTCAAGGGACAGTATTCTGAGATGATTATGCTTCCAATATTAACAATTGCTTTAATAACACTGTTCATATGCTTAATAAAATACATGTGAAAATGTTAAGTAAAATTATAAAATGCTATAAAAATGTAAAGTAGTTTTATTATTTTTATGGGGTCAAGCTCTTGTAAAATTCAGTAGTCCATGGTAATAATAAGCACAATAAGTTGCTGGCAATTCACTTTCCCAAGTTCACTAGAGAATTGCACTCACATTAAATTCTTCCTTTTAATTAACTCATAGGCTTCTGGGAAACTTTTCCTCTTTGGACATTATTGCTGTTTTTGATGAGTTGTTATTAGCTAATAGACACTCACCATTGATGATGATAATGAAAAGAGGAGCATGGCGAGGAGACACTGACGATGAAGATGAGGTTAATTATGAAAATGATAACAATAAAAATCTTACAAAGTGCTAGACACACCGACATGTTTATTTCAAGGGGGACAGACAGAAAGTGTAGCCTCACAATTATTTTCAGCTTTTCTGATACAAAATATTTCAAGTTGAGTATCTATGCACTATTTTTTCATGTTTTAAATGATAGTGGGGAATTCATTTTTCCCACTGAAGTTTAGTGGAGATATCAAAACACAGGTGTTCCAGTCTAGAGAATAAGAAATGCAAGGCAATCCTTTCAACCCTTCCTCGTGCTTCTTTTCTGTCTTTAGGTTAGAGACACTCGGTCCTAGTTTATCACACCGGGGTACTTTTCTAATTTTATTCAATTGCACCCAACTTCAATCAACTCTCCCAAGATAGGGTAGAGGTATATAATATTTAGTTAGGAAGCAAATTTAAATTTCCTTAGGTATAAATTATGATTTAAAAGGCCCTGGATTTATAATAAATTGTGGATATTTTATGATTCATAACTTTCTGAATATGTATAAAAAGCTGTGCGTTAGTCCTAGAAGGTATCTATTTGAATGAGAACCCAAGGCCTCTTTCATGAGCCCGTGTGTATGTGTCAACGGGAAAAGTGGTAGTGGTGAAGGAGAGAATATCCTAAGTGAAGGAACAGGGTCAGAATTCAGGTGCAGCCCAAATTTAGTGAGGAAGGACAAAAGGGAAAGATGACATTCAATCATATTAACATCTCCATGAATCTTATTCTCAAGGAGGAGTTGCATGTTATTTAATGTGACTGCATATTCATGTGGAACTTCATTGCAAACACTCAATACTCAACTGAATTACACAGGGTAAAACAATGGGAAAAGGTATGGTCAAAAAGCATGGCTAGATTTCATGAAGCCAAACAAGGAATCCAAATATGAAGAATTAATTTTATTACCACATTATTCCTGGTGGCACCTTGTCTCTTAGCATTTACATTTTTCCTATCATTACATTTATCTGACTTACTATTTCTTCATTATATGTAGAAATTTTGATGTTTCTGTGTATATTACTAAAAGGTAATTCCACCCCCAGTTCTACATGATTTCATATCTTATTTTAACAGATTTTTCCTGATCGGGCCATATGAAATAACTCTGTCTTCTGTATTAACTTACCTTATTTTATTTACCTTTATGACCATACTGATACCTCAACTTTAGTCTTTCTCTTACCTTCACCAAATGTAAAGCTCAAAGAGAACATACTTCACCTGTTTTCCTCATCAGGATCTCATCCTTCCTTTTGGGGATTATGTGTCCAGTACATGTTTTTAAAAGGTGAGTACAAATCAAAGTCCAAACACTCATTCACACACACTTGTGCATACACACATACACACACACACACACACACCACAAATTTACCTACATATGTTTATTTAATTTATAATCAGTTATTTGTGTGTGAAAGAGAGTGAGAGTGAAAGCAAGACTATAAGAACCTCCAGAACGTAGAGAGCCTCCATGGAAGGTTGTAGGTATTGGTAACAGGGGAACAGCAACCTGAATGCCCCTCTTCCTTCTCCGGTCTGCTCAAAAGGATCATTACACCAACCAATAACTAAGTCCCAGTGATTTGCATATACATAGGTGTATTTATACATATACATATACATATATATATACATATACATATATATTTGTACATATGTCTACATATGAGAAGATGACTCACATACACACACACATACATATATATAAGAATGACTTCATAATGTGTTCTTTTCTTTCTTTTTTATTGTCTGAATTTTAAGCGTTATTCAAATAATATACTTTTTGAGGTACTTTTTCCTTTATTGTTTCTCTTATTTTGTTGTTTATTTTGTAAACATATTGGTTCTTAAAACTCTATTGCTTCACTTGCTCAATTTTTTAGAGCACTTTAGATATGAAGATACCAAGGTTTGGAGTTAGATGTAACTGTGCTTAAGTTTTGTTTTTTTTTTTTTTTTTTTTTGTGGGTACCGGGGGGTCGACCTCAGGACCTCGCGTGCCAGCAGGCGCCCGTGCCGCTGAGCGATATCACCGGCCCCTTTTTCGTATGTGGGATCCGGGAGTCGAACTCGGGCCCTCGCGCTTGCCGGGCAGGCGCTTAAGCCGCTCAGCCATCTCATGTGCTTAATCACTGTGCTTAAGTTTTTAAACCAGTGATTGTCAACTGAATGAACCTCTTAATCTCCCCAAATGACAATATTACAGTCCTTTGGGTTGTTAAGTCTAGTAAATAAGATTTAATTTAGCCATGCCTTCTGCTCTTCAAAGCCCTTAGGTCAAATTATACAACCACATTTCGTGATTACCCAGCTTGCAAATGGGAGGCTCTGGGACTTCTCAACCTACATAATTACATGAAGCAATTCCTTTGATAAATAAATAAATAGTTGTTCTATTGTTCTAGATAAATTGACTAATACATACAGCAAAACAAAATTACAAAATAAAATGAATGGGTATAGCCTTGTTCCATTAAGAATATACAAAAACCAGTAGCAAGACTATTTGTGTTGTTCATTTGTTTTCTGAAACCGCTATGAAAGCTTAGGAAATAAGACTGTTAGAAAAATATAATAATGTAGTTGTACAGTCTTAGTGCATACTTGATTTAGAAATCAGTATTGTGAGCTAGTCAAACCAATCATGTGGTTTTTTCCTCCAAAAATTTTCACATACCCTTGTAGATAAGTAAATAATACAAATGGATGTTGTCATACAGCATTGGCCTTTCATCACCAATAAAAAAGAATCTTATCTGGAAGGAGACTGAAACAATAAGTTGAATTCGATCAAAGACAGATGACCGTAACAATAAGTCAAAAATCATGATTAGGGAAAAAGGAGTCAGTTGGGACTATGAGCTAGCAAAAAAGGTAAGGAAAATCATGGAAAGAAGTTCTTAATGTGTTCAAATGCTTTTGGCATTGAGGAGCTTGGGCAAGTTATCTAGGAAAATACAACGTACCAGTAAAGGACAAAGAAACTTAATATAGATATTTGAGAGTAAGCAATGAGTAATTCAGGGTATGGCTATGGGAATAACTGTCTGAGATGGAGAATAGAAGATAACATCAGAGATAAATAAAAAGAGAAAGAGAGAAAAGCAGAATTTGTTTATTTGTTTGTTTGTTTGTTGAGACAGGGTCTCCCTATGTAGTCCAGGCTGGCCTCGAACTTGCAGTGATCCTCCTGCCTCAGCCTCCCAAGTGCTGGGATTACAGGCATGTGCCACCATACCTGAAAAGCAGCATTTGGATGCCACGTATTTATCTTCAAATAGAGAAGAGCTATGGTATGGTATAGGTAGATAAGGGCAGTCAGGCTAAGAAAAGGATGTGTTATAGTGTTCTTAAAAGATATGAGTTTCCTGGCAAGCACAAGTTTGTGAGTTCTATTCCTGGTACAAAAAATATGAGTTTCAATTAAACAGTTATTATTTGGAAAAGAGAGAATTTTATGTTTTAGATGTGTCCATGGGGAGAAGAAATAAGGGAAAGAATATCTGGGTTCCATGGCAACTTCCTCTATAGAGAATACTCACAAAAACTAAGAAAGAATTTTTCACAGTATATTATTAAAATTTTACTTTCCCTTGCTAGGAAAAAAAAAATCTGACGTCCACCACTTATATTTGACTCACAGTTTTGGAAGGTAAAATTCATGATTAACTGGTTCAAAGGCAGAAATGGCATAGTTGAAAGATTTGATGGAGGAAAACTGCTCAACTCATGACAGAATGGAAGCAAAGAAACCAGGAAGACCCAGAAAGGTATACTCTCCAAAGCCATGCGCCTAGTGACACACCTCTTCCAACCTGGCCCCATGCTAACAGCACTTTCATCTACAAATTCATCAATGCACTAACCTACTCGTAAGTATAGCACTTCCATGACACAATAACTTTCTGAAAGCTCCACCACTCATCCCCTGAAACTTTGGGCTACATTTTACATCCAAATCATAACACACAGTTCTGCATAAACTCAGTGTTTTGTTAGAACTATAGCATATATCGTGTTGTCTCCATACAACTTGTCCTCATTAGTAAGTTATTGTTTTTCTTCAAAGGTAAATCACAACATCAGATCCATGAAAGAACTTCATAAAATGTAAACTAAAGATCTTTAGTAGCAAGCAATGATGTAATAAACCAGCATATGAATAATGCATTCACTAAGAAAAACGTGACCAGTAAACTTCTAATTTCAGAAGTGAGAATTGTCTTATAATGCAATGCTCATATTCACTTAGAAAATATAACTATTTTTTAGTTAAAAGCATCATATTACCAGGTTTTAATACAATTTCTACTACGAGTGCTTTTCTGTCCATTAAAACCTCAATTATGCTTTTGGATATAAAAATTATAGATAGGTATGTAATTTTAAGAGCATACTAAAGTACAATTTTTCTTGTAAATGTAAAACTCAGAACAGAAGTACAAATTACTTAATGGAATGACAAAAAGCAAAAATCAACCAATTTGGTAATTTAGACTCTAATTACTAGGCTGCTAAGCTTCTGGTAATTCAGAGGACAAAGTTATAAATAACCTCCATTTCCCTAACATTATCGTGTCAAAAAATTGCTAACACCAAATATCACTCAAAGTCTTTCAGATTACACAACAATTTGCACAGGCTTTATGTATCTATCTTAATATTTAAACATTGCAAACTTTTTATTTTAATTAGAAAATCTGGTGTTTTTAGTATAACAAAAAATAAATTAATAACTGTAATAAATTATAATAAATACATAGACTACTCTTTTAGTTATGACTTGAAACTACATACAGAAGTATATATGAATTTAGTTTCATGTATAATACAAATATTGAGAATTATGTCCTAATGCATACTCAGTTATGCTCCCTTTGCATTCCTAGGATGAGATTTGGGTCATTGTTTCTCTCTGGAATTTTAATAACTAATTTTGGAATATGAAAACTATCTCAAGTCTTAACCCAAATATCATATCTTTTCTAAAGCATTTTTTAATTTTATCAAGGATCCAAATGTTCTTTTGTCTGTGATTAGCCAAAATCAAATTCTTTCCAATATATTGCATATTGCTATTGTATATACACACATATATTCTATTCTCATTACCTAATAGAATAAATGTAGAGTGAATTACTCATTATCACAAGATTGAGAGGAAAGAAAAAAAAGGAAGTAGGAGAAAGAGAGAGAAAGGAAAACAGAAGAAGAAAGAAAAAGAGGAAGGGAGCGATAGATGATAGAAATGTATTCTTGATTACAGGGCTAAGCATGTAATCTGTACCTTTCTCTTTTTTGAAAGAGTACTAAAGAAGGTTTAAGCAGTGAGGCATCTTGTTCTCATAATATGTTCACATTCTATGCCAGTTTCTATGGTGCGAATTTGTGAACAGAGCGAAAATAATGTTTATAGTTCTCACTTCCAGCTGTTACCCATTACTACTCACTTCTCCCATGTGTTTTTCTCTCTCCTTCCACGTTCTTTCTTTGCCTTTTTTTTTTTTTTTCTTATCTGGCATTAGAAGATCATAGTTACTTAACTAATTTTTTCCTATCTCAAAACAGGAGAGTCTAATTCCTTTTATTGGATCACTTTCTTTATCTAGCATAGTTGGATGAATAAAAAAATCCTAGTCTCCAAGTTTCATTGGTCACTACATAATTTTCTTGTATTAGTGAAAAAGTGCACTACTGGTTTACTTACTTGTAAACTCTAAAAATTAGTGAGATTTTTGTTACATTTTAGATAACAAAAAGAAGAATGGGATGAAATATGTGAAAGAGTAGAAAATCTAAACTTCATACCCAAATACTTAAAAGAAAGTTAGTATCCGCTTTATATTTTGTCTCAACACTCAAGTTTAGAAAAAAATTAATAGTGCATTTTTAACAGTCACCATATCTCTCATTTTTCACTTAATGTATTTAACTATCATAAAGGAAAGAATGCACAATGTTTCTTATCCTCACATATGAAATTTGCTTAATCTAAAACAATCAAAAAATGAATGAATGAAAATTAACTAAAAACTTAAGATCGGGAGAGAATGAAATTAAAAATACACATATGAACACACAGGCATACACAGTTCAAAGCAATATGTTCAAAAATAATGTGTGAAATTGCTAGGCTTCCAGCTGTTCAAATTCTTGTTTTATATATTTTATGATCATAGAACTATTATTACAAATAAAATGCCTCATTGAAATCAAAGACAGAAAATATTAAGTGATTGCTTAATTCCAAAGAAATTTTCCATGGTTTTACCGGGTTGCTTATTGATGATTGAAGGAGGAATGTAAATTATTTGTGAATGGTGTTTAAAGTCTTAGCTCATTTGTTAATCATTTATGAAGAATACTATATATTTTGCATAAAAATCTTATTATAAATATATGTATATATTTATATTAGTGTCTTCCTGAGCATTTCTACAATGTTTGTGTTAAGTCCATTTATTTATTTTTTTCTTTTACAGTTAGGACAGTTTTTTAATAGAAATTTTCACTTACACTGGATCATGAAGATATACTATGAAATTCATAGTTTTAGAATTTATATCAGTGACCCAATTATCATAAATTATAGGAAGGAGTTGGTCAAGATTATTTTTCATCATCATTATTGAAAATCTTTCTTTCCTCCATTTAACTGTGTTGACATTTTTGATGGCAAATAAATGTATATACACAGGTTTTAAAACTATTATATCCTATTAAATTATTTGCTTATCAGTATACCAATGTTGCATTATTTTTTCCAGGTGTATTATAAAATGCAGAACATATCGCCCATATTATCTTTTTTAAAAGTACAAGAAAAATCATATCTGATATTAGGACAAAGTTCTTATAATTTCTGACAATCCTTATTCTTTTGTGTAGATATTAACTTCAATCATCAGTTGGTTTTTTTTTTCTTTTTTTTCATGTGGGTACTGGGATTGGAACTCAGGACTTCGCGCTTACCAGCAGGCACTTGTGCCGCTGAGCGATATCACCGGCCCATTTTTTTTCCTTTATGTGTATACCGGGAGGTGAACTCAGGACCTCGCACTTGCCAGGCAGGCGCTTATGCCGCTGAACGGTATCACCGGCCCAATCATCAGTTTTATACTGACATCTTTTCAATATTACTTACAGGGCAGATCTGCTGGTAAAAAATCCACTAGCTTCTAATGTACAAAAAAACCTTTTTAATGATTTCACTCTATTGTCCTACAGTGTGTTTAATTTCTGATGAGATGTTCACTCTGCCAAATTATATTTCTTTGTGTGTGCGGCTTAATTGGTCCTAAACCTTATCCTTATGCTTACGCATGTAACTCATCCTTTTACAACTGCCCATACCACAAGCATTCATTATTTTCATTGTCCATCTACAAAAGTCAAGTAAAAAGAAATATTAATGAATAGCACACTGTCCGTCTAAAAGTAAGATACTATGGGATTTTACTCTGATGGAAATATTTGTGGTAAAGAACAAGATACGTAGCAAAAAAATCAGAAATTCAGATAAGTATGTTTTTAGTTTCTCTTCTTTCTGGCCAGCAAATTAGTTATTTTCTGTTATTTCTAACACACTTATTATCATACATCCTAATTATTTTCAAGAGCATAACGCTTTTTCTTTTTATACTGAAGGAGCATGATTGATTGAAGTTGTTACAGTTTAGCCTTTCTCTGATTTAATTCCAAATGGTAGAGCACACTAGATTGCAGCTATTTCTGTAACTACCTAAGGATAATGGTTAATTTTACTACCCTGACCAGTTCTTTGATTACTGTTCTTTTAATCAAACTTTCTAAATCAGCTATTACGTACTCAAGAATTGGACTTTTCATGCAAGACACCTCGACTGTAATTTTTAGAACTACTTTAATGCATAAAGACATACCATTCACTAGCAGCGCTTCTACCTGAAGAACTTCAAAATCATGATTGTCCATAAATAATTTTGGAGATGGCATAAACTTACATTTGGCCAGTACTGAACTTCAGCACCTTTTTTTTTTTTTTTTTTTTACTTTTCAGCATAAAGAGTAGAAAGGTGGTAACAAACAAACAGGGCTTTCAGTGCCCAATTGCCAAAGTAAAAACATGAGTTTGAAAATTTCAGAGACAGCCAACTGATATGCTTTAAACATTCCACAGAATGAAAACTTGAAAAGACATTGAATCAATCAGGACCAATTGTGCTATAGTAGTGAAAAAATTCTTGAGGATTTAAAACAAGATTTTGTTTTTACTTATAGTACAAGAGGCATAGCACACATTATACTTCAGAATAACAAAATGTCAAATTGGAATATAGTAACAAGGGTTGGAAAAGAAGTGGGGATAGAGAGGCCTCCCACACTGCTCCAGGGGCATAAACTTTTAAAAGCCATCCTGTAACCCAGTCTGGAATTATTTATTGGAATTACATGCGATTGCTCTGTGGTTCAGTAATCTCACTTCTTGGAATATATGCTAAAGAAATCCTCCCAAGACCTATAAGAATGCCCACATAAGTTTGAGTAACAGAAAGGAAATGATAATTACATCATACTACTTTGTATAAATTAAACCATTTATCCTAAAATTCATTATAAATTTTGCATGAACAGACTATATGAACATAATGTCATTCTTATAAGATGGTACCGAATAAGAGTTGTGATTAAAGGGCATGAAAAATTTTAAATATAGTTGTAAAATCTCCCATGCTAGTCAAATATTTTTCTTTTTGTATTTTTGGGAATTGAGTGCAGAGTCTTATATAATTCTGTACCTAAAGCACTGATTGATCCATTTTATAATTAAATTATTTCTACTGGTGAATAGCATACAAAAATGAATAGAATTGTGGGTTTTTTCTTGTTCAGATTTAAAAGGACAGTAGAAGAATTACATAACGATTATAGCATATAATGAATATATAACATATATAATGATATATAATCATAATGATAGAATACATAATGGTAATAGTAATAGTAATGACAACAAAAGGTTAACAAATGAAAATATGATAAAATAAGTGATATAATATCACATTAGGGAGAGATGGGAGGCTGACAAAAAGTTAGAAATTTGGAAAATTTTGCCAATGTTTTTAGTTTAGATACGTTCATCCACTTGTGCATTATTTCTAAATTAGGCACTTTTCCATCCATGTACCCATCCATCCATCCATCTAATAATATTAACTAATTAATAAGCTCTCAACAAATATTTTCCTAGCCACTTGTCTTAGTTACTTTTTTCTCGTTGCTGAGACAAACTACCCGACACCCACAGTTAAAGCGGGAAAGGTTTATTTAGCTCACAGTTTGTAGAGGTTTCAGTCCGTAATTGGCTGGCTCCAGGGAGGGTTGGCTTTGCAGAGAAGAACAGTTCATGGAGGGCAGAATACAGCAAAATCAACAACCGACCTTAACAGTATCTTTCAGTCCCTATTATACTCTGTGCAGGCTAATGGGATTAGGGTGGTCCCAACCCAACCAGTGAACTGATCACACACCCTTAATCCCAGCACAACACAATCTAGATTCAGCCACCTCTGAAATTCTGGTCCCCCATGACTATATGAGGCTTTGGGGGAATATCTAGACACAAACCATAACATACACTCTGATGTTAAGTAATGCACTAGATAACCAAAGTCCTTTTGTTAAACAAACGACTTGACTCATGCTGTCAGAATTTAGAGATTGTCTCTGCTTGGGGATTAAAAACAAGGCAAATGAATGTTCTCCAAATATGTACAAGATTAGATATGCACTGGAAAGCTGAGAACTAAATATTTAGACCTTTGCCAACCAGAAATATTTTCTGCAGGAGAAAAATTTTGACAAAGCTGCAAAAAGGTCACATGAAGTAAGGTTACATGATAATAACTTTGAATCTACACTTCCATCTGTCATCTACTTTGAAACTAATATTGAGAGAGTTGTGTTTGCTTAAACTATTGAAAAATAGCTTAAGTATTAAAACAGTTAGCTATTGAAAAATAGCTAATTGAGACATTTCTTTGATTCTAGGGAAAGAGATTTGAGTTTTGCAATAACTGTGATCAGCTTCTGTTTGGGACTTGAGAACAAAGAAACATAGATACATGAATACTGACAAATGTTTGAAACAGAAAGAATGCATGAATTGGTACTACAGGGATCTGAAACATGAAGTAAAAGGAAGTCTAAATTTTTACTTCTGCAAAATGGAGATAAAATTTGTTACATTGTCTATAGAGACATTTGAGACTACTTTGAATGTATTTTTATCCTTAAAAATATGTGGCTTCAGACTGGGGATATAGGTCAAGCAGTATAGTACTTAACTATCTCTCTCAAGGCCTTGGGTTCAATCCCCAGTGCAGAGAAAAGAAAAATGGTTTAAAATTCTATTTCTCGGGCCGGTGAGATAGCTCAGTGGTATAAGCGCCTGCCTGGCAAGCACGAGGTCCTGAGTTTGACTCCTGGGACCCAAATATGAAAAAAGGGCCGGTGATATCGCTCAGCGGCACAGGCGCCTGCTGGTGTACGAGGTCCTGAGGTGGAACCCCGCCACCCACAAAAAAAAAAAATAAAATAAATAAATAAATAAATAAATAAATAAATAAATAAAATTCTATTTCTCCTGATCCTTATTTCTAAGTTATGTAAACCTTATATAATAGTCTTTAATTTTAATACAATGAACTGTAAAAAATACATAAATTCAATTTTTTAAAAATCAATATAAACAAATGCATTTCATGAGTATCTTAGTCCACACTTTCCATGAGTTAAAGAAACGTGCAAATGACTGAACAAGTTAGATACCTACTCCTCAGACACTGAGTCGGAAAGTAAAGGCATAAGAAAGAGGAAGTCACCCAAATCATTTCTGATATAGCAATAACATCTCCTTTGTCAGTGCACTGTAATTAATGTTGCAAATATGGCCTTTTTATTCAAAAGGTGCAGTATGGATGACTCTTCAAAAAAAACTCTTTTGGCTGCTTCGATCTACACCCCATTCTCAGGACTGATTATAACTTCTTGGAGTTACATAATGTTTTTAAAATGGAAATGATTTCTGTCTAAATAAACTCCATAGTTCATTTCATTTGCTTTATTTTTATTTTTTAATGTGGGTACCGGGAGTCAACCTCAGGGCCTCACGCTTGCCAGCAAGCACTTGTGCCACTCAGCAATATCACCGGCCCCCTTTTTTTTCCTTTATGTGGGGTTCTGGGAGTCGAACTCAGGACCTTGCGCTTGCCAGGCAGGCACTTATGCCGCTGAGCTATCTCACTGGCCCCTCACTTGTTTTAAATTAAAAGCATCCATAAATAAACACAGCATGCATGAGCATACTTTCCCGATTTTTATATGTCTGTTATCTTTTCATTTCTTTCTGATATGTTTATTTTATATCAGTTCTCTTCTTATAGGTAGTAACTTATTTTATAACATATGTAATCAATATTTTCTCCAATAGTACTATAAATTGGTTATTTCTTAATTATATGATTTAATTATATATTGCATCCATTAAAATTATTTTCTTAAGTGTAAAATTCCATAATCTGTGTGCTTTTCTGCCAAAATACTTCTTTTTTTTTTCTATGTGCAATTTTCCCCACTCTCTTTTATCTTCATTATCTTTTCAGACTAGTTCATTCTGAAATGTAAAAACAAAAGCTTAAAATAAAACCATTGTAAGATAAGACCAATTTTTCCTCTCAAACTCTGAATTATGTAATTATCCTGGTAGTTTGTAATAACTATGCAGGAGAATAACTTCTCGTATAACTCGCCTCCAATGGGTTGTTGAAAGTAACTGATATTTGCATGCCTGCTTTAAAATTATTTTCATAAATTTCTGAGTTCTTTAAAGGGTTCTAACATTTTTGTGATACATCCAGGGATAACATTATTGAATTCATTTTTCAAATAATAGCATACTATTAAGAATAAAATGAAATTCATATTGTTTGGAAATAATTAGGATTTTATTTTTTTCAAATTATTTTTGTTAAACTTCCTACCTGATAATGTGCAGTTTTAATCCATCTTTTACATAGCTCATTTGTTTAAAATAATATCTCACAGAATTCTCAATTAAAACTATTTTGCAGCTAATCATTATTTTATGGATAATATTTCAGACTATATGAATATTCTCCTTCAAACTGTCAAATTATTAATATATTCTTTAATATAATGTGGAATCATGGATTATTATTTCATTCAAAGTATGCAAAGATTAGTTATTATTTATTTTGGTGTGTAAGTTGACCAGTAGGATGAGCTGTAAGCTGGTTTCTGTGAAGTTCTCATATGTTCTATTATTTTTAAAAATAGCTATTAATTTTTCATAAATTTCTAATCTTGTACTTTAATACCCATGGTCCAAAAGTAGACATTCCTCTAATGAGCATCAGTTTTTTCCAGTAGGGAATGGTACTTAGCAAGGAAGATCCTAGATAATAATATCTTTGTGTTATTGACATGTTAGAACTCCCAGTCTGTCTTAGTGGACAGCTAGTGTATGTTATATACATATGTTTACCATGTTTGTGTAAATATACATACTGCATGTATATGTCTACCTCACTACATATGTAAAACTGGAAATTCATGCCAATACTCCAATCTGAATCCAATCACAAAAAAGTACATTTCCATATTTTTCTTTTCCATCTTTGTAATTCCTTTCTTTGATAAAGAAAAAGGTAGTTCCCATTATCAGGGTCTCACACACACACACACACACCCCACAATCTCTTGATATAAACTGATTGCCTTTGTTAATAACCTCTCAAATCACTCACCCAGCAGATATCCTCATCAGCTTACTTGGGTTGAAACACTGCATGAGAAACAGCTCCCGTATATGAACGCCTGCTGCAACAATTCAAGTTAGCATTCTTGCCTTCTTCCCTGGGAATTCCCCTACACGGATGACATAGCTCCAGTTCTAATGGCCGCTACTAGGTCAATACCACATCCCACTCACCACCACATGGACATCCTCATTTCCCTTAATTTCTAATACTACATTTTTGGGCAGCATGGTTCTTACCATTCTTCATGTGGAAGACTAACAATAGTTATTGGACTGAATGTTCTAAGAAGGGAAGGAAAGCAAAGAGGAAACGAAGGGAGGAGGAAGAGTAAAATAGTAGCACAATCTAAAATTTGAAATGACCTTGACAATATGTTTATATATACCTTAGTAATACTTTATTTGATTTTCATTAGTTTTCTTCCCAAAATTGCCATATCTTAAAGGGTTAAGTAAATAGTGCTTCAGAATTCTCATTTTTCTAAGTTTGCAGTATAATGAATCTAGTTATAGGGACTGCAATTAGGGACTAAGTTTGATGAACGTAGTGAAATCTTCTGCAGAAGCAAAAACAAGAATTATACCTGTAATAATAAAGCAATTGTTAATGTTGCTGAGAAATTAAAATGTAAGTATAGATGTGACATTGTACATATCTCAGGACAGAGCAATAAGATTAATTTACAGCCATAAAAACAAACTAATATATTCAAGTAATAAAAATGTTCCTTTTAGATGAAATTAATAGAATAGTGGATATGACTGTTACATATTTAGAAAAACCTACATGGAAGAAATAAATTTGATTAAGACTACACAAACTGGAACTTTAAGCAAAAGCCTGTGTATGAGTGCTGCCAGTGAAAGCTGGTTATTAATTCTAAATTGAACTTGTAACAGGTATGTGAATTCATTTCAGACTTAAAAATCATTTATGCTTTTGTATGATTACCAATTATTTTGTTTTTCTTTACATCAGGAGTTGTGTCAACTATCCCTTTAGGAAATATATGCTAAGTAGAAATTAGTAGTGTGAGCAATTAATGGAGGTCTATCTCAAGTAAAAGATGAAAATCACAAGTAACAGATCGAGGAGGATGAATCTTCAATCCACTCTGAGATATGTGAAAGCGAAGGAGGTGCAGCAGGACTAGGCAAGGACTCAGACCATGATGAAGACATGAGAATGAATCGGCCCCTAGTGGGTGGTCTGGCTCCTAAGAGGGCCCGTAAAACGTTTACCATCATTTACATGCCATGCATGATCCTTGACTGAGGCTAGGCAAAGAACCACTGCTTTCACCTCATGATGTGAAGCTATTCTGAAGAATCTGAAGTCGGAGCCAGTCAGCTAGCTGTGTTACTCTCAGCTCACAGGAAGTTGTTTCTTGAGGCAAGATACGAGAGAGTGCCGCATCACCATAGATCCCACCACAGTACCAATTTTATCTGAACAAAACCTTTTAAAAATCAATTTATCACTATGATCTCGAGTTGCATCCATTTTCTTACAATTGATTCAAGTTTATCTTTATGGGAGAGTAGTACGCCATTGTGCATAAATGCATTTTGTTTATCCATTCATTTGCTGATGGACATATAGGCTGTTTCCAAGATTTAGCTTTTATGATTTGTGCTGCTATAAGTATGACTATACATGTGTCACTGTAATATAATGTCTTTAAATCTTTCAGGAAGATACCTAGAAGAATACCTGGGTCAGACACACGAGGTTAATATCACATCACTTCTCTCATATGAGAAAGGGAAAGTGTAAATAAAGAACAAAATAAAAGATAGATAACTGGAAGCAGGGAGATAGAGATTTCCCACATGTACAGGGAAACAAGACATGGAGGGAGACGGGAGGTATAGGAGAGGGAAAAGGACAGGGAGGGGAGGGAAAGTGGATGAAAAAAATGATTTAAGATGTGCTAGAGGGCCAGTGAGATAGCTCAGGGGCATAAGTGCCTGCCTGGAAAGCACAAGGTCCTGAGTTTGACTCCCGGCACCCACATTAAAAAAAAAAAATATGATGTGTTATGTAGATGTACCAACTCTATACAAGGAATGTAAATATTATGTACAATCATATAGTATTAAAATGAAAAAACTAAATAAATAATGAGTTCTTCAATGCACCAATTTATTTTTCTAATTAATTCCCTGTTTATCAAATACCATGCATTCAAGATATTATGATAAATATGAATGGATATTTCGCTCAAGAAGACTAAAATTTGATGCTAGTAAAGGAAAACAAAAGAAGTAATTAAAATAGAATATGATAGATATCCCACTAAGGAAATTCTGCAAGAAGGAGTAAGTTCCTAATCCAGTCTGTGGACATTCTCAGACTTTCTAGAGTAAGTGCAGATGAACTGAAGTCTAAAACAAACAGAAATTGTTTAGTCCAAGAAGTTATAGACTAAGTAAGTAAATGAGAAAACTAATATTTTGGTATAAATATTAGACTTGTTTTAATATATTTAAAGCTAAAATCAGAATGGACATATGTTCCTCTTTTCTCCTAAGACATTCAAAATCACCAGATAATGTATTTTTGAAAATGGCACCCATAAAAACTCAAAAATGAAAAAATATAACACCAGCTGGCCAGAGTTTGTAAGAAACTTGCAAAAATAGAAAGTGCAATTGATTCCAAATGGTAGTTGGAAACAAAATTTCTACCTGTGCTACAGTACATTATAATGAAATAACTAGCAAGAAGGCAGTATTAGAATCTTAAAGTAGCCCAAGTCAATAGTAACAGGGGATAATAGGGGCACATGTCAAGTACATTTGCTGAAAGACAGGTACAGCTTATATCCCCTTCCCCAGTCCCAACATACACAAAATTGAAATTGAACAACAATTAGTACAGTAGTTGCATACCAAAGGGACTAACTTCCTGTGGAGGGCTTTTAGTGGGAGGAGATCATGCAGAATAAAACAGTAGAGTAGTATGTCCAGTTTTCTCTTTCTTTTTTGTGTCTAAAAACATAAAGTATCTTTCCACTGACTTTTTAAAGTTTAAAAATGTTCTAAATGTTAATCTAGTTATAAAGTCAATTATTTTGAAACAACTGAGAATTGAGTGTCCACTGCCCCCAAATTATCACTAATATTTTATTAATTATGATCTGAAAAATATCTACCGCCTCTTATGAATTTCTTTAATAAGTTACAGATAGTCTGTAACTTGTAAAATGTGAACCTTATTATTAGAAGCATTTTTTGTTTTTCAGCTATTCTATGCCTGCAGGAAGAGATCACCTCATGGCCATAAAGAATAAAATACAAAGATAATTTTAGCAAAATTTTGAAAAATAGATCTGAGGGAGGATGATAAGGGCAACACAATCAAGTGAAAACAATGTTCGTTCAAGTGAGAAATGGTAAAACATCAATTAAAGGAGTTGCTGTATAAGTGAAAAGCTGGGTACCTTGGAACGACTTGTTTTAGATATAAATAATATTCACAATTCTAAATAAGAAAGATGTATAATATAAACCGCTCTTTCAAAATGATAACTTCTTTGTAAAATCATATCTATAGGTTCATATTAATTAAATGTTTTCAATAATATGAAATCCTTTACATTTTCTCTCATATTTGAGAGTGCTAGTAGATTTAGATTTTTTTAAAGCATTAATTTGCTTATTTTTATATACATTTATATATTTATATATTTGTACAATCTTTTCTTTAATCTCTTTTGTTTCAATGACTCTTTTGTTACCATTCAATTGAGGAATATTAAATGTTAATGTTTGAATCAATTCCAACCAGAACCTAGATTAGAATCTGTGACTCTGTGTTCTAAAGAATATGGGAGATTAACAGATGTCATATGAAATATAGTTACAGAATTAGCAAATATAGATGCAAGATACTGATTAATGCTTCCTAGTCTATTAAAAAGCCATGTCTTTAAGAGAGAAATAGTATCCTATGAAAACAATGTTTGGATATACTTGTCTGCCTACCGACCTAAATTTCTATAAGACAATAAAATTTTGGCATGAATTTTGTTCATTATATGTGCCGAGCCTAAAAAAGGAAGCAACTATTACAAACAATAAACTGCAAAAGGGGATAGACTCATTTTTGCAGAGCATGTACAGAGTAAAAATGCACTCAGAATAGTGGATTCTGTGACTGCAGTGTTTCCAGTTAATGACATTTTCTAAGATTTCCACATTCTCTCAGTTATATGTGCAGTTCAATTTCATGGAAAATTGATACATGCCATCACTTTAATTCTTTTCCCATGTCTTTCCTTCTTTGTCTCCTCTCTTTTCTTCCATTACTCCAGTTCATATTTTAAGTAATATTTATTTAGAAAAAAGTAAAGAATAATCTAGTTGACCAAGAAAAATATGTATTTCGTCTATGTGACCATACCAATGTTCACACTACAAATAACTTGTTGTATATAATTAACAATAAATAATTTACATTTTTAAAATCCTACTGTTATACAATGTTAAAATTCCTTAATTTTCTGCATATGCCTTTGTCTTTTAACACAACATTTTGTATCCTTCATGTATGAAATATAAACAAACTTGCTATATATCAATAATTATTCTCAGTATTTAAGATACAAAATAGACTGAAAATGTTCTTTTTTAATGATCACATGATAAATAGATTATATGTGTTGTATAATTGATGAATTATTTACTTGAGCAGCTATTATGGCCATGTTAATAGAATGGAGTAGGATGTACGGATTAGAGATGCAGAGAAATTAAAACCTCAAATAGGATCATCAGAGCAGATAAGTCTGAGAAGGTGACATGAAGAGGAGGCAAGTGAATTAGACATTCAAGTATATGGGGAAAGCAAAATGTGACCTGAAGGGACAAGTACTGTGAAACATTTAAGGGAAATATGGGCCCAGGGTTCCATTATCTTCCCTCTCTTTATTCTTTCATATTGAATGCCTCAAAGTATGAGAGAGACTCATGCTTATTATGCCATACTTTAGATCTATTGCAAAGAATATATATGGAGGAAGGGAGGGAAAGGGGATGAGAAAAAAAAAGATTTGAAGGGGAAATTATGAAGTTAGAGCTTTTGCAAATGGGAAGGGGACCAAGAGTTGGAGCACAGAGGGAAGGGAGAGATAGTGGAAATATATATACATATATATATATATATATATATATATATATATATATATATATATATAAATTTTTACCTATGACTTACAGATTTTTGGTTATAAATATTTTCAGGGTATTTCTGAATTCTGAGTCCTAATTTATAAATGTCAAGTTATAGCTTTTGGTCTTTTTTCATCCTTGAGAATGTGTAAGTTGAAAAATAGAAATTGTATATATTTGTGATGTACAACATTGTTTTTGTATATATAAGCATTTGTTCTTTTAATTTCTCTAGAAGACTTAGTGAATAAGAAACTACAACAGAATATTCACCATGAATTTTAAAACACTTTAATTACAATATATTTGTTTTGGAAATAATTTTCTATTAGGTTCTGACATTTAAAAGTTTAATTTCTTAAAATTGGTGCAAGAGAATTGGTATTACGGATTGCTCTTTGCTCACAAGAAATATTTAATTGCATAATAAGTCTTGGGAATTTAACCTTAATCAGGCTCAAGCTGAATTTTTTTAAAATCCAGACAAAAGGTCCCTAAAGCATTGTTTGAATACCTTTATTAAAAAAAAAATTGCAAATTCTTTCACAAAGCAGAAAAACGCTTCCCTTTTATTTTTCACTTACTTATGGATAAATCATGACTATTTTATTTTCAGGAGTAGAATTAATGCATAAAATTCCTGAAAATATATTTAGCTAAAATCCATTTCTTCTATTTTGCAATCATCCAGATGTTCATGTCATCAATTAAATTTTGGGTGCATGAATTGGACAGCAATGTCTTTCTCAGCATCATACCATTTAAAATAAATATACTAAAATAAATGAAATACGGGTGACATAGGTATCTAGCTTCAAAGGCTATAAGTTTATTTATTTATTGATCTGTTTCTGAGTGTCGAGATATATACCTCTGCTTGAGACATCAATTAACCTGAAGTCACATCTCCAAAGATTTTTTTAAAAATTACTTATTAAAAGCAAATTTTATGAAATCACCTGTTTTTTGGATTTAATGTAAAATTTTCATCATTTCATCTAAAACATCAATGAAAATACATAATTGTAAACTTTGGAGACCTATTCTGGCTGGTACGAATATAAGAATAATTAATTTTACAATATTTTTTGCTCAAAATTTAACCAGAAAAACCACAATTAGATTGGAGAGTTTGTGGCCAGGAATAAATTATAATTCCCATCAGCCCCTTCACAGCATGGATCGCACTGTTTCTTATTTCTGTCACAACTGGCAATACAGATGGAGAACCTGGGACCTTATCCCACTTCTTCACTGCTTCCATCAAAGCCAGATATTTGTCTAGGTCAGAAATTGTACCAAGATATGGAGTCTACAAGGCCTCTTTCCTCAGTTTGCTCTCCATCTACTTGAAGATTTCGGGTGACTTTGTTTCTAATGAGTATCATCCATGATCGCATGCTGACTCCTACGTGTTAGAGCTAAGATTTAAAACACGATAAATTCCCAACACATCACGATAAATTCCCAACACATCCAAATTCTCTCTAAAAAGTGATGAGCAGCTGCAGTGTACACCTAATATCCATTATACCATTAAATAAGCTTTGATATGATATTTTAAATAGAAGACTAAGATTCTTTGATATTTGTAGTTTTATTTGTTACACAAATTCATCTTTCTTATATATGATAGTCTTATAATATTACATTTTATCCCATTTGTACACTTTTAAACTGTAAGAAAATACTTGGAAAACAAATAACCAAAGAAACAAATCTGATGGCTCAAAGAGGTTAGGCAGATGGCATACAGTATTAAAATTAACTGATTAAATACTGATGAAAATATTAAAATACTGATTGCATGGTTAAAGATGCTGTGTAGATAAAAACTAAAGCTCTAAGCTAACATCCTTAGAGACAAAGTACATGAAAGAAAATCAGCAACGAAAAAATAAACTCGATTATGTAGCATGATTTTCTCAACAATAATTGCCACTTGAACTGGAATATGAATACTCAATTTAGGTCCCTTTTCCTATATAGTGGCCACCCTCATTACTACTGTTTATTACAGTTCTTGTTACTGTATTCTAAATACCTTCAGAGCATGTTCCTATTTTTACAGGAGATGACAATTTTTGAGTTGCAATTCTTCTTGGATAATTTGTAGTAACATAATTTCAAATAGTACAAATAATACAATTTAGACCCACAAGTGTTCATTTCCTTTTTAAAACTTTAGTTATTGACAGATCTCAACATACAGTTCGGTTTCACATATTATGAAGAAATGTTGGGCTGGGGATACAGCTCGGCAGCACAGTGCCTGCCTGGCAAGCGCGAGGTCCTGAGTTTGATTCCCAGTACCCAAAAAAAAAAAAAAAAAAAAGTTCTGTCCACTGTTATAGGGGAGAAGTTCAAAAATCTTCCCAGACTATTTCTATGTCACAAATCTAGCACTAGCATAAACTGCATTTTATTGTTACATAATATTTGTTGAGAACTGACTTCTGTCATCTAGTAAAGAATAAATTAAAAGCACATAGTATACATTTGCAATTTTAAATATATATATTGTGTTCTTTTCTCTGGTTAACTTTTATTGAAAATGAAATAAAAATAAGCCTATTGTAATTTCTATTGTAATATAGTTAGAACTTAATGTAAACTGTACAGAACTATTTTAACATACTATATAAAAATAAAATTACTAGATTTTACTCATATCATTTGGCACTCTTTGAAGAACTCTGCACTCTTTTACTCATTAAAACCTTATCCAAATACACATTTTCTCCCTTATTCTTTTTTTCTTTGGTACTTAATCTAGGTTTTTATATAAAATTTTACACATTTCAGCATTATTGACAATAGCCAATATATGAAAGCAACCTGAGTGTCCCCCAATGAATGAATGTACAAGGAAAATGCAGCGCATATACATAGTTTAATACCAAATGGACTAATAAAGAAATCCCATCATTCATGACCATGTGGATGGAACTGAAGGACATTATGCTATTTCTGAGTGAGCCACGGCCAGAAAGGCAAATACTGAGTGATCTTGCTTACACAAGTGAAACCTAAAAAAAAAAAGGAAAAATATTCTACCTCTATACACTCCTTTAATTCTTATAACACTTCCATATACAGTCATTATTTCCCTTTAAAAATAAAAGAAAGAAGACACAGACCAGAGTAGTTAATTAATTTGCTACAGGCCACATATTAAATGGTGGGACCAGAATTCAGAATCAGACAGTACAATATCAGAGTCAATAATCTTCTAATGACTTGCACCCAAACTCTACTTGAGATTAAATATTTGATTTTTCCCCTCAGTAGAATGTATTGTCGATAAACTATCTATATTGTCAACAAATGGAAAGTTCATATGAATTCTTATTTAAAAGAAGATGATGTTAAAGAATGGCCTTTTTTTTTTAATTACAGACAAGTGTTCACAATCTTGTGGCCAAGAGTAAAGACTACTCTCAGATTGCTAAACTTGGCTGTGTGAGAATGGCGTAAGAAATTTACACTGCTGATTCTCCTGTACTTCTCCTTGAGGAATTTATAAGCTAATACTACAAAAGTAAGTAAATTCTATGGTTGCAATATTCAAATGGTAACAGGTGCTTCCATTAATGCGTGCTATGAGTTAAAACTAGAGCATTTTTAGGGCAAATCGTCACCTCTATCTATATTCAAGAAAAAAAAATAAACATTTAATTCCACAATTTTAATTTTAATAGGTATGCTACACACATACTAATACCTAGGAAGCATAAATGTTAATATTGGGTTATTATTTATGAAAATTGTATACTGTAAATAGCCTAAATGTCAGCCATTAAAAACACTTTAACTATGAGGGATAGTGCAAGGACTGGTGTACTTTATAAGTGTATGATTCTGGCAGGCCCATAGAACTTTTGTCAGGAGACATGAGAAAGCAACAACATGAAAGGTAGACAAGTGCCAAAGAAGGAAAAGTGACAAAATAATGGGGCTTACTCTAAAGAGTGCAAAAGCAATAACTATTTCTGAGTCCAAGGCTATATAACTTTGCAGTGCTATCTACCATCCATTTCAATGGAGTACACAGTCTATGTGGCAAACTTCAGTGCATGTACAGCAAGATAGAGAAACGGAAATGAATGATTAGCCGGAAATGTGAGGAGGTTGAATGTGTTTTTGGTGTGTGTGTTTCATTTAAGCCAGTAGAACTCAAACTCATAGTATAATAATAATAATGTTAATGATAAATTTTCATTAGAATGGCACTGTGTAAAAAAATCCTATATTTTATAATTTTGATGATGGTAAAACTTTCATATTCTACAAGTTTAGTGAAATGAGTATTGTTACAGTGTATGAATATTTTATTTACAAATTGCATATTTTATCTCCCTTTTATTTATTTATTTAATTTTACAACAGATCTCTCAGTTAAAATTAATGACAATAAAATTAAAGTGATTTATAGGGGAAAGTTAATTGGATTCTTGAAACTGCAGCTAAGCATTACAGTTTAGACATATAACTTCATAGAAAAGGCAAAAATATGTCATTTATTGACTGAGGTAAATTCTATGCAAGTAAAATTTCTTTTAAAAATACAAGGTTTACACTAGTGCAATGAAAATATAAAGAGGAAATTTATATATATTATATTATATACATATATCTGACATGGAAAGAAGATAAAATGATACTTAAAATTGTTTGTCCTCTAATCCCAGATGGCATCTACTTGCAAGAAAAAAGGAAAGAACAAATGAAGCATATTGAAATGAAATTTCTTTCCAATTTTAAGAGAACTTATTGATACTAATAGGGTACATTATACTCCCACGAATCCAAGAAATTTGTTGTACACTTTGAGAATACATATGTCCCAAGAATAATCAGTTTACTCACCCATAATATAAATGACACTGTATTACCTCAAAGACAAAATAATCTCTAAAATTAATCAGTGCTATCATATTTATTCTATCCTTTATTTATACTTATGCTGATATATAAAGATTTCATTAGGTCTCTCTAGGAGTATCAATATTTGCTTAAACCAGTAAATGAATTACTAACTTTATATCTCCTACCTGATGGATAGCTGTGTTTACCACTGAAAAGCCCTTTTTTTTCTTCCTTTGTGTTCTCCTATTTAGTCAGTCCAGAAGATGCTGAAAGCTTTATTTCCAGGAAATCAAAGGTCTTGAAATTGATGTACATATTTTAATTCCAATGAGATGCTCACCTTTCACTTGTATAAAATTATCTAAGTAGGAACGCATCCAGTTTATTTTTCTTACTTCCACCCTAATACCCCACCTCATGATGTAAGGTTTTTTTCTTAATTTAAGTTTATTAGTACAGTTTAAGTATACATAATGATCACATTCATTATACAGAATTTGTATTTGTATATGAAATGTCCTAATTCCTCCTTTTTTTCACCATTCCCATCCCCTCTTTTCAAACCCCCTTCCCTTCCTGTTCACAAAGCTCTGTTTTCATTTTATCCTCCTTTTCTGATTTTTTTCTTTACCTTCCTTCCTTTCCCTCTCCCCCCCTCCCTAATTACCTTGAAATAAATCGGGCACACATGTATAAATATTGCATTATCTCTCTGGTATAAGAAACTGAAACTGTAAACTGTTTTAATCACAAGAAGCAACTTACTTTTTTTTTTTTGGTACCTGAAGTCAAACTCACGACCTTGTGCTTGCCAGGCAGGCACTATGCTACTGAGCTATATCCCCGGCTCCTCATTTTTTTTTTTTTTGTACCGGGAATTGAACTCAGGACCTTGCGCGTGCCAGGCAGGCGCTGTGCTGCTCAGCTATATCACCGGCCATGTTTCAACTGGGCTGTTTAAATGTCCAAATAAATATGCAGCAAACTTGAAAAATGGTTCTACAGGTAAGGGAAATTTAATAATAGTTTGGAAAATGATGTGCTTTATCAGAAGAGATGCCATTCTCAAATTGATGAGGTTCTGAGTTGTCTACATGGAATAAAATATTTTTTGTGAGAAAAACTGAGAAGTATTTGAATGCATAAACTTTTTTACTAAATATTGCTAATACCTGAGAGCAATGTGTATTTCAGGAAACAAAAGTCCATAGAAACTACAGATTTCAGTGTCAGATGTTAGGGCTAGACTCATATACGCCACCTCATCATACCCATTCTATTTCATGTTCAGTAACATTAATGTGTGAATGAAGCTAGAAAATCACTTGACCCAATTAACTTTTCTTTTAACTCCTCATATATTTTGTATAGTTTGACTTGTCATAGGTAACATGAATATGAGAAAATGAAGAAATTTAAAGAAATCTTTTATAAAATATTTTTTTAAAATTTCACTTTAAAATTTACAAAAAAGAGTCAGTTTGCAAAAGAATCAGTTTTCTCTTCTACCTTCTTTGCTTTTTTCTGTTTCCTTGGATTGTATGAATTTGTGTGTGCACAAATGTATAGGTTGCTTGTGTAATATTTCCAGAAAAGTGAGTTTGGAATCAGGGACCAAGGATTTGAATATGGTCCTTATATTTACTAATTATGCTATTGTTATAAATATTCATTTTGGTAGTCTTTTCAATTGTTTTTAAAAGTATACCAAAAAGAAAAAATCTGTTTTGTATGATTTAATTTTAAATAGATACATGATAAATAAATACGTAGATACATACATACATACATGAATACATAAACAGATAGTGTGAGTAAATTACATCAGATAATTCTAGCTTCACAAGAGGTGCTCAAATAATACCAATTAAGAAGAAGTACTCCTTTTTTCTCTCCTTTGCAAACTCCAAAATATACATGCCAGCTTGTTTGTATGGTACTTCTTCAATAGAGCTTCCTTTTGTATTTCACCACTGCACTGCTGGGCTTCTTACCGTATTATACAGGGCTCTATATAGTAGATATTTATATTTGTAGCTCCTATCTTTCTAATCCTGCATCATTAAGGATCGTGACTAAACTGTATTTATTCTTTATTGTAACTCAGAAATTGACCAATGGTGGTCTTTCAAATTGATACACTAAAAAGTTATAAAATTAATAAATGACATATTTAGAAACAAGTTACAGTTTATAATTAAAATACAATTTAAGATAATAAAATAAAACAGGTACATGGTCAACAGAAGTGGATCTAAACCCTAAATTTATAAACAATTTTCTATGTGACCCGGGGGAAGTAACTTCCTATTATTCTGTAAAAGGGTGATGGATTGAATTATGTCTAAATTTATTTCCTATTATATATTCTTTTTTTTTTTTTAACGTGGTTACTGGGGGTCAACTTCAGGACCTCGCAATTCCCAGGCAGGAGCTTGTGCTGCTGAGCCATCTCACTGGCCCCTATTATATATTCTGTAATCAGGTACTGTAAATATGTTGCCAAAAGCCAACTGATGATTTGCTTACATGAATAAAAAAGAAGTTTGTATTTAGATGACAATATGTCCACTAATAATAAGCAAAAATGCGGGTGCGTCTCGTGGTGGAATTCAGACTTTCTTTGAGTATTAGCCTTCTCTGCAAAAGATCCTCTTCGGCATAAGCAGAGAATTTTTATTCTGGCCTGAGCAATAGGTTTGATTTATTGCATGTGCTAGTTCAAAATGTTTCACAGATATCCTCTAGTTAATGTTGCTAGTCTACATCCATGGGACTTGGTGACACTGTTATTAATCACTCAGAATGGAAGGATATGAAGAAAGCAAGAAATAAAACACATTAAGTCTCTGAAAAGGAGCATTCTTTTCTAAGCCTACTTATAACAACCATATTAAAATTTGTTGATTCAAGATTGACTTAGCACATTCATGCAACTTTTAAAAATGGAATATCCTATGCTTAACAGGCTTGTATTGGAATCCTGATAATGGTATCTTTGTTTGTGACTACATGCTTGTTATATTCTTTCATTATGTCTTTGAGTATGACATTGTAGGAACAGTTAAGAACCAGTTAAAATTATTGATTTGGAAATTTCTTATATAGAGAGCTTAGAAGCATTATGTTAGACTACAGTTCCAAATCACTAAAACTAATTTTATCTATCTTAAATTCAAAATCAGAATTTGATATGAAAATACATGGTTGTTACGGCTGAAATATAATGATGGTTCCTTTGGGAATGGACAGAGACCAGAAACGAGTACATCGTTATAGGTGACTCAGGTTCTCGTGTTGTTCACTTCCAGCTCAGTGCTCTTCCATTTTAATTAGCAAACTTACTTCAAATTTATAGAAACTTTGCTACCTCTTGTTCTAATGTTTGTTGATCAATTAATGAATAGATTATTATCCATTCATATACTGAATGAAAACCAATGAGTGATCGATAATAGATTTAGGATTTATTTTAACTGTGATGAAAATACGCTATAGTTGACTGTGGTTGTGGTTGTGCAACTCTGAATATAGTTTAAAAAAATAAATTGTACATTTTAAATGGGTGAGCTGTATGATAGCTGAATTTTAGATCAATAAGCTGTTGTTTTGTTTTGTTTTGCTTTGTTTTGTTTTGTGTATAGGAAAGATACAGGGATTTCAGAAAATTGTATTAGTAGTAAACATTTTCAGTAAGCTCTTTTCCACATAGCTAATCTACCTTGTGTGAGACAAATCCTGGAAAATAAAATTTAAACTGGTAAGGTAAGGAAGTTAATGGCAGTTATAATATCAGGGCAAATAGTTTAAAAGCAATTGGGCTGATAATGAAGAGTTATTAAAAGCTTTGACCTGGGAAATAACAAAACCAGAATAGTATCTCTGAAATTCAGTACATAAGTTGTATATAATGAATTAGAGGGAAGAGATGATTGTGTTCTAATATCAAATAGATTTGAGAGAAAAGACTAAGAAATGCTCTTGGACTACTAATTTGATATGAAATGTGATCATTTCAATAAAAGAACAAGGGAAGGAGCAACTTGGAGTAGATAGGTAATAAGGTGGGCGTTTTTGTTGTTGTTGGTGTTTTTTTGTTTATTTTCTTGTGGGACTGGGGATCGAGCCCAAGGACACTCTACCAATGAGCTACATCCCCAGATATTTTTATTTTGTATTTTGGTACAGGCCTCATTATATTGCTAAAGCTGAGCTTGAATTTACTATATCTTCCCGTCTCAGCCTCCCAAGTAGCTGGGATTACAGACATTTGCCACCATGTCTGGTTAGTTTGATTTTGATCATACTTCATTGATGTGTTGATAGAATATTTACAATAAATTGCAGCATAAAGGGTAGGTGATGAAAAACTGTTACTGACTTTATGATATTTTGTATCCTAGTCTTTTCACGAATATCTTTAAATTACTGACTTTTATATTCAATTAGCAATACAAGGAGCCTATGATATCATAACAACAATGGGAAAATCTACACAGTCAGGTTTAGCTCATGTTATTTTTATGGAAATATAGAAACGCCCCCCCTTTAAAGTACGTGAAGTCTTGTGCTAAGTTTAAGGCTTGGCAAACAACTTTTGCTGAACTTCAGCACTCACTCCCTTTCTTCATTGGACAGGCTTGAGTACTATTTCCATGACAATACACAGGGTCCTACAATAATCTCCAACACAGTCTTTGCAAGTTACATTTTTAGAGGAAAATAAGATTGCTTTGTGTACAGAGGATAATATTTCAATTTGACTCATGGACTGAATAATGCCACTATAAATATTAGCAATATTAATAAGATAGTTATATAATTTGCCTGACTACCCAGGCTTACTTAATGAAATTTAGCAATTTTTTAAATTACTAGAAGCTCCTTTAGAGGTATCACAGCTTTCATAAAAGGATTACATTTCACATTTCAACCTTGAATATTCCAACTCATTTATCACTAACTCACAGATAATCAAGATTTCCTTTCTGGAGTTTATTGTACTTTGGCTATCGGGCTTGTTTAATTGCACATGACTAAGGCAAATCCCCTTCTCTTAAAAACCTACTTTCATTGCACTGTTTTCTCACTTCTAGACTTAGAGTTTTCAGACCTGACATCCATCTTGTGAAAATTGTATTTGTCATATTAAAATAAAGAAAAAACATAGTAAACTAGCTCTACACGAGTTTGATATTTCAGTCATTTTACTCTGTTTATCAAGGAATATATCTTGGCTTAAGTTTGCAATCTTTGGTGTGGATAACACCTAATTGTCTCCATGACTTATGGCAATATGAATGATTTTTTCACATTTTTCCCATTTCACTCTTTTAGATATGATTTCTTCTGTAACTATACAAATTGACTCTAAATATGAATAGGGGAGGACAATGATATAAGATAGAAAGATGAGGTAAAAGAACTTACATGACAAATTACACAACATACAGAGAGATTTTGAATGCATAATAGGTATACAAGGCATACCACATTTCAAAAAATCAACAAGAAAGTGGCAGAATATACAACAACCAGATTAATATTGCAAGTGTGCCAGTTTTATATTAAAAAAGCAAATTCCCATTCAAAGTGTAAACAAAAATTCTATTTCATCAGTTATAGGAAAATAATCATTGGACCAAGAATACAATGCCTCTACATGTATTTTATTGAAAATAGTCATAAAGTTTGACAATATCAAGTTTTGTTACAATGTGAATAAACAAGAAAAACACTTCAATCCTTGTGCAAATTTGTTAAAAATACTTTATAAAACAGCCTAAGACCCTGAACTTCTGTTTCTAAATATATTCCCTCTTCAGACACATTTCTACAGACTTATGTCAGAGATACATGTTAATATGCCTGCACGGATACAGTTCTTATCAGGGAAAATTAGAAGTAATATCTAATGGTAAGGTCTAATAATAGAAAAGTAAAGATATTCCCTTATAGTCATACAAAATGCAAAATGGAAAGTAAAATATATGAATTTTACTTAAATTCAACAATATAAACACGGGTAGTTGCTAAAATGAAGTGTTGATTGAAGACCACAAAAAAAAAAAATCACAAATCACCATGAAAATCAAATGGGTCTCGAGACTATTGTCTTTGAGGAAACAATGAAACTATTTTCAGTGTATCATTTCTATATTGAAAATTCTCACCACATCTAAGATAACTGTACATTTATGGCCTATGCTAATTTTGCAGAAAATCAAGGTATGAAGAAACTCTACTCTCTTGAGAAAGAAAAAAAAGGATGTTTTGCCAGCAGTACTGAACTCCTAGTTATTTCCTTGAGGACAAAATAATATTTCATCCATAATTAAAGTGGGTAGATGAAGAGGACTTGGCAAATGCTTGTACAAAAGTAAATAAACCATAAATGTGACTGTGTTATGTGGAATCATAAAATATTTTAAAATTTTCATATGCTGTGAATCTCTAACAAGGTTTTATTGCTGGTTGGTAATAATACCATGAAGAATATATAAAATTATGTTAATCTATTTACAGACACCCAATTTTGGTTTTCTTACTGAGAGCAGCTACTCCCAGATCCCATACTCTTTAACTGTTGCAAGAAATTCATTGCAGCTTTCCAGCTACAAGTATTATCCATAACATCAAGTATCAAAGGAAAAAAATGTACTCTAATTAAAAGAACATAAAAGATAGCTTTTCAGGGTCTGAGCAAGCTAGACTCATAGCTATTTAGAACTCACTGGTAGTATGTAGCCACTGTCAATTTATAAAATGGCTGTGTATCACATCATTTAAAAGACGTTTGTGAAATTTAAGTTCTTTTTAAATAGAAATAATTTCTTACAATAAGACTTGGTTTGTAGATATTTTCCAAAGAGTAATTTAGCCAACCGAATTACTGAATTTAAATGCTATTTTTTCTCTTTTAAAATGGGTACTTATTTTTTCTCTAACACTACTCCTCACTGCACCTTTCTATTCGACAAATGAAAAAATAATTACCAAGCATGTGTGAAGGCATCTAGAAATTTTTCACTGTGGTTTATGAGTCAACACATCCTCTGGGTCTCTTCTCAGGAACTATGTCCTGTATCCACCAGTAGTCAGGATAGGCTTGTTCACTGCCAGTAATAAGCCTGAGCCTAGGTAAGGTGAATGTGACATTGGTCCTCTATCATTTGCTGCTCAGTGTCATGTTATATTTGAGGCAACAAACTGGAAGTAAGAAATTCACAATAATATCAGAGATCTCGCCATAATTGTTTTAGCTCTTACCATGTCTGAAAAGGTTCCCTAATTATTGCATGTTTTATTTTGTCAACCTTTAAAACTGTGTCATATAAGGTCCAGTAAAAATATGCCTTTACCTTTTATCCACTGTAGGCTCTACTATCCTGTAGATTGGAGGAGTATGTATTCAGCTGAATATTATTCTGAGATCACTATGCTAGTGGTATTTTTAGTTTTAGCCCACACATGTTATATAATATCTCATTTAAACTTTAAATAATATAATGGAATATGTGTTACATTTAACTGATTTTCTGAATAAAAAATTATAATATTTTATATTATAGATTATAGAGTATAATATATTATAGATCTGTGACGGGACTGGATATTTGATTCTAGAAGACTCTAGAATCATTTTTTTATCAGAAGGCTATACTATATTAATAAATGCTTATTGATAAAATAAATGGAATGAAGTAAAAAAGAACAATTAATCACCCCTAAAAAGCCCTCATCTTTTTTTCAAAATAGGCTTTGCATACATTTTTGTTAATACCAAAGCTATGAATCATTAGTTTCATCTGTGCATTCAAATTCATTAAGGAATTCACTTTTCATAAAATCAAAATAAATTATAGATTTTTAAAAAGTGTCTCTTTCTTTAGAAAAACTCTGAAAATTTTCTAAAATAAAGCTTTCTCAAATAAGAAAAGTCGGGCTGGCGAGATGGCTCAGCGGCATAAGCGCCTGCCTGGCAAGCGCGAGGGCCTGAGTTCGACTCCTGGATCCCACATACGAAAAAAGGGCCGGTGATATCGCTCAGTGGCACGGGCGCCTGCTGGCACGCGAGGTCCTGAGGTCGACCCCCGGTACCCACACACACAAAAAAAAGTCATAAAATATTCTAATATTTTACTATGCAAATATTTCTATCTCTTTATTCCAGTTCCTGGGACAGTGTCTGACACATAAAAGACAGCAATATATGATGTGAGAATGAACACATAATTTGATTATTCATTGTCAGTAAGAACTCTGTCTACTTCCAGTACAATATGATCATAAAAGCTGGCCTCCCCATTCTAAACCCATACACCATATTTACCTATCTGATCATAATATTTTGTATTTTTCTGTATCTTTATTTTTCTTTGGGTAGCAATTATATTACTGTAATTAAAATACAGATGTCTGCTCAGAAAGGAAATTCATCAAATATATATTTGTCCATTATTTTAAAATTTTATCCAAATGAGAGAAATATTGCTGGTCAGATTTTCCTAGATCCTTCCGCTAGACTAAAGGTTTCAGTTTGATTCAAGCAGCTGAGTTTACCTATTTGCACATCAAATTGCACCATTCAGAACTATGCCATTTAATCCAACTAGAACCAGTGACTGAGGCTTCTCGCTAGTATAAAGATATAATGGGCAGAGCGGTATACCAATTAGAGTAACTGGATTTGAATTACAGATTTGCTGTTTTATAGACCATTTTATCTATCTTGGCCTGTTTCCTATATTTAAAGAAGAGTGAAGAGGTTGTGAAGGTTAAGGAGTAAAATACTTAACCTTAGAAGTTTTCCTAAGCGCTGAAATTTTTTAACAGTGCTGAAAGTGCACTTACTCATTAGATGTGACTTGATTTACTCACCCAATACGTGGTGTACACACCACCTGTGGTATTTTATTCTAAGCAAAACAGCAAAAGAGATAAAAAAGAGTTTATTTTGTATAGAATTGAAAATGGAATGAGATTCTTCTTCAACATTTTAAGGGACTATAATAAATATTATGCACGACTACTAAAACACAGTCTTAGGAAGAGGATAAAGAAGTGTTTATCAGGTTGAACAGGTTCTTCAAAAAGTGTGATGTTACTTAAAATTATTTCCACATGCCAAAGAAAGCCCTTTCCTGTATCCGAGTGTTATGTATGTTACAACGTTCTACTTTATGAGGAAATCAAAACATGAGAGTTTGAAATTTTCATAAATTGACAATTCCAGTTGTTATTTTTATGTAAGTTCACATTTTTCGCCTACACTGTCTCTGTATCAGTTTTCTGACTTATTATTTATTTGAAATATACCAGGCATATGTCACTGTGACTAAATAATGATATATAAAACATACACCTGCTTAATAATTGAATGATGGGTAATGAGAAAAATTGATCTTTCTTGTTCTAACGTTGATGTCTCTAAATTGATGATATAGTCACTAACATTAGAGTACATAGGGAAGTCCAATTACAGTATTAGTTCCCATGACTTAATATATGTATAGAGAAAACAAACAAAAACACAGCATCTCAATGTAACACAAGTTTTATTTAAAGGAAATATTTATAAACCTGTAAAATCAACACAGTTTATTTGTAACATAAAACATACATACACACAAATCACAAAAACCATGTTGTTATTATTACATTCGTGAAAAGCAGCTCCCAAATATGTACATAAACTGAACCAAGTGGTATTTTCTGGGAAAATCTAATGGACCATATAAGACTCAGAGAAAATAGATGGTGGCAATTGCTTGTCAACAGCAAGCTTCATTTGAATGGAACATGAGACTTATCATACATGAAAAAATAATTTTTGTGTATGTCGCCAAAAGCAAAAAAAATGGGCAAACAAACAATATGCTATTGACTAGAATGCAAACACAACACAAATCCATTCTCAATTCCACGTGGAACTTGTGGAAAAGATGAAAAATATTTTTCATTATAAAATATATACATAGATAATATAAAACATATTGGAGTTGTTCACAAAGCAGAACCAATCTAATAAATATATGTGTGTGTTTTAAATCCTGTATTTTATTTAAAGCAGTTCATCATTGTTCACATAATTAATTTCAGCCTACTTACTATCACATGCAAACCTCTACATTTTTATGATTCTGTATTTTAAAACTTTACATAATTAGTTTATGCTTGCATCCAATTTTATTTCTACATGTATATAGACACATAAATTGAGATTGCTACTTTTTTTCTGAAATAAAAATGTTTATTGAGTCACTCCATATGCTAGCAAGAAAACAAAAACAAGGTGTTGGACAATGTCCCAGCAGCAAGTTTACCTAAAAGTTGAAATGTCCACCAGACTTAGACCTAGGAGTATTTTTATAGTTTTCTATTGATACCTGTTTGCAGAACATAATGATTACATTTATTGTGGAGAGTTGGTCCTCATGCATAGCACAACTCAATTCTTTTATCTCCTTCACTGCCCTTCTGCTCGTTTCTCCCTTCTTCTATCTCTTGGTCCTCTTAACTTCTTTTTTTAATTTTTTTTTTAATTTTTTTTGTGGGTACCGGGGGTCGACCTCAGGACCTCACGTGCCAGCAGGCGCCTGTGCCACTGAGCGATATCACCGGCCCTTTTTTCGTATGTGGGTTCCGGGAGTCGAACTTGGGCCCTCGCGCTTGCCAAGAAGGTGCTTATGCCGCTGAGCCATCTCACCAGCCCCCGGTCCTCTTAACTTCTGCAGAAGTTCCATCTCTCTTTTTTCTATTATCTACCTTTTACTTACTTTTTATATATAATTTGTATTTCTCAGATAAGAGAATCCATGCAATAATTAGGTTTGCCTATTTATTTCATTTAATATACTAGACTCAATTGCATCCATATTTCTACAAATGAATCGAATTTATCTTCTTCTTACAGGAATAGTACTCCTTTGTATATAATTACCACCTTTCCTTTATTTTGCTTTTTACTTTATTTATACTTTGGTTTTCTTATATGAAATAAATCATGTGGTATTTAAACTTGTGTGTCTGATTATTTCACTTAGTATTACATTTTCAAGGTGCACCCACTTTTCTACAAATGGTACAAATTTATTCTTTTTATAACAGATTAATATTCCACTGTGTATAAATATCACTTTTTAATCCATTCATCCGTTGATGGATATATGTGCTGCTTCTGAGATTTAGCTAATATGAATCGTGCTGCTGTAAACATTAGTATGCATGCATTACCGTAATATGAAATCTTTAACACTTTTGGGAAGATACCTAGAAGGGGAATAGATGGATCAAATTGAATTTCTATTTCTATTTTGATGAGGAATCCCCATACTGATGTTCATAATGGTTGTACTAGTTTATATTTCCACCAACAATGTAGGAGGGTTTCTTTTTCATCACAACCTCACGAACATATGTTATTATTTCATTTCTTAAGAACTGCCATTTTTTTCCGGCATGAGATGAAACTTCAGTATTGTCTTAAATTCCATTTTTCTAATGGCCAACAATATTAAATATTTTTATGTAGTTATTGACTATTTGTACTTCCAAGAAGTGTCTACTCATTTCATTTGTCTATTTTTGATTGGGTCTTGTATTTGAGGGGTCAGTCCAAAATTTTTGAGTACTTTTTCTTTATTTTAAAGAGAAACAATAAAAACAAGGATACAGAATTTCAAAACAAATAATAGGAGATTAACAATGGTTAATATATTGTGTATTGTTATCTTCAAAGTAGTTGCTTAGATTACAAGATACAGGCATGAAAAATTGATCGAACAATATAAGCACAAACCGTTCTTTTCAATGAACTAATAGAAATTAATAGTATGATATATTCTAGATACTAGTCCTCTCTCCAAGGTGTAGCTGGTAAAACATGTTTCCCATTCTGTAGGTTGCCTATTTTCTCTGTTGATTGTTTTCTTTACCTTGCAGAAGTTTTTTTTTTTTTTTTTCCTGATTCCATTTGGTCAATTATGTTATTTCTTGTATATTTGGACTTCTGTTCAGAAAGCCCTTGCCTATTCCTGTGACTTCAAGATCTTTACTTACCTTATCTTCCAGTGGTTTAAATATTTCTAATTTAATATTTAGATTTGTGATCCATTTTGATTCGAGTTTAGTGCACGTTATGAATAAAGGTCTAACTGCAATCTTCTGCATGTGGATAGCCAGTTTTCCAAACACAACTCGCTGAAGAAGCTATAATTCCTCCAGGGTGTGTTTTGGATCCCTTTGTTGAAGATCAGGAAGCTGAATGCATCTGGGATCGTTTCTATGTCCTCTGTTCTTGTTGATTGATCCTTAGGTCTGTTTTTGTGACAGTATCATGGTGTTTTTCTCAGTGGAATATAACTTGGAATCTTGAAGTGCGAAGTTTCCTGCTTTGCCCTTATTACCCAGGATTCGTTTTCGATTTTGGATCTGTTCTGGTTCAATATGAATTTTATAATGGTTCTCTTTAGTTCTGTGAGGTATGCTATCAGTATTTTGATTGGGTTTACATTAAATTTACATGTCTGTTTTTGGAGTATGGACATTTTGACAATATTTGTTCTATCTATCCAGGGACAGAGGATATCTTTTTTTTTTTTTTTTTTTTTTTTTTGTGCTGGGGATTGAACCCAGGGCCTTGTGCATGCAAGGCAAGAGCTCTACCACTGAGCCACATCCCCAGCCCCTCTTTTCATTTTCTGATGTCCTCTTTGATCTCCTTTATCAGAGTTCCATAATTTTCCTTGTAGATGTCCTTGACTTTCTTGGTTAAGTTAATTACTAATTTTTTTTTTTTTTTTTGCTGCTGAGAATAGTATTGCTTTCCTAATTTTTTCTCTGTGTGTTCATTATTGTTGCAAAGATATGCTATTATTGTGTGTGTTTTATCTAACTACATTGTTAAATTTATTTATTAATTTTAGAAGTCATTTGGCGGAATTATGAGGCCTTTAAATATAAAGGATCTTGTCATCTGCAAATAGTTATAATTTGATTTCTTCCTTTCCTGTACATGTCCCTTTTATTCTTTTCTCTTTCATGGTCACTCTGGCTAACATTTAGAGTAATATATTAAACAAGAGTTGTTTATATTGGACCTCCTTAATTATACCTGATTTTAGAGGGAAAATTTCCTTCTCCCCATTTAACATGAAGTTGGCCACTGAATTGTCATAAGTAGCTTTTATCAGATTGAGACAAGGTCATCTATATCTATTTTACTCAGAGCTTTTATTATGAATGGGTGTTGGATTTTGTCAAAACCTTTTCTCCATCTATTGATAGGTATGATCATGTGATTTTACTCCTTGCATTTATTTATTTAGTAATTTATGTTTATTGGTTTGTGTATATTGAAACATTCTTGTATCCCTGAGATCAAACCTAGTTGGTAATCATGTATGATTGTTTTGATGCTTTTTGCATTGTATTTGCCAGTGTATTATTGAAAAATTTACATCTCTATTCATAAAGAATATTGGCCTGTGGTTTTCTTTTTTACTTGTGTCCTTTTCTGGTTTTGGTATCAGAGCGCATCTGGCTTCTAGAAATGATTTTGGAAGCACTCCTTTCCATAAAATTTTATTAAACAACTTGTGGCATATTAGTGTTATAACCTCACCAAAGATTTGGTAGAATTGAGCAATTAATCCATCAGGTCCTGGGCTTTTCTTAGTTGGTAGGTTTTTTATTACTGCCTTGATTTTATTGCTTGTTATTGGACTGTTCTGTGTTTTATATCTCCTTTGTTCAATTTTGGTAATTCGCATGTGTTGAGAAATTTGTCCATTTCTTCAGGATTCTCCAGTTCTTTGGAGTACAATTTTACATAATTACTAATGATCTTCTGGATTTCAGTCGTGTTCATTACGATTTTGCCTTTTCATTTCCAATTGTACTGATAAGAGTTTTTTCTCGCCTTTGGTAAGTTTGGCTAAGGGCTTATTTTGTTCATTGTTTCAAAGAATCAGTTCTTTGATTCAAAATTCTTTGTATTGTTTTTGTCCTGTCTCAGTTTCATTAATTTCAGTTTTGAATTTTTATGATTTCCCTCATTAAACTAGATTTGGGTTTGAATTGCTAGAGTCTTTTTGTTTGTTTTAGTATCTTAAGGTCCATTATTGTGTTATTTATTTGACCTTACTCTTTTTCTAATGTGAGCATTGACTGCCACAAGCTTTCCTCTTAGGACTTTTTTCACTGTGTCTGATAGGTTCTGGTGTGTTGTACTGATACCGTCATTTAATGGCAGGAATTGGTCCATTACTTCCTTGATTGCTTCTGTGACACATTGAGAGTTCAGGACTATATTATTAAGTTCCCAGGTATTGGTCCAGTTTCGGTGCTCTTTTGTGTTGATTTACTTACACTGTACAGAGATCTGATAGCATACATGGGATGATTTAATTTTTCAGCATTTATTTGTCAGGTTTCATGTACTAGTGTGAGGTCTATTTTGGAGGAAGTCCCATGTGTGGCTCAGAATGTGTATTCTGTTGTTATGGGGTGGAACACTCTGGAGGTGTCTACTAAATCCACTTCTTTGAAGGTGTGGTATAGCTTGATATTTCTTTGTTGAGATTTTTGTTCAGCTGATCTGTCTCTTAGAGAAAGTTGGGTATTGAAATTACTCACTATGATTGTGTTGGTGTTTGATCTTTTGTGAAGTTATATACACCAATATTTGTTGCATAATATATTTACAATTGTTATTACTTTCTGTTGAATTGTTCCCTTAACTAATATGTAGTGATCTTCTCCGCCTCTTCTGATCAGTTTAAGCTTGAAGTTGAGTTTGTCTGAGAAAAAAACTTGTTACTCCTGCTTGCTTTTGGGGCCCTGATATATAAAAATCTTGTTTTCCAGACTTTAATTTTTAGTCTATGAATTTCTTTGTGGATTAGATGAGTTTTTGAATGCAACAAACTGTTGGATTCTGTTTTTTTGTTCCAATCAGTCAATTTATTTCTTTTTATTGAGAAGTTTGGCCTATTTACATTGAGAGTTAGCACTGGCAGGTATTGATATATTCCTGTCATTACATTATTTTTCTGTTGATGACTTCTTTATATTTCCTTTCTTTGGTTGAACTCCTTTCCTTAATTGATGTATTCATTCCATAGGACCTTTTTTGGCTATGGCTTCATTTTTTTCTGTCTAGGATAGTTTTGAGTACATTTTGGAGCGCTAGTTTGAAACTCATGTATCTATTGAGGTGTTTTTGTAAAATGCCCTTTTTTTCTATCAACTTGAAAGATAGTTTTGCACAATATAGTGTTTATTGGAAGTTGTTAGCTTTCAGGGCTTGAAATTCATCAGTCATAAACACTAAAACTTGTTTTAATAATTTCGCTCCTTTCTCAATACCCCTAACAGATTATATTGCACCAGGGTGTGTGAGGTGTGGGGATATGGAGAGGAAGCACAAAGAGAAATGGGTATATTAGTGGGAAGGGAGGAAGATAAGAGATATGTCAATAGGTAAAAATAAAATAGGAGGTTGACACTACTGGAGTTATTTTACATCTGGTATTAAGGGTTGGTGTGGGGGGGATTTGGAAAAGTATTTGAGTAGTGAAGAAGATGTATGCAGATGAATGGCAATGTATTTAGAGGTTGAGGGAGACTGCGAGATTGCCAATGCCTGTTATATGCTTGCTGTTAGTTTTATTTGGCTCCACTAAGCCTAATCCAGGTTAAGGATTACCCTGATATGTCCTTAAATTGTACCCTTCATTTTTAGCACAGTTTAATTCTTATTCTCTAATGTACTTACATGGTCTCCTGTTGTGTTTATTGTGTTAGATAGATGGAGAGTAGGGAGAGAAGGCAAGAAGGTGAGATAGGGGTAGAAAAGGACTAAGAATAAGGCAGGGAGAGTGTTGAAGGATAAGAGGGAAGACACTAAAAGAGAGACCAGATCAAAAGGAAAACCCTTGAAAATTAAAGTATTATAATCATCCAGTACCAATAAAGGCAAACCAAAAGAAAAGAGTAAATATATGAAAACAGAGAATAAAAGGGAAAAGGAAAAAGAGAGAGGACAGAAACAAAAATGAAAGCCAACCAGAATAACCCCAAAACAACAAATTGACAAGGTGACATAACTTGCAAAGATAATCATAAAAATAAGAATAAAAACATTTACACAGTAAGCAATAATCCAGATATTCTACACAGCTGACTCTTTTTTGGTGCTTTTGTCTAGTTTCTATTAGCTACATATTTTCTTGTGTGTTTGAGACAATTATCTGTCCAAAGCCTTGAAATCTGTTGTTCCCTTGTAAATTATGTTCTGGTTTTAAGCTCTGAACATGCGCTCCCTATGCAAACCTCCATGGATCCAATTATCTTGAACAATTGGAGGGTGAATATTACAGACTTCTCCATGTCTTCTTTTCTCAGACTTTTCTTGGCTTTTATATATACCCAAAAGACGACTATCCCAGATTCTGGCCATGGTTGTCTATTTCAGCTCCACCCACAGAAACCACAAGAGGACACTTTCTTCTCTCTCCTGGCTCCCAGGAGTGGCACAGTTGCCACATAGTTTTTTCAGCTTTGTCACTGAAATGTCTTTCATTTCCTTCTCCCCTTCTCAGCTAGGTGTGGTTGAGTGACCCCCCCCCATCCCAGCCCCATGGGAAGCCGCTGAAAATAATAAGTAGGGCACTGAGTGTTCCGTGTATTACACTTTTATTGTATTGGGAGACATAGGTAGTTTATTGTTTTATTTATTATTATTATTATTATTATTATTATTAAAATTGTCTGTATCGTGGAACTTTCTCTCTCCCCTAGTGTCCAGCCACCCTCAGGCTCTGCGGGCAAGAGTGATGGTGCATGGCAATGAAGTTTTACCTCATTCAGTTTTCAGCTTCTTTAAGCACCTGGCTTGGAGTTAGTTAGCTTTGACATGCCCAGTTGAGATCATAGCTTGACTATGGGTGTATTTAATATGCCAGACTTTAGGAACTGACTTTCTCCCCTCCCTCAGATAACCTGGCCCTTTCCCATGGTGGTATGGGTGCCAGGTGTGGTGTGGAAGTTTGGGTATCGTGAGCCAGGCATGGAACAGCTTCTAAAATCTGGATATTGGTCCAGCTGGGTCGTCTTCTCATTTATCATCCCATATCAGACTTTGTCTTTTGATTCCACTTCATAGTAACTACTTTTCTTTGGCATTGAATGGGAGTTACTTACCACTGCCAGTATCCCCTATTCATCCATCATGTCTTCCAATTGCTAAAAATAATTACCTGTGATCGTTGAGACTAAGATGTCCCAAGATCTATGGTAAGTAAGCTGGAAACCTAGGAAAGTCAATGGTGTAATTGCAAAGTCTGAGCTAGGATATAAGTTGCAGGATATCTGATCAATAGCAGGCTTGGCGACCCAAGAAAAGCCAGTGATACAGTCTGGGTCTCAAGCTAGGAAAGGGCTGATTCAATCCCTCAGGCAAGACGTGTTCTCTCCTATTCATGAGAGGATCAGGCTTGTTCCATTTAGGATTTCAGCTGTTCGGGTGCAGGTCATCAGCCTTAGGGGAGGACAATGTACTTATGCAGTCTAACAACTGAAGAGAATTTCACCCGAAGACATTGTCATAGAGGCATCCAGAGCAGTGTTTGACCTCGAAGCCCAATAAAGTTGACATATAAAGTTAGCCATCGCATTTAGCATTTATGGACATGAAAAGAATGTTGAGTCTACAGACTTGCAAATATGTTTATTTAGACATAGAAATAATTTTATATATATTCTGATAAATATGTATACTTAGATGCCGAAATATTTTCATCCTATTTTTCAAAATGGTTATTTTCCTTTCCCAAAAATGAAAACCAGAGTATTTAATCCTGGAGTCAAAATAATATTAAGGTAGACAAATATTTAAATTTTTTACATAAGTTTGTGCATATTACAGGACTTGGTAAGGTGAATTTGGCTTTTCACCTGCTGTTTTTGGAAATGATTTCATTCACAAGGAGTTTGTCTTGCCAATTTGCATGTGTTTTGCTGTTGTATGCCAGCAATTTTTGCCAAGATGTTGTGTTAAGCTGAATTCTATTTTTGCCAGAAAACATGGAATCATAGTGGGGCTTCCTTAATGTCTGGAAACGGATAGAATTAATCACATGCATAAGACAGCTGAAAGTTCATATTCTCAGGAGTGAAGCTGAAATTACTAAAAACAAATAGAAAACTTTTATCCAATCTGCTTTTACTGAGTTTCTAAAGTTTCATAATTGTTCTTAAATAAGTTCTAATAGAATAGGGTTCCAGAGTGATTAGTTTATATAAAATATTTAAAATACATCATTTTCCCTAAAAATACACTGAATCATGAGCAAAACAACTTTAAACAAAGTATTGAATTATCAGTTTTCATCAGAGATAGAACTTGTGTAATGGTTCCTTTCTATATATTAGCAACAAGAGCATCAGAACTGGGAGTTGGAGGGCAAACTTTCCCAGAAATTTAACCGTGGCTTTTAGTCTGGCAATCAGTTAGTGAATATATTTCACTTTTAACAATTTTCAAGTTACAAAACTGGGGCTATACACATTTACAAAACTACACCTACATGTATTATGCTTGCTTTTCCCAGTACACACAGGCATATTTATGGGAATTGTCATTTGGACTGATAAAGTGTGTGCAGAAGGAAGAAAATGTCATCCTGGCGTAGAATATCAGATGGTGTCAGAAATGTGAGGACTAATGACTTAAGAGTTTAGGGAGAAATGAAGAAAACACTGTGGTTTTCTTCAAGATTTATTTCATGATCACCATATGGCATGTGCTCAATAAATCTTTCTCATTCCAAAATATGTGCAGTGATCCCCAGAACCTGTCTGAGCCATTGAGGTAGGTACAAAACAGAAAAAGTGAAGCACAAAGATTATATGAAGCTTATTTGGATCCATATGAAAGGAGATTTTTAAAAGTTGAGACCTATGAAATAATCCATTAAATTCACAGATATCACTATTTTGAGTATTTAGACAAAATATGTGGTGTATTATTTAACACCAAATAATAATAACATGGATATTTCCAAGTCATTGACCCAGTGACACGGAATGTAGTAGTCTTACCCAGAATTCTTAGATCAAAGAATTGGACTTTCACCTTTAACTAGAGTACAAAATTATCCTGAAAATAATTTAATATACTTTGATATTTGTAAATACACTGCATCAAAATATGTATTGTATGAAAATTAACCATAAATATATTATTATATAAAATATTATAAATATTCAATTCTTCCTAAATTTGAATTATGTGTAAATATAATGCTAGGAAAAATAAAGAGTATTTCAAAGGGAATGATTGATTCTGAACATTACCTGTAAACGTGACCTATAAGATAAGGCTAAGTAATTTTATGTATCAGTTTATGTGAATAAGTCTGAGATCCTCCAGGAAATCATTTGGCATGGGTTTTGTAGGTTGTAAATTCTATAAAATGTATGTCTCTTAAGTATTTAAATCAATGAGTTTTAATTGACACTCCAAACAAAGAAAAAAAAAGAGTCTTTTACTATGGAAAGATTTTTGTACTCTCCAGGAAGATTCTAAACCTCTATATCCCTAGAAGGCAACAATTTTCCAACCACATGATCAAAATTCGAAGTAAAAGATAATTGCTCCATTTTTCATTAGACACACTACTTCTTCATAGCACAGGAAAGAAAGTTTAAAATTTTTCCAATGTAGTATGTATGCACATAAACACATATTCTAGATTTTCAATTTATTTGAAACCTCAAGTATCAATATAACACAGAGGTTTCTTATATAATTAAACAAAGGGAAGAAATGAGAGAAACAACCCAAAACGTCACCCACTGAGTCTGTGACATCAAGCTTGATGAGGGCAAAGTTGCCCTATTGCACAAGTGATGACGTACTATAGCAATAAGTGGGTTAAAACTCACTTTTTTTTTTCTTGGTACCAGCAATCGAACTCAAGACCTCACACTTGCCGGGCAGGTGCTGCACCACTGAGCTATATCTCCAGCTCCCCCACTTTGAATAGTTGTTCCTTGTGAGTTTACCACTGCTTCCTCACATTCTCAGAAGTCTTGCTCCTAAGGTCTAAGTCAGAGAACCATTTGTGTTAAAACACACCATTTAAATAACATTCTAAGAAACTATATATATTTTTCTATCTCTATCTGCCAGTATCTATCTAACTATTTATCTAGTATTTTTAGGTAATTGTAATTTTGAAATGGTTTGCTGTAAATATGTTTGATCTATGTGTTTAGTCTCACTTATGGCAATCCCCAAAACAACTTTATTGTGTTAATAATCTTGCAATTGCAATTGAGAAATGAAGGTTCACAAATGCAAAGTAACTTACCTAAATTCCTGCAGTTAACTCCACAAACAATTTATGGTACTAAAGATTTTCATTTAGATTATGGATGCTGAAAAACATTAAAGAATAAGTTGTTTTCTATTACTCTGTGGCTAATGAGTATAAAGCATGTGTTCTTTTTTAATCCTACAGGAAACTGAAAACTTCACAAAGGACCTGAAAACAATAGTTCATATTTAACAATTCCTTTTAGGTCATAGATATTTTAGGGACAGATCATGTCACAGCTTCAGTTCTTTAATGTGTGTGCGTGTGTGTGTGTGTACATGTGTGTGTGATTACATATGTGTGTTTTGGGTTGGTTTGTTTTGATTTGATATTTCAAAGGGACATAGTCTTTGAACTACAGCACCTGATAAGAAAGCACAAAAGCAAGTATTTTGGAAGTGAATCTTCAGTTTTTATGCAACCAATTCTCTATAGTGCTAAAAGAATCAGCTGCCAACAGAAAATAAAATCAATTCCAGCTTTTCTGACCAGAAATCAGGAAAGAAGAACTATATGGGAAATCCTTCTCTTGTCAAAGGAGAAATCATTCTGAGCTACATTTTGTCATCAACCTCTTTGCAGTAGAGCTGGTTAGTTTCTAGTTTATTAGTGCCATTAATAACCACGGCATGTTTAACCAGCTCTCTAACTGAAGCTCCTGGCTGACTGGATATCTGCATTTTGGAAGACTGTGAACACTGGTTTAATTATTTAGAAGGCAGTTGGCTCACATAAGTGTATGACTCTTGTATAAAGCCTCCACAACCTGCTTCTCTTGCCAAGAAATGGCAACAAACTTGACAGCATGAGCCTCGAGAATCATGCTGCTGTGCACACAAATCATCACTTCCAACATCTGATTTTCAAATTAATTTTTCTTAACTTACAAATTCAAATGTGAGTATTTAACTACTACATTCAGTCCCAAGTCTTAAATCAACTATCCTGGTTTCATGATTCATTTTGGAATATTTCTCTTTTATTGTCACATTCTCAGAGTTTTCTTTAAAAATTAAATGCTTTTTTCAATTTAATGAATAATTCATTTGCTCTGTATTTAGAAAAAAAATGTGTTCCTAAGTGTACCTTAATGTAAAATTTATTCATCAATACTTGAATCATTTCTAATCAGAACTTGTTTAGTAAAAGTTTAAACTCTGAAAAAAATAGATTAGTTTCCATTGTTAAGTGTCATCAACAAACAGGAAAAAAATGTTTTCTCAAGCAGCTAGAAACTAATTTAAATCACATCTGATGTTACCTAAAATTAGATATAAATAAAAATATCAGGGCCGGTGAGATAGCTCTGTGGCATAAGCGCCTGCCTGGCAAGCACGAGGTCCTGAGTTCGACTCCCGGTACCCACATATGAAAAAAGGGCTGGTGATATTGCTGAGCAGCACAGGCACCGGCTGACGTGCAAGGTCCTGAGTTAGACCCCCGGTACCCACACACAAAAAATAATAATAAATTTTTGTATTTAGCTCTGTGGATCTATAATAGAATTGATCAAAATATGTTATTTTTAAATAAGGCTAATATCTTGACTTATATATACCAATGATTTATGTAAGTAGTGTGCTAATGTACATGAGCAGTAATAATTTTAGTATGTTATTTAGAATGATTCAATCATTATGAAGAGATAGGTATTTGCAAGAAGGTACTTGTGAAAACAATATTTACAAGAAGGTATTTGTGAAAACAATATTTGCAAGAAGGGATAGGTATTTGCAAGAAGGTATTTGTGAATACAATATCTGCTAATTTAAGTAACAAATTGCTTCTTTACATACAAATGCACAGACATAATTTCTTTGTTTCTCTACACTCATCAATGAATATTTGATGCTTCTGATTTTTGGCTATTAAGACTGAACAATGCAGCAGTTCACATAGGTTTACAAACATATTTTCAAGATTCTATTTTCAATTCTTTTAAACACATGTCCAAAAGTGGAATTGCAAGATCATGGTAACAGATATTATGAAATGGGAAGAAATTGTTCAAAAGGAAAGGGGAACTAGGAAAGGGGGAGGGGGAAATGAAGGAAAAAGTGAGAAAAGAAGAATAAAATGGAAACAAAGCTTTGTAAAAAAGGAGAGGAAGAGGGTTTGAAGAGAGGGGAGGGGAATGGGAAAAAAGAGGTGCCAAGATATGTCTTGTACAGGTACAAATTCCCTATGATGAATGTTATCAATATGTATATCTAAATTGTACCAATAAACTTAGAAAAAAATCGCATGGCAATTTGTTTTTCATTTATTGAGGAAATTTCATTCTGTTTTACATAGTAACTACACCATTTTGTATGTCTACAAACAGTGCAACAGAGTTTCAATGTTTCTACATCTTCTTTATTTGATTTTTTAAAATTTTGTTTTTGCTCTTAAAGGAGTCATCCAAACAGGCAAAAGGTAATATCTCATTGTGGTTTGGATTGTTATAACTCTGATAATTAAATTTTAAGATTAATGCAATCCCACTTATCTATTTTGTTTTTGTTGTCCATACTATTGAAGACTTATCCAAGAAACCATTTTGAAATTTAATGTAGTGAAGTATTTCTGTGAATGTTTTCTTCTTGGAAATTCATGGTTTCAAGTCTTACCTTTAGACCTTTAATCCATTTAGAATTAATTTTCACATGTGGTATAAAATAAAGGTTGAATTTCACTTTTCTGTATGTAGGTATCCAGTTTTTCCAACATCTTTGTTGAAGACATTAATCTTTCCCTATTACTTTATATATTCTTGACACCCTTGTTCAAGAGCATTTAACCATATAATCATAGCTTCGTTTTTATTTGATTGCTGTGTAAGTCTGTATTTATTACAGGATCACACTGTTTTGATTACCATACATGTGTAGTGCATTTTGAAATCAGCAAGTGTGAGGCCTCCAGCTTTGCTTTTCTTTCTCAAAATTGTTTTGACTATTCCGGATCTTTTGAAATTTATATTTCTTGATTTTTTTCTAATTCTGCTAATACAAGTATTTGAGCTTTTGATAAAATTGCATTGAATCTTACAATTGCCTTGGGTAATTGGGACATTGTGATAGTATTAAGTGTTCCAATTGATGAACACAGGACGTCTGTCTATTCAGATATGTTTTTAAAAAGTTTTTCTAGCCTGTATCACTAGTTTAGTTTTAAGATATTATTCTTTTAGATGCTGTTGTGCATGGGATTATTTTATTAATTTTGTTTACGGAATGTTCAATGCTAGTGAATTGACAAGTAACTGACTTTTGTATGATGATTTTGTATTTTGCAACTTTAATGAATTTGTTTACTAGTTCTAACATGCATTTATATATATATATATAAATTTTGAGTTTTTTCCACACCCTCCTCCCTCCATCACTTCCGCAACACTGCTCTGTTTTACATTTCTATGCATTTGGCTCTTTTAGATGACTTTTGTATGAGGAATTATATTGTATTTATCCTATGACATTTATTTCAATCAGCACACTGTCTTTCAAGTTAATTCAAGTTGTCATGAATGTTAGAATTCTTTGATCTTTGAGGCAAAATACTTTCCATGGTAAGGAAAAAAGCCAAGTTTCTTTATCCATAAATATGCCAGTGAAAATCAGGGTTGTTGCCATATCTGCTATTTTGAACGATGTTACAATACACATGAGAGTGCTGATGTCTATTGGAGAGCCAGATTTCAAATATCTTATGTAGTCATAAATGAGATTACAGATGATGTGCTAAATCTATTTCTAATATTTTGAGGGGTCTCCAGATACGTTTTTCATAGTTACTGCACCACTTACCTCCCCACCCACCTTATACAAGAATTGCAATTTCTAACCATCTTGCTTACACTAGCTATCCCTTTTTAAAATAATAGCTGTTCTATGAGGTATGAGTTCATAGTTCATTTGATTTGCAATTCCTTCATTAGTGAAGTTGACCACCTTTTCATGTGATTGTTGGTCATTTGTATGTTCTTTGTAAAAATGTCTATTCCGATCCTTTGCCTATTTATTAATCTGGAAATTTTTTTTTTTTTTTTTTTTTTTTTTTTTTTTTGCTACTGAGCTGTGCAAGTTGCTTGTATATTTTGGAAATTAATCCCTTATTAGGTATATTTTTTACAAATATTTTTTCCCGTATCACCCCAATGATTTTTTTTTTTTTTTTGCTACAGAAAAAAAAAAATGACCTATCACAGAGAATGCTCTGTGTGCACTTGAAAGAATGTGATGCCCAATGGAATGTTCTGTGTATTTGACCTGTTGGTTTACAGTGCTGCTAAAATTCACCGTTTTTTCTGTCTATGTGATCTCTCCATTACTAAAAGTGGGATATTCAAGATACGTAGTCTTATCGTATTGCTATTTACGTCTTCCATCAGTCCTATTAATATTTGTATTATATATTTAATTGGCCCTCCAGAGATTCTGGTCAGGCTGCTTGCTAAGGTATGCAAAACCTTGCTACTAGAGTACATGGGCAGTCTACTGTCTGGGCCAGTGCATGGACGGGCCTGTTCCCAAACTGGGGCTTCTCCACTGGAATGGACCTAGACTCTGGATTCACTTAAACCAGACCACAGGCAATGACCTGGAGCAGGGGCTGTCCTGGCAACAGGATGTTTGGTACCTGGGACTCTGGAAGCTGAGCTGCACCTGCAGTTCAGTACTAATGCCAGCCTGGTGTTGCCCAGGGCCTGGAGACTTTGTCCTTGAGTGCTGGGTCTGGAGTCTGAGACTGCGGAGGTCAGTTTGGCGCTGAGCCAGGCCTGACATTTGAGTCAGCTGGAGTTTTCCTCTGAAAGGTGACCTCAGGCGCCACCTGGTGGTGAGTTAGGACTGGGGTCTGAAGCTACTAGGTCAGGCCCTGCTTCCATCTATTATTTTCAACAAAAAAAATTTACAATATTTCATAATTTTTTACCTATTTTATAATATCCTCAGCATGAATAACAAATAAATTAAAAATTCACCAAGCCTCAAATGAGTTAGTTGTCTATCATAACTGATAAATACTTTGGCCATAAATTTATTTAGTACTTTCTTTTAAAACAAATTGAAATTTGTACTTACTGGTAATTTTTATCACTTATATTTCTGTAATTTAGTAAGCACTTTATAACTTTTACCATTATGTATGAAACCTTTCATTTTTTTGGTAACTCTACATATTGACTGGGCTTTTATTGATCTTCATATAAGAGGTCAATATATGGAATCATAGAACTTGCTTGATCCTTAACACTGCATAAGGTAAGTACAAATTCTATATTTAGGATATCTGAATAAGCAGTCAACAAAATACCTTGCTCTTTCATACTTGTTAGTTTTGTGTAATTTATTATTCATTAGTACACCAGAGGTTTACAAATAAGCAAAAACTGAAAATACGGGCCGGTGAGACGGCTCAGCGGCTTAAGCGCCTGCCTTGCAAGCGCGAAGGCCTGAGTTCGACTCCCGGAACCCACATACGAATAAAGGGGCCGGTGATATCGCTCAGCGGCACGGGTGCCTGTTGGCGCGTGAGGTCCTGAGGTCGTCCCCCCGGTACCCACAAAAAAAAAAAAAAAAAAAAAAAAACTGAAAATACTTGTGATAATATTTTGTTATAGCATAAATCCAACAGATAGATGCCTTCTACCTCATTTTCCTGTGGTTGCATGGGCAGGAGGGTGTAAAAAAAGAATTGGATTCTCCCACTGGACATTTAGTAAGAAAATTGAACTCTGCCAGCACAGGTGTCAGCATGACCCAACTCCAGCGTGGAGGACTGTTCCCATACCCCAGGCATCTGTCGGGTAGCATCATTCTTTCCCAAAGGATGTCTGGAAGGAGCTCTAGGAACAGACTGCAAGGAAATACTCCAATTCTTTGACTGTTCAGCGCTCTGCCTTGGCATTGTTTCCTTTATTCACAGATGGAGCAACTGGTCTTTGTCAGAAAGATCATTGTTTCAAAAGAAAGTTTCTCTATCTGGTAAACTATAACTCCATAAATAAATTAACCTAATTCTACTCCCTAAGAAAATTCAAACTACCAAGTAAAAATCAAATAGATCTTTGTTAGAGACTTACTATTTTACAAAAATAACTGGCTATACCAAACTGTCTTCCTTTCTCTTTATTCAATTAGTTTTCTTTAGAATTTTCACTTCTCACTGTAATTAGGGCTATAAGCTATTATACATTTGCAATCATTAATTGATTCAGAAAAGCAATATTAAAATATTAATGGTTATTGTGGGCTTCTCATTCAATTTTTTTGCATTTATATATTTTCATTTTCCTGACAGTTAAAATTTCACTTAACCGCAAAGTATGATGTTTTTAGATAGAGATACATTGTGGAAGGACCAAATGCAGCTAATTAACATGTATCTTATCCCACAAAGTTATCATTTGTTTTCATTGAAATATTTTGTAGCTACTCTCTTATCATTTTTTAAGGAATGTACTATATTATTAACTTTAGTAACTGTATTGCATCCTAGATCTCTTGAACTTTTTCCTCCTATCCAAATGGAATTTCATGTTATTTGACCATCATCTCCTCAAATACCCTCAAATGCACACATTGAACTCAATAAATGTCATCTGCAATTTTGCTACTTTGAAAAATTCAAGTCTATTAATTTTATTGGGACATGATTTCCTGTATCTGAGAGGTTTTCATATATAGCTTATGTTAGTTTATTTTCTAGATTGTCTTTATTTGGATATTGATTTATTTTCCCATTATGACTTTTAAAGTAAAGGAGATTTTTAAATGTTCATATGCTTAGAATATATGTTGATATTTTCTATTTCCATAATTGTGTTATTATAATGCTTTATATAACATCTAATTTGATGTTTTAGATGCGTTTTTATTGGTGGGACAAAATACCCAAAACACACAAGTTAAAGGAGGAGTTTATTTTGGCTCAAAGTCTGTAGAGGTTTCAGTCCATAATTGGCTGGCTCTGTGGCAGAGGGACATGGCTGAAGAGAAACAGTCCATGGTGTGGCAGGCAGGAAGTAGAGAGGGATCAATTGAGGAGGAGGGATATACGTCCCTCCAGGGTGCAGTGACCCAACTGTTTCAGCCAGGCTTCACGTCCCAACATCACACCCATGTATAAATCCATCAGTGAACTAATCCAGTGATGAGTATCACACACCCTTGATCTACTCACCTCTGAAAACCCCACCTATGAGCACACTTGGCTTTGGGGAGGCATCTAGATATAAAACATATCATTTAGGAACATATTACTGCTTCCTTGATGGCATGATATATGCTCAAGTTTGTAAATATCCTGAGTTTACTTCAACTCAACTTTAGTCTCTAATTTAGAGGTATACAAACATGCACAGATGTGCAAAGAGACATACCCACAAAAATACCTTCCCACTGGCTGCCAGCATCCTGAAATAAACGAATAAAATTCATAAACCAAACTAAATTTATACAACTTCCATATGTAAATTTATTTCTTGATTTTGCTAAAATTACACAAGATATTGTTGATCTATTTCTATGATTGTAAGTCACAGAATATATTGCAAATGTTATATTAAAAGGCAATGTCATCTATTACTTCATTCTTTTTATAGCTTTAGATTTGACATCAGAAAGGAGCCTTGAAAAAAAATCTTCCTTCTAACATCATTTATCTTGCTTTTCTAACCTTTATATTTTTCCCAGCCTCTTTACATTAAAGAGGGAACAGAGAAAATTATTATTATTACTGTTTCAATTTTCTCAAACCTTCACTATCACACACATTTCTTGTTGATAAAATGTTTCCAGTGTATAAAATTAATTGAAAGTGTTTCACAATTCACACATAATTCATTTGATACTTATCATTACAAACAAAATACAAAAAGGAAACAATTGAAAATACTTCATGAATTTGTGGACCTAAGGGATAGTTAGAAAGAAAAAAGTAAATAAATAGCGTTTTCCAATAATTCTTGTTATGTTCAATTTTGATCTGTTCCTTCAAATGGATCACAGTTGGCCTTCTGTATCTATGGATTCTGCATGTGTATTTAATCAATCATAAATATTAGAAAAATATTAGAAAATAGGTATCTATATTAAGCAATGTGGTATAGCAACTATTATGTAACATTTTCATTGTAGGTGGTATTATAAGTAATTTAATGGTAGTTTAAAGTATGCAAGAGATTGTGGATAGGCAATACTATGGAAAATATGGAAATACTATGGAAATATGGAAATACTATGCCTTCCATATAAAGGACTTGGGTATCCTCATTTTCAGTATCCACATATAGTTCTTGAATCTACCAACCCCACACAGATATGGAGAGATGAATTTATTTGTGAAACCTGTTAAATTCATTCTGGGAATTATTGTAGCATATATGTTTAATATGAATTTAAAAAAGATTGAACAATTTACTTGATATTACACATAAGTAGATAGTAGTTGGTACACAGAGTACTCAAATTCAGATCCTATACTTTCAAATATAAGTAGTTAAACTCAAATCATTTATGTATTTAAGTCAAAATACAGATTTTTATTAAAAATAAACTATATCAGAGAATGAATAAAAAATATTCCAAAATGATTCTAATCAACTTATGCAATTTGGATTGCTTCAAAAGGAATAATCCAGAAGTCTTCATAGGTCAAGGCAGTAAGTGTATATTACCCTAGATATGTTTTGAAATAACCCTCAATTCTTCAAATAAACCAGATGATAAATGTTATCCTGCACCATACACTAACCTTCCTGGATCAGCGTATTCATCACTTCTTACCTACCATGAAATTAAACTCCACCTACAACAGAACCCTCCTCACACTGGAACAGACTCCATATTCTGTCAGCTACACAAAACATTGTGGTACCCGGATGTTTTATTCTAAATGTCAAAATCCTATAGAACAAAATGATAATCTGATTTAATAAACGTGGGCAAATTAATTGCACAAATACCACATGAAAGAAGATAGATGACAGAAAAGCTCATGAACAGGTGCTATGTGCATTTAGCCATCAAGGAAATACACACTGGAACTACATAGAGATAGCAGTAAACACTCTTGTTATAACTAAATTTAAAGACTGAGTACCAAATATTATTGAGGATATGGAGAAATTAGAACTCTTATACATGACATCTAGGAAAGCACAATGGTATTTTTCAGGAAGTTGCTTGAAAATTTCTTACAATGCTAACAAAAGCCAACTCTGTGACTCTAGGTATTCACCTAAAAGAAATAAATACATCTAAACATATTACACAAGAATGTTAGCAAACAGTTTCTTAATAGTAAAAATACTGCAAAAAAAAACTACGTTTTGAAGAATGGATAATCAAACTTAATCATATGCATACAATGAAATACAGTACTCCTGAGAAATATAAAGGAACAAACTACCAATAAGGATGTGGCTGAACCTCAAGTGTCTTAAATGATCATTTATATATGAAATATTATAAATTTATTATTCAATTTATACAATATTCAAAAACACGTAAAATTCATCTATGATAATAGAAATGAGAATAACTGTTTTGTAAGTGACAACTAGGCTCTCAGTCTTTATTGGGGTGTTGATTATATAGGTGTATATCAAAATTCCCTGCAGCCTGGGGATGTAGTTCAAAGGGTGAGGGCTTGCCTGTCATGCATGTGGCCCTAAGTTCAGATTTAAGTTACCAGTACTGGAATAAACAAAATAAACTTTTTTTTGCCTTTCTGATTCCATGCTTAGCATCTTTGAATTGTTTTCTTTGTTTAATGTCTTTTCTTTAAAAAGGCATTAGCATAAATACAGCCATGTGAGGCATATATACAAGAATGGTCACATAAGGTTATACTGTCTACTGATAACATGGCCCTGTCAGTTTGAATAAGTACAGACTGTTGTTTAAAACAACAACAGAATCATCTGATGACACAATTCTGAGGATGAATTTCCATCATTAAATAATGCCTGGCTGTACGTCACAAATAAAAATAAAAGCAAATGTGCAAATTAAACCAACCAAAATGTGCATAATTATCTATTAGAAGAAATCCAGCTATATTTACTTGTAACAGCAGAACTAAAATCAAAGATCACAGAAGAGTTGAGAAAACAAGTAGATGAAAACAGCATGTAACAAGTAAATATCAGAAAAAAATAAGTAAATATCAATTAAAAATAAGTTTAGTTATGTTATTAGAAATAATAATATCTAATGTCATTTATTACTATACTGTGTCAGATCATTTTATAATAAGGAAAGTTGAAATCCATTTAGACAACATTCAGTGAGAAATACAAAAAACATTGTATATATTTTCAATTACGAATGACTTAAAGAATGGATTTGTAGGTGTATATATAGTTGGAAGGTATAGGAACATATTTTCTAGACTTCTGAAAATTGCATTCATTGTAGGGAACCTTCTGGCAAATCATTTTACTTGCCTATAGCACTGACGTGTGAGATTTTCAAATGGATCTTTACATCCCGCAGTACCGCTTCTGGAGGCAAGAAGCGCCTGCCCACTGCTGGCACTAACGAACAGCAGCTTCTTCCCTTCTATCTTCAAAGCTTTCAAACATGTTGTAGTTCCTTTCATTAAAAAGAGCTATTCCAAGACCTACTTTCCAGGGCTTCTGGGAAAATAGTTTTCTTCCTAACAATGATCTATTTTACCAGTAATAAGATTCAAGGTACATTAAAAAAAGACTTCATGTTAAAGAAGTATCAATGAATTTGGCATTAGTAGGATACACTCCATTGTATGATTGTCACACATGCTAAGAAAAAGTAAGAGTTCCCAAATATTTATGCAGTTTCTATTATTTTTTTTAGATCCAATGTTGGATTTAACTGAGTTACTAAACACAACTGTACAGCACTATCTTATTTAATCTGTACAATAAGCCTATTTAAAATCACCAATTTGCAGTATAGAAACTGAAGCTTTCTCCATTTACCAATGTAGCAGTCACTGAGATTTGAATGGAGACTTTGTGTCGTGTCTTCTAATTACATCTTCGGAGATTGTTTTAAAATATATTATCTCAGTAAGTAAAACATGGTAAAAGTGCCTTCTTTTATAGATCACTAAAGCCAAGAACATATTATAGCTACCCATAAGAAAGTAAAGAAACTTTTTTTTTAAAGAATAGGATACAAGAAGAGCCAGGCTGTACTCTAAGATGGTGCACATGCTTAATGTTATTTCTTAGCTTATTTCTCTTAAATGATTTATGTTATTTTGATATCCTAAGTAAAAAAATACTTGTCCATTTTTTGGTTCTTCCTCATCTAACATATATCTTGATGAATATTTTCATTAGCATTCTGTTAAGAGATGGGAGATAGAGCTATTTATCTGTAGGTTGGTATTATAAGACAAAAGTCAAGGAAAGATTAACCATGCCATATTCTCACAAATATAGAGTTCTGAGTCCACTGCCTGTTGGGAATGAGTCACTGTTTCTCTGTTTGTGGTATAGTCAACAGCATAGCCCCCGATAAAGTAAATTATTATTATTGAAATTTTATATTCTCATCAGTTGACTGGTGCATTACATTAGGTAAGCAATAAAACAATGACATTACTGTCATCAGGATAAATATAGTGAAAGAATAATTGTATATACAGTTTGCATAAAGAGGACTATTATTAGAACATTTGCAATTTAGGGATTTATATACGAGTGTTACTTAATAAATTGACTGATGTAAGAAAAGATCAAAACAATTATTAGATATTAAGGATAAAATATGACAACATACCTACTTTTACCTTGATTTCTTAAACAAGCCTTGCCCTCATCATAGCTAGATTTTAGCTACTCTGAATGCTCAGACAGGTGTCTATATTATCGATTACCAAGTGAGCTCCTCAGGCTTCTCACTTGACCATGAGTGACCTGGAAATTCAAGTGTCCTTGCTGTATATAAGGGATATATATAGTTTTTGCAACTTCCTCCCACTTGCTTGTTTTTGCCAACCACCACATTTATATAGATTTTGGTCATACACCCATGTATTGTTCAAAATTTATAATTTTAAAGTCAGCATTGAAACTTCCTCTTGGACCTCTTCCAGGATGTACTTCGGTCTGTGTTTCGCGTTCCCCCGAACTTCTTTTTTTTTTTTTTTTGTGGTACCGGGGGGTCGATCTCAGGACCTCGTGCGCCAGCAGGCGCCCGTGCCGCTGAGCGATATCACCGGCCCTTTTTTTGTATGTGGGTGCCGGGAGCCGAACTTGGGCCCTAGCTCTTGCCAGGCAGATGCTTACCACTGAGCCATCTCACCACCCACCCCCGAACTTCTAATCTGGGCTGTGAATACTGACCAACTGATGGATGTGAATTCGTATTTGTAGCTGCATTTTATCTTTACTAACTTTATCTCCGTATCACTTTGAGAATTATTCTTGGGAAATGGGAATTTTTTCAACAAGATATATATTTACCCTATTGAAGGAAGAGAAAGAAAAAGAAACAGGAAAAGAAAAAAAAGCCATTCTTTTATTTAAATGAGAAATAGTAGAAGTGGGAAATCTTAATTTTGAAAGAGATTTCATTTATTCTTCAATCTAGATTAAGGAAAAGCTAAACAGCAAATAATATTACCAATCTATTGTCCATAATTAATTTATTTAGATTATATTTTCTCTAAAGTCCATCTATATATGCTTTCCTTTGACTCTATAAATTTCCCAGAACAATAAAATTCTAATGATAAGATAGAATTTTTAGGAGGCAACATTTTATGATCATTTAAAGTATGTTCCAAATTTCTTTACCTAAATGGAATTGTTTTTCATAAATTAAACTCGTGTTCTATCTGCACTATTATTTCTACTCTATATTATAATAAATAAGATCCATTATTTATCAGAACATAAGATATTTTATGGACATATCATACTTGAGGCATATGAGAAATTAGCAGCAATGACCTTTCTTCAGACTTCAAAGCATTCCTTCCTGGTGTAATGTAAAATTCTCCTTTCCAACACCACATATGTATCTCATCTACCTGCAGCATGGGATTGATCATTTTACACTTAGCGTTCCACTTTGGGAATGTCCATAACATAATGAAATTTTTCTCTTCAAATTCTTGTTCCTTGAATTTTCCTAGGTAACATATATGAATTTCATGCAAAAATTCAAAAAATTGCAATCTTCAGAATAAATGGGTTAATAGCTGAAAAGGACAAAAAAATCAAGAGTGGTAACATTACAATAAAATCCACTGTATTGACCACAGTGAAGGGTGGTCTTTCTGGAATGAGTGTGTAATTATCTCATTGCTGAAATAGAATAATTCTTCTTGAAGAAGAATTTCTGCTTCTTCAAGAAAATGAAGGAAGGGGCTCCCAATAAAGTATTGTAAACATTGAAATTAAATATGGTGAGACTCATTTTATCAAGTAGATTTAGGGTTTTGTTTACATAGAAGCTTTTGGACTTTCTGCATCCTTTGAATATACTTTTGATCTTTCCTCATTAAGACAGAAAAATGAGGGCCGGTGAGATGGCTCAGTGGCATAAGTGCCTGCCTGGCAAGCACGAGGTCCTGAGGTCGACCCCTGATACACACACACACAAAAAGACAGAAAAATGATAATTAAAGACAAACATACTTCTCAAAAATAAATGTGATCTTTGAGCTGCATCTCAAGTACTATAAGGATGATAGCTAGAGTAATTGAAAGCAGGGGGACTATTACAATGACTGTTTTTTCTGGAATTTTCTTCATAAGAATTATTATTTAGCCTATTTTTAAACACATAAATTATTTAAAGTGGAAACATAAGTACAATCCATAGGCTAAAACAAGCATAATTAACAGATCTTATCTTTCTATTTAATTTTTCTGGAAGCCCAAAAATTATAATCTTTTTTCATAGTGTTGTAAGAGTTCTGCACAGTTTATACAATAGTTACATTTGAAAACTGCTTCCAATTTTCTCTTGTATTCCAAATTCAATGAAAATAAATTCTCTATAGGATTTAAGAAAATGCACTCACAGAAACCTAAGTAATATTGGATTCAAAACTCACTCATATTACATATTACATTCATTATAAATCCTTCACACTGATGTTTGTACACAATTGCACTCAAACAACTCTTGAAAATATGTCAGGGGTTTCAGAAAGCCTGGAAGATATCTACAAATATTCCTTTTTAAAATCCTCTTTCTTGTATAGAACTCTGATTCCAATTCTGCATCAATACACATGCAATCCCATTTTTCTCTGTGTGCATATATATTATCAAGGTTCCCAGAGGACCCATGGAACACACAAAATATAATTTGAGGAGGGTTTCATAATAAAGCTATTTACAAATAGATGATCAGGTATGTTGGATACTGTTGTACCTAAAAGCTGGTTGGAGCAAGATTTCATTAAAACCCTTTGTCCTGAAGAGATGAAGCTAAGGATATCAGTTTGTGTGACAAGTTAAGACAAGACACATTATTACCTGTAGAAATAAAAATGGACGCCAGGTGGAAGTCATTAACAAAACCCGTATCTTTCATCTTTATTCATAGAGATGCTTCCAAACTATAGCAACAGCAGGAAGGAAGCTGGGGTAATCAGTGTCCTGAATTAACTCTCTCAGCTCACTTTTATCGGCTGCTAGAACTTTCTTTGCCCAAATATATCATGAAATCTAGGGACTGGAAAACCCTGATGTACCCCTTAAATTTGAGCCTTTCAGGTCACAGAATGGGATAAAAATATGAAGAGTGTATTTTTAAGGGCAAATAGGATACACAGATGTATTTGTCATTTGATATATTTGTTTTTAAGTTTTTAACTATGAATATCAAATATAGTATAATTATAAAAACAGAAAAGACTATTGTTATTACTCATGAATTATAGACCAAGGATGCTTTGCAAATTAGAAATTAATAGTAATCATATTTTACATAGGGAGAAAGGATAGAAAAAGTAAATATCCTGATTAATGACATAAAGCTACTTAGGGTTCCAGGATTTAGCTTAGCAGCACAGCGCCTGCCTGGCAAGCACAAGGTCCTGAGTTCGATTCCTGGTACCAAAATAAATAAATAAATAAATAAATAAATAAATAAATAAAAAATGAAGCTACTTTGGACCACAGACTCAGTTCCAATTCTTACCTAATTCTAAACTACTTATATTTAAACACTCTATGAAGAGCCTCTATCTAGTCCTTGCAGCAGCAATGTTTCCCTCTTTTGTTCTGGCTAAATTTGATCATTGTTTTGGAGATATGTCCTGAAAATTCCAAATATTTCTCCATAGTAATACATATTCATGTATACACAGTCATGCCCTGCATAATGATGCTTTGGTTAATAATGGACCACATCTAAACAGTGGTTTCATAAGATTATATGAACTACTGATGCTATGGTCCTCTTAGTTTGTAAGTACACCCTATAATGTTTCCACGACACCACCACCTGATGACCATTTCTCACAACTCTACCCCACCCATCATTAAGCGACACATGGCTGCACTTACCTATTTGTCTATTTAACAATTCATTTAAGGTTCTGAATGCTTTTCTTCTTTATATTCAGAAGTTCTACAATTTATTGTACGTCAATCTCTCCCTTTCTGGGCAATGACATTTATCTACCTATATTTGTCTATATCTATTTACATTTGTCTATCCATATCTATATATACCTATATCTATCTATATCTCTGTACCTGTACCTGTACCCATATCTGTACCCATACCTATATCTGTATCTGTATGTGTACCTATGCCTGTACCTGTACCTGTATCTGTACATGTACCTGTGCCTGCGCCTGTACCTACACGTGTATCTGTATCTGTATCTTCCATGTGTATATAATAAACATTGATTTGGTCACTGTTGTACACTTTAATTGTCGCACTTCTCTTTTATTCCCAGTGCAGTATCAGTTCTGAGAAGACAAGGCCCCAGATATGACCTTAAGATATGACCAACAAGACTGGATGTAAAATGCTACACACCAGCTATTGTGCAATTGCAAGGGGTAGATAAAAATAGCTTGCTCCTCATGTAATTCTTATTCCTAGGAAATTTAAAATAATAAATGTTAATGTCCCACTGTAGTATGACAGTAAACTGAGAGTTGCCACTTTACTTTTTTTTTTTTTTTTTTTTTTTTATGTGGGTACCAGGAATCACACTCAGGACCTTGTGCTTGCCAGGCAAGTGCTTATGCCACTGAGCTATATAATCGGCCTACCACTTTACTTTCTTTTTTTTTTTTTTTTTTTTTTGTGGGTACCGAGGGGTCGACCTCAGGACCTCGTGCGCCAGCAGGCGCCCGTGCCGCTGAGCGATATCACCGGCCCCTTTTTTGTATGTGGGTTCCGGGAGTCGAACTCGGGCCCTCGCGCTTGCAAGGCAGGCGCTTAAACCGCTGAGCCATCTCACCGGCCCCCACTTTACTTTCTGAAGATCGTATTAGTAGCAATTTGCTTTCTGAAGGGCAGTATTATAATTCAGCTAATCTGGTTTAGATACCATACTTGACCACTATACTACATCATATTTTAGAAAAGAATAAGATTAGGCCAATAAAGAAAGGACTCAAAGTTCTTCTATGGTTCTGAAATAGACTGAGGATGATTCACCAGAAGGGCTCCTTTCTTCTTTCTCAATATTTTCATTTCTTCCATCAAAAATAGTTATTTATCAGGTGCTGTATGCCAGGCACTAGCCTAGATGATGGGAAAAAGTTAAACATTTCAGGAACTAAATTCAGTTTGGTATTTGTAGAACTATATGTACTGAAAAGAATTGACTTTCAACAGGTAGGAAATGAAAGATGATTACAAATCTTTAAAATTTTGCCATGGTATTGTGACTTCATTCTATAGACAAAGAATTATATTTTTAACAACTATGCTAATATAAACAGATTTTTGTTTTTAAAATATCACCCAAACTGCAATGAATTGAATGACAACAGATGGAATTTGCACGTTTATAAAATAATGTAAGTATCTGATAATGATAATATGTCAGTGGTGGCCAAAATTTCTGCATAACTGAAACACTGGGGTGAAGCTAGTTAACATTAGTGTATAAAATTGTAATAATTGGGAAAATAGTCATATTTGTTGTTACCCTTTTTAGATGACATTTGCTCAATTTTAGCACTAATTAAAATATTTCATTTTACTTCTAGTATTATCAAAAATATTACTTCAGGCTATTTAATAATGCAGAGACCCCGAGTTATTTATTCTTTACCAGTTGAGTGAAGTACTAAATCTGAAGTTTTATTTGACATTATTTTGTGTACTCTGTTCAAACACAATCCTTGAACTAGTGAGCCATCCAAGCAACAGTGAAAGAAATTTTAATCCCTCTGTATTCCATGTTCCCAAAATACCTTGTGAATGTATTTTAGTATAATTCTAATAATTTTATTATTATTTAATTTCCTATTTCCCCAGCAGTAGATAACTCTTCTAGGATTTTATGTTATTAACCTTTAACTAAGATTCAGTAGGGAATCCAGATATAATAGTCTTATATCTGGACTTTGGAAAATTATACAACTATGATTTGAATACATTTTCACTGATTAAACTTTCTATGTGTCAGCTCAACTCTAAATAAAAATAGTACTTTGTCCCATTATATAGTGGATGAAATAAAACACGTTAAAATTTACATTTACAATGTAAATTATTAATGGATTAGAATAAGTGCTACTGTACTTTTTGGCATAGAGTAGGGGGACTCAAAGTATATTTTGATAAGTGACTAATGTTAACTAAAATATTAACATTTGCTACCATATTTGCCAGCCATATATCTAAGAACTTTACATGTAAAATTCATTTAATCCTTACAGAAAGCCTAGAGGTTACTACTTTTATTGTTTTATTTTTTTTCTTTTGGCGAGTTTTTAGATGAGCAAACAGACCAAAACTGGTCACATAACTTACTCAAGGCTTATATCACCTTTATTGACAGAGGAGAGAGTAGAATCATGTTATACTTCTGGCATTTCAAATAAAAGAGGGAATGAACCTACTTCTGTTTTTTTAATAGTTTCTAAAAATTAAAATCTTTCTAATACAAAATAAATCCACAACAAAAGACTAATTCATGAATACATGCTATCAACAAAGTCCCTATTTTCTTCAACAAAATGTCCTTTCACCAAGCTCTGCCTGGTACATGACAAATCTAATGAACTATTGAATAAATGAGTGCCTGTTTATAATTCATACATACAGCTAATTTCTTTTAATAGTTTTGAATGATCATTATCATCAACAACAGCAACAACAAAATCAAACCATCTGTCAAAAGGATGTGATTAAACACTGTAGACTGAGACCAGCATAATCATAGGGAAGATGCTAAAAATGCAGTTACTGAAAGAGAGCAACAAACTCATCTCTCCTGCCTTTGTGATTACTCACCTTCTTTTTGGTAATGCTGCTTTGATCAGATTGAGGTACAATAAAATACCCTTGTATGTTCAAGTCCAGCATTCAACATCACTACCCTTCTTAGAAAGAAAAACTGAGGTATTTGTCAAAATTTTTCACAATCGTGCCTTTTAGCAATACTAAGCAGATGAATTATTGTGTAATAGACATCCTCAATGTTCTTACATATTCTGATATTTTCCAATACTGGAAGATGATTTCAAAGCATTTTATTATTTTTAAATTAAAAATAAAAGGTGATGTATTCTATCTATCCTTTCTTCTTTTTTATGATTTCAGTTAAGATGATTAGCAGAATGTATGTCTGAGCACACATTCAAAATTTGTGAGAATTAGGAGCTGGCATGTCCCTGATTTCAAACTTGTTAGAAATTAGTATTCAAAGCAGGAACATTCTAAGCTTCTATAAGAAACAAAGACAGAAAATAATGTTCAGTTCATGCCACTTACACATAAAGGAGATCGCATCAAACACTGATTGCATTGCTGTTTCCAGCATCCAGAAATGCTGGTTTTCTCCTACTGTTTTTATTCTGAAAATTTAAAACAATAATGATATATTTTCCTTAGACCCCAGAAATATATTTATCTTGAGTCTGGGAAAACAGCTCAATGTCTATTGCCAATAAATATTCCTTGTCTTATTTCATTAAATTATAATTTGAGAATATATATTCTGTTCAATGTACTTATTTTTAATTAATTAATTTTATTGATACATTTTAGATATAGATAATGATCACATTCATCATAGGCAATTTGTACTTGTACATGATGTATCTTCTTTCTTCTTTTTTTCCCATTCTCTTCCCCTGCCTTTGACCCTCTTCCCCTCCTTATTTACTATTAGAGACCTTTCCCATGGTGCCAGTTATCAGGGACCCCTGCAGTGAGCCCCACAACTCCTGCCCGAAGTTATGGTGTACAGCAAGAAGAAAGAACAAGAGACAAAATAGATGTGCAGGTAGGGATCTGGGATGGCCAGTTGTTCTTGGGGAACAAAAGGCCATGAGCCACTCAGAACCTTGATATTTATTCATTGAGGAATAAATAAATAAATTTATTCATTGAGGAATTCATTGAGGAGAGGAATGAAGTTGGTTGTGATAGACAAGTGGTAAGGCTGGTGAGGCTTGTAACAGAGGGAACAAAGCATTCTTGCTGAAGGGACAGAAACAGCCAGATTTAGGTTATGGTTAACAAGTAACCTGCTTTGTAGTCAGTTTGGGAAGTAATTTTCCTCTGGAGTAATACAGGCCTTAGCAGAGACATTATCTCATGTCTTAGCCCTATGGTATCATGGCTTGTCTACCTGAGCTCAACCATAGCCATTGATAATAAAGTACATGAGTACATTGTCAGCTGCCTGCTTTCATGAAGATATACAAACAGCCTCGGGCAGACTCACTAATTAAACTGAAAGCCAATTTAGGGAAGTCACCTCTATACAGCCTGTGCTGCTCACATGTAAACACAATCACACTTGGGTCTGGGGAGATAACATGGCCGTCCTCCATAATTTACAAAAGCTTTGTTTCCATTTTTTCTTTCTTTTCTCCTTTTTATTTTCCCTTCTTTACTCCCCCCTAGTATCCCTTCCCATTTGAACATTTTCTTCCTATTTCACAATACCTATTATAAAAAAATATATATATATATGTATATGTATGTGTGTGTGTGTGTGTGTGTGTGTGTTATTTATGCTTTTGGTTTCTTACAGCAGAAAAACAATGTGGTGTGTAAATATGTGTGTCTGATTGTTTTCACTTAAGAGTATGGCCTCAATGTGCATCCATTTACTTACAAATGTCTGAAGTTTATCCTTCTTTATGGATGAGTAGTACTCCATTAGAAAGAAAAAAAATACATTTTCTTTATCCATTCATTGGCTGATGGGCATTTGGGCTTTTTCCAAGATTTAGCTATTACAAACTATAATGCTATAAGCACGGGTGTGCATAAATTGCTGTGGTATGATACTTTTAATTCTATCAGGAAGATACCCAGAAGAGGGATGGCAGGGTCAAATGGGACCTCTAGTACTGGTATTTTGAGGAATCTCCACACTTATTTCCACAGTGTTTGCACCAATATACACTCCCACCAACAATAGAGAAGCTTTCCTTTTCCCTACAACAATGCAAGCATTTGTTATTGTTTGATTTCACAATAATAGCCATTCTTCTGGAGTGAGCTGGAATCTCAGCATTGTTTGAATTTGCATCTCTCAAATGACCAATGATGTGGAACATTTTATATATTTATTTGCCATTTATATTGCTTTATCTAAGAAGCGTGTATTCCTTTCAGATACCCATTTTTGAATTGGGCCTTTAAATTTGGGGGTTTCAGTTATTTTTAGTTCTATATATATTCTAGATATTAGTCTTTAGTCTGAGGAACAGCTAGAAAAATTATTTTTGCACTCTGTGGGTTGTCTCTTCACTCTGTTAGTAATTTCTTTTGCTGTGTAAAAGCTCTCTTATGAGTTCCCAGTCATTGATTTTTTGGATATATCCTTTGCAATAGGCGTTTTGTTCATAAATTCTTTTCCTACAACTATGTCATCAAGAGTTCTAACTATTCTCTCTTCCAGCAGATTTAGTGTTTTTATTTTACTATTTAGATCTTTAATCCATTTCAGTTTTAGTTTGGTGTATGGTGAGAGACATGGGCCTAGTTTTAGTCTTTGGTATCTGGAAAGCCAGTTTTTCCAACACCATTTTTTAAACAGGCTATCTTTCTTCCAGTGAAGGCATTTGGCCCTTTGTTGAAGGTAACGTGGCTGCGTGTGTTTGGAGTTGTTTCTGCATATTCTACTCTGTTGCATTGATCCTTGGGTCTATTTTGTTGTTGTTGTTTTGTTTTTTGTTTTGTTTTGTTTTTTTGTCAGTAACATGCTCTTTTTATTACAGTAGCTTTGTAGTATAAGAAGTACAAGTCAGGAATTGTGATGCCCCCTGCCTTGCCATTGTTGCCCAAAATTGTTTTTGCTATTCTAGTTCTCTTCTGGTTCCAAATGAGTTTTAGGATTATTTTCTCTAATTCTGTGAGGTATGTTATGGGTATTTTGATTGGGATTGCATTAAATCTGTATAATAATTTTGGAAGTGTGGCCATTTTCACCAAGTTGTTCTTCCTACCCAAGAGTAAGGGATAACTTTCCATTTTCTGATATCCTCTTTGAGCTCCCTCTTCAAAGTACTGTAGTTGTCAATGCAAAGGTCTTTTACCTCCTTGTAAGATTGATTCGTAAGTATTTCATTTTTTTTTTGATGCTGTTGTAAAAGGTGTGGTTTCCTTAATTTCTCTCTCAAGAAATAGATGGCAGAATGAATCAAGAGACAAGACCCAACAGTATGTTGCACACAGGAAACACATTTAACTCCAAAAAATATTCATAGACTGAAAGTCAAAGTATGGAAAACAATACTTCATGTGACAGAAACCCAGAAAAAAGCAAGGGTACTTAGTCTATTTAGGTAAAGTAAATTTCAAGCCAAGACTGATCAAGAGAGAGACAAAGAAGGTCACTACATACTTGTTAAGGGAAAACTCCAAGAAGAAGAGATAACATTTATAAATATATATGCATCAAACAGTGGTGCTATACAAAACCTATATTAAAGGACATGAAAATTCAAATAAACACTAACACAATTGTAATGCAGGAACTCAATACTCCACTGTCACAAATAGACAGATCAACTAGACTAGAAATCAACAAAGAAATATAAGAACTGAACCAAACTTGTGGACAAATGGACTTACTAGATGTCTACAGAGTGTTCCACCCCACAACATCAGACTACACATTCTTTTCAGCTTCACAACTGATGTTCTCCAAGATAGACCACATACTAAATCATAAAGCATAAGTTAAGAAAATGCAAAGGAGTTGAAATTATCCCATTCATATTATCAAACCATAATGCAATGAAATTGAAAATCAAGGGCAAAAGAAACCACAAAAACTACATAAACACATGAAAATTAAATAACACCCTCCTCAACAACCAATGGGTCACAGAGGAAGTGAAAGAAGAAATTAGAAAGTTTCAACAGTTAAATGATAATGCCAGTATAAAGTACCAGAATTTATGGGATGCAATGAAAGCAGTGCTAGGAGAGAAATTTGAACTAGTGAAGTCCCACATCAGTAAAACTGAAAGAGCTCAAATAAACAACATAACGTTGAACCTCAAACTTCTAGAAAGAGAAGAACGAGTCAAGGCCAAAACTCATACAAGGGAGGAAATTATAAAGATCATAGCAAAAATTGATGCAATTGGGCCGGTGAGATGACTCAGCGGCTTAAGCGCCTGCCCCACAAGCGCGAGGGCCCGAGTTCGACTCCCGGAACCCACATACGAAAAAGGGGCCGGTGATATCGCTCAGCGGCACGGGTGCCTGCTGGCGCGCGAGGTCCTGAGGTCAACCCCCCAGTACCCACACACACACAAAAAAAAATTGATGCAATTGAGACTAAGAAAACAATACAAAGAATCAATGAATTGAAGAGTTGGTTCTCTGAAAGAATATAATAAATTGGCAAACCCCTTGTCAATCTTATCAAAAAAAGGAAAGAAAGCACTCCAATTCATGCAATTAAAGGTGAAATCACAACAGATCCTGCAGAATTTCAGAAGATCAATACCTACTTCAAGAAGCTGCATTCAAGATGCAAAATACAGAAGAAATGGACAGATTCCTAGATACATATGAATTGCCAAAATTGAATCAAGAAGATATAGAGATTCTAAATAACAATATCAGTCAATGAAATTGAAGATGTAATTAAAAACCTACCAACAATAAAGCCCAGGTCCTGGTGAATTCACCGCTGAATTCTACTAGAAATTTAGTAGCTAATACCACTACTCTTCAAAGTCTTTAATAAAATTGGAAAGGAAGCAATACCCCCAAACTCATTCCTGGAATCAAGTATTACCCTGATACCAAAACCAGAGAAGGCTCTGACCACAAAAGAGAGCTATAGGCCAAATTCACTAATAAACACAGACACAAAAATCCTCAATAAGATATGGGCAGACAGAATGCAGCAAATCATCAAGAAAATTATACACCATGATCAAGCGGGATTCATCCTAGGGATGTAGGGATGGCTCAACATATGCAAATCAATAAATGTAATACACCATATTAACAGAGTCAAGGACAAAAATCACACGATCACCTTAATAGACCCAGAAAAAGCATTTGACAAAGTCCAACACCCATCCATGTTCAAAGCCCTACAGAAAATTGGAATAGATGTTGTTTATCTCAATCTGATAAAAGCCGTCTATGATAAAACAATAGCCAACATCATACTAACTGGTCAAAAACTGAAATCTTTCACTCTAAAATCAGGAACAGTGAAAGGATGTCCACTTCTATTCAATATAGTTTTGGAAACATTAGCCAGAGCAGTTAAACAAGAGAAAGAAATAAAAGCAATAAGGATAGGAAACAAAGATGTTAAATTCTCAGTATTTGTGGATGACATGATACTCTACATAGAAGGCCCCAAAAACTCCACCAAAAGACTTCTGGATTTAATAACCAAATTCAGTCACGTAACTGGATCCAAGGCCAACACTCAAAAATTAATAGCATTCCTGTACTCAATTTACCTATTGACAGTTTACTTCTTTCAAGACGCACTGGAAAAAGATATTTTCCATTTGTTCTTTATTCTTACAAAAATCACTATAGCAATATACAAATAGTAGATTTTTAATTCAAAACCAAGCTTACCTGAATAACTAATCAAGGCACTGGGGTCAGAATTGTAAATACTAGTGGTTTCTCACTTGAAATAAAACTCACTGAGCCATACAAAATGACCAAGCTTCTTCAAATACTGGTAGATGTGAAAAATTTCCCTAATTTCAATGCTACTTTTCTTTGGCTTAAAATAAAATGAAGAAACAAGTAGGATTCATGAAAGACACAACAGAATGTACATAGAAGATTACAAACTATCTCTCTTTCCTCATGGAAATAAGCCACAAATTTGATTGTTACTGTAGTTCTTGAAATATTCACAGATTTACAGGTCATAAAAACTTTAACACTGTGACTCTGTTCCCTTTTACAACATAAGGCTATGAGAAATATTACAGCAGTCTTCATGTATAACCAGTGCTATATACGGAAATGTTTTGCAGCATTAAAGAGATAGTTCTGTATTCTATTTCTTTCCATACTATTGGGCCTACAGTGAATTTAAAAATAGTGAACAGTGTCAGTAGTTTAGGACTTGTCCATTCCATATCTTCATCAACTTCAGGTAAGAGATTCTGGGGTTAGGACGCTCCATCTATTCTTTCCTTAAAAATATTGTAAAAGGAAGATGTTACTTCACAATGAGTTATGAAAGAAAGTGCACAGGTTATAAATAAGATGATAATTTGCTCTTGGATACACATATTTAGGACAAGCTAATTTGACTGTCAGAAAAATGGGTTTTACTACAGAATATGCAGCTTACTCTATACTCCATACTGGATTTGTGGGAAGGATATATACCATCAATAGCATAAGAGAAGCATTTTATAAATTCCAAAATGTCTTCTTTAAGCTGGGTTTTTAATTATTGCTACAGTGAAAGTAAATTGTTTTCTTCCAGATATAAATATATTTTCTTTCTCTGGGAGATTAGTAGGAAAATTTAATATGAGTCCTAGATTTCCTAGTCTTTGTCAGTGGTCTTCATCATAGACCTCCATTTTGCTCCCTACATTTTATTAAAGTCAACAATCTTTTGTCAATGATAAAATGAGGTATTTGTATGGAATCTATTTCTGGACTCTATTCTGATTCATCAAGCTGCTTATCCCTTGTTTCACTTATACCACACTGGTACAGTTATGGTACCTTTATAGTTAGAACTGAAGTCAGCCGGTGTCAGTCCTCCACCTTTATTCTTTAATATTTTGTTAGCCATTCTTTTGCCTTTTTCTACAAATTTGAAAATAAATGTCAAAAGATAACTTGCTGGAGGCCGGTGATGTAGCTCAGCGGCACAGTGCCTTCCTGGCAAGCACAATGTACTGAGTTCGATTTCCAGTACCAAAAAAAAAACAAATACCTTGCTGGGGTTTTGATTGGCATCAAAAATATCATCTGTTTTAAAGACCAAAATGTCAAATATCTTGGTAAATGTTCCAGTGTACTTGGAAATGTGCATTTCACTGCTACTGAATGAAGTCTGTTAAATGTCCATTATTTCCAGTTGATAGATGGTGTCATTCAAGTCACCTTCAGCCTTACTAGATTTGTGTGAGGATCTGATGCTCTACTCTTAGGAAAATATACATTATAATTATTTTGTTATCTTGAAGAATTATCCTCTTTATCAGTATGTCCCTGATAATTTCTACATTCTGAAGTCTATCTTGCTTCAAATTAATATAGGTAATCCACATTCATTTTGATTAATGTTAATATGGTATATATTACTCCAAGTCTTAAATGTTAATCTATACATGTATTTAACTTTAAAGTCATTTTCTTATGGATAATATACATTTGGGACATACTGAGTCTTTTCATCTCTTTTTAAAAATTTAGTTTTAAATTGGAGTTACATACTGTTACATAATATTATGTACATTTTATATATTTATGAAGTACCACATGATATTTCTCTCTCTCTCTCTCTCTCTCTATATATATATATATATACACATACATCTTGTAATATTCAAATATAGCTCTTCAAATATTTATCATTTTTATTTTGTTTATATGGGCTTTGGGCCGGTGAGATAGCTCAGCGGCATAAGCGTCTGCCTGGCAAGCACGAGGTCCTGAGGTTGACTCCCGGTGCCTACATTAAAAAATAAATAAATAAATAAATAATATATATAAATATAGAAAATAATATAAAATATATATTATATATATATGGGCTTTGGTAGACTCTGTAATTTAATTGATGCATTTATGCCATTCACATGTAAAATGATCAAAGATGGATTATCACATTTAGAACAATAATGCTGGCTAATACAGTGTTATGGTTTGTGTCTAGCTGTCCCCCCAAAGCCTCATGCAGTCATGGAGGCGGGCTTCCAGAGTTTATGACTGATTCGTGGTCTAATGCTGGGATTATGGGCATGAGTGCTACACCCACCCTGGGGCGGGTAGCCTGCTTGTAATAGAAGAGAGGGAAAGAGGTTGCTCTCTCTCTTGCGCTCGTGCTCCTCCCTTTTTGCTCTTGCTGCTTTTGCTGTCTTCCGTCGCCATAAACTGTTGCCCTCTGCCATGTGCCACTCTGCCTTGGAGCCAGCTGATTATGGACTGAAACCTCCACAAACTGTAAGCTAAATAAACCTCTCCTTCCTTAACTTTGGGTGTCAGGTATTTTGTCCCGACGAGAGAAAAGTAACCAAGACACACAGGATATCTGTAATTGTTTCCCATTAGGTGTCCTTGTTCTTTCTTTTTTGTCTCCCACATGTTTCTTGCTTTATCTGATTTTAACTCAGCACTTTACATGATGCCAATATTTCTTTTAGCATATTGATTATATATATATATATATATATTTCTTTTACTTTTTTTAGTGGCTTCCATGGAGTATGCAATGTCCATTTATAAATAGTCCATGTTTATTCACAAAATGTTTGCCCTGTTTCATGAGTACTCCAGAGATCTTATAAAATATTATCTGTATTGCCTCCTTCCCATTTTTGTAATATAGTTTCATTAATTTCACTTATCCAAAAATTATACTCACAATTATGTTGTTACTATTATTATTTTCAACACTTTTACCCGTTAGATCACTTAAGAGTAGACAATATGGTTTTACCTTTATTTCTTCCTTCTGTAACACTTTTCTGTCCCTTTAACAGATCAAATGACATAGATACATTTTCTTCTCTCTAAAGAACTTCTAACATTTCTTGCAAAATAGATATATTGAGAAGACTTCTAAATTTTTATTTTTCTGAAAAATCATTATCACCTGTTTAATTTTGGAAGATAATTTTGCTCCATACAAACTAGTTCTAGTTTTCTTTTTCTTTCAACAATTAAAATATCCTTCCATTCTCTTCTTACTTGCTGATTTTAGAAGAAAAGTCCCATTTAACTTTGCCCTACTTTCTTGATCTTTTAGCTGTACTTTATCCATCTTATTTCAAGACTTTTCTTTGTTTGTGAGTTTTTCATTTTAAATACAAGGAGCCCAGGTGTAGATGCATCATAAAGGTTTGAATGTGTTGATTCAACATTTGGATTGCTTTGATTTTAACCTGTTATGAATAATTTTGCTGCAATATTCACTTACAAATATTTATTAATGCGTTAGCAAATATATGTATTTATTGTTTTATTTAAATATCCTGTTTGATATCTCCAGGTCTAAATACAAGAATATGTTTACTTCTTAATATATGCCAAACTACTTATCAAAGATATCATATTAATTTGCAATATAATAATTACCAATGTATGAGAATTTCTGTTAATCTGTGTCAGTGTTAATGCTTCATATTATCATTATGTTACATTTTGGACATGCTAATCCATATTTAGTACTCTTTTCTTAAAAAGCACATTTAATGTAAATATTTTAACAAATAACATATATAATAGGTGATACACACATTTTTCTATAAAATGTCTAATATTTAAAACTATCTCAGCCACAATTCCAATTTTGTCAAGATATAAATCACATACCTTACAATTAAAATCTGAAACTATATATTTCAATGATTTTAGTATATTCAGAGACTTGTTCATCCATTACGAGTCCATTTAAGAATATTTTGCTGCAAATAAAAGACATTGGTAGTCTTTAGTGGGCATTTTGTATTCTTCCCCTCTCCCAAGCCTTCAGCTTAGGAAACTAGTGATCTACGTCTATCATTATAAATTTTTCATATCCTGAATACTTTATATGAATGAAATTTTACATAATGTGTTTTATTTGTCATCATCTGTAATGTAGCATAGTATTTTCAATTTCTATGCATAACAGTATACATCAATACTATATCCTTTATATAGTTATACTATTTCATTGCATGTATCAAGTTTCATTTATCCATTAGTCAATTTGGAGACAACAGATTGTTTATACTTGTGGTTATTATGAATAAGGCAAATAAGAACATTCATATACAAATTTTTGTGTATGCATATGGATTTTTAAAAAATTCTTCACATGCTCCCTTGAATCACTGGCTTAAATTTTACTGAATTTCTGTCAACATTATTTGTAATTGAAAAATCACAATTGCATGCATTTATGGAGTAGAATATGATATTTTATTATACAACATGAATACATGATTTTGTTTCCCTGAGTATTGCCCCAGAGTTGAGGAAATATCAGATTGCTTTCCATAATGTCCATATCATTTCACCTCACACCAGCAGTGTATGAAATTTTCTGTTTTTCCACCTTTTCACCAGAACTTGATATTATCTTTTTTATTGTAGTCATATCGGTTGTGCAGTAGTATCACACTGTTGCTTTTATTTAGTTTTTCTTACTCTAATGAGGTTCAACATATTTTGATGTGTTCATTGGTTATTTGTTTCTCTTCCTAATGTTTACCAAAATCTTGCTTATTTTTTAAGGGATTTGTTATATTAATGAGTTATGAAAATTATAAATTCTATATAAAAGTCCTGTACCAAACAGACGACTTGCAAATATTTTCTCTCACTCTAGGAAGTGAGTTTTCTTGATGATGTCCTGTGACGCACAAAATGAAGTACAATTTAAATATTTTTCTTTAGTCACTTCAGATTTTTGTGTCAATCTATGAAAGCTTTGTCTGACCCAAGATCAGAAAGATTTGCTTCTCAATTTCCTTCTGAGAGTATTATATTCTTGGCTTTTACATTTATATATTTCATTTGAGTTCATTTCTATGTATTTTTGAATAACACGTCCAAATTTATTATTGACATGCAAATATCCAATTGTTTTACCACTGTGGTTATTTCTGGATTCAATGTTATTCCATTGACATACTATATCAATAAATCCCTCTTGATTTTGACCACTGTGCAATGAGTTTTAAAATCAGGAAATGTGAGGTCTCCAGTTTTTGTCTTCATAAAGTTAGCTTGGCTATTCTTGGTCCCTTGACATTCTCTCATTGTTTTCAGAATTTACATAACCCAGATGACTATAAACACTTTCATTTGTTGTTAAGTTTTTTGAGTTCCTTTCATATTCTGCTATTAAACGCTTATCAGATGAAAATGTGGTAAATGTTTTGTCCCATCCTGTAGGTTGTTTGTTCGCTCTGTTTATTATTTCTTTTGCTCTGCAGAAGCACCTCAGTTTGTTGTATACCTATTTGTTTGTATATCTATTTGTTGTTTATCCAGTTGTGTTGTGTATCCAGTTTGTTGTTTATCTATTTATGCTTTTAGTTCTTGTGCTTTCTGGTTATGTTTAATAAAAGAAAGAAAGAAAGAAATTATTGCTTGTACTTATGTCTTAGAGTGTTTCCCCTAATTTTTCTTCTAGTACTTTCATACTTTCAGGTATTACACCCAGATCTTTGATCCATTTTAGTCTTTTGTTTTGTTTTGTTTTATTACAAAGTGAGAAACAGGGGTCAAGTTTCAATCTGTATGTGGCTATCCAGTTTTCCTAGCACCTTTTATTGGAGAGGTTACCATTTCTTTAATGTATATGTTTCTTTTAACTTTCAGTTGGCTGTAAATATATAAATTTATTTCTGGGGTCTCTTTTCTATTTCACTGGTCTGTGTGCCTATTTCTATGACAACACCACACTTTTTTGCTCACTATGGCTTTGTAGTATGTCTGAAATTAGGTATTGTGATAAAACCTTTTTTTTTTTTTTTTGTCCAAGATTGCTCTTGGCTAATTGGGGTCTTTAGCGCTTCCATATGAATTTTAGAATTTTTTTCTGGTTCTCTAAAAAACATCATTTTTGATTGTTTTGAATCTGTAAGTTGCTTTGGGTAGTATGGACATTTTAACAGTGTTAATTCTCCTTAACCATGAACGTGGGACTTTTTTTTGTGTGTGTGTTTGTGTATCTGTGTTCTTCAATTTCTTCATTAGTATTTTCTTATTTTCATTGTATATTTTTCACTTCCATAGTTAAATTTATTACTAGGTATCTCCTTTTTGTAGCTGTTGTGAATGGAATTATTTTCATGATTTTTTTCTCAGCATTCTCATTATTTGTGGAAAAGTAATTCAATTTAAACATGGACAAATGATCTGAATAGTCACTTCTTAAAAGAAGAAATACAAATGACAAGCAAATATATGAAAACAGCTGCATATCATTAGTCATCAGGGAAATGTAAGTCAAGCTAGGATATGTCACCTCAACACATAATAGTTAACTAATGCTGATAAGGATGTGGAGAAAAGGAAATCTCATAAACAGTTGGCAGGAATGTAAATTATAGAGAGCAATATGGAGTCTCTTCAAAACCTAAAAATAAGTCACAATATGGTCCAACTATCCCAATTCTAGGTATATCTCATAAGGAAATGAAATGAACATAGTAAATAGATATTTGAATGTTCATGTTTATTGCACCACCATTCACAATAGCTGATATATGGAGTCAACCTAGATGCATATGAACAGATTAAAAATGTTGCAGATGCATATAATGGAATATTACTCACCCGTAAAGAAGAATGAATGTCTGCAATTGCATAATGATGGAACTAGAAGACTTATATTAAGTAAAATAAGCCAGACACAGGAAGATGAGCATAGCATATTTTTTCTCCTGTTTGAAAACTTTAAAAAGTCAACATGAATGTATAATAGTGACTAATAGAAGTTGAGAAGGGGGTAAAGGTAAGGTGACTAAAAGAAGGTTGGATTTCATTAGTGTATACTGTATGCATGTGTAGAAATATCACATTCAACTCAATTAATATGTACAGTAATACATATTAAAAATACGAGAAAACAATAGGGTAAGATGATGTTTAAGAAAGAAAACAGTGAGAAGATAAAAAAGATAAGTCACATTATAACATAAAAATAATTTAGTAGTGAAGGCGAAATCTTTAGTTGTAGCTTCAGTAAAAGTGTGTTCGATGTCTATTCATATCTGAAATCAGTCCTTAGCTAGTGACACAACAAGAACATTTCTTCACTTTCAGAAAAGCAGGTGGCCAGTAGAGATTGGAATTGCAAAACTCGATTTCAACATGCTAGAGCAGATACAGAATTATTTGTCCAAGATCTTTTTAGAAGTAATAAAATTTGGGTTGAATACAATGGGGTAGCTTTGAAACAAAAGCAGATCTTATTCTTGGAGAAAAGTTATATGCCATTTATTTAGCACAAGCTGCCATCCCACATGATGAAAGGATATGTGTACATATTATATAAAATATATAAATGTTTATATAATATTATATTTTAAATATTAATAATTCAAGTATAAATTACAAAAGAGAAGGGATTATTTACTTGGGAAGCAGTACAACACAGTACCCTTGGTACAAACTCTGACATTTTCTACAATGGGTTTCCAAAATCTTGACACCAGTGTTAGAAGAATTCATAGACACCCAGAGAGGTACATTCATGAATACGGGGAAATGGCTGTTTTCCCATGTACTATACAAACAGAATCAAATGTAGTTTATGATATTGACTATTCCCACCTAAACTTTTCTACTAGCTGTTAATTTCCAGAGACAAATTGTTTTATTCACATATCTGAAGCAGATGCCTCCTTTGCTTTTATTTTTACAGAAAATTTCTTTTGTCAGCATATGTGCTTGTGTACTGCCAAACTTATAATGCAAAGCAGCTTATCTTCCTGCAGAAATAAGCATATTCACTTTACCACGTCTTATAGAAGAATGTCATTTTCAAATGTTTCTCCCTAGAGAAAAAGTATTTTAAACTCAGTAGAAAGAAGAAAAAATCACAGTAAGCATGTTTATTTTAAAGCAACACACAGAGCTCAAGCTATAACATATTATTTGAAATCTTTAATCTTTCCCGTATGTAATTTGGGTTCATTTTTCTCTTTTAGTGAAGATGCATAATTGTGCTTAAATATTTTCAGTGTAGTTACACTTTTTAATGTTACTATTAGAAATAATGAAGATGGAATCTAGTCTGAATGGCTCTGATTTATTAGGTGAGGTCTGCAGATTTGCTTTATATGCAATATGTGAAAGAGCACACTAAAATAACATTCACCATACTATATTGCACTTAGCTTGCATGGTCTATTAGACTGTGAGATCTTCGGGAGCAAGAACCATAGCTTTTTAATTAGCAATTTCTACTATTTTGCACGGTGCTTTTCACATCAATGCCCCATGAATGATTATTGAATCATTGAAAGAATGTTGACTAGAAGATAAATCCTACTGTGAGATATATTTCACTGGTATTTCTCCTCTGAGATTGGAAAGCGTACTTTTGCTGAAATCTACACAAAGGTTTGTACTTTTATTCAAGTTTTATTCACTCTTTAGATTTTAATACAGTTCTATTCCCCATTGTTAAAGCTCTTTACAAAAGTTATGATCTTCAGTATGATAGTATTCTTAATGATTTTAATTACAATCATGTAAATTTTTAAAAATCAACCTAGTGTCTATACGAGGGAAAGGTGAGCCACACTGCATAACCATAAAAAAGGGCAAACAAATTAAGCTTTTTGCTAGATAAAAGTAAAAGCCAACATAGAATGTTCAAAAAGTAGTTTTTATTATTAATTCTGCAACCTCCACAAGTCCAAATTTCCAGGCACACTTACCCTGGCTCTGATAAAATTATATCTTGTTCCTGCACATGGCACTATGGATTCTCAATATCAAAAGTGGAAAATGGGGGCCGGTGAGATGGCTCAGTGGCGTAAGCGCCTGCCTGGCAAGTGTGAGGGCCCGAGTTCAACTCCTGGAACCTACACACAAAAAAGTGGAAGATGTACAGCTGAGAAATACAAATTAAAGTAATAATATAACACTGTTCATCTATTATCACAGGCAAAATCTAGGACACTGACAACACCAAATGCTAACAAAGATATTGAACAGCAGAAACTTTCATCTACTGGTGATGGAAATGTCAAATGATATGGTCACCTTAGAAGTTAGTTTGGCAGTTTCTTACAAAACTAAACGTATTCTTAACATATAATCCAGCCATGTCCTCTTTGGAACCTCTCCAAAGGCATTGAAAATGTATACCTGAACAAAAATCTGCATGTGGATATTTAAATGAGCTTCATACATAATTATCAAAGTGTGGAGGTAGCTAAGATTTCCTTCAGTAACTCAATGAATAATAAACTATGACATACCCAGGCAATGAAATATTATTCCTCATTAAGAAGAAATTAGCATTGAAACCATTTAAAAATGTGGAGGAGAGTTAAGTGTTTATTACCAAGTGAGAAAAAATTAATCTGAAAAGACTGCATACAATACGTTTCCAACCATGTTACAATCTAGGAAAGTCAAAACTGTGGAGGTAGTAAAAAAAAAAGTCCATGATTGACAGGGCTCACGAGGAGGAAGAGATGCAGAGAAAGAGCACAGAAGAACCTTGTAGCAGTGGAGCTAATCTACACAATCCTGTAAGGTGGATACGTGCCACTATACACTTATCAGAGCCCATAAAATGCATAATTTATGAGTGAACCTTAATGTAAACTATAATGTTTAGGTAATAAAAAATGTTTCTTTGGGTGATAAAGGGTTGTATTTGTAATAATGAAAATAACAACTGACATAAAATGCTATATGTAAGAAGTTCGTACTTATATAATGTCAGACTACATTACCTTAGACTAAATTTCTGAAAGATAAAGTAGAGACTCTGGACAAAATATTAGAAGCAACTATTTGAAAGGAGGAGAGAAGTAAAAACTATCAGAAATATAATGTGCTTTAACTGGGGAAAGAAGGGAACCACACTGGGTGATCTCCAATTAGATAGTTTGACTCTCAGGGAATTTTCACAAGACATTGAAAGTTGGGAGGGTGGAATTCCTTTATAAAGTATCTGAATTATTACTATGATGTGTCAGAGGAGAGCTTGAGGAGCTTACCAAAACAGGAGGGCATTGAGATGGAATGCTTAGGGAAAGAGGAAACCATAGAGGAGGATGTTGCAAAGTCTGAATTCAAGTCCCAAAAGGCATTGGCCACTACTTACCAATCTCACCCAATTATGCAGCTTTCATTAAATAGTTGTATTTTAGAAGTATAATTTGCTACTGAGTTTTGTTCACCTTTGTTGTTATTATTTTTATACAATATATGGACATAGTAAAGATATTTTATCTTGGTAAAATATAAGACCTCCGTATTAAGTATATTTCAATTCTATTAAAGAAGTTGTCTTGTTATACTATTATTCTTCAGTATCTGAGCAGCTGATTCTTTTGGATGAAAATGTATGCTCCACTCTTGAGAATATTAATTTTTTGGAAATGTTTGAACAGGCCTTCTCTTTCTCCAAAAACCAACAGAGTACAAGGGAAGAACCTGCCCAGGCATGAGTTTAAATTACAAACCTATCACTTGTTAGGTGTGTCATTAGGCCATATTGCTTATATACAGTTTTTATATGAAAAATATGAATATGAAATGAGATAATGCCCAAGTTACATGGTTATGATGAACACTAAATGAGATACACAAACTACGAAGGACATTATATGCCATGTGTGATGGTTAATTGTCAACTTCAATTGAATAAGAGACTCCTGGAAAGGTGATTGGATCATGGGACACTATACTCATCAATAGATTAACCCACTGAGATTCATGGCGCGATGTGCTATTAGTGGGTGGGCTCAGGCTTGGAGGCATGCCTTTGAAGCTATTTCTCTCATTCTTAGTCTTCCCTGTGCTCTTCTCCCAGGCTACATGAACTGAGCATCTTTGCTCTATTGTGCCTTATGCCATAAATTTTTTTCCTTGGAGCCAACAATCATGGAGTGAAACCTTTGAAACCTTGAGCCAAATTAAACCCCTCCTCCTTTAAGCTAGAGATGTTGGGCATTTTGTCTCAGAAATAAGAAAGCTGACTGATATATCATGCACTAAGTTCTCCTAATTTTTTATCTGCCATCCAGTACTAAGCAAATATTAATTCATAACTAATTAATTAATTATGTCCCAAAATTGTATCAGTTTTACTGGCTCATGGGATGCCAAGATACCTGGTTAAATATTATAAACAGGTGATTCTCTATGTTTCTGGAAGAAACAATAGACTAAGTGAACTGAGTTACTTTCTCCAGTGTGAGTGGACATTATCCAATTCATTGAACCCTTGAATGTAATAAAAAGGTAAAGGGAGGATGGACATATTCATTCTTTCTCTGTTTGTCTGAGCTGTGACATCATCCTGCTCTTCAATTTGATGCTCCTTTTTTTTATAGGCCTTCAGGCTCTTATTGGAATCTGGGCCACTAATTTCCTGGCTCTGAGGTCTTTGAACTATACCATTCCCTTTTCTGAGTCCCCATCTAACCGACTCCTGAGCTGCATTCTGTATAACAGTTCATAATAAGTCTCTCCCCCCATCCCTGTCTCTAGTTCTTTCATGGCAGAAGGTTAGAATGGAGTTAAACAGATTTAAAGTGATAATAGTACAGTAAGTACATATAACTTTTAAAAAAATCTATATAATGATACACCTATCATTTGTACAAAAGCAACATAAATATCTTTAGAAGAGAATCTGCTCATTTTAAGGCTTTTTCTGAATTTTAGTTAAGATACTAGAAATTCACAAACTACCTAGCAAAATATTTTCCATAGCTCAAAGTTTGCTCATTTTATATGGCGTGTTAAGAAAAGTCAATTAATTTATTTAAATGTATCGACTTTTTACGTCTACTCTGCCTGAAATTGTGATAACAACAGTAGAATACTTAGTTGGAAAAATCAGTATAATGTCTTTAATTCTTTCTGTGCCCCTTTGATGTGTATTTGTTATGTTTCTTTATTCCTTTTTCAGTGAGAGTAACTGAGTCGCCTTGTTCAGCAGGAAGTGATGGGTGAGTAAGAGTTTGCTCTCTTATCCATTACTGAACACAAATAAGTTTCCCTTTTTGGAGCACATTAGTGTAAAGATCAATACAGTACTTAAATCTGTTGCCCCACCAGCATCATCAATTGAGTTTACGAAGGAGTTCCCAAAGCCTTATGGGATGAATAGTAACCAAAACTAATCTAAGTCCAATTATAGTCCATTGAGTAAAGGTTTCTCACTTATCACTAAATTAAGAGTCTGATTAGTTCCAGTCCATGATGCAATATTGAAACAAATGAGAACTTTCAACTGCATTTTAGCCAGCCTTAGATGCAAGCCATTATGCAAGATGAAAATTCAATACCGCAATGACGCAATAAAAGACAAATATTTATATTGACAGAATGGAATTATAGACTCCCAGATTTAACAGATCCTTGGGACGTTCAGTCATAACACACAGTATTTGTATCTGCCCTGAAATATATCAGCCAACTAGACGTGTTATTTCATGTGCATGTACCTTATGTTCTACCTACTTTGATAGGTAATAATCCTTGCTTAATTCTTTCTCATGTTTAACACTTCTCTTACTAGATTATATATCTGGCCCACAATTTGGCAGTTAGAAACTAATAAATTATTGTCATCAATATTTATTAATGAATGCAAAGTAAACTTTACACTTTTATTGCCCCATTTTGGATTTCCTACAGCTATTCAATTCCGTTCTACACCTTTATCAATTGACACATAAAGTATGCAAAACAATCTTGACAGTGTCATTCCCTTATTCCAAAAGCAACTTAATGTCATACTAATCCCTTATACAACTAACCATTGGTCTCAAAAATGTTGACAATGGACCCACAAAAAGTTAGGTTTTAACCTTTAAGGGATTACTAACTTACATCTTCTATTTTAGGTGATAAGAAAAAACATCCAAGGCAAATTTTACTTACACATAAGATGCCTGATGACACTACTGAAACCATGCAGGGTTTTGAGGAATTTCCAGTGTTGTTCTATTTATATTTGATCATTTCCTCATTGCTTTTACTAATTTTTTAATTACATGATGGTTTCTTGACTCATTTTTAAATTTTATTGTCAATTAATTTGTTGTAGAGTCTATATCCTCAAAATTGTCTCTAGCTTACCCTTCTATTATCCATTTTCAACATCACTACTGCTCACATTTTATCATTGTCCCCCAAAAAAGTAAGTGACTTCTCTTGAATGATATATTTGAGATAAGTTTGAATTAGTAGGATTTTAACAAGAAGACCTCAATTGCATTGTCTAGTTAACCTTTAAAAATATTCTTAAAAAATATTGTAATGTCCTGTCCTCCATTGCTTTCAAAATTTCAATTTTATGGTATAGCCATTTCCACTATAGCCGCACTTTGATTTGCTAGATTATATTTTCTAACAAATATTATGGCTACAGTGATCCTTTTGCACCTGCTTTTATTTTTGTTGTTGTGACCTGTTCTTCATTTTACATTCTGAAAGTATTCTTTGGGAAAGTGGTACTTCTGTGTCACTCCTGAAACCAATGTTCTATCCTTCCTCAGAACTCATATAATTGCTTGAGCTAGAAATAAATATTCTATCTATATATATTTTTCCAGAATAGAAGTTCCTGCATAACAGAAATACAGCTATCAATATTTCTATACTATCTCTGAAAATAATATATATTCATTTAACTTTGACATTTCTACAGCATGGTTAACTCAGTGTTTTAGGAAAGTCTATAGAATCTATTTATTTTAGAGTGCCAGTACTTCTAATTCCAAGTTTAAAGGAATAAATGCATATATATTAACTCTTTCATTACAGAGATACTGGCTAAGTAGTGAAATTACTGAATAGTTTCTAATTTTAAATAGAAAGCTTGAATTTATAGAGCATGTTTCAGTAACTTTCAAAAGCATTAAAGTGTTTTTGTTTTTGTAAAAACAGTTTAGTCTGACTGTACTGCAAGAACAAAATCCAAAGAAGCTTCTTAAGTATCAAAATGCAATATGTATGTGTACTAATTCCCCACCATGAAAGGGTTTAATATGCATCAAAAATATATACTAATAAAAAAATTAAAAAAAAAAACAACAAATTTGGGCTGGTGAGATGGCTCAGTGGCGTAAGCGCCTGCCTGGTAAGCATGAGGACCCGAGTTCAACTCCCGGAACCCACATACGAAAAAAGGGCCGGTGATATCGCTCAGTGGCACGGGTGCCTGCTGGCATGCGAGGTCCTGAGGTCGACCCCCGGTACCCACAAAAAAAAAAAAAATTTAAGACGATTGCTTAAACATGTGTATCCAATTTATTTCACTTAAAATTATGTTCTCAAGGTTGATCCATTTACCTGAAAACGTCTCAAGTTTACCTTTATTTATGCCAGTAGTGAGAAACCCAAAGGGTAAATAAGGACCAAAATGAAGGACAGATATTGGGAAGTAGGAAGAAAATGTTCAAATGGGAAGGGGAACAGGGAGGGGAAGGGAAGGAAGGGAACAGGGATAAAGACATAAAAAAGAATGAAAGGAAAACAATAGAAACGAAGTATTATAAATGGGCAGGGGAGGAAGGATTGAAGAGCAGAGAAGGGAAGGGATAAAAATTAACATATGTACAGGTACAAATTTCCTATGATGAATATGATCATTATGTATATCAAAAGTGTACCAATAAAGTTAATTATAAAAATAATTTTTTTAAAAAAAGAAGCTTGCTTAAATTGTTCTGAAGAGCTGGTGTGATCAAAAGATTGAAGCCCTAGCTTCAAACAACTGATTTGATATTTCAGTGTCTTTCCCTTGCAAGTTCAATGAATGTACTCCATAAAGGAAAGTCCTTGTCTAAAATGACTGGCTATATCTCTTGTTCCCACAAGAATGCTTTGGAGCCCTTCAGCTGAGGTGTAGACATTTTAAAGCTATTTGTAGAGCTAAATCTTTCTGGATAAGGGTCACCAGAGTCCCACACCAGGATTAACAACATATGTCAGTCAAGTGAAGGGTGAATCTCTGCAGATCCTGTGGGTCAAAATCGCCTCTACATGCCCGAGGTTTGACGAGAAGTTATGAAGTAGTGAAGACAAATCTTCATGGAGGGCCTAATAGGAATGAAAATCTGACTAAATTATTCCAGTACTGACTTTGACTTTCAAGGTGTGGTCTAATAGAATCTAAGACTGTACTAGTATATGTGACAGAAGATAGTTTTTAATCTTCAGTAATAATTTTATTAATTATCAATCCATAATTAAATATTCATTTCTCATTGATATAGTTGTATTTTGTTGAGAAGTTTGACTGTAAACTTCAGCACAACTATTGACTGCCGGTTCACAAAAGATTAGCAATTTCATTACAAATAATCCTGAAAATGTTTATCAGAGGTACATGAAAGACACTATTTATAACACAAAAACTGATACGACTTAGCAAGCTGAATGTTACTGAAAAAGTCAAAATTTAAAAGTGTTTTGTTTTATGTAAATTATATTCCAAGAGCTTCCTTTGGATATAAGAGCATTAAATCTATTAGGAGACTGAGTAGACGAATTCAATAGCAGCTCTTCAGTTTACATTGCATTACTAAAGCATTTACCATAAATACTGTGGCTTTGTAACTCTGTGTGCATGTAGTATTTCCTTATAAATGAAGATTTTGTCATTTAAATACATTTTATTTAATTTTGACAAACAGGTACTTAGAATAATGGAACTAACTTGTACTAAAAGAAAATAATTGCAGGTTTACCTATGCCATATAATGCTTAATGGATTTTGTTATCACCAGAAAAACAAGCAAATGTGTATTGTCTTCTCAGGAAATCACTAATTTTTGATTCTGTGTGATCCACAATTGGCCCAAAAGTGTAACAACTTAGCTTTCTGAGACTACTTTCCATCAGCGTGCAATAGACACTCAAAAAATATATATATACATTGTTATTTAATGATTATTTAAATGATTATATCTATTGAATTTTTACTTGGTGTGGCATATATTTACATTAGCAACTTGTAAACTTTTTTAAGATACTGTTTTCTGTATTCAAAAAGAAACCATAACATTTCTTTAAATATCACCCTATTTGAAAGTTTTAAAATAGGTTTGATTTTAGAACAACTCTCAAAATCATTAGAATTTCACCAAGATTGAGTATTCTTTGATTTTAGAGACTGAGAGATTAATGATCAGTGAAATTTCTGTTTTTATCTATCTCCTAGACTCTCATAGTCATCTTAATAATGATATAATAATTTTAATATACTGAGCTTTCCAAACAAAGCAACCAAATGACAATAGTACTGTATTTTATTTGATGATGCTGTTCAGGTTGTGGGTTTTTTTTTTTTTTTTTTTTTTTTTTTTTGAGAGTTGTTCCCTATTGTAGAAAATGGTCTTATCAATGGATATGTTAATTCCACAAATGTGTTTGTGCACTTATGAACTAGTTCCTTGTGCATTAGAGTTGCCAATTTAATACAACACTGCAATATCAGCCTGCATTTGTAACTGTGGCATTCCACATGAGCTTGTATATATGTATAAATATCTAAATCCTTTACTGTGTTTTCTAAAACAGTCATCTTAAGCACGCATGCATCAAAATACAAATTATTTTATAGCAAATTTTTTTCTTCCCATCTCTTCTGCATTTAAGTTAAGGAACTGCATTGACTTTTTATAAGGAAAGTAAGCTGTATTGTCTGTGGATTTCATTGTAAGAAGTAAAATGAAGAGTGGCATTGCCTCTGATAAAGCTGAAAATCAGCGGCCTGGAAATTCAAAGAAGGTCGTATCAGCCAGCTTTATTTTCCAAATGACTGTACATTCCCCTAAGGATCTAATTTACCAAACACATTGAATTTGCTGCAAGAAATTAAACATGATTCAGATTACAATAGATACAATAAATATTGAATGAATATAAAATGAAAGCAACACTCAAGGTTACAGAAGGATGAATTTTTCTGATGGAAATAAGAATCAGTGAACATAAGAGAGTTATGAAGTACATCAAAGTTCTAAATCTCCAAGAAATAAAAATGATGACAAAGTTAATAAGTGTGAATTAAGGACGGGGTGTAAGAATTCATGAAGGGGTAGTGATTTAGAATGTCAAAGACACGTTTTTATGTACTCTTTTGCCTAATTTTAAGAAAAATTAAGATGAGTCTTTTTATATATGTATAAAACAGGAAGAAACAAATGATCCTAGAATAAGGATAAGAATTGGAAATAATTTCCAGTCCTTTATATCACTCATAGAGTGACTATGAATTTATAACCGGTATGAGTAATATATCACAATTTTTTTATTAAGAATTCGGGAAAATAGACCTGTGGTCGGCTTGAAATAGTGACTGCAATTCTTTTGATCCTTCTAGATTTTTATTTAGGGAAGAGAACAAGAAGTAATGATGTTCCCTTTCTATGTAATGATACTACTATAATGATGTTCAAGGAAGAAGAAAGTATGATTTTCTGGGATGTAACCTTTTTGGTTGAAGGGGAAAATGTAGTAAAGCTTTAAAAACATTTACATTAGTGATTCTGAGAAAGGTGTTGTGATTAAAGTTGTTGAACTTCCAGATTAAGAAAATGGCTCAGGTTGCTACTAAGGTTTGATTCTTGAATGCAGTACTTCTTGCCTAATGGCCTTTCATTCTCCAAGATCTGGAATTTGAATTATCAGAACATAGACCAAAGCCTCAGAAAGTCTGTGAAATTGAAATTCATGTATCCATGTAACAATGTATTCATGGATATGAATGATGAAAATGGGTAGTTCAGGGGGTGAAATTGTTTATAAATTGTGTTTCTATTTAAATCTACTGGTATTATATGACATGATATGTAATAATTTGCTTATAGTAATAAACTGCTCTTTTTTGTGTTAAGACTGAAAGTTGGAGAAACAAACATTTGTGCCAGTGCACATATATTTATTCAGTCTGCACTGTGGAAGGAAAGAGGGTGGGAAAATGTCCACATCAAAGAAATCAAAATGGCAATGAAATCTATAATTTATTAATATATACAGCGTGGGCTTCCCATACTATAATTCACATAAATATACCGAGTCAGAACTCAAACACTATCTCTTCACATTTAGAGACTTAGCATTTCTTTTTCTCCTGAAAAGAGCTTCAAATATGTACTAGTTAAATTACTGATGCTTAAAGCTCTGCAAGATAGAGGTACCTCCCATTCTATCCATCCTAAAATGAATTAGATAGAAAAATAAAAAGTCTAGAAAATTTCAGCCCTATGATTACCCCATGGGACTTTTCCTTTTACTCTTTGGTTGATACTTCAAAAATTTGTTATGCTTTCTACTTAAGATATGACAAATGTCATCCCTAAATATGAGTCTTCAAATTTTTTTCTAGGTTCTGTACCATCCTATATACAGAAATCTATGGTGGAGGGCCGGCGAGATAGTTCAGCGGCATAAGCGCCTGCCTGGCAAGCGCGAGGTCCTGAGTTCGACTCCCGGTACCCACACAAAGGAAAAAAGAAAGGGCTGGTGATATCGCTCAGCAGCACAAGTGCTTACTGGCAAGCACGAGGTCCTGAGGTAGATTCCTGGTACCCACATTAAAAAAAAAAAAAAAAAAAGAAATCTATGGTGGAATGACACTGGAATGCTAGGCAGGAAATAGCAGTTAAGTAAAACAGTATTTATTAATTTATTGGAAGTCTTTTCAATGCAGAAGCCTGATTTTTCAAGATGTTGAGTTAAAAGCTAGATGACAATTTACTAACAAGTGGAAAGAACATTAGAGGGCACCCTAGCCCAACTTTCTATTCAGTTAAGCATTCTGGGTAGTTTGGACAGAAAAATGCAAAAATGCTCACATACTTACACCTCTTTGATATATAATAATGCTTATTCTTCTAAAACATTAAGAGAAAAGCTGTCACTAAGAGACTTCTCTATAGAAGAATTACCAGTATCGGTAGTTTCAGTCTTGGACTCAGCAGCATGAGGCTTTTCCTATGTATTATGGTGCACTGCCCCATCCTCATTTCTGCCCTTTCACCTTATCTATATTAACATATCTCTCAGCAAGCCATAGTCCTTGTTACACGATATTGAAACATGCCTTCGATGACTTAACAATGCCCTTCAAAGTGAACTTCTGTCCCTGGCCTCCACATTTTATTCATTTGGTCTGTTGGGAATAGTGGAGGGTTACTTATTAATGAGATATGTTGGCCCAGGAACTTGTAATCTCTTTGTATCGGAATGAATTTATTTAATCATTCCCCTCAATTGATGGGGTGTGTAAATGTTAAGGTTGAGTTAAATGATGCCATTAGCAGGTGGCACTGACACAGACATGTTTTACAACCCCTGATGTAGCTCTTAAGCCTGTGAGTGATCTACAGCAAAGCAGTAAATAACATTTACATGATGTCTTTGAATAGGTCACAACATAGTCAGTGAATGAAAAATGAAGATGAGCCGTAACCTAGTTAGCACCCCAAAATGATCTTCAGCAAGGCTAATTCATCTGGCCAAAGACAAATAACAGAATTTTCTTCTGCCTACTTCTCAAGTACTGACATTTTTACTTTAAATGTGAAAGGTTATTAAATTGCACTTTAGAAGCTGAAGAAAAAACATTCAGTCATAGGAAATAACAGCCTAATGTATGTCGCATGGTGCATGCATTAGTGCTTCAAAGCCTTGCCAGTTCACACCTCATTGATTCCATTTATGCCTTTTACATGGCGCTAACCCTTGAGTGATTAATCTGAAAGGATGATCCTGAGCATAACCAACCTGAAAGAGCATGGCGTCTTCTATGGATATTTTAAATATAGTTTTCCTCTTCAAAGGCATTTAAGATTATCATATTGCTTTCAAAATTCATGTTATCAAGCTCTATCTTTAAAAATTAAATGCCAAAATGGAAATCAAAAGCTTGTGAGTACTGACTTTATCAGACGTTTCACTAAATATTCTGTAAAATAAAAAGCTATAAACATATATCATGAAGAGTTTTATATCTAATATATTTTCCTGTATTTGATAAGAAAACTACACTGATGAAAAACAGATACAGTATTGACTCCATATTTGCCCAAAGCTACTCTTCTCCCAGGGAAATAAAATAGAGAATAGATGAAAAAATGAAATTGATTTTTTTCTGTTGTTCACTAAATTTTTAAATATGAAGTGCCACATAAAATCAATGTTTTGCATTAAACCTTGTACTACATGCTAATCGCTATATAATTGTATGACACATAGTTAAAATATTTGTTGTTTATGTACTATATATAGTAGAGAGTGAATCCCCTTAGACTCATTCAATATTATTAAACCACTTAATCTACTTGAGACCAATTAGAACAAACAACCTTTGGAGAAGTATCTAAGAAATAATGCTTCATGTAGTCAGAAATATTTTTATAATATTCAAATTTGTAGATTGGGCAATAAGGCAAAGATGAAAAATCTTCTTTCATCAATTTTTAATATAGAACTATTGATAATCTGATAGCTTTTATTAACATAATTTTTATGTGTGTGTGTGTGGGTACCGGGGATCGACCTCAGGACCTCGCGCATCAACAGGCGCCCATGCCGCTGAATGATATCACCGGCCCCTTTTTCATATGTGGGTTCCGGGAGTCGAACTCAGGACCTCGCGCTTGCCAGGCAGGCGCTTACGCCACTGAGCCATCTCACCGGCCCCAACATAATTATTTTGATTAGCTCCATAGCATGTAATATGAACAGCATGATGTAGTAGAAAGAGTAGACTCATTTGTCAAGTAGTACTGAATTAGATTTCCAATATGAAATAATCGCTTTTGTCTAAATCCTCAGTATTATTAGTTGTAAACAAAAACAAAAACAAAAAAATCAACCAGAATTCTGATAAATGATAGATACAGGATTTAAAAGATTTCAGTGTCTAGATCAGTAGTGATTTAATAATGTAACTTTACCATACATCTTTATAATTATCTGGTGTCCTCGAAATATGTCTTTGAACCATATAATTTTATTCAAGATAACTTCCTACTTTATCCACTCTTAAAAATCTTTGTAATCAATTATTTTGTAAAGTGTTATTTATATGTGATCAATTTTTTAAAAAGTATTATCGATATTGTTATTAGGCATAGAAATAATGCATAATATACATGTAAAAGCAAGAAAGTTCAATTATTTATAACAACCCATAATGTAATAGTGCAGATAATTCATTCTCAAATATATTTTTTTGTTATTTATATTTTTTCACTTTCTGGAAGTTAGAAAACTTAGACACATACCATTTAAACTCACCACTATTTACACTTAAGCATGCATTGCTCTACGTGTAATTTTTCTTTGTGTGTGTAAGTCCATGTGTATGTATTTACCTGCATACCTCTACTACATACATGTATGCAAATTTTGGATTGCGAAATCCAAAGCATATCCTGCTGCTATTAAACTTTATAAGTGCAACATTAATATTTTTCCATATGACTGACTTTTATTTTAAAATATGTAGAGTTTTAAAAAGTTTCTTGAGAATCTGACCTCAAGTGAGGAAACTCCCATTTTCTTACCTAGCAGAATTAATTTTAGATATAGTTGGGAATCTATATCAGTTCTGGGACATTCATTATCTTAAAATAGTAATCTGTATGTGTTTTTCAAGTAAAAGACTTAGAGATAAGATTATTTGGACAATTAAGGAGATGTTTCATTCAGTTCACTGCAATGGGGAAAATGTTCAATCAGGGAAATACCTCAGGGTAAAGAAAGGGGTCAAGAGGTCTTGTAAGGAAAGCTGAGGAAGAGCTCAGGTGATCTTCTCTAAGTCATATGAGGAAAAGTGACAAAGAATCTTACCAATCATATGGGAGAAGGGAGGTTTTCATTGCTAGCCTTCTTCTAGGGGACAAAAAGTTAAAGGGTCTTTTAGCTATCCTTCTGTTCCTGTACAGGATTTGAGTACAACCAAATTGTCAGGTCTTATTAACAAAACCTGAAAGAGAGAGAATATATAAATTTTTGCAAAGGCAAAGCTAAATAAATGAATGATGTTGATTGATCAAAACAGATATTTTTCATAACTCGTCATGAAGGTGATATTGAATCAAATAATATCAGTTATGTTAGTAACCCAACTCACACTAACACAGCTCAAGCAAAGTCTCATTATCATTTAAAATTTAAGTCTATGCTATTAATCTCTCCTATAGGATAGCAGGATTCAGCTCCAAGTTAAAATCATCATCCTGTGCAGTATTTCATAGGAATTACAGAGAAAGAGGGGAGAATTTTTTATTTCATTTAAATTAGCATGAGCCTGTATAATGGTTTCAACCCATCATCATGTGGCTACTCTTCTTTGTCCATAGATCACTGCCCAGAATACACCCAGTTAATCTCAGAAACTTAAAAATCTACCATTATCCATCTCAAATTATTATTCCCATTCTGACACTACTTACTTGTCACAAATACAAGACTTTTCCTCAATTAATTCCCATGGATCTTAACATACCAAAACACTTGACAAGACATTATTGAAAGCTCAGGGCAAGTAACATAGCATTACACCAGACAGAAATGTCAAACTGCTGAACTGAGGCTATATCTGTTTTACTGAAGACCATCCCAATTAAATTTCTGAGTCCTGTGATGAAGTTAAATATCTTGAGTGTGTATCCCAAAATGTATTTGTTTTTCTTTCTTTCTTTTTTTTTTTTTTTTGTGGGTACTGGGGGGGTCGACCTCAGGACCTCACGCGCCAGCAGGCGCCCGTGCCGCTGAGCGATATCATCGGCCCCTTTTTGGTATGTGGGTTGTGGGAGTCAAACTCGGGCCCTCGCACTTGCAGGGCAGGCGTTTAAGCCGCTGAGCCATCTCACCGGCCCTCTTTCTTGCTTTCTGATCAAACTTCTCAAGGGACTTTGCCACAAAACATTGTATGAGATGTTTCATTTTTAAACACAACTCTCAGCTGTGAATAGATGTTTAAAATACACAGGTGTGACACATTTAAACCACTTAGTAGGCAATTACTCTGATATAATTCATATGGGATCCATATGGCTCAACTTTTTATTCTTGGACGTCTCTGCTTCAAGGGTCATACAAACCTACATTAATTAGAATAGGCCAGGGTACACAGTGTGGTATCACAATTCCCAAGTTACAGCAGTTAAGATAAAATACCTCACTTAAATCATATGTCCTTCATGGTCCCCTCACGATTATGTTCACCATCATCTTCACTGCACAAGTCAGGCACATCAACCAGATGTCATCAACTAGATAGAGTTGTCATCAACTAGAACAGTGTTAATCTCCAGAGGAAAATGAAAAATCTCTGAAACTTTTCACCCAGGGGAAATCTATATGAATTGTGTTCAGATCACACTGGCCAATACAAGTGATAAGGCCTCACTAATGTGAAGGGGTCAAAACAAAAATTGCACTGGACAAGTTAAATAGGCAAGAAGATTTTACTCAAGGCTATTGTAAGAGAGAAATAGGTCAGAAATCAGTCTGAACTCAGGTCTACTGAAACAAAGCACTAGAATGTATGTTTTTAAGATCAGCATAAGGGATCATCTGTTTCCTTTACCCAAAGGAAAATAAAACTTTTTTATTTTTCATCATAGGAGAGATTTACAACTTGCAACAAGTCATGTTCCAAAATTGAAGGTTAGGCTTCCACCCTTCAATAGAAACTGAAATTTAGAGATACTTTAGTTTCTTGGTCCTTGAGAAGGACATTTTTGTGTTGTCAAGATGGCATGATTTTAAAAGACTTGCATCTCAGAGAGAATCAATTAACACAGGTTTTTCTATAGTAGGTATTTTAAGAAAAGAGTGAGTAAGCCACTACAATCAGAAAAAAATCCTTTCTGAAGTTTAGTCAAACTCAGGAGAATATCTTGGTCACATCAGAGAACTCTATTCCTCATGGGGATCTGAGAAGAAACCAAATCTTCTTGGTGGATATCGGTGGCCACTACTAATACAAAAACTTTTCACTGTTAGTGACTGCCTTGCAGTGGACTTATATTGAGCCTATTATAAGTTTCCATCCCTGTCATTACTAGCAAAGAGCTTCTGTTGGTTTCAATAGTAAAAAAAAAAAAAAGCCGCAAAAAAGATGGGAAATTTTAGCCACGTGGAACTCTAACCAACCTTATCTACCTATGGGCTGAGCTGGGAGAACTTCCTTCATTGTTTGCATGGAGTGTAGTATCCTTAATAAGTTTGACCTGGAATCACATAGCTCTCTGTCAGTGACAGAACTAGCCCCAGAATGTTTCTCTTATTCTGGCAGAAATGATTTCTAGGGCCAGTGAGAAGGCTCAGCGGTGTGAATGCCTGCCTGGCAAGCGCGAGGGCCCGAGTTGGACTCCCGGAACCCACATACGATAAAAGGGCCGGAGATATCGCTCATAGGCACAGGCGCCTGCTGGTGTGCAAGCTCCTGAGGTCAACCCCCGGTACCCACAATAAATAAATAAATAAATAAAGATTTCTATTCTCCAATTTCATGACTCAGGAGAACAGACCTACCCTGCAAAATAATCCCAACAAGTGGGCTAGCCATCATTATGGAAGATACCTCTGAAAATCTTTATGCCAAATCTGGTGTCTGCTTCGTCGCTAACCCTTCTCGAACACATTTAATCCAATTCCAGTATCACATTTAATAACTCTCTACTTAGTAAGAGAAGATAGAGTTTAATTTTTATTCTTTAATTTTTATTCTGGGATGCTAGCATCCCATAAATGCTAGCAATGCGGATGGCACTTATAGGCTAACTAAGGTACTAAGGACTATTTAAGAAATTGTCAGCTCTGTCTATGCTTAGATAAATTTGCAAGCAAATGCCTGGAAATTGTTTACTATATGATATATCCCACTGCATATTGCTAAGGAACCAATAGTTGCTGTAGCAAAAGGATCTGATCTGAACTGGCAAGACATCTGTCATTCATCCTCAGAGAGGTTTGGTGCCTTCAGCAAGAGGCCTAATTTCCCCTCTAGGTTCTCTACTGGCAAGGTTCTTATATCATTTGCTATTCACATTTAAAGGAACCCATCTCTGCCAATAAAATTTGGCTGGATAAGGATGTATCCTGTTAGGTGGTTGGCTCTCTGAAGTTTCTATTATTTTATATGCCTTCCAAAACTAACGAATGACTTTATACAGCCAGCAGTCTGGTAATTCTGATATCTCTACAATTATGATGCTAGGAGTTATTATTTCTCTATGGGAGATTTTCATACTATAAATTTTTAAATATATAATGTATGCCTAAGGTTATATAGAGAAACATGAAATAGGAACTGTTAAAATGCTTGATGCTAACCAACATAGCCAATAATCACGGCATCTTTTGCAGGTGGTTTTAAAGAAAACTTGGCAAATTAGTCAAACATCTTTAGGAGAGCAATACAAAATATATGCTTGGTTTTCAAAAAGCATGCCAGAAAAAGCTATCCCAGTCCTCTGATTAAGCTAGTCATGCCAGTGCTCACCACAAGTGTTTATTCCTCTCAACCTGATGAATGCTTCTTTCTCCAGTACCTTAATTTAGTCTCAACCCCCCAGAGGACTTAGGTGCCAAAGTTAACTTTCAAGATGAATCAGCCCTCCTTAGAGTTTCAAAATATCATGTGACCAGACCAATTACTACTAAGGATGGAGTCATCATATTGGCAATGTCTTTGTTTGGTGGTAATTATTCATTAGTTTCTGATTTTCTTCATGTTCCTTGTCTTCCACATGATGGTTAGTGATTAATTTAAAATGTAGCCATAGGGCCAGAGTACTTGCACCACTGTTTATTTTCTAGGCAGTGAATTACATACTGTGAGGAATGAGTCCAAATAGTCCTTTATGGGGTATAATTGCTTATCTAGCCATTAGATTCATGCCCATCCTCCTGATTATATGCAAACCTTATTTTGAATGGGAATTCAGAGAATAAGAAGTACTCTATTGAGTATAATGGACAAGAAAATCAGCCTTTAGAACTATCAAAACAGACCAAAAAGTCTACTATTGTATTTCAAGTGTAAAAAATGTCAGATATTTCTTCTACATCACTAAACTGGGCAGAGAAGAGAGTAGGCACAGTGATAGATTTTCCCTCATCAGACTTTCCAGATCAAGGCAATAGAGGTTTTGCATATTTTATTGGAACATTGCAATTTTATATCTTTATTTTCTTGAGAATAACTAGCATTTTATGCAAATGTCATAATTTATGTAAATTTGTCTTAAAAATTTTATTCTATTTCTCAGGAGTTAAAAATGGAGGGAGAGAAGAATGAGATTTTTGTTGCTATTCTCCATCTACTCAAAACTTTCACAGAGAAACTTGAGAAATGTCTTTCATTAAAACAAAATGGTTTGGACAAGCTATCCCTAAGCATTTTCTGACTTCCTCAGATAGCAAATTCAGAGAATTTTATAATTCAGTTCACAGCAAAAACATTCACATTAAGTAAGCCAAGACTTTCACACCATTCATAACTTAATTTTAATCAAACTAGACTTAGAGTGATTAAACTGTGTTTAGATGGGAAAAACTCTTTAGAGTGAAATTTGCTCTCTCTTAACATTTAAAAGGCACTAATCTTTAATATAACTATCTCCAGGAATTTATTTTAGGAGAATTATAGCAAATTTCAAAAACACAAAAATGTCATTTTCTATAACAATGGGTATATTAGTATTAATAGATAACTGTAATACTGATTGTTACACTAAACAACATTCTATTCAGTTAGCATTTATTAACTTATTTACATTAACACATACATCTCAGGAGTTTAAGTGCACAATCTGTGCTGTTAACTCTCACGCCTTCTTATCCTTTGAGTATAAAAACAGAGTGTATATTCAAGAGCTCCAAGGAAACACAATATTACTTAGGGAAAAAGGTTCTATCATTGTTATTAGCTAAAAAAAATGACAACAATGGAGAAAATACAGTTTGTCTTTGTATAATCTTACTGAAAAAAATGATAATTCTCCCACTTATATTTACAAATACAGTCAATAAGGAAGAGGATAGTCTTCCCAACAACCTCCCCAAAAAGGCAATATGATTTGTGAATCAGAATCTTAAGTCTGAAGTGCCAAAACTATTATTCTTTCAACAGTGTGAGCTTCTGACACCCACCTCTCATGATAGAAAGTTTTATGTTTAACTTGATTGGGTGACAGGGTACCCAGATATTTGATTTAATATCATATTGAGTTTCTCTGTGAGGCTGCCTGTGGATAAGATTAACATTTCCCTGATAGACTGAGTAAAGAAGATTACCCTTCCCAAAGTAGATGGGCTCCATCCAACCCACTGAAGGCCTGAGGACAACAAAAATGATGGAATAAGAAAGAATTTGCTCTCTTTGCCTGGCTGTCTTCCAGTGGAAACATCACTCTTCTTCTGCCTCCAGACTCTAATACAGATTGGAACTTATATCACCAGCTCACCAAGTTGTCAGGCTTTGGACTTGGACTAAAATTATACCATGGGCTCTTCTGAGTCTTCAGTGTGATAACTGCAGGTCTTGAATCTTCTCCAAACTCATGGAAGCCAATTTCTTATAATAAGTCTCATATTTTCTTGGTTTGTTTTTGTGGAGAACCCAGACTGATACACATCTCCAGCAGGAGTGCTAATTTATATATTGTGACCCAAAACTAAGGAACTGAGAAAGTTAAGGTATAAATACTATAGGAGAAGACATGTGTCTCCCTCTGTGATGTGAAAAATCAGATATATTGTGTAATGGTTGATACATTGTGCCAATTGAGAAGTTTAGAAGTTTAACTTAGCAACTCAGCAGGGGGCCAGGGTCCTCACTTTGTGAACATCCTGATCCTGGGCAAGAGAAGAGCACAGAGATGGCGTGAGTGCTACACCTACCCTGCTGGGGTAGCCTGCTAATAATATAAGGGAGGAAAGAGGCTTACTCTTCCCCCTTGTGCTCTTGCTGCTTTTGCTGTCTCCTGCTGCCATGAAGTGCTGCTCCTGTGCCATGCCATCCTGCCTTGGGGCCAGATGATTATGGACTGAAACCTCCACAAACTGTGAGCTAAATAAACCTTTCCTTCCTTAAATTTGGGTGTTGGGTATTTTGTCTCAGCAATGAGAGAAAAGTAATCAACACAGAATTTGGTACTAGAGAAGTAGTGTAGTTGCTGTGACTGTACCTGACCATGTGGTTCAAGAGCCTTTGGGAATGGCGTGTGGGAAGAGTTTGGATAGGTTCCAAGATGTCACCTGAAAAAGTAAAGCTGGAACACCTTACCCTGTTCTATATGGGAGATTCTGGTCAGAGCTCAGAAAACCAGAAGGCTGATAGAAATCCTGCCAGTAAAGACCAGGCTCAGGGTATTTCTGCTGGGAAGAAGGACTGCATTGGCTGTTGGACTCCAAACAATGTGTGTTTTGGCTTGGCAGAAAGTTTATTTGCATTTTATCATGTCCAGAGACTTTGCCTGAGACTGAGATTAAGGGCAGTGAACTAAATAATCTGGCAAAAGTAATTTCAAGGCAGTCAAATGTTGAGACTGTGGCATGGCTGCTGTTGCGGTCTTTTAGCCAGATCTATGTTGAGAATCAAGAGCAAAGAGCCCAGCAGCATGATTTAAAATGTTGTGAGTGTGACCAGAAAGGAAGCTCCAGTAAAGCTGTAGACTACAAATATAGAGCTGAGGAGCTCTTGATTGCTAAGAAGGAACAGGAGAATATAAAAGATGGCCTGAGGGCATCGCAAGAAGCAGCAAGTCTCCACCCTTTGCAGCCTCAAAACTGCAAAAGTGAAAGATTTTGCTTTGAGGAAAAATCGCAGAGCACCATTTTCCAGAATGATGGCAGCACAGAAAATTTGTTCCTCAGAACTGGATTCAGAGTACCCAGCAATCCAGGCACTCAACCCCTACAGCCAAAGAGAGGAAAGCCTGGCTACTGCTTCAGCTGGCAGAAAACCTTGGCATCATCCACGTGGCACTGGTTTTAGGTGTATGCAGAATGCAAGAGTTATGGGACTATAAAGGCTACCACCCAGATTTCAGAAGGCCTGTGAGGCCAGGCAGTGTGCCCCTGAGAGAGCGGTGTGCGAAGCTGTGAGGGTGAAGCCAAAAGTGCAGTGAAGACCCCAGAAGTTTGGAAAAGCCAGGAACGTGGATCATCTAAGGAAAGCTGCAAGGAGGGAGCAAAGCAGGCCTAAAAGAGAAGCCATGGGAGCTATAATCACTGACGTGCCATAGGAGTGGAGTCATTCAAGCCTTTTGTAGCTCACAACGTGCCACAGGTTGCTTCAGATGCTGGATGTGGAACTACAGGACTTCATGTTTGTACTGGATTTTGGACTTGCTTTTGTCCCAATCCTTTGCATCCCCATTTGTAACTTTTGGAATGAAAAGGTTTATCTTGTGCTATTGAATGTTGGAAGTGTAACTTTTCATTTGTATGGGGGCTTGCAGCTAAATTTTCCTTACATCTCGGAGGAGACTTGGGACTTGGAATTTTCAGCAATGCTGAAACCGTTAGGACTATGACAACTCTTGCAGATGGACTAAATGCCCTTTGCATAAAGGCATGTGCATGAATCTGGGGGCCCAGGGGCAAAATGTTATAGTTTTAATGTAATGTAATGTTGATAGACTTAATACTGGTTCTTATGGATTGTTAAAACCTGTGTTACAATGTGCAAGTTGTGAAATGATAAGAATGAGCATGTCTCTGCATCTGGAAAACCATTTAAAGAAATGTGTCTTGTTGCCAAGTTGACAAGGGGTGGATTGTCATGGTTGATACATTGTATCAACTTGAAAAGTTTAGAAGTTTAAGTGACTCAGCAGGGGGCCAGGGTCCTCACTTTATATACATCCTGAGCCTGTGCAGGAGGAGGGCATGGAGGTGGTGTGATCTGCCCTGGGTGGGGGAGGAGGGTTAGCCTTTTTTACAATATAAGGGAGGAAAAGAGGCTTGCTCTTCCCCCTTTTGCTCTTGCTGCTTCTGCTGTCTTCTGCTGCTTTGAAGTGTTGCCCTGTGCCATACCACCCTGCCTTGTAGCCAGCTGATTATGGACTAAACTTTCCACAAACTGTGAGCTAAATGAACCTTTCCTTCTTTAATTTTGGGTGTCAGGTATTTTGTCCCAGCAACAAGAGAAAAGTCACTGAGACATATTTTAAAAGCAATCCAGTGAGAACACAACTTTGGTTGAAATTTTTGAAAAAGCATAATCCCAAATATCACTTTTGTTTTTAGATAGTTTTGTTTGTAATATTTTTTGCTGTTTTTTTCCAAGGAAAAGATTCACTTAGTAACAATTTACATATACCTTTTGAAATGCATTTAGAAAGGTGATATGAAAACGAAGGGAAAATAACTTCAAAATGATTAAAAATGTCTCACCATGAAAGCAGGTCTAGCTCTCTGCGGAAATGTCTTTGAAAGGAAGAGAATATTGAAAGTTCTGCCAGGAAAAACTCAATCATGGATCTTGAACTTGTTAAGAAAATTTTCCCTTTGATGTAGTCTGTATCCCCACCCAATCATCACTAGGCTGTTCACTAAATTAGTGAAAGCACAGATTGGAGTTTGTATCCAAATTGACATAATTTGTTATAATGAGGCAAATTAGTAACCGTGTTTGAATCTCACCATAAAGGCGATTGGTTTAGAATGCAATACCTAGTTTTAGAGTATAAAGTAAATGCTATTTTATAAATGTATTATTTATATGAATTTATATATTATTTATATATTATTTATATAAATATAAATTTATTTATAGAAATATAAATTTATTTATAGAAATATAAATTTATATATTATATATATTTATATATTATTTATATAATTTATTATTTATATAAAATGCCATTTTATAAAGTTATTGCCAAGTTTAAGTTACCAAAGGACTGATGGATTATCTATACATGTGCAGACCAGACTATGAGTGGCTGACCACTCTTGAATTATGCATACATATAGTTAATTAATTAACTAATGAAAGAGGCCTTTGAGCCTCTTCCTTGGTTACCCACATCTGTTACACATACTTTTCTTTGGGCCGTTGTTCTAACATAATTGGGACCATGCTGTCAAATAAGCATCCTGCCACTTAACAGATGACAACTTATGACATATTGATGTAACCTGTATACTACTAAAGTAGTACCTACAATTGTTTTTAGAAAACTAGAAATTGCCCTATGAAAGAGAAAAAATCAAAGAAGAAAAGGAAAGAAAGAGCTGGCAAGTGAGAAAAGTCAGAGAATTCACAAGTTTCAAGATAAAAATATCGATAAATCAAAATTTCACTAAACCAATAATTACTAAGAAATTTAATAGAAATGAGAAATTTTAGTAGTCAAGCTCTTTGGCAGACAAAACTTTAAAGTGTACAATAAAGTTTTCATTTTTTCAAAGTGAATTTTCAAACTTTTGTCCTTTCCTTTCCATATTCAAATGATGAAAGAGGACTTCTGTATTTTATTACCTAGGAAAATAGAAATATTCTGTACCAAAAAGATACAGAGAATTCTTCCTCATGCAAAACGGTGTCTCCAGCTTTGAGATGATAATGTTCTTATCTGTAATTTCTACTAAAGGTTTAAAAACAAACAATCAAAAAGCAAAGTATTCACGCTGAAATTCAATGAGATCTCAAGTTTAAACCAACATTTCTTAAAATCCACATCTTCAGATTTTTTCAGCATATTTAGCTGAACAACAACTCCTAGGAAAAGGAGCTCCAGCTAAGCTGGTGAATGTAGAGTTCAGTAGGAGGTCAAAAGTACCCTTTAGTTGTTCTGCTGGCATAGAGTAGGATCATATGGTACTGTTGTCTTGAACTACATGTGACCACATCACTTGCTTTGGTGAAGGAAATGTGCATAGAATTTGTATGTATCACAAGTTCACAAATACATGGTTCCTTGTTCTTCTGCTTTGGCATTGGCAATTGTAATTCAAGAAAGAGTCTCTATATGGTTTTGCTCCTCTGTGGCTTTGGATAGCAGAGACGCATGCCTAGGGTTGCCAGATTTAGCAAAGATGAAGGACATCCAGTTATAATTAAATTTAAATTTAAGATGAACCTGGTAGTATGCTTTAATATAAGGATGTCCCATGTAGTGTTTGGGACAAATCTACAGTAAAAATATATTCATCATTTATCTGAAATTCAAACTTAACTATGCATCTAGCCTTGTACTAACAACTGTATTCTATCACCCTCATCTCCAGACACAGATATTTGGTAAAAATTAATCCATTTTGTTAATCTGTTGATATTTATTATTTGTTGTTGCACTTTATCAAATTTGTCTTGACTAAATACATTGCTTTAACCCAGCTCTTGCTCCAAAAATTACTGTTTTTCTCTTGCAACTGATAATTTTGCTTTTCCTACAACTTTCCACACAGTTCTTCCTTAGCTTTCAAAAATAGAATATGCAGTTTTCTATGAAATAGGGAGAAATGACGTTCCTATTATTTCTCAGAAAGGGCCTGTGGGCCATGATTTTAGTGTAAATAATGGTTTTGCAAATGTGAGGTAACATTTCAAGTATGTAGGTGACAAAGAATATTGAAACAAATTACTGAGAGTCATATAGGCCTTTTGGGAATGGAAAAAAAGAATCAAAATGAATAGTAATAACAATAGCCCCAGGTGGAATAAAGAGAACCAGATCACCAAACAGATCTTAGGCAAGTATAATTTAAATAGATGTTGAATAAATAAGAAAGACTGGTTCGGTCAAGAGAAACAATTTAAATTACCAAAGTTGCTCAAATTTAATGTTCTTATCTGTTAATAGTGTATCTCATGTTTCTTATTTTTTAATAAGCATATGAGACAAACAGTGGTTTCTGACACTCATTTGTATCATTTTGTTTTTGTGACCCTAAACAGTATTAAAATATTATCTCATCTAACTGCTTTGCAAGAATTTAGGAAGCAAAAATCTTGCTGTAAACATGACGTGTGGACAAATCTGCCCTCTACTAAGTGTATCCCATTTGACTGTGTAAACATTTTCATTCCACCCACCTGTGGCACCTTATGTCCTTTATGTGTAAAGTAAACAACATGCTCTATGGAAGAGGTAAAATTAAGGCTTAATTAAAATTTTGCAGAACTTTTTAAATGTGGAATCAGACACACTCCTAACAAGAAATTAAATTCAATCATCCTGTGTGATAAATTATTAAATAAATGTTAGTTGGTTTTCAAACTTGTGGTGGGAGGAAGTGGTAGCCTATCACACTTCAATGCAGGTCAGAATTTAGGGAGAGTTCTTTATCAAAAGTTGCTAACTATTTAGGCAATTATCAATTTTACTACACGGTCTTCACTAGTGCTCTCTTAGCTCATGTTCAAGATTCAAATCAAAGAAACTAAGTGAAAGTGAAAGCCAGGGTACATTTTCCCAAGAGTTGAGACCCTTCCCCACATTCTTCTGTGCCCTGTAATTATGAAGCCTATTAAATCTGTTTACTGTACAAAACATTCCAGATCAAGGGGCATTCAGCCTCTTGCATAGGAAACCTCGAGCAAACAAGATGGACCAGTGACCACGGAGTCAAAGACATCATCCTGAGAATAACGGGGCCTCTACTTCCTCATTCCCTTCAACACCTTGGCACTTAGGAGCCAATGGCCCTTTCCTGGTATCTGTCTTAAGTAAAGCCTGTTCTTGCTGCAAGCTTTTCTTTCTCTCTCTTTTTATTTCTGAAACTAATATATATTTTCTCCCTAAAAAAGAGAATTTTATGTTCTATTTTCCATCACCCACTGTTGTGTCCTATTTGTATCAATCTTCATGCATTTGAATTTAATACATAGCAGTGATTACATTTTCATAGAAAAGGAAGAATAAAAATGCACGCTATTAAATCTTTCCAAGTAATTTATTGAAAGAAAAGACTAAAATGTGGTTGATGATTGATATACACGCTGCTCTGGGTGTGAGCATATTATTTTCTCTATTTTCTGAGAAAGGTAAATACATTTTCATTTTGTTACTGAAGAAATGACCAGCATCCCCAAGATTTTTTTTCTCTCCAAGATATAAAAAATGAAATTCACAAATAAATTCAGTTTTCACTTGGTATTTCTCACTTTTGGAGGGATACATTTGTTCTTTTTTCACTTCAGAGAGTTCGGAAGAAAAAAAATACCAATTTCCAACTTCTGAATATAATCGTTCCAGAACTTATTCTATTTAAAAAAAATTTATTAATGTATGTGTGCAGTACATAATGATTACATTCCTTTTGTAGAACTGATTCATGTTCATAACACATTTTAATTCCTTTTTTCATCCTCTTTTTCCTCTCCCACCTCCCTCCATCTCTTGATCCCCTTTCCCTTTGAGAAAGATCTATCTCCCTACTTCTGACTACCTTTTATTTTGCTCTTTGTTTATAATTTGGTTTTCTCATATAAGAAAAACTATGCAATATTTAAGCTTGTGTGTCTGACTTAATACACTTAATATTATGGTCTCAAGGTCCATTTTTCCTCAAATGATTCAGATTTATCTTTCTTTATGGTAGAGTAGTACTATATATTGTATAAGTAAAATATTTTCACTTATTCTATTAAAAAAAAAAAGCACCCAAAACAAAACCAATGAGGGTATATTTTATTACATAAGCTGCTTCTGCACCTAACAGAAAATATTAAGATATTCCATAAATGTAAATGTTTTCTGCAATGAACTACTTAATGCCTGATTTCCATTCTGTGGATGAAATGTAATTTACTTGTTAAATTTCACACTGTAAATTATTTAAAGATTTGCCCACTATATGAAATAAGCTCAATAATTTGGGGATAAGCTATATTCTGGCATATAATTGTGTCGGATGACCCAGTCTAAAGATATTCAATAGCAATATCTGCATGCATGTACAAGTTTAAATTTTTAATTGATATTCCACATGGACTTCTAAAAATTTTTACCTACCAAAATTCCTATTTTAGCATGAGAGGGTATTTGTTCCCATTACCTAAAAAATTCCTTTTTTAATTTTCATTTTTATCTTTGTTAATAAGTTGGGGCTAAATGTTTTTCATTATATTTTCTAATTAGATTAGTTGTGAGGTTGAATATATTTATGTTCATATATAGTTTGTATTTATTTTCAGAATTACCCAAGTATGCATTGTATATTTTTCTTACCAGTTAGTAAAAGTTTTCCAAATTCTACAAATAGTAAACCCTTTTTTTTTTTGGTATGGTGGAAATTATTTTATACTTTATTAATTGTTATTTCTATTTATGATGCTTTTGATTCAAATAATTTAAATCTTTGTCAAATTAATTCATAAAATTAGAGAAGCAATTTTTTAGAAACTAATGAATAAAAATGATACTCTGAAGAATCCCAACTCCACTTTTTAACACTTTTCATTCTGATTATTACCACCCTGATTATATATAAACTAAAAACTCTTCTATTTCTTTACTTTATCAACTTTAGATAATTATTGTTTAATCATACTAGGTAACAGTTTAAGTCCCAAATTTTCTTTTTCTTCCTCTTTCCTCTGCTTTTAGGTATTGTTTTTTCATTTATTGTTGACCTTTGTTTTTTAAAATAATAACCTTTCTACCTTTATTTATTTTCCCATATGCTTTATTCAGTGTATAAATTCTCCTTGAGGAAGATGAAAATCTTAGCAATCTTATGTTTTCCTCCAACTTTTGCTCTGTTTTTATCTCCTACCTTGAGGCAGTTATATTATAACCTTTATAAATTTATCAACAATGTGGACAAAAACATGTGTTCTTTAACATTTTAAATGATGGTGTTTTTACTGCCATAATTTTGTCTTCTATGCTTCTTTATTTTACCTAAATATAATACATACACGGCTGAGCTAAGCATTATGCTAAAGTGGTGCTTCATCCTCTCTGGTGCCATAAAAGCAAAAGGTTTGCAACATCAAAGTTGTGATTTACTTGCTTAAAATCTTGATACATTTTGGCTGAATTCAAATTTTAACTTCTTGAACAAATTTTTGCATTTCATGGCATTTCTAATTTTTCCAAGTTAAATAGTTATATGATTAAAAATATAGATGATAGATATAGATAGATACAGATATGGATACGGATACAGATCCAGGTCCAGGTATAGATATAGATGATATAGATATAGATATTATGGGCTACGTTTGTCTTTCATTCACAGCATCTCCTCTATGAACTTAGTTCATTCTGATGATAACTGGAACAGACTTCCATGCTTTGCCGCACACCATAGAAACTGATTCCTTTCTAGGCCCATTACCGTGCTGCTAATCTGAGTTTTTCCCTTCATTATTCTCGTGAAATCTGTCCACTCTTTTGTAAATCGTATACGGTTCTCACTTTTAAAAATTCATCTTCCTGGCCCAGTTGTCCACATCTATAATCCCAGCAGTCTAGGAGTCTGAGGCAGGAGGATCACAGCCCAGTCTAGGCAATTCAGTAACAGCGAGATCCTGTCTTAAACTTTAAAAAAAAAAGATTAAAATTAAAAATGCTAGGGGTGTAGTTCATTGCGAAGGCCGTAAGTTGAATACTCAGTACTGAAAAATCAAACAAATAGAAGCTCGTATCTGTGCTGTTATTTATTTTAAATCTATTTCCATTAGTTCCTATGGCATACACTGAAGAAAGGCATACTTCTTGCTATTTGGACAATGCTGAACAATGCTCTTTTTTTTTTTTTTTTTTGTATCTGGAAAATGAGAGTTTCTAGTTTTTTGAAGTATCTATTTCATAAGGTTTTAATGAGAATTAAACATGTTAATATTTATAATATTTTAGGATGTAGCACCTAATAATATTTTTATATGAGGCTTTATTAGATAACTTTAAAAATAAATTGTATTATTTTATTGTATTAAACAAAATGTCTGGAATACTTTAAAAATGGTATTGATAAATTTTTTCTTTTTCTCAACTCTTGTGGAAATGCCCCCATTGAGTTAAATAAGATACGATCCAAATGTTGCTTTAGGAAATTTAGTATTCTATTAAAAAACTTATCAAAGTCATACTATACCTCTTTTAAATTGGATATGGTCATCAAGTTTACAAATATCTGTTTGTGCTTATCAAAGAAATCATTATTCTTAAGGCAACAACATGAATAAGATTGATAAACTGAAATTATGGAGGTTACCTGTTCTTTTCTATGTGGTCATGTGGTACTATGATTTAAAATGATAAATGTATGATATTGATAAATATTAATAGATGTATAATATAATAAAATGTAGAATATTGAAATTTTTGTTTACATAATTAGTTGAGCTTAATTGCTTTTTTTTTTTTTTTTTTTTGTCGGTGCCAGGGGTCGACCTCAGGACCTCGCGCGCCAGCAGGCGCCATGACGCTGAGCGATATCACCGGCCCTTTTTTTGTACGTGGGTTCTGGGAGTCGAACTTGGGTCCTCACACTTGCCAGGCAGGCGCTTACACTGCTGAGCCATCTCACTGGCCCTTAATTGCTTTTAAATGTCTGTTTTTATTAGATTTTTATTTTAGCAATATGCTGTATTTATAGAAAAAATTGAGAAGTGTATTATGTGTGCATTGATTCATAACAAGTTACCCCAAAACTTAACATTTTAAATAAAGATACTTTTTTTTTCCTGCCTTTTTGAGACAGGGTTTCACTATGCAGTTCAGGCTGGCCTTGAACTCACTTTATAGCCCAAGCTGGCCTCGAACTTGCAGTTATCCTCCTGCCTCAGCCTCCCGAGTGCTGGGATTACAGGTATGCACCATTTCGCCCAACCCAAAGCGACGTTTTTTCCCTCACATATTCTGAGGAATCTGGAGGTGGCTTAGCTGACTGGTTCTGGGACAGCCCCTCTCACAAGGTCGCTGTGAGGTGGTGAGCTGTGGCTCATCCTTCTCGACAGCTTGAACTGCAATGGGGCTTCTGAGCTCTATCTGTTGGTTGTTCACAGTCTCCACTACTCTCTGGCTACGGCCAGTGCTCAGTTTGTCACGGCATGGGCCTTTCTATAGGGTTACTTAGATTGTGGCAGCTTACATCCCCCACAGGGAGTGATTTATGTGTAAAAGAGATAGGAGAAACAGAGAGAAGAGAAAGGGAACACACACACACACACACACACAGAGAGACAGAGAGAGAGAGAGAGAAAAGAGAAACATAGAGGAAGAGGAAAGACAGGGAGAGATAATGGACAGATAGAGAGAACTGAGAGACCGTGATAGAACACAACCCAGAATTAAAGCTAAAGCCTCTCATTAACTAATCTCAGAAGTGACTGGCCAACACTTCTATCATCTACTATTGATCACACAAATAAACCCTGTAGAGGTAAGAACCCACATTCCCCATTTGACCTTCCCTGAGACCTGAGGGTTTTGGCTCCTCATTTATGGGTAGGAATGGCACTTCTAGTCCCCTTGTGGTCTGCACTGACATCATGATGGGATTTGCCTTGTTGTTACTGAAACACGGTAAAAGTCTTTTTTTTTTTTTTTAATGTGGGTACCGGGAGTCGAACTCACGACCTCACGCTTGCCAGGCAGGCACTTATGCCACTGAGCTATCTCTCTGTAGAAGTCTTAAATCTTCACCTAAAACTATTCCAGTGCACAAGGGGAATGGGATCTTGTTATTGTCCAGTAGGAATTGAAGTCTTGGATCCCACTTGGTGTCCAAAGACACCGGGGTCAGGAACTGGCTTCTTAACAGATAGCTGGTGTGAAAGTTCCAGTTGCAGTGTGGCTGTCTCTGACACCACCCTGCTGGATACTTCATCACAGGATTGAGAAAGTGGAAGTCAGGGCTTTCCATTTTGCTATTACTACTGTGGAGGAGGATGGAGCTGTGGTTTCTCTGTATTTAACTGGATAGAGTGGCTATAATCTAAAACATTTCTGTTTTGCTAGCCTGCCCATTTTCTTGGTCCTTGATTAGAAACTGTTGTGTGTTCTTCCATTCTCATGTGTGTTCACAGGCATGTTTGGATCATGAAGCTTCTTCTGCTCCACGTGCAGCATATAGGAGGCAAAAATAAAAGCTAGACTCCATGTCATTTCTCCAGCCCTAAAGCCCCTAGATAACCACTTTGCTCTTTCTACCTTTCAGAATCTTCCCATTTTTAATGTAATGTCTGAAGTTTTCAGTTGTCCTTACCAGGAGGAATAGGAAAAAGTTCATTTACTCTGTCTTTACTTTTATATTGAAAAAAAGGATAAACTCCTTCATTCAAATTTGACCTCCAAATTCTTCAACTCTCCTTCAATCGTCTGCATCGGAAGAATCAGTGCCTTATTTTAGTTACACCAAAAGCTCTTGATTGCATTCACTTATTTGATTACTCAATTTATTCTCCTAAAATAATACTGACTTTGGTCAAGCATTTTCCCTCTTTATGTATGTGTGTTTCACTAAATTTGCTGCTGGAAGTAGACATGAAGCCAGCCAACATATACTAGTCATAATAATTCTTTCTTTTGTTAATTATTATTTTAGAACAAGTTTGTAATTAAATTAAGTGAACCTGAAATGAGAGGAAATTATTTTATTTTATTTTATTTTTCAGGCAGGATCTCACGATATAATTCAGGCTGGCCTTGAACTCGCAATGATCCTCCTGCCTCAACCTCCTGAGTGCTGGGATTACAAGCGTGCACTACATGCCTAGCTGAGAGGAAATTTAATATGACATTCCAGAAGGTTTTCTCCATTCTATAGCAGATAAAGAGGACATTTTCAGGTGTGGAAATAAGACTATAACTGCTGAAGCAAACTTGCATTGATAGGAGATACAAAGAGATGGCATAGGGAAAAATACACAGAAACCAGGATGTTAACCATTTCATTCAGGTGTGAAACTAACTACAGAGATTTCTTCCTTCTGTAACTCCTGCTCTGTGATATAAATTTAGTGAACTTTAAAGCTCTTTTGAATTGTCTTCCTTGCTACTAAAAGCAAATATTTGTGATAGTCTCCAAAGCTAATGGTCATTATTTCAAGTAATCATACCAAAAAATCAATAATTAACAACTTCACCTTCGTTAGAATATAAGGTCCAGATATCTGACAAAAATCATTTACTGAGTCAGGTGTGTCTTTTTTTCTTTTTTTATGTGGGTACCGGAGGTCAACCTCAGGACCTCGCGCTTGCCAGCAAGTGCTTGTGCCGCGAGCGATATCACCAGCCTCATTTTTTTCTTTGTGTGGGTTCCAGGACTTGAACTCAGGACCTCACACTTGCCAGGCAGGCTCTTATGCCGCTGAGCTATCTCACCGGCCCCATGTTGTGTCTTTGTAATGTATACACACATATCAGATTATTCTCACTACATTTTACAGAAAAGGAAGATCGGGGCTCTAGGAACATGAGATTTTATTTAATAGCACACCAAATTGAGTAACAGATTAAATTTGAGCCAAGGCTTCTGGTCTGAATCTGGCAGTGCTGGTGACTACATTTGCAACTGCCTTCAGTAATAGAGATGTCCAGCGCACTTTGTAGTTGAGATTCTCCTATGTGAATGTATGACCTGAGAAACTGGCATCAACACAGTATTCTCTGGGGAATCAGAATTCTTTTTCTTTCATAGACAGATTTTTGTTTAATTGTTCTGTGTATGCAGCAAAGAACCTTTGGGAAAAACTAACTGTTCTTGGGGGGCACACTAACAGATGAACAGCTGGAACACAGTGTGACTTGGCAAGCAGAACAGCAGGCTGGAGAGCAAGGGACCAAAGTTTCAAATCCCATTTCCCAGTGCTAAGGGGGAGTGACTTTGAACAAATTCCTATGTTGGGCATAAGTCTGCTCCTGCAGATATCAACATGGAAAATGGGAGCTAGGCTTGATGTACATTAATGTATGTACTCTATATGCCTTAAGGCTGTTTCCATGGTAACCTGCATTCATTTAGAAACATAAATGTGTTTGCCTATGGGGGATGTTTGTGGCATCTTATCCCAGTGTACTGATATTGAATCCTTATTTTTTGTGACCAGGAAAAGGGATTCATAAAGGCTACTACAAAAATTTTTAAGGCAATAAAAATGAGCACTATTTTAATTTACTTTAAAATACAGAATTATGGAGTTGAGAATATGTTGGAAAATTAGAAACCTCTGATTCAGCATGTCTCATTTCTCATCCAAATACTAAAATAAATAAAACAAAACCAATACCCCAATAGTATGGAAAGCAGAAATATTGTTTAATAATCTGATTTATCCTAAAAAGGAGTTCTGAGGACTGAAATTTAGAGCAGTTGTCAATGCAAAAAAATGAGTATAACAAAATTTTTTCTTCCTCCTATTATATGCCCTTGACACAGGACACAGATTCTTTACCAATGAGAGAAGGAAATGGCCTCTGCTTCTTACAGCAGAGTACTTACAAAGCTTTTGGTGGCTTTTGGTGACAGATAAGCTAGAATAACATCTGGTCCACAGACCAGACTTTAAAATTATAATGAAACTTAGATCTCCACGATGTACAAGCAGAGTAATCATCGACAAAGTCCTAAAAGTTTTTATGCTTTTTTTTCCTTATCAATAAAATGAAGATGATGATTAAGGTACACTAGAGAAGCTACATAGCATAAGGGTGAAGAGTACAGACTTCGGAGCTAGAATGTCTGGTCTCAAAACCTGCCACTGTCACTCACTAGGTAAGTGATTCTATAGCCTTACTTCTAATTTCTGTTCCTATGGTCAGCGCATTATGGTCTGAATGTCTCTGTCCTTCCACAGATTTATATGTTGAAATGTAATCACCAATGTGACAAAGTTGGTGCATTTGGGAAGTCATTATGAGAGTGGAGACTTCATGACCAGGAAGAGTGTCCTTATAAAAAGGGCCACAAAGAGTTCTTCTCCCTTCCACCATGGGAGGACAGAGGTAGAAAGCACTATTTATGAGCCAGAAATGGTTTTTCATCAGACTGCTATCTGTCAGTGTCTCAATCTGAAGCTTTTCAGGTTCCAGAACTAAAATATGAATTTCTATCTTTTATAAGCCATCCAATTTATAGTATTTTGTTATAGCAAGCCGAATAGACTAAGACAGGAAGATAATAGTTAATATATCAGAGGGCCGGTGAGATAGCTCAGTGGCATAAGTGCCTGTCTAGCAAGCGCGAGGTCCTGAGTTGACTCCCAGTACCCACATACAAAGGAAAAAACGGGCCGGTGATATCGCTCAGAGGCAAAAGCGCCTGCTCGCAAGCACGAGGTCCTGAGTTCAACCCCCGGTACCCACAAAAAAAAAAAAAAAAAAGTATCAGAGAATTTTACTGAGGATTAAATGTATTAATACAAGATTCCTAAAATAGTAACTTATGCATACAAATAATATTGATTTATAGCAATTATTTTTATTAATAATAAGCTCATATTGTTTTAGGTATTAAATGAGCTAATAAATGTGTGTACCTTGACATGTGCTTGTTTCCAAAAAGTATGCATTTAATATTAGACATGGTTATTAGTGGTCTATGTGTCTCTTTTTAATTTTTCTATCTATGAGAGCTGATGCTGACATTTAATCTGAAAGGGCAGTATGAGCACCTTAAACGAGAAGGTAATTAAACCAGCCACCAAAATCTGTCCACCAAGGGTTTATTCTCACAATGAAGGACCAAGTTCTTTGTATACTAGCCAGTCAAGATCATGAGACTGCAAGGCCAAGCTTAGCCATCTTAAATACATAGCTATAAGGTAAATTCTATGAGGAATGCCAGAATTTCTCCGTTTTTATCCCCAGCTCATACAAAGTTATCTAGCACATGGCATACACAATATAAATATCTGTTTAATACACATATGAATGGATATTGAAATAACTAACAAACTGTGATGAGTGCTATTAGTCTGTACTAATACTGTAAGGAGTCTCTATAAGAAAGATCTATGAAACAATTTTAGTAGTAAGAAGACGAATAGTAATAGAAGATCCACTCGCTTCTAACACAGGCAAATACAATATCTATTTTATTTTATTTTATTTTATTTATTTATTTTTTGTGAGTACCAGGGGGTCAACCTCAGGACCTCGCGTGCCAGCAGGCGCCCATGCTGCTGAGTGATATCACCGGCCCCTTTTTCGTATGTGGGTTCCGGGAGTCGAACTCGGGCCCTCGCGCTTGCCGGGCAGGCACTTAAGCCGCTGAGCCATCTCACTGGCCCTACAATATCTATTTTAGAAATAGGCATTAATTTGGAGGCCCTAGGATAATATTAAGTGATTTATGTTAGGAAAACTGAACATTTGTAATTTAAAGAACATATTTACTTTTGTAAAGCAAGAGTTGTTGAAGGAAACAAATAAAAATTAAAGAAAATCCTGTGTTTTGCATTCAGTGAGGAAAATAAAACAACAGTGACAGAAGGGACAGAAAATGAGTTAGTACTTGTGTAAACAAATGCATTAAAAATACTGGTTAAAATGAAGACAGAAATCTCTTTTGCTACTTTAAAATAATAAATAACCTTATTTTATTATTTTTGCAAGTCTGCATTCAATTAGTGTTACCATGAGCTCTTTGATGTTACTTAATCTCTTTCTAGATAAAAGGACAAAGTTTCAGGTTAGTGTTTGTCAACCTGGAAAAAAATTTCATTATGAAATTTATTATTTTTTTTTGTGGGTATGGGGGGCCGACCTCAGGACCTCACGCGCCAGCAGGTGCCCGTGCCGCTGAGTGATATCACCCGCCCTTTTTTCGTATGTGGGTTCCGGGAGTCGAACTCAGGACCTCACACTTGCCGGGCAGGAGCTTATGCCACTGAGCCATCTCCCTGGCCCTCATTATGAAATTTTAAAGAAAAATATTGATCCAAAATAATTTACTAAAAATATCTAGGAGTAAAGTAGAGGAATTTTAATTAAAATAATAAAACAATAAATATGAACCTGATATAGAGAGGGTAGGCAAGATCACAGACTGACTTAGGCCCTGCATGCAGAGCAGCCCATACCTCTCATTTTGTTTTTATGTAATTGGTTTTTCCATAATTCATTAAGTCTCTCACTCTCTTTAGGAACATTAACCAAAGCCATCCTTCTGGATATGGCATGTCATGGTTGTCAGGCCTTGAGTGGTTCAATTTTCTTTTTCAGTCATTTTGGATATTTGACCCTTCAAACTATAGCTTTGGTCTTATTTTAATTTTTGGCATCCATCTTGATCTTTTAAAGAATATATTTAAGCATCAACCACAGAAAACAGCATAAATCAATAAAAATTTCTTTCATAATATGTTGAGACTAGCACATAAACTTATAGTTCTGTTGCTGACTAGTTAAACCACTGGGATTCAGAAAGTTCTTTCACCTATTGTTCAGTCTAGAAAACATTTTATTAAATAAGTACAGTCCAATTTCCTTCTAACAACACTTCTTGATGTCAATTGTTTATCTGCCTGAATATCCAGGCATTGATGGACACAATAAAATGGCAATACAGAATAGAGGTTAGTTTATATAAAGCATTTGGGCCAGCTTTAAAAATAAAGCAAATATCACACTCTTACTCCTTATCTGAAATGCACAGCTTCAATGTGACTTAGGAATAATTTATCTTTTAATAAGCTGAATTCTTACTAGAAAAATACTGACAGGTGTCACAGAAGTGTCTTTTGTTCTAAAAGTGCTTTCTGGCTGGCTCTTTAAGGAGGCTAGGTAGCTTTGTTCTTTTTTTAATGTTCTATTACATATTATCTATTGAAACTCTCTTCCTGGTTATCCAATTTGCCACAGCATGGCATTGTAACATGTTAAACTGACACTAAGAATCCATTTCAAAGCCTGGGAAAAAGATCAAAGTGCTTACTTTCCTTAGGAAGCACTAACACCATAATCTTTGAAAAAGAATCAGAGGCTACCATAATTGACATTATTTAACGTTATTACTATTCCCTAAGCTTTCATAAGACTATCTTAGGCAGTGTAGGTACCCTAGTAATAACAAAACCTCAAATACAGACAACTATTTCCTTTTATGTTGTAATCTCACAAACCGCGCTGTAAATTAATGAAGGCAGAAACAAATCAAGTCAGAGTTGGCTAAAGACTAAGACAAAGGGCCGGTGAGATGGCTCAGCGGCTTAAGCGCCTGCCCGGCAAGCGCGAGTGCCCGAGTTCGACTCCCGGAACCCACATACGAAAAAGGGGCCGGTGATATCGCTCAGCGGCACGGCGCCTGCTGGCGCGCGAGGTCCTGAGGTCGACCCCCCGGTAGCCACAAAAAAAAAAAAAAAAAAAAAAAAGACTAAGACAAAAACAATAGTTACCTAAAAGGAAGACAATGGAGATTAAATTATAGTAAAGTCATCAGTTGATATTTATTATGAATTACACAGCATCATTCAATTTATAAAGAAAAAATACCTGTTACCATATAATAAATGTATAGTAATTCATAATAAATGTTAACATTCAACAGTTTAATCTGAAAAAGCATCAAAATTCAATTAAATATGAAAAAATTTAAACATTTAACAGATTTCTGAGATTATAAAAACGATGGCTATAATGAGTAACAAAGGTAAATCCTAAATTTTGTAGTTGAGAAGTTCCCATTTATTTTATAATCTGAAAGTAAAGACTGAAAGGAATCAGACCATTAAGATTTACGGCTCCCATTTTTAAGCTTATTTCAAAATCCCATAGTGTATTTGGTCTAATTGTTACAACATTATTGGAAAACCATTCTTCACAGGCTGTCTGTCTTCCTGCACATCTTATAAGCAGAAATGCTGACTACTTTGTATTGCAGATAGGACATTAATATAACAATCTTGAAAGATACAAATAGTGGGATTCAGTTCTACTATGATCATGCCCCTCATCTGCCTGTACCCAAGGCCTTAGCACTGAGCTACATCCCCAGCCTTCCTTTCTTTCTTTCTTTCTTTCTTTCTTTCTTTCTTTCTTTCTTTCTTTCTTTCTTTCTTTCTTTCCTTCCTTCTTTCTTTCTGTGAGACAGGGTTTCAAAATTACTAAGTTATACAGGCTGAGTTTGAAATTGCAGTCCACCTCTCAGAGTTCTGGGTATTAGTGTGTGCCCCCACACCCACTCTCTTATACAACAAAACCCATCATGTGTGTCATCATCCAGCTGGGTTCATTTGTACCATTTCTGTGAATCCTCTATCTTAAGTGGGTGTCCGTGTCTTATTTCAGCATCCACAAAAGAGTGGCACATTAATTTTTTTTAGCTCTTAGAGTAAAATTTCTAATGTTTCAAAATTTTTAGTATTTATAGCATGGAGGATAAGATACACAAAAATGAAGTGTGGCTTTCCGGAAGAAGAAAGACAAGGCTCCATCGCTGCATCAGGGGATAAGGTCATATTCCCTGATATTTAATATATAAAAGTGGAGGGCAGGTGTGGAAAAAATGGGAATAAGGATGGCTCACTCTCATATCTGTTTAAACAGCCTGAGCAGTGGGGGCTGGAATTGAAGTACACTCACAAAATGGTGCTTTGGCCATTGATCATTCTCTCTGGGTGGGCAGAGAAAGGGCTGTTAGTCTGAAAATGGGAAATCAGGCAGCATGGCTAGAGCCAAACACATGTAATTGTGGTTGTTGGGCTAAGAAGTCCTCTACTCTGAAATAAATGAAGTCAGCAGTGAGGACATTGCTATATAGTAGAAAGCTCTGTACAGACCAAAAACCTCTAAAGTTTGATTTCCAAGCAAGTGAGCGGTTGCTAGAACTAAAAGTGAATGTGCATTGCATATACAGATTTCTCTTTCCAGGCTTCCTTCTCCCTGCAGTAGTCCCCTTACCTTCTACCCTGGCCTCAGCTCAAAAGATGGTTAGGGGCAAGGCAGTCAGCTCCCTTTCTCCAAGGAGGACCAGTGGTCATACGTGCACACTCGGGTATGCTGGGTCACTTCAGGGAAAGGAAGGAGTAGTATTTTATGACTCTGCATCCTATCCACCAACCTAACGATGGGGAGAGGAGATGTTCGATTCTAACTATGTGATTTGAGAAGAGTATTCAATAGAAGAAGGAAGTTAAAGTAATTATATAAGTGGAGCATTGTTCTTCTTCTGAAGCTTTCCAAGGAATTGATGTGTTTTATGTTTGTACAGTATTTCTCTATATCACAGGGTCGGAATTCATTCTTTCCATTAGAAAGAGTTAAATAAAGAGAAAGGTTAATATGACACATTCTCCTAACATTTCACCAGTGGCCAGGCAAAATTTTACTGTAAGTGCCTCTACACTATGCACCACAAACTTTCACCTTGTGGATGGTATCTTGTTAATGGACAAAATAGAAGCATGAATCTCAACAGCCACCCAGGACAGCAGTGTTACCAAACACCTCCCAGCAAGTGTGGCTAACACATCTCAGCTTAAAACACAGACCAGTAACAAAAACTAGTTTTATGGAGTACTGTGGTCAAATTTACAATTTAGGTGTCTAGGAAAAACCATTTAGTTTTTCTAATTTACTCAAGGAAAAGCTATTTTCCCTTTAGAGGATACCATTAAGAAGTAGGTGATACATTTTTATTGGACTCTTGGTAGTGGAGACCTCATATTCTTTGCTTAGACATCTGGCTCGGTTCTTTAAGTCACTGAAATTCCAACAGCATGTTTAAAGTGAGGTGCAAATCAACAGGCCACAATAGAAGCTGTCCAGGGAACTATGGCACACTTCCTACCTTTGGGCCTCAATGAACCCAAGGACTCCCAGGCTCAAAGACTGATGATTTGGTAGATGGAAGCTCTGGCAAAGGGAGAGAGATTCCACTTAGGGCAGTCTCTTAGAGTTTTGAACTTCTTGACTACCAGATATAGCTACCAGATAACCCTACTTTAAAATGTAGTTAGTAGTTTACCACTGGGCTCTAGATGAAACTGTATACCTTATCCATGAATACTTGTGACAGCAGCTTGACATTTAATGAAGTGGGTGAACTCAAGCTAAATGATAAGTGCTAAATTAAAATATAGTGAGCTTGGCACTAGCAGTACCTTGAGTTTGTAATTTAAAAAAGAAGGAAGAAAGACAGGGAGAGAGAGAAGGAAGGAGGGAGGGAGGATATAGGAAGGGAACAAAAGGAGGGAGGGAGGGAAGGAAGGAAGGAATGAAGGAATAAAGGAAGGAAGGGAAGGAAAAAAAAGGAGCTCTCTTTCTAGGACAAACATTAATCCCTTTTCCACCCACTGAAGCAAAGATAGTGGGTCAGCAGAGCTCTCAGTTCACAGAGGTTCTTCTAAATGCTTAGACTTTTTTGCTGATATTTCAGCTAAGCTAAAACCCACTGGCATCTACTAGGCTTCTGCAGTTCAACTTAATGCAAGCTATTCAGAACTGAAAATAGGCATACTTGTTCTGCTCAGTGAAAATAACTCAAGGCTTTTCTCATAGCACAATGCATTAGTCATGTCAGTGAATACTTTTACTGACTCAGACTGTTGGCAATGGCTTAGCTGTTTGGTCTCCCACTAGAAAAATTACTGATTACAGAATAAAGCAATCCTTTTGTAGTCATGAATAGTTGAAACAAATTATGGTGCTGATTGAACATACCACTTGTGTTTTCAGCACCACTTGTATAAATGTCTACAGGAAGGCTGTGTATCCTGATAAGAGCAACCAGAATCAAGTCGGTGATGAGCCCACATCAGTCAAATTGCTACTACTGCTGCACAGATGAATCTTCACAGCAGACTTGGAAACACATCTACTATTATAGACTTGACACAAAGAAAAGAACTCTGTTTCTTCTGCAGAGAATCCCTGCACTGCTGGATTTGGGACGCCTATCAGAGCTACACAATTAATACCACACTGAGGGAAGCCACATTGCATCAGTCATTGCTCCTGTTGCCTCCTGGGAGACTGACATCAGATCCTTGACCCAATCTGGGAATGTTGATGGGGCTTGCTCTTGATTAAAGTGGGTTGACTAAACTTTAAACAGGATTCTTCCTGCCTATCCTGACTTCCCTTTCACAGTGTGCCTTGCAGGATCCAGGTGACTTAATCACAGAAGCCCTTCCCTTGTCTTTTCTTAGATTATTTACTTTGAAAATTCATTATTGTATATTTTTTCTCTTCCCCTTGACATAAACATTTTTTGTAAAAATCTCTTGCCAGTTTTACAACTCAGGACTGTTTTCTCAAGGAGCTGGGAATTAAACCTTTGAAATGTAACCAGTGAGGACAATAACTTCCACTTTCCCAATCTTTTTCAGAAGTTAAGATCTTAACTTCTGTGGACAACTTGCTGAAGTGATAAAACTACTCATCATCCTAAAGTTAAAAGAATGTATATATTTTATTTGCACAAGGTCAATTTGCATGACCTAGAAAACCCTCCAATCCAGGTCTCAAAAAATCTCCTGTTGTTTGTTTCAGTGGAGTTGATTCAGATAAATTTAAATAATAGTCTCAAACTGGTCTGGTTAGAAACACTTTCTGGGTGGCAGCATAGCCAATGAGAGTTCAGTCTGTCACAGTTATCTGGATTCTCATGTTTGATTAACATGACACCTAGATCATAAAATCAGTGACCACTTGAGTGAGGACACTGTTCTCTATGTCGTTCTACAGCAGTGCATATGAATCAAGGTAGAGAACTTGTGGGTCTTGGACCTGTCTCATTTTTACTTGACCCATCTGGGTGACAGAATGAATGCAAGGAAGAATGGCTTGGAAAAACATAAAATTATTGCCAAATGGATGAGCCACACTTCTTTAGACAGCAGAGGGAAAGCAACATTGCTGCAACTTGCAGAGAGGACAACTCAGATTCTGGAAGATAAAAGAATCAAAGGATACTCTCTTCACTTTTCAGAATAGCTGCTAGAGACTTCCTCCTGAAGGAAAACATGCTGGTGATGTTTTCCAAAACTACTGCAAATTCATTGCATGATTGCTGGATGTTCCATCCTCAACCAGAGAATTCTGATCATGATTTATGATCATTCTTGTCAACCATAACAAGAAGACTTTTGCAGCTACAAGAGTTCCTGCACCTTCTACTCTTAAAAACTTGTCAACATCTGTAACAATGTTTTTGTGGGTTAAGTAAATGTCATCCAACTGGTTGAGCATAAAAATAGGACAGAATGGTTTGATTATTCTCCAGTAGTTCCTCCAGAAACAAGGAATACACTGAAGTATTCAAAATGAACTGGGAAGATAGTTCAACTCTCTTTATTGTTCAAGAAGCCATATTGGAGTTGTTGCAAATCTGTGTTGCTTCAACTTATTGAGGTTCTGATAAGTGTAAACAATATTTTCTTTCAGGTGAATTATATGCCCTTGGGACTATAATTTCTATGGAACCAAGCATTAATTTCCTTTCCTTATGCTTTTCACACTGGTAGAGTGACTTATACCTTAGGTACGGTCATGGTAAATCTTCATATATGTAAGGAACAACAATACTAAATCATATAGCTATTAGATAACTGCGTGCATTTCCTAAAATGAAGCAGTGGTTGGAGAATTCTAGATAATAACTGATTAATTTATATAGGAGATATCTTTATAATAGAAGTCATTTAATTGGAACAGGTGGCAATATACAGATATTTGTCCTCAACTTAGGATGAAATATTCCACGGCATCACCTATGCCATAGAAGGCATTCAGGCAGTTCTTAACTCATTGGCTAGATTTATTTGAAAAAATAGATGTTGGTTTGTGAGTGAAAACAGAGGCTGTACAATTGCTAAAATGCCCAAGTAAATGCCCAAGCAGATTTACCAGGATTAATACCTCGGGACAAGAAAAAAATCAGAGCAGAGTTTTAAAGCCACTTGATATTTAATTGCATTGAAGTAATTAAATATATTTTATTTCAAATATGCCCAACTGGCATATTGAATTCACGCTAACATCACTCAAAAATCTGTAACTTCAAATACAGTCATTTTGTTTTCCCCAACTTTAGGAGGTATTATAGTTTCAATCTAAAATCCCTCCAAAAGGCTCTTGGATTCTGACATGGGGCTTTGGGAAGGTAATTGGATTGTGAAGCACTATACTAATCAATGGACTAACTGGCTGACAAGTTCAAGGTAGGACGCGCTATTAGGAGGCAGTGCCTGGTTATGTCACACTCAGCAGCGTGTACTACACTACTACACCACACCCAACCGTAAATTTATATCATAATTTTATATCATAAATTTATATCACTAAAGCATTAGAAATATAAAGTTTAGAAGGGAAACTTTATTTGAAAAAAGGAAGAGAAATGAGGGAGAGACAGCTACCTTGTGAGAAGGCAGGGGGTCTGAAGCTGGATACCTGAGGGCCTTTGTCTCCAGTCCTCTTTATTAGATGATTGAAAAGATCCCTTCCCACCCTACTCCAATGCTTGGCATAATCTGATTGGCTGTTTCAGGCCCTAGGACCTTGAATTTGGCCACCATAGCCTATGTGCAAATTCTTAAGTGAGCTTCATTTTGTTTTCTTTGTCCTGTCAGGACAAATTTTATCTCTAAAATTTATGGGTTTGTAAAAAAGAACCTTACGTACTAGGTCAAGTTAGTGATTAAGTAAAGGGGTATGGGTATATTTAGTGCAGTAACATAGTGAGGGAATAATATATATGTGAGTGTTTAAGTATGAGTATATATTTTATAAAGTAAGTGAGTTTTCTCTTATGTAGCCCTCTCCCCATTTTGTCTCCTTTGCACTTTACTGCAGGAGGGGAGGAGCAGCTAACTTTGGCTAAGCTTGGTGCTTGCCAGAGTCATATTCTGTTTGTCAGCTCTAATTGCTTCTTCCAGCAGAGGTGTAACACTTCCTATTCAGAATTTGTCAGAAAGCTTACAGAGGACTTCATCCCATTACTTCACTCTCTACCTGCACCCTTTCCCTACAGTTAGAAGAGCTGGTTCACTGGAGTAGTGACCTGGAAGGGTATATTTGTGTTCCTGAATCCTCTCTTCTTTCTGTGCTTCCTGGCTGCCATGGGTCGAGCAGCTTCTGGGCAGCTTCTGGCCAGCAGCTGCTGGGCCCTTCTGCCATGCCCTTTCAGACCCATAGTCAGTCAACTATAGACAGAGAGGTGTCTTTCACATAGCAAGGCTGGAAAATAGCCTTGATCAGCAGAGCCTGATGATTGGAGCTGCAATGTACTTGAATAAACTCTGACGTAACACTCTCCCATAGGTTCTACACATACCAACATATCTTTTAATAACATCTTCAAAATTTATTAGCTATAATTTACTACCATAATAAAAATATCCATTTGTCCTGTTATTTACCTATACATTTATTGTTCTTTGTCTAAAAAGTATAAAAGCATCATAATTCAGTTATTTCTTCAAACTACACTCTATTGTGAAGATTCCCATGTACGTATAAGATTGGAACAATTATTTTTTTAATTTTAAAGAGAAGAAAAAACAAAACAAATCAAAAAAAGAACAAATTTTCAAAACAACATAATATGAGGGTAACAATGGTCAATGCATTACGTATTATTATCTTTAAGTTAGTTATTCAGGATACCAGACATTAGCATTCAATTGAAGATTGGAACAATTTTTGAATGTTTTTTTTTTTCCTGGTTAATCAGCTCTTGTTTATTAGATCCAGCTAAAGAAACCACATATGAAGGGGGAAGTAAGGAGATCTTCCCTCACCTACAGTATACTCTAATTACTTAAATTGGTAGAGGATTTGTTCAGTTGTGGGGTTCTGGAGTGGTTGAGGTGGGGAAAGCAAGGATAGCTGAGGTTATTGCTGTAGGTTGGCCTTATTCTACTGTTTGGATTCCTGTTGACAGTAGTCCTAATTAAGTGCTTTTTGAGACACTGTGAGTGCATTTGGTTCCATCCTCTATCTGTGAGTTTAGTGAATGGCCAAGGGATTGGTGTACTAATGGGGAAATCTACATGAAGAAAAGGCATGTAGAAAAGAAGTGTAGATATATCTGTGAGATGGTCCTTTGGTGTCTTGCCTTTCTGTAGGTCATGGAAGCAGAGACATAGACTGACATCTCTTCCAAACAATATTTTCAAGCACAGTTGTATAGCAACCAAATACAGATAGTGTCTTCTTCTAGAACAAAGATCAAGGATTCTTCCTGCCACATATTATAAAGTCAACATCTATTTCTGGAGCCAGGGAGAGAATGCTCATGGTGCATTATAAAAAATTGGGGTTTTCTAGATTCATGACTTTTCTAACATGCCACTGAGTGTGTTGGCATCATCTAGTTCTCACGTCATTACCCTAATGACTAGGAGCTTGAGGAACCGGTTATCACTAATACTACGAATGAGAGGCTGTCATTTATGTCTGACCTACAACTCTCAGGTCTTTTACCAGAATATTTAAAACAGTGGTAGGCTAACTTAATAGCTTGCAAGTTGAGTAAGAGCATATATATTTCACAGTTGTTAGATAAATATATTTTTTAAAATAAATTGTAAAAGTGAAATCCAAACTTATTATTTCATTTAATAATCATTTAATGTTCATACTGAATAAATGAAAAATATTTCAAACAGAACCTTTTTAAATTTCTCTGTACTCTTCAGTCATTATTACCTAAAAATTCCTTTGGCATACGAAGTAAAAATATTGTAAGCAACATCAAATATGCATTCAGAAATGAATATATAATTTATGTATAGCATATATATTTATGTATAGTGTTATTGTCAACAACAATTTAGTGCCAAAGTGCTTCTGGTAATTTAAATTGAGACATTCTAATTCTAAGTTCATATATAATATCTTTATCAGGAGTCAGTAAATGTACTCTTAAAATCCCAGGTAGTAAATAATTTAACTATTTAAAGCTATAGATTCCGTAGCATAAATTCAGTTCCATCACTTAAGCATTAAAACCATCATACATATTACATAAGTGGATGATCGTAGCTGAGTTCCAATAAATTTTATACATGGACACTGTGATTTGAATTTCATAGAATTTTCATAGACCATGAAATATTGTTTAAAATTAAATAGAAAAAAAAACCCTGAACTCATGATCCATATAAAAAGGCACTGGGCCATATTTGCCCCATAAGTCATGGTTTTTACAAATCATTTTTCCATAATAAATTTATGCTGACATTTTGAACAATTTTTTTCCTATTTATTTTGTTTTGTTTTAGACTGGTTAGGATGTGGTTTGTGGTTAGTCCAGGATTCCTTCACATATCTTGTGCAATCATTTTTAATAGATCATATATTATGACATCCTTTGAGTTTCATTTGGACTTTATGCAGTATTTAAATTTTAAGTTCTCTGTCTTTTTTTGCTTAACACATGACAGAAGTGAAAAAAACTGCATAACATCTACAAAAATTTAAAAGAAAATGATAGTGTTTTAAAATACACATTCTCAATATTTTTACCATATTACAAGGCAACGTATAATGAAGTAATAGTGGCCGTGTGAGGAATGAATACATAGATCTTCCAAATTTTCTGAAATTATTCTATGTAACTATTATTTTGAGCCTCTATAGTATGTTATATAAAAATTAAAATAGCTTATATAAGGAAAGAAATTACTGGTTTAATCAATATTTAAACTCACACTTAATTGAATCTTCCTTAGCTAATATTCTTTCTCTGAGAATTACAATCAAACTAAAGACAAATTCAGTCCTGACATGGAAGTGAATAGCTCAGCTTCTGGCTTTGGCTTTGTATTCCAGCTTTAAGCAATTTAGTGAAATGGAGCATGGCTCAGCTAATGACTCCACACTAATGAGAATATCATAAAGAAAAAAAAAATTAAATGGCTCCTAAGAAATAGTTGTTTTTTAAAAGGATTAGTTTTACTAAGATAGGATAGAAATAAAGTTAGGTAGAAAGGAGACAAGGAAACTCATGATTTTAAAGTTGCACCATTATGAAAAATTGCAGATTCAGAACACAAAGTTACGCAAGCTAACAATGCCTTTTTTTTTTTTCTTTCCAGAAAACTTACTCAAAAGAAAAAGAATTCCTAAGCCTATAAATTGGACCCATGATATTCATTTGTAAATCAGGTCTGTGCTCTTCCTCCCACAGACTTTCATCCTTAAAGAAGCAGCACACTAGTAAGTGGGCAGCATAACTCTAAACTTCAAACACAGGCAAATGGTTTGCATTCTAACTTAGCCCATCAAATAGCCAAACAGAGTAGAAACATAGCTTAGATCACCCATAATAACGACATTCCGAAGACAAGCAAAACATGGCCAGCCCCAGACAATAATGCCCCTTGCTTTAAAGGGCCCATACTCCCCTCTGGTGTGAATTTTTTTTTTTTTTAATCTAGAGAAGCTTTTTATATGCCTGGGTGCTGAGGCATCCTGACAATTCTTTTTTTCTGTGATGGAAGTCAGTGAATCTTTTCTACCTACAATCATGGCTGGGATGAGTTCAGCTCCCTGTCTGTGTTTAGGGAATCCCTTCAGTCTTCATCTGGTGACATTAAAGTCTCACAAGGAAATTTTAAAAATACTGCTTATCTTTTGAATGAAACTCACTTCTACCATTTTCAATATAGTTAATAACGAAAAGGTATAAAAATAACCACAATGCTTAGCCCTAAAATATCACATTTTGGGAGAAGAAAAAAATGATCTGCTGAAGAAAATCTTGTAACCATATGAAACATGTTAACCTCTTAAAAATCTATGCTTACATCATACTTGACAAATTACAAAAATGTTGCACATTAATTATCTCTTGAGTTCTTATAAAATCCATATATGGATATGTCACTACTATTATTATTGATGACTTAATTGTTTTTTTTTTTTCATTTTACATATAAAGAAATGGAATCTATAGCCATCCAAATAACACTTGTGATTATGAAACCGAAACACGAAATGGCAACTTCCCTTTTCCTCAAATTTGTTCTAGCTGTTTTTCAGGTCACAGGTGCAGAGCCCTAGGAACTGACCTAAAATGACCTGGAGAACCTGGTAGAAACAAAAGTCTGTGCGGGAGGAAGCCGAGGAGTGGGAACTGGGACTCGCAGACCTAGATTAGAAGCACGGCGCGCCATCGGCAGCTGAAGGACAGCCCAGAATTACTCATGAGTTGCACCTGGACCCGCAGACCTCGTCAGCCTCTTCCGCCAAGCCTCCCAGGTAGAGCCTATGAGACTATTCCCATTTACCTGAGGCCTGCTTAAATTCCAGTGCTACCTGTTCACTGCAGAGACGGACTTGAGCATGATTTGATCTCTTTGACCCTTTCTTTTTGGAAAAAAAAATAAAACCCTCACAATTCCTTAGCATTGGCTTTTTAAGTGTATGACAATGAGCCCTTCTTTGGCATCAATTACATTAGTTTTAAGTAGTCTTGATACATTTCTTTTCTCCTTCTACTTTTTCGTTTCATCTTTCCCCATCGTCATAGACTAAGACATAATCAGAGTGTGAGGCAGATAGAATCAAGTCACTGTTTGAAGCAGTTTACAAATATGTGTAAATTAGGTCATTCTATTGATCAACAACAAATATTTGTTGAAAGGAAGTATTAAACATATAAAATACTTGTCAACTTACCTAATCCATTTGTGTTTTCAAAACTATAGACAGGAAATGACAGAAAATTTGACACTAATACACATACAGAATATGATGTGAATTGAATTAGAAATGTCATTTTTTTTTAATTTGTGAAATATTGCCAGTTGATTTCTATATAGAAAACAAGGAAGTAAAATCTCCATATCTCTTTTCAGGGACATACAAAGGAGCAATAATATGACTTGTTCTCTGCAAAACTAAACCATCGAAAGTTTATACTTTCCAACATGACATAAATTACAAACGGAATTTCCTTATCTACCCATAATTGAGATCATAAACTTAATTTTTATAAAATAGTATACAATAGAAGGTAATAGTATAATTGTCAGATACATTTTCTATAGCCCTAATAGAATTTTAAGTCATCCCACTAGCTTTTTTTAGTTTCCTTAGCCTCAGAATATAGTCACAATCCCATATGCCTGTGGGTATTGATTTTCACAAGGACAGTCAAAACAGCATGAGTGGTTTTTCTCGGCTCCAGTTCATTATCCCTACTGAAAAAAGTTAAAATAGGGCCGGTGAGATGGCTCAGCGGCTTAAGCGCCTGCCCGGCAAGCGCGAGGGCCCGAGTTCGACTCCCGGAACCCACATATGAAAAAGGGGCCGGTGATATCGCTCAGCGGCACGGGCGCCTGCTGGCGCGCGAGGTCCTGAGGTCGACCCCCCGGTACCCACAAAAAAAATAAATAAATAAAAAAGTTAAAATAAATGATACTAAGATTATGTTGGTAAAACTAGCTTTGTAGAAAGCAACATGTAAATAATTAGCCTTCCAACGTACAAGCTTATTATGTCATCTATCATGGTTTTTGTCTAGATGTCCCCCAAGGCCTCATGCACTCGTAAGTGGGGCTGTTGGGAGGTGACTGCTCATCGGTGTTGACACTGCATTAGTCCACTGCTGGGTTTATGACTGGGTGTGACACTGGGATGTGAACCCTGGAGAAAGAGGTGTGCCCTGTGGAGGTGGCTTCTTCATAATGTGGGGTGAATGCCATATTTTCCAAGAAAGTAAAGCTCAACCAGAGAAACACATACACTCACCTAAACAATCAGGATGAATCTCATTTAAACATTTTCTTCTAGCATGTAATATTTGAAATCAGAGAATTCTACAATCCCCAGTTGCCTAGACAACTTCTGGAATTGGGCATTTTGTTTTTTATTTTATCTCTCCTCTCCCAGTGCTGCATCCTGTCGCTACTGTATTTCTTCTCTTATAAAAGGTTTTCACCCAACTACAAGCTATTGCAGCAAAGCCTCTAAAATTGCTACATCTTTAAAATTTCACAGAACACTACTGAATGTTACATAATTTAATCCTGTATTTCCCTATGTGGCTTTCTCCACTTTTTACATTTTACTGAATGAGAAATGTAGAGTGCCTTAACCACTACATGACCAGCCAACTGTACGTTTTCCTTCACAGGCATGAAAACAATTTGATGTCTTTAGCCTTTTCATGCACTGATAAAGGTGTCTAAGTTGTTGTCCAAAACACTGCAGAAAATTAGCCCTTTGCCAAATTTCTTAAAGCTTCACATAATCTCAATAACCAGAACACCCTCTCTGCAGACATACCTGGATGGAACATCCCTTGTCTCCATGTACACACTCCCTATGCACACTTCCTGTGCACTCTGCACAGAAGTTTCCCTAATATGTGATTTGGACTGACTCTTCACCCTGGTGTTCAATGTTTCTTTTTCTTTGGAAACCAACAGGTACCTTATGGGGAGTTTGGAGCATTATCCTTACAGAAACAACCCAACTGCTGCTTTGGTGGTGACACTAACCACAGGTTCTACACCACTTAGATCACTAATTCACCTTGGATCAGTTAAAATGTGATAGAGTCTCACATCTAATCCTAGATATAGAACCAGGGATTTAAGATTCTCAGAGTTCTCTAATTTCACTTTAAAACAATATCACCTAAACTAACATTCCCTCTATTACATATATGTCATAAAAGAAAGCTAAACAACACTTCATGTCCTTCATCTTTTCTCTCCTAAACTCATGGTCACTCTTCTGACCCTCACCCACCACCCTATTTAATGGCTGCAACTTTATATGTTTTCCCTCTCCACTTGTTTTATTCCTTCTTTGGTGACTTCCAGATAACAAAGTTCTGGTGGTTGGGGCAGGAGTGATTGAAATGGAATAAAGTGACCATTCATTGGAAAACTACAAACCTTAAGTCTACTTGAACCCTGGATAGGCCGTGCACACAATTTTGTCAGTTCTGCATCAATCCAGCCATTTTAGTAAATGGAAAAACTATAAAACAAGTAATAAGAAAAGCATCGAGTATAGGATGGAAAAGCAATGGAAACTAAGATTTTCATCGAAATCTAAGTAGGAAGGATTTTACCTAAAAACAAAACAAAACAAAAGCAAAATAAAACAAAAAAACTAGAAGAGCGAAAAGAGGAAAATAGGGAAGAGAGAGGAGGGGCCCAATGGTTCTAAACATGGAATACCTAGCATTATGACCTAGCTTCTCACGCCAAAATAACTGGGTTTGACATAGTACAACAATGACTTTATAAAATAAATCATTAATAACAAGGCACATAGAAATCTACAGTTTCTTTAAGAAATAAAATTATTGTTAAGACTCATAGGGATAAACTTACAATAAATTTTCTAAATTACTGGTTTAGACAAAATATTTATTATGTTTGAAAATGAACTATTTTGGTACCATAAATACTATCCTATAAGGCATGTCATATTCAGGGTTTCAATATATTATCTAAGAAAGTAATTTGTTTAAATATAAATATCTCAGCTCTCGAATAACCTTTAATGACTTTGTATGGTTAATTGCATTCTGTTTTTAAACAAATCAAGTGTAGGAGGACATATGCATGGTTTATCTAGGTTATAATTTTTGAAATTTTCAGGTGCTAAAATTTAAACGATTTCCAGAAATTTATTGATATTTTAAGAATGTAAACTTTTCAAAATGACACATAAGCATTTCAAATGCAGTTAATTTGATATTTGAATATGAAAACAATAGTGCAATAAATTTCTTAAAAGTAAGAAAAACAAAATAAAAAGGAAACTATATTCCATGTCTACTGTAAGATAGACAAAGTGAGCAGTGTGATTGTATTACTGAATCTATTAATGACAACTGGGGAGATAATTTCACAGCAAAATTTCAAAAGAAGGGAGAGGAAGGTCTTCCTCACCTCAATAAGAATTGCTTTGACAACATTAGAGCATATTATATTAAGAAAAGCATAAGTAAATCAATTTTATAACTAGTAGGGGAAATTGGAGAGAATCTACTTTGATGAAAGTCTTAAAGTACAGTTCATTTCTACCCAAATGAAAAAGGATAGGGAATAAAGAAGAGCAAAATACACTTTATAATACATTATACAATGAGTAGTAAGATGATTGTTTTTTCATCCCTCATCTTTGAAGATGTGTTTTAAGAAGTAATTTCCAAAATCTTTACAAAAATGTTTTTATCATTATGAGATATAGACTTATAGTATATAATGTGTTGAACATTGATCTTAGAGAGAATTGCATTATGACATTCATAAATAGTCATACCATGTAGTTGGTAGGTCTCTTTGAACTGTAACAAAAATTCCAGAAGAGAAATATGATGAGAGTTTAGTCGCTTGAAGAATAACAACATAATGACAGCTGGTTATTGCATTTATACTTAATTTAAGCATAATCCTTTCTAGAAGAAAAAACATACATGCTTCTTGTGGTGATCATTAACTCTTTAGTACTCTGAGAATGGGTGAATTTCAGCAATATTCATACTAATAATCTCAAAGAAACTTTAAAAATTTAATGCAGGATAAACATCATTTAAAGTTAGCTAAGATACTTTTTTAGGAGGGAGCATCATATAGAAGAAAGAACACTATTTGAAGAGAACTACATAAATCTGAGTTACGAATTGTTCGCTCACTAGTTACATTGTGTTTTCATTTATAAAACATGTGTGTTCTGGAAACATCACAGGAGTGTATCACAGTGATCAAATGCAATGATGTATTTAATTTTTATAAACGTGAAAGCACTGTACAAATACAATATCGGCTTATTATTTGCCACTAAATGAATAGTGGAAGGATGAAGGAAATGAACATTTTTAAATAACTTAGTATATATTATCTCATGAGCTCCTCTTAGTATTTATTTTAGAAATGAAAAACATTCTTGTAGAAGAAACCAAGTAACTCTCTTACCATAACCTGTCTATCTGGAAGAAGAAAATCTGACTGAAAATTCACTCTCTTTTACCACATCACAATAGAAAAAGATTGAAGTAATTGTTGTATAATACAATTTATTAGACATGTTTGGATGCTACTTAAATTCTCTTAGCTTCACTTCGATGCCTATAGTAGTCAATTTTCTTTTTTCTTTTTTTTTTTTTGTGGGTACCAGGGGGTCGACCTCAGGACCTCGTGCACCAACAGGCGCCCGTGCCGCTGAGCGATATCACTGGCCCCCTTTTTTCGTATGTGGGTTCCGGGAGTCGAACTCGGGCCTTCGCGCTTGCCGGGCAGGCGCTTAAGCCGCTGAGCCATCTCACCGGCCCCAGTAGTCAATTTTCTTGTTGTTGGGACCAAAAACCTGGCATACACAGCCTAAAGAGGGAGGGTTTATTTTTGCTCATAATTGCAGGGGATTCAGTCCACAGTCATCTGGCTCCAAGACAAGCACATCGTGGCAGAAGGGCAAGTGGCGCAAAACTGCTCGAGTTCATGGAAGCCAAGAAGCAGAGCAGGGGACAGCACCAGGGACGAGACAGAGAACCCAGGGTCACACCTCTGTAACCTGCCCAGACACCTCCAGAAATATGCTTTACGAATCACCCCAGGGACCCACAAGCCAATCAAGTTGATAATTAAGCTTAACTAGCATGCTGCCCATATGTGTCTGTCAAATAGCTTAATGGCCGCACCAGGTGAAGCACCTTAGCTTATGAACCTACCCGGAATTAATGAATATACAGTTCAGAAGAGGAAGAAGCCAATCCCCACTAGGCTACCTTTGAATAATGGGAACATAATTGAAGTGAGGAATGTTCCTTCAAGTCCATAAGGAAATTGTTTTGAGATACATTTTTAATGCTTCTCAGAAGGTTTCATAGGATGGAGTACGGGTTACCCATAGCATAGCCGTGGCCGACTTGACAACATAGTTCTTATATTTGGGTTTTCCTCCTTCATTCAATTCCTCATCTCTGGGAATACTTCTCCAATAGACTCTGCAGTACAAGATTTTACCTTGGCTTTTGCTTTTGTGGCAATCTAGGTTAAGACCTAATGTTTGGGCAGTCACACAGTTTCAGTAGCTGCAATTGACTCTGCTATCTGGAGACTTTGGGCCAAGATTTGTATAAATAATCTCTCCAAATGTGTTAATAAAAATTCCATATTGTTGTAAGTCTCATTATTAAACAATATGTACACACTTCTTCAAATATGTTGAAGATCACTTGGAACAGGTCAATTTTACTTTAAGGTAGAGGAAAACATTAAGCCTTGGATGAGTGATGACACGTGTCAGTTTTGTCACGGTCTTTGACATGTCTTCTCGGAAGCCTGCATTCTCCAGTTATTCAGTCAAATACTAGTTTATATATGTCAGCGAAAGCATTTTGTAGATATGATAATCAGTACATTTTAAATAAGGAATATTATTTTAGGTAAAGGTGGGCCTGATTCGATTGTTTGGAAATCCTTTAATAACAGAGCTGAAGCTTTCCTGATGGAGAAGAAATTTTGTGTATAAACAGGACTTCCAGCCATGCCTGAGAGTTTCGGCCTACCTTTCCTGCTGGCCTGCCCCATGGATTTCAGACTCGGCCGGACAGCCCCTAATAATGGCACACGTCAAGTACTGGTTACCTTTACAAAGAATCAGACTTCTTTCATTGATTTTTTTTCTTTATTGGTTTGCTGTTTTCAGTTTCATTGATTTCCCTTTGAGTTTTAAAAATACCTTCTTTATATTTGCATTGGGACATTTGCTTTTCTTTTTCTAAGTTATTATGATAGGAGTATAGATAATTGATTTCATAATTTTCTTCTTTTCTAATGTATGTATATAGTGCTATAACTTCTCTTTCCTCACTACTATAACAGAGTCTTAGAGATTTTGATACATTGCACTTTCTTTCTTTCTGAGACAATTTAAGGAATATTTTCTCTTCTCTTAAGATATCTGTCCTTTGACTCATGGCCTTTAAAAATATATTGTTTAATAGCCAAGTGTTTGTACATTTTCTGTTACTTTGTATGAGCTTGTATAATTCCTAGTTTGATTACATTAATGTGCAAGAACACATTCTGAGTATAGTGTAATGCTTTAATATTTCTTTTTAATGGTTCTGACTGGGTTTATTTTAATGTTTCGTGGGTGTTTCAAAAGAATCTATGCTCTGTTTTCGTTGGGGGAAGTGCTCAGCAAATACTGATTAGACTGTCAGTTTATGTTGAGTTGTCTACCCTTGATAATTTTCTATCTAGTTATTTTATCAGTTTTAAAAGAGTGACATTCGAGTGTCCAACTATCTTTATGGATTTATCTATGCTTCTTTTGGTTCTATCAGCTTTTATTATATCGTATGCTTTTTTTTTTTTTTTTTACAGTATTGGGGACTGAACTAAGGTTTATCACACTGAGCTACATCCCAGACCTTTTTATTTTTAATTCTGACACCGCATCTTGCTAAGTTGCTAAGTTGCCCACATTGTATGCAAACTTCAGATCCTCCTGCCTCAGCCTCCGAGAGTGCTGCAATCACAGGCCTACACCATCAACTCCCACTTGGTTCATATATTTTATAGCTCTGTTATTTGGTGGATTTAGAGCGTTAAGTACTATTGGTAGATCAACACTGTTATCATTATGCAGTGTCCCACTTCATCTCTGATAATTTCCTTTGCTCTGAAATCTACTTTGTTTGATACTAGCATAGCTACTTCAAATGGTGTGAGAATAGTCCCACTACATGGAGGTGGAGGAAAATCAAGCTCTTCAACTGATCTCCACTGAGAGCACAGGTGAGAAGGCCCTATTGCCACAAGAAGCAATTGGAATGCTAAGTCCTTACTTAGATTTTTAAAATATATATTTACTATTTTTTCTATTTTATTTTCCATTGACAAATAATGATTCTATATATCATATATTGGTAGTACACAATGTAACATTCTTTGTTTACACTGTGGATTAAGTCAAGCTAATTAACAAATCTATCACCTGACACATTTACCAACTTTTTGTAGTAAAATATTTTCAATCTATTATTTTATCAATTTTGAAATATAAAATGCATTATTTATTATAGTCACTTTTCTTTGCAACTGATTGCTAGAGAACATTTTTCTCCTGTCTAACTGAAAAGTTGTACCCTTTGATCAATTACTTCCCTTATTTTTGTTTCTTTTTTTTTTTTTTTTTTTTTTTTTTTGGGTACCAGGGGGTCGACCTCAGGACCTCGCGCACCAACAGGCACCCGTGCCGCTGAGCGATATCACCGGCCCCTTTTTCGTATGTGGGTTCCGGGAGTTGAACTCGGGCCCTCGCGCTTGCAAGGCAGGTGCTTATGCCGCTGAGCCATCTCACCGGCCCCTTATTTTTGTTTCTTAACTATTAATTTTTTCATTAATTTTGTTGGTACATTTTAGATACACATGACAATTGCATTGATTAGAGGGAGTTTGTACCTGCACATATTTCTTGGTTCTTCTTTTTTCCCCCAAACCCCTCTTCTCCCTTCAACCCTTCTTCCTCTTCTTATTTACAAAAGCTTTTTCCATTTTCTTCCTTTTATTCTTTTTTTCTTTTCTCTTCCTTCCTTTCCCCCTTCCCCATCTCTTGTTCCCCTTCCTGTTTGAATATTTTCTTCCTATTTCCCAGTGTCTGTTATGCATTTTAGTCCTATTTACCCTTTCTGTTTCTCCCACTAGAGAAACAATGTGATATTTAAACATGTGTTCTGATTTATTTCATTTAAGAATATGGACTTTTTTTTTCCCCTTCCTTCCTTCCTCCCTCCCTCCTCCTCATCCCCCCTCCTTTTTTTTGAACGATTTCTTCCTGTTTCACAATACCTTTCATATACTTTGCTCCTTATTTACATATTCAGTATCTCATACCAGAGAAACAATACAATATTTATACATGTGAGTCTGATTTATTTCACTTTAGGGTATGTTCTCAAGGTCTAACCATTTATCTAGGAATGTCTCAAGTTATCCTTCTTTATGGCTGAGTAGTACTCCATTGTATAAAAAAACACACCTTCTTTATCTATTCCTTAGTTGATGGGCATTTTGGTTGTTTCCAAGGTTTAGCTATTATAAATTGTGCTGCTATAAACATGGGTGTACATATATCGCTGTGGTACGATGTTTTTAATTCTTCTGGGAAGATACCTGGAAAGGGAATGGCTGGATCAAATGGGAACTCTAATTCTAGCTTTTTGAGGAATCTCCACACTGATTTCCACGGTGGTTTCACCACTCCACACTCCTACCAACAGTGTAGACGTTTTCCTTTTCCCCCACAGCCCTCCAGCATTTGTTATTGGTTCATTTCTTGGTAATAGCCATTCTCTCTGAGATGAGATGGAATCTCAGCATTGTCTTAATTTGCATTTCTCAAATGACCAGTGATGTTGAACATTTTTTCATATATTTATTTGCTGTTTATATTTTTTCCTCTGTGAAGTGGGTATTCACCTCAGATGCCCATTTTTGGATTGGGTCTTTAAGTCTGGGGGGTCTCATTTTTTTCAATTCTTTATATGTTCTAGATAGAAGTCCTTTGTCTGAGGGACAACTGGCTAAGACTTTTTCCCACTCTGTGGGTTGTCTTTTCACTCTATTGGTAATTTCTTTTTCCATGTAAAAGCATTTTAATAGGAAGAGATCCCAGTTGTTGATTCTTTGTTGTATTTCCTGTGCAATCTGGGTTTTGTTCATGAAATCTTTGCCTACACCTATGTCTTCATGAGTTCTACCTATTCTCTCTTCCAGCAGATTTAGTGTTTCTGTTTTAATATTTAGATCTTTCTTTTTCTTATCTCCTCCAGCTTCTGGTAGCCATCATTCAACTGCCTAGTCCTATACATTTTGTTTAACATTCTACATATGAACAAGACCATGAATAATTTGTCTTTCTGTGCTTGGCTTATTTCACTCATCAGAACACTCTCCAGATTCATCCACACTGTTGCAGATGACAGAGCTTTCTTCTTTTTGAATGCCCATTAATGTTTAATTGCATATATAAACTACATTTTCTGTACCGTTCATCCAATTACAGATACCCAGGTTTTTAGTTCCGTATCTTGGCTCTTGTGAATAGCACTGCAGTGAGCAAGTTTCTTTTACACAGACTGGTTTTAATGCCTTTGGATATATGGCCAGAATTAAGATTACTGGATCATGCGGCATTTCTAACTTAAGCTTTCGGAGGACACTGTATTGTTTTACATCAAAGTTGTGTTAACTTATACACCCACATGAGCGTTTCCTTTTCTTAATATTGTCACTGACATTATTATCCTTCTTCTTTTTGACAATAGCCACAAGATTCAGATGAAGATGCAGTTACCAAGTTACAAGCTGGCGAGGGATGACATCTTGGTTTCCATGTAGCCCTGGCTAACAAATGAACTTTTTCCCGTGGTGTTTGGCTGGAGTGGAGCCTTTATTGCCAATGAGTGTTCTATTTGGCTAAGCCATTCCTTTAACTTTATTTTTAGCTACAGAAAGCAGGCTTTTATTATAATGTTTTACTTTGCACCACTCTGGGTTTCCAGTTTCTCCAGTAAGAGACTTACAACAAAAAAAGACAAAGACAAAAACTATAAAGCATAAATGAAAATAAGCAATAGAAAAAAAAAGTAGTGTGTACTTTTCCTCAGATTGCAGTGACCCTGGCTGGACCCTGGCTGGTCTGCTTCCTTCCTCTGCTCTTCGGAGTCTTCTTACAAAAGTGTTATAGAACTAGTTTAGGGTTTTCATATTTAATTAGCAGAAGAGATAGAGAAAATACTTTCATTTCATTTTCTTGGAAACATGAGTCTCTGGGGACTTTTAAATAATTTTTATGCCCAGAACCCACTTCAAATCACTGAATCAGAATCTCTGGGCATTTTTTAAAAATCCCATGGTCAATTAACTGAGGAGTTACTTTGCAGCTTTCATTACTTCCACCTACAGACTTGCGTGTCTGAGCCTGAAGATCCAATTTATGCCATGTAACTTCCAGCACCCAGAATCCTGAATTGGATGAACACTTGGGTTAAATATTTCTACAAACAAAGAATACTTTTCTAAAGGCTCCACATTTTTGGAAATATTCATGCAAAGCTTGTTTTACAATCCCTGAATTTTGCTGTCTAGTGTCAGAAAGCTACATTTTCACTATTACTCTTCTTACCTTATAAAACCAGCCGCTTTGTAATTTAGTTGTATATGAAGTGTGTGTGTGTATGTGTGTGTGTGTGTGTGTGTGTGTTTGTGTACATACTAAAGAGAGAAAATTTTAACTGTTTGTGATATCAGGGAACCCTATCAATGTGCACACTGGTTTCTAGGCAGAAACTCATATACATACATAAAAGAAAATTGACTTATTCATATAAAGAAAATACAATTACAGAGTTTATGAGATTCATCTTCCATTAATAAGATATTACTATATGCCCATGCTATTACCTGCATCATTAATGTATGTCAGATTAATCTTTTTCCTGAATTAATTGCAACAATAAATTTTATTTTTATGTTTTCTCTTTTCCATGTTACTATAGTAACTGCTTTTAGATTTGAATGAAAGCAGGAAGAATACTTTGTACCATTATTTTACATGATACTAATATAAGCCACATATTAAATAGACTTACAATTAATTCTTATGCCTAAAATAAAATTGGAATATAATTCACACACAGTAAAATTCACCCATTTTATGCACAGAATATTTTACTTATATTTCCTTTGAGTTTTGGCAAATATATACAGGGATTTAATGATCCTAACAATTAGGTTGTAGAAGAATTCTGTCACCCCGAACTCTTGCTTCTTGCTGTCACTCTACAGACAACACTTCACCACATATCACTAGGTGACTTTTATTTCCACCACACCAGTGACAGGAGACTTCCTAGGAGCTAAAATCCACATCCTACCTCTCTGCCAGGGGTAGAGGATTTTATTCAGTTTTTATCACAACCACAATGGATACTTTCCTCTGGTTAGGATGACAGAGTTTCTATTCTGTGGGTGAGCATTATCCTTGGGAGGCTATGTTCTTTTCTGAACACTAGCTGCTTCTGCCTCCAGGCCTTCCCCACAATTTAGGCTCGCTCCCTTCCTGGGTTTTCTCTTACGAGGCTGCTAGTGTACACAAGTCTTTGTGTTTATACCTTCTACAGGCTGCAGGCTCTCAGTAGTTCACAGTCTTCCTTTAGCAATTCCTTGAACTTTTTAGCTAAATTATTCTTTTTGCTTGTATGGCAGCCATATTTACCTCTGAGATGCTATTTCAGGTAAGCAAGAACCCACTTTTTATCTCTACTTGAAGGCATCTGCCTTTTTTTTTTTTTTTTAGTTTTCAAAAAAGGAGATGATCTGTGATCTCAGCCCTTAAATATGTTCAATAAATTATGACTTTGTAAATAATCTAGCTGATTCTTGTTGGTAGGATCAGATTTTTATGACAAGACTCTAGTCCTCATTTTCCTTATATTAATTAAAGATGGAAGGTCTTCTCATTTTTATTACTGTAAATGAAGGTAGACCCTTAAGTCAGACATACACTTCAGGGCAAGTAATAACTTTGTTTTCAACTATACAGGCAGATTTTTTATGGTCTGTGAATGGCAGGACAATGTATTTAGCAATTAGTGAGCTTTGCTTAATCCAATAAAAGTGAAATTTTAAGATGGCAACGATCCTGAAGTTTATCTTTACATCTTTATTTCTTATCAATTTTAATATCTACAAAAGACAGTCTCTTTTGATTTCAGTTGTTTAGTACAGAATTCATTTTGTGTAGTGTTGAACGTAAAGTTCATTATAAGGCTAAGTGTTTCATGAACTATTCACTTGCAATACATTAATATATAATACATTGTCTGCTAAATAATTATTTTATTACTATAAGTGATTATTATTATAAATAATTCACTGTCTTGGAAAAATAATTGTATTAGCAATTCACTTGCAATACTCAAAATAGATTCAATTTAAAAACTTGAACATTTTGCAAAACAAATTGGCCATGATTTTTGTTTAATTATATTTTAGGTTTGTCTTCACCTGATGGATAACTTTGTAAACCTCCCATTTGGGAGGTTTTATTTATATTTAAATTATATGTAAAGTATATTAAAATATATTAAATTATATAAATTATATTTATTTATATTTATTTCCTTTGTGAATGAACAAAATTCACTGTAACTGTATTCCCACAGAATGTCAAGTTTTGGAATGGCCCTTGGAAGTTCAGCTTCCATCAAACACTTTCATGGGCAAATGTGATGACTGGACAAACACTTACTGAAAAACATTAATTGTTAATTCCATGATATAATACCACCTTGAAAGCATAACTGTTAAATAATCAACAATTTATAACTGAAATCTTTTTCAGTGGTCAGTGCATAAAAAATACAGACATAACGCTGATTTGTAATGTTCCAGAAAGAAGCAAAGAGTTGTAAACATTTGCATAACTGTTAAACTAATCTTCATGAATTACAACAATGTGTCATAGAGCTCATGGCTTTTCTTAATTCATTTTATTGCTTCTCTATTTCTCCAACTATTTGGCTCTAGAAGACTAGCTATGTTTGATTGATGCTTAATGATGTGGCACACAAAGCACCCAATTGTATCAAACATCGAACTATGGAGTTTTCAAATTGACTTCCAATTACTTGCTCTACAATTTTCATCTTCTCAGTATTCTCTATCCTTTGGATTCTTTCCAGTTACTTCTTTTTGAAAAATCATTTTACCGCTCCCTTTAAAGTGAAAGAATTGTTTATCGGTAGTAATTTTGTGTCACAAGCTGTCGCATAATTCCAGCTTTGGAGTTAAATTTAACCATATTACTCAAAATACTTTAGAGATTATTTCAACATATTTTCTTATGCATATCTGATTCTGACCACTTCTTTAGTGTTTCTTATGCTTAAGATTTTTTTGTCAATACATAGTTGATAATTGCGATAAAATTATAATGCTAGCAAAAGTAGCATTTCTTTGTTGTAAAGCATGTGTTAAAGTATGAGAAAGAAAGATAAAAGGGAAGAAAGGCATGAGGCAAGGTAGACTAGGAATCTTTCTGCTATGATTAAAAATATTTTAGGGGAAAATATTAAAAATAAACTAAATAATAATTTATTTAGTCTTTTAGCATTTTTGGTTACTGGCTGAAAATCAGACCACCAATTGGTAATGAAATGTGTTGGGTAGTCATTTATTGCATGAGTGGTCATGAAGACCTCTGACTTTGGAGTCAGGCAAGGCTGGCTTGAATCAGAGCTCTTCCACTTCCTTGGATTAGTTATTTAACTTCTCTTGGCCTCATCTGGACATTGGGGAAAGTTATAGCTACTACTGACAGGACATAAAAATGTAATAGGTTTTAATATAGCGAGTATTCCTTTCAAAAATTGTCAGAAAAAATAAAATCATAAATGCCCCATATGATAATTATATGAAGACCAGATTTTCATTGTATTTTTAGAAATCATGAATGTCTTGAAAATAATTGATAATTACTGTACATATTATTAAACATATAGAAAAATATGGGCCCCTAAATAATTAAATACATAAGTGCTCATAATCATTATGATCATTTATCTGTTCTGAATATTTTCAGATTTTGGTTGTCTTTCTTATAAAGATAAGAATATATAATGAAGAAAATAAGTTTTAACAGTAAACTCGTATTTGAGGTTTAGGATTCAACTTCTGAGAGTCACTAGAAGGCCATATGAGCATGTTGGTTTGGACATGGGAAAAGTACTGTGAAGGAAAGCAAAGAAATTCTGAGACCAGAAGATAAAAGGAATTGATAGTATTTTAGGAGGCTGTACTACTTCTAACAGAATTTTTCTAAGATCAGGTCATAACAATCTCTATACATGTCAAATTCTTCTCCATTTATAAAAAGTCAAGCATGTTATGTTGTGTGGATGAAAGAATGGCTATCAAAAATTCCAGGTACTTTGCTTGATGTGTAGGTCAAATTCAATATTTATTTATCTGACTTTCAGGGAGTAGTGATAACTACGAATTTCAAAATAAATGGCAAAAATTCTGTTAACATTTTTCAGCAAGATTCTCCCAACAAGACCTTCATGTAGTTCAGGAAGAGAATGAAACTCAGATCCAACAAGCCTGGGTTTTGTCACTGAATCTGCCATTTACTTTTTTTTTTTTCATCTTGAACATGAATTCTCCTTTCTGAAAAATTGTTTTGTTATCTGAGTCTAGTCTAGAGTTCAGAGATGGCATTCATAGTGCTTTTGTAGTTTTCTTCCTTCCTTCCTTTCTTCCTCCCTTCCTTCCTTCCTTTCTTCCCTTTTCTTTATTTTTTCCTTCTTTCCTTCAGTCTTTCTCCCTCTCCCTTTCCCTCTTCTTCTCCTCTTCCTCCTCCTCCTCATCTTTATCCTTATCCGTCCTCTTCTTCTTCTTTTAATGCTATGGGGATTGAACCCAGGGCCTTGGCACTCTGCTGCATCTGTAGACTTTTTGTTTTTATTTTTCATTTTGAGAAGATTTCACTAAATTGTTAAGGTGCTTAGAATGGGCTCAAACTTGTGATGCTCCTGCCTTAGCCTCAGAGAGGGCTGGGATTATAGGTGTGTGCCAGTTTCCCCATCTCTTTTGTACTTTCCATATGTGTTCACAGAAACAGTCCTATATTCTTTTGGATTGTGGCTCTTATTTCATTATTTTTTCTTCATGTCAACAATCGCTGGACTAAAATAAATGCTTTACAAAACTCAATGTATAAAACAGGAAAGAATATTCTACCAATATTTTAGCAGAATGTTAAATTATAGTTATTAGTTTCTTATTTCTGTTGATCAAATTTCTTAAGAGATGGAATGGTATATGTGGAATATTACTATTTGCTATGAGTGTAAATTCTGTAAAATATTCCAATTAAAAATAGATTGATAGCATTGTTTAACAATTGTTTGAGGTGAATTAATCAGTACTACATATAAATCACTTATGATGCAAAAATATACATATTTCTATCATAATTATATTTTCAAAATACTAATACTTAATAGACTGATAGTTTTTGAATCAAAGTTTTCCCTACATACTATTTCTAATCAATAATAAAAGTTCCTCATTTTACTATTTTTCCACATTTTATGGTCATTTGACATATTACTAATGTTCTAATAATTATGGTATACATAATGGTATACATAATTATGGTATGATATTTATAAAGAAACACCTTTGCTAATAATTATAAATATCCTTATTTATAGATGTGTCATTATCTTGTAATTAATATTCCAATATTTACTACAAAATAGAATAAATTTCCTGTGACACTACAGGACACTGCATATAATTTATCCAGTATTTAATAATAATCTGATTTTATTCAGTTACATCTGTATATGAAATAAATATCATGCACTCAATATCTCATCTACAATGATTTTTCTTTTTTATTTCATGAGCATTTAGGGGATATTTCACCGTATGTTGAAAAATTGCAGTCTTAGCACTTTCTTTTGTTTGTTTAACTGTTACAGAAAGAAAATGCTCTGTTCTTCTAGAGAAAGCTTGGGTTCAGATCTTAGTTACAGCTCGTATTACTTTTGGAAAGACAGTTACTATAATATTAATTAACACTTACATGAGATAATGAGTTCAAAATAGTTCCAACCCTGGGTAATTGGCAATGCATGTTAGGCAAAGCTCTTGATTTTAATTTCAGTCCATAATTGTCACTTTTTAACACTTTCTTACTACTCTTTCTCACTACTCTTTCTCATGGTGTTTTGTATATAACATAATAAACTATAAGGCATGGTGCTTAATGGAATTTACTTGTATGTATGTCTGCCTGGACTTGTATCTTTTGTGATTTACAAGATATTGGAATTTAGACAAGTTACATAATGTTTCTATGTTAAATTTCCTCATTCAAACATGGGAAATACATTGTATCTTCCTTAAAGAAAACCCATCAGTTGTTACTTTCAACACAAATACAATAGTGCCTGATTCATAATGACCACTCAAGAATTAGCTGCCATTATTATTTGACAATATTGTAAATTTTTCATACCTGGCTGCTAGTTCTGGTTCTGTGTGTGTGTGTTTTTTCTTTAAAGAAATTTAGGGCACAAAAAGTTCTTTAATTTTGTTAGAGTGGAAATCCATTAAATCAATTACGCATCTAATTACCCAGATAGAAACTGATCATTAAATAATGAAACATACAACCAATGCATTTTATAAGTATTCAAGAATATTAAAAGTATAGGGATAGGGCTGGTGAAATGGCTCAGCGGCATAAGCGTCTGCCTGGCAAGTGTGAGGGCCCGAGTTCGACTCCCAGAACCCACATACGAAAAAAGGGCCGGTGATATGGCTCAGCGGCATGGGTGCCTGCTGGCGTGTGAGGTCCTGAGGTCGACCCCCAGTACCCACACACAAAAAAAAGTATAGGGATAATTACAGTCTAATTAAGAGTGGGTTTAACCTATTAGGACAATAAATATAAGTCACATAATGCATTAATTTAATCTGATGAATTGGATGTCACATATATGAATAGTTTAATTGATATTTGGGATTAAATATTACACACATACTCATACAAAAATTGAGATAGTTCACATAATTCTGTAAATTTTGGGCTATCTTTCCCAAATTTGTAAATATGTGATTACAAAGCCAAAAACATTACCTTGCTTCGAGCAACCATTAGTAGACTCTTTAAATTTTCAATTACTAAAAAGACAGAACATTTTTAAAGAATATGGAAAACCTTCAGAACTAAGGCTTTTTTCTAGCATCATTTTTTATTATTATTTGTGAATAGACTTCAATTCCTAGTTCTAGACAATAAGAATCTATTCAATTTACCAGGGGCAATGGGGAGTAAGAAGAGAGAAGATTAGAAAAGATTTATCAATGGGAATTAAGCAATGGTTAGATAGCAGTAAGAATTTCTCATGTGCGATTTCACAGAAGGGTGACTATAGATAACAACAGAGTCTATTTCAGAAAATCTAGAAGAAAGAGTTTTGAATGATTTCACCACAGATAAATGATAAATGTATAAGGAAATATGTTTATCTTGATTTGAACATTACACAGGTGTTGTATGTGAATAGATATAAGCACATATAACTTATACATACATATATATAATATAACATCACGTGGTACCGCATAAATATGTACAACTTTTATATATCAATTAAAATTAATAACAAAATAGCCTATAAATATAGAAACAAAAATTTTCCATTCAAATTTGCCATGGATTTGACCTGAGATGGCAATGCAATTCAAGTAGGAAAATAAAAGTCTTCCGACTTCTTCAAGTAAAATGATTACAGTTATTATCCTTTAGTAACTTTAGTTAGCATTTTAGAAATCGAGCTACATTTTCATTCTGTTTCACTCTTCAGACATGTGATACCTTTTTGGAAACTTTGAAGATGCTAATGCATATGAGCTTGATGCAAAAATGTTACAGTATAATAAGGAAAGTATACTTACCAGCTTTCCAAATCATTTAAGATATGCAGATGACAGTAATTTTCTTGAGTAAATATATTTTATGAACACTCAGCAAATATTTAATAGCCTTCAATATATAATTAGCTAAATCTATAACTCATAAGTCACTAAAAAATAAACTGAAAATCACACCATTCATGAAAGGAATTGTTTTGAACATCAGTTACTATGCTTTAGTAAGTACTGTCCTTCAGAACTAAAGTATGGATATCAAGTAGAAAGTTATAACATATATTAATGTACATTTTTTTTTTGTGGGTACCGAGGGTCAACCTCAGGACCTCGCGTGCCAGCAGGCACCCGTGCTGCTGAGCGATATCACCGGCCCTTTTTCTTGTATGTGGGATCCGGGAGTCAAACTCGGGCCCTCGCAATTGCCAGGCAGGCGCTTATGCCGCTGAGCCATCTCACCGGCCCTATTAATGTACACTTAATGTTGGCTCATCTAAATTTACTTTTTACCTGAAAGAATGAAAATACCTTCAAAATCTAAACATTATACAGTAATTAGATTACATGAATTTTTTGAAATGCCAAGACCTAATTTTATTATTATAAATTGCATGTATCAAAACTGGTCATATACAACTTTTCAGCCCTAAATCAACCAAGAAATATGCAGAATAAGTAAGGTAGACTGCTAAGCACACTTGACAATATTTATAAATTATTTTTAAAAGATTAAAATCTTAAGCCCTAAAATGTTTCAGAAAAAATGTCCAATTGTATTTTCATAGTAATATCTCCATATTGTCTTTTATAACAATATTGTTATAATTTTAAAACAAGTTAATATTCTCAGAAAGTGAATTAATAACCAGGACTAAATTAAGTACTTAAGCAAACTGATTAAGTGCTTAAGCAAAGTCACACATCATTTTGCTTTTCAAAGTCATACAAAAGAGAAAAGATAACCATCTTTGTAACTATAATTATTAGTAGCAAGACAATCTCTTGTGAATACAGTAAAATTAGAAGACTTCCATTTTGTTTCTGTTCAATTTTGCTCGATTGTGGAGTAATCTACGCAAACAGATGGGCTTCTCATACATACAACTATGACGTATGTTTCTTAAAATGAAGAAAATCTAGTGGATTCAATGTTATGAAATGATTGTATCACCAAAGAAATATAGGCAACGTATACTTACGCTGTGTTTTAGTCTTCCTAACACCTAGGATGGATGCATCTGGAGAAGGGTTAGGATATTCGTTTATTTGACTAATAAAGTGGAAAGACTAACACATGTCTTCATTGAATAAAAAAGACAGAAAATCAATATTTCTTTGGCATTAATGACAGAATAACTTCAACATTCAGTTTTTATGTTTATCTTGAACAATACTTTGTAGTATATATATTTATGAATTTTGCGTGATGTTAGAATTTCAGGGTCCCCAATGAATAAGCTCCCTTTTCTAAGACTAACTTCCAAATTAACTGCAAAAGAGAAGTAAGCCAAGTGTAGATAAAAATGTTAAATTTGTCACTAACTCTAAAGCATGAACCGAGTAAACAACAACCAACTGAGGGTGGGCAGAGTTCAACACGGGGGGGCGGTGAAACTATTGTCCAAAATTATTCATCTTGCACCCTATTTTTCCTGGACCTTATAGAAAACAACAAGCATTATTCATGGGAACAGATCTTAATCACTGAACTTGAAGCAAGATCAAAAGTAGAGAAGAGAGTGCAAAGACAGATAAGGGAAGAGCTAGAAGTATACAATTACTATGTGGCATTCCTGTTTTCAGTAGGAATAATGAGGATGTAGAAGAAGTCAAGTGAATTACAACCTCCTCATAACAGAAAGAGCATAGTTTTCCTTAATATGTATATTTTAATTTTCCATATGAAGAAAATGCAGTCAATCATAACCAGGTTTTATTCCTTACATGCTGTTACAAATTGATTTTGCTTTGGCTTCTTTGAATAGAGCTTTAGAGAGAAAATAAATCTAAAATAATTGTGAGAAAACATTAGTTTTAGAAATATCTTCAGATTTTTGGGTAAAGGTTTCTTTTTTAAGAAGGCACTTGTACTAAACATATTACATAGAACAGATGGAAAGATAATATGGATTTGTATTTACACTGAAATATATTATATTGCCAAAATGTGATATTTTTTCCTAAAGTAAATTTTCTGCCCCACTAAATTTAATTACAACATCGTTCTGGGTCATAGCATATGATTTTATTTTTATTCCTATTATTTTAAATGCTTTCTCATAGCCTTTCTACCTTCACTGGGTACTTTGTTCATCCTCTGTCCTCTGTTCTCTGAGTATATATTAAGAAGGAGAAAAACGGGAAGAAACACAAAGAAGTTTTCCCAAAGACCTGCCTATTGTTTTTCTTTGTTAAATGAACATATTTGTGACACATCTACAAAATGCTTCACTGGTTTGACTGCTAATTACAATCCTAGTTGAGATGTTCTGTGAGAAACCAGCCATGAAATAAATAAAATTCACCTTCACTTTTTCTGTTAGTACTATGCTCTTTCATTCAACATGTAGTCTTCTATAGAAAGACATTTTCAGACAACATAACAATTTTTTACTTGTGACTTAGCAAATATTCGCTGAATTCTTTGTGTTCTACACTTTCATCCTGACAAAACAAATAAATTTTGGCTCATTAGAGCATATATTCCATTCTACTTGATTAGCAGTTGTTTCTGAAAGCTAAAATATTGTCAAAATATACATACTAAGGTGACTGTATTCCTTTCATTCACACAAACATTTTATTCCTATATACACGTACACACAGGCACACACACGCGCACGTAAACTCCCTCTCTTCAAGTTTCCAGGGACCAGGGATATACTGATCAGAATTCATTCCACTCTCAACTACTGGTGCAAGGATGTGTGTGTGTATGTGTGTGTGGTTTGTGAGACAGCGTTGTTTTAGTGTGAATGTTTCTGTTCACCATATCTATGTGTGACTGACTTAGCCCTCCCACAACTCTTAGAGATACATTTTACGCCTAGGCTGTTTTTACCACTGTGCCTGAAAAGCAGAAAGGAGGCTGGCTTCTTTCTCTTTTCTATCTCAGGATAAAACAAAGAAGGTTATAGCTGCACTCTTTTTCTGGCACTATTCTAATTGACTTGGTTTTTTTGTTTTTTGGCCCCAGAAAGTAAGTTCATCTGAGATTATCATGTCATTGCATTTTCCAAGATCTAGACATAGGAAATAGAAAGACATCTTTCTTCTACAAAATTCTCCACATTTATATTTGATAGTTGTCTTCATCTGCTCCTTACACAGTAAATAAAAGTACTAATTAGTTTCGTATGTGGATTGAAATCTTGTGACTGTTGTATGTCCCAAAGTTTCCTTAAAAGAACCATTAATGGCAGGCTATAATAACACCTCTAGTGCTTTGAAAAATTAACCAAAAAAAGGTGAACTGATAATAATAACATTATGCTTAGAAAGTGGTTTCTACTGCTGTTTCAGAAAGGAAAGCCAGGAAGAGGATTAGAACAGGAAATATTTGGAATTATAAATATTATTGAATTCTGTTTTTGAGAGTATTGCAGAATTAGAAATGGAGGCAGAATCAATAGCAGTTCTGAGCTATAAATAAGAACTGGTTTACAAACTGCAAACACTAACCTATTTTGTAGCTACTAATCTGAGGAAAAGACTGCAACTAATGCTAACCCAGACTTTACCACATAATCAGTGAGATCAGTGACATTATACAAATCTTGGTATCTGAATATTTCATTTCAAAATAACTACAGAACAGGAGAATCATGAAAAAGTTAGACCAAAGGAAAAAGGAGACTGAAGAAGCTAAAGATCAAGTGTAGAGAGATTCCACAAATGGAAATATTATTAGATATAGATTTAAGTTTAGCCATGTTGTACCTTTTAATAAACAAATCTGTGAAGATTTGATTGACTGAAATAAAGAGGCAATGTTATTAAATTAAGATGCAAGACAGTAAGATAAGAAATGTAGCTGGAGGGAACAATGAAAAAAATAAATCATGAAGGTAATAAAATTAGAGATATAAAAGATAAAATTTCATCAGAGAACAAAGAAAACAAAAACAAAAACTGAAGAAACTAATAGCATTGAAAAGTCTATGTATAAAAATTTAAACAATTCACTGTTTCTGCATATTTTTTATGTTAGAGTTATGATTTCTCCCCTATTTTTGTATCCTAAGGCACTTACCTCATTATTACTGTAAATATAATTGGAGTTTTGTTTATCAAGCTTATGTTTTATTTTATAATGGATGCTACACACAACATTTTTCCTAATGCTTTCCTTGTATAAGGGTATAACTTTTGCTGCCTGGTTTTTCTAATAAAATATAAATAGTATATGCTGGCCAATAGCAAATACCACTAACACCTACCTATGATAACTCGGAGTCATTTAGTGTCAGAACCAGTCATCCCCAATCACCTGCATGTGTGGATCCTTGATGCAGCACCTTCAACATGTTTTTAGGGACATCAAAGAGATTAAACTCTAGGTTACTAGTCTTTTTCAAGAGAGGAGGTAAGGGGAGGCGGATGTAGCTCAGTGGCACGATGCCTGCCTGGCAAGTGCAGGGTTCTGAGTTCAATTCCTGATACAAAAAAAAGGAGCTAAGCTATAAATTGAGATACTTAAACATTGCATTGAATGCTGTAAACATTGAGACACCAGAAAATTTCAGATTGAACAAAGCTAAAACAAAAGGAAGTCCAAGAATATTAAACATCTAAAAGATTATGACTCAAAATGCCTCCATTATCCTCCTTTAAGAGCCTTATAAAATCAAATTATATCACAGACCCCTTAAAGATGCTATATTGGGGCTGGGGATATAGCTCAGTGGCACAAGCACCTGCCTGGCAAGTGCAAGGTCCTGAGTTCGATTCCAGGTACCAAAAAAAAAAAAAAAGCTACATTGGCATGTTTTAATTACCCTGAACATATTACCTACTCTGGATATTATATATTTTTAAACTATAATCTTTCCTGCTTTTTAGGTATTTCCTTTTTCTGGAAGATCCTTTCCAAACTCCTCCTCTGTTTATCATCTTGCAGGTTTATGTGTTAGTATCCTCTTGTTACCTTACATGTAGGCTAGATGGAGTATATTAAAATATGTGGCTTTAAATATCTATGAACAAATTATTCCCTATTGTACATTACAGTAATTTCTCTTTTAACTTCCTACTATGTACTGGTTCTGACTAAATGTTCCACAGACAAGTAAAACATGTCAAAATTTAAAATATTTCCCCTTACAATTAGTTTCTATTTGATGTCTCCAATATTAACATTGAGACTACAATCAACAAAAATTCTGAAACTGGAAATGATAGAATAAAAAGAATCTCCCTGAGGTGGGCATAATGGTACACCCTCGTAATCCCAGCACTTGGGAGACTGAGGATGGAGGATCGCCATGAGTTCAAGGCCAGCCTGTGTTACATAGTGAATGCAAGGCCAAACTGAACTACACAGTGAGACTCTGTCTCAAAAAACAAAAGAAAAGACCTTTTGCTCAGAATATGCATTCACCTTCACCTAAATCATTTAATTATTGTTTAAATGCATCTTTTATATTTTCTCAATATCTAAGCAAAACTTCTTTCTTTTGGGTGAATTACAGCAGTATTTTTTCCTTCAGTATTATCTTTTCATTCAGTATCTTTCCCTCTTCAACTCAGCTCACAAAACAATTTCAAATAGCTCATAGCAAGTTCCTGGTTTAAATACTTCCCTTGATTTCTATTGCCTATAAGGAAATAAAATGAATTCTTATTTATGAGACAATAACTACATAAATTTAGTTCATTCTGTTTGTCATTTTTAACTAACCTCTTTCAACTCCATATTGGATTGTAAGTGTGTGTATGTGTGTGTACCTTTTGGTCTCTATACATTTGTGCTTACTATTTGCCATCAATTGAAATGTCTACCAGTTTGATATTTAGGTGTTATTTTCTGGAAAAGTTTGGAAGGAATTCTGGAGTTTTTTACATCTTTCATTTTCCTGGGCAAAAATTTTTCTGGCAGAACAAAGTAGCATTAATATAGAGAATAAGATGTGTATGGGCTGGTGATATAACTCAGGGTCATAAGTGCGTGCCTGGCAAGCGTGAGGTCCTGAGTTTGACTCCCGGTACCCACACACGAAAAAAGTGCTGGTGATATCGCTCAGCGGCACGAGCACCTGCTGGTGCGCGAGGTCCTGAGTTCGACACCCGGTACCCACCAAAAAAAAAAAAAAAAAAAAAGATGTGTGCCTGTAAACTTTTTTTTGTTCTTAATATATATGGGTACATGAGCCTGGGTATTTATTGACACTGTTATTACTGTTGTACCATTGCCACTTCCAGACTAGTGTAACCTGAGGAATGAATAATTGTACAAGAATCATAAGATATAATAATACAAACTAGTACAGGTCCAGTTGGTTCTTTCTCTGCCAGTTTCATTTAAATCTACAACAAACAAATGTAATTATAGTAAATTAAGTTACTTTAAATTGGATATGCGTGTGAAAGCATGTTCAATTTAAGAACACTGCAAGTATGCTTTCTCCATCGTGTCCAAATAAGGATATAATCTGTGAAAGAAGGAAAATATTGAATTCATAAAGCAAATGAATTCAGTGGGAAGTCCTCATTTGTTACATCTTGTTAAGAAAATACGTAAAGGACAAAATACTCATCATTTTAAATGATATTTTTCTATCACATCAACCAAAAATTCTCTACATTTTATTCTGATCTTTCTTCATAGAATTTATTACCATCCTATCAATCTGCTTCTGGATTTTTATGTTTTCCAACCCTCACTAAAGTTATACTCCATAAAACCAGGAACTGTGTCACCTCAGTTCTAGAACAGTGCCATGGACAAATTATATGCTCTGAAAATTTGTGTTGGATGTTGGATAAATGAATTAAAAAATGCCAGTTCCCTCTTGACTGTGAATTGAGAGCAAATAACACATTTAACCAAGCACTGTTCTCATAATAATAGTTCTTACCCTGTTGTAAACGTTTGAATATTATGTAATGCAAAAGTGAATGAGTAGATTTTACTAAGATAAAAACTTTAAAATATCAGGTAGGCAATTGGGAAGTTGTGAGTGAAGTTCAGAGAAACGAATGAAATAAGAATGAAATAAATGGAACGTATACACCAGGAAAAAAACTAAAATGTGCATAGATAAATACGATTAGTTAAAACATGATAAGTTTGAGAAGCTCAGACCCCAGCAACTTACAACAATAATTTCTTTTTAAGCATAGTTAGCTACTGACAAGAAATCTCCTGATTGATCGCTTCCCTTAACTAGGAACAAAATACTTAGGCAAGTTAAAAGTAAAAGACAAAAAACCCCCAACAGAACAGAAACACAGAACGTGTAGTTTTCTATGCATTGATATTTCTAGCAAGAGTCTAGAAATGAAGTTCACAATTATTATGTTTTAATATTTCTGTTATGATCTGTAATTAATATCCATATTTTCTCTGTGTCAACTGCTGTATCAGAAGATATGTTTATTCTGATCATTATCCCTCATTTGTTCTTTTCCCATCATCCAAATACCTAATCTGTATCACATGTACCAGAGGTTTCTCTTTAAATTTGTGTTTCTTCAGTTTTGTGTATATTCTCCAGCTCCTTTATTATGCTCTATATGAGATTTACCAAAGCTACAAGAAAAAAAAGAGAGAAAGAGGTGTTATTTTAATGTTCAGAGGACTTTGGAGAGCCAAAGTTAGTTAAAATTATCCAGCTACATTGTTATGAACAGTGCGCAAGATGGGAAATGATCATTTACGCCAGTGGAAGGGCTACAGAAAACTGTCCCTTGTGAAAATTGTGACTAATTCTTTCTCTTTTTTTTTTTTTTTTGTGGGTACCGGGGGGTCGACCTCAGGACCTCGCGCGCCAACAGGCACCCGTGCCGCTGAGCGATATCACCGGCCCCTTTTTCGTATGTGGGATCCGGGAGTCGAACTCGGGCCCTTGCGCTTGCAAGGCAGTCGCTTACGCCGCTGAGCCATCTCACCGGCCCGGGATAGAATTATTAAATAAAAAACAAATTCCAATCTCTATGGCCTAGCTAAAATTGGGTGTAGAATTCCAATCAAATGGTTTCATAACTCTTCTTTAGGCTTGGTTAATTATATATAAACAAAACTTTAGCCCAATATTTTTACCTAAGTAATAGCAAGTTCTGCAATAGACTCATTTTAAATAATCTAAGAAACTGTTGAGGAACTGAAAATTTTCCTCAAATGCACCACCAGATCTAAAATTTTAGTCTATCAGGGTAAGAAAGACTTGATGGACTCTGCAAAGCTGTCTCCTTTGGGAAATTGGCCTATTTCTTCTCATAATTTTGGACAGCGCACGATGACTTTGCTTGAAAAGTCTTGCTTGACCTCTTGCCCTACTTTTTTCAAGTACTAAAGATAGAGCAAGTCACACAGTTTGTGTTCATGTCATCCATTACCCTGGGAAGCCATGGCCGTGAAGGCAGGGATCATACTATATCTATCATTATATCACCACTGCCAAGCAAAATACCTAACATAAAGTAATTGTTTGCTGAATAAATGAAATCTCTGATAACATCCTGTGAACATTCTTCCTTGGGTTAACATGGCTATCATTGCCGTCCTTGCTATGTGTCTTGACCCCCTGACACATGGAATCCATTTTAATAGCTTGCTGTAAGAAAAGACAAGAGTACAAAAGATGCCCAAAAGTATTTTTAAAAACCAGTAGAGGAAAACAATTGGTAAATTTATGGTATGGCTTTCCTTAGAGAATATGTAAAGAATTATCTCTTCAATAAGCCATATTTTAACCTGTTTGTTTTCTTTTCTGTAGCTATTACAATTTACACATAAATAAATGTCACCAAGAAAATAGATGATGAAATATTTATACTGAGCAGGAAGATGAATAAAATATGGATATTTCATTGATTTTTCACTTACTGATCAAGTACTGTTACCAGTAGACCAGTTTTGAGTAACAATAATTGGTTTTATCTGAACCTTGAAAAGATGCTTCATTTTACCATCTAACTAGTTATAGCAAGATGTTCTAAAATACAATAAACAATAATCTTAGATCTTCTTTCTGATAAATGGCCTTCCCAAATGATTATATTATAAACAATGAATCATATATAACTGGACCCATGTGAATTCAAGATGCATGATACTGTTGAAATGCTATTTAATATTTTTATAAAAATAGATTCTAAATACTTTATAGCTGGTAAGTGAAATATAGTTTCAAATGGGCATTTTTTCTGTTATTGGAATTTTCACACAAAATAAAAGTCATCTCTCTCATATAATGGAAGTTGATATGAAAGACAAGTAATTATATATAACTACCCATGTCTATTTAACTAAATTATCTGCCAAAATAAAACATTTAAGAAGTAATATTCTTGAAGTAATAGTTTGTAAATTTCTCTCTATGAAAATCCAGTGGCTATGAATTATGTACAGAGTTTTATCAAGTAGTTGTAAGTACTATAGATAGTCTCTATCCCCTCGATGAGAACAGACCTTGAATATTACACTGTAATATAATCTTTAACAGTGCAAGCTTCTGCCTTTACCTAGAATTTAATTTCTGTGTATTGTATTAACCAGTTGTGCAACTTTAGAAAATTATATAAATATGTAAGCAACTATAAAGCATGTACAATAAATACAACTTCCTCATAGTGCCTTTGTGAAATTGAATGAAATAATGCTGTTGAAGCTCTTAGATTTTACCAATTGTTGTCATAAGGTAGACTATTTACCACTCATTAAATCTTGGAATATTGATTTTCTATCTCTATCCTGAGTAACTTATAAATAATTCTTTCAAATTTTCAGGAAATAACTACCTTAATAAATAAATTGTATTGAATCTATTAGTTTATATTTATACATTATGTTGCCAATATTCTAGCATTTAAATCATGCTTAGAAGGTTGATTTCTGGGATAAAACTGCCTATATTGAGAAATGTGACGTCACCAGGCTGGCAAAATAGTAAGTCTCAACCCTAGTCCTTTCCACAGAGACATCCATTTAACAACAATTCATGGGTGAGAATACCATTACTAAAGGCTCTGAAATACAAATGAGAAGTTATAGTACCCCACAGTTCCCTCCCCCAAAAAGATGCATTGAAAAGGATAACAAGAATAGATTCAGTCTACCCCCATCACCCTTCCCTAAGTCAGAACACCCCAACATAGGTCCTCAAGATCTCCCATGGTGAAAATACAGAGTAAAGTAACTATCAATTTTCCAGCTTTCCAAGCTGCTACACTACAAGACCTAATTCATTTGTGCCTGACCCAGAAAGCTGAGGTAATTGGTCCAACAGTATTTCCTGGGTTAGAAGGATGAGGGGCTCTCAACAACCATATCAGTCTCAATAGTAGCCTACAGTGTTTTGTACTAGTCCTGCCCATGACCATCAGCAGCAGAATATACACCTGCAGATCCCAAGAGAAAACCTGTCCAAGGCTCCCTTCAGTTGATTTACCTGTAAAATCTGCTAGAGAGCATGTACAAAGACCCAACAAACTATTGCCTATAATTTACAGTAAAAATTTCTAAAGAAATTGAGATATAGGACCTGCCTGTCAAAAATTTTTGAAAGAATAGTAGAGTGGTGGTGCATACCTATTATTCCAGCACTCAGGAAGTTTGAGGCAGGAGGATTGCAATTTTGAGCCCAGACTGGTCAACTTAGTGACATATTGAGACCCTGTCTCAAAATTAAAAAAAAAAAAAACAATGGGAATGTAGCCTAATGTGAAGTATTCAAGTTCAATCACCAGAACAACACCAAAACCAACACCAAGTATATTAATATTAATAATAATAATGATAACAATAATAAAGCTACATGACATATAACATAGATAATAGGTAATATAGAATATAGAAAACTGAACAAAAAAAGGAAAAATATCCATGAAAATATTTAGAAATTCAGCAAAATGATAAAAACCATAAAAAAAACAGACAGAAATTCTGAAACTGAAGACTACAATGACTAGACTAAAAACTCCAATACTAGAGCATCAACAGCAGTTTCAAAGAAGAAATAAAAAACTCAATTACAGATTATTTGAAATTATATAGTCAGATGAATGAAAGAAAAAAGAGTGGAAGAAATGTACAGAATGTTTACACAATTCAAGAGACACCGTATGTGAATGAATGTACACAGAAAGAAGTCTCCCCAAAAAACAAAGATTAAAAAAAAAAAGTATTAAAGTATTCAAAAGGAAAGAATGGCTGAAAACTCAGCAAATTTGCAGAGGGAAAAGAACATTCAGCTTCATGAAGTCCAGATACAGTAATACCTTGGTTTGTAAATGCCTCTGTTCATAAACATTTCAGTTCCCAAACAGAATCATTCAGAAAAATTTTGCTTCTGACCACAAACTCTGCATTGGGTGACAAACATGACCATGGCCATCTTCCCCACACGAACACAAACATGGCCATCTTCCCCAGAACTGTGGAACAAATTATGTTCATGAACCGTGGCACCACTGTACTGCAAATAGGCTCAATGAAAGAGGCCTATTTGAAACACTATAATTCAATTATCCAAAGTCAAGCACAAAAGAAAATTTGAGAGAAACAAAAAGAAACAGCTCATCATATACATTGAACAATTATTGGTTATTGAATCAGCAATAAGTATGTCCAAACAAAGAAATTTCAAAACAACAAGTAAATTAATCCTCCCACACATTTAAAGATGACCTTTATATTATTTTTAATTTAAAAAAAATTATGAGAAGAAACACTTTCCCAGTCACTTTTTGTGAAGAGCCCTGCCCTGATGTGGTGGTTAACCTTAATTGTGTCAAATTGATTGGCTTGGGAGCCACCTAGGGCATCAGTTAGGTCACAATTCTGGGTGTGTGTGGGTGGGTCATAGAGGTGCGTTTTGTCTACTGTATATATGATCCCTGTATATATGAGTTCCCTCCTCTCTGGCATTGTTTTTCTGCTGTGCTTCTTGGCTTCCATAAATGGAGTAGATATACTCTGCCACACCATTCTGGCATAATGTTTTACTTTGGAACCAGTTGACTGTTGACTAAACTTTCTAAAAACATGAGAGAAATTAAAACTCTTCTCTATTAAGTTGTAGATGTTGGGTATTGTGTCACAGCAATGAAACAGCTGATTAATACAGAAAATTGGTATTGAAGATAGAATCATTGCCGTAACTGTAGCTGACCATGTGATTCAGAAGCCTTTGGAAATGATTTGCTTTAGGAGCTTGGAAAGACTTTAGCTAGAGAATTCCTAGAATGCTATAAATAGACTCTGGTGTGTGATTCTGGTTAGAGCTCAGAAGACCAGACTACTAATTGGAATATATACGGTAAAGGCCAAACTCAGGAGGTTTCCATTGGGAAAAAGGGATTGCATTGGCAACTGGACCAGAAGCCCCATGTGTTATAATCTGGAAAAAAACAAAACAAAACAAAACAAAACAACAACAACACAAAATGTTGTTTACATTTCACCCTGATTCTGAAACTTTGTGGGAGACTGAGATTAAGGACACTTTACTATTGACCTGGCATAAAAATTTTCAAGGCAACCCAGTGTTTGGGCTGTTAAATGAGTACTGCTAGCTGCTTTGGCAGGATTTATAATGAGACTCAAGGGCAAAAAGCAAAGCAGAAAAATTGGAAAACTTAAATTTTGTTCTCCCAAAGCCACTTATAAACTTGGGGCCAAATGATGTGTAATTACTGAAATGATGTGAAGAGATGAGTGCCATTAAAAAGAAGCAAAATAATTTGTATAGGAACAAGAGGAAAGATGCTTTTAAGGCATCTCAGAAATCAGCAAGACTTTCTCTGCTGCAGGCTCAGGGATGCAAAAGTGTCAGTCTTTCTTTTGAGAAAGGAATCCCTGTGCCCCCTACTGGAGAAGTCCACCAAGGGATTTGCTGGGATTCATTTCACTGTTCTCAGCCATCCAAGCGCTCAGAAGATGTTGCAACTAAGATCTAAGGACCTAGCTATGGTTTATGCTGACCTTGATGTCTTCCATGTGATGCTGTTTTTTTAGCAGGTAGAAGGCAATAGTGTTGGAGTCAGGGAGGTTTCCACCTAGATTTTAAAGGAAGGCCTAAAAACCCAGTCAAAAACTCCTGAGAGGGTGATACATAAAGCTATGGGAATGAAGTTGAAGATGCAGTAGAGATCACAGGAAGTTGGACATGTCAGGTATGTGGAACATGTGCTGAGGCAAACTGCAAGCTGTAAGCAGAGTTAGCTCAACAGGGAGACCAGGTCTACAGCAACCAGCAAGGCCACGGGCTGAGCCTGCCCTGGCCCTCTGACCTCATATCTTACCTCACACCCCAGATGCCAGACATGGAACTACAGGACTTACTATTCACCATCCTTAGTTTCAGTCTTGCTTTTTTTCCCTATTGTTTGCTGTGCCTCTATTCCTCCTTTTTGGAATGGGAATGTTTGACCTGTGCTCTAAAACCTTGGGATTTTGTAACTTGTTTTTCCTCTTTATAGAGGTTAGAGCTTGCCTTGAGTCTCCAAAAAGACATTGATTGGACTTCTGGAAAATGTTGAGACTTTGGGGAAAAGATTACTGGGATTTGGGTTGCACACAGGATAGCTGTACTGTGTCAAGCAAAATTATGACCTTGTGTTTATTTGGACATTAAGTATGGTTTAAGGAGATGTGTTTGGGTGTTAATTTCAAAAAGATTGTAACTTAGATGCATCTGGGTGAGTCATGGAGCTGTGAGTGTGATTATTATATGTGGCTCCTGACCCCATCTTCTCTGGCACTGCCCCTCTGCTTTGCTTTCTGGCTGCCATGAACTAAGCAGTTTATATATCAATCACGTCTCAGTAAAGTGGATCACAAGCTGCCCAGACCTAACTCTTAGCTCTTCCATTTTCCCTATATATGCCTTGAGTCAAAGTGTGTAATTCCACCTTCCACAGTTTCCTTACTTGTAAATTTAAACAAATATTATATAGGTTCTTTATAAAATGAGTTGATCCATAAAAAGCACTTAGTATAGTGCTTGTCATATAGTAAGCACTCAGTACACGGTAGCTAAAGGGGTATAATAATACTTTGTGATTCCTCAACATTCTTCTTCTCTGTTTTAATCTGATTTATGGATTAAATTCTTGTAGATTTTTGTGGGTAATTTATAATAAGAATTGAGTATTTAGAATGGTATTGCTTTTCATAAAATTAAACTTTCTAGCCACTGAATATTTTAAATTAGATGAACTGGTCATTATTGGATATGCCTGAATATGATATTCACTAAAAATCTGATCAGCAAACTTGTATTGGCTTATCAAATTTTCACAATTTCAGAATACAAAATGCATATCTCAAATAATATGACATTTAAAATTTTATTTGGGATGGAGCAACCTTAATATTTAAAAGTATTATTTATAAATGAGAACCTGTCAAATAACAATGAAATACAGTATCTGTCAGGAAAATAGAGAAATGGATAAACCAGCAACTCTGAATTACCCAGTAACTGGGAATTGACCTGGTTACCAGTAAAATGTTTTTTCTAAGGCTGAATCGCTCCTGGAAGTTGCTTCACCTGGTATTGCCAGGCTCTTACAGTTTATAGGAGGTTTTCAGACTTTCACTAGGCTGCTGCTAGCCATTCAGTTGTTGGGAAGAATGCACACCTTCTCTCCTCTCTTAATGGCTATTGTCTCATAAAAACATATCACAACTACTAAAAAGAACCCTTTTGATTTATTGGTACTGTGCAGAGAAAAGACAGCAGAGTATAAGTTCGTGTGTTGCTAAGGGGGCATGAATACACATACACTTCCTATGAGTGTTTGATCTCGGGAAGGAAAGGAAAGATCAATGTGACTTACAATGCCTGGAGGGAAGGGTAGAAAACTCCATGTATTGTTCCCAGGGAAATATATATCTTTAGAGAAATTATCAGAGTTACAGTGTAACTGAAACTTCTGTGAAATGGAAAGTTCTCCTTAGAAATAATAGAACCAGATTCACCAAAGGTAGCAGGGAAACATGGTTAATCTGAATAACTACTGTGTTATTACTAAACAAAAAATAATTCTCAGGGGAAGGCTGGTTTTCATAGGCACATTTTCTTTGCAATAACTTTTTGCATGTTGTTTACTGGTTACATGGATAATTTATGCTCCTTTATGAGATCAGATGTACATTTTAATGCATGAGTTTTTTATACAATTCAACTACCTGGAGATAATCACTGTTACAATTTGATGTTCATCATCTAATTTCATACATTTTTCCAATTATAACTTAAAAGCTAAGAATAATATTTCTTTCATAAATGCAAAAGTTCAAATGTATAGAGGTTACATGGTATGCAATTTCTTTTATTATTAACATCTTATAATATATTGATGATAATTGATGAGCCAGTATTGTTACATTATTTGCTAACATCTATACTAGCATCCTTTTCACTGCTAGGATCTTATCCACACACTACATTACTTTTAGTCATCATGTTTCCTTAGATTACCCTTGGATGGACTGATCTTTCAGATGTTAATTTGCTTGGATGACCTTGACAGTTTTCAAAACCATTAATCACTTATTTTGTATGATGGTCTTCTACCGAAATGCGTCTGACATTTCCCTCATGATTAGACGGAGATTATGGATTTGGGAGAAGAAAATCACAGAGTGGAAGTGATATTTCTTCACAGGAAATTGGAAGAATGTACTATTAACAGGATTCAACGTTACCGAGGTAGACCTTTATTACCCGGCCAAGGCAGCATCTGTCAGGTTTCTGCACTGTAACGTTACTCTCCATTCCTTCACTCCACATATTTCATACTATATGGGTACCATTGCATTATTAGGTAAGAAAGTTACTACTTAAAATTTACTCTTAAGCAGAGGGAATAAATGTTCCATCTCCTGAAGAAAAGTTATATACATGAATTATTTGGAATTCTTTTGAAAAGAAGATTTGTATCTTCCCCTTAATTTAATTATTAAAATTTTTATTTATATTAATTTATATTGTAAATATTTATTTTTTATTTTGGGTTATAATCCAATACTTCTTCTGTTGCTTAAATTATAGCTTTTGCCATTGGGAACTTTCATTTTGCTCTTGTGTCTCTGTGACACACTCCATCCTTATGTTTTGTTCTAATTTTTTAAGATCTTTTATCATGGTACTAGAAGATATTCCAAATTCATTTTACAGGTTTTCTGTCTTTCTTGGTTCTAGAATTAGAATTGTCTTCTAGGAATCCTGGTTCCTTGTATAGAAATTGTGTTTTATCCCAAGATATGGGATTAGGTATGCTCAGAAACCTGAGTTTTACCACCCACCATCTGTTTTCTTAATGGTTGTGTCCCAGTATACATATATAGCAGTAATGAAATTGTTACTCCATACCTTGTGTGAAACAACAAAAAATACAAAAGAGCTTGAGTGTTTTCATGGCCCAAGAAATGGAAAAAGTAAATAATTGTAAAAATGAAGTAATAATCATGACCTAAAAACATACAGTAAAGAGTGGAGGTTAATTTTAAAGATTAAGACTATATTTAGCTGTATTCTAGATTTAGCTTCAATATTATGAGATGAAACATTCACAAGGTAGTTGGTGTGCCTATGAAATACTTCTGTCATTACTTAAAATTGTCTCTATATGTCGTAATTCTGGCAGAAAAATGTAGCATATCCTAATAGATTACTTGAGAAGAGATTCATAAACAGATTAGTTACAAAATATGAACACAGTAGGAAAAAAGTGACAAAAGATAATATTGTACTCTGAGACTAGTGATGGTGAGGAGTAATTATCACTTCTAAGTCTGAAGTTCAAGAGAAATAGTTATTAAAATTCAAAAATCAGGGGCTGGTGAGATAGCTCAGTGGCATAAGCACCTGCCTGCAGGTGCAAGGTCCTGAGTTCAACTCCCGGAACCCACATAAAGGTAAAAAGGGGTCAGTGATATCACTCAGCGACACAAGCACTTGCTGGCAAGTGCAAGGTCCTGAGGTCGACTCCGGTACCCACATTAAAAAAAAAATTCAAAAATCATAAATGTAAGGACTGTGTAACCTGAGAAGAGTATGACTTTCATAGAGGGATATTGCAATCCTACACAAAAGTTGAAACCAGGAGACCAAACATTTTCCTTTCCTTCCCTTTGATACTCTTTCAGTGTCTTGTCTGAATTTAACTGAAAGTTACGAGGGAAAAGAGTTGATTAAATCAATGAAAGCATATTAGATTCTTTAAGCACAGAAGATGGTAAGAAAAGTAATAAGGACAAAGAGTGATGACTTCTACTTGAAATGAGAAGTTTGAGTTCCAGCTGCCATGCTTGACCTTCAAGCCAGCCTCATAAGTCATGGAATTAACCAGGATAGCTTTGCAGAATGGCGTAGGAGCATGTGGATATCTAGCAGTACATAGAGAGCAAAGTCCCAAATACGAAAGCAAACAGGCACTGCCAGAAATGTAGTTATGAAGAAGTGTGGGGAGAAAGGCAGATTGAGACGTTATAAAAGATTAGCTATTCCGCAGGAGACAGGAAAATCTGATGCTGGGCAGCCTCTTGTGATCTCTTCCTGGATGGCTCAACATACATAAATGTTTTTTCATCATAAAAGAAACACAGTTGGCATAAAAAATGTTTAAAAATTAATTTACATTTCCTGTCTGGGTGTAGTAAAATGAATTCACTCGTATACTATTGGAAGCAGCAAACATTGTTACTACCCTCTGGGAAACAAGAGCTTTAAACTGTTCATCCACTTTGACTGAAAATAACAAGTTTTATTGGATGTTCCATCATATTTATTTTTAATAAAAATATATTTGGTAAATAACTTTGCTGAACACTTATAAACGTGAACTTTGAGAAGGAGATATTAATATCCTACCCCCGCAGCAGCGGGTGGATTGTGATTACACTGATGGTATAGCAGAGCTGAGCAAGAAGCTTCTGAAGCTGTAGTGTCGAACACATTTACCAGATTGTGTCCAAGAAGAAAATATAATGCTGGGTGTGAAAGCTGATTATAACTTCTGAAAATATTTATCAAAGACAGGAGTCTTAAGATGTGTGGGGAACAAAGATACTTAGCTAAGGGGGTGGAATAGTTAGGAAAGACAAAAATAAAGAGCAACATATTCAAATGGACAAAGGAGAAGTATTTTGGAAAAATGAGCAAAACAACAGTTGTTCTTGATAGCTAATACATGGTGTGATGCAGGCTTTCGGGTGAAGTTCTGTGAAAGGAAGATTCACTTAATTGGCAACAGCCAGAGACACAGAATTTCTGCGGAGTCTATCAACAAACACGGGAAGACTTATAACACACTAAACAGACTCCACAAGAAGTCTGAGGGTCTGGGGGCTTTAGAGAAAAGCTCTGGTAAAAAAAAAAAAAGTCAAACTGAGAGCTAATCTGTATAGCCTAATGAAGCTAAAATTCATAGGTAGAAGGATATGGGGACGTTAAAATCTGCTCTACACTGGCTAATTTTGTAAAAACCGACTTTATGAATATATATAATCTTTTTTTTTTTATGGGTACCGGGGGATCGACCTCAGGACCTCGTGCGCCAACAGGCACCCGTGCCGCTGAGCGATATCACCGGCCCCTTTTTCGTATGTGGGATCCGGGAGTCGAACTCGGGCCCTCGCGCTTGCAAGGCAGGCGCTTACGCCGCTGAGCCATCTCACCGGCCCGAATATATATAATCTTCATGAAAGCCAAAGCATCTAAACATTAACACAACGAGTAGACTCTGGTCATCAGGAAACATTACTAATCTGAAGTGACTATTTTCCTATCAAAAAGAGAGTGGGAGGTTGAGCCAAGTGGTATGTATTCCCTTACCCTTGCAGGCAACAGACTACAATAGGAACCCAGGGTTTCTGAAGATAGAAAAGTTTGTATGTCAAATCCCTACTGTGCAGTCATATACAAATTACTTAATTTCTCTGAGTGCTCCCTTTTGTAAAAACAATGATTGCAATAACTGCAAACAACTTCTCGAATAAATCACTGGCAGGAGTTAGTCATTTTCTGCAACATTTTACCATTATTTATATTGTTTTTTTTCTCACTGAGAAAATCCACTTTCTACCTCAGAGCCTGAGAAAATTGTGTGTGTTTTGTGTCTATTTACATTTGCCTAGAGATAAGGACATTGACAATTGTATTAATCTGTTGGCAGTTACCAAACTTTAATATAGAGGCTGATGGATATGCGGGCAATTTGCCATCAGCTCTCGAGTGAATTAAGAAAGAAAATGAATAGTATATACTGTAGAACTTTTGTTCAAAGCCATGTTATAATACATTCACAGAGAAATAAAGGTGCCTATGGAACTGTGACTGCCAAAAAGGACCCTGAGGATCGTAGAAAAAGATCAGAATTAAAACTTTCAAAGCACTTCATGGAAACTCATAGAATACCAGATTATAGGTTAAACAGATACTTTATTATTCCATCATTAAAAATAATGGTTAAGGGCCAGTGAGATAGCTCAGCGGCATAAGCGCCTGTCTGGCAAGCATGAGGTCCTGAGGTCAACTCCCGATACCCACATAAAAAAAAAAAAAATGATGAAAAAAATTCACTTTCCTTTGAATTGATGGTTAAACTTGGTGAAATACACATTTCTTAGCACTAATGGTAAAACTTGGTGAAATCTGAAAACGCTGCAGTTTAGTTAATGCAAATGTACAAGTGCTGGTTTCCTAGCCATGGCACATATCATGATTATGCATGATATTAAAATTAGGGGAATCGAGATAAAGGATATGCAATAACTGCACTCTCTCTGCAATCTCTCTGTATATGTAAATTATCCTAAAGTAAAAGTTTATTTTGAAAATGATGATCTTAACTCCATGCTATGAACTTAAAATTCAGAATTAAAATTTTTGCCATAGTAGTTGAAGATTTCATATTTGCATATTCAACAAAACTTTGATAAAAAATTTAAACATTAAATATTACATCTATACTAAACATGCACCAGTTTTTCTTTTTATTATTAGGCCCCAAAATGTAGAATAGTAACTATTTACGTTGTATGAAGTATTACAAATAACCTCTAGATGATTTAATGGATATAGCAAGAGGATATGTTCAGGTTATGTGCAAATACCACAGCATTTTGTATAAAGGACTAGAACACCTATGCTTTTATCATCCAAGAGGAGTTGTAGCACTGATCCCTTGCAGATAACGAGGGATGACTATTCTATAAGCTATCACCAAAGTATTATCAGAATTTTGACAAAAATCCTGTACTCATAAAATGTTATTTAGTCAGGATATTTTAGGAAGGAAAGTAATATGGTTTGTCACAAAATAAAGAACAACTGAAACCTAAATTCTATACTTTGAACAAGCCAACAATCTGAGTAATAACTTCTAAAATTTAAGAACACTTTAATTTATTCGAAGTAGTATGTTTGAAAAACATTGAAATTATCATTAAATAAAATGATACTCTGTTCTCATAAAATTTTCAATGAAGAATATGTAAATAATTAAACCAATACTTTGCTATCTTGTTCAATATGATTTTTAACATACTTACTGGAAGGATTATAAATCAGGTCTTTTTCTAATGATTTCAAATAATTTCCAAGCAGACACAATATTCATCAGCTTTCCTCTACTGATTATAAATTTTTTTTAGGAATGCATAAAAATACCATATGCTCTTTGAGTTGTCAAGTATCTCATTTAATTCTTTCAATGAAGCAAGGAAGTGTTGGCAAGAGTGCGTATCTGAGAGGCTCAGTAATTGGCAAAACACAAAAGTTAACTAATTGATATGAAGTTCAAAAATGTTTGTGTGCTCCCAAACATTTCAATTGCCACTGTTGCAAGTGTTGGTAACTGTATGCATTTACTTAGGTAGAATTTTCTGTTTTCCTTTGTGGAAATGTTTACTGGAAATGGATAAAGACTGTAGAAATACATTGCAGGATAAGCGATGTAAGTATTAAAAGGGCAAACGGCACTTAAATCACGTGACTTTAAAAGGAGGAACTAGAAAGCTATGAATAAAGCTTTACAATGACGAGTAACATGGTAAATGAACTACTTGGTAAAGTGTAGGAATATTAAAAATGACAAAAGTTTTGTAGCTAACTTTTGGAGAGAATAATATAACTGCATATACAACTTTAAATTGTGTATTTTGAATTATATAAGGTGTGATTAAACATTGTGGTGAATATTGATTTTTTAAAAATCATTACAGCAAAAGACACATCGCCATTAATATCCTTCAAAATACTCCTCACTTTGAGCATGTTACCAACGTTCTTTCCATTTTCTTAAGCAGTTCCGGAAGACCTCTTTCAAGAGTATCTTTAGTTACATTGTTTGGCAGTCTCACTGTTCTGAATCAGTTTAAAACTGTTTACCTTTCATGGTCATTTTGACTTTGAGAAAGAGCCAGAAATTAAATTATACCGGATGCAGTGAATAAGATGAAAGAGGACACACTGCCTTTTTGTTGGATGGCACTTGGTAGCAGAATTCTCCCTACTTGTTATCACATCTGTTAAAGAAATTCAGGAAAGAGAATTTCCAGAACTCCTTCAGAAAATGACAATGACAGAATAAGTGGGTTTGAAGCAAGAGGGAGTATTTTGAGGGAGACTAGTAGCAATGTGTCTTTCACTGTAATACATTTTTAAAATTTAAATATTTACCATGTATTTTGATCATATCTCATGTTTTTGTTATTACTTGATTGTCACAATAGGAAATTTATTTTCAGTAGAATGTTTAAAAACCTAGAAATCATTACTAAATAAAATTTATTATATTGATATTTCAACTCTTCATTATAACTTCCACTAATATTTCGATGCAAATCCTTCAATGTATATGCATACAAACGCATACACAAATGAGTATATCTGTATTAGGATTAAGCATATATACTTATTTGATACAATCTTCCACATAATCTCACTTTCACAGACCCGGAGCTGTCATTTCTCATGCTACATATATGTTCACTTATGATTTTTTGTGTAGAGTGTCTGTGGGTATGAAATTAAGACAAAGTAGCACTTCATCTCTTGTCTTCTGTCTCTCTCTCTCTTTTCACACAGACTAGGCAAGTGTTCTACCACTGAGCTATACCTCCAACTTAATACTAAGAGACTTTAAAATCAATATAATATTGACAGTTAAGTTATAATCCATATTGAGGTTCTTCTTATTATCCAGGAGTATCCACTACTGCTTTTGGCTTCTTTGCTAGATTCAGCAGGAAGGTCTAATTAAGGATTATATTTTGTGGTCATGGCTCTTCATTCTTCTTTAATGATTAAAGAAAGGAGGAAAAAGCAAAAACAAACCTTCTCTACACTTCTTTATCTTCCGTGCTACTAAAATATTTTTCGTATGTAGAATAGTTGTCTTGCAGAATTTTTGTCAGTTTAGGTTTGTTTCATGGTTTCCTGATGAAGAAAATAACCCAACTTCTTAAATCTTTTTCTTTCATTTGATTGATAGGGTGTGTCTGCTTCTTACTAAAGAATATAAGGAGTCAAACTACAGGTCAGACTCTCATTTATTCTTAGCCTGATCAGGGTATTAAGGTGGTGTCCTCCAATTTCTCCAGGGCACTGTGGTATTTTCTCCTTTGATTATCCACTATTATTAGAGATGATTCTAGGAGACTCATGGTTTTACTGAAGACTCTTGCCTGAGTCAGTGATAATGATGTTCATCTTCAAATGTCAATTTCAAAACATATATCTCCTTTTCATATTTTCTCGGAGACACAAACTTATTTACACTGTGCTTATTGTTTTTTACCCTCTTGGTTTGTATTGAATCAAAGGAGTCATTTTAAGTTCTTCAAATCATTTTTAACTTATTTTTTAATTGTTAAGACTATGAATTACTTCCACGATTCTATTTCTGAAGAATAATTTCAGTATTATTCTTAAGAAGAGGGCTGGTGAGATGGCTCAGCGGCTTAAGCGCCTGCCCGGCAAGCGCGAGGGCCCGAGTTCGACTCCCGGAACCCACATACAAAAAAAAGGGGCTGGTGATATCGCTCAGCGGCATGGGCGCCTGCTGGCGTGCGAGGTCCTGAGGTCGACTCCCCGGTACCCACAAAAAAAAAAAAAAAGAATAAAAATAATTCAACATTTTCACATTCCATCAAATTTAAAGAAATTAACATATTTTCCATTCTGGAAACATCCTCTTTTTCCAGCTTTGTTAATTTAATAGGTGGTTTAACAGTTGGAAGACAAACTTAATTTCTTACAAGCACTTACATAATATATATGTATATATTCACTTTAAATTTTAATATATTTTACATTTTCATAAGAATATAATTTAAATATATCTTTGTCTCTGCTTATTCTCAAATATTTACACTATGAATTCTCAGTTATTATGGCTTTTATTTTTCTATTATTGCACTAATGTACATTTTAAAATATTTTTAACTACTTTTGGTACATATACTATTCTCTGGCCCACGCATATATAAGAATGTATTTTTGCTTACTAGCACATATTGCAGATGTTTATGTCTAGAGTAAAATGTGTGATAGTTATTGTTTATCTTTTTTTTTTACGTGGGTACCGGGAGTCAAACTCAGGACCTCACGCTTGCCAGGCAGGCGCTTGTGCCCCTGAGCTATATCACCAGCCCTATAGTTTATCATTAAAATGCTGACAATAGACTTTTTTGGTTTTCTTTTGTTTGTTATTTCAGAGGAAAGTCTGAAATTAAAATTTTTTCATTGTTTAGAATATATATCTTTAAATTTCTTTATTTTTATTGTTGAAGCACGCAAAACTTTTTTTGTTTTGAAACAGGAAAAGAGGGCAAGAATGTGCTTAGTTGAGAAACTTTTCACTCTGATTCTTCCAGATGTTATTATTTATTTCAGTATCTGTTTTATTCCCATGTTAGAAATAATTTTCTTTCTAATTTATATTTTCATTTTTATTATTTTTTCTGATCATTATCAATAGACCAATTATTAAATTTCTGTTCTCTATTATTCTACTATTTACACTAATGTTTTATGTTTTTTTAATATTTTTTTCTAAATGGCTTTAACATGTTCATCTAATGCATTTGATCATTCCAAATAGCCAAAGAAATCTTGAGTAAGAAGAAAAAAATGTGATGCTTGCCACTTCCTGACTTCAGAATATGTGACAAAGATACAATAATCAAAACAGTATGGTGTTGGTATAAAAACAGGTGAATAAAAAAAGGGAAAGACTGTAGACCCCAGAAATCAACTCACATGTCTTTTGTTAACTGAATAGCAGCAAGCATTCAAAGCACACACTATGAAGAAACTGTCTTCAATAAATTGAGATGGAAAACCTGAATATTTACATGTCAAAGAATGAAATCGGATTCTTATTCCATTACATATAAATATATGTGGTACACGAGTTATACCACCATGAGCTATCACTTCACCCTGTTGGAATGGTTTTAATTAAAAAAGACAAAAGTAATAAGTCTTGGGGAAGATGTGGAGAATAGGGAGAACTTATTCTTTGTTGGTGAGAATGTAAACTAATGCAGCCATTATTGAAGACATTATGGAGGTTCCTCATATTAAAATTTGAACTACTGTCATATGATGCCACAATCTCATTTCAAGATATACACTCAAAAGAAGCAAAATTGTTAGCAAAGTGATGACAAAAACCCCCATATTCATTGCAGCATTACCCACAAAAGCCAAGGCATAGGAGTACCCTAAATTTCCACAGAGAGATGAATAGATAAAGAACATGTGATATTTATACACAATAGAATATTAATTTGTCTTTAAAAAGAGTAAAATCTGACATTTATAGCAACATAGATAAACCTATAGGACATAATACTAAGTAAGAAAAGTCAGACAAAAATGGAAAATTACTGTATGTTCTCACCTATGTATGGTGGTCAAACTCATGGAAATAGAGTGTAGAATGGTGCTTGCCATGTATGGGCGAGGAAAATGAAGAGAATGTTTGTCAAAATGAAGATGTTCCAGACACCTATTATGCAGCAATAAGTATGTGGTTAAAAATACTTTATTAGACACTGGAAATTTGACAAAAGTGTAGATCATAAATGTTCTCATTAAGAGAAAATTTAAAAAAACAAGGTATAGAAGAGCAGATGGAAAGAATAAAGGGAAGGATGGAGGGAAATGGAAAGAAAGAAGGAAGGAATAGTAACTTTGTGAGGTGGGTATCATTAATTTCCTCAGTTTTGGCAATTATTGGATTTCATAATATATAGTAAGCATTGTTTTAAATCCTAAATATGCAGTTTTGTTTGTCAAATACATTTCAATAAAGAAAAGAAAAAAAATAATCTTGGCTAAAATAAAAATACATGATACATATTTGCTCTAAAACTAAGTCTACCTACTGCAGAAAACTCACTGCTTAAAAAAATTAACTGAGCTGGAAATATCTTAAAGGACCTTACATCCCTACAAAGCTATCAAGTAGTAACTATTCATTTTTTGTCACTAAAAACAACCTCACGATCCTGTTATCATATATAAGGCCTGAGCCTCACGTTTGAGTTGTTTCATTCTCAGACTTCTAGATTGTCGTTGTTCATTTCCTATTCCATTTCTTATGTTTTGAATAGAGCACTTTAAGAACTTGTCATTCCTATATGAGTTTTTAGCAGGTTTTCTGGAGTTATGTTTATGTCAGCATGTAGTAAGTTATTGTTCAGATTACACCTCTCAAAATGCAAGAAACTTGCTGACAGTCCCTATTCTTTCATTTCCAAAGTCATTACAAGGTGTATTTTTCATGCCTCTATCTTGCAATATGAGCAACTACTTTGAAGATAACAATATGCAATGTACTAACCATTGTTACTTTCCTATAATCTTGTTTTGAAATTTTGTACCTTTGTTTTTATTTTTCTTTAAAATAAAAAATGAATAAATAAATATTTTTAAAAATACATTGGCATTTAAATTATTGTGAGACATTAACATTTGATCCCTTAGTGATTTGGCAGGCAATGATGGAGTTTTTCTTTTATGTTCCTTTTCTTCTATTAGCTTAAAACAATTTATTCGTTTGTTGATTTGGAACCTGGTGTGAGGATTCCATTTTCATTCAGAAATTTCAAGATCTGTTTCAGATTTTTCTTTGAATAATGGCACCAAAACCTCACACTACTAAGTCATGGGGATCAAGTGTTCACATAGAGGTCAGCTAAGTCATCTCTCAGCCTAAGCTACTCACAGTACCATTAATATTGACACTTTTCATCCCAAAGTTGATTCTACTCTTACCCTTAGGATAATTCTTTCCAGGATCTTATAACCATTGTAGGATAGTCTGTCTCTCTGATTTATAATCTAATTACAGCCCTTTTCCTCTTGTGTCTAGAAAAAGAGACCTGCTCCTCTTCTATTGTGCAGGGCTGTTTCATACACTAAAGTCCCCTAGTAAAATCCAAATCATTCTTTCTTCCTTCAGGTCAAAGGAGCACAATTTGATTTTCTTTATCTCATTGGGACTGTTGCCCAAACTTTTCATCAAATATGATTGTTTTTATCTGAATTAACTTCATTTCATACTTCACTGTGACAACCCAAATGATGCCAAGAATTTTTCTAATATGATTGGAGTGCTATGCGTATCTCCTGAAATAAATACCTCCCAATTTCTCTTTCACTTGTTTATTGCACAAATAATGAGGAAAAATTAACTAAGACAACTGTAATTTCTCAAAAATATAAGCTGTGTGCATTTTTGTTGACTACATTGTGTTTTAATTTCTTTAACATAAATTTGCAATCATTTATGGTTTTGAACATTCTCTGACTTTGAGTCAGTAGTGAAATGCAATTTGTATATATAATGTGCACCAGTCATAACAATTAAAACACATTAAACATTTTAATTGGAAAGTTGTTTAATATATATTAAACTGAAGACAAAAAATAGTTCTGCAAAAATATTTTATATTTTGACATATGCTAGGGACATCAAAGTGTTTATAAGACAATGAAATAGGAATCAGACATTTTAGATTATTTCGATTACAAGTTTTCACCAATTATCTGCAGGATATCTTTTTGAATTCTACATCACCCTTTCTGTCTTTATAGCTACTGCTACCACATATACTATATGTAGACCCTAAAGATACTAAATTCTAAATTCCCAAATACATTAACATGATAAATATTTAGGATTCAGATTCTATTCTCTTTCTTTGTCCAAACCTGGTTCTAAATTATATGCTTAATTATCCCAATATAATACACATCTTTCTGGAACATCCTAAAACAAGGTATGTCTTTGACTACTTTATCTTGTGAAGTGTCATCTCCTTTTGTGTAACCAAAAATAGTTCAAACAGGTAATAAAGTCATTTGTTTAAAAAATGAATATTGAGCATGAATGCATCTAGAAAAGGTTCAATGTTAGAGTTATGCGATGTGAAATGAACCTATGATATGAAAATACCTTAGCACATATAATTTAATAGGAATTATCTCATGAAGTGATAACAGGCACTAAAGTCTCTAAAGAATCATCAATACGATATGTGTGTTTGTGTATTTATCCTTACAATTGATAAAGTAATTAAGTTGAATGGCTTTGACTTACCTGTTTATAATCATAAAGAACTTGTGTTCAAACTATTTCCTTAAATGTATTTTAACAATAACTCTGGCATCTTCAGTGTCAAGTGCATAACTACCAAATCTCAATGCAATATTTATGTCATCTATTAAAATATTTACAAGTCACACACAAAAATGGAAACTCAAAAAAAAAAAAAAGAAAAACAAAGAAAGTAGGACATTCCAATGTCAAAATCTACCTGGAGCAGGATAGAGAGAAAGACATATGACCTTTACCAATCAACCCCCTTAAGACTGATGTGTGAAGAGATTATACTTCTGTGTAACAATAACTACAAGGAGTATTTTTTTTGTCAAATTGGATGTTAAAAGTTTAAATAATGTGTTCTATTTAATCATTGAAAGAAATCTATTTATTCTCTGTGTTAGTTTTTCATAACATTAGCGAATATCCAAGATAATCAAATTGTAAACAGAAAAGAGACTTTTCTTTTTGACTAACAGTTTAGGAGATGCCAGTCCATCATTGGTTAGCCCTGATGCTTTTAGGGCTGTGTCGTGTCAGGACATCATAGGTGGAGCTCATAGTGGAACAGAACTGCTTTCCTCATATCCAGGAAGTAAAGAAGAGAGAAGAAACAGGTGGGGTCGCACAGTCTACTTCAAGAGCACATTTCCAATAACCAAAACCTCCCAGTGTATCCCAGCTATTAAAGTTCTACCACCCCGCAATAACACTGGAAATCAAGCTTTTAATACATGGGTCTTTGGCGAACATTCCAGACTCAAAATGCAGTTCTCTGTGTTTAACAGTTGAGGAAAGAAATTAGGGTGCTTATTTATTTCTGTTGAACATATGAAATTAGCAACTACCAGCACTTTAAAGCTTCCAAAAAATTAATGTCATGTAATTCAGCATAATAGTAAGTGAAATAACCCAAATCTAATATGTAGTTTGTGAGAAACCTCTAAATATAGGAAAATAGTGGAAAAAGAATTGGAAAAAGTTTACAATCCCTGATGTAAGGTGACTTTTCGGAGGAGTTTTACTTTCTGAAAACCATTGTGCAATAGAAAGAAAAAAATCATTATAGCATTTAATGGTAGTAATAGTGGGATTCTGTTCAGAATATCAGAGAGTCAGAAAAGATTAAATAGTTCTCAAGATGAGCCCTATTATGCTTTTAAACCCTGCTATAAATTCCCCTGGAAAAAGCAAGCCAAAAATGGTTGTGTACTTGAAATGAAGAGAGAAAAATAAGGAAAATAAATATACATTAATAATTTACCTTGGTGCTCTGATGTTATAATTATTTCCTTTACAATTAATAATATATTATTCATACCAGGATAAGAACCATGAAATCTCGGGGAAATCTATAGAAAATGGGGATTAAAGAGGAGAATTTAAGAGGAATTCAAAGGACAAGAAAGAAGATTCAAGATGGTATTTCAATAGAAAACAAAACACTTAATTAAATCTGATTTTGCCAAATTTCCTGAAAGGTCCATGACTTTTGTAATTTTGAGGGGCTTCTCATAAAAATGCCTCTATATGAAGAAGATGTCCCATGTCTGGGAGGTTATAAGTAATGGGGCAGTAGTTCTTGTACCAGTTAACTTGGTAAGGTTTCATCAATATTTAAGTTATTAAATTTTGCCATTTGAAAATTATAGGATCCTGTCCTATCTACAATTTCTCCCTTTCTTTATATTGCATGTTTTTCTAAATGTCATACTGTGTTCCTAATAATTTGGTGAATTCTATATTACTGACAATATGCACAGAATATACCAAGGCATCTAGAAATAAAGGGTCACACACATTTAAAAAATGTAAACTCTTCTGCTTACATTAGCACACTTCTCTATTGCAGTACAAAAATAATCACATAATTATTTTTAATCACATAAGATATATAGGAAGCATTTTGAGGTTCATCCTTATATAATTTTATAGATTTGGTTATCCTTATTTTACAAATGAGATTTCTGAGGCCTTCAGAGGAGGAAATATCTTACTTGAGGTTAAAGAATACTGGATATCAGACAAGATTTGAACTGACTCAGTTTGATTCCAGAATGCCCATTTTTTAATATTCACCTTATACCAAATTGTATTCCAATGTAGATTGTGTCACTTCATATTATGAGATATTAAGCTACGTGCTAATGGAAATCTTTTTCTCTATGAAGCATATGTTCTAATTTTGCTTCCGTTCAAATATTATTTTCTAAGTAAGATACGATAGTTCAAAATTTTTATTAGCATTACTAATACTAATTATGAAGCCTATATAATGAAATTATGAGTTATTGGAAAAACTAATAAATATAATTATTAACCATGTTATTTTAAAAATTCAATAATTTTGAAAATCACTATAAAATTATCATTTAGTATAAGTATCAAATGCTAAAAATATGTGTGGTAACTACTAGTATTTGTCACGCAAATACTGCAATTATATCAGCAAAGATTTAAAAAGAGAAACTACACATAATGGAACTTTATTGACATGAAATTAACTTCTATATATAGAAAATATGCTCTGAGAGTAAAACTTTTCAACAGTAGATAATTTAACTTATTTTAAACCAAATATAAGGCAATAAAACATATTGAATTAATCAAGTCAAGGTCACAAATCTTTTATATAAAGCCAGTTTTCAGCTAAAGTTAGAGCTTTAGAATAATCTTTCCTTGCAATTCTTAATACCAATAGATTCTTTATTTCTCATAAATGTAGTGAAGTAATTTCTTCACACTCTGACTTTATTACTTGCTTTATTGCAGAACTCTGAAAAATTGTGGTAAAATTTTCATTGATTCTGTATGATTTTCAGATTTGCATAATCTTACAAGTTGCATGGCCAATAAGTATATTTAAATACAACTCAGTGTAAAGATAATCACTTATTTCCTATCAGTATGTATTTCAGTGTAGTTAGATTAATCTAATTACTTTAAAAACAACTATCAAGGGCCGGTGATATAGTTCAGCAGCATAAGCACCTGCCTGGCAAACACAAGGTCCTGAGTTCAACTCCCGGTACCTGCGTATTAAAAAAAAAAAAGACAATTATCAAATATTTATTTGGAAATAAAAGGTTTTTCCTATGTGATTCTGCTCTCAAGATGAAATTATACAAGGTAAGAGAAGTTTGTTTTCTTTTTTTTTTTTTTTTTTTTTTTTTTTTTTTTTTTTTGTGGGTAGCAGGGGTTGACCTCAGGACCTCATGTGCCAGCAGGCGTCTCTGCCGCTGAGCGATATCACCGGCCCTTTTTGCATATGTGGGTTCCGGGAGTCGAACTCGGGCCCTCACGCTTGCCAGGCAGGCGCTTACACCGCTGAGCCATCTCACTGACCTGTTTTCTTTTATTTGTAGGTGACTTTGAGGATAAAAAAGAAAATAGTGGTAGATGTAAAACGACCTAAGAACAAATTTATACGAACCACTGTAAAATTCACGGTGTAGAATTACTCCCTCTTACTTTGTCCCTTAAAGCAAGTCTGTATGTGTGTGCTCATTTTCAATCTAACAAAAAAGATTACCATCATTTAAAAACAGAGTTACGGAGTTTTAGGCTAACAGTTTAAGTCTGTTTTAGTCTAAGAGGCTAATCATTTTTATTTTTTTTATTTTAAAGAGAAGAAAAAACAAAACAAATCAAAAGAAGAACAAATTTTCAAACCAACATAATAGGAGGGTAACAATGGTTAATACATTACGTATTACTATCTTTAAGTTAGTTATTCAGGACACCAGACATTAGCATTCAATTGTCCAAACATTATTGGCACAAACCTTACTCTTCAATGAACTAAGTAAAAATGGTAGTGTATCTATCTTAACCATCTTATATATATATATATATATATACAATTTTTTTTCCCTTTCCCTTCTTTCTTTTCCCTATTCCAGTCTCTCTTTCCTTTTGACCAGTTTCTTTTTGATTCACCATGTCTATTGTACATTTTGGATCTTATTTACTCTTTCAGTTTCTCATACTAGAGAGATAATACGATGCTTACACATGTGCTTCTGGTTTATTTCACTTATGAGTATTTTCTCGAGTTGCATCCATTTACCTATAAAAGTCTCCAGTTTATCCTTCTTTATGGCTGAATAGTACTCCATTTTATAAAAATACCACATCTTTCTTATCCATTCCTCAGTTGATGGGCATTTGGGTTGTTTCCAAGATCTGGCTATTACAAATTGTGCTGCTATAAACATGGGTGCACATATATCGCTGTGGTACGATGTTTTTAATTCTTCTGGGAAGATGCCCAGAAGGGGAATAGCTGGGTCAAATGGGACCTCCAACCCTAGTTTTCTGAGGAATCTCCACACTGACTTCCACAGTGGCTGTACCAGTCGACACTCCCACCAACAGTGAAGAAGGGTTCCTTTTTCCCCACAGCCCCTCCAGCATTTGTTATTAGTTGATTTCTTAATAGTAGCCATTCTTTCTGGGGTGAGATGGTATCTCAGTGTTGTTTTAATTTGCATCTCTCGAATGACTAGTGATGTTGCACATTTTTTTGTATATTTGTTTGCCATTAGTATTTCTTCATCTGAGAAATGTGTATTCATCTCAGATGCCCATTTTTGGAGTGGGTCTTTAAATTTGGGAGGTCTGATTTTTTTGAGTTCTTTATATGTTCTCGATAGTAATCCTAATCATTTTTAAACAGAAGTGTTGTGCTAAATGAAATCCTGAACACTCTAATATATTTCATTGTGCATAAAAAATGATACCTGTGAAATGCCTGCTGAGATTGGCCTGACATCAGTGTATCATGTAACGTATAAAGAGGACTCAATTGTCATAAGTAGGTTTATGAAGAAATTTTTAACTGACCGTGCTGATTTCCCAGCATTTCACTCTCAATATGATCTACCTGATTTACCATTGCCACACTCCAGTGGGTTGCTTAGCCATGTACAGAACCTTCCACTCACAACTCTCTTTCCCATTTGTCCTAGTGGTTTGTTTGTCCCTTATAACTTTCCTTTACATTTCCATATAGGTAAATGCAATCCAAGAAGGAAAATTTCCTTCAGGAAAAGTGTCTGGGTAAGATTAAGTTCTTGACATTATTGATCATCCTACTATGCTATTTTAATTCCAGTCTAGCTGTGATTAATGATCTCTATCTTTTGAATCATTTGGCAATTTTATACATTACTTATATATTTTTATAGCATGATGTATTACTCCTTTAAATATAAAAGTATCATACTCATTGGTACTATCTAAAAAACAAGCTAATCATTTTCACTGTATGATTAAACTATTTTGAATCGCTTCCTACTTGGTATTACTATAGAAAAAAGTCCTGAAATATATGAAAATAATCCATGCATTTAACAGACCTTTCATTGTCAAAAATAGAAAACAGTAACAAACCATGAGGCTTTCTTCATCTTCAAGTCTAAGGATGTCGTTTTAGGAAGAGCAAAGTTCCTGGACAAATTGTTGCTTGTTGTACCTTTAGCCATTACCTATTTGCTACTGAGACTAAGATTTTACAGGGTTGGGTAGAAAAAAGTTAAGATGTTATTGATATTTGCTGTTTAAAATTCCTTCAATAAGATCCTACTAGAAAAATTAGGCTTTTAATTCAAGCTGTTCATACGAAAAATGAGAAGAAAATACAGCTTTTTTTGAAAACAGTTTCTGCTTAGAGTCAGCAGTACAAATGGTTGAGAGCCAAATCATTATGTCCCTAGCACAATTGGAAAAGTCAGCTAGCTGTACCCAAATTACCATTAATACTACATGAAAGGATACACAATTAGAGACCACACTGGAAATAAAATATTATAATCATAGGACTAGCCAGAGCGAACAGCCAGAGTGCAGCCAAGCACCCTAGGATCTGTCTAAACACTTTTATTCATGTATTAACAAAGATCGTGTGTATGTCCCCAGGACGGCTATGGGATTAGAATCAGACTAGTTGGATCTCACTATGATAATACCCTATCATTTCCAACGGAAGTGGTTTCACTGAAGGCTGGGTGATAAGCAGACCCCTCTTTAACACGTTGAAATAGCCTAACGACAGGTTTCAGATTTAAAGGTCTTAACTAAGCTGCTTCTTTAGGGTTGATTAGTAGGTTTTGGAATTTAAAAAAAAACGCAAAATGCCTACATCCAAGTTATAGGAAATATTTAAAGAAAACCCTAACAAACAAAGGCTTGGGTCCTTACAACTATCGACTCAAAATATCAACCCTACTTTGAAGAAAATAATGGTCTTTACTGAGCCAAATACCAGTAATGAAAGCCTGGGAGCACTGATTTAAGTTGCCCTGATTGAGTGCTCTGAAGAAAAATAAATTTTAACAATCTGTATAGACAGAGAACAACGTTAATTGAAATTAATGCCTTCACTGTATACATTGGTGGGACATCATGTAGGTAGACTGAGGTGTAGTGTGGAAAATTTGACCACTGGAGTGATGTGATATGTCATAACATCTTACTGAGAAGATTGGTCAAGTGAGGGGTCTGTTCAAATTCTGGATAGCTCAACACATCAAACATACATCCCAAAAAGTTTATATAATAGTATTAAGAATGTTAAGTCACACACAGAAGCCATGAGTAATTATGTGTTTTTTAACACATAAGGGCTTGAAATTACCCTTATCTCATAAACCTTCCAGTGCTTGACTGTCCACATACCTCCTTTTGGGAAGAATTTGTCCATCTAATACTTGTTTATTCTAATATAGTGTCTACAGAAATGCTTAATTTTACAAAAACACTAGATTTAAATGGTAAGTTAATGTGCAGCTAGAACAAAAGAGTCTTCCCTGAGGTCCATGAAGAACAGGGATTAGGGAGGTATTCCCTGATAACAGAACTCCGGTCAGACAAAGTAACTGTCAAACTCACAAAATGTGTATTCAACAAACTGCAGTGGACCAAGGAAAATGCGTATCATCCAGAGACCCTAGCATCAAATAGGGAGTTAGCTCTCGTTCTCTACGGAAGAGACACACCCAAGTTCTAAGAGGTAGACATTTTATGTTAGAAAGAATAATATTTAAGTTTATTTGTTATATACATTGGGAGAACAAACTTAGTTTTAGGCACTTTTAAAAAATATTATCTTTTTTACCATTTAAATTATCTCACTTTTTCCTTTTATTGGTAACAAGATACTCCTTCATCTAATGGGGCTGTCAGTGACAGGAACTGAATTCAGCACTACAAAGGTATGCTAACAAGAGGTTGAGAGAATGGAATCAGTTCAATAAAAATGGGTATTGCACCAAGAGTCCCGTTATGTGATGCCACTGCACATCATATCTTCCATCATATAGAGCAAGGACCACAGGCTTGGGTTATTTCTTCTTTCTATTAATATATCCATTTCATGAGACATCATTTTCCTCATTTCCTTTAATTTTTCATGATTTTCTTTGGCTTCCTGGCAAGCCAAGGACACTACTCAGGCCAAGTACGATAGTTTTCTTAGGTTTATAAGTCTCAGGTTAGAATCTGGAGCTGCCAGGACATCTGTCAATTGAGGAAGAGAAGGAAAAAGGGAAAACAAAAGAATGAGGTAAATATATGAGTGTAAATTTTCCATCAGAAAATTAAGTAGCATCTGGCAAATTTAAAATTTGAGCAGAGAGTTATTGGTAAATGTTAAGAAGAAACAGCTTGAAGTCCAAATTCCACCTCATTTATAGAACAAGATAAACTACAGGTTTCATTTTTTTTTTTTGTGGGTACTAGGGGTTGACCTCAGTACCTCGCACGCCAGCAGGCACCCGTGCCGCTGAGCGATATCACCGGCCCTTTTTTCGTATGTGGGTATCGGGAGTCAAACTCAGGACCTCGAGCTTGCCAGGCAGTTGCTTATGACGCTGAGCTATCTCACTGGCCCCTATGGGTTTCATCTTGAAAGCATGATAAAGTCACAATTCAAGAATAAGAACAATATATCTAAAGAATGCAGCCTAAGAGAAAACTAAAATAGGCCCACTTAAAGGGAGCCTAAATCTAATACTGGTATTAAATTTTTTGGAGCAAGAATTAACACTCTTCAGAAAAAAACAAGTGGAATTCACAACCAAATTTAAATAAAAAGCTGCTAGGTATTTAAATACATAAGAATATTGGTTGTTATTCAAGAAAAATAATGTCAATAGATGCAGTTGCTTAAATAACCTAGACTTTGGATTTAGCAGAACAGAACTTTAAAATAATTATAATAAATATGTAAAATAATATAAATGTGAATATGAATATAGTGGGAAATTATAAGAAAGACATTTTAATTCTAAGACTGAAAAGTGTAATATACGAAATCACCGGACTGGCTTAGCAACATCCTAGACTTTCAAAAGAAAGAATAAGTAAATCTAAAAGAAGTCAATAAAAATTATTTAAAATGAAGGACAAAGAAAATAATGAATTTTTTAAAAAGCATCAAAGACTTTTGGAAAAATAAGAGGGAGGGAGAATAGGGACATAAAATGTGCATCTATAGGTAGCATTTCAATTTCTGCAGTTTCCAAAACAATTTAAAAATTCACAGGTCTATGATATTTCATGAACTCTTTTTTTGTGTGTGTGGGTACCGGGGGTCGACCTCAGGACCTCACGTGCCAGCAGGCACCCATGCCGCTGAGTGATATCACCGGCCCTTTTTTCGTATGTGGGTTCTGGGAGTTGAACTTGGGCCCTCGCGCTTGCCAGGCAGGCGCTTACACCACTGAGCCATCTCACCACCCACTTCATGAACTCTTAACCTATTTCTTTTTAATTTTTATTTCAAAGAGAAAAAAAAGAACAAAATTTCCAAACAACATAATAAGAGGGTAACAATGTTTAATACATTGCATATTGTTATCTTTAGTTACTCAGCTGTTCCTCAGATAAAGGATTACTATCAAGAACATATAAAGAACTCAAAACAATCGGACTTCACACATTTAAAAACCCAATCCAAAAATGGTCATCTGAGATGAATACACAATTCTCAGATGAAGAAATAGAAACAGCAAATAAATATATGAAAAAATGTTCAACATCACTGGTCATTCAAGAGACGCACATTAAAACAACACTGAGATTCCATTTCACCCAAAAAAGAATGAGTATTATCAAGAAATCAACCAACAACAAATGCTGGCGGGGCTGTGGGGTAAAAGGAACGCTTCTCCACTGTTGGTGGGAGTGTAGAGTGGTGCAACCACTGTGGAAATCAGTGTGCAGATTCCTCAAAAAACTAGGATTGGAGGTCCCATTTGACCTAGCTATTCCCCTTCTGGGTATCTTCCCAGAAGAATTAACCAATTTGTTTTCAGAAAAGAATATCAGTTGGAGAACAATAGAACAACATTTTAAAGATGCTGAGAGAAAAAAATAAAACTGCAAATTTAGAATTTTATATCCAGCACTACCAAAAGTACTCCCATTATAATGATAACATGAGTGCATTTGAGTGCTTAAAGAAAATGAATTTGTCACTAGCAGATTTACTTGACAAGGTATGCTAAGTGAAGATTTTGGAAATATGTCAGTTGGAAACATGGCACTACAAGAAAGAATGAAGACTATTGGAAATGTGAGTAATACAAAGGGTTAATATTGTCTGAAATTCTTTAAAGGTCCATTGGAGGAGATGTATTTAGGTATATTAATATGAGGTTTCTATATTATACATGAAACAAAATAATATTAAGTCAAGATAGATTGATGCATTTAGGTAAGTATTTCAATCACTTGAACAACTACTCAATAAAGAAGTGTATGTTAATCAGCTTTCTGTGAGTATAGAAAAGTTATTAAGGCTTTGGATCAGTACTGAAAGAAAACAAAACCAAACAAAGCAAAACAAAACAATTACCTGATGAAACAAAAATTTACTGTGGTGCACAGCTTTGGAGTTTCCAGTCCATGATGGGTTGGAAACATTTTTTGTTCTGTGGTTAGGTAGCACATCATGGCAGATTGAGTGATGGAACAAATCAGCTTACATCACCTCCAGGAGGAGAGAAAGAGGAGTCGGGAGCTCACGATCCTCTTCAAAGGCATACCTTCAATACCCTAGAGGCTTACTTCAAGAACCACCCATTAAAGCTTCCTCCCTTCCACCTGGATTTCTCCCTTCTGCCTAGTGCCACCGGGGAACCAAGTCTTTAACACCTGGGCCTTTAAGGCTATTCAAGATCTAAACTATAGAACATGTTACAACAAAAAACTAAAAATATAAAGGTAATGCTAACAAATAATTAGCAAACTAAGGCGGGGAATCAGGCATGTAGAGAAAATGAAAGAGACAAGAGACACCTCAAAAGGTAGAGGAGTAGACTTAAACCCAATCACATCAGTAATTATTTAAATACAAAATTATCAAAAAGTTCATTTAAAAGGCAATGCTTGGCAAAGCATATCTTATATATGTGGTATCTTCAGGCCATGCACTTTAATCATACAAGGTCATACAAACATCAACATACGGAAAGGTCTCTGAAAAAGTATTCATATGGAATATTTAACAATAGTAAAATTATTTCAGAAAAATATTTAAACAATTAAAAAGGGGTTGTATCTAATTCAAATTGCATGAAGCAAAAATATAAAGATGAAAAGAAAATAATAAGGAAACTATAGTTGAGATTTTAGCACAATCTCACAGTAATTGAAAGTAGAAAAAAACACTACAAAAAGAAGAATTTTAAAAAATTTTGTTATTCAACTAGAATTCATTTGTAATTATAGAACTCTATACCAATAATAGCATAGTGACATTCTTTATAAGTAAAAGTGGAGCATTCATCTAGCTGGGCTATATTCTGGATTATGAGACAAATTTTATTTTATTTTTATTTTTATTTTTTTTGTGGGTACTGGGGGTCAACCTCAGGACCTTGCACGCCAGCAGGCGCCTGTGCCACTGAGCGATATCACCGGCCCTTTTTTCGTATGTGGGTTCTGGGAGTCGAACTCGGGCCCTCACGCTTGCAGGCGCTTGCAGGCGCTTACGCTGCTGAGCCATCTCACCAGCCCGAGACAAATTTTAACATAAATTTTGAGTATTAAATCATATAGAGTACATTTTATCATCGCAATGGAATTAAATCAGAAAACATTAACAATCTAGCACATACCTACACTTTTGTTTAGATTAAGCAACACATATATAACCCATCATTACAATCTACTATATTAAACACATTAAAAAAATTATATAATCTCCATAGGTGTATAAACATAATTAAACAAAGTTTGATATATTTTACTATTCAAATACAAAACAGACAACAACAAAATCTCAGCAAGCTAGCTATAGAAGGGAATCTCTTCAATTTAATAAGTGATATACATGAAAATCTACATCTAGTATCATATTGAGTACAATATTGAATAGTCCCCTCCCTAAGATCAGGTAAAAGGCAATGATATTTTGTTCTTTCCACTCTTTTTAATGCTATACTGGAGATCCAAGCTAGCACAATAAAACAAGGCAAGAGGGAAATATGACAGAAATATCAAAAAGGAGAAAGTACAATCACCTCTGTTCATGTTCTGTACACAGAAAATACTAAGAAATAAAGAAAGCAGCTATCAGAAAAACTAATTGCTTGAATAAGTTTTAGGATAAAAATTCAACATAGATAAATCAGGAGTATTTTGAATACTAGTAAATTATTTGTAAAATGAAAACTTAAAATATCGTTATGAACGTACCACTGCTGGTCAATATGGACAGTCCTTGGAAGTTGTCATTTCTATCCTCACAACAAGAAAATGCTGAACATACTAAAAATCAGTACAGAGAACTACAGTTTTCCAGTAATACAAGCCCAGGACCCAAAGCTCACAGATGAAGCCAAAGTCTGTAGGAACACTTTAAACTGTAACTGATAAATTGCCAGTGGTTGGTGTGAACTAGGTAGAATATTCAAAGCAAAATTTATATACAAGTTTTGTGTCAATTAAAATGCAATTTTCAAAAGACAGTTCAGCAATATTTGCAAAGCACTTAAGAAACAAACATGAGACACAATATTTAGTAGTCATTGTAGGTGCTAACTGTTATTATTCATCAAGGAAATATAAAAAAATCAGAACAGATATTCTTTTGTATCTTCTAGAGTGACAAATTTTTCAAAATTCAGTAAACTCTAATATTGATGGCAATGTAAATATTTACTCTTCATAAAATGTGAAATGATAAAATATACCTGGAATTGTTTCTCAGATATATAAAAAACATGAATGAATCTTAACAGAAACCAGTATGTTGAGCGAAAGAAGTCAGACACCAAATGCATGCATGCAGTGTGAGTCCATTTTTAAGAAATTCAAGAGCAGGCAAAAGTAATCTGGGATGATAAAAATCAGAACAATAATTGCTTCAGCTACAGGGGTATTGGTTTTAATGGAGCATGAATAAACATTCTGAGATGATGGAAATATTCCACATCTTAATTGTAGTGTTGTTTGAATGAGTGTATTCATTTTTCGAAGCTCAAAGAACTCTCATAGTCTAATTCTGTAGAAATTTGTAAGTAACCCAAAATTAACCATCATAATCTTCATAAGGTTTGGAAAGTACTCATCAATTTTAGGAATGTGAAGCAAAATTCCTGTAAGAACATTGGGAGTGCATTATTAAAAAGCTGATATTTTAAGGGTGAGAGGGATATGAAGTTGACATACTTGGCCAGCATGGTGGTGCATGCCTATAGTCCCAGCACTTGAGAGGCTGAGGCAGGAGGATTGCTGTAAGTTTGAGGTCAGCCTGGGCTACATAGTGAGCTCAAGTGCAGTCTGAACTACATAGCAAGACCCTGTCTCATTAAAAAAAAAAAAAGGATGAAGTTGACATAGTAAGTACAAATTCATTTTAAGTATTTTGGATCTATAGAGGGAAGATATAGGAAAGCATTTGAATAGAGACAGATCTGAGGTCAAAGAAAGTGACCTTGCTCATAAGATGAGAGGTAAACATAGAAATTGAGAGGAAAAACAATTGGTAATAGAGAAATTAAAAGTATAGTGACTAAAGGAATTTTTTATCAAGCAAAGTATCATAAAAGGACAGAAAGTTATGAGACCATAACCACATTTAGAAGAACTATCTTTATAAAAATGATGAATGCTTCATTCATTATCATTTCAGAGAAGAAAGTTATATTTTGTGAGTTATAGTATATAAGTGTCCTTCTGATAAACATCTGTTGTCGATAACTGAAGAAGTGTTGACTGAACAAAAGAAATGTAGAATAGTCATTAGAAAACAGTGAGGTTATAGAATTTGTAATATCACTCCCTGTGTTGATGTAATTTTCATTAGCTTGGCTCACTACTCATCATGTACTGATAACAAGTGGTTAGATTGGTTCAAGGTTTGGGTTTCATCAAGCATGTATAAAAGAGAATAGGATAATAGCAGGAGAATTATTAAACTGATACCAAGAAGACAAAAGCACGGAAACAAAGGCATGAGATGGCTGCATGTTACAAGAATAGATTTACTAATACAACCCAAGACAAACAAAAGAAGCAGTCCTTTTTATTTTCTGGTGAATTAACCCAAAATTGTTAATTTTCTCCCAACAGTCTTTGTATGTCAGCAAATTAACATAATAAAATTGGAAAAAGAGCAGATGGTCCCTGGAGCTGCCCATTCTTTTTCTAAAGCAGATGATGGTTTCCTAAAAGCCAAATGTTAAGTTACAAATAATGGCAATGTTTGATCTTCTTAGGTTTAGCAAACATTGATGTGGCTGTTATCCGAAGTAAAATACATCACATCACTAGAGCAAAACGTGGATTTTGTGAATCATTTTCCTGCCATGGGGGATTCTCTAAATTTAGCTAAATTCAAAGATTTTTTTTTTAACTCTCATATGTTTGTCAGTACAGAAAACACTCAGAACAAAATCTCAATTTTTCAAAAGTGACACTGTGAAAGACATCTGTTTATCATAGGCACGAAAGTATAAGAAATTTCACTGGAAAAAACTGTACCAAGACTTGTGAGCAAAGTGGTTGGGGAAGCTGTCCAAACCAAGAATATGTGAAAGTTTCACAAGCTAAGAGAACACAAATAAAAGTATGGTTATTTTCAACACTTAAGCATTTCTCTTTGCTGTCCTTACCATTATTTGGCACAATAGTAAGTTATGGGTCATCGTATTTCTTTTCTCATTTCATTTGCCCACTTCTCTAATCTGGGTTACACGGTACACATCATGATGTAGATTTGATTATGAATCATCTGGGAAGACTGAGCGCTTGTCTTGCCATTCTGAAAATTCAAACCCCCAAGTGATTTTTCCTTCAATTATTATTTTGCCTGAAAGAGACAGAAAGATGTTTTTATCCAATGGTTATATGATAACTTAATTGCAAAGTGGTATGAAAGACCAAAATAAGGAGAATTTTTGTTGAATTTGGCATGCATAGCAATATGTGCTGTGATGATTAAATCGCAGTATGTAAAATTTTATAAACGATCGATAAAATATTGAATAGAAATAATAATAAATCATTAACATATCTGTATTAAAATTTACCTCATTTTTATAGCACCAATGAGGAGACATATCACAACACTGCTTTTAAAGACATTATTTATAGAAAATACATTTCATCTATAAATCATACAGACTCAGACACAATTGTAAAAGATTTATAAGTTTAGAAATAGAGAAAATTTACAAGTTTAGAAATACGAACTAAGGAAACTCTTGGACTACATAATGTTTTAGTAAGATTTGCTTTGTTCATAGTCTATCCTCTGCCTCAAAGAATCATGGCAGCTTATATAAAGAATATATACAGGGGGCATACACCTGTACTCTCAGAAATTTGGGAGGCTGAGGCAGGAGGATCACAAGTTCAAGCCTATCCTTGGCAGCTTAGCAACACTGCAAAACCCTTTCTCAAAAAACACATGCAACAAAATTATTGAAAAATATAAATGCAAATAAGAAATAGAGATTGCTTAAATACACATAAGACAGAAACATATACAAGCCATAAATTTTCTGTCAGTTTCCTAATAATTGTAAGTGAAAACATAATTAGTACATAGAGGTTTTGGGGAGTAGAAAACAAAAATATTCTTTAAAAAAAACAAAATGTTGTTCATAGAAATTAAATTTGAAGTAAAATTTCACATATGGAGATTCGTAATGGGGAAGTTACATTGAATACATCTTTAATATTATTTCTGTAATAAGTGGAGTAATCAGCTTTATATCTCCATGTTTGAAACAACCTCAGATTAAAGTCTGGTGAATAATATAAAATACAACTTGCTAAAGGCATTTATACAAAAAAATCAATGAACTATGATTAAAGCACACAACCTTCAAGTGGTCTATAATGACCAAATGATAAAATTTAATCTGTTCATAGATGTGTATGTGAGTTTGTGTATTAAGTTCCTATCAACAAGTATATATGTTATATATCTATATATAGTTATATTATTCAATTATATACAATTTTTGTATAATCATTAGTCATGAAATCATGTCTCCAATATTCTCTTTTCACAAATTTAATGCTTTACTTATGCTGCCATCTTTAGCAATCTTTTCTTCTTCACTTTACAACACTCTTTGTAAATCAGATCAAATTCCATTTCCTTTTTGATTTTCCCCATGAATCAGTATCTTCTTTCACTTTGATCTCAAAATGCACTTTTCCTCTTTTATAGAATTCTTCTCACAGCCACTAAAACTAATTCCAACTTTATTTCTTTTATCAAAATATGAACTTTTTAAAACACACGCAGTTTGCTTTATGCATAGTGATTTCGTTAATATTTAATTTCAAAAACATATTTCAATTTCAATAAATATTTCCTGAGTGAAAGAAATCTAGAAAAAAAATATTTTTGATACAGTAAGAAAGTGTTAATCTGGAATCCAGATTTCCAATGTGTCTTAATAATTCCCTCAAGCCATCTGAAAATATTTTTCTCTATGTTCATTTTCCTGGGATGTAGACCCGTAGTTCTTTATTAGTCTCAAATTAATCCATGCTCATGTCCCTATAGGAAAAGAGATTCTGGCATAGGCAACAAGTATTCTATGTTACCTTTTTAGTCATCTAAATGATAAGTTATACATCAAGTTTTATAATTCATACAGAGAAATATTTATCCTTGGCCTCATAAATATTAAACCCATATACTCTCTATTGTAGTCAGGGTTTGCAAGGGAATAGATTTAATACAGAACACATAATTTATAGGATTATTTTATAATATTCACCCAAAAATTCAAATGCAAAGAGTGCAGGAGATCTGTCCACACACTAGACCCAAAGAATCCAGCTGAGGGCCTGGATCCCACAGCAATGTCCTGCACGAGTCCAGCTGAAGACCTAGAGCCCATGGCAATGTACCCCACGAGTCCAGCTGGAGGCCTAGAGCCCATGACAAGGTCTCAGGCAAGTCTGTGTCAATGAACTGCACTGGGAAGGTCCTAAGATCAGTGGTGGAAGCTAGAAAGTCTGCGCCAGCGGGATGAAGGATCTGTGCCAGCAGGCTGAGGGATCTGCCCTGGAGCCAGGAAGCAATGCTCAAGGTAAGTACCAGAGCACCCCCAGAAAGGACCACAGCCATCCTCAGTGACAGCCAGCATGACAGGCCTCTCCAGGAGAATCTACAGCATACCATCTTCCCTCCAGTTCTCCCTTTTTGCTGTTGGCATGGGCCTTCCACACCCAGAACCACACTGATTTGGTTCATCTGGGTGTTACATGTTGACCGTTAGTTAATCCACAACACTATCTGATTATTATTTGTATATCTTATGGGAAAAAGTACTCCTAGTGTTTTCTAGGGTCTGGGACAAAGTAGGTCATGTCATACCCAAACATATTCCTCCTGACCTTTGTTTCTCCATTGCTGGGAATGGATATTACCTAAGTTAAGAAACCCAACTGACAGAAATGCTGGGCTAATTATCCACAGATGGGTGATGCTGAACATAATTGGTCCTAGGAATTACTATAGTCTGATTAAAAGCCTTAGCACTTCATAAAAATAAGGACATATAAAACTATGTTAATGAAGACATACTTTTCTATATTTTTGACCTGAACATATAAGCAACAATTCTTTCCAATGCCAGTTAACATTTTTTAAAAACTCATTTTAAATTAATTTGAATTAGGAATTTATTGTTTTTGCAAAATAGCTTGAGACAGCATAAAACAAGTTATGGTTTGCTTCTAAAAACATGATTCAAATAAATTAATTATAGTGATAGCTTAATTTTATAAATTTCTATGATATAGATATGCAACCTTACAAATCCACACATTCAGACAATCAATATATGTCACTGTTACCTTGTTCAGGAGATGAACTTCTTCCTCTATCTTCTTAAGATTGTTGACAGCAACTACTATAAGATAGATTAAAGGAAGAAAATAAACAATTTCATTTAGTGAGTTTTGCCTGGGCATGGGATAACAAGAAAAGAATTGGCTTGGCTCAGGTGCTTGTGTATTAGGTTGAGCAAAAGTTAGCATCATTGGAAAATCAACTAAAATATATGGGAAGACTAAATGAAGATTGGTTTATATGGATTTTATTGACCTCAACTTTCCATCTCTGGAGGTAAAAGTGTTTCCTTTGCCCCTGGTATTGGGAATGCGGCTTTCACATCAGCTTTTCCTCTCCTGCTTTCCAGAAAAAAGGCAGAGGCCAGAACACCCTTCTTGCACTTGCTATTTTTCAAGTGGCTTTAGTTCAAAATAATCGATATGTCAATGCAGCATATTTTGACGTGGCAGGTCCTGAACTCCTTCAGTCTACACCATGCTTGTGAGTGGCATGGCAGCATGCATACAGACGCAGAAAGAGAGAGAAGCTGAGATCCAGTTGCAGCACCTTCATTTAGTTGTGTGACCTCCCTGCTTGCATGAAATAGAAATTCACATACACTTTACAGATTGCTGTCAAGCTCGGTGGACAACTTACAGTTCCTAGCTGAAAAGAGATTCACTTTAGTGCTATTTCCTCCTCTCTACTTTTTATGTGAGATATTATTATTTCATATATTTGAAATGTTTTACACTGAACATGCTAACATCACATTCTTGTACCAGCGCTTTTCAACTTATGTTACATTTCAAAAATATTGAAAATTTTTGTAGAAGGAAAATAACTTAGAAATAAAGACGGTAATTGTCTGAAGTTTGTAATTTACTTTCTCTGGATAATATCATTATAGCTTCTCCTCCTGAGACAAGATGTGCATGTATGTATTTAGAAATTGGCATAGACACTGATTTAACTCCACCAATTAATATTATAAGGTCAAAAGTAGATCTGAAAATTCTCCCTGGAAAGACTACTGGGTTAAAAGCAAAATCATCAAAGACAAAGTAAGGTCAGAGCTCTTAAAACATTGTTTATTTTGTATACATTTACACAACCTTAAGTCTTTACCTGCTATGGTTTGCGTAAGTATCACCAATGCCCCGTGTATTAAAAACTTGGTTCCCAGAGTGGCATTATTGCAAAGTAGTGGAACCTTTAGGAAGCAGGAACTTGTGGAAGGTCCAGTGGTGACAGGGTGGCAAATACTAGAAAGCACGCACAACATCCAGTGGCAACTGGCTGGACTATACCACTCCTCAATGCTCTGTTCTGCACCCAGCTGTTACAGGAAGGGGGCTTTATGAATTAAACTACTACTTGCCTTTTCCCATTATTTCAAGACAATTCTAAGAATAGCAGAGTTAGCACGTAGGCAGGAAACCAGACTCTACAAATAAACACTGGTCTGCCCAGTTTACAGTATCATCCAAACAGTCCAATTCCTGCCTGCTCACAATGTATCCTTGATTTAACAAGCCTTAGGAAAACAAAAGGGGCATTTCAAGGACATGGTGCTCAACTGTCCTTTTTTGTTTGTTTGTTTGTTTTTTGCCAAGGACAATGCACTGACATAGACTCTTAAAGCATTTACTTAATTTTGTGTGGTTATGATTTTATTTTTTCAAAACTGAGGACTGATGCCAAAGCTTTCACACTAAGCAACATCCCTAGCCCTTTTGCAATTTTTATATTTTGGGGCAGGATCTTGCTATATTACTAATCTGCTGAGGTTGGGCTTGGACTTGCTATCCTCCTTCCTCAGCCTCCCAGAATACTGGGAAGCCTGTGCCAACATCCTCAGTTAGGGTTATGAGTCTTAAGAAATGACTCATATTGGAGATTTGAAAATCTCTATGTTAAGCCACCCTACTTTCTTCTCTTTAGACCCTAATTTTCAGCTTTCTGACACCTACATCAAGTTCATCAATCTCCAAATCCATAACACATAATTCATTATATTTGTCTATAAGCATGAATTTTTGTTCCCACTGACAGTGAACAACAGCACAATATGTTTGGTCTCTTCCATGCAAAGAAGTCTCTATCTTTCACTTACAATCTCACATCAGATTTTTCTTCAGAGATGAAATTCTTGTGGTAATTCCTTCTATTTTCCCTTCTAATGATCCAATTCAAATGTTCACCATATTTTACCTGAACTTTGGAAATCATCTTCCTAAATGGCCTCCTCCTATCCATTCCTTTTTTTGCTGTCCTTCTGTCATCCTATCACTTATTTTTATTAAAAAAAGAATCAATATAACTGAATAGATTCTATGTTTTAAGAAGTTTGATAAATCCCAATAAGCCAAAGTACCCAGTCCAAACTCGTAGGCCATATGAAGAACGGTAAACTATTTATCTAACACTGTCCTCCCATGCGACACATTCTAGCTGCACGATACCTCTCATTCTATTCAAAAATGCTGTCCAATTCTTGTCTCTATCTTCAGTCTTCTATCTTGCCTTCTTTTCAGAGAGTTTATCCCAACCATTCCACCAGGAAGACACAGGCATAACCCCAGTGGCATGTTCTGTTTCTGTTGTGATGCCTCCATGGAGAATGTAGACTGGGGCAGTGCATTCAAAAGTTGTGCAACATGGCAACAGAAATACATTTAAAATTCATATTTCTCAGAAACGATTTATTCTCCGTTATTCATTAATTGATTCATTCACTCATTCAGCTAGTTATACATGAAGAGTCATTATGTGATACTCTTAGCCAAGGATTTTAGGATAACAGTTATAAACATTTTTAAAGAAACAGGTACCATATGTGTATAAATGCACTGTGACAAGGACATGGGCAACATCTTGCCCAATCAGTTGGCGTATGTGGATCTAAGAATAGCAAAGAGGTGTATTCTGGGATAAAAGTAGAGTCAGAATCATTTGACTATTCTGCCATTCACTAAACAATTCCATGTACGCAACATTTACATGACAATCAGGAATACCAAGTGATTGATAAAAGTAACCTTGCTCTCAAAGGAGACATGAGCACCAGCCAGAGACTATGTTCTGCTTCAGAGTGAATTTCATCAGTTTTTGCAGTGGGTACAGTGATGTACAAATCAATAATGTTAATTCTACTGGAGAGTCAGAATTAAACATACTATCAAAATAACGAAGCAAATTATATTTAACAAGCATTAATGGGTCATGTTACTATTAACCCACTTTTGGTCTCAACTTTCTCCTTCTTAAAAACAAAATGTTTCATTCCACAATTGTGCATGTATTTGGTACATTTTGAAGTTTTAGCTTTCTTGTGGCATTACCCTTCCACTGAAATTATTTATAGCATGTTAATTTCACCCCAACTTTCAAGCTCTTCTTGTTTTTTTTTTTTTAATTTAAATTTGTATCTCTGTTGTGCATGGTGGCACATGCCTGTAATCCCAGAACTTGGGAGGCTGAGGCAGAAGGATTGCCATGGGTTCAAGGCCAGCCTGAATTACATAGCAAGACCCTGCCTCAAAAAAAATAAAAATAAAATAAAACCCAAAATAAATTTGCATTTGCTACACATTTAGCACAAGTAAATAATATGAAAACATCTGAAATAACTTAGTAGGATAATAATGGAAAAAACTAAATAGGCTCAAAAGTCATTTATGTGATTCAATTTAAAAATGTAGTATTGAAAATTGTAGTATTGTTATCATTTATAAAGGTGGATATAGAAAACCAGCACTTGAAACCACAGGACATTTGGAAAAAAAATTGTCTGTAAAACCTATGATATCCACAAGAAATGACTGTGGGAGCATAGTGGGAGGAAATCCCAGAAAACATGGTGCCTGACAATGGAGTTACTGAAGCAACATGCCATCTAGTTCATTTGTTGGGAGATAGGTAATTCACCTTTATGCTTGTGACCAATTTTAATTGTATGACTCATTTATTCATTAATTACCTTTTATTTATCTCTGGGTGTTTAAGCATCATCATATGTGTCTTTGAGGTACTAGAGTTCTACTTTGAATAAGTATTTTACCATTCCCCAGGTACACAATTATTCCAAAATTCACACTTCTGGCCCCTTAATTTTATTAATTTTCTATATTTTTAAGTCACCCTAAGTACACAAAATACCATGGCACAGAATTTTTTATTGGCTACCTAATATATCATTTTTTAAATATTATGTATTTTTCTTAAAGTTTGAATGGCCCCATACTTTTGCACAAAAATTTTTAACTTTTAATATATGTCTCTCTCTGTTAGATATTTATGTTGTTATCTAAAGGTAAAATTGTGATGACTGTACTTTTAATAAATTTCTATTACCTTCTAGAATAAATTTCAAAGAAATATATTTCCTGGATGAAAGTTCTGAACTTTTAACATGCTTTTAAAGAAACATATTTCCAAATTACTCTCTAGAAATGCTATAGAAGTTTATACCTCATACTTTGGTAAAGGACTAAATATTATAGGACTAAATGCTATACTTCTTCCTCACAAAATTTTGTATTATCATTTTGTAATTGGTTTTTAATTGAATTCCTTTATTCTTTAATGAATTGTGTGAGTTTTATACTTTTCATCTGTTTTTGTTGTTCATTTGTGGATCACTTAACCACACTGTCTATCTTTATTTTTCTGTTAAGATATCCATTACTTTAGTAGGCAATATGTAGTTATAAAGTATTTGCAAGAATTATGCACAAGAATGCTAAAATAGCATAAGAACAGTAAACTTAAAAACATTAATATTTAAAAATTTTAGAAAACTAATCAGTATTTGTGTGACATATGATCTCATTGAAGAAGTTAGGTTTAATGGAACTTCTACATTTATTTATATGTATTAGGATCACAGATTTAACTCAGAATGAATATAAGAAGGGAAGAGAAAAATGTAATCCCTTATGACAAAAAATCAGTAAATATTCTACCACAATTAAAATTTAGAACAAACCTGCAGAATAAGACTTTTTAAGTCTTCATGGTATCAATTTAGGTACTATGTCCTGTCTCTTTTTGTTTCAGGGATGAAGTTCCTGATTCTCTTTGCTTTTACCTATGAGTATATAGCATATACCAAGTGACTGGGTATTATATTAGTCAACATTTCATTGATAGAAAAAAAAAATACCTGACACCTGCAACTGACAGAAAGGCATTTGCAGAATGAAGATGCTCAAGTCATGGGATTGTGAAGCAAAGAACAGGGGAGGAAGGAGCAGAGAACAGATATAATCCCCAAGGTCTTGCCCCCATGACCCACCCAGAATGTGCTATGCTAATCTCTTAGGCATCTCTCTAGCCAGTCATGTTAACAATATTGACTGTCACAGGTATATTAAGCCTTAGTTAGGAACCAGTTTTTATCCATTAAGACTACTGGTGTCGTAGACTCCTCTGAATTCTGGATGTGCTTCCTGTTTGTTTCAAGGGCTCTTTGTAGTTCTTCCTATAAAGTCACCCCTGGGACCTTTTTGGTGATAGCTCTTTTAAATCAGCATCCCAAAATATCCCAAGCAAATTCTCAGACATCTTTGGCTTTGATCAACTAAAGAAATGCTAATATATTTCTGTGTAAACCAGAAGACTCATAAAGAGACAGTAAAAAATCTCATGGATGAGTCTTGACATTACAGATGAGCTGGCAAGAATTATTTTGTTTCAAAAAGTAATCTAGGTGGATAAGGAAAAAGGATATTTCTTTAATCTACCAAAGAAAGGGAATATAGACCATACATCTCCCAGAAGTTTTTCCTTCAACATTGATCTTTGACATTTTAACACACTCTGAGTCCAATTAACTTATATATGTTTCCCATTGACTGAGACAACCATTTTTCTCTCTACATACTGTCAGTCCCACTTTCCATGGTTGAGTCCTTCTCTTCCACCTGAATGTCAGTTCCCTTCCCCAATAACTAACATTGTGTACTGAACTCCCACACAATAGGAAATTCTTCTAAAAAGGCAGTTCTGGGATTGTTCAGAGGAATTCTGAATTTTTTCTGTTTTCTGCTAAGAACTGCTTTTAAATAACCCTAGGAGGGCCAGTGAAATAGCTCAGCAGCATAAGCGCCTGCCTTGCAAGCGTGAGATCTTGAGGTCGACTCCCAGTGCCCACATAAATAAATAAATAAACAAATAACCCTAGGAATGATAGTTTACTCTTAGAACAGTGAAATTTTAGTTTTTCCATGATGATGGTAGGGTACATGAAAAGAGAGTAAGGGAAATAGCTTTGGGTAGAAAGATGATGCTTCTCTTCCTTTCATGAAGAGTTTGAGTGAGGAGGTGGAATTACTAAATAATGTTTCCTTATCCTGGTTCATAATCAGAATTACATTCAGATTTTAACTATTCTTTAATAATTTTATTATCAATTAGCTTATTTCTAACTGTATGGCCATAAAAAAGAGGAGAAAAGAGAGTTTAGTTTGGAGCTGCATAAAAACAATACCATGATTGATACCAAAAATCCATGGCCAGAAAGCATTGACTGTAAAAAAAAAAAAAAAAAAAATTAAAATGACCATTTTGGTTGTTTCAAGAAACACATTGTTAAGCCTAACAAGAAGATGTGAACATATTGACTCACAGTGATGTCAATGAACAGAAAACAAATAACTTCAAAATCCAGGAGAAATGCTAGCAACTTTACCCTTAGTATAGAATTAAGACCTTACTCTGTGTGAAGAGGGAAAGAAAGACAACATAATTGGCTTTTAACTGACTTCAGTGTTGGAAACACTTTAAGTATATCATCTTGGTAAACTGTCAAGAATACAAAATTCAAATTCCACTTTGAAGATACAGAAATTGATACTCAAAAGTAAGTAATTTGCTGCAAATCTGGTATAAACTAACAAATAGAAATGAAATTTGAATTCAGTACCAGATTATAATTGTAGCCATGGCTATGTAACCACCTGAATGATAGTTAATTTATGGCACTAAGGTAGCCTGGAGTAAAATAGTAGTTCTCTAACTTACACATACCACTGGTAGGTGTGCTTCAAGAAGTTTGGCAAAATGCAAAATAGTTGCAAAATAACACGTAACGCTGTCCTGAAGCAGTTAAAGTATATTACATATTATATATGTAATGCTATAATTATAAGTTATTAGCCTATTTTTAAACTGTCAGAAAAGTATAATGTAACAATTTTGATATCAAAGAAGAAAATCAAAAGCTCTGGGGAAAAAGAGGAAGCAATCAATTCTAGAGAGGAGAAAAGATCACATTTCAGTAGTTGGACTTGTGCCCAAAAGATGACAAAAATCTATATTTAGTTATAGTTGATGAATATTTTAAGCAGCAGACTATGTGAATGTAGGATAGAAGGGAAAACAATATAAAAAGAAAGTAATGCATCATATACATATATATATATATATATATATATATATATATATATATATATAAAATATTCTTTCTGGTGAAGCGATACATAATTATAAAAATACAATTTTCATCAAATGAGGCCTCACAAGTTAGGATTAGTTTAATTTTCATTGCAAATCTACCAAAATATTTTGAGAAATTTATGGACTTGTTTTAAAAGCTGAACTTGGGAAAAGTTTCTGTGGACATTTTATTGGGTACATACTTGAATTAATTTGGGGTATTGCAGCAGAAAGGGCATATTATCAGAAAATTATTACAATAATCACAGGAAGAAAATTAAGTCCTGAAATAAATGCATATGTTAGTGAAAATGGAAAAGAAAGGGCACACACAAAAAAAATTGAGCCCAGGGATGTGAACATTTTCATTAATATTTCCCTTAACTGCAGACTTTAATAATCAGTTGGAAGATACTTTCAGTATGGCTTCTCAATGATCATCATCAATTTAAGATTTTAATCAGACAGTTACTGTCTGGTGATAAAATGACATTTAATGTTATAATGATGGGCTTTTCAAAGAGCTCTCATCAATGACTGAGTTGATGCTCAGTAATGAGCTGATCTGTATTTAACACACGGTGCTTAGTTTAATGAATTTAAATTTAATTTTTGTCAGAGCTGAGAGTTTTAAATCAAAGCCACACCATTGTGTCCTGACTAGAAAAGTTCTTAGCACTCTTCCATAAATACACATTGCAGAATTATTCTTTAGTAGGCACATGGAGAGTACTTCTGACTTTTCCCAAACTTGATAGCTTCCTTATTTAATCACTGTTTAAATCACTAGCTCTTTAAACCAGTCACAAGACTTTACAACTTCTGGAGATAAAATATTTTCCTTAAATCTCTAGTTATATGAAGGATGACTCGGGAAAAATATTCCAAAGTGTTGGAATTAAACAAGGTTTTCTCTGACTTATTTAAGCATAATAGTACTTTTCAGACAAAATGCAGTGGGAAAATAACATAACCCATGAGATGAAGTATTATAATATGCAATGAATATTTAAATTTTAAAAATTTATTACAGTAAAAAACACATTACTATTAATCCCCCTCAGAACATTTTCCTTCACTATAAATGCAGTTATCCCATTGTTCCTGCCATTCTCTGAAATAGTGCTGAAAGTATTCTTTCAAGAGTGTCATTGGAAGCTGTGATCAAAAATGCGGTGAATACTGCTGACGAGTGCCATCCAATGGAAAGACATGCTCGTAAAAACATTGCAGTGTATCCTCATCATCTTATTCACTGGATCTGACATGACATGACTTCAGGCTGTTCCTCAAAGTTGAAATAACCATAAAAGGTAAACATTTTCAATCTACTCAGGATAAGGAAGCAGCCATGACAATGCAAAGAGAGACATAGGAAGACTTCCAGAACTGCTTCCGAAAGTGGCAAGAGTGATAGGATAAGTGTGTTTGAAATGAGGAGTATTTAAAAGGGATTAATGTCAATGTGTATTTTGCTACAATAATTTAAAAATTTTTGGATATTCACCATATTTTTTATCACACCTCATAAGAAAAAAGTTATTTTAAAGTTTTGTATTATACTTCTTCCCAATTCACTTTCTTCCCCTCTCTCTCTCCCTAGATGGATGGATGGATATGGAGATATTTCTATTTATGTGTTTGCAAATTCAAAATTTCAACAGTTTTTCCTTTTCATCTGTTTAGCTTTTATTAAAATATACTTCTTAGGCAATAAATAATGAGGAAAAAGTCTCATTTAAAAATTCATATTTTTGTACATATTTTAAAAATATAAATGTAATAAAAATCACAGCAAAATTAATGATATTTCATAAAACACAATAACTTACTTACCATTTAAATTATTTTCATTTCCATGTACTTTCTTTTTTTTATTTTTTTTGTGGGTACCGGGAGTCGACCTCAGGACCTCATGTGCCAGCAGGCGCCTGTGCCGCTGAGCGATATCACCGGCCCTTTTTTCGTATGTGGGTTCTGGGAGTCAAACTCAGGACCTCGCACTTGCTAGGCAGGCACTTATGCCACTGAGCTATTTCACCGGTCCGCCATGTACTTTCTTATTGTCCATATGAAAACATAATTTTTAGTTATAATTTTAATGTGAATACAATATTGATGCAATATTTTAGAATTTTTAGTATATATTCTAATATTACCTAAATATGTGTCATTTTATTAGCTATATAATAGACTACTTAAATCTTTCTTGATTATTTTTATGCACAGGAATATTATTTCCTTTGGGATACTTCAAAGTACTCTTTTATTTTAAAATGATTTTTACATGGTTTTAAACATACCCACCTCATTTATTTGGAACCATGAAGAATTTGAACCTTTTTTTCTGCCATTTAGACATAACCCTGGATGCATAGTTTTCAAGTTTTTTTAAATAATTTCAGAAATATTAGCCTTTTCAAAGAAAATAATGTTCTTTCAAGTTTACAGCAATTCCTAAGAAAACTGTTCTATCTTGACACACGAGCTCATGCATATCAATCTTTTGGATTAAGTATTCTAGATCCTAAGAAATCATTTCTACTGACCCAAGTACTTAAACACAATCTGCTGTGTCCATGAAAAGATAGCTTTAAAATAAAGAACCTAAAATTTTAAGAAGTGCTCTTATTTCTTTGGGCATTTGAGGAGAAACACTGGAATAACAGAGATTTAACCATGAAAAATGGCTCTTGAGAAAATGTAGCTACTACTTTTCATAAAGATAATGTGACATTTTAAAAGCAGCCCAATATATAGGCTACAGAAGGGAGGATCCCAATGGGAAAATTATGATCATCACGTAAATTAAATACTTCTTAAATGTAATTCAGTTCCCTTCTTACTAATAAAAGTAGGAACTGCTTTAAAGCATAGATCTGAGTCATAAATTCCAACAATATTAAAGAGGGACTTTGTGGTTCACTGACCCAAAGATTATTTGGGGTTAAAGAAATTTTTAACTCTGTCAACAGAATTCACAATTATGAAGTGCAAGCTCCTGAAATACTTTGCTTTATTTTATCAATATGGACAGCTTTTTGTGATCACTCATACCTCAAAGATGATGCTTGCCTGCAATGAATATTTTTGCCTTTTTAACTACTATAAATTCACTGAATAGCTGTCCATATTTTCCTTCATCTGATTAAGAAATCCATCCATATTCCAGTTGCCTATCAAGTTTGATTTCTATTTTCAAAGCTATTAGAGATGAACTTTTAACAGCCATTATTACAGCTCATGTTACTTCCTACACTGCTGGCTGAGATTCACAGTTCACTTAATACTTGGTAGTTTGGCATGAGGGTGAAAATTATTTGCTGAGTAATTATAGAATTAAAATTTTATTGTAAAAGCTCATCTAGGTGTGCTAATCAAGCTCTAGTACATGTCAGTAATGAGCTTAAACCACGGTGCTTTCTGAAATAAATGGTAGATTTATACTAACATATAGTTGACTTTGCATAAATCCTCCTTGACTTTAATATGACATACACATATGTGGTTTCTCTTTTCCCACTTGGGACCTAATATCTTATAATAAGTCCAATAGAACGTTTTTCATCCTGAATAGGCAAACATTGTGATTCAACTGTGAAAAAATAATTTAAGACCACAATATTATGGAGGAGAGTAAAGCAAAAGATGTTTCAGTGATTGAATTTCACTTTGAACCTTAGAAGAATGGTTGAGAAATCAGAAATATGTTTCTTGATCAAAAATTCTACTGCTTCTAAATTTCTTGACTAGATTTTCTAGGTCAATCATTCAAAAGAAAGGAGAGTGGAAGCAGATCTAGTAACAATGTGAACAAAACAGAATCATAATCCTATAGTTTGGAAATCAAATACTTTTCTCTTTCTTTAATTTTCATCTTGTCCTTCCGTCTTTCCTTTCCTAAATAGCTTTTATTTTTATTTATTTTAATTTTTATTTTCTCATTTGCTGTACATAATGATTACATTCCTTATGGAGAGTTGGTACGGGTACACATCACATCTAAATTTTTTTAATCCCCATCTCTTGGTTTCCTTTCATTTTGAAAAAGATCAATAAAGCCGAATTAGCCTCTGGAGCTTGAATACCTGGATGCATCCTTTGGATGTACTGCTCTTTAGCCAACTGAATAATTCCTCCGTATATCAGTCTCTCTATCTGGAAAATGTTCATAATAAATACGACTCATTCTAAAGACTGTTGTGAGAATTAAATGAATTCATACATGCAAATAGCATGTATTAATTAATATATGGCATTTACCATATCCAATAAATGTTACTACATGCCATTTTCAGTAAAGTTCTACTTGTGGTCCTTCTCTTATTTAATATTAGTATTGAGCATTAAGTTGGGGATGAATTTCTGTGACAGAATTTCTATTCCTTGAAATGCTGTTGGGGGTAGTAATTTGGGACCAATTATTATAAATAAAAGGTCTTTTGTGTTAAACTGTAAATTTTTTGCAGAGTTGAGCTGAACAAATTTTCATAAATAGTACTTTTATAGCTGCATAAATAACAAGGTAAACTAATTTGTTTCTCCCATAGTACTCTGTGTATATGTAATAATAAACCTATTTCATAATTTATTTCTTATATAATTAGGTTTATTGGTATATTTTAGATATATAATGATTATAGTCATCATAGGGAATTTGTACCTGTACATGATATATTTTGATTTCTCTAGTTTTTCCAATCCCTTCTCCTCCCTTCAACCCATCCGCTCCTCCCTATTTTACAAAGCTTTGTTTCCATTTTATCCTTTTTTTAAATATTTTTTCCCTTTTCCCTTCCTTCCTTTTCCCCTTCCCCCATCCTGGTTCTTCTTTCCTTTTGAACAATTTCTTCCCATTTCACAATATCTATTGTACATTTTGGTCCTTATTACTCTTTCATTTTCTCACACCAGGGAGATGATATGATGTTTACACATGTGAGTCTCATTTATTTATTAAAAGTATGGTCTCAAGTTATATTCATTTACTTGGAAATGCCTCACATTTATCCTTCTTCATGGCCATATCTATTTATTGAAAAATATCAACCACTTTATTTTTCAGATTGCTTTTTGAGAGGACATTTAATTGATCCAACTTCAGACACAGCGCTCTAAGTTGAGGAATGTTGATTTGTAAGACAGGTGTAATATCTCTGAAGCAAGATCTTTGTGAAATAACAAAAACAAGACATTGCATGTAAGAGAGTTGTAGAAAACAAGGAAATTTAAAAAGAAAAGATTCCTGCAGATCTTACCACAGGACTCGGTAATAGTGAGACAAAAAATTGATTGTTATTCAAGAGTAAGGAGAGCTTTACAGACTGTGGATATTGAACAGTAAAGGGCAGGTATTTATCCTGCTTGGCTGTCATGATCAAAGCAAGAAGGAACCAGTCATAGAAGCCAAGTACAAGGAGTCCTATGGGTTCCAGTTTTATTAAGGTAGACTCCCACCTGCTTCAACCTATGGGCTATTGCGAAGTTTGTGGAAACTCCAGAATAGTTGCACCACCTCAAGTTTTGTGATTCTGTGTACAGGCAATTGAATGAGAACATATGTGTGGGCAACTTCCTATTTAAAACAGAATTTCCAGGGCCGGTGAGATGGCTCAGCGGCGTAAGCACCTACTTGGCAAGCACAAGGGCCCAAGTTCGACTCCTGGAACCCACATACGAAAAAAAGGGCCACTGATATCGCTCATTGGCACGGGCGCCTGCTGGCGCGCGGGGTCTTGAGGTCGACCCCCGGTACACTGAAAAATAAATAAATAAATAAATAAAACAGAATTTCCTAAACTTGAATGAATTGGAATAAACCCAAAAGGTAACATATAGATTACTTAAGTAAACTTTGGAGAATATTATCGTGTAGATCAAACCTGACTATGTATTAATGCTCACTCTGTTCCATTATATCAGCATAGAAGTATATATAAAAATTACTCTAAGGGGAAAACTTATGTAGCTTCTTTAATAGGCATGTTAGCACTCTACAAAATTTAAAACCCATAGGGCAAAAAATACAGTACTGATAAGAAAGTTTCTGTATTTGTTTCAATCCCTCTTACTTTGTTATTCTGAACCACATGCATCAAAATGAAAAAGTGTGAAATATTGAATGTGCCCTTTTTATGAAGCTTGATTTGTTCTATTAAATATTCCTTATCACAATGTGGACTTTGTATCTTTAAATATATATTGAAATTATTTCAGTAGGAATATTTTGAGGATAAAATTGTTTATATCCATTTCTATAGCTAATTTTGGAAAATGTGTATCTGACAGAAATTCAAGCTAAATATATATTAAAACATCTATGTATGTCTACTGTTTTAATAATATGAATTGGGCCAGTGAGATAGCTCAGCGGCATAAGCGCCTGCCTGGCAAGCGCGAGGTCCTGAGTTTGACTCCCGGTACCCACATATGAAAAAAGGGCTGGTGATATTGCTCAGCGGCCCGTGCGCCTGGTGGAGCATGAGGTCCTGAGGTTGACCCCCAGTACACACACACACACACACACACACACACAAATAATAATAATAATAATATAAATTAATGCTATATTTAATTACTAGTTTTATTAATTCACCATCCTTTTGGGCAACATTCAAAAATGTCAACTGTGAATGCACTTAAAAATGACTAATTTATCATTCAAAATTGCAACATACTAATGCAAAAAGTACTTATTTTAAATATTTTAGGAATAACAGAATAATAATCTACAAAAATCCATCCTCCATAAAAAATAATAATATCAGGAAAAAATCTTAAAAACAATATTTTACAACTCTTGAAAATAACCAATGCCTTCCAACAATCCAGAAAGTCATTATTTTATTCAGAAAAACACCCGAATCTAGATAAGAAGAGAAAGCTTCGTGGCATTTTTATTGGCCTATCCCCAGCCTCCTTTCCCAGTTCTGCCCACGGTAGCCTTGAACATCTGCAGTCTACCAAACACGGTAGCTAGAAAAACCAGCAGCATAGCAGTCACAGGAGGAGGAAAATCATTTTGGAGAACCCCTGGAAGGATGTGCTTCACCTCCACGGAATTTTTTACTTTTTTTGACCAATTTGTCAGCTCCCTAGACAAACTTCATTTACAGAGCTTGCCCTTATTTTATTCAACTCAGCAGATAAGCTCAAGCCCCAGGGAAGTGTTCAAAAACACCATTCTACACCCAGTTGTTTACCATCGCAATTTGTCAAGGTGTTAATGTAAGTTGGGTAAAGAAACTGACACAAACTTAGAAGGATATTGAGGGAATGAGATGACCACAGGATGCTTTGAAAAATACTGACATATTCCAAAAGCCACATTCAGATGCAGGAAACTGTGCATACCCAAGGAGGAGCTCAGGAGGACCCAAGCTCTCACTGGCTGATTTTGAGTCTATAGAATCAGTAAATGAAAATGAAGGCAGAGTTGCACATTGTTGGAGCACTGAAGACATCCCTCACTACCACCCAGCACAGATCCTAGTCACGGGGGTGAGAATTACAGATCATTCTGTCTAATTATTCTCTAATAAATTAACTCAGTAGAGACATCAGTGGTCACATATAACACAGAATGCAAATATTCATTTGTACCCTGGAAAAATTACAAGAAACGTAGCTTTTCTAAATGATTGAGAAGATTGTGCACCTCTTTACAAATATTTAAAATTGCTTCTTTGCAACTTTTTCTTTCCAGTTAATCAACACTGCTCTGTTACTGAGGGATATCATCTTCTCCTTTTCCCATGAAGTAGCTCACATGGCTGGCTTCTCCCTGATTTTTCTGCCAGCTCCCCATTGTCCCTCCTGCATAGAGAGAGTAGTGGTTCAGATCTAAAACCTACCCCCCAAAACCTCATGTGTTTGAAGGTGGTGGATGATGGGGGTCATTATACTCATCAGAGATTCACCCCATTGATGTGTTCACAGATGACTTGCTAGTGGGAGGTGGGGCCTGGTTAGAGACCTGTCAATGGGGATGTGCCCTGGAAGGGTATATCTTCCTTCCCCACTCTTCCCTTCTCTGCTTCCTGACTGACATAGTTTGAACGCATTTTCTTCCATTCCCCTGCCTTGGAGCCAGCTGACCATGGACAGAAACCATAAACCAAAACAAATTTCTCCTTCAAGCTGTGGGTTTGAGTATTTTGACCCAGCAATGAGAAAGTGACTAAGACAAAGCAGTCTCATCTTTTGGAAGTGGAAATATACATCCTTCAGCATAGGAAGGCATTTGGAGCTATGTATGGCAAAATAAAACCAAAAACAACAAACAAAAACCAAGAGAAGACAAAAACAATAAAACAAGAAACTATTTTCTGTCACACCAAAGTTATTCCACTAATAAAGTCTTTCTAGAATTTTAATCTATTTTCTAATTTGTTTAAATCCCTATTGGGCTCTTAATAATTTTATGAATAAAAAAGATCATTTCATTGACAGCGTATGTTAATGTGCATATGATTATATTTGTGTGTATTACATGCCCATGTGAGATGGACATATAACAAGAGTTATTCTAAAACTTTCTTTATACAGAATATAAAATACTGAAGTTAAGCACTGTAGTATTTCATTATTTTCGCAAATTTTACTGCTGATTCTAAGAGAATAGCTTTGATCCAAGAGATTTAATTCTTTCCCATCCAAATGATAAGGTTTTATCTGCACTGAAAAATTCTTTTTTCCTCTTTCTCCTGCATGAAAATTTCCCCATCATTTCTGGTAGAACTTATACTTCAAACCATAGCCATCTTTCTGTTTTCCCTGGATTTGAGTGGAATATTCTTTTTTAAAAAGTCAGTCCATTCACAAATCCTAGCAACCCAGTTGCTTCAACATGACAATTCAGAACATCATTGACTAAAATGAATTATTTAAAGTATTTGGGCAACAGACACCATTATACACATAAGATACAATGAAAGTTGCAAAGTATAATGTAAATACAAGCATGAATGTAAACAAAATTATGTGTAACAGTTTTAATGATTGTTTTAAATGGAATTTATTGTGAAAGCCTAGTCCATATTACCCATACTGCAAGGCTAAATTAACAGTGTACAGTTAATAAAATGTGAAATTATGACTCAATTAGCATATTAGAGTATGGAGATTAATAATCAATGAAAGATTTAAAGAGGTTACCTCTGGGAAACATGACTTGAAAAATAGTAGGGAAAAGGAATTTCTTATATTTATTGTCTCATTTCTAATTGTAATCATTTATATGGAAGTCTATTTGAGTCTAAAATAATGTTCATATCATACTACAAAAAATGAAAATTAGTTTTTAGATGATAAGGAATTTTAATGGGTATCTCATAGATATTTCACTTGAAAATTTTAAGATTTGACTAATACAAATTCCAATTTTTAAAATTTCTACTCATTATGCAAATATTGTTTAAAAAGACTAGATACTCTGAAATGATCGTCCCAAATAACTTAATGCTAATAATGCCCAGAATGTAGCCCAAAACACACTCTGCCTTTTTCAAAGTAAGCAATTCAAATATTGTCCAATTTATTATGAGTATGCCAGTTCCAAGTTCAGGAACCCTTGTTTATATGTATTTCTGCTATTCAGTTTTAAATGCTTCTTCCTTAGGACCCAACAACATGTAATGAAATGATAAAATTTACTGGAAAATTCTAAAGAATCATGACTCTATATTAAGAACTAATATTTCTTTAAAAATCATAAAGCAAAATACCTTTAGCACACATGAATAAGCTGACTGCCATTCAGTATCTGTGGAAATCTTTAACACATTTCCCATTTCCTTCTTAAAGGATAAAGTAGGCAGAAGGAGTACAGGCAAATATATATATATATATATATTCCAAAAATGAATCATATATTATAACATAGCTTGCTAACAAATACTTCAAATAGATTACAGATGGACTGGTAGATGACGAGCCTGATCTTTGTTACTTTTGGTGTGGCGTACAATTACTGCAATTTAATGTGTGTGTCACAGTGTGAAAATGAATGGGAAATAATATATACAAAACTTCAGTGAATTCCAAAAGATTAATTGTTCAGGCTGTATTAGCTAAAAGTAGTATAATAAAAATTGAAATGGCCATATTTCCCCAATCCTGAACTCTACAGATTTTCACATTTTATATTTTATGAAATGAAGATGAGTTTTATTGTAATTACTTTTTTAAAGTTATCTAAGTGCCAACAGTGGAGCAAATCGTAATGTAATGGTCAATTACTATAAATCTGTAAATTAGATATAGTTTTAACATAGTTCTTAATGTAGTTGTTTCTCCAATACTGATATTTCTAATAAAAATATAATATGATGTTAAAATGTGACTATTTTTCTCTTTTTCAATTACGTCTCCAGGAAAAATTGTAAGAGCTTTTTTCAGAATTTCAAAGTGATGAGCATGTTCACAAAAAGAAAGTTCTGAAAACTAGTTTGGGCAGTATTAACTAACCATCAGTAACTAACTTATACAATAGTCAGAAAAGCTGAAAAGATATCTTTTAAAGGATTGTCAGGGCACTGAGTATCCAGAGACTCAAATGGGGAAAGCTTTCCTAAGAAAATGTGTTCAAAGAGATCAGTCTTTGTTTACCTGGAGCTTGGGGTAGAATAAAGTCTTCAAGAACTGATTTTGGATTTGAGCCAGAAATCCAAAGACCTAGCAACTGAATTTGATTAGCTGTTATTATAATACAGCACAAGTGTTTACTTCTGAATTGATGAATCGATGGAATCATTGAGGCAGAGAATGCATGAATGTTTCCCACTGGCCAAATATGAACCATGTAAGAGAAAATGATCCTAGAGTTGCCTTAGGTGTTATCTGGTGGAACTTCCTGCAGGGCTGAGCTGTCTCAGCAAAAACAAACTGAAGTTGAACTGTCAGTGCCTACAGGCTCTGAGAACTGCTGAGGCAATCAATTGGAAGAGATGAATTTATGTCTTGGTAGGTGGAGGAGGAAAAGGATAATAAAGCACACATCATCCAATCTAAGTAAGTCAACTTTAAACACCTACTAAACACAGAGAGAGAGGGGAACACCAAGATTTTTCCAAGAAGTAGCCTTTACTTGTACCAGCACTGGGCTCAGTGGGTTAATACTTGAAAGGCTGGGCCTCACGCATGGTAGGATTTTGCCTTTTATACAATTTTTATGTCTTTGTCTCCCATAGATGGACACACTAATGTACTACAGCTTGATTGGGTACAATCTATGTTGCAGAACAGTGCTAGAACTACACATGTGTATCTAGGAGCTCACTGAGCCCTGTTGTCTTTGTTGATTCTGAGAAGGCTCCCTCCCTCCACTGCATTCCTTCAGGGAAGGCCCAGCCACTCTCCTCCAGTGAAGGATCCTGTCACATTCTCTCCTTTGATGCTTGGACCCCCTTATTTTGGGTCAAAAAGCATCATCTTGATCTAAAGGTTTATACTCCCATAGCATCATCACGTGTATGGCCAATTTTTTTTGACCAATGCCTCAATGAGGCTGGAGACAGACCTTATAACCAGGGGAGTAGGCAGGGTAGGAGTAGTCCATCTCCCAAAATTAAAAGCACAACACCTATGAGGGTTTTGAATCCCCTGTAGGTTGAAAAACATACTCCAAACAATTCTCTGGTGTCCCAGCCTTTCCAGGTCTGGACCAGGACATGAGCAGATTTTCTAACCTGATCTGTGATCTCCTCTATGAATTTTCCCTCATCGTCTATCTGTAGGCAGAACTTGCTCAAGCTAAACTTTCCACAGACTCATCCCCCTGAGGCAAGCAAGAAGTTTAAGGCTAAGTGGGTTTTATAGATAGCACTGTGCCTTTTGGTTTACTGTTTTGCGAACAAGTTACGGGCCTTGGAAGTTTCAATAGTTATAATTTCTACAACTGCTTGTAGTGTGATTATGCAGTTCAGCAGGTAAAAGAGGGTGCGGTAGCCTCAAGTTCTATCCTTGCCCATGAAACAGGACCATAATATTGGGTTATATGCTAGGGCGGCCATTCACCAGCCTTTCAGTTACCAAATTGTGATCCGGCCTGCCTGGCTCAACAGGCACCGGAGCTGCTGGGCTCAGGCTCTGCACCACTTCCAATTAGATGTGTGGATTTCCACATAGCATCCCCTGATATCTAACCATCCAGGCATTAGTCAGCCAGTATTGTCATTATACTCCATTAGTATCAATACTGAGTGTGGCACTTGGATAGTCAGTTTTTGTCCCATGGTCAGTTTGTCAGCCTCTGCCACCAAGAGGACCATGGCTGCAAGCACTCACAAGCAGGGCGGCCAGCCCTGAACAACAGAGGTAAGTTGTTTGGAGAGGCATGGCACTGGACAATGCCGGACCCCAGCTTCTGGGTTAAAACACCCACTGCTATCCCTGTACACTCGTGGACATAGGGGAAGAAGGGCTGTGTCACTTCTAGAAGTCCCAGGCCCAGTGCTTTGATGAGGGCCTGTTTGATCCCTTTGAAGGCCATTTATTGTACTTGTGCCCATAGCAGAGGTTCTCATTCTCCCCCTTTGTGGCTTCATAAGTGGATTTTCCCAAGACTGAAAAGTTAGGTATCCAAATTTTACAAAAGCCTGAAGCCCCAAGGAGCTCCCAGACCTGGTGTTGGGTTGTTGATACTGGGATTAAGCAAACTGCCTGCTCTCTTTTGAACCCAATTTGACACTGTCCCTGTGCCAAATGGAAACTGAAGTATTTGACCCCCTCCTGGTAAATCTAGGTCCTTTTTCCTGGAGACCTTGTAGTCAGCCTCCCACAGGAGAGTGAGAATATATCCAGTTTCTCTATTGTAATCCTCCCAAGACATTCCAGTCAGAAACGAGTCATCTACATACCGGAGCAGGAGACAGTTGTGCTGATATGCTGGAAAGGCTCTCAGATCACTAGCAAGTACCATGCTAAAGGTGGCTGAGGAATTTTTGAATCCTTGGGACAGCCTGGTTCAAAGTCAGCCAGGCTTTGGCATAATTTTCTCGATTTTTCCACTGGAAGGTGAAGATTGGCTGGCTTTGTGGGTCCAGGTGTATGTAGAAGAAGGCATTTTTGAGGTCCAGACATGTGAAGAAGACAGCTTCACTGGGAACGCGACTCAGGAGAGTAGGAATTTGGGACAATAGGGTGCAGGGTGACAGAGCCCTGGTTTACTGCTTGCAGATCCTGAACCAGCCAATAGTCATCTGTGCCTGGCTTCTGGACTAGCAGAAGAGGTGTGTTTCAAGGTGACTGGCAAGGTCACAGGATCCCATAGTTCAGGAGCCTCTCTAGGTGTTTCTGGATCCCAATCTGTTTCTTTTGAGAGTTGAAATATTGCTTGTGGCGAATTGGCTCTGTCAGGTATGTTCTGAGCCAATCTGCATGGATTATCTTCAGACCATGCACTAAATGACTTGCAAGTTATTTGGTCCTGTAGCTTTTCTAACAGATCTTGACCCATTAAAGCCATGGTACAGTCAAGGAAGTATAGGAACTCACGGAAGACTTCATGGCCACCTAAAGTGCATCTTTGGGGCAGCAGGAAAGGGCAGCATGTTCATTTAATTCTCTGAATTGAGACTTTCATTCATAGAAATGTTTATTGTCTAAAAGGGGATATAAAAAAGCACAAAGCATACTCTATATCTGACTTAAGAGGGTGGGTATCAGCAGACACTAGAGACTGATTTGAATGCATAAGATTAAAATTGGTTTGACTGTATCTTTTGAGTCTACTTATAGCATTAAACATAAATTCAAAAGTACCTATGCAGATTGTTCAAAATTAGTAATAATGGCAATAATAAATACCATGTCAGAAGGGTTATAGCTATAGGAGTATTCTTATTATCTAGCAAGAAAAAAAGTAGTAATTTAAACTTCAATGTACATTTTAAAAATAAAGAAGGATACAATAAAACAAACAAAAAGTAAGTGGAAAAAAATAATGGAGATAAAAACAAAAATTAAATAATAAAAAGCAATTAATTGAATAAAATTAAATAAAACTAAAGAAGAGCTCTATCTTTGAGAAATGCAATACCATAGGCAAATTGCTAAACTGTTTAATCTATCAAAGATGATAAGAAGAAAATAGACTCACAGCTAGGAATAAGAGTAGTTATATTTTTATACACATGGTAACTATTTTCTTTTTTTTTGTGGGTACCGGGGGTCGAACTCAGGACCTCGCACGCCAGCAGGCGCCCATGCTCCTGAGTGATATCACCGGCCCTTTTTTCATATGTGGGCTCCGGAGTTGAACTCAGGACCTTGCACTTGCCAGGCAGGCACTTAAGCCACTGAGGTATCTCACTGGCCCCATGGTAGCTATTTTAAAGTAACTGAATATAAATAATTTCATGATAATAAACATGAAGATGCTTAAAGACTTTCTTTAGAACAAAATACCAAATAATTTTAAAAACTGATGACTAATTATAGAAAAACTTTAAGGTGTGTCAAATTATTTTTCTAAAATGATGTATAAAACCTATGTGATCATATATCTGGTTTTTTGAGTCTCCTTTGGTTTCACCCACAATATAGTAACAGTGACCGTTCCCCAAGGAAACAACTAAAATATTAGACAAATAATCAGAAACTGTAATTTGAATACATTGGACAAAAAAATAAAAGTGCTGAAGAATAATGCCAGTGATACAGAACAAAGGAAGTGAGCCAACTCACTAGATCAGCACACTATTTCCTGGAATGCAGGATTCAGTGCCGGGAGAGGGGAAGAGCACATTTCCTTTACCCAACCTCATCTGAGTAAGGCCGAGGACAAAGAGCACAATAAAGGATGGTAGAGGGCGACAAGGGGATGGATCTCTTGTGAATGGGAAGGGGAACTTGGTGAGAAGAGAGGAGGAAAGGAAGAGGAAACAAGTAGAATAAGGATATGCCATGTAAGGGAACATAATAACCTAAAAGAATACAACCATTACATATCATAAGCATGAGATGAAATTAATAATATCAACAAATTTGAAAATGGGCAAAGGGGATTTAGAAAAGGAGGAAAAAAAGCACAAGGAAAGGGGAAGGGGATTGAGAAAAGAAGCTGTATTATGTATGTATACCCACTCCCCAAGATGATTATAAACTGCATGCACTGCAAACATGTACTAATAAAAAAAGAACTGATTTCCCATATGAAATTGTTTTTCTTTTTTTGCATGTTACATTAAATAATACCTGCTAAAGACACATTACCTTTTTAAAAATATGCCTAAGAGTTTTTCCTTGCAGAGTTTTATCTTTGGTAATAAGATTTGATTGAGAGTGAAAATTGTTAAATCTAAGGTTTTGAAATTACTAAAGTTTTGACAGTTCATAGAAATTATGAGTGAATAATGTTATATTTTTACCATTTTGTAATTAATTATTTTACACAAACATAATAATAAAGTTTAAAAAGTACTTTGTAACACTAAATGATAGACATCATAGCAAATTGTTCATAATATGTTGTGACTGCTTCTGCTCCCTTTTCTTACTTGTTATCAATTTCTTATCTTAAAACAAGTGGTTTGTCAAGTGAGATTCCTACATGTGTCCACATCTTGAAATTCATCATCCAATAATAGCAGCCAACTTTGAAAAGAGCTCTAGTTACATCACTCAAGATTCTAATTTGAAACTCCAAGCAGAGAACAGAAATAATTTATTAACCTCTGGCCACATACAGTTACTTGGCAGCTAGTAATAAGATTGCACTATAAGAAATAATTTTAATAATTTATTATTTAAAGATAAGTGCAATTGTATGTTAGATCTTTGGTGCATCGTAGGCATTCATTTTTTTATCACATATTAAATTATGCTCTACAAGAGGTCAACCCTAATGAATTCCTAAGAGGACTGGCAAAATATTAATGTCTAGGAAATAAGTAGAAGTGAGCTCTGTTACAAGACATAGAAAGCTGTAAATCTTATAAAGAAGTAAAAAACACATTCAAATTTAGGATAAAAATCTGTGATAACCAAGAAGGACAAATACATTGAAAGACAAAATTAAATAACATCATTTAGTAAGGCTTTTTTGAAAGATCCAAATGTTATTTCTTTCTCCAAGTCTACCATAGTAGATGAGCCATCCACTGAAAACAGAATTAACAAGCAGATAACCTAATTATACCTTTGACTCTTATTGGAGTACAGTACCATAAATATAAGATAGTAAAGAAATAAGAATAATTCATTTTTATCAAGAAGCAAGAATTATTCATAACTCAGAAAAATCTCTTTGTACATTTGTCAGTGTTGATTTCTTTTTCTTTTCTTTTCTTTTTTTTTTGTGGGTACCGGGGGTCGAACTCAGGACCTCACGGTTGCCAGCAGGCTCCCATGCCGCTGAGTGATATCACCGGCCCTTTTTTCGTATATGGGTTCCTGGAGTCGAACTCAGTACCTTGCACTTGCCAGGCAGGCAATTATGCCACTGAGCTCTCTCACTGGCCCCAGTGTTGATTTCTTAAAGGAGTTGGAATCGTTTAAATGATCAAATTCAGGAAAACCTGGGATGAGAAATTAATAGAGCTCAAAAGCTACTCCAGGTAATTCCATATTTAGTCCCCAGAAACTGTAGAATTTCATTTATGTGCATCAAAACTTTGGTTTTATAAATGGATAGGAAGAACTGATTTTACTGGTAGATTGCATCTGTGGGATGAAAAAAGGATGATATAAAAAATAATATATATCTCTGCATTACTGTCATATACTCTTAGTCTGAGCCTTTTTGGATAAAAGCAATAAAAATATGAATACTACTCAAAAGTTACACTCTGAGATTTTGGACACAAATATTCCTACTACTATGTTCAGGATTCAAAATGTGAGAGTTGTTGAACAGCTTTTTGTCTCTTGAACAGATCTCTGTCTCTAACTCCTCGCCATCTCTTTCTCTATCTCTCTTCCACTTTTCCTCCTTATATTAGTCAGTTAAGTAGGAGGAGAAAAGACATTTTAGAAAACACAGATTAAATCAAGTCTAATTGGTGAGAAAGGACGATGGTGACAGATTCCTGAATGTCCCTACAGGTATGAGAAATGTAGGATCTGGATCAGGAAAAAAAGGAATTTGTTTTGAGCATAAAGTACCTTGGCACATCAAGAAACTACATGGAGCAGTTTGACTGGAGCAGAGAAATGGCATAAGTCACATTAAATCACATATAAAACTTGAGCAGGAGTCAGGTTATGCGGGGCCTCATGAGCCATGTTAATGTAGGTGCAACAGGCGATTGAGAAGGGTTGTGAGCAAGGGGACAGATTTGATCCAGTTATTTATTTTTCAACTACAAAACCTGAATTTAAATTCCTCATTTTAATATGGAGGAATGAAAGAAGAAGGAAAGGAAGGAAGAAAGAGAGGGAGGAAGGAACAAATGAATGAAGGGAGAGAGGATGGAGGGGCTAATGGTGAATTTCATAAACATTGTTGCTTACCCCACCCCTTTCTCTCTCTTCATTGATAGAGATAAATTAGATAAATTTAGTTAGACAATAGTTATTAAAAGGAAAAAACCTTATGAGATATGGATACAGATATATAGATAATCAGATATATAGCAAACATATGTGTGTGTTAGACATACTTGTTAAAAGGAAACAAACCATCAATCACAATGTGTGTTCTGAAGGTGTATGAAAGGTGCTAACACTGGTGAAAGAGAGAACATTCCATAAGAGAAAAATAATGAAATGGTGATATTTTATTGTCACAGAATCTGTCACACCCATAGAGTTGTAAGATATGGCTTAGTATCTAGAAGCAGAAAATGTTACTATAATTTGTTATCATCCCTTTGAGATTGAAAAGGGGTGTTATTTATAATTACATTGGAAAGAAGGAATAAAAGGATATACATTAGAATAAAATGCATTAACTGTGATATGATTTATTTTTTTATTTTGTCTTTTTTATTAGTACATGTTTGCAGTACAGGAAGCTTACAATCATCTTGGGCAGTGGATACATGTACATAATACAGCTTATTTCTTATTTTAATCCCCTTTCCCTACCCTCCCACCTCTCTCCCTCTGCTTAACCCACTTTCCCCATTTTATCTTATTGCTTCAGTAAGTTTGATGGGGATCATTTTATTAAAATTTTATAAACAAGAATGTAAAGGAATTATATCAGACCTTCATCAAATGTAACAGAGGCTAGGCATCCTCCCATACTCCATATCTGAGTGAAGATAAGAATCCTTACTTTGGAGTAGACAGCAATTGCAAGGAAGGTGCAAATTTGAACACAATGAAGAATCATGGAAAACTTTAAGGCTGAGACAACTTGGCAGGTATCATCAGAATACAAGCATACCTTTCTGGGAAAATATGACTCTGCAAAGCTGGATAAGAAAGCTCAAGGAAGGGTCTTTAAAAGGTAGTCCATTATCCAAGCAGGAACTGCAGAGCCCAAGACTACTACAAACTTTGTAGCAGTTTTTCCATTGACATTATATTTTTATTTAAATGGGGAGCAATTCCTCTGAATCAAAGCAGAGGTGCCACTATACATTCAAGGCTTCTTGCCTTTCTAGAGTTTTCATTGTAACCTGTACTACAAGTAAATTTTATCCGAATTCAGTCACTGAGGTACCTTAGAAAATATTTGATCTATCAGAAGACTGACTAAAGATATGGGTCTTGTTTAATCTTCAGCCTGTAGAAAGCCAGTTTTCCCAGCACCATTTATTAAAGAGGGTATCTTTCTTCCAATGAATGTGTTTGGCACCTTTATCAAAGATAAGGTGGCTAAGTATGTCTGGAGTTGTTTCTGCATCTTCTAGTCTGTTCCATTGGTCTTCAGGTCTGTTTTCTTTTTTGTTTTATTTTTTGTTTTTGTTTGTTTGTTTTTGCCAGTACTATGCTGTTTTTATCACACTAGCTTTGTAGTATAATTTCAAATCAGGGATTATGATGCCCCCTGCCTTGCCTTGGTTGCCCAGAATTGCCTTTGCTATTCTAGGTCTCCTCTGGCTCCAAATAAATTTGAGGATTATTTCCTGTAACTCTCTGAGATATGCTTTTGGAATTTTGATTGAGATTGTATTAAATTTGTATAGCAATTTTGGAAGTATGGCCATTTTCACTATATTGGTTCTTCTTACCCACAAGCAAAGGATATCTTTCCATTTTCTGATAGCTTCTTCTACCTCCTTTTTCAGAGTACTGTAGTTTTCAATGTAGAGGTCTACTACTTCCTTCATTATATCACTTCCTAGGTATTTCATTTTTTTGGATGCTAATTGTGAAAGGTGTTGTTTCCCTAATTTCTCTCTCAGTGAGTTTGTTATTTGTGTAAAGGAAAGCTATTGATTGTTGAGTGTTGATTTTGTATCCAGCTATGCTACTGAATTTGGTTATTAAAACTAAAAGTGTTCTGTGGAGTTTTGGGGGTCTTCTATGTAGAGTATCATGTCATCTACAAATAATGACAATTTGACTTTTTTCCTTTCTTATCCTTATTCATTTCTTTCTCTTATCTAATTGCTCTGGCTGATGTTTCCAGAACTATATTGAATAAGAGTGGTGACAGTGGACATCCTTGTCTTGTTCCTGATTTTAGAATGAAAGTTCTAGATTTTGTCTCTTTAGTATGATGTTGGCTGTTTGTTTGTTATAGATGGCTTTAATCAGATAGAGATAAAGACCATCTATTCCAATTTTGTGTAGGGTTTTTATCGTGAGCTGGTGTTGGACTTTATCAAATGCTTTTTCTGCATCTATTGAGATGATCATATGGTTTTTGTTCTTGGCTCTGTTAATATATATGTTTTATTACATTTAATGATTTGTGTATGTTGAACCATCCCTTCAACCCTGGGATGATTTGCACTTGGTCATGGTGTATAATCTTCTGGATGATTTACTGCATTCTTTTTGCCAGGATATTATTGAGGATTTTTGCATCTATATTCATTAGGGGATTCCCTTTGTTCTTTTGCTGGTTAGGTCATTCTCTGACTTTGGTATCAGGGTAATGCCAAAGTCAAAATGGTTCAAAGATCTAAATATTAAAAGAGAAACACTAAATCTGCTGGAAGATGGAATAGGTAGAACTCTTGAAGACACTGGTGTAGGCAAAATCTTCATGAGCAAAACCTATACCCCAAGAGAAACATTACACAGAATCAACAACTGGGATCTCATCTTATTAAAAAGCTTTTGCACAGCAAAAGAAACCACCAACAAAGTGAAGACACAACCCACAGTTTGGGAAAAAAATTTTGTCATTTGCTCCTCAGACAAAAAGCTACTATCTAGGACATACAAGGAATTCAAGAAAATCAGACCCTGAAAATTTAAAGACCCAATCCAAAACTGGGCATCTGAAATGAATACACACTTCTTAGATGAGGAAGTAGAAGTGGTAAATAAATATATGAAAAAATGTTCAACATCATTGGACATTTGAGAAATGCAAATTAAAACAACACTGCGATTCCACCTCACCCCAGAAACAATGGCTATTATCAAGAAATCAACTAAAAACAAATGCTGGCCAGGCTGTGGGGGAAAAGAAACTCTTCTCCACTGTTGGTGGGAGTGTAGACTCTTGCAACCACTGTGGAAATCAGTGTGCAGATTCCTCAAAAATCTAGGACTAGAGGTTCCATTTGGCCCAAGCCTTCCTCTTCAGGTATCTGCCTGAAAGAATTAAAATCATCACACCACGGTGATATATGCACACCCGTTTATAGTGACACAGTTTGTAATAGCTACATCTTGGAAACAGCCCAAATGCCCATCAACTGATGATTGAATAAAGATGTAGTTTTTATATATATAATGGAGTACTACTCTTCCATAAAGGATAAGCTGAAGACATTTCTAGGTAAATGGATGCACCTTGAGGCCATACCCTTAAGTGAAATAAATCCAACACATGTGTAAATACAGCATCATTTCTTTGGTGTGAAAAACTGCAAGTGTAAATAAGGACCAAAATGAATAATAGATATTGCAAAAGAGGAAGAAAATGTCCACATAGGAAGGGGAACTAGGGAAGGGGTAGGGGGAAAGGAAGGAAGGGAAAAGAAAAAAAATTATGAGAAAAGAAGGAAAAAATGGGAACAAAGCTTTTGTAAATAGGGAGGGGAAGATGGAATAAAGGGAGAAGGGTGAAAAAAAGAATCAAGTTATATCATGTACAGGTACAAATTCCCTATAATGAATGGATCATTATGTATACCTAAAATCTACCAATAAACTTAATCAGGAGACTGACAGTAATACAAAACCCCATAGGATGGGCCAGGGAAACCAAGTGGGAAAGACAAGACTGATGAGCATGGCACAGTGTGTGAAGTGATGACTTGACCAATTCAAAGAAGGGGCAAGAATCCCTGGGGGTCAGTGCAATCAAACACTTACTGGCTGTTGGGGTCATAGAGAAACTCAGCAAACAAGCCAAATGTGAGTTACAAATGTCTTATGTTCTTGATAACTTCAAATTATTAGTAATTTGAGAACAGAAATGATTTTATTCCTTATATAACACTCATTCTTAGGAGAGCTTGCGTTTATTTTAGCTATTCCTCTGTGGTCATAACGTTCTGAGAATACCATTAATAATATATCAGTATTCCCACCACATTTCAAGCTTCAGAACCAGTGGTTTGTAGTTTCCAAACACAGAGCAAAGGGGTGTTGGGGAGTCAACTCACTATTTCTTTCAGATGTAATGTAGCTAAGGGGAACATGATATGAGTTTTCAAGATTCCACAGCAAGGTTGAAGTTTTAAAAGAGCTAGAGCCCAACTCTGTCCCAATCATAAATCTGAGACAATAACATATACTATGAATTGGCAAAGAGAAATAAACATTCATTTCTCTGAACAAATCTCAGCACTAAAAACGTGATTTAACAGCATGAAAAGCCTTATGCCAATAATATAATAATCACATGATAGTAAATGGGGATGGAGATTGCTCAAAAAACCTGGAACTAGAAATTCTATTTATCCTAGATATTCCCAGTCTAGGTATCTTCCCAAAAGAGTTAAATGCATCATCAATAGTGATACATGCATACAATGTTTGTAGTAGCACAAGTCATAATAGCTAAATCTTGGAAGCAGCCTATAGGTCCATCAACAAATAAATGGATAAAAAAATGTATTTATACACAATGGAGCATGACTCTGCCATATAGAAAGATAAACTTGAGTCATTTGTAGGAAAATGGGTGTACCATGAGACCATAATGTTAAGTAAAATAAATCAGACATGCAAATTTAAATATAGTTTCTCTTGTATGAGAAATTTAAATTATAAATAAAGAGCAAAATAAAAGATAGATAATAGGATGTAGGAATCTAGATCTTTTCAAAGGGGAAAGTGATCAAGAGATAGAAAAAGGGAGGAGGGCAAAGAAGCAAAAGGGGGAAAAAGGAATTAGAGTGTGTTATGTACATGTACCAACTCCACTGAAAGGATGTAAACATTATGTTTTGCCAACATGTAGCAAAAAAAAGGGAAAGAAGTCAAGAGAAGCATGGAAAGGGGGGCAAGAAAAGAGAAAGTGGATAAAAAGGAGAAAATGAGATGTATTATGTACATGTATCAATTTCCCACACGGAATATAAACATTATGTACTATAAATATTTACTATAAAAAAACAAAACAAAATAGATAAATACATTCAGGTCCCAGTATTTGGGGCTATCACTTCACCTGCCTAATTTTTTTCCTGCTATCTAGTAAAACATTCTCTCACACGCTTATACAGCATAAGATTTGGTGAACATTCATGGTTGGGTGAGGAGATGGGAAACAGGGAAACTCACCTGATTTACTGAGAGCTTCATGTTTCTAATAAAACAACTGAAAATAGGTTTTAGGTAGCAAAACCATAAATGTTTTGTCATTGTGATCTCTACCAAATATTATCAGTCCTTAAAGTCATTCTAATTCCAACAGCCCCTTTGTGTTTTGTGTTTTAATAAACCATACTAAAATATGTATCCTAATTATACCATACTAAAATATATATACTAAAATATGCATTCTAATTCAACTAACTCATCAGTGCACAAGCCACAAGTGTTCTTTAAACAATCAGACAGTTATTTACTAGAGTCTTGAATTTCTATGCAAAGATCTGCAATTTAAGGAAAGCAGCTCCCTGCAACTCATAACGTTAATGATGCATGAGAATGCTTACATAGGGCTGAACTAATAAAATTCACTTCATATCACCCTATTAAATGTGTTTTCTTAGAATTGAGGAACCAATGAAAAAGAACAAAGCATACTAAGGAAATAAAACATTACAAAACAATTTTTATCATTTTAAAATATCAATCTTTTTGTAGTATTAACTTGTGTGCTATGTAATGTGATTTTTATTGACACATTTTTCTGTGGTATTTCACTAGCTGTTTTAATGTTATGTATTTATTTCAATTTTATAGCACCATTCCAAACTTATATACCTTCAAAATAGGCACATCCTAGATGTATTTTTCCTAAACAGATAAACGTGTTTACACACACATATATGTGTATTATACCACTTTCAAACATATTTTCACACAATTCAAAATTAGTATTTTTGTCTAGTTTCTCTAATGCTCTCTTAAAGTAATAGAAAATTTGCATTTGAAATAATTTAATAAATTACCTAATTCAACACTCATGTTTTATAATTTAATAAGTCACAATCCACATGAGTTAAATAATTTGTCCAATAAAACATATTAATCAACTGTTGAATAGTGTATCACAATGTGCAGTGATTTCCCAATCTTTGTTCTGCACACACCCCATTCCTCTCCATCCACTTTTCCTTCCTCTTGTCACAGAGTGAATTGAATGGGCAAATAAGGTATTTTAAGTCCCAAATGGGATAGGGGAATTTCTTACTATCATTAATATATTTAAGAAATTTAATATCAGAAAGAACATGGAAGTAATTCTATATCATCCAAATTTATAGACAATTTAAAATTGCAAAAATTTAGCCAGAAACCATATTGTTCACTCATTTAACAAAATATAAAGTGTGCTTACTATGCAAGAGGGATTTTGCTCTTTTTTTGTGAGATTTAAGACCAACGAGAAACTTATATTCACTATAGTGCTTACCACCCAGTGAGAGAGACTGAAAACAAGTGAAAATTCACTTAAATGTCTTTATTGCAATAAATACCATTAAAGGGTTGGGATCAGTATCAATTTAGAAAATTAGCAAAACTGGGAAGCAAGCTGTTCTTAATCAGAAAAGTCTCCCCAGTAAGGTGAGTTTTAACATGAGGTTAAGAATAAGCAAGCTGTGTGGAAAGAAATGGTGAAGCACAACAAAGCAGAGGTTTGGAGTTGATACAGCATTGATGAGGGAAAGCCTTGGGATGTTTGAGAACCTACTGATGTCCAGTGCATTTGAAAATAGTAAGGCAGGGTACAACTTCACTTAAAGAGTTGAAGACAACCCACAAAAGCATCGGTTCCCCCAGAACACCCAATTTTCTCTCTCCAGGCTTGCATTAGGCTAATAACACTCCTTTACTTTATCAACTTTCCCCAGAGAGGACCAAAAACATGAAACGCTACTGTGTTTGGTTAACCTCTCCATGGGTAAGTTGCACTTGTACTGTCAGTTGCACTTAAAAATAATGTTAGAACATTTGTCATTGTATTTAGTTCTCATATCAACTTTCTCAGGTAGACTCATCAGAACTTAAAAGGAGCATTCATACAAAAATTCACTGAAAGTCTTGGGTACAACTTAGTATTATTGTGTATTTTTGTTAAGTATTTTATAACAGTAGTGTAAGGCCTTGTTTTTTTTCATATTTGGTTTTAATTTACAAGCCTAACTGCCTTATATTCTAGTATGCAGAGATTTCTGTTCTGTTGAGAATCCCTGGTGTTATGAAGTATCATGTTTGTGCAGTTTGCAACTACCATATTTGCTTGTGTCAGCTATTTTTGTGACTCTTTTTGACTCTCTCATGAAAAACCATTTTTATCTCTAGTAAATCCTTTATAGTATATAAAATTTCTATAGTTTTACTTTGGAAAGGAAAACAGTGAAATATTCAGTCATATCCTTAGCTGTTCTCATAGAGTCTTCAGGGTGTAGGTCTAGAGGGACCTGTTCATGACTCTAAGCCAGGCACTGTGCAGGGAACTTTGAGCTTACAGTGAGTTTTTCTCACAATAAACTCCCCAAAAAGATACAACACCACATAGTTCAGGAATTGCTTATATTCTATAAGCATTTCTATTAATATGAAAAGTAAACAAAATATAATCACAGCATCACCTAAGAAAACAAGAAACTCCTTACCTTCTCCATAGTGTTATACTTAGATTTGCTAAGTAGGAAAGGCTTATTTTCCCCTTAGTATTCTAGTATTTTCCAACTTTTGGAAACAGAACTTTGGAATACATACATTTGCTTTCTTGATAAGGCCAGTTTATACACAGTTGTTCATTTATTAGCTGAAGATTTATATAAAAGAAAAATAGGCCTAAGCCTTGCAGAGCTAGAGGATACAGATAATTAAAATCAGTAAGTTATGCAACCAAATAACAACACAAATTAGAATATGATGAATGTAGCAATGGAAGTGTGCATAGAAAAATTTTGGATCATGTAAAATGTGACTTTGAAATAGACTGGAGACATAAAGTATGGTATGGAGGAGAAGATATCTGAGTTGGATTTGGAAAGACAAACAATAGGTTAAAATTAAGTCTCAGACATTAAAACAGTTGATAGATACTTACAAACTTTATTATTAATAAGCAAAAATCTTACATAAGGAGTAAAATTTCAAGAATTCAATTACCTGATTAAGGAAGGGGATTCAACCTGGCTGAATAGAGGAGGCCCAAGTTGGAGTTACTCAGAGAAAATCATCTATAAAAGTAATTGGAAGAAAGGGAGGGATATGCATCCTGGTGCCAAAATCAATCTGAAGTAAGAAACTTACAGATCAAACAAAACATAGGCATAAGACTTTATAAAATGGCAAAGCACCCCACAGGGCTGCCTGTGAGAACTTTGCCTGCATGCAGAGCAGGATCGCCATTCTGGGAAGTTCCTCCAAAAACTTGATGGGCTACGATAGCATGGCAAACTCAAGCCACACAGGATAAATTTGGTATATAAGACCTGTTGCCTTTTTCACCTTCCTTCAAACAGAAGACATTGTACCCTGGCAGCAAATTTTGCCTATGCACAGAGGTGCAAGTCACCAGGAAGATGCACCTTCCCAAATGGGCCAACAGTCTTTTTTTTTTTTTTTCTATCATGCACCATAGTGGCTAACTGAAACCTCTACCAACAACAATGTTAGCAACTGCAGTGGCAGTGGGAAAGGTAGTGAGTGGAACAGCACCATCCCTCCTGCCCTGCATTCACCAGCATGAGAGAGGGGTGCAGGACATAAGCAGCCTTAAACTGTGATGGGGCAATGAATGGGAAATCAGAACTCTCACTGCCCTGCTCTCGCGAGCATGAGAAGGGAAAGATGTGTCAGTGGAGTGGAACCAAGGAGACTGTGCAAGAGCTGGAAGGGGCTGACTGTACATGGGACTGGGCGCAAACTTGTGCAGTCTCTTTCTGAAGGCCCCACAGCACCTTGGAGAGTGATGCAGAGTCAAACATGGTAAGGAGATGTGGACAGGCTGCTGCAGGACATACAGAAAGTTGCTGGCTGGACTGGCCCCAGGCCCCACATCTGGAGGCAAAGATCAGCCCCACACCCAGTACTAATCCTACTGCAAATTTGGCAGAGTTGCCCAGCACAGATTTGACTCTGACTTGGACCTACCACAGAACTGAGGGCACCAGAGGAATTTTATTGTTTTTGTTGTTCTTGTTGTTCATTTGTTTTGTTTTATTCTGTCTGTTTTTGGTTGTTCAGGTTTTTACTTCTACTGTTTATTTTGTTTTGTACATTTTTTTCTCTCTTTCCTCAACTACCTTTCTTGATTTTTGATATTTTCATGTCAATGAACATTGTCTTTCTGGTTTGACAATAGTCTTTTTTGCTTTCTCTCTCATTCTTTCTCTTCTGTCTTCTCCCCAAAGGTTCCCAAAGCTTGGGTGATCATCCTTTGTCCTCAGCCTGGCTTCTATGTTTCTCTTCACTGAACTCTATTTTTTCCTCTATTCCTCTTAATTCCCTCCTATCTTACTTCCTTTCCTCATTGCTCAGACAAAGTACCCAACTCCCAAAGTTAAGGGAGGAAAGGTTAATTTAGCTAAGAGTTTGTAGATGTTTCAGTCTATAATCTGCTAGCTCCAAGACAGAGTGGCCAATGGCTAAGGGGCAACAGTTTCATAGTGGTAGAAGACAGCAAAAGCAATGAGACAAACCTCTTTCTGTCACTTATATTGTATGCAGGCTACTTGCCCTGGGCCAAGTGCAGCACTCACACCCTTAATCCCAGCATTAGACCATGAATCAATCACAAACTCTAGATTCAGCCACCTACAAAAAGTCTGCCCCCCATGACAGCATGAAGCTTTGGGGAGACACCCAAATACAAACCACGATAGTCTGCCCCTGACCCTCCAAAGTCCCACATACCCTCTCTGACACAAAAGGCATTTAGTCCATCTCAAAGAGTTGCCAAAGTCCTAACAGTTATAGCATTGCTGAAAAATCCAGTTCTAAGTCTTCTCTCAGATTTCAAGCAAATTCTTAGCTGTGAACCCTTGTACAAATGAAAATAAAAATAAACAATTCCAACATTCAATATCATAAGATATATATTTCCATTCCCAAAGTTACAAACAGGGAGATACAAAGGAGTGGGACCAAAGCAAGTCCAAAAGCCATCAGGGCAAACATTAAATCCTGTATTTCCATGTCCAATATCCAAGGCAATCTTTGGCAAGATGTGACTTCCAAAGGGATTAGGTGGCTCCACCACTATGGCACTGCTGTTGGTTATAGCTCCCATGGCTTCCCTCATGGGTCTGCTCTGCTTCCTCCTTGCAGTATTCCCCTGAGTATCCACATTCCTGTCTTCTTCAAACTTCTTGGGTCTCCACTGCACCTTTGGCTTCATATACACAGCTTCACACACTGCCCTCTCAAGGGCATACCGCTTGGCCTCCCAGGCCTTCTGAAATCTGAGTGAAAGCTTTCCTGACCCAACAACTCTTCCATTCTCCATGCATCGAAAACCAGTGCCATATAGATGATGGGAAAGTTTGCTGCCAGCTGGAGCAGTAACCAGGCTTCCCTCTCCTTGGCTGTAGGGGTCCAGTGGCTGAATCACTTAGCATTCTGAATCTAATTCTGAGGAAAATATTCTCTATGCTGCTGCCATTCTGGAACATGGTGCTCTAGGACTCTCTTTTCAAAGTAAAGTCTTTCACTTTTGCAACCTGAAGGCTGCAAAGGGTTGAGTCCTGCTGCTTCTTGTGATGCCCCCAAGCCATCTTTTCTACCCTCCTATACCTTTTCAGCAATCAATATCTCCTCTGCTCTATCTTTGCAGTCCTCAGCTTTACTGGAACTTCCTTTCTTGATTCTCAACATAAGTCTGGCTAAACATCCCAGTTTTTATGCAAACTCCTCAAAATTCAACTGCCTTGAAATTTCTTTCACTAGACTAATTAGTCTGCCAACCTTAATCTGTCTCAAGCAGTCTCTGGATATGAGCAAAATACAGACAAACTTTCTGCCAAGGTATAACACATATTATCTGGAATCCATCAGCCAATGCAGTCCTTCTTCTCAGCAGAAACCTCTGGATCCTGGTCTTTACCAGCTGCCTTCTGGTCACAGCCAAATGAACCAAGGTGAGGACAAAATATCAGATCTAGAAAGAAGTATTACAGCTAGAAATTACAAAAAGAAAGATTTTGTAAAAACATTAAGAAACTATGAAAAATAAATCCAACAGCTGCCAGATGATTCAAAAAAGAACAATACAAGATTGATTCAAGTCAATGAAAAGAGACAGTGCAAATAATGTAAAAAACTAATTCACAGAAGTAATGGCAGAAAACTTCCCAAGCACAGTAAAAGAATTTCAACATACAGATAAATGAAGCATATAGAACTCCAATTAGTCATGACCAAAATAAATCTACACCAAGTCATACAATAATCAAGATTCCAGAAATTAAGCACAAGAACAGAATATTAAAAGCTGTTAGGGAAAATAAACAAATCATCTATAAAGAAAGACCATCAGAATCAGAGCAGACTTCTCAACACAAAACCTTAAGTCAAAAGATCTTGAAGTATTTCAAGTCCTGAAGAAAAGAGCCTCTAGCCCAAATTGATGTACCCTGCAAAACTCTTTCAAAATCAATGGAGAAATAAGATACATCCATGACAAAGAACAGCTGAAGAAATCGACCACCAAACCAGCTGTACAAAATATTTTGTGAAGGATATTTTAGAAAGAGATAGAGAAGACTACAATCCCAAGAACAACAATAGAAAGAATCCACCAGGCCATAAAAGCAATTAAACAGAGGGGAAAGACAGGGAACAAAAACAGGAAAATAATATGACAAGGATAAGTCAATACATATCATTTATAACCATCAATGTAAATTACCTCAATTCACCAATTAAAAGAAACAGAGTGGATGAATGGATCAAGAAACAAGATCCAACAATATGCTGCATACAAAAAACACATTTAACTCAAAAAGAAATTGATAGATAGAAAGTCAAAGAATGGAAAATCATACTTCATACAAAAGGAACCCAGAAAAAAGCAGAGGTAGCTATTCTATTTGCAGATAAAGTGAATTTAAAGCCAAGATGCACAAAGAGAATTAAATAAGGTCATTACGTACTTGTTAAGGAAATAATCCAAGAGGATGAGATAACAATCATAAACATATATGCACCCAAACTGGCACAACCAACTAGATAAAACAAATATTAAAAGACATGAAAAATCAAGTAAGCACTAACACAATATAATGGGGGACCTCAATACTTCCCTGTCACAAACAGACAGATCAACTGGACAAAATATTCAACAAAAAACCAGCAGCAATGAACCAATCCTGTGAGCAAATGAACTTAGGAGACGTCTATGGAGTGTTCCACTTCACAACATCAGAATGTACATTATTCTCAGCTGTACATAGGACGTTCTCGAAAATAGACCATGTGCTAGCTCATAGAACACGCTTAAGTAAATGCAAAGGAATTGAAATTATCCCATGCATATTATCAGACCATAGTGCAATGAAATTTGAAATAAATGGCAGAAAAACCTCACAAAAATGATATAAACACATGAAAATTAAATAATACCCTCTGGAACAACAAATGTGTTACAGATGAAATTAAAGAAGATATTAGATAATTTCTACAATTAAATGATAATGTCAGTACAACATACAGGAACTTATAGGAAGCAATGAAAGCAGCCCTATGATGGAAAATTATAGTGGTGAGCTAGCACATCAGACAAAAAGAGCAAGCTCAAATAAACAACCTAATGTTGAACTTCAAACTTCTAGAAAATGAAGAATAAGTCAAGTCAAAACCCTGTACAAGGGGAGAAATTATAAAGATCAGAGCAGAAATTAATGCAATTGAGACTAAGAAAACAATACAAATGATCAATGAATCGAAGAGTTGGTTCTTTGAAAGATTAAATAAAATTCATAAACATTTACCCAACCTTATCAGAAAGAGGAAAGACTCAAATCCATGAAATTAGGAATGAAAAGGGTGAAATCTCAACAGATCCTAAAGAAATCCAAAAGATCATCAACACCTTCTTTGAGAACCTGTACTCCACTAAAATGGAAAATACAAAAGAAATGGACAGATTCCTAGATACATGTGAGTTACCAAAGCTGAATCAAGAAGATATAAAAATTCTAAATAACCCAATATCAGTCAATGAAATTGAAGATGTAATTAAAAACCTACCAACAGAGAAAATCCCAGACTCTGAAGGATTCACTGCTGAATTCTACAAGATATTTAGAGAAAATATAATGACACTATTCTTCAAATTCTTTAATGAATTTGCAAGGGAAGCAATTCTCCTAAAGTCATTCCTGGAAACAAATATTAATTAACCTGATACCAAGAGAAGGACCCAACCAAAAAAGAAAACTACAGGCCAGTCTCTCTAACGAACATAGACACAAAAATCTTCAATAAGATACTGGCAAACAGAGAGCAGCAAATCATCAAGAAAATTATATAACATGACCAAGTAGGATTCATCCAAAGGATTCAGGAATGATTCAACATGTGCAAATCAACAAATTTATTACACCTTATCGACAGAGCCAAGGACAAAAAAATCACGTGATTGTCTCAATAGACCCAGAAAAAGCTTTTTGACAAAGTCCAACACCAACTCATGATAAAAACCCTACACAAAATTGGAATAAATGTTCTTTTTCTCAACATGATTAAAGCCATCTGTTCAAACCAACAGGCAACGTCATACTAAAAACCAGAAAGTTTTCACTCTAAAATCAGGAACAAGATAAGGATATCCACTGTTACTGCTCTTATTCAATATAGTTCTGGAAACATTAGCCAGAGCAATTAGACAAGAGAAAGAAATAAAAGGAATAAAGACAGGAAAGGAAGAAGTTAAATTATCATTATTTTTGGATGATATGATACTTGACATAGAAAATCCCCAGAACTCCACCAAAACACTTCTAGATTTAATAAGCAAATTCAGTAGCATAGCTGGATACAAAATCAACACTCGAAAATCAATAGCATTGCTGTACACAAAAAAGAAACTCACTGAGAGAGAAATTAGAGAAACCACATCTTTCACAATAGCATAAAAAAAAAGAAATGAAATGCTTAGTAATCAATCCAACAAGTGAAGTAAAATTTCTTTACATTGAAAACTACAGTACTCTGAAAAAGGAGATCAAAGATGACATCAGAAATTGAAAATATATCCCTTGTTCTTAGGTAGGAAGAACCAACATAGTGAAAATGGTCATACTCCCTAAATTATTGTAAAGATTTAATGCAATACTGATAAAAATATCAAAAGTGTACCTCACAGAATTAAAAAAAAAAGAATCCTAAAATTTATTTGGAACAATAAGAGACTTAAAACAGCAAAAGCAGGGCCGGTGAGATGGCTCAGCAGCTTAAGCGCCTGCCCGGCAAGCGCAAGGGCCTGAGTTCGACTCCCGGAACCCACATACGAAAAAGGGGCCGGTGATATCGTTCAGCGGCACGGGCGCCTGCTGGCGCGTGAGGTCCTGAGGTTGACCCCCGGTACCCACCAAAAAAAAAAAAAAAAAAAAAAAGCAGCAAAAGCAATAAAGGCAAGGCTGGAGGCATCAAAATCCCTGATTGAAATTATACTACAAAACTACTATGATAAAAACAGAATGAAACTGGCAAAAATACAGACCTGAGGATCAACGGAACAGATTAGAAAATGCAGAAACAACTCCAAACACACTCAGCTACCTTATCTTTGATGAAAGGGGGCAAAAGGGGCCAAACACATTCACTGGAATTAAGATAGCCTCTTTATAAATGGTACTGGAGGGCCAGTGAGATGGCTCAGCAGTGTAAGCGCCTGCCTGGCAAGCACGAGGGCTCAAGTTCGACTCCCGGTACCCACATATGAAAAAAGGGCCAGTGATATTGCTCAGTGGCATGGGTGCCTCCTGGCACGCAAGGTCCTGAGGTTGACCCCCGGTACATAAAAAAAAAAAAAAAAATGGTCCTGGAAAACTGGCTTTCCACATGCCAAAGATGAAAAAAAGACCCATGTTTCTCACTATGCACTAATCTAAAATTGAAATCACTCAAACAGCTAAATATTAAAACAGAAACATTAAATCTGCTGGAAGACAGAATATTTAAAATTCTTGAAAACTGATGCAGGCAAAGACTTCATGAAAAAAAAAAAAAACCCTGATTGCATGGGAAATATTACAAAGAATCAACAATTGGGATCTCATCTTATTAAAGACCTTTGCACAGCAAAAGTCATCACAAAAAGAGTGAAGACACAACCCACGTAGAGGGAAAAAAAATTATTGGCAGCTGTTCCTCAGACAAAGGTCTAATATCTAGAATATATACAAAACTGAAAATAAAATCAGACCCCCAAATTTAAAGACCCAGTCCTAAAATGGGCATCTGAGATGAATACACACTTCTCAGATAAAGAAGTACAAATGGCAAATAAAAATATGACAAAGTATTCAACATCACTGGTCATTTGAGTGATGCAGATTAAAACAATGCTGAGATTCCATCTCACCCCAGAAAAAAAAAATGGCTATTATAAAGAAATCCACTGATAACAAATTCTGGCAAAGCTGTGGGGGAAAAGAACATTTCTCTATTCTTGGGAGTGTAGACTGGTGCAATCACTGTGGAAATCAGTGTGGAAACTCCTCAAAAAACTAGGACTAAAGGTTTCATTTAATTCAGCTATTCCCCTTCTTCATATCTTCTTCAAAGAATTAAAAGCATAATACCACAGTGATTTATGCACACCTGTGTTTATAGCAGCACAATTTGCACTAGCTAAATCTTGGAAACAGCCCACATACCCAATAACTGATGAATGGATGAAGAAGGTGTAGGCTTTTTTTATACAAAGGAGTACTACTCAGCCATACAGAAAGATAAACTTGAAACATTTCTATGTAAATGGATGCACTTTGAAATCATACTCTTAAGTGAAGAAAATTGGACATGTGTGTGTAAATATCACATTGTTTCTCTGGCATGAGAAACTGAAAATGTACATAAGGACCAAAATACATAATATTATTGTGAAATAGGAGAAAATGTTGAAATTGGAAGGGGAACTAGGGAGGGGAGAGATGGAAAAGAAGAAAGTGTAAAGAAATAAAACAGAATAGAAGGATAAAATGGAAAAAAAAACTTTTGTAAATATAGATGGGAATATGGGTTGAAGGAGGGGAGGGGAATGGGAATAAAAGAACAATCAAGATATATCATATACAGGTACAAATTCCCTGTGATATCTAAATTTTAGCAAAAATATTAATTATATAAGAAAAGAAATTACCTAATGACAATTAAATAACACACTGCTATTTTCTCACCATTAATTACTGTCTAAAAATACACTCTCTTTTGCTCTTATGTAGACTTTCAGGTTAGCAGAAAATTTTCTTCTGTATATTTTTATACTAGCATTTCTATAAAATTTTATAGTAAAACAAAGTTTAGTTTTGCTTTACCTTATGAAAGCTACAGAGTGTAATTCTCATTTTTAGTAGTTAAAAGTTTTAAAGATGGGGCCGGTGAGATGGCTCAGCGGCTTAAGCGCCTGCCCGGCAAGCGCGAGGGCCCGAGTTCAACTCCCGGAACCCACATACGAAAAAGGGGCCGGTGATATCGCTCAGCGGCACGGGCGCCTCCTGGTGCGCGAGGTCCTGAGGTCGACCCCCCGGTACCCACAAAAAAAAAAAAAAAAAAAAAAAAGTTTTAAAGATAATGTACTCTAAACTTGCTGCAATAAAATAAGTTTGCTTTTGAAGGCAAACGTAGAAAGTAATGACTTGTTTCCAAATGAATCAATGCACAGTTTCCTTTTCTTTTCTCAACCCGTGAAACTTTTACTCTTTCTCCTGCTTCTATAATTTAAAAACAAAAACAAAAACAACAACAACAACAAAAAAACCAAGAGATATTTATCCATCCTGGGTGACTAAAAACAGTGGTGCTTACAGGAAACTCAGGAGATATGCTCTGGGAAGTCTGGTATTTGGAAATAGGAGAGAACAAAGACACAAATGTGAAAAGGCAATCTGAAGGAGAAGCCCACCAGATGAAACCCATTATTAGAGTTATTTAGAAAGGGAAGCTGGTTTGACTCTTGATCTTGCCACTGCTTACACCTGAAGTCTGGCAAACATGCGTTATATGAGAGGATACAATGGCCTGGGGAAACAAGCCAATACCTCAGTAGCTCTTGGGCTGCTGTGATGGGCACCAGGGCTAGAACCCACCTTCATGTGTCTGCCTGTCCTAACTCCTTTAATTAGAGGAGGAAGCCCTGCAAGATAGATATTTGCAGATCACGACTCTAGAGAAACTGAAAGCCAGAGAATCACTGAGAGGGCAGTGACTGAGTTAGGACGCTGAATCTTTTGCAAGGTAAGAAACAAGAGCAGGATCATAATTAGGGACCGGAAAGCAGACACTGAGAAAGCTACAGCTCATGATTTGGAGGGGCAGGCTATGGATATCACCCGCGTGATATAGGGAAAGAGTTAAAAAACATCTGAATAGTGCCAAAGCAGGTGTTCCCCACTGCTCCCAACACAGGCAAGTTCTGCCCACAACCCACGCTTTGGTGCTCATACAGAATTGTCCCAGACCCATCCAAAAGATGCTGAGCATCATGGTTTATAGCTAAATGTCCCCCAAGAGCCTCATATGCTCGTAGGTGGAACTTCCAGAAGAGGGCTTGATCACAGAAGTGTTAGGGGTGGGTTAGTGCACCGATAAGTTTACAGCTAAAGGTGCTGTTAGGACACAGGACTTGGTTATTAGAGGCAGGCCACTGGTGGCATGACCTGGAAGGACGTATCTCCCTCCTCAGCTCCTCCCTTTGATCTCTGTTTCCTGGATGCCATGCCATGAAGTGGTTTCCTCTACCAAGGCCCTTCCACCCTGCCACCATCTATTCAAGGACCAAATATTCTAAGACATGAGTCAAAATAGACCTGTCCTCCTTTAAGTTGTGAGTGTCAGCTATTCTTTCCCAGTGATGAGAAATTCACTAACACAGTGATACAGAGGAACCAGTGATTTCATGGGCTGGGTAATGATCCTTTGTGGAGTGCAGAGAGAAAGTTTGATATGGCAGAGAACAAGAGAGGAGCAGTCTAGGCAGAGGGGTTTGCATGACGCTCCCTCACAGCAGGACAGAAAGAGCAGACACAGGTAGCTACAGGGATTATCATAGAGGAAAGAACCAAAATCAAGAAGGCCCACTCAAAACTTAACAAAAGACTGGGTACTTGAGCAGCCACACTGTACACTCTCTCCTCTCCCTGCCCAATGCAACTGAAGGTATTTTGTCTTAAGACAGAGGGAAAATAAAACTCTCGCTAGCCATTACTTACAGGAGCACAGCTGAAATCAAACAGCACTACCATCAGAGGGAACAAGACAGGACTGGTAGTCCATCCAGACACCTGTAAAAGTCAAAATTTGTCCATTTGTGGACATAGGGAAAAGAGTAAACTGGTGAATTCTGACTGCAGTATAAATAGGATTGACAGGACTCTTGCATTTCTATGTGTGCGGATTTTTTTTCTTTCTTACTCTTTCTTTTTTTTTTCCTTTTATCTTATATTATCTGTATCTATATCAGTGTGTGTAAGGTGTTTGTATATGTGAAAATAATACATATTAATTAATACTTTAGTTTAAATGATATCTTTGATGGTCATGTCAGGTTAATCCTCACCAAAAATTGTGTATAAAGGATTCAAACACAAGCTTTCTATCAACACGTTAATTAGTTCCAACTTTTTCACAGCTTTCCTCAATCTTCAAGTATACTTCCCTCCCTATTCACCCCTTTTCTTGTCTCCTCGGGTACCCTCTCAAACCTAGTGTCCACCAGCTCCCCACTGCAGACACAGTTAGTCCCCTCCTTAAGAACATCCAGTTGTGAACTTCCACAGATAGGAACGGATTTCACAGTCGGTTTTTTTAGGCTTTGTGTTGTATATTGTGACAAAAGTGTATAACACTCACTTTGTTGGATTAAGGATGAATCCAGTTTATGAATGTTCTCCCAGAATGAAATTTGTTCATACATCAGGGACTTACCGTAGCTCTTTTTTCTCTTTTCATTCTTTCTGAACTATTCCTTTACTTCTTTTTTTCTTCCCTTATCTTTGATGTACTATCCTACTGTGATCATTACTATACCATGGTCTTTACAGATAATTGAAGTCTGAAATTTGAAAAACAAGTTTTAATGTACATAGTTGATATATGGTTGGCTCTAGATTCAGACATAATCAGGAATGGTTTGCTTTGTAACACAGATACCGAGAGTGATTCTATGATGTTAAGTACATGTATAACTATCAAAATATAACCGAAGATAAAATCACATTGCAAAGAATCACACACTAATGAGAGAGATCCCCACAGTAGCCATGGAAGTTTTCTAATCTAACTGATCCATAACAGGCATTGAAAGAACATAAAAATGAAAAAAGAAGGCAATAAGCCTGTCTCCAAAAACTGTAATTCTCCAAAAGCTGATCTTTTGGGTACTGAGGGGGAGGAGGTCAAAAAGCAAATGAATAAAGTGTTTAAAGAGATCAAAGAAGTGACAAATAAATCTATAAAATGTTTAGTGAGCTGAAAACAGGTACCAGTAAACATATTAGGGTTTTGATTTATAAAATATTTAATGAGCTTTAAAACTACAAAAACTGATTTAATTAAACAATATGAGATATGAACATAACTTTTAGCAAAGAATGAGGTACATAATGAAAAGAAATCATGGATATAATAATACTATTCAATATGTGGGCAGCAGAAATGTGAGGAGAAAGTGTCATAACTAGAAGACAAGGTTGATGCAGTTGGTCTTGTACTCAGTGGTACACTAAAAACAAAACACTATGGTAACTGTAGCCATTAGATCACTCAAAAAATCTAAGATCATTAGGAGTAAAGGAAAGATTAGAAGATGACATAAAAGGTATAAAAATTTATCCACTGAAATCAAAGAAAATTTTCCAAGTATAGGGATAGAATTAAACTTCTAGGTAAAAAAGACATGGCAGGATATGGAGTAGACTCTGGAGATGGGAAGGATATCTGGAAGAAAGAAGAAGGGTGGGTGGGGCTCAAAGGGCAATAAAAGTGGTCTAGAGGCAATATATATAAATAACAATCCCACAAGATATATGTAATTATTATTTATCACAAACATATAATCATGAAAAATTTAAAAACTAGAATTAAAAAACACAAACTTTTCTAGTAACTGTTAACATTACAATCTCACTAAATTCTAAGACAAACTTTCATTTTATGTCTGTGAATTTTTAAATATTGTTATCCCATTTTACAGATTGTGATTATGTCCTTATTGTTGTTATTAGCATATGTTTATTGTAAAAATTAATGGGGTTATTGTGAAATTTCTATGTATGCTTCATTTTTTATCTATCTTTCAAAATGTCTTCAATTCTCAGAATATCACAATAACTAGTCTGGGTAGTTTATAAGCTATTAGATCTTTAAAGTTGTGAAAGAAATAATATTTATATTTTGGTTTTTTAAAATAAACTTGAACTTCAAGATAAAGCCATGTATTTAAGCTAACATTTTGAATTGAACTCATTTAAAACCCCCATATTCATAAGCCAAAGCATCAAGAAGAAAAACAATATTTGGATCTATGATGTTAATAATATATTTTTTCTACTTTTTACTAGTCTACTTTTTTACTTGGTATACTTCCTTGTTAAATATTAGTCTCAGTGAAATGTTTCTGTTAAATTGAAGGTAGCAGTGAGATTGGTATTGTAGAATTATAGTAATTAACAAAGTGTATCTGAAAGTAATCTAACTTCACATTCAAAACAAGCAAAGAAAAAAAGATCAACAATCTGTCTTTGAAAAGGAACATAATAGGAACATGTTTTGTCTCTTCAAAGGTTAATAACTAGGATAAATTATGCAAAAGTGAAAATGGGTTTTCAAGTATATTGTATCATAAGATTGTGCAAAATTTACTGGGGACAAAACAACCTAATAATTGCTAGTGTCTTTTCATTCATAAAATGGCTAACACTTTTTAAGTAATAACTGTATTATAACATCCTGTCTGTTGCTTTACATAATAATCTCCAATAAGTAATAAGGAAAGTTCTTATCAATAATCCTAGGAAAACATGACATAGGAAAGTAAGTCACTTGCCAAAGACCACATAAAGTAAGTGAAAAGTAATTACAAGAAACAAGTTCTATTGCTTCCTAAATGTTATGCTGACTCATATTGATCCAAACAACATCTGTACATTGTTATAATTTTCCTCTTGTACACTACAATTTCATTTTTACTTTATATTAATCTTGAAATATGGCTAATTTATTAAAAAAATTAATTATTATTTTTTCTAACCTCTAGCTCCTTAAAAGACACTAGGATAAGAATATAGAAATAAATTAATATCTTTGTTTAAATAGTCATTATGTTAGACTGTTAGAACTTCCATAACAAAGCATCATGGACATCATAGCTTAAACAATTAAAATTTATTTTCTAAAATTCTGGACTAGACATCCCAGATCAAGATAACCATAGAGTTTTCTTCTGAGTCCTTTGTCTGTGGCACTTAGATGACTACTTTCCCTTTCCTGATTTGTATGTTCTCTGGATATGCTTGTGTCTTAATCTCCTCTTCTTATAAGTGTAAAAATCGTAGTGCATTAGGTCTAAATTTAAGGACCACATTTAATCTTCGTTATTTGCTTAGGGATCTTGATTCCTAATACATTCAAATTTTGAAGTTCTATGGATTAGGACTTCAGCATATGAATTTGGCGAGGACAAAAGTCAGCTCATATTAGTCACTAAATTGGACCCTATTTAATGTTAAAGAATGTAGAATAAAATTTTAGATAAAATCAGAATCAGTGAATATGAGGGCACCATTCACATATACTAAAATGTATATAATCAGGTCAGTCAAATGTAGTTATTCTGGAAAAAATGTTATTTATGGGAAAATATTCTGTTTTGTAAACTTTATATAGTTATAACAATAAAAATGTAAAATCTCCCTTGTTAAAAGTTTATTAAGGGCCGGTGAGATGGCTCAGTGGCTTAAGCACCTGCCCGGCAAGCGCGAGGGCCCGAGTTCGACTCCCGGAACCCACATACGAAAAAGGGGCCGGTGATATTGCTCAGCGGCACAGGCGCCTGCTGGTGCGCGAGGTCCTGAGGTCGACCCCCGGTACCCACAAAAGAAAAAAAAAGTTTATTAAGATACTTAATTTTCTTGAATCATGAATGGGTTATGCTTTCTTGTTAAAAATCAATCCGTTCATAGTGACACAAAACTTAAAATGAGCAAAAAGTTAGATTTCATAGAATCAAAATACTTTTATTCTTTCAAAGTAGATTTAAGGACTTGAAGCACTATACTTATAATAATGATAATGATTTTAAATTAATGAAATTGTGATTTTGACATTTTTAATTAATATTATTTAAATCAATATGTCTATGATTATAAACTTAGAGAAAAAAGTGTTTCAAAAACAGAACAAAGAAACTGTGATTAACTTTATAAAATTGAATAATGTAATCACACAAACTATTTCTATAAAGTACAAATATGTTAAATGTCATGGAATCAACTTTATAATCTTTTTTTTGTGTGTGTGTGGGTACCAGGGGTCGACCTCAGGACCTCCTGCACCAGCAGGCGCCCATGCCGCTGAGCGATACCACCGGCCCTTTTTTCGTATGTGGGTTCCGGGAGTCAAACTCAGGCCCTCGTGCTTGCGAGGCAGGTGCTCGTGCTGCTGAGCCATCTCACCGGCCCCTATAATCATTTTAAACACAAAAAATTTAGAAAATATAAAAAATGCAGAAGCTTAAAGTATCATTAAATATATTAACCAAAAAAATTTAATTATTTAGATTTTTGAATATCCACTAAAACAGGAGTTTATATGTAAATATAAATATATATATATATATATATATATATATATATATATATGCTTTTACTACCTTTTAACTTAGTTTTTGTAAGTCCGGTCCCTCATATCATGAAAAATGACTTATAGTATCTGCATAGTATATTATTTATAAAATGTTTCATTCAAGAAGTCACTAATTAGAATAAGTGCATTTTTGTCTCACTTATAAATGCACATACAAATGACATAATTACACACTTTTAGCACATTTTTAGTTTCTTAGGAGAATATTCTGAAAATTTATCCAATTGAATGGCAAGATTACTTTTTTAAAACTTTACTATATTGATCCTTCAGAGAGGGTATACAAAATTCTATATTCACAATCAACATGTCATAATATACAAATATATATAAATATTAATTTCTCTTTGGATTTATACTTCAAATGTTTAATATCATATTTTTTTAGATTTTTCCAGCTTGATGAGAGAAATGACATTATGATTAAACTTATAAACTTTTGAATTAAATTTTTTTCATATTTGAACTGTGGACTCATATTTGTAGGTAAAAATCTTCATCTCTTTTACATTAAGCTGCAGTTGAAATTTCTACTCAATTTTTAAACTTGTAATTACTACATTTCACCTAATTGCCTGTGTTTCTCCAAGCACATATAGATTAGTAGAAAAACACACAGGTAGGTACATTTTAGATGCAGAATTGAGACCTGTTCTTTCTGTGACTTCTTCTTTTCCAGAATTTCCCATAGTGCATTTTCATTTTAAGCTTTGCTTCCAAGTATGTCCTCTGTCCTCAATCTAATAAGCCTATTTGTTTCCCCATGAGTTACACTTGATTAGGCAGTGCAATCTGTCAGAAAGTCGCAACCTGACACTCACTTGTAGCATTCCATCTTTGAAGAGTAGACTCCTCCAGTTTCTTCCTGCATTTTTTCATTTTATAGTAGCTTCCAATTTCATGTAGGTGTGTTTTTATGATTTTACTTTTATTTTCCCTCTGTGGGAATGTAGCTAACAACTTAATCTTCCTTAACCTAGACAGTCTTTCCACAAACTGTCAATTTTTGTTCTGCTGATTGATTTTTGCATGACTTTGGAGTTTACCAGGGCTAAACCTTTGTTTTGTTTCTATAAATAGTTGACATTTACCCCATCTTATTTTTATTTTTGTTTGCCAGTGTCTTCATTTGCTATTAGTACCTCTTGCCCAGCACTTCAGATTAATAGCTATTTGATGTAAAAGTAATTACCAATAGTTGTTTAGCTTGTTTATTGGAGAGATGAGAAAGCCATGGTTGTGAGTAATGTTGATAGTGATGTTTATGCCTTTCTTTTGTGTGTAAAGATTTTCCTGGTCCTTCGGTTTGTGTTCAACACTCTGCCTAGGTTATTCTCGGATAGGGAAACATGTTATAATGGATCTGGCTTCTTTCTTAGAGCTCACAAGCATCACGACAGAAATAAACTCCCTCTGGCTTGTTGGCTTACTGTTTGGATTAACTACAGAACATATTTTGACAACTAATTTACTTAGAAGTTCTAGTGTAGTATTACATACTGTAAGATTGTCCATTTTAAGATTGCAGTTCAATAAATTTTAGTAAATTTATATAGTTATGCAACTATCACCATGATTTTAGAGTACTCTTGGCCTCTCAAATTTCCTTTGTGTCAGTGTAGTAGTCAGTTCTCACTCAAGCCAGAGCCCAAAGAAAACATATGTGAATTCTGTCTCTAGTTTGGGTTTCCTTTCAATTTTATTTAAATAAAATCATACAATATATATTTTTGTGTCTAGTTTCTATTATTTAAGATGTTCCTGAGAATCATCCCATCATTGCACACAACATTAATCTGTTGATTTATATAATTAGATAATATCCTATTATATGAATATAGAACATTCACTGGTTGCTGGATTCTTGGTTTGTTCTGATGTTTTCTATTGATTGGTTCATTTTTCATATTATTGTTCATGTTTTTAAATGTTATTTAAAGAGGTAAAATAAGCCAATACCATCCTCATAATGCAATAAATTTCTCCTTCAAATTATAAAGGGCTTCAGGTGAGTTTTAATTTTAATTTAATATTAATTTGGTTTTCCCCACCATTTCCCAGTAATACAAATTCTACAAGATTGCACAGCATAAGTAGGTCCAATTAATTCTATAGCTGAAATGATCTTCCTGACGGGGAAGAATTACTGTAGTTGTGTGCTTGTGTATTTGATATAATGTTTCGAGACTTAAAGTAGTTGGAATCTGGGAAAGAAAGAATGTTGTTATGCTGCTGTTTCTTTCAAAGTCCTTAGTTCCATTTTTTCCCTAATCTGATAGGCAAATATATAACTTCCTGGGCCGGTGAGATGGCTCAGTGGTGTAAGCGTGAGGGCCCGAGTTTGACTCCTGGAACCCACATATGAAAAAAGGGCCAGTGATATCACTCAGTGGCACGGGTGCCTGCTGGAGCGCAAGGTCCTGAGGTCGAACCCTGGTACCCACAAAAAAAAAAAAAAAAAAAAAAAAAATTATATATATATATATATATATATATACACATATATAAAACTTACTTTTGTGTCCTGTCTGTACAATTATATGGATCACAGTCCATTCTAAGTTATTTTAATACCAAAAATATCATCTTTTTTAAATTAATTAATTATCATCACCAACAAATCAAGCCTGAAAAAACTTGTTCATACAAGTACCGATTTAGATAAAGTGGTTCTACACACTTTCTTTGATCTGTCACACATTAGTTTTTAAACATGATGTACATCAAGGTGGTAAGTCAGCAAGTGCAAGGAATACACTCATTCAGTTTCCCAACTTCGAAGGAGCAACTTTAGAAAACACATTTTATCTTGTGTTTATATTATTTAACACCTGGAATCAAGGATGATTCACATTTGAGTTTCACTGCCCCAACAGAAATTTTTTAAAAAGACTACATGTAAGACTAGTACTTTATGTTGGTACTAAAAATTAAAAGTAAGTCACTGTTCTTATGTATTTTATGTAACAGACTCAAAATATTTTCGTGTGGCTTAAATAATCATTGGAATCATGCCAGTTTCAGTAACATAAACTTTACAATCTGTATAATTTTCTTCTTAAAAATCATATCGTGGGATAGCCAAAGGTCTAGCCAACTACACCATTATTCCATGCCTCCATTGTACATAACAAATGAATACCACTTACAAAAGTTATTGTACAAATCATAAAGGCAATTGCAGATTAAATATGATAATTCAGCCATATCTTCAACTTATGTAAAATTTTCTTCAGGAGTAGGATTCCATTAAAATAGGAAATGTCAGTAAGGTCTTACTTTGTGTGTCTTGCTTTTCCTTAGCTGATTCTATCTGTCAAAGTAGCCTAACCATAATGTCTTTCTTTCCTATTTCTAAAAAGCAAGGCTGGCAGTACAATTTTGTCATATTTGAAAGTGGCTATAAATAATTGGCATTTATACAGCAGATTTTCCATAGAAAAGCTAAGGCATTATCAAATATAATTTTATTATAGTAATACAGCACTGGGAATAAAATAAAACAGTGAAATATCATTTACACTCAATTTGTTATACTAGCATACTTCCTTTTGGAAATTCCTCCCAGCTAAAATGCAATCCAAAACAATTCAGAATGCACAGAGTATCTAATTTGTTCCATTCTGCCTAGCTTTAGGAGTTATTCTGCTCTGGCAAATAATTGTTACTGAATTTTCAATCTCAAGTGTTTATTTAACCCTTAAAAAGATGTGAATAAAATTAAGAGGAACTGCATCAATCATATCATTGGGATATAAGTAAGAATGTATAAAGTACTTCTAAGTTCAGTCTTCTTTCTTACCCGGAGAGATAACTGATGACTTTGAGGGAAAAAAATGAACAATTTATTGACAGTACTGCACTAGAATTTGAAGTGTGAAAAAAAAACCCTCTTTTTGTCATTTTATTTTACCACATGCATCATCCTAAACTTTTGCAGCTCTACAAATCAGTATTCCTCCATGTTACCTGTTTTTCTCAGTAATTGTGAAAAGTAGCTTGTCCATCTCATTCTAACTGCCTTGCAATGTTCCCCTCCATAATTTAGAGACTAGAAATTAAAGCTACATATTCTACACTTCCTTTTAGTTTGCATCTTGCCGGTGCCTTAGCTTCCACCAAACAAAAGAGCACTTGTGCTAGTGTTAAGGTTAACTGAGAGGTGTTTCTGAGTTACTTCTTAAATCTTTGCACAGAAAAGCACACATTCCTTCTACTTGCATTTTGTTAGCTCACATCTTATTGGCCACAGCGAGACACATCCCCAGGCTTAATTAGTCCATGAAATATACATACTTTCACTACAGAGGATTCACTGGATGTTTTCTGTCACTATAATAAAATATCTGAGGCTGGGTAATTTGTAAAGAAAAGAGGCTTATTTAGTTCATAGGCTGAAAATCCAAACAGCATGATGGTGAGGGCTTCTGTGGCTGTAATCACAGCATGGAAGATGGTATCTTGTTGGGAACACATGGAGGGGTCACATGATGCTACAGGAAGCCAGAGAGAGCAATAAGAGGCCAGTCTTGTGACCCTCACTAGGCCCTACCTCTTAAAGTCCCCGCCACCACTCAACATTGCCACAGTGGAAAACAAGCTTTCATCATATGAACCCTTGGGAGACACACTCAAACCATACTCAAACCATAGCAGAGAGGCAACAAATATTTGAGAACAATTGAATAGTACTTTAAATAGAAGAACAGCATGATTGATTTTATTTATATCAGGAACTGAATTGTAGGAAGACAACAAAGGAAAAGTGAAGCAAGTTAGATTATTTCAGAAGTTCACAAAAAACATGATCTTAGCTTTTACAATGCAGTTAGAAATGAAGAGAATATAATACATTTTAGGATATTTTGGTGATAGAATGAACATGACTTGATGAATTAGATGTGGATGATATAGGAAAGGAATAATTCAATGATTTTTTTTATTTCATCAACTATTTTCAGTGTTAAGAAAACTCAGATTTCAGGAAAGATGGTTCACTATTTAATTACAATATGGGATGAAATATTTTCACAATTAACCACAGGTAAAGTACAGGAGAAGAAACATCTACTTATATCTTCCAGGGTGTTAAGGAATATATAATATCTATTAGGTACACGGTAACCCAGGACCAAACAATACAAATATTTTATCAAGGTAGTATACTGCTGATAAGAGAACTAGAAGAAATCACAAATAAATGGAACAAAATTAAAGAAAGCACACATAGAAATGATAAATGTAAGGCAGATTTATTTGATACTAGCATGTTAGATTACAAAGAACCTTAAAATAATAATTCAAAACAGCAAAAATTTTCCAATCCAAGAATGTGTGACTCAAAATTATGACATCTCTAACATAATAATCACATAAGTCAAAAGAGAATAGAAATCAGTATCACTTGTTAACTTCTCTTTCTCCTATGAAGTGTGTCAAAGACTTTGTTCTTGGAATTTCTTCCCAAAATGTTTGCCAAACAGGGGAGTTAGAATGGCATAAGATTCACAACCTTCCACTCAATTTTTTCAAGTCTCTAGTGAGTAATTTACATCTCAGTGATCTCCAGTTTAACTGACTCACAGTTTAATGGGTCCCAACTTCTATGTGCAGGATTAATTATCTTAGAGCACGTCAGACAAGGCAATAAGTGCTTTTGGATCGTTTCTTTTAAAGTTTCTTGCTTCTTATTCACTACCAATAGTAAATGAGAAAGCTGATGATACTTTTGTAAACATGAAAGGCAACAAATACTTACAAATAGTTGAAACTCTTTTTTCATTTATTTACACACTTACTCATTCACATTTATTATTCACACACTTTACAAATATTTACAGTGTTCCTATTATGATACAAACCTTGAATGTTTTGGGGTTACAGTTTTAAGTACTGAAGAGTATTTTTCATTCTTTACCATTGAAAATAGAGAATGAAAGAAAAAGAAAGGCTCAAATTACTGTCAAATAAATATTCAGAAGACATTCTAGGTATGATAGATTATAGATAGATAATAGATAGAGGCATATACATGGAGTATGATAATGTAGGCGAATGTTGTGTTGTTAATCTTTTATGCAGAACACATAGGAGCAAAATGGATATAACACACTAAGTGTAGAAAAATGAATTTAGCTAATATTTCTTTGCTTAACTTGCGGTTCTGTCAGAAAACATATGGGGGGCCGGTGAGATGGCTCAGCAGCTTAAGCGCCTGCCCGGCAAGCGCGAGGGCCAGAGTTCGACTCCCAGAACCCACATACGAAAAAGGGGCCGGTGATATCGCTCAGCGGCACGGGCGCCTGCTGGCGCGCGAGGTCCTGAGGTCGACCCCCGGTACCCACAAAAAAAAAAAAGAAAAGAAAACATATGGGAAATACTCAAATTAGAATAAATCAAGAAGGCGTAAAGAAGGGAATAATTGCAAAGGTATAAGAAAGTTGAAGGGAAAGCCCCATGTATGCTGCACCCTCTATTGAAGCAAGGGGCAGTGTGTTTTTTATCACCCCCATATTCAAGAGATATGGAGAAGAGGCTCTTAGAGCAGTCTTGGAGAAAGGATCGCTGAAGGATTCAGCCAGCCTACCACAACTGAAAAGGGGGGAGAATAGGAGAAAATATACCAGACTTCAATCACCTTTTTTCCATCAACCTCCCTCTAGGCTCCTTCTTAGCCAAATCCAACCAGAAGCCAGAACGAAGGCTAACTGTTTTACTGTGGATCAGAACTTCCAAAGTGAAGAAAAGAGTGAGTAAGGCTGGAGGGAGCAGAAGGAGGTGGATGACACCTACCAAAGTCTTTTCAAATATACTGTACATTTGTAAAAATTAAATTGATAACCAAACAGTATAATTAGTACCACAGTTGTGAGCTGCATCAGTGACTTAGTTGAAAAGCCATCCTTTATATTATACTATACTAACAATTCCTATCCACAACATATGACCTTCTAATATAATGTGTATATTTGCTTCCATCAATCATCTTTTCTAGATATATAGTAAATTGAAATACTATGGTATGAAGTCCCACGTCTCTATCTACAATTATCTTCACAGCTCTAAGAATGACACTAAGTACTCTTTTAGATGAGACTAGAAGAATTAAAATCTTCAAGAACGAAAGAAGTACATCAGAAATGACAAATATGTGTATGAATATAAGAGCCTATTTTTTCTCTTTTTCTCAATTTTTTTCAAATGTGTATGATTCTTTAATGTAATTTCTTTAAGGTAAAATTATTGTATTGTCTTGTTATAATGTATGCAAATTTAGTACATTGAATATATATATATATATATATATATATATATATATATAACTTTAAAAAGAAATTGAGTTAAATATACCTATAGGTATGCAAGGTTTTCATATTGTTCATGGGGTGATATAGTGTTGATTTTTATTAGATTGTATGATGTTAAAAATGTGTGTTTTATTCTTGGATGGCTTCTCTGTTTCCACCTTGTCTTGGGACAGGAACACTTCCCAACTGCTACTAGAAATCTTGCATCTAAGCAAGATTATGGAAGCAGTTATGCCAACAATCTACCGACCTTATTTATGAAATGGATACTAGTTAGCACTCCTATTGTCTTAGAGAAAGGGCACTCTGTTTCTCCTACTGAGGTGAGAGGAACAGGACTCCCAGGGTGCATACACCATGTTGAGGGTTGAGTTTCCTACTCTACTTGCTGCAGTTTACATAGCTATAGATTCTGTCCAGGTTGAAAGGATTCTCCAAATTGCTGAGGAAGCAATCATCACAGCCCATGTTCTTCCGCTGATAACCCTCCCCCAAAAACACATAAATTATTGAGGCTCACAATGCAGTTTACCTCGAGCACAGTCCTACCACATGCCCCACTGCCTTTTGAGTGAAGAGTCATTAAGTTTTCAGCCTAACATTCAATTCATCTACTGATATTCTTGCATTTTACTTATTATATAATTTATGTTTGCCCTTGTTTATGTTCATTTTCTGCCTTCTTTGCATTATTAATGTTTTATACTCCTGTTTTAATTAATCAACTGGCTTTTTATCCTTATCTTCTTGCTCAGATATTTTACTTTAAATTCATTATGAGAATTTTCTTACCTTGCTCAGCTTAGTCATTTCATCTGCTTTCAAGTACTGCCATCAATTTGGGTATTTTTTTTTTTTTTGTGGGTACCGGGGGGGTCGACCTCAGGACCTCGCACGCCAACAGGCACCCGTGCCGCTGAGCGATATCACCGGCCCCTTTTTCATATGTGGGATCCGGGAGTCGAACTCGGGCCCTCGCGCTTGCAAGGCAGGCGCTTATGCCACTGAGCCATCTCACCGGCCCAATTTGGGTATTTTTGAATTACTGAAAATGTTTGCAAAGAAGGTAAGTGGTAACTATTACCTAATATTTCTCAAAAATTCAAATTTCTGGTTAATACTGAAATTTAGATATAGTTCTCTATTTTCCTCTCATTTATTCAATAGAATAATTTGGACAGTTTCATTTGAAGTTAAAGAAAATAGCATGTCAGGGAAAAGGAGGGTTAGGACAGAAAGATATTTAACCTTCGGATGACTCGACTGCTGTTTAGGATGAGACAGCATTGGGTTACTTAGAAAGCAAATGTAAAATATATTAAAAAAACACTAAGTGATGAGATTCAAGAGAGTGAAAAAACATGAAGTGCTAAAGATAGCCTCTGAAGTTTTATGTATAATGTAAAACAATGAATCCAAACTGAGTAAGTCGATACACACTCTCAAGTTAATGTTATATGGCTGTCTTTATAACTTGATTATAAAGTCACATGATCAAATTGTACGATATATGCAGTTAAATCTAAAAAGCAGAAATGGAATATGATGACAACATGATGACAAATTTATAGCCAGATAGATAAGAACTAAAATGAAATCTGAAATAATTGTTTTTGACTTATTGAGAATATAGACTATGTTAAAATTATCTCCATTTCAGGATTCTGTAAATATTATAATGTTGATTATATAGTAAAATATATGTCTTAAATTACTTTTACTTTTATTAAAAGAAAATCTTCTTAGTGAATAAATATGTATTAAACTCTAAAGTATCATTTTAAAATGTTAAGTTTAGATGTGAATTATAGCTACAGAGATATTTCTTTTGCAAACAATAATATCTGCTTTATTTGAAGAATTTCTATTGCTCTACAGACTGACGAATTCATATTGACGTAATTCAAGATCCAAAATGCTAGCCACCGGGCCGGTGAGATGGCTCAGCGGCTTAAGTGCCTGCCCTGCAAGTGCGAGGGCCCAAGTTCGACTCCCAGAACCCACATACGAAAAAGGGGCCGGTGATATCGCTCAGCGGCACGGGCGCCTGCTGGTGTGCGAGGTCCTGAGGTCGACCCCCCGATACCCACAAAAAAAAAAAAAAAAGCTAACCACCATTTATCTTCTTATTTATTCATTCACTATACAGTTGTTCATCAAGTCTTTACTGGGCCAAGTACTGACATGGAAAATGGAATTAGTAAAGCATAGTCCTTCCGTCAAGATATTACAGTACTGGAAGAGGCGGACTTGCAAAGAAACAAGAAAAACACCCTAGTAGAGCCTTGTCTTATTTATAATTAAGGTAGAGATTGTATTTTTGTATATGCATGTAAAATCATATTTTATAATGAAAAAAGTTTATTTATATCATACTAAATAGAGCAGTTAGTATAATTTCAATTCAATTACATTCATAATGGGCAATTTTTAAAAATTTCCATCATTTAATCTAATATTTAGCTTTTAACTAGTCTGTGTTGTGGAGTCCAATGTGTTAAACATTTATTCTTTGAAATAATGCCAATATTTTGAAATATTGAAGATTGCAAGACATATTATCAAACTCCAGATGGATACAATGATAATTTTACTTGCTACAAATGAGAAAATGCTAATAAGAGCAATTGATTTTCTGTGTGCCAAACCATTAATACAACCCTGCAAGCAAGGTAGACTTGAATATGTTATTTTAATGATGCTGATTATCTTTAGATTTGTAGCTATTTCCTTATGATAGGAAAACATATATGACATCTTTCACAAATATTCTTTCACAAAAGTGCTGCTAATTATTATTAATATCTATGAACTAGTTCCTTCATGCCATGCCCAGCACTAAGCATTTTATAATCTTATAATATCTAATTTCCATAATAACCACATCATATATTTACTATTAGTATCTGTATCTTAAAGGAAAAAAAATCTTAGAAAGTCTGAATAAATTTCTGAAAGTATTTCAAGAAATAATTGCTAGAGACAGGATGCAAACTCAGGCCTTTTTGCTCTCAGAGGTCCAGATGAGGAAAGACTTGGGATCAACATACTTTTCTTTTATCTATTATGATCTATTCAGGTTTTCTAAAATAAAGTAATATGCCCAGAAGTTGAAAGAAACAAAAGCCTACTACTAAACTCTGTTAATGGGAAATAATTTTCCTTCCTAGACAACTCAGTTTTTACTCTGAAGCATGAAATTTAATCAGGTTTATCATGGTACGCCTAACTGTTATTAACAGTCATAAAATCATCAGGACATAGCACTTGACTTGATAACCCGTTGTGAATAAAATTCCAGAGTTTGATTTTTATGGTGAAAGCATTAATATTCCCATTCATTTGTTCTCAATTATTTAATACTAATTCCAGCAAAGAGAAAAAAGTAATTTTGAAGGCTACTTTTTGTTTCTTTGGAAAAATATGGCTTTTGGTCCAACTACTTTATGTGATGGAATATTTATGATGATTTGTTCATGTAAAATTCACATTATATAAAATATGGTTGGATTCAAAGCAATTTTTATTACCAGTTAAAGATTGTCATTAATGGATATTTGACCTGTTTAATTGCATGTTTGACCTGTTTTTAGAAAGAAAATAGCCCTTTCCTATTAAGGAACATAAGAAAGTTGCCTCCCCAGTATAGCTTAACTTTTTATATGCATACATTCAATACTCCTCAAAAATTGTTTAAGGTTTTAATACCAGAAAACCACGGAAAATCCTAGGAATATGAACGTAATGTATATATCGTAGAGTTAACTGATATATCAAATAATCCAGGTTGTGGAAATGTATTTTTCTTGCCACCAAGGCTAATAAAAACATCTCTTTTCAAAAACTCATACAGAAATAACTATTGACTAAATCATCACAGCAGAAGATAGAAGTTTTAAAATGAGTTTTTCTGCTACCAGTTGCCTACTTTAATACCATTATATTCTTATATTTGGCTTATTGTGTATATGCCAGATGTGTATTTTATAAAATATTTGCAACATTAAAACTATGAGAAATTGATGTGTTGTCTGAAATGTTTTTCATGCTTATTACACATATATTAGTAGATGCATACAATTTAAAAACTCCAGGAGGGCTGATGATATCGCTCAGTAATACAAGCGCCTGCTGGCAAGTGCGAGGTCCTGAGTTTGACTCCCGGTACTCACATAAAAAAAAAAACCCTCCAGGAATTGAATCAATAAGAGTGGATTTCAGTAAATAATTAGAAATATAACTAGAAAAAAACTTTATGTTTATGGCTAAAATTTAGGAGGAACCAAGCATGGAAAGGACCATCATCTTCTGGTTTTCCTTTCTTCCCCTTATTTAACACAAGCTTTGAGCACATCCTATGCACTTTTCTATTCTCTTGCCAACAAAACTATTTGTATCATCAAGTCTTTACATATTTTCCTTCATTGCATTACTTCTGCCAAGGCCTGTGAATAGCCTGGATGCTAACTTTCTGGGTTGGCCATCCATAATTAACTTTTTTTTTAAGAGGAAAAAATAAATAAATAATAGTACAAAATTTCAAAACAAGATTGTAGGAGAGTAACAATGGTTAGTACATCACGTATTGTTATCTTCAAAGTAGTTTCTCATATTACAAGATACATCATGAAAAACTGATAAAAATTTAGGCACAAACCTTTCTTTTAAATGAACTAATAGCAATTAGTAGTAGGATGTCTTAACTATCTTGTGTGTGTATATATATATATATATTTTTTTTTTTATTCATTTATTTATTTTTCCTTTTCCCTTCCAGGACCATAAGATGTCTTGCAGAAATTAGCTCTGTGGGAGGTGAAAAATGATTTACTATACATTCCACCACTACAAAATAAAACAAAATACACAAAAATATAGCCCATCAAGGAAGCCTCCCATACTTTTTCCACCTGGAAATCCCTTCTTCCCATTTTAGCATTTCCTGAATATGTACACCATTTCCTCTATTTTTAATCCAGGAAGCAGCAACACGCTTAGATCTAAAGAGTTTTTATTTGATTTATTTTTCCATCCTGGTTTGAATTGTATTTCAACCCGTGGCTCTAAAGCAAAGACAAGTGAGTATCCCTAAAAACCACAAGTCCAGGTAATAGATTGCAAACCAGAATAATGAATACTGAACACCCTCCAGGGTACATAGGGGCCTCATATGTGAGAATGAAGTGAGATTGGTCCATGAGCAATAAAGCATAGAACCACCATCATCTAGTGGAAAAAACTGGATTAAAAAATAAATTGCTACTGAAGTATATGAAAGCTCTTGGCAGTGAGACAGAAATTAGAAATGAAGCAACAGGGAAGAAATCACATGCAGGTAGCCAATGTTAAAAGGGTTTTTCATTCAGGTAATAGAAGGAGCCAGGTGATATTTGTTATTATGCTGCACTGTAAGCACAGGTGATTCTTGTAGAGGTCTCTAACTTCACTTCTGTAGTCAAATAGAGATTCTTTGACCTATTTGAATGTAGCCAAGTTAAGTACTTTTTTGTTTTACGTTTTTCATCCTTAAAGATGGATTATGTTTATCAGAAATTCTATTATGTTCGTGTCCTTTCTGATATATGGAGAGATTGGGAGATGGCCAAAGTCCTAATCCTTAGTCAGATTCCTCCTGGGCTCATTAATAAGTCAAAGGTGTTTTTTCCAAATCAACACAGTTTATTACTACAAATACTATCCGCTTTTTCTGACTACTCGAGAAATGAGATAGCTTTTGTCTCTCTGGCCTAAAACCTGTACTTATTAAATCATCAACTATTTATTGAGTACATATTTTTTGCCAGGCATTGTCTTTGCTTAGGGTTACAAAGATTAAAAAAAAAATCAGTCTAATCTCTCACTTCATTAAATGAACAGAAACCCTAGTCTTCTAAGAAAGCCTTAAAAAATACTGGCTGAGTGACTTCAATGCAGATTCATTTCTTTACAATTCTAAGGCTCTAGGTCTAAGATTAGCGTGCCAGCATTGCAGTTTCTGGTGAGTTCCCTCTTCCCAGTTTGCTGATGGCAGCCTTCTTGTTATGTTATCACAGGGTAGAAGGGAGCTCTCTGGTATTTCTTCTTATTGAGAGAACTACTTTCATCATGGGAATATCACGCTCATGATGTAATTTAAACCTAATTACCTCCCAGTGGTCATATCTACAAAAACTATCACATAGGGACTTAGGGCTTCAACATATGAATTTGGAACACAATTTAGTCCAATGAAAAAGACCAACAGAGAGGAGAGACAGTGAATTGTGCAAATGCTTGGCTAATTCTATAACAGTATCACCAGAAAAACAACAACAACACACACACATATATACATTATTTCACAGCTTTTATCCCCACATCTGTCATAACACCCTGCTGAAATTTAAGAAAAATATGAGTCAAGCACTAGATACAGTTCTCCTGTTAGGGCTGTTTTCACCTCAAAGAAACAGGGGAGGCAAAATTAGCCAAAATGTCAACCTTTATTCTTCACACCCTCAAAGCTCTTCTGAAAGTATCCAGTCTTGATTTATCTATGCAGATAGATGGAGTAGAGTCTTGGGTTGTGGGTAAATGAGGGATGGGTGTGTTCCACTCAGTTTCCCTCCAGGATCTTGCAGAAAACCTGGCAAAGGTGCAGAAAACTCATTGTGGAGGATGGTACAGATTTCCTGGTGATTACCAGTATCGTGAGGTGAATCCATGACCTGGGAAGTTCCAAGAAAATCCAGGCTAAAGGAATTACGTCGAGGTTTTTAATAGTTTTCTGTAACTGAAAATCTTCTTGAAAAGAAAAGGCACTGAATGAACCCAGATAAAAAGACAATTTAAAAAGTGATTAACATTAGTATGGAAATTACAGAAACATGAGTGCTCGCAGTTGGATACCCAATTCATTTGGATTTTACATTGTTTTCATGTTTCACTGATGCTATTGCTCTCACATTCACAAGTGACCTTTTTTTACTCAAATTTTGTTTGTATGTTTTTGGGCTCCTTTAAGTTTTCATGGGATTTGGAAACAGAAAAATGGTAGAGATTAATACTTACTTGTTGAGAAGATCATTTATAAACTTCTTACTGAGTACCTGATTATACACACACATAGTATACATGTAAGTCATAATAGGAAAGGAAAGAGAGGGGACAAGAAATAATGATTTGCTAAGAAAGCCCGACCCCTCAAGATCAAATTTCTAGAGGAATATAGCCAATGCAAACAAGAAATCCTATGCTCAAAAGCTCAAACTGTTTGGAGAAGAGGCTCATGGTAGTGGAGATAATTGTAGAAGCGGAGTTACTGTGTAGATTGTAAAGTGCTATAATTAAATCATGGGTATCCAAACTTTTGGCTTGTCTTGGTCTCACTGAGTAAAGAGGAACTGTTTTGGGCTACATATAAAATATATAACATTAATTGTTACATAAGTAACAAACTTGTGTTTACATATTTTATTGTAACATTAAAACTAACACAATAATCTCACATTTAATAATTAAACAAGAAAATATACATGTCTGCTTAATAACAATAAATGCCTGTCTTTACAGGCATGCACGTGTAGGTAAGTTGAAGTACTACCATCATTAATCCCTGCGTTTTACCTGCCAAGTCTCAGGAGCACGTGTAACATCTGAAACACACAGGTTTCTATTCGACTAACTGTGTGTGACAGGCAAAGGATGTAGGGTTGGCAAAGCACTGCATCTACCCCTACATAGCATCCCATGGTTGACTACACACTCTGTACTTGAGCACTATGTGACTGAATCATGAAAAATATTGCTAAATATCACATAGTATGTTGAAAGTTTATGATCTGAAAGGCTCTATTACTAGCTATCGATGCCATGGGCCATGGGTTAGACATGTGTGATCTAAATCAAATTGTAGGAGTCTTATCTAGTTAAGAAAAAGCAGAAAAAAGACCTGCTGCTCCTCTTCCATCTGCTTTCTCCCACCCTCGCAATTGTCCTTTCTGTATCTAAAATAATTGTTTGCTATTTTAGTTTATTTCACTCTCTGTTATATCTTTTTCTATTGTTATTTTTGGTATATGTAACCATTGTTTATAAGAAAATCAGAATTAGGAGAGGTAGCCAAACTAGAAATACCTCTATCCTGAAGTTAAACCCCTTCCGACAGCTGTTGGATCATCTCCTGTATATTTCAGCACTTCATTAATCATTGAAAATATAAAGATCTCAGCATTAACAATGTACAGAAATGCTTAAAATATTTAAGAGTTTGGTTCCCAAGAGAATACACGTGAATTTGTAAACCACATCATGATAACCTAATCATCCAAATGAATTCATATTAGGGAAAGATTTACTTTAAAAAATGAAATGATTTTTTGAACTGTCTATACCTAAGGTGGCTGGGATTCTGAGTAAGTCAATAGGAATTCCTTAAGCATTTTGCAATACAGGTATATGGTTTTTTTTATTCTTCTGTAGGCAGACATTTCTCTATTCTATCAATCTTTTGTGGTGAGAGATGGCTTATTTCACAGATAAATTGTTATTACAACTCACAGTAGAATTCAAGATAATGAAAAACACAGTAGTAGGACAATCCCCTGGAGAATGTGAATCCAAATAAATTTCATTTTGTAGCATTACTCACCTCACCACGGAAACATTTCTACCCAGGTAAAATAAAGGTAAAATGCTTGAGGAATTCATGGGGAAGAAAATAATTTAGAAGAGGACAATGTAGAAATAAGGAACACATGTAGAAGATAACAGGATGCCTTGGCTTGACAATACTGTGTCTTCGAGGAAATCAAATAAAAAAGAAATTTCGCCTGGGAGTTATACACCTTGATATAATGTATTACATTAAAGTATTCAAGATCACCTTAAAAGAAACTTTCAAGGAACAAGTGGACAAAAACAACCTCCCAGGGTACGGAAAATGCAGGCCCCAAGGCAGAGGCTATGAACATGGTTTCCAAATGGAAATATTTTCAGAAAGGTAAATCTGGAAAAGGGCCCACTGACCTTAATAATTTGCCACTGCTGCTGTAATCACCCTAAAAATAAAGGAGTCTGAGAATCAAGTCAAACTTTCCTCTTTCTTGTTTTTAAACAGTAGCCTTCAGTTTTATTAAAAACAAATAACTTTATCTTTTGATTTGAGAATAGAAGACTTACAAAAGCACAACAATAATTTAGGTAACACAAAAAGGTGGGAGAAAGAAGATAAAGCTTTGAAAATCCATGCCTAACTAACATTTTTATTTGTGATGTAGAAGGCAAATCTGTAAATACGTCGAAGAAGTATCTGGAATTTCAGGTATGAAAGACAAGTGTGGATTCATTTACTGAGAGAATTGTAAGCCACCCAAACAGAGGCATGCCGTAGTATTGGATTGTTAACTTACCTTGAGGTAGATGACATTTTGTTAATCTCAATTTTTTACACCTCTTCCTTTGCCTTAAATTTGCAGACCCCTGTTCCTTCTTGTCTTTGTATTTCACAGTATGGCTTGTTTGCTCAAAGTACATTAAGAAGGAAAACTACAATGGTGAAGAAAGAAGAGAGCAGGATTAGTCTTAAATGAGTCAATGTACTTGAGACATAAAGGTTCTTTCATGCCTCGAAAGTGTCCAGGAAACCATTCATTCCTGTAAGCCATAGGACCTTGCTGATGATCTCGCTGAATTATAATCCTATCAGTGTGTGCTGGAAACATGTACTAATAAGAGCAAAAATTAAAAAAAAATCTGGGGGTTAAGTGAAAACAGTAGTCATAGAGCAAATTTAAAAACTGTAAGGGCATGTGTGCACCTAACGTCATACTACAGAGCAGGACAACATTGTGGCAAAAGTGGTGGAATTGTGAGAAGAAATAGATGATTCCACAATTATTGTTGAAGATTACAACATTCCTCTATCAAAAATGGGTAGATTCAGCTGACTAAAAATCAGAAAATGTGACTTAGTGACTGAGACATTTCTGCCCTGAAATGTGATTTTAATTTATCAATTACTTTATACTTGTCCATGTATAATATAAATTATTCTATAATCAATTCAATCAATAGTGTGTGTAAATAAGATACAAGGATGAAAACAATGTATTACACATAATTTCTGACCTACGAATATTAATCAACCCCTTCTCTTTAATGTTTTCCCAAATCTCTTCCTCATTACCTTACAGTTCTGTCAAATAAAGAACCAGCCTTTCCCTTATCACCTTTAAATCTTTCAGCCTGAGAATTTTACGAATGTTTTGATTACTCATGCATCTTTCATTCTCCTGTTACAAAAAAGCTTCTCATGTTTTATTATATATGTCCTGATTACCATGTGCTTTGAGCTTTGAGCTCATGGGCTCTGAGATTCATCTTTTGAAGGACTTTCTGAGGGTTTTGTTTGATAATTTAAATGGAATAGAGTATGGGCACAAGTTGTAATGTGTCTGGGGATGGGATAGACTAGCAGAGTAATAATCAAACCACTTATTTTCCAAAACTAAGCTGTGCAATTTTGGTAAGTAATTATGCAGTCTGAGTCCTTGGAACACACCCCCCCACATGCATATAACACATTAAATATACATATGCCATGTTTCACAAACTTTATAATAAATGCAAAATGACATTAATTTTAGGAGTGATTGATTGCAGTATGTCATGCAAAATTGTACAAAAACCCCACTGTTATTTTCAGGAATTAGATCATATCCAATGTGATCATTTCTATGAGTAGAGCTTTGGGAAGACTGGCAAGATCATGAAAAGAACTGAGATCATTTTCTTTCATCTTAAAATAAAACAAAAATAATTACTAAAGGATGATCTAGTAGCTATTCCCATGTATTTGACAGGACATCAGAGAAAGTGGAACTGAGAATTACCTGTTAGGATACAAAATCTGAAACTAGAACTCATGGTTAGGAGGTACAAACTATAGCTAGCACAGCACTGGATTTTCTTACACATTGCTTTTTAACAATAGCGTCAGATTTCTTATGAAGTAATACAGCCTTTGTAGCTGCAAGTATCCAAAGGGGATTAAGGTGGGTTTGTTGGCTGCAATTGTTACTGAAAAGATTTCTGTGGTAAGAGGAGGGTTATTTGTAGGCATTCCTTCTAACTTAAGGATTCTGCAATAAGAAAATTTTATAATAAGGAAATATGTGCAATTTTCATGTGCAAACTGACTAATATATTCAAATTTATTCTTAGTACCATTACATCTCAAAACTATTTTTTCATGCATATTGAAGATTCTGGATTTCATGTTAATAAAGGTGATCTAAATCTTGACAAATTTTATTAACTACCTAAAAAGTAGATATTATCTGTTGTTTTGTTTTATTCCAATATTTTATTGTAGTAAGATGCACTTACATCATCTACCTTCTTAACCATTTTTAAGTGTACAGGTCAGCATATACAGCTTTAGCACACATTTTGAAACATGCTTTATACATTTCAGTATTGAGTAAAAGTTCCAGAACACATCCAGAATTATATGGAATCTACCCCCAAATCTCAAGATTTTCTTTATATACATGGAATTTATAAGCCATGAAATACATGTTTTAAAGTTTTATACCTGCTTTAGGGGTTACCCAATTTATTACAATAGAGGGAATTAAGTGTGGTAGTTAATTGTGATGTCAACTCGAATAAGTGGCCTATAATTTTCTCAGTCCTATTTTAGACACTAACCCCACTATTTATTACTCAAAAACTTGTCATTTATTATCACTATCTCCTGTTCAACAACTGTGATGGTTAACTCTCGTGTCAACTTGAATAAGAAATGCCCACCTGATTGGTTTAGCACAATTCTGGGCATGTCTGGAGGACTGACTCACTGAAGAGGTGAAGACCCACCCCTGGATGTGGGTGGCACCAACCAATAGGCTTGTGGCCTGGGTGGAATAAAATGGGAAAGGAGAGGAAATTTGGCATTTTGGTTCTTCAGAGGAGCTTCAGTCTTCACCATCATCTTCGGACATTCATTTTCACACTACTAGTGCAGATGCCAACTTTCCAGTGCAAACCTTTAGGCTTCTAGATACTGACTCACACCAGACTGCAGTAAGCTCCTGGGCTTCCACTTTTGACTGGTACATTCTTCACCCTGACTCTGCAATTATATACCTACCTTGTAAGATATAATTCATACACATATATTATATTACTTGTATTAAATCTATTCCTCTAGTGAACCCTAATACAAACTGCTTTTGCTTGAAAATATAAGAAAAATCTAGAGAAATTCTGAAGATTTAAACACACACATATATAAATGATAAATCCAACCCAATGTTGAAAAACACTAGTGATTCAAGAGAGAATTAATGTCAGTTGGAAGAATTTTAAAATACAAGCCAAACTTCCACTGTCAAGTTAAGGGTCACAGAAGGACAGTAGGACGTAGCTGGAACTTATACACTAAGGGTATTCATAATGTTAAGAATCAGAATTCTTAGTCCAATAGGAAGAAAGAAAAGAAAGAAAGAAGGGAGGATGGGAAGGAATGAGGACAAAAGAAAGGAGAGGAGAGAGTACGGGAGGAGAAAACAGAGAGTGCCAAGAGCATGGGAAGGCATTTTTATCCAAGTAGCTCTGAAAATATATTAAAATAAAGTGTAGCATTAACTGTGTGCTTACAAATCACAATTCATTCTGGCACACTTAGATATGGAAATGTAACCCAGGACATGGTATTATACTTTATTTTTCACAGTTTTAAATATATGTATATCATATCACGAATGCTTTCTAAGCCCGAAACACAGTGGTCAATATTAGAAAAGCTTAAAGGAAAATACATTAACTGGCCCTATTTTAAGGAAAGTGGCAATCTAAGGAGAAAGTATTTATACAAATGAATATAAATAAGAATAAAAGCAGAAGGCACACAGACATATATATCCTCATTCCATTTCAAAGAACATGATAAAATGTAATTATTCTTAAAATTTACCATATTTATCATCAGAACATATAAGCTAATGTATGTTGTTTAGCACTAGAAAACAAATTGTTTAACCATTAAATCTATTGGTAAGGGCCGGTGAGATAGCTCAGTGGCATAAGCGCCTGCCTGGCAAGCGCAAGGTCCTGAGTTTGTCTCCTGGTACCCACATACGATAAAAGGGCCGGTGATATCACTCAGCGACACAGGCACCTGCTGGCACACGAGGTCCTGAGTTCGACCCCCGGTACCCACACACACAAAAAATATCTATTGGTAGTAATATAACAATTAGTTTACATTACTGCTATGATATGACAAAGCCATTACATCATACACATTTTTTTTTTGTGGGTACTGGGGGGTCGACCTCAGGACCTCGAGCTTGCCAGGCAGGCGCTTAAGCCACTGAGCGATATCACTGGCCCCTTTTTCGTATGTGGGTTTCGGGAGTCGAACTCGGGCCCTCGCGCTTGCCGGGCAGGCGCTTACACCGCTGAGCCATCTCACCGGCCCTCACACACATTTTTGCATCAGATTATCATAACGATTCTGTGAAAGGCAATATCAGCACCTTGGTTCAAATGAGAAAATCCACGATTATGAAGATTATAAATTTCCTCAGCCAGTTGCAAAAACTTAGTGGCAGGATTCAGATCAAAGCAAGTCCAGTTACTCTAATACAAGCTGATAAATACTTTCCCATATTCCCTTTTGAGTGAACATGCATTCTGGTTTGCCTAGGATAGTCCAGTTTTTATCTGTCACCCCTGTGTACTTTTAAGTAAAACTGCTTTTAATTTTCAAAGTGTTCTGAGTTAGATGATAAATTACATGCCTATCGTATTCATACTCCATTTTACTAAAATAGACCTATTTCTACCTCAAAGTCTAAAATAGTATGCAGATGAGAGTGTGTGTGTGTGCACTGCATGTGCATCTGTGTGTCTATGAGTGTTGGTTTGCTACATTACAATAGGAGAATATAATGTGGCAGATTCAATATTATACGTCATTTTCAAGAAATCTAGTTAATACAAAATAGAAAGAATACGTAGCGAATCTGGACTGTACACACAATCAACTTGAATAATTATGACAAAATTTAGTCATCTATCTATAAAGGAGGCCTTTATTCAATTTATAAATATTCATTCACAAAAGACTGATTAACATTCTTATAGCAGTTATGTGTATATCACATCAGTAATAGACCCTTCATTGTTCATATAAGAAATAATAATTTTTATTCTCCAAATTTTGATACTCCATGGTCTGGTAACTTCACATAAAGCAATTATTGGTTTTCTTTTTATTGTAAATAGAATGAAAAATAACAATAACTTATGTAGAATTAATGTTTAAAAATGTACCACACTACATATTTGTATAAAAATGTTAAATGAAAAATGTACATTTACTTTATGTATGTGCTTAATATATTTCCACATCTTACATACTTTTACCAAAGTCATTAAATACATAAATTAAAATGCACAAATATATCTCCCAAATTGGTGTTTCATATGTTATTTTTATGACATATAATTACGTACTATTTATAGTGCAATTATTTAGTGCAGGGCACTCTTGTAAGCACATCACACTTATTGTATCATCTAATCCTCATGAGGACCCTAAAGTGGTGAGGTGATCTTTTATTCATTACCTCAGATGATGAGGAAATAGAGTCATTCTCCACTGTACTACTATTAAGTAATAGTGCCAGGAATCAAATCTGATAAATTTGTGCATAATAATGTGGCTTCATGAGTCACACATGTCAAAATGAAATATATATATATATATATATATATTCATATGTATGTATATGACATTTCATTTTAAAACTAGTATGAACTTCTCATTTTTCCAATATATTCTAGAAAAAAATGATATTTCCTCTCTACATTTGTGGCTTGCTGCTGTTCCATGTTATCCATCAATCTATCCTGTATGCCAGTTTGGGTTGTACCGTGTGTTAATATTCACCACTATACCCACCATCTCCACTGAGGACTTTTATATTAATTAAAGTGGGCTTTTAGTTCAGTTTTTTTTTTTTACAGTTTACTCAGAATTTGCTTGAATTCCATCATCAATATTTATTTGCTGTTGCCTTTAGCTTTAGTAATATTTTATAGTCATATGATCAGGAAAATATTAGGTTTTAAGCAGTTTGAGTCATTTATACATATCTATTCTGCAAATACTCTTGATGCACCTATTTGGGAAAGATTTGTCTGTCTTCTGTGTGAGAAGAATTTAGAGAAGACATGGTTTATGGTCTTCTTTGCTGGGATGCTGTCATATTTTGAGAACTCGCTTAAGAATAACTTGCTCCATTACCCAGAATTAAATTATCTGCCAAGACTTACTGCAACATGTTATTAAAAACTTCCCACGGTTACTATGGCTTGTGCTTTTATAGTTTAACATGTACACTTTTAAACAGTGAGTGTGTATGTGTGTGTGTGTGTTATTTAAAAACAGTTCTTGAATCTATTCAATTAGTTATAACAGTAAAAATCCTTTTGGGAAGTTAAATGATTTCTGGAATCTTTTGATTGCATAGATCTTGTTTTTTTATATGGTGAGAAGTGGGAAAGAAGTAGAATCCTGCCAATTTTTTGATCAAGTAATTGAATGTACACATTTTCCAGTTCAAGCGTGAATTTCACTCTGTACTTAAAATGTTATTTGTGTTAACTTCTATAAACATTTATAATATCTATCTAATTTTAATGATTGTATAGTTAAGATTTCATGAAGTATTAGGAATTCCATGTTTGACTTTTGTTTCTAAACTTGTCTCACTCCCCTTTAACCTTGGCTTTTTTTTTTTTTCCAAAATGAGCTTTATATATTTCATTAACTCTGAATATGCAATTATATAATAGGTCAGTAGGGGAATGCAGCATTTATGGAGAGGATATATAATGGGATCTTTTAACAGCCAGAGGTTGATTTGGCCATATATTAAGCCATTTATGATTTTCAAATAACTTACATCACTAAATCATTGACATAACAAGAGGGGAACATTAAAATTTTGCTTTTGGACAACTTGTTCAGTAATACTTACACAATAATAAAGTGGATAAAGTCAGAAGAAATTCACCTGGACAAGGGTACCTGATAACAAACACAACTCTAAAGTTTATCAAAGAGGGAAGGTTTTCCTTAGCAGAAAAATAGAAACAATGATGATCTTTTTGCACTATAACAGTTGTCCATGTCTTAACCACATGAAAATACATTCCAATTTTGAATCTAATTTTGAAAGAAATATTTGAATCATTGATATAATAGAAGAATCCCATACTTATCCTATCCTCTTTCTAGGGAACACAAATGATAGCTTCACAAGCAGAGTTTGTAAGTTGTCACAGTCTCATTCTTAAAGCAAGAAAAATCTAGACCAATAGAAAATCAAGGACTTGGATGCATGAGAGAAATGAGAATGCAGGGCAATTTATGTCTCTGAAAAAGAGCATGAGAGAAAGAGTGAGAAGACAAGACCACCCCGGCCAGAAGCTCCTCAAAGTGAAAGCTGATGAAAACACGTAGTAATTGTAAAGAATTGCTGGGTGTTGAGTGTTCACTAGCAGGTAGAGGGAAAGGATAATCACTATGGAATATACACAGAGACATATAAAGCCCTACATTTCTGTTAAAGCCCGACATTTCAAAGGGGAAAAAGAAGGAATATTTGAAATAGTGAAGCATCACGCAATAAATACATGTATCAAAACATCACATGGCACTCCATTCACATGAACAATTTGTTTGCTTTTCGTACCAGCTAATGATAATTTAATGAATAGTAAAAATTGAAATTAAAATTAAAAAACATATATTTCCAAAATTAAAGAAGACAAATTGCCAAGCCACAAATTCAAAAAGCTCAAAGAGTGTCAAGTATGATAATATCAATTAAACTACACCTAGATATAGCATTTTCAAACTGCAATAAAAGACAAAGGCAAAATTTTGAAAAACATTGAATAGGAAACTTCAATCTATATAAAGAAGGTATGTCAGAGAAAGAAAAATGCAAATAAAATAAAATATTTAACTTATTTATTATTGATCTAAAACTTAAATGTTTCTGAAAAATGTAATACTAAGAATGTATTAGAGAATATATTCAATATATTCCCAATCAAAATACCAACATATCTCACAGAACTAGAGAAAACAATCCTAAAATTCAAATGGAACTAGAAGAGACTGAAAACAGCAACAGTAATCCTGGGCAACAGGAACAAGGCATAAGGCATCACAATACCTGATTTCAAATTATACTACAAAGCAACAGTAACAAAAATGGAACGGGATTGGAACAAAAACAGCTACGTATCGGTAGAACAGAACAGAGGTTGCAGAGCCATCCCCAGTCACATTCAGTTATTTCATCTTTGATAAAGGGGCTAAAAACATACATTGCAGGAAAGATAGCCTAAACTAATGCCAGGAAAATTGACTATCTATATGTAAAAGACTGAAGCGGGATCCATATCTCTCACAATGTACTAAATTAAAATCAAAATGCATCAAAGATCTAAACATTAAAACAGGAACAATGAAGCTACTGGAAGATAAAGTAGGTCAAAGACTTGAAGTTATAGGTGTAGGCAAGGACTTAATGAACAGAACTACAATTGTACAAGAAATAACACCAATAATCAACTAACGGTATTACATCAAATTAAAAATCTTCTCCAGAGCATAGGAAACAATTAGTAGAGTGAAAAGACAACCTACAAAATGGAAAAAGTTTTGCCAGCAATTCCTAAAACAGAGGACTAATAGCTAGAATATATAAAGAAATAAAAATTATTAGACAACCCCAAAATGAAAGACCCAATCAAGAAATGGGCAAATGAAATGAATAGACAATTTTCAGAAGTACAAATGGCCAAGAAATACGTGAAAAAATATTCAACATCTCTGGAAATTAAAGAAATGCGAATGAAACAATGGTTAGATTTCATCCTACAACAGAAAGAATGACAATCATCAAGAAGTCAAAGAGGGGCCGGTGAGATGGCTCAGCGGCATAAGCACCTGCCTTGCAAGTATGAAGGCCCAACTTTGACTACCGGAACCCACATACGAAAAAAGGGCCGGTGATATCGCTCAGCGGCACAGGCGCCTGCTGGCGCGCGAGGTCCTGAGGTCAACCCACGGTACCCACAAAAAAAAAAAAAAAGAAGTCAAAGAATAACAAATGTGGGCCGGTGAGACGGCTCAGCGGCTTAAGCGCCTGCCTTGCAAGCGCGAAGGCCCGAGTTCGACTCCCGGAACCCACATACGAAAAAGGGGCCGGTGATATCGCTCAGAGGCACGGGTGCCTGTTGGCACATGAGGTCCTGAGGTCGTCCCCCCGGTACCCACAAAAAAAAAAAAAAAAAAAAAAAAAAAAGAATAACAAATGCTGGTGCAACTGCAGTGAAAAGGGAACGCTTCTATATTGTTGATGGGAATGCCAACTAGTACAAGCATTATGGAAATCAGTGTAGAGATTTTTTTAACTAACTAATAATAGAAATTTCATTTGACCCAGTCATAACCCTTCAAGGTATCCTCCCCAAAGAGCTAAGAATATCATATTACAGTGATACATGCACAGCAATATTTATAGCAGTATAATTCATAATAGCTAAATCCTGGAAGCAGCCTGTGTGCCCATCAACTGACAAATGGATAAAGAAAATGTGGTATCGATATATAATGAAATACTACTTGGCTATAAAGAAAGGTAAACAAGATATTTATAGGAAAATGAACACATCTGGAAAATATAATACTAAGTGAAGTAAAACAGACACATGAGATTAAATATTATATGACAGCTGTCAGTTAAGTAAGGCAAAATACAAATGAAAAGCAAATTAAAGGATTACTAGAAGGAAACAGGGAGATAGAACTTTTGCAAATGGTAAGGGGTCCAGGAGTCTGAGGGCTAAGCATGGGGAAGTGGAAGGAAAAGTAAAATGATTTAAGATATGTACATGTACTCAATATCCACAATTAATGTAAATATTATAAGTTACAAACATGAACTATAAATAATAAAATAACAATAAGGATGAAAGTAAAGAAAGGGGATTTAGAGTCAGAGGGATGGAAGTGGGTGGAAAGGGGAAGGAAGAATCTTAAAAAAGAATCAAGCTGTGTTGTGTACATGCACCTACTCCCTAAGATGAATGTAACCTTCCTGTGCTACAAACATGTACTAATAAAATAAAAAAGATAATCCAGAAAAAAGAATGTATTAAGTAATTACAGTACATGAATACTAGAAATGAATGACAAATACTACAGAAAAAGAAGAGACCAGAAATATTTAACTATAAGTCTAACAAATTATTGCAGTATTTGCTTTTGGAAGAACATGGAACACTTATGAAAGACATTGAAGGGTATTTAAATAAAAGAAAACCTATTCCATGGTTCTGGATTGGAACACTTAACATTGGTAAGAGAGCCATTCTTTCCAAATTGCTCCATTGACTCAGTGCAATCTATTCATATCTTACTGGGTGATTTTGTACATATTAACAAATTTATTCATACATTTGTGTGGAAAGACAAAAGACATAGAATATTTAAGACCAAGTGATGAAGGATTCACATTATTTCATTTCAAAACTTAGCATAAAGCTAGTAAGGTAGCTTGAGTAAGGTATTTGTGAAATAATCGATGGTATGCAATAGTATTGGTAAACAGTTTGTATATAAATTAGAGCTGTCAGAAAAAATGTACACAAATAAAGTCAATTGATTTTTTACGAATGCACGACAGCACTACAATTGAAAAAGAATGGTATTTTCAATAGTCAGTTGTCACAAAATTGGATACTCATATGGAAACAAACTTCTCGATGTAAAAGGCACTATAAAAAGAGCAAAAAAAAAAGCCACAGACTGGGAGAAAATGTTTTCAAAACACATATCTGATAAAGGTATAGCTTACACATACAATAACTCATAAAACTCAATAATAAGAAAACCAAAAAACCAACTAAAAAATAAGCATAATACTTGCACAGACTTCTCACCAGGAAAATGTACAAGTGGAAAATAATCATTTGAAAACATTTTCGACTTCATTCACAATTAGAGAAATGCAAATTTAATAAAGAAGATGCCACTTCACAACCCGTATATTGCCTAAACAGTCTAAACACTAACAATAAAAATGGCTGAGGTTACAAAGCTATAGGAATTCTCACTTATTCCTGGGGAAATGTAAAGTGGTATAGCCATTTTGGAACAGTTTTCTTCTTGCAAAGCTAAACAAAGACTAACTATATAGTGCAGAAATAGCACTACTCTTTATTTCTCACCTGATTGAGGACGTACATCCACACTAACGCATATACTGGAAAAATTATGCTGTTTCTAATCATAATCACGAAAAACTGGAAACAAGATATTCTTCAATAAAGAAAGGATAAGGAAACTAAGGAGCATCAGTCAAATAGAAGACTATTCAATGAAACAAAGGAATGAACTATCAAACCATACAAAGCCATAATGAATCTTAAATACAGTATTTGTTGCTAAGAAGCCAAACAAAAGTACTACTTACAATTCCACTTACATGAAATTATGTAAAAGCAAAATTATTAAGATGGTAAATAGATCAAGTCACCACAGATTTAAGAGAAAAGTGAGAGGGTTAACTAAATGAATCACAGGGAAATTTTAAGGTAGTAAAATTATTCTTTTTTAGTTCTTTGATGCTGTATCTACAACACTATGCATTTGTCAGAACACATAGAAATTTACTAAACAAAGTTGAAACAGTGTATGTAAATTAACCAAAAATAATTAATGTGTTGCATGAATTTAAGGATGTAATGGAGACTGTGATAAAATATTTCAAATATTTTATTTCATACATATATTTTTTATTTCATATAAAATAACTAAAGAGTATTGGAGAGGGAGGGAAATAGTGACTCAGGTAAATTTGGGTAAGTGGGAACTGTCTGATTGAAGATAATAAGAATTACATACAATGAACATTGCACTGTAATTAGTAAAGTTGTTTTCCACCACAGTAGAGTCCATGAATTCTAAAATCGCAATTCATGTGTACTAGAATTGAACAATTGATTACATGGTAGACAGTGGAAACAAAGTTTGTAACTTTGAAGTGGGAGGTAACAGATAAGCAAAGAGAGAAAATTGTAGTGATTCTTGTGCTAAGAATTTTAGAGTTGGTGGCATCAGCACAAGTGCATGTTCAATTTTACAGCAAATGACTGCAGCGTAAATATCTGTTGATATATGCATATACATGGATTAGTATTTACAAAAATTCCTTGCTCAAGAGTCTGGTATTGCCTAGATTTGATGAAACTCCAGTAACAAAGAGCTCAACTCTTATTTTCTAACGCATTTCTAAGGTCAAAGAAACCGGGAGTCCTTAGAGATGGCTAATTCCAGGACTGAAGTCAAAACTAAAAAACAGGGCCGGTGAGATAGCTCAGCGGCATAAGCGCCTGCCTGGCAAGCACGAGGTCCTGAGTTCGACTCCCGGTAGCCACATACAAAAAAAGGGCCAGTGATATTGCTCAGCGGCACAGGTGCCTGCTGGCGCGCAAGGTCCTGAGTTCGACCCCTGATACCCACACACACACAAAAAAAAAAAAAACTAAAAAACATGGTTCTGAAATACTTGTAGCACCAGAAGATAAGCACTCAAAACAAAACAAAACAAAACAACCAAAAAAACAGTGGTAAAGTTAGAGGATAGGAACAAGATATAGGACTCAACTGAAAGAGTTCCCAGTAGACAAATCTGGAACAGTTTGAGCAATAATGGTTGCATACTATTGGATTAAAATCCAAAGTGCAAAATAAACATTTATCAGTCCATACAATTATACAGTTAAATAGATAAATAATTAGGGGGAGTTGAGTAGACAAATATCTCAAGCAGAAGAATGTACAATGGTTTACGTGATGCACTGCCTTCAAGAATGTGGTGCTTAATTATACATTCCTTGTTTCTGTGCTGCATCTAGTGAAATATTTTCAAAAAGTATGGAAAGGTGGATAAAGGAATTATTTTAAAATATGAAAAACACTGGCCCAGCCAGCTGGTCAAGGTCAATATCAACAGTATTAATTCATGTTAACAGCATGCACTCAAATATGATGTATTAAGAATGGCACTTGTCTCTGTGGTCTTCCCATAAAAACCAGTATATCCACTTTAATAATGAGAAAAATATCAGACCAATCCCAACTAACTGAGATTCCATAAAACATATGATCAGTAGTGTTCAAAACTGTCAAAGCCACCAAAAACATGAAAACTCTGAGAAAGAGTCACAATCAATAGGAGCCCAAGGAAACACCAAAGAGGACAAATTTAAACAGTATGGAAATGTGAACACAATATGGACTATATGAGAATATATTAATATTGTTTCATTTACTAAGACTAATGCACCTTACTAACATTAGATTTCAGAAACAAGTAAAGTGATGTATGATATATGCAAAATCTATACTATTTTTGCTACTGTATACTAAAGCTAAATCTACTGTGAAAGTTTATTAGAAATTTTTTAAAAGATACCCAAGATTGGCTGGTGGGAAAGAAGGAGGCCGAAGCTACGGAAATTTTTAAAAGTCACATATAAATTAGTAGGCAAAATTATTTAGGAAAGAAAGAATCATTGTCTGAATTACAGCATGATGGGAATGAAAAAAGTCTTATTTAATTATATATTATGTTTTATATACGTTTATAGAGAAACCGAGCCCATGAGATATGAAGAGGAATGGTCAAGGAATCTACACAAAAATTGAATTTTTGAAAATAATTGCCATTCTCCATTCTTTCTAAAACTGGCTACTCTAGGATTTGCCAAAATTTTTTTGCTATTTCCAGTTTGCACATGAGATTTTCATTTATTTTTAAAATATTCTTTTTGAAATAAATGTTTGCATTAACTTTATGAAACTGAAAATAATATTAATAAATATTACTGGTTAAATAAGAAGAATGTCTTCTGTATTATTCCTTTGTGACCATTTCTTTCTACATGTGAAAACATATCACTCTATAATTATATATTGCACAAGTAAATTTTTCTGAATAAATAATATTTACATTTTAAGACTTAAAATCTCAATAATATTTGTTCACTATAATTTGTATGATAGTATCTATAAATGAAGGAGATGTTTCCTCAAAAATTTTCAAGCAAACATATATCTGTAGCCATCTTACACCTTTATGGGGCTTCCAAATTATACAGGAGTAATAGAATTGTATTACATTTCCAGAAATCTTATTTATATTACAGGAATACTTCACATCTGGTAATAATTAAAGACAAAAGAAAACTATCATCCTTTCTTATTTCCTCAAATGATTACTAAAATCTTCATAACTGTTGCTTCTATTGATGAATGATTTAACTTCAGGTATTCTTTATAAGATAGATACTTGAGATTATCACTGGAAAAAGATGTGTCATTTAAAAACAATTTATTACAGCTAAATTTGCATACAAAGTGTGATAAACAAATAAAGGTACATGTTTAAATTTTTAAAAATTACAGTAGGGTCATATTGCCATTAAGTCCCCTCAAAATACTTCCTCTAGCTTTGGACACACTTATCCCATTATTACTGCTACTTTGTCCAGCGATTCTAGAGCTACTCTTTCATGTGTGTCTTTCACTGCATTGTTAGGCTGCCTTAATGTCTTGAATTGACTCAAACCATTTACTTTTGATGGTAATTTTGACTTTGGAGAAGAACCAGAAGTCACAAGGTGCTAGATCTGATGAATACAGTGGATGAGGATGTACAGTAATTTTTTTTATAAGAATGTTTCCATTAGATGACATTCTATACCAGAATTCATTGTATTTTGAACAGACCTCATAAAGACAGGAAAGAGGACTTCCAGCACTGCTTCAGAGAGTGGCAAAAATGATGGGATAAGTGTGTTCAGAAGCAAGGAAGAGTATTGTGAAGGGGATTCCAGCATTGTGTCTTTTACTGTAATAATTTTCTTTTAATTTGAACATTCACCATTTGTGTTGCTCATACTTCATAATTTTCTTTTTTCTCCACAAAACCACTGCATGTTTCTATATTTAAGAAAAAGAGATGACAAAGAGATTTCTCACAGCACCTGAAAGTCTGCTCGGCTGTGTTTTCCTGGCATCTGCACATATCACCAAAATGGCAAGTAGGGCAGTTTGCTCTCCTTCAGCATGGAGTTGCCCACCTAGGCAAGGTGCATGAAATCACCTGATAAGTTATTGAACCACCTCTTACCGGAGATAGTTCTCATATATAGTTTCCTGCATCTCCCACACTGAACATTCATCAAATATGTTGTAGCCAGGAAAAAATTTGGTTTCCTGCCCACTCGCTGTATAACACACCAGAATTTACATGGAAAGGAATCACATGGGATTGTAGGTTCTTTGGGATTCCATGCCATTCCTATGAAGAAAAGTGATAAGTTAATAAAATACAATTCCTCTTTGGTATCATACAAATGCATATGTTTCATCCTAATATTACCCATAATTAAATCCAATATGGTATAAATCATGATAATCATATGCACAAGGAACAAGAAAGATTCATTTTAGAGGAGTTTTAAGGTTTGTAGTATTATTAAATGCAGAGTCAAAATGAGCAGGTTAGACATCTGACGTCCACCAAATTGTGAAAATAGATATTTATGCAGATAGATTCTGGATGATGGCATGGGATATAATGGTATTTTACCTGTACTGAGATGCTTAACTCTGTCATTGTTGTAACAACTCTGTCATTGTTGCCTCAATGACTAGATGAAGAAAAATATTGCACATTCCAAGCAGGTCTGCTCACCTACGTGACATTAATGAGTAGTCTCATCACATCAAGTTTGGAGGAGAACCAACCACAAGAAAGTTATTTATATAACTTATTATTCCAGGCTGAAAACCAAGAAGCAATGGCTCTTTAACAGCCAGAGCCAAGAGTTAGCAGAGCAAGGAGCGTCACTCCTAACAAATCAATATAGCAAAGTGTTTCATTCCATTCCACTGGAGTAATTAAAACATTCTTATCAAGGGGATCGACAGGACACAACACATAACAAATTTTAGGCACCGCCCACAACCATCTCTACCTAGCACAAGCATTTCCAAAAATTACAGCCAAAAGGAGCAAGTGGAACAGAAACCAGCACATTACAGGTACTCATGCAGAGGAAGTCTATAGTGATGACAAATGTTCCAGTGGTGTATTTTCTAACCAAAGTAAAGTAATCCATAAAGTGCCCATAGGAGCAAGGGACCTAAGGTTCATAAAATGCTCATAGAAAAAAAGTTTAGGTGTTATGGATTATGAGGTCATCAATTTTGACCTAATGGATTATACAGCATTTTGTTGCATTTATATTATAATTTTCAAGAGTAAAAATGCACACAATTTAAAAACAAAGTAATAGAGATCTTTTAACTGAAACATGTTTTGCTCCACTTTTAAAACTCTGTCTTTAGGTGCCCAAACCTACATTTAATTCTTTCTGCCTTCTCTTTTCCAATGGTTACTTCAGTCTTTTCAAATCAAATGTGACTACAGCTCTTTATTGAAGTACTGATGGTATATTATATACAGTATTGGCTTCTTACTACTATAAAGAAGAATTTGCATTTTTTGTGCAGTGTCTTCCTTTCTTACCCTCTTTTTCTTTCATAATTATATATGAATGTATATGAGCAGATTGATTGATCCCTAAATCTTTTTTTTTTCAAAATGAGTCATCTCACATATGAGTCCTAAAATGTATCCCATGTTATAGGATATTTTCCCCATTTGCTTGTTTTAAGCTAAGTTAAATATTTGGAGGAAAATTCAATATAACGTCAGTTATTTGAAATGTTTAAAGATATTTGCCTTATGAAAAGAAAGTATGAGGCAAAGAAACACAAACAAATTAGTCACTATGACTGTATATGATATCACAGTAAGTGCCAGAAAAAAATTGCTGCTTTTGTTATGGAGAAAATAATTATTTAGAAATATAGATTTTTAAAATATCATAATCACAGTATTATATAAATGATACTTGGAACTTGAGCTAACTTTTCCAGTGACAGGATTATATATCAATTTAAAAGCATATGCATTTTAAGCATTGTAGGTAGAGTTGAAGATGATGGGCTCTGAAAACCTGCTGTAGACAATTTGAAAAGTGGTGCTAATGGTGACAAAGATAATGATATAGAAGAAAAACTCAGAGTTTAGATATACCGTATCATAAAAGTTGAGAGTGATGAAAAGCAAATCTATTATTTACATAAATGATTTTAATATGGAATTAAACAAATTAAACATTACAAGAAGTTTAATGTGAAATATTTACCTAAATCCTTAAATTTATTTGTAGTAAATTTGGCCAAAAATATTTAAGAATTTCTCTTTTTAATTTTAAAAAGAAAAAAGATAAGCAATGAAACTGAGTTTCAAACAGGTTAGTAGGACAGTTACCATAGTTGATACATTGCATATTGTTGTCTTCCTAGTATTCAGAGTACAAGATATAGTCATGATATCTGATGTTTTGTGCTAATATTGTTAAGAATTTCTCATTTCTAAAAGTGAGCAATTACATTATACTTCAGTCCTCCCCCCCAACTTATATCACTTATCATGGGGAACATATCCTCAGAATTCATTGCAAGACAATTTTGTCATTGTGTGAACACAAACAAAGATAGCTATAATGCCATTAAGGTGTCTGTCATTGGACAAAATATCACTATGCATTGCACATTTTCATACACACATATATATATACATATACACATATATATTTCATTCCCCTATTGATTATCTGAACAACTTATTTATGTGTTACCATACACTGAATTAAAGTATAATTAATGAATATGTTAATACTTAGCTTGCATTATTATGGTCAAATATTTGGTGTCTCCTCCTGAAGAAGGATTCATTTCCCAAACTTAAGAAAATTATGTGTAAGAACAACATAACATTTGTGCATTAAAATCTAAAAACTAATTTAAAAGTCAGCTTCTCTTTCTTTCCCTTGCATGACAACCAATAATAACACACACAGGGTCAGCTTCAGTGCCAGAGTGGAGGAAACTGAACCGAACCACAGGCGACCCACCAAGGACAAGAGACAGGGGACAATTCGAACTTCTGTTGGTATAAGCCGCTCAAGATTTATTAGCAAGTTTTATCTTCAACAAAATATATTCTAACATACATCTTGTGAGGTAAAACCATGTCGGAGGCCTTTCCTGAAAGATATTACTGCATTTCATTTTCCAGTTTATCCAGTAGGATTTCATTTTTATGTCATTCAGATGTAGCCATCTGCAGTATGTTCTCTAATGACTCCCACAGATCCTTGGAATCTATAAATGTAACCTCAGGGAGTGAGGCAGGGTTTTTTGGTTAGTTAGTTAGTTAGTTAGTTTGTTTGTTACCAGATGTGACAATGTCAAGGATCTTGAGATGGGAAAATTATCCAGTGGACATTAACCACCAATGTCATGGCGAGACAGAGGCAGGGGGATACTGGTCTGACTTACACATCAGTCAGAGTGAGGATGAGGGAGAGAGATAATTGAAGACACTTGTCTTGAAGACTGCCGTGATGTGGCCACAAACCAATGAATGCCAGCAGCCTTGACAGGTTGGGAGAAATAAGGAATGCATTTCTCCCAGGACTCTCAGAGTGAATATAGCCCTGCACTGTCAGGCTTCTGACCTCCAGTGCTGAGACAGAATAGAATGTCCCTGGTTCAGAACTATTCAGTTTGTGATCACTTGCTTTAGCAGCCACAGGTAACGATACATCATAGTTCAGTCGTCAGTACTTTGCATATATGTTGGTTACAAACTCAAACATCATATGTATTAACCATGAAAATAGTGCTTACAAAAAATGATGAAAACTGTAGCAAAATTAAATTCAAAGACTGACTTTTTTCAGAATACTTATGTAACTAGCACTTTTCAAGGCCTACGATTAATTTTTAGAGTTAATAAAATAGTATACTCTATATAAATGCATCGTGTATACTCCAATGAAGCCTCTTATGGTAACTACAGGCAAAGTCACTTGTTTCTAAAATCTCACAGAATTTTATGATGTGTACTTTTTTTTTTAATTTTAAAGTAAACTCTTAATATATGTCATTGCAACTGGAATATACACTATAGTACAGTAAAGGAGGTACAGGATTTGGAGTCTGAAAATTGGGTTATGTTCACAGCTTTTTTGTTTAGTATTTATGTAATCTTAGAGATGTTTCTCAGTCAATTGCCTCATTTATAAAATGAGAATAATGTTTAATTCATGGTGTGATTTATTTGAATAAAGTATAATTTATTTAAATATGCACAAGACACATGGCATTGTGCTAAATAATGTTGCCTTTAATGTGATTATTTTCTGTTTTTAGATCTATGTGCCCATTAACTTATTAATCTTTATGATCAGGAGCTTCAGATTGCTTATTTTTTCTACTTCAAGTATAATCAAGTACCTGAGATTTACCAGGTAGTTAATATATATTTAAGAACAAGATGAATGAAAGAACGAACAAGAAGTGTCCTCTGAATTTTTCCTCATCCCTAAACTTCTGAAAATGACAATCAAGAAGAAAAACCTCAAGCTCCATTAATAAACTGTGGACAGCAATTTTTTGCTTTTTTACTTCACAGTTCCAACCCTAACATGCCCTTTTCTCACTTTGGAGCAAAATGGTTTTCAAAATAAAAGACATAATGAGCAGAGGAAAGAGGGACTGAGAAAGAGGGGGGGAGAAAAAGAAAAAAAGGGAGGAAAATGAAGAAAAGGAAGAAGACAAAGACCCTCTAGATGGCCACCTCTGTCCATAGTTGCTGTTAATTCTATTCCTTTTCACTGAGTTGTGGATAATCGGCCTGAATCTACCACAGTTCAGTTGGCTCTGTAATCATGCTACACAAACAAAAATAGTGATGCATGATCTGTATTCCATCTCCTTTCACAATTTCAAATTCCAAAGTCATTAGTGCATTTCACTGACATTATTTAATTTTGTATATCTGTCTATTGGTGTGCATGTGTGTGTTTGGAAAAATAAATCTGTTTTTCGGCTTTCTACCTACTGTAGTACAGGGAGGTAAAACAGAAGAATGTTAGATCACACATTAAAGTAGTCAATTTGCCATATAAATCAAAAGTGATATAGAAAGAGAGAGGGTTTTTTTTTTCTTTTTGTACCAGGAATCGAACTCATGACCTCACGCTTGCCGGGCAGGCACTGTGCCACTGAGCTATATCCCCAGCCTGAGACAGAGTTATTTATAGAAGCAAAGAGGAGCTAGTTCTGTGTAATGGTTCTGGTAAAGCATATAAGCTAAATACAGGGACATGATAGTTGAATCATGGGACATTCTTGCTAATGTCAATAGTAGACATCGAGTTAATTGAATCATAAAAAGTGAAGAAATAGAAATAAGAAATAGATAAGACTCAATGTCAATAGTAGACCGAGTTAATTGAATCATAAAAAGTGAAGAAATAGAAATAAGAAATAGATAAGACTCATTCTTTGGGTATTTAGGGGAGAATAGAGAAAAGGGAAAATGGGTTGATGTGGATGAAGAAGTCAATAGGACATTTTTATACTGCATTAATTTGAAAGAAGGCATTCTAATAAATTGATGGAAAAATTCATTAAGGATGAAGAAATGTTTCAAGAGAATTATGGTATATCTACAAGATAGAATGCTTGAGAAGATTACGTCAAAAATTATGGATTTCCCAGATAGAGAAGATTTAGGGAAAAAGAAAGAAGAGAGAGTCCAGGAAATGCTTGCAAATAACTGGGAATAATAATGGGTTGTGAGCTTAATTGTATAAAATAAGCGAAGACATAAGATATGGACTGTATATTTGAAAACTTGGTGGAACAACAGAGAGCTAAATCAGGTCAAAACATTTTGGACTGAACCAACAATAGTACATTGATTTGGTGAGTAATATGGTTCTGGATTTGTTTACAAACGTGTCTAGGATGTTATCATGGGAATAAGATGTTAAGGAGATGTTAAGGAGAGTTAAAAAATTGATTGGAAGACAAGAAGTCAAGAAACAGATAACTAGGAATGGTGAATGGGTTATCTTGGTTTAATCACATATTGGGACAGAGGGACAAATTGAACATAAAACCCTCAGCCAAGAAAAACTCTTTAGTGAGTGAGCCAAGATGGCTTAGATTTCTAGATCTACAGTTAGTTTAGTAGAATGATATGGATGTAAAAGAAGATGTGAGCTGTAAATAAAGAAAGATAAAATTGAGGTATATTGAATCTAGAAATGCCATGTAGGAGACTGCAAGTAGTAATCTACTCTTATATTACTTTTTGTTTCTTATATTATCCTTATGATATATAAGGAAGTGTCTCTTACCACAAACACACACCATGAAAGTAATGCATTATTTGGAAAATCTCATTTTATGATATAAATGTGAGATTGTTGTGGAGCCAGTGACATAGGAGCTGTTATATACTAACAAATAAAAATATTAAAAAAATCTTCTTTAAAAATCTTCCATATTAGTTAACATTCCCTCTACTATAATGAATTCTTTGATAATATTGATGGTCTTACTAATAACTCTGTTCTCAGCAACAGGCAAATATCTTCTGTATACTGACCCAGTATTTGTGGAAAAAACCCCAATTATACGACAAAATTCTTCCCCAATTAATAAATGAATTTTTAGAGAATTTAAGAGAGTCTAAATTAGAAAGTTAGACCCTGGAAATGCACTATGCTATAGTGAATCATAAGAATTTGAAGAATATTTTCACTCATCAGCATCATACACTTAGCATTTCCATGCTTAGCATATTTCCAATTGGCTAAAGTAAATGTGGGTTGAAAATGTTATATATTATTCTTGTGCATGTAATTGCAAATAATTATTATGCATATTTTCAAGAAAATCAAAAGATAGGAACCTGCCTGACCCTGAAAATTTGCTCAGAAAATCTGCAGTCATGGTTTGTAAGCGACATGCTCTACCCAGTTGGTGAATAAATAATAATTTTCATTCCCTTTCATTGCTTCTTCTGCTTATGGAGTCCATTAGCAGATAAGAATAACATTAATGCACATTTTGTATAATAAAGATTCCATGAACTAAAAAGCTTATTTTCACTGTCAAGAGCCCATAACCACGGTAGGCCAATGATGAATAAGAAATTAAAAGACAGAAGTTTAAAAATTCAATACAATTTTAAGTGAAGTACAACCAGAAATGTGCTTAAAAATATAACTATATGCCAGCAGAAGGAGACTGCTGATGATTAAAATATAAATGTATATATATATATATATATATATATATATAATAAACATATATACAATGTAGATGAGTTGTGTGAATACATATATATTGTAATATATATTTAAGTGTGATTATCTGGAGAATAAAATAATTTTCTTAAGCCATTGCCCAAAAGCTGTTATGAATCTCCTTTCATTTATAAACACCTAAAATAAGTCGGCAAAAGAGAAGTAAATGCAATGCAAACCATTTCAAACTCTTACATAAATATGCACGTACAATTCAATAATGACACAGATAATTCTGGTAATAAAAATTATCTGCCTGTCTGTTGTCCTGTGTCTCCATTTCCTTCTCATCTTGGTAGAAATAATCTGAGACTCCAAAATGAATTATTTTACCAGTTGTTGATATCTTGCCTTGGTAAGTATAATTAAACATGCCTCCTACCCCCTGAACATTGTAAGAGTAAAAACCAGAAATTTTGACACTAAAATTTCTATTATAAAAAGAATAATTTTACACAGTATATGAGTTACACAGTATATTTTTACCTATTTTCTGCTGAATCTCCTATAATGAATAGGACAAATGTTTTAAAAAGTATTTTATCCCACATGGTATTCAACCACATCTGATTATTTTGGTAAGATTAACAAAAGGAAGACTAATGTCCCATATTCCTGTGAATTATTACTAACTAATGAGAATGTCAGAGCTTTACCAAGAAGGGACTCACAAAACTGGCTTAGAATCTAAATGTGTGCCTCAGCTGCATACAAGAAAATGTATTCTTAACACCGCAGCACTTTTAAAAGCTTGGAATAAGTCCAACAATAAACAATTCATCAAAACTAGATAAGCATAGTTAAATATGCAGGAGAGCCACTAATTGTCTTTTAAGTATTCAATTTATTTCAGGAAGAGATAGAAAAGGAATAAGACACTGTGATTCACATGTGTTAGATGTGTTTCAGTGAAGAGCTACTCAGGGAAAGTAAAAGACACTTAATCCTCTCAAAGAAAATGCAATGAGATATCTGAAATTTTAATGACTCACAAAGATGTAAATGACAACAAAAATATATACTTGAAGGAAGTTCAAAGTGATTATTTTTCTGTCCACAGAAATAAAGAATTAAATGCCAACCAAATTTTGTAAGAAAATTGTGTCAAAATGTATTTATAATATTATTTAAAATTTTAAATATATTTTTGAGGGTACCAGGAATCGAACTCAGGACCTCACACTTGCCAGGCAGGCACTGTGCTGCTGAGCTATATCCCTGGCCCTAAATTTTTAATATTTAATTACAGAAAATGTAATATATAACATACACTCACTCTCTGAAAAGAAACAAGTTCATATTAGTAAAATTTGCATCAAATCTATCCTGTTTAAAATACAAATATATTACATGTATTGCTAAGATTCTTCAGCTCTGTGACTTTCCTGCTGCTTCTATAGTTTGTGTCATCCCAATGCCTATTTCGTATTATCATACATACAGGTATACACATATTGATACATATATATCCACTTACGGGGGTTGCTTTATGTGGTGTGAAGTAGAAAGTTTAAATGTTATCATGCAGCATACATTCCTATGCAACTTGGTATCCACGCTTATTGACTCAAATGTATATTAATATCTCAATTAAATTTTTTAATTTTAAACAGATAAAAGAACAATGAAACAGAGTTTCAAAACAGGCTAGTGAGAGAGTAACAATAATCAACATATTGAGTATTGTGAATGAGGAAGAAAATGTTCAAAAGAAAAGAAAAACTGTGAAGGGAGAAAGGGGAAAGGAAGAAAGGGAAAAGAAAAAAAAAACCTTAATTAATGAGCAATCAAAACTGTGGAACACACCTGTGCTATATATGAGTGAGTTTTCTAGGAAGCACTCTGTTTAATTACCAGTTTCAACTTGAATATACATGAAAAGAAATCATTTTATTTTACTGTAGTTACTCCATCCACCTATGTTCTGCTGAATCTCTTTACTAATTCCTTATTACTATTTTGTACAATTTCCATTAAATCTCAGCTTAGAAAATAAACTCTCTGTTTTAAAGCATTAGCCAGAACTTCAATTTAAAAGTTCTCTTTTCTCTTCCCTTATTCCAGGCGAAAGTTGAGGCACTGGCAGTGAGTAGAGGACAATCTAGGTGTCAAGGGGAGAAGGAAGATTCAACTATCTTCTTGCTTGCTTTTTCTTTTTCTTTTTCTTTTTTTTTAATATATATATGCGGGTACCGGAAGTCGAACTCAGGACCTCGCGCTTGCCAGGCAGGCGCTTATGCTGCTGAGCTATATCACCGGCCCTTCTTGCTTGTTTTTAATTAAACTGTTCATTCTTTTTGTTTTTATTGTTGTCTCTGAAAATTGTTGCTGCTCTCTGGCTAACACTGATTATCCTTAAACTCTATGTGGTAGATGTACAAATCCTGGATCTTTTGTGGAAAGATTTGATTCTTTCATAAAATCACTTTGCAATTTCTTGTCTTGAGGAATCTGGATCAACTTAAGTCTTCCATCCATTTTTATCTGCAGCCATAGACAACTAATATCACTCTTGGATGTTCTTTGCCTTCTTGGGGCAGGAAATTCTTACATGGATCACCAGAGGATAGTTCAGACACAACTCTCTATGTGCTCCATCTGACCCACAAGAAACTCTACCTCCCTACACAAAACATGGAAACACAAAACATGGCTCCACTCTCATGTTCTCTTTCTGCCCCTCCTTAACTCTAAATTTGCAAATTAGGATTCATCTAGCCAAAGGACTGATGAGTGAGTCTGTGTGCTAAACAGTTGCCTAGCTGGGGATAAAGTACCTGACTCCTGTTCTTAAAATAGTCCCCATTCTGATGAGTGAGTATTCAACGCTCTTCGTTTTTCCAGATCTCTAGACCTGGGCCCAAGAACACTACACACAAGGTGATCCTAAATATGTCTCTCCTCCCTTTCACTCTATTTTCTGAAGATTCGAAAAACACTGAAGATGGAGTGGAGTAAATTGCTCAGTAAGCGTGAGAGAAATTGGTTCACCCACGTCTTAGTAGCATTAATGCTGTATTGTATTTCTATTACTGAGGATTGCCTTTAGAATACAGGACATTGAACATCTTTTTATATTGATAACTGGACCCTGATTATCATTTCTTCACTCACAAGAAAGAAGACGACAAATTGTTTTTGTATATAGCAGACCCAAATTGCAAATTCAGCCCCAGTGTATATGTCATCTATTTCCCTGTAATCTCAAAGACAATTTATATAAACGGATCTTTAAAATTTTTCCAGTCTTAAGAGCGTTCATGCTTCTTTTGATCTGCACAAACTTGATTATAACTGGTATCAATATTACCATATATTGATATGAGCATTAGTTATTCCTCTGTCCAGTAGAACTCTTTTATATGAACATCGTTTTTTCTTTACATTTTTTTGTTTTATTAGGAAACAAAAGTGTTCTATAGGAATTCTTTATATGTTCTAAATGCAATGTTTTTTCTCTTATATATGCTACAAAAGTTATTTACTTTATAATATATTTTATTTCATGATTTTAAAATTCAGTGTAGTCAAATGTAGTAATCATTTTCTTTATAATTTGTATTTGTTCTATGCCACTTCTTCAAGTAATAAATTTTTCTCTGATGAATCTGCTATATTTCTTCATTTATGTAGATCTTTTTATGGCTTTCAGTAAATACTACTGCTTCCTGAATAAAACTTCTGCACAACTTTGATAGATTTATTCCCAGATACATTAAAATATTTTGTTTTCATGGATGATATATTTTCACTTCATTATCTAATTTATATTTAAGATACAGAAATGTTACTGAATTTGGAGTAGTAATCTTGCATTCAAGAATATTGCTAACTCTCAATAATCCTAATAATTTATAAATTCGCTTGGATTTTAGAAGCAGAATAGCATTCAACTGCATATAATTACAGCTGGTCCTTGATTTCAGACTGAATATTTTTCTTCTGTTTTACTGCTGGGATATAATAACTTTAGGGTAGTTATTTCATTAAAAATAATAACACATTTCATTACAGTAGTAAAATTTTTTCTGTTATGATAAAGTTTAATAGAAATGGTGAAGATAATCTTGTCTTCTAGCAGCAAGGGGGCACTATCATTTCACAAGGCAGAGCCATGTTTTCTCTAACTGACTATTGTTTTCACCCAGTTTAGAAGTCCTGTAATTATTAAACTTGTTTTTAATTGTCATATATTTGTGGTACAAAATGATTATGCTTTGGAGAATTGGCACGTACATAAAGTGGTACCTTAGTACTCATCATCATTTGGTTATTAGAGATGGAATGAGTATAGAAAAGGATGGATATCATATAAGTTGTTTTGGCTGGAAATGGTAGCAAGTCACTAGGAAATCTACACTGATGAATTATACCTTGCTTCTCAGATACCAAAGAAACACCAACTACCTGGACAAAATTTTGGCCTAAAATGTGTCAAGTACCAAATTCAAAGGGATTCAAAGCAGTTCCATACCAAAGTATGATTACATCATAAGTTGAGCATTTTCTAACCCTTCCCCCAATCATTTTTCTTCCCCCATGTTACCAAATTTCCAGAGTGAGGTGATGATGATGATGATGATGATGATGATGAAAATTTGGCACTCAATTCTGACATATTTGTGTATCTACAGTAAGACAGTATATGGCTGTTTACTATAAAAGGACAACATATTGAATTACAATAAAATTTTGAAAGATTTTCCATTTTTCTTGAAACAATTTAGTAGAATTTATCTTTTTATCTATATTTATAAAAAGTAAACTGAAGTGCAATAAAATTTTAAAGCATGTTATTGAGCAAATCATGATGCATATATGAGACATCACCATACTGGAAATGGTCTGAGGGGGTCCAGCAGTGGTGCACAGAGAGGCTGTCATAGAGCAAGTAAAGGAAGTATTTGGTTAGATTTAAAATGTTGCCTTATTTTGTCCATCCTGCTAGAAAGATTATGCTGACGGAACTATAAATTAACTGGCAGCTTCTGATTAGTCAGACTTAAATTTCCTTTTTTTTTCTTTTTGCTGTAGGCATTTCCAAGAAATGGCTCAAGTTAAATTTCACTTATGTTTGCAAATCAACCTAGATGAAAGTCACCTGTAGCCTAAATGACGTTCTTTAACTAGAATTCTTCAGGCTCAGTCCATTTTAATTTACTTTAACAGTATTTTAAATTTGTTTGTATAAAATTATTCAAAGCATCCCCTTGTGATTTATTTACACCTATCAGGAAAAATCCCTTCATGATTTCTCCATATAAAGACTACATTTTCATTGTTAATATCCACTGTTTCTATCATCTTGTTTTCTCCTTCAATATTTCCAGATGTTTTCAGATGTTTGTGTTCTTAGTCTTTTTCCTACTCTGTATTTTTATTTATCATGTTTAATATTTTTGTATTTTTATTATTTTAGCTACTTTCTGCCTTTTATTATTGCTCTTTAAATTAAATGTCTGTACTTCGCATTATCATGCACTACCCTTATTTAGACAATGTTATAATGAAAACATAAAAGGTCTTCATTTCAGATATTTGAAATAAAGAAAACCTGTTTTTCCTTGCTAACTAGGAGAGCTGGGCTTACAAAACAAGTCTCCAAACAATGCGAGCACCGGTTGTAAATAAGAATGGAAACAGGAGAGAGTTCAAAACGTAGTGGATTTTGTGTAGCAAATGACCTAAACCTTGATGACTATCCACTGTGTAAACATTTTGACAGGAGTTAAGTTTGTTCTTCATTGACTTCTGAATGGATGGGATTCATCTCGAATGACAGAGATGGACTTAAAGTTATTTGTAGTACTTATTAATTTATGTCCTGGGACTATACCCAAGATATTTTTATTTCTTTTTGGAGAATAAGAATTATTTGTCCAAAAAAGAACTATTCCTAGCCTATTCATCTTCAATTAAAGAATCTTAATAACAGTAATATTCACATCGGTGTAGTTTAAAGTTTAACTATAACAGTAATTGAAGATATTCTGGGATTTATAAAGATGAGAAGTTGGATATGTCTCACTGAACTCATATAGGAGTAAAATAAAGTTCACTAAATGGTGAGGAAATGAATATAAGAACAGCAATATCCATATAGTATAGATATATTAAGGAATTATAGATATAGTAATATATATCTAGTTAACTCTTAAGTATTAATATAATTAACTCTTACACTTGTAAAGAAATAATAAAGACACAAAAAGACCTATGGTGAATAAACATGTACTGATTTGGTCCTAGGAAGACAATTTTCTCTCTTAGTGTGACTGTTAATGCTGTCCTTCAATAAGTCAGTCTGCTTCCACATGATGACTATTGTCATCATGGATAATTTAGTATGTTCATACGTAATTTAACAATTCAGTGGATTTCAGTTTCTCTGAAATTGGTCAATAGTTGGAATTCAAATGCTCTCTATATTCATTGTATTAACAACTATTGGCCTCATGTATCACAAAATTAACCAGTAATTCCCCTAACTCCAACACACACACACATACACACACACACACACACACACACAGTCCTGAGTCTCAGCAAACACACAGAAGTTTCCTCATTTCCAGGCGATTTTTGACCTAAGAGGGCAATGGTATAGAACATTTTTTCATAAAACTGGAATGCTCTAGTTTAAATATAGAATCTCCCCCAAAGGGCCATGTGGTGAAGGCAGGCCCTAGTCCCCTGACTGATATTTTTTGGGAGGTAGTAGAACATTTAAGAGATGAGCATAACTAGACAAAGTTAAATCATTAGGGGATTAACCCAGGGGAGACTTTGGGACTCTGCTACCCCTCTTTCTGCTTTCTGGGCACCATGAGGTAGGCAACCTCTTTTGTCCCACTCTTGACATAAGTGCACTGTGCTGTCGCAGGCTCAAAGAAATAGTGCCAAGCAACCATGGACTGAGCCATGTAAAACTGTGAACCAAAACAAACCTTTTTTTTTTTTTTTTGTGGGTACCGGGGGTCGACCTCAGGACCTCGCGCGCCAGCAGGCGCCCATGCCGCTGAGTGATATCACTGGCCCTTTTTTCGTATGTGGGTTCCAGGAGTCGAACTCGGGCCCTCGCGCCTGCCAGGCAGGTGCTTATGCCGCTAAGCCATCTCACCAGCCCAAACCTTCCTTCCTTTAAAGTTAATTACCTTAGGTTTTTTTACATAGTAACAAAAAGCTGACTAAAACTGGAAGAATGATTCTTTTAATACTTCTTCCAGTTCAACAATCTTGGAAACAAAAAACACTAATTTGCTTTGCGTGGAAGAACATGATTCAAATCTATGAGCCATTCATTATCAGAAAGATGGGCTTTAGCCTGGGAGCAATTCTGTCAAGCAATACAGGAATAATACAATTTATTCACTGAGAGGTTACTTCACATAAACCACTCTCCAAAATTTTTATCAATTTATTTTCCCTCCATTGGTGTATAAGCATACTATCTCACCATACTTTTTCAAACTCTAGGAACAATATCTATTTTCTCAGTTTGTGTGTATGTGTGTATTCTTGTTAATTTCAGTATCAAGATGAAATGAAACATATGATTGGAAAATAGAAGAGAAAGATAGTGTCTTAGTCAAAATGAATGGAGTTGCCAGGAGTAACAGTGTCAGTGAATATCTGGAAGCTATAAACATGCAAGAAAATCACTCATCTTCTGATCACATATACCATGAATAGGATATGAACTGAAGCTGAAAGATGAGAAAAACCAAAGTAATATCACCAAAAGTTTCTTCTTTAGAAATATGACATACGGGGAAATGTGTAATGTATTATTAATATCAGTTATAAAATTAACATAATGTGAAACTTTGTGAAAATTCTAAACATTTTAGAAGTTTTATTCCATTTATGAAGAATACCTTACAATGTTATCATTTGTGTAGCTCACAGCCTAATTTCCTAAGAAAAAAACACTAAACGAACAATAGAAATTCTAATTGAGATGCAATTTGAAACAATTTTGGTTGGGAAAGTATAAGCAAACACATCTTTTAGAGAAAGTGGATCTTTAAATTTTATACACTGGGTGAATGAAGAAAGGCTAGAAAGAATCACACTTGCATCTGGGATTGTCAGAAAACTTAACAATAAATATCCTAAGTAAACAGAAGCAAAGATTACAAAGAGGGTTGTACAGATTTCAGTATTTCATAAGAAGTAATGTGAGGTTTTATACATAATTTATTAGGTATGTTGAAGTTAATGCAATATTTTTAAAACAAGTCTTTATAGGATTTTGTATAATAAAACATTTAAATGGTACGAAAGTGAGTCTGTCAATTTTCCAAATAGGAAAACAAATTTTTAGTTCATATCTAGACTGTCAGATTCACCTCCAGAACTATGATTTCTTATAGAAAAATGTGTGTCTGTTCATAAACAGATATGTGTACAAATCACTATTTGATAATTTATGTTGTCACAAGTAAAAGCTCATTAAATGCATTGTCCAGTAGCCATTGAGGGGCAGTATTACATATGATTTTAAGTACTTACTCAGGCCAATACACTTCGTTTGTATAGAAATCCAAATTCTGCCACTTGCTAGCTATGTAACCATGAAAAACTTATTTAATATTTTGTGCTTCAGCTTCCCTATTTGTAAAAATCACTGAATATTAGTAATACTTCTTGTGGCAATTGTGAATATGAAATATGCATTTGTGTATGAGTATTTAGTACAGTAAATACAGTTAGACAGGAAATAACAATGTTTATCTACTATCAAAATATTATCTTGTTTTCTTCACTGAGTAATTTATCTTACAGATCTTGACCTATTTGCACATAAAGATCAATCTTATTCTTTTTCATAAATGCTTAGTATTTTTGCATTCCCCTGTGATAGTAGAATGATCAATATCACAGTAAATTCCCTGCTCATCTTGTGCATGAATATGCCAAGATTCACTCAGAACATGTTCAGAAATGCAAAATTACTGGTTCAAAGAAGAAGAAATATACCATGTAAATGAATAAGGGCTTCACATCATTTATGTGCACACAAAAAATCTCTCCAAATTATACCAAGTAGTTTTAGATCTATTGGCAAAAGTCTTATTAAACATACTATGAGCCAAGCATGGTGGCACATGTTTTTAATCCCAGTACTCAGGAGGCTGAAGCAGGAGGATCACAGTGGGTTTCAGGACAGCTTGTGCTACATAGTGAGTTCAAGGCCAGCCTGAACCACATAGCATGACCTTGTCTCTAAAAATACTGTGAAAACATAGGGATTTTCACTTTTATATTTGAGGCACAGATAGACATAATATTTGTGGTTTATCAGGTGTACAGTAGGAAAAATTAAGACGGATATATAATCTCCACTTAACCAGTCTTCTTTTCAAGAAAATGATCTTCAGATACAATAACTGAAAATATAAAATCCGGTAGAAATGAAAATGGATTCTTTATAAACTCATGGATGAGGTCGGGCAATTACTGTTAACAGCCATCTCAAGTTGAAAAATGCCTACAATCTCAGAACAGTAGCCAGAAATGTTTTGATAAGCCCCAATTATTTGCTGGATGTTTTTATTCCAAGCTGGGTGTATTTCTTCAATTATGAAATAAGATATGAAGAATAAAATGATGGGCTAATTTGAAGAATAAGATTGAGAATTAACCACTATAAATTTTATAAATTATAGATGTTACTACTAAATTCTTTGAAGAAATGCAAAATAAGAGCCACGAGGAGAATCTTACCCTTTTCAAAAAAGGACAGAGCAGTGGCATTAATGTAGCACCCTCACAGATCTATGGAGCGTATCTCCAAACGCCAGGTAGTGAAGGCTTTAGAGAGAGAATGGTGATAAGTGGGAATCAGCATGAATTCACCAGAACAAGCCAGAACAGCGTAGCCTCGTTTTGCTTTTTGACAAGACCACTAGAATCATAAATTGAGAAATAAAATATAGCAAATCTAAATTTCCCAAAGATATCTGAAAAGTATTTCCAATTATTCTTTTTTTAGTACATTTGTTCAGTGCATGCAGTTTACAATCATTTTGGGGAGTGGGTACATACATGTACATAATACACCTTGGTTCTTTATTATCAATGCCCTCCCTCTTCCTCTAAATCCCCTTTCCCCAATTTTGCTCTTGTTGATATTATTGATCCTATTTCATGGGAAGAGGTTCAGTTATTCTCATACAGAAGATAAAAAGTTAAACTTGCTTACGTAAATGGATCTGGAGTATATACACAAAACAAGAGTTTCTTATTCCATGGAGTTAGCTAATGAGTGCTACAGAATATTGCTTAAATTTCTTTTCACCAAAATATATGTCTGTTATTTTTAAAATATAGAGAACACATTCAGTGAGGAGCTGGTATAACAACTTTTAAAGATTCTCACAGAAAAAGCAGAAGAGTGTTATGACTTAGAATACAAGCCCCCCCCCCCATTCTCTTACGTTAGAGGTGGGACTTTTGAAAGGTAGTTGGATCATGAGAGCGCTATACTCATAAGTGGGTTTGGTCAGTTGATGAGTTCACAGCTAAAACTGCTGTTAGGATGCAAGCCCCGGCTGGAAAATGTCCGTCACTGGGAGCAAGACTTTGGAGGGTGTCTCCCTTCCTAGTTCCTCCTTTCTTTCTCTGCTTCCTGGCTGCCAAGAGGTGAGCCGCTACCTTCACTGTGGCCTTTCACTGTGATTTTTCTGCTTTGGAGGCCGGCAGTCATGTTCTAGATTCTCTGATCTATGAGCCAGATTAAACTTCTGTCTTAAGTTGTGGGTATTAGGCATTGTTTTGAGCGATGGGAGAGCTGACTGACATTAAGACCATATTAATAAAAAGGGAACTTTATGGTCTTTGCAAAAGACAGTGTTAGCTGTTACAAGGATGAAAATGAATGAGGAACGTTAGATGACAGGATGAATATCACAAGTCAACATGTCAAGTGGTTGTACAAACTGCTCAAAGGGTCTGAAACTACAGTGGGGTAAAAAAATGTTACATTCTGATTAAGGGAACTTATAATTTTTTAAAATTTCAAGTGTTAAATCACACCTAGATTTTTTTCCCTAGGGTATTCAGTGCATTTTAGAAAGACTGGGATAAATCAATGGAAAAAGACAGTGCTGTAGGCATTTCAAAGCACGTGTAAGAATGAATTAAATGAACTGGGAAATTTTAAAACAAAAAAATGAAGAGAGAAATAGTTTTATTATCAAAAGAGTTAGATTATTCTAAATATAGTGGAGAAAAAGAAACTTTTGGTAGACTGTATAGGTGTTTGACATCATTGAAAAACAACTTGTGAAATAGAACTATTCATACAGGGGAAAGGCTGCCTTTGAACAGTGAAACATTTATTACTGATGTCATTCATAAGGAGGTAGACCCACTATTTATAGGGGATTTTGTAGAAACAAGTTCCTAAAGGGCTTGAATTCTCTTATGTTTAAGATTCTGAATATGTCTGTCACTTTTTTTTTCAACCTCCTTTATCCAGCTTTAATTTTTATTTTTGTTGTTGTTCTCATGGAACTCTCTTTTCCTAGCTTTTCATGTACTATGTTGCAATATACTGACTTGAAACGTATCATGCCAGTCTCATCGTTTATGTTTCTTTTCTCTCTGCTCTTTTCTATTAATCTGTTAAATCTTCATGAGAATTTATGCACTTGGCTTAACTTTGCTGTTTTAGGCATACACTTGTATCCTTCATCGATCTGTTGTTTTATTGCTAATAGGCCACATTTTTAAATGTCAGACTCAATGTATTTTTTATGCTGTTTTATAGCATTCTGAGTGGTTATTCTTAGCACCATTAAATAGCTGCTATAAAGTTAAGTTTTATGACACATATATGTGCTGCTGCAATAGACAAAAATTATTTATTATATGGTCCTTGGGATAATGTGAGACTTTCTTTGTAATTCATTTAGTCAATACCCCATTATTTGATTAAAATAATAGTGAAAATTTCTGTAACACATACTGTGCATATTAATGTAAAATGTCTATATATTTTATAAACTATGTTTTCCTAGTTACAAAATATTATTCTCAATGTAGAGATCTTTGGAATTCCCCCAAGCATATGATGCCTTTAAATGTTAAGGACACACATTGACTGAAATAGAAAAGATGGAAATAGATATTGCATGCAAATAGAAAAAAAATGCAAGTTTTATATCAGGTAAAATGGACTTTAAGTTAAGAACTGTACCGAGTTAAAGAAAATCATTATTGTATTAAAAAGATCAGTTAATCAAGAGGACATATCAATTATAAATATATACATGCACCCCGAATTGAGGTACATAATATAAAAATCAAATACTAACAGATCTGAAGGAAAAATTAAAAAATACAATAACAATAGGGGATTTCAATGGCCTACTTTCCACAATAAATCGATGATTCAGATAGAAACATTCTGACTGAAAGACACTTTAGACCAAATAGATCTGACAGACAAATACAGAATGTTCCATCCAACAGTAACAAAATATACCTTCTTCTCAAGCACACAAAGAACATTTTCCAAGATAGGTAATATAGTAAGCTACAAAACACAATAAATTTAAGATAACAAATTAAATTAAACATTTCTTCTAACCACAATGCTATGAAACTGAAAATCAGTAACAGTGGAACACTAAAAATTCATAAATATGTAAGCATTAAACAGTATACTCTTGTACAGTGAGTCAAAGAAGAAAGCAAATGGAGCATCAAAGATATCTTGTGACAAGTGGATATGAAAGGACAATTCGATAAAACTTGCAAAATATAGCAAAAGCTCTTCTAAAAAGGAAGTATAGCAATAAGTTCCTACATGATAATGAAATAACTAAAGTATACAATCTTACCTTTTCTTCAAAGAACTAGAAAAAAGAAAGAACAAAATAAGCCCAAAGTTTACAAAAGGAAGGAAATAATGAATAGAAGACAAATAAATGAAACAAAGTAGAAAACTAGGGCAGCGATCAACAAAACTAAGTCATTTTTTAAAGACAAAATTGAGAAAACTTTAGCTTGGCAAGGTAAAAAAAATAGAAGACAAATAATTAAAATCGGACATGCAAAATAAGACATCTCAATTGGTATTGGACAAACACAAAGAAGAATAATAAGAAACTCATTAAAACAACAAGGTAGACAACCTAGAGAAAAGGATAGATTCTTAGACAAGACAACCTATCAAGGATGACTCATGAAGAAATAGAAAATCTAAACAGATCAATAACATCTAAGTACATTGGATTATTAATTAAAGATCTCCCATCAAAGAAAAGCCAAGGGCCTGGTGGCCTCACTGGTAAGTTCTATCCACATTAAATAATTACTACCAATCCTTCTCAAACTTTCACCCCAAATTGAAAACATTCATTTTATAGGACCAGTATTAGTCTGATACAAAAGTGAAACAAAGTTATTACTACTAGACAAGAAAATGACAGACCAATTTCTCTAATGAATGCAGAGCTAAAAATCCCCACAAAATATTAGCAAATCATTCAATAGCACATTAAAATAATCTTACACAATATTCAAGTCAGATTTGCACCTAGGAATCAAGGATGATTCAGCATATAAGAATCAATAAGTGTAATATACCACTTTAACAGAATAAAACATAAAAATCACATGATCATCTCAAAATAATGGAGAAAAAGTAGTTAACAAAATTCAATAACCTTTCATGGTAGGAGAAGAGGAAAAAAGGAATCAAGATATATCATGTACAGATACAAATTCCCTATGATAAATGCAATCACTATGTATATCTAAAATGTACCAATAAACTTAATTAATTAAAAAGAAGCACAATGATGGTTTAATCCTTTCACAATACAAACTTTCAACAAATTAGGTGAAATTAACCTTAACATAATAAAAGCCAAATATGAAAATCACACAGCTAATCTCATATCACCAGTGAAAAGCTGAATATTTTCTTTCTAAGATTAAGAAAATGACAAGGATCTCACTTTCACTAGTTCTCATCAGTATAGTATGTAAGTCACAGCTAAAGGGGTATCTAAGTCAGTAAAGGAGATTTTAAAGTTTTTGAATGGCATAGGATCTTATGTACGAAATCCATAAATATCGCACTGTTAAAATTAATAAATATTTCCAGTAATGTTGCAAGAGGCAAAAATGAATCATACAAAAATTAATTTTAATGTTATACAGTAAAAATAAGCAATCCAAAATAGAAATTAAGAAAACAACCCCATTAGTAATAGTATTCAAAATTCTTAATAAATTTAACCAAGGAGGTAACTAATCCTCCAAAAAGGCACCAAGAATACACAATAGCTAAACTATAATCTCTCCTACAATTCTATGGGGAAAACTAGATATGCATATGTAAAATATGAAATTGAACTTTTATCTTATACCATACACAAAAATTAACCAAAAAAACCAAAAAGAATTAAAGACATCAACCTGAGACTATAAAGCATAAAACTCCTAGAAGAAAACATACAGGGAAAAGTTCCATGATGAAGATGTTGAAAATAATTTCATGGATATGACACCAGATGCACAGGCAACAAAAGGGGAAATAGACAAGTAGAACTTCCTCAGACTAAACAGTTTTTGCATAGCAAAAAAACAAAACAAAACAAAAAGGCAACCTGCAGAATAACAGGAATATTTGAAAGCCATGATGAGTTAATATCCAAAATATATCAAAGCAAAACCCCCAAATATTCAATTAATAAGTGGATAAAGGATTTAAACAAGCATTTCTCCAAAAAGAAATAAAAATGGAAGCAGGACTATGCGAAGGTCCTTAACATTAACAATAATCAGAAAACTGCAAATTAAAGCAACAATGAGATATTATTACCTTATAACTTTTAGGAGAAAAGATGGTGACTTCAAGGATGTGGATGGAAAGAACCCTGGTGAAATGTTGATGGGAGTGTAAATTGATATGACTATTATACAAAACAAAATATAGATTCCTCAAAACTTTAAAATTAAAGCTATGTATGCTCCAACATCCCACTTCTGAGAATGTGCCCTAAAGAAATAATATCTTAAAGAGATATCTGCACTCTCATGTCCACTGCCACATTGTTGATCATAGTTGAGATATGGAAACAATCTAGTTGTCTATCAATGAATAAACAGAAAAAATAAGATATATGCACAGGAATATTATTAAGCCTCAAAAAAAAAAAAGGGAACGCTACCATTTGTAACAATGTGAAAGAACTTCGAGGGCATTACATTAAGTGCAACACACAAACGCCAAAAAGTGAACACTGCATTATCATATTTATGTATGAAATTACAAATTCAAACTCAGAGAAATAAACAGTAAAAGTGTGGTTTCCAGGAATTGGAAATGATGGTAATGGGGACTTGTTGATGTAACGGTAGATTTTTTTCAGTTATGTGTAAGTTCTGGAAAAGTAATATACAATGTAGTGACTGTAGTTAGTAATAACATATTCTATATTTGGCATTTAAAATAGAATATATCTTAAATATTCTCACTATAAAAAAGTGGTAATCACGCGAGATGATAGATACATTTAGATTGACATTGGTAATATTTCACGATTATGTTAGAACATCATGTTGTGTACCTTAAACTGCATGCAGGCTTTGTGAACTATACCTTAATAATAGACCTGGAAAAATAAAATTAAATTTAATTATACTTTTAAATAAACTTGAAAATTCAAAAATAGGATAAAATTTAATTACCTGTAACCTTGCAAGTAAGAAACGTCTTATATTTTGTCATCGGCAATGTCACATATTATACCTATTTAAACTTAATGAAATAATTATATGCATAGTCAAATATATATGTCTTTCTACTTGGTTCTCTCATTATTATATGCATAAAGTTTATCCTATGCTTTATAACATTGTAGACATTATTGAAATATCTAAAATATGTTATATAAATATGTGTCACTGCCGGATTAATATTGTTTCAATTTTTATTATAGACAGTACATGCATAAATACATTATTACCCAAAATTTTGTGAATCAAAATTATTTCTGAACTTGAGTATGGACACTTAAAAAAGTATGCATGTATGCACCTCCTAAATTTAAGAATTAACATAGAACACTGAAAACTGATAATATTCTTATACTTAAATCAAAACATTTGAATTCAAAAATTCAATGTTTAATAAAACAGACAAAATATTTACTCTAATGTTTCTGATAACCAAATGAGGTAATACTTGTGAATGTCCATTGTAAAAATAAACATGCATAATTGTCCTGATCATTATTTGCTATAATAAAAAATGTGATAGGTTTAATGATCAATACAGCTGTAAAACTTATCATTTATTTGAAGAGAAATTTGTGCTATGAGAGAATACAGTTTGGTTCTTCATGTGTGAAGTTTAATGCTGCAAATTGTGTAAATCTGTTTTGCCAAAAATGGTGAAATTATCACCTGCATAAGATGTTGATCCTCACAGTTTGTTCATAAGCTTATTAGTTGTTTTCTCTTTTTGCTTTCTACTCATCAAATAATTACAGGATCACTAACTGAACAATATTCTACTTACAATGCAACTATAAAGCTATCATAATTAATATTTTGAAATTAAGTTGGACAATACTATAAAGGATATGAAATAATTATTTTAGAGGGTAATTAGGAGATTTCTCAGGCCCTATATTCAATAGTAACTTCCACAGGTAATCTTCATGAGTAGTAAGTTTATAAGCAACCTAAGATCAACAGTTTACTCTTAGTATTATTATAAAAAACAATTTCCTAGTTGAAATAGCACAAATTATTAACTTTTAAATTAGACTACAAAAATCAGAGATCTTACCTAGTAATTCTAATTATTTCATATATTTTTGTGAGGAATTGGCAAAGCAAAAAGATGCAAGTTTGCCAAATCCTTTCTTGATATACTTGGATGATCTTTGATGTAGATGTGACATATTACTTTTCTAAGAATTATTATATACAGTTACATTATGTATATAAAAGAGAACCACTTTGGCCTTGAAATATCTTCCTTTTATTCTCCAATAGTTAGGACACCTGTCTGGTATATTGCAGGAAGTTACATCCTATAAATACAGAGACTAGGAGAGAGATCAATACACTTTATTAAAAGCATTTCACAAATACATGCTCTTTACAAGGCAATTTCATTAATGTTCTTGTCAAGAGATCTATCAATAGTATGTTTTTAAGGAGACTTGACCAAGCAAGTTTTTTTCCTCTGTGTTTACCCCAGAAGAAAGAAAGAATTGATAGCATTCCTGCTGCTAACTCTTCCCTGCCCACTGGAGCTGAGTTTAAATTAGATTTACTTCAAAAAACATTTGTAGAATAACTATAAATAAGCATTATTCGTATGATTATTTTTCTAGAAGTTATTCGAGATAATTATGATTCAAGGATAAACAAGGAAAATGAGACCTTTTCTCAAGTGGGCTTATATTCTGAGAAAAATAGTAATAAAAAATAAAGCGAAAAAGATGATTGCAAATTCTGCCATGCGCTATAACTCAAATGAAATATAGTGATACTAGAAAATCAGGGTAGGGAAATAATTTTTACTGAGGAGTCAATAAAGGACTCACTAAGGAATTGACTTTGTACTTAAACTTTGACTCACAGTATTAAATTATTTCATATATAAATTGTCTTTCTTTTAAGGTTGATATAGCCCAGTAATTTTCCCCAAAGAAGCTTGATTCTATAGTAACCCTAGACACTTCTTCCAAAACTGTAATTGCAAGAATCATTAAATAACTAATCCAACTTTATTCAAGAATTTTCCACTATCTCTGTTTCTGCTGTGTTCTGACAAAAGGCTGAAGCTCTTGAGGCAAAATTAGAATTTGTACAATCCTTTTATGCATCACACATTGAACTTATGCCTGTTCATCTTTTTGGGTGCTATAGCCTCAGCAGGTTCCCAGGTTTCTTCTCTATCTGTACTAAACAGTTCCATGTTGTTAAAATCACATGATTTCCTGAGTATCATGATAACTTGTAATTGAAGCTCTGTTATACTACTAGAGCAAAATATTAGTCTTTGAAATGTTTATAAACCATTAGAAACAGCTAATAAATTAGCATATAGCACCTAGTGTTAATGACTGGAGGGCTATGAATAAATGATGCTAAGGACTACAGTAGAACCAGCTTATATTTGAAGGTCATTTTTCTCTTTTAAAATTGTATAATTTCAACTGTGGTTAAATATTTTTAGTCTTCAACCAGGGCTTACCTGTTGGTTTATAAATGCTAATTTTGCAAACAATTGTTCAGAGAAATATTGTAGTTCAAGAGAACATGTTGCTAGACCAATAAATTCAGTTTTAAATACTACAAATTAAGAGAAAACTTAGAGTAGTTTAATGACTACTATCTTCTAGTTATTTCATAGAATGAATTTTTAGGTAACATTAAGTTTAACTTCTGAATATCTCACAATTCATTTCTTATCACCTCTTCTACTCTTCTCATCTATCAACTCACCATTATTTGGCATTTAACTTCTATCACCGACCAGGATCCCTGAAGCCATAATTAGTTCTTTATATTTAATTCCTCATATAGTTGATTTGTAACTCTAAAAAACGTTTTATTATAGAAATTCAAATGTATGCAAAGTACACAAAATAGTATAATGAACTCTAAGTACATATCACCCAACTTCAACTATTAACAACCCCTATCATTCTCAAGCCAATAGATTTTTCTTACCCAATAATTATAACAACAAATGATAATCTTTATTATTCTTCCATTTTGTACCTCATTTTATGGAGGTAAAGATTGTATATCTTTGTTACACCAAAAGCTGGAACTTGACTTTATCCTACCCCCTTCATATTACCTTTCAATTTCAGGATGACTGAGCAACTATCACCTTTCAAAATTGTCCAGGTATAAGCAAACACCCATGGGTGACAAATTCCAGGGAACATGCTAAGTTTTCAATTTCACTTATAGTTCTTATATCATTTCACTCTGATTCCATACAACACTGAAGATACCCAATGTTGCCAGTTGCCTCCAGGGGCAACTCCAGTCTCTATGAGTGGTTTCCCCAATTCCTTGAGGAATTTTTTTTTTTTTTATGTGGGTACCAGGAGTCAAACTCAGGACTTCGTGCTTGTCAGCAGGCACTGTGCCACTGAGCGATATCACCGGCCCCTTTTTTCCTTTATGTGGGTACCAGGAGTAGAACTCAGGACCTCACGCACGCCAGGCAGGCGCTTATGCCACTGAGCTATCTCACTGGCCCTCCTTGAGGAATTTCTGTCCTATTACCCCACAGGATAGAATTTTTCTGTCCTATCCTCATAAACAAGACAAGAAAGACTGTTCAAGGGAACATTATTTCTTAGGAAAGGTACCATTGCTTCAGATAGTTTTGAAGTATTGCCTTTTAGTTCCCAAATTTAAACTGTACAGGATAAACTTCCCTAGGTTCAAAGAAAATTGACTAATCATAATCTCATACTTGATATAATTCATAAAACCCACATCTACAATATGTTGTATTTATTTATGATGAGGAATATTTGAGAGTATGGTCTAGTTAAGCTTTGCCAGTTACTTTTAAAAAGGAAAATTTCTTTATCTTTGTTCAAGAAGAAAATAAACCTGGGGAGGTTAAAGAGCCACCACTAATAGGATGAAATTAAAGAAAAGAAAATACAGTCTATTACAAAAGAAATAATGCACTGACAATGAAATCTATCATGTTGCTGAGTAAGTCCCCACAGACAAAATGGGAACAGATTTTCTAGATAACTAATAGTAGTGTGATCTTTTTGATAGGCTACATAAATGGGAATCATGAAAAAAAAGCTCTACTTTGAATTTTATTACCACTTTAGGACCCCACAGAAAAAAGACCCGAAACATTCATTTGAGCAGCAAAGTGCACTTGACTAAGTATATTTATTCATCCCTAGCTATCCTTTGTAAACATGAAGAAATATCTCTGTATCTTACTTCTCAAACTTAGAGGAAGGTCAAAATATTTTTCCTTTTTGCCATTTTTGGAAAGTTTTTTTTTTAACTGTGCTATATCTAGCCCAAGGGAAAAAATAAACACAAAATAATTACAAATTTAAAATACTGCAGCATCCAAAACAAAGAAACAAATAAAACTATAGCAGTGCTTATAATTATTGCCTCACCTGATACATAAAACTTTTCACTCATCATTAATCAAAACTTTATCATCTGAATTACTGTTAGATTATAGTATCACATTTTTCAGAAATAATTATTTTTAATGTATGCATTAGTTAGAGCAGGTTATTTTAACAAGAAATGTGCAGATATTAGCACCTTAACCCTGGGAAGGTCTATTGTTTCCATAGTGTCGTATGGTGTGCATGAGGGGTGGCTGTGTAGGAGTGCTTTCCTCCATTCACTTATGATCCAGACCCTGTTCATTTTTTTGATGCAATCATTTATAGAAGAATACACAGTAGATTTGAGGTGTAGATTATTTTTCCCCAAAGCAGATAAGTAGTATTTATTGTTTCTCCCCTGCATTCCATCCACTTGAACTACTAACATAGCCCCATCTTGATGAAACTGGACCAAAAGCATGAGCTAATTCTAATTCAGTAAAATAGTAAACAAGTGCTTGGATTATCAGCAATATGTTTTAACTTAGAATCATAAAATATAAAGATTATGCTTTTATTAAAATATTCTAATGTTTACTAAATGTGTAGTGTTATTCACTCTCAGTGAATAAAAATAAAATTCAAAATCACGGTTAAAAATTTCCAGTATCCAGCCTGAAAAACCAAAGAATAGATCTAATACAATATATGAGAATCCCATGAAAGTTAGTAAAAAATGCTGTAGAAACCAAGAAATGGTTAAGTCTGCCAAGGGTAGAAGTGGTGCCTGGAAGTGCCAGGTGTATCTCTACCTAAAGATGACACAATTCAAAGGCCTTTTAAGATGAGGAAGATCCATCAGTATGTAATTACACAAAGGGATTTTAGACAAGGAATTAGAAACTTTATGGAATCTCATACCCACTTATAACTGGGAATTTGGGGTGAATTTGTGGATCTAAATATGAATTTTAGTATAGTATCACTGTGGTTTTCAATCTTGGTATTCTGAGTACCCAATTCTGGAACAAGGTGAGGGAGGGTATATTTTTCATATAGATTTAGATAGAAAAAATGAGACAATATTGAGTTTTCCTTATTCAAAAGTAAAATTTTTAGCAAAAAAGTAATCTCTTGATCCTAGATTTTGTCTTAAAAAATAACTATGTAAACTATTTTTCAAATCACAAGAGATAGACTCTTAAAATAACCCAATGATCCCCACCTCCTCACATTCTACAAGGTGCTATTTTAAAATATGTTGTGTGTTTAAACAAAAAAATTCATATTGTCATGTGTTTCCCTTCAAAGTACCCCCACTCACTTCAAACAACTCATCATTCTTGTCACTTTCTGAATCAGTTCTGGAAGTTCTTTCTTGGTGAGTGGCTTTAGTTCTGCTGTTGTGGCTGTCTCGATGTACTAAACTGATTCAAGATGTTTACTTTTATGATCATGTTGACTTTGAGGAAGAATCAGATACACATGGTGTCAGACTTGGTGAATAAGGTGGATAAGGACACACTGTGATGTTTTTATGAGCCTATCTTTCTATTGCAGGGCACTCAGAAGAAGCATTTGCAGTAGTTTTTATCATACCTGGTGAAGACATGAAAGAGAGCTTTAGAACTGCTTCAGTAAGTGGCAAGAATGAGAGGGTAAATGTGTTCAAAGAAAGGGGAGAGTAGGGCCAGTGATATAGCTCAGTGGCATAAGCACCTGTCTGGCAAGTGCCAGGTCCTGAGTTCGACTCCCAGTACCTGCATATAAAAAAAAAGAGAGAGAGAGAGAGAATATATGTAACTGTATGTATGGAATTGTGTAATTACATTAGATAAAATTGTAGCACCCTACTTACTGGTGTCCCTCCTTTCCTGACTTTAACGAAGCAAGTGGCCCAGTTTGGAAACATCAAATGACACTGAACATGATATCTGGTCTCCAAAGGCATCTTCTGGCTAACGGACAGCAAGAAACTAAAGTCTTGAGTCTTACAACTATAATAAACTGAAAGATGCCAGCCACTTGATTGAGTTTTGACTTGGGTCCTTCTCCAGTCAACCCTCAGATGAAACCATAGCCTTAGCTTAGCCCTTATTCCAGCTTTTAGAGAATCCAGGGAAGTTGTGTCTGAAATCCTGAACCAAAGAAACAGTTTATTAGTGTATGTGTTTTTAGGTTGCAAAATTTATAATGATGTCATTCAGCAATAGATCACTAGTACACATGTCAAGAAAGAGACGGAATTTCACATGAGTAGGAGCAAATAGTTTTGAGTGAAGCGGGGATCCAGGCCATATTCTTACTCCAGAGGATTGAAGAAGAAAAAATAGCAGAATGGAAAATGAAATATTGATGTTTGTGTGTCTGACTTTTCCCTTCAGCCAAGAAAAGGAAATGTACTTATTTTAAGGGTATTACTGAGAATGCAAGGCAGTCTTGGCCTACTTCCCTGTTTAATATCCTATATAAAGACATCACCTTTTAGTTGCTCCTGTACTGACCTATGACAAAACCACATTAACTTGATAGCGAAGTAAAATTAGGTCGGGGAAGACTTTGGAATTGAATGTTCCTCAGGTGGGCTCATTTAGCTATAAGGCATAAGCACTGACCTGAGAGCTTGAAAGCCTTCCAAGAGAAAAGGCAATCAATAAACACTATGAGGGCAACATATCGGAATTATTAGAAGAAATGACTATAAAGTAGCTATTGGAAACATCTTTCAAGATATAAGATATTCATCTTCTATGCACTTTAAAAGAAAGGAACATTTAAGAGTTAACCCAGTAAACTATGTGTACAATTTGCTGAAGGTAAAATTTTAAAACCTACACACTTGGAAAGGTGATCGATTTTCACTAATTTAAAGGCTCAACATGATAGAAATATCAGCTCCCCACCAATTAATAAATACATTTAATGTAATTCCATTGAAAATTCCACCAGGATTTTTTTTGTTGATGTAAAGGAGTAGGTGTAAATTTTATATGGAAATGCAACAAAACTAGTGATATGAAACAATTTTGAAAGAAGAATAAAATTAGCAAACTTCCAATACTGAATTTTAGCACTTAAAGCAATAAAAACAGTGTAATACAAGTAAATTGAGAGACATGGATTAATGGAACACAATAGAGTTGAGAAATAGTGCTACAAATTACAGACTAAGAGAAAATATTTCCAAATCACATATGTAACCAAAGGCTTTTAACCAGATAAAAGAACACTCAAAACTCAACAGCAAGAAAATAAACAACCATCTGCAAAAACACCTTCACAGAAATCCAAGTCAAAAGCATAGTTAGAACTGTGAACCTCTAGAAATGGCTCAAATTAAAAGCCAATTGCTAGAAAAGATATACAGCCTCTAGAACATGAATTCTTTGCTGGTGGTAAATCAAAATTGTATAAGCACTGTGAAAATAGTTTGGAAATTTCTTATTAATGTAAAAATCTCACAATATGAGCCTACCATCTCACTCCTAGAAATCTTCTCTAGAGAAATGAGCAAATGGGTTCAAAATTTTATAGAAGTGTGTGTAGGAGCTCGAGTTATGACTGCCAAAATCTAGAAACGACTTCAGTGCTCTTTAGGGAACAAATGGATACACAAAGTATGTATCATCACTGCGATGAATACTATTCAACAATAAAAATGAGCATACTACTGGTACCTGTAATAACGTGGATAAATTTCAAGGATATTATGCTGAAAGGAAAAAGCCAGTCTCATACTGTCACACTGTATATGACCCTACGGTATGTCAACGTTCTAAAAGATGCAAAACTGTACAAAAGGAGAGCAATCGGTGGATGTGAGACCCATCTGATTCTAAAGAGGCAGCACACGTGATTCATCCTATGTCCTTACTGTGTTGAGTGTTACATGTATTAATAGACTATGAAACTTTATAGAATTGTACCTTCAAAAGCCCCTCAATATTACCATGATCATGTTTACAATTCATTTCAAAACTGCAGTTGTTTATCCAGATGTGGTGACCGATTTACTTCACCTCTCCTAGTAACAGTTTCCCCTTTAATAACAATGATAATAACTACAAAATTTTTGACAATTACCATGTACTAGGCATTTTCTAGACAAACATTAACTCATTTCCTTCTGAAAACATTTATTCACTTTTCTACATTTCTTCTCAAATCTGGTAATGGGTAAGAAAGAAGCTGATTCTACCGTTGCCTCTACAAAAGGAAAGAGAGCCGAGGAACTATCCGGGCCTAAGTCAGTCAGTTAAATTCCACTCTCCAAAATTATTGCTTTCAGTAAGGGAACATGATCCAATTTGGGCAAATAAGTTTCAATAAGAAGCTTCGAAATTTTTCAGGAAAATTTAAATTAAGGCTTTCAGAGGCAAGAATCTTTATTCTTAGATATGAATGTTAAAGTACAAAGTATGAATAGTTATTTCCAGTCACTTTGCCATTGTTAGAAAGAACCCAATTTATATAGGAAGAAACCAGGGGCTTAATGCTTTTGCTGGACCACTAGATTTGAATTATTTTGAAGAGCTCCCTGCCTCTGGACATTCCAACTTCATCAGCCAATGAATACTTTTTTTAATGTTTTCATAATTTTAAAGTCGTATTTTAGTTCAACTCAAAATATAATAAGTGCTTATACTGTACAAGGAGATCAAGGAATAAAAATACCATGTCTGTTATTCTCATATATAAAAAATGAATCAGTCATTTTAACTGAATGTCCTTCCTCCCATAACATTTGCAATGGTAATGAGCAATTTCTGCAAACTTGATCAGATCAATCACACTATTAATATGATTTGGCCATTGAATGTGTCCTGAATCAAGCAATTTTACATTCTTCATCTCATAAATGAAAATAAAGTTCAGCTACTATGTTTTTAAAATGTGTAGTCTCTGTACTACTTAAAATAAAATTATTATTGCTGTTTGGTAAAAATGTAGATTCTGAGGTTTCTTCCACTGGAGAATCTTCCACTGTCTTCTACAGAATCCATGAAAGAGTCAAGAATTAACTCCCAAGATGATTCTTGCGATGGTCACTTATATTCTTATTGGCAATCCAAAGCCTCTTCACAGCTTTTGTTCTTCTAAAACTCACTGCAGTATTTAACATGGCAGTCCACTTCCTTGTTTAAACTCTTTTCCTGATTCCAAAGATGATGATGTTTCCTCATCCCCCTGATTTCTCCTTATACGTCTCCTTTTATTACTTCTTCTCTTTCTCTGGCTGTGCAAATGAGGATGCTTTGGTTGGCAGTCACACTGAGATTGTACCCAAAAAGGAAAGACGAGTTCAAAGTAAATTCAGGACACTTAGGATGAGTAAGGAGAAAACACACATACACAAGAGTTGTCACTACTTCTGATTTTTATTTTGAAATAATTATATATTCACAGAAACTTGCAAATATGATATAGAATTCCCCTGTACCGTTCATGTATGTATCAAGCGAACAGCTAACATCAAACTTCATGGTGAAGGACTCATTTCTTTTTTTTTTTTTTTTTTTTTTGGTACTGGGAATTGAACTCAGGACCTTGCGCTTGCCAGGTAGGCACTGTGCCACTGAGCTATATCCCCGGCCCCTCATTTCTTTCCCATTAAAGTCAGATCAAGAAATTTGCTATCACCACTGAGATTTATGATAGTTTATAAGTACTTTACTAATATTAGATATGAAAAATCTTCATTAATATTGAAATAAAGACAAATTTTTTACTTGAAAGATTTTATTATTGTTTATCTTGAGACCCAGGAAAAATCTATTGTGATACTCTTAGTAACAAAGTTTCATAACAGTGTGACAGTATTAAGGGTGCTCAGTAAATTTCCCAGTTATAAAATACTTACAAAAATCAATAACTTTTTACATACCAATGATAACCAAAGGGGAAAATATAGAAAGAAAAATCTCATTCAAAATAACATTAAAATATATTGAACTATGAATAAACATCCAAAGAACTGTGATATAGTTATATAAAATAGGAAACTACAATTTTTCTAAGGTTTGAAAATGAAAGAGTGAAAGAGAAAAATCAGAAAGAGTGAAAAAGTCCCTATTTGACAAATTCAATGTTCTAATTTTCTCTAGAAATTAAGATATATATTTTTTAATTTGAAGAAATTGTATTAAGTATAACCTAGAAATATAAAAGAAAATAGCCTATGACATTTTCAGAGTGGAAATACATTTGGAGGCTTTAATCTTTTAAATAGGTTTATGGTAGCAGATATTAGAATATATTGAAATGATACAATTAAAAGAGTGTAATTAGCACTAGCATTTCATAGATCTATAACAAGACAGAATGTCTAGGGAAGGCAAAAGTAAAATTATGGTATATTAGAAAATTTAGTGACCCTTTAAACATTGACTAAAACAATGGAAAAAATCAATGGTGGATAGGCAGTTGGCTATTTGTAAAGGTGAAATGTATCTATTTAGCATACTTATGACACATGAAGATAGGTGAAATTTTACATGTAAAAATAAGTAATTATAATACTAGTTGAAGAATACAGAACATATATTTAGTGATAGGAAGAGTTTTTATCTTATTCTAGGATAGAACAAAAATAAGTCTATAAGCCTGTAGAAGGAAAAGGAAATGTAAGAAAAAGTAAACAATGGTACTATATTAATTTTTAAAATATAGTAAGCATCAAGAACATGTTATTTATTAACATACATATGTAGAAAAGCAAATGTTAAGATGGGGAAACTATGTTTTACAAACTATGATAGAAAAAATAAGGTAAAAAATAAGGTATTGTCGGGCCGGTGAGATGTCTCAGCGGCTTAAGCACCTGCCTGGCAAGCGCGAGGGCCCGAGTTCGACTCCCGGAACCCACATACAAAAAAAAGGCCGGTGATATCGCTCAGCGGCACGGGTGCCTGCTGGCGCGCGAGGTCCTGAGGTCGACCCCCCGGTACCCACAAAAAAAAAATAATAAGGTATTGTCAAATCAATATTCCTAAATAAATAACAAAAGAAGAAAAATACATACATAGCAAATGCAAATACTCAACCCCAGCACTACTACACCTAATTTCACCGAAATATAACTTTATCTACATCAGAATGCAAAAACATTTTCATTACAATAATCAATCATAATGAGGAAAATTAAACGTTTTCTAACAGCCATCTTGATACTACATGTTGGTAAAAATGGTTACTAGTTGTTAATTTGGTATCTATAGCAAGAAAACATAAAGTGTTTTGTAATTTGATGATTTCATTTCATTTCTAGAAACTCACTTAATGTAAGCAGTCCCATAAATACTATGTTCGATGATCGTCATTATAGTAGCATTATCGCTAATAATCAGAAAATATGAACCAACAGTATATTGCAGGTAATAGGACTTCAGGTGGTCGTTTCTAACTGGGCGTCTGTGAAGCCTGATGATTATGTGATCTTGAGGTATTTCTGAGTTATTTCCCCAATGTTACCTACACTAAGAACAGGATCAGTGCAGATCTGATCATGATGGATTGAGCAGGAAAGCTCTTTCCTCACATCTTGGACCACAAAGGGATCAGGATACAGTGCAGGAGAAAGGGAGAGAGCCATCTAAAACTTATATATATGACTTCCGGTCATCTTTGTTGAGTTTTTTTTTTCCTCTTAGCCAAATTTGCTCTGATTTATAAAGTTAAGGAAAACCGACATCATCTTACAATGATTTATGCCTGTTTGTATATACACTTCTTTACTGTGAACACTTTAATGGTAGGATACACATGCTATTCAACATTACTTTTTTCAACCTTGGTCTTTAGCAAAATATAAAAGTAGATAATTAAGGTGGCCAACTGTGTCCATTTGCCTAATATTGAGAGTTTTCCAGTGTGCGGATCTTCCTGTGCTAAAACATGGAAAGTCCCAAGCAAACTGGGACTAGTAAGTCACTTTATATTTTTAGAGGTTTTTAAAATTGAATTAAGAAAGTTCTAAGTTTCCTTTAGTAATTATGATTAGAAGAAATGTTACCAATGAAAAAAAAAAAAAAAAAAAAAAGAAAGTGGAAAGCAAATGAACAGCAGTGATTTTGCACAGTAGTCTTTGCAAATATAGGACTATCATTTCTTAAACACAGCTGAGGAAGAAAGACAGACTATCATGCCAGAGTGCATATGCCTTTGTCCTGAGTGTGATTAAAGCTGAGAAGCATGTATATTATAGGAAATGGGTTCAGACTAATACCTCTGCATACGGCGTTAGTGTTGTAATTAATCTGTTTAGTGTTGTAATTAATGTTGAAAAAAAGCCATGCAAATTATATTATACCCATCAAAAAATTCCTTTGCCTGAACTACGTTTAACCACAAAGGAAGGAAACAATGTTATCAGATAAAATAAAAGTTAGAAATAGATTTATATTGAGAATAATACTTTGGGATATTATATAAATAATCAAAAGATTATATGCTTCTTAAGGATAAGGACTACCTGTAATTCTTTTGTCATTACATCTGCCAGTATCTTACATACAATAAGACAATAAGCAATAAAAAGCAACACACACACACATATATATGAAAACATTTTTTCAGCACCTGTCTATATTTTGAATTGTGTAAGCAGAAAGATTTTAATAAATAAACACTGGAATAAATCTGCATGATTTTCAAAATAAACAGAAAGTAAGGGGAAAACTATTGCTTTTAAAATAAAATGTCAGTGTGTTTAATATTAAAGCAATGATACAGAAAGCTTTATAGATGTTCCTAGGAATTAAAGAGGAGATTCTGCCCTCTAATAGAGGATTTTTGCTGGTCTATGTTCAGAAGTAGAAAATGAAAATTTATTTTTAATATGTAGTTACTAAATGAAGTGTGAAGCTCCCCATTCAGATTAATACAAAACCATTTCTTAAGGTTTAATGCGAAAAGGAAGAAAAATAGTGAAGTGACTAAAACATAACTTCCCTTCTAAAAATCAGTGAAAACATGAAGCAGCAAACATTGCTAGAAATATAAATAACAGCTTGTATTTTATAAAGTAGTTAAAAAATCTGAAGTGAGGAGTGTGTAATGAGAACAGTTTCGCAATCTAAGAAATACCAAGAGAAAATAAAACTTTCACTAAAGGGATTCAAGAAATAAAACTGAATTTGAAAAAGTACTAAAAGATTTCCATAACACATTAGTAAAGAAAAGAGTACTAAGGAAAATGCGAAGAAAAGGTGTTCATTTGGTCTGAACCTCTCCTTATTCTCCCTTTGCACCAATGAAACAGACTAAATCTTGTTTTGATTGCCTTTATTTCATTAGCTGCCACCTTCTGTTTTATCCTACTTCAGCTGACGAGAGGATGATTCCTCACCCCTTTTGGATTCATCTTACCCTATCTATTATGAATTTCATATGGTTTGTGCCCCACTGGTTTATGAGTCGAAGACTTAGTCTTTGGTAAGGCAATGTAAGAGGTGATTAAGACATTAAGACATAGGGCTGAGTGGGATATCTTTAGCTCACTGGGGTTGTATCTTAAGAAGGGACTGAAGTTGCTCTCTGTCTTGTTTTGGGCAGTGTTTTCTCCCTTCTTCATGTACTCCTGACATCCACCATGAGATCCTCACCAGACCCAAGTTGATTCTTGCACCATGCCTTTGAATCCCCAGAATCATAAGGCAAATAAATTTCTTATATTTATAAATTTAGCCTGCCTCAGATGTTTTGGTATAATAATGAAAGGGGACAAACACTTCATCCATGACCATTTAATTATTCCTCTTTTGATATTTGCTCAAAAAAATCCTATTTCTGCTTCGTTTCTTGCTGGAAACCTGACTGATGCAGTAAGTAGTAAGGAACAATCTTAGAAAACAAAAGCTAAACTACAAAAATATTCCTATTCTTATGGGGAAAGAAATATTAGTAATCTGTATCATTAACTGGCATTGTAATTACCAGAACATGGTATAAATTATAGATGGAGAGCAAGGAGTTAAGAGACTAAGTGACCACGCCACGTAATTGCTACTGTAATGATAGTAATTATAAAGTTTATGGGGTCATTTGGTAGCTTTTGATGGTAATAGAGCTTAAATACAGAATGGAAGGAAGGAAGAAAGGAAGGAAAAAGGATGGAAGGATGGAAGGAAAGGAGAGAGAGAGAGAGAAAAGATAGAGGAAGGAAGGAAATGGAGGGAAGATGTGTAGGTGGAAGGGAGAATATTTACTCCCTTGTAATTCCTTAATGCTGAATGGACAATGTAGGTAGAAACACAGAAACCCTCTTGGAAGCTTTGATGCACGCCCTGATCTCCTCCAGTCACAGAGAAAATATCACCGAGAATCTAGTCCAAGACCAAAGCAGAATTATAAACTGCATTTAGTGCTCTACTCTGGTCAGTGTCTAATACTGAGATAGAAAATAATGGTATGGAAAGAATGGCTGTCCTCACTGTTATACCAAATAGTTCATCAGAGAAAATTTTATTTTTCTCCCTGTGAAATCTACTTGCTAGAGAACAAGTCAGTATTTTGAGAAACTGGAAACCAAGATTGCTTCCAGGTCATACTGGGGTTCTCATGCTGCTGACCAATAGAAAATAAAAAAGATAACAAAAAGAAATGAGATTTCTGCCAAACAATTGGGGGAAATGAGAACTGTATTTTGAAACAGAAAATTATTTAAATTATATTTTGTTACTCTATGTGCAATAATAATAATTACAATAATTAATTAAAGATAGTGCCTCAATAGATTCAAATTCTAGAGCTGTTTTTTGTGTATTTCAATAATTTCCTCATTTTTCCTTCATGTTTTAGATGACTGGCTTACATGTTGTAGCAGCCAAAACATTTTTCACATTGATACTAGGCATGTAGGTTTGATTAATCATAAACCTAGTTTTGTGAAACATTATTTTCTTTGGGTTTCTAGGACCCATTGATTTTCTCCATTTACTTATTTAAATTATTCATTTGTTTAATAATATAGTGAACAGTCAATAAAACCATAATCCGGGCCGGTGAGATGGCTCAGCGGCGTAAGCGCCTGCCTTGCAAGCACGAGGGCCCGAGTTCGGCTCCTGGATCCCACATACGAAAAAGGGGCCGGTGATATCGCTCAGCGGCATGGGTGCCTGTTGGCGCGCGAGGTCCTGAGGTTGACCCCCGGTACCCAAAAAAAAAAAAAATAATCCAATCCAATGACTAGAATGACTAAAGTGTGTCTACAAAAGTAATCTTCCCTTATTCAATTCCTCTTCCTTCCTTCTCCATGTAATCTTCCCAGAATTAACATCCTGAAGAGTATATTTGTTATTTACTTGTATATACTTATTATTTATTTCTACTTAAGGTTAAAACAATGCACTGCTTAGATTTTTCCTGTTTTTGAATTTATAATATAATCACATTATGTAACCAAAAAGACAAGAAAAGATATGTATCTTTAGAGGAAACACAAGAGTTAACAAATATTTAGAGATGCTTCACTTCAGTTATAAGGAAATACAAATATAGAAAAGAGACATAAATTATTCCTATTTGACACACAAATAAAAAAGGGTAAACATATTAACAGTGAGAATGGATGTGGATTATAACTAGGACTGTAAATTGATTCAAAAAATTTGGAAAGTAATTTGGCATTTTCTTGCAAAGCTGAATATTTATATATACTATAAGAATTCCTTTCATGCATATATAATTTAGCATATGTTTTAAAATAATGTGTACAAATGTTCATTACATACTGTTTATAAAAGAGAAGGTGCAAACAATCTTATTTCACACAGACAAGGAGAAAGAACAGATATGAAAAACATTTTCACAGGTGAAGCAAAGAGTGCCATATCCTACTGGTGTCACACCTGACCCGAAATCCAGAGTAATTCAAGAATATTCTGATATATAAAACAATAATAACTTAAATGAAGAACAGTTCCTCATGTCAAAGTAACAATTTATTTGAATAAATAACATCTCGTTTGTATCCCTTTCTACTGCCATCTGTTCTAGGTGAGAAAAATGTGGTTTAAGGTATTTCTTTACAAACATTTACAATAAGACATAATGATCATGGTAATATTTGAGTAAATTGCTTTATCTTTTATTAGAAAATTAAAGTAGCTCAGGCATCAGTGGTTAGTACATGATTTGATCAGTGCTTATCAATACAGCAGTATTATGTATTCCTAGAAAATATTTCTGAAGGAATCAATGGATCCAAAATGTAATTATTACCATTAAGGGAAGTTTTAAAGCTCCTGACCTCTGAAAAGAAGATAAAAGTGACACAAGTGTGAGTACACCTGGTACTGTTGAGAAGCAATTTTTTTTTTTTTTGATGGGTACCGGGGGTTGACCTCAGGACCTCACGCGCCAACAGTCACCCGTGCCGCTGAGAGATATCACCGGCCCCTTTTTCGTATGTGGGTTCCAGGAGTCGAACTCGGGCCCTCGCGCTTGCAAGGCAGGCGCTTACGCCGCTGAGCCATCTCACCGGCGAGAAGCAATTTCTTTGGTTATACAATATAACATTATCCATTTGTTTCCCTTCTGTCCCACAATTAACACTTCCTACTGATCATGTTTCATGGCATAAGGGATGCACAATACAATATAGGCAAAAAAAAAATGATGAGTTTTATTTATTTTTAGCCTTGTTTGGTTTTATTCCATTATGGTTGATAGCACTGAATGTGCTACTTATAACTGAACATTCTCCAGTGAGAGCCTTACTGGGACTTACACATGCACATGCGAGTCCCTGAGAGCCAAAGCTTAATATCATGTGAACCTTCGTTCCAGAAACCTTAATTTTGGCCACATTCTGTGATTAACATGATGTCAGGCAAGTTTTTCATCCGTTGACCTCATAGGAAAAGTAAGAGAACAGTTTCATATGATTCAAAAAGATACTTCCAGCTGTAATTTATTACTGAATATTTAACTCACCACAAATGCAATGCTATAGTTTGGATTGTGTCCCTTTAATGTTCTACAAAGTCACTTTCTCAGGTACAGGGGGTTAGAACTTATTTGAATATATTTTATTGTAAATGTTTGTAAAGAAATACCCTAAACCTCATTTTTCTCACTGAAAGCAGATGACAGTACAAAGGATACAAACATGATATTATTTATTCAAATAAATTCTAACCCCCTGTACCTCAGGATGTGACTTTGTATGGCTATAAATTGCTACAGAACTAACTAATCAGTTTGACATTTTTTTAAAATGATGTGAAGACACAAATATACACAGAGGGAAGAGACCCAGGGAAAAGAACTTCCACAAACCAATGCATACCTGTGCTTCCAGAAGCTTTGAGAAAGAGCTGGAAAAAGTCTTTCTGCAGTAACTTCTTTCTATATGCGGTTATTGGGAAAGCCTGCAAGACACAAGACACCGATTGGCCTTTCTAACAAACTTTCTATAATTTAATATTTTGTTTTGTTTTGTTTTCCCTTAAAGTGTCATTACAAGAAGATCATAATATTATGTAACATTTTATCTTCAGCCTGTTTGAAATTTCTACAGTTTAATTTTGAGTTTATAGAAAGTTATAAATTACTTTTTCTCTATCCAAATTGAATTATCACATTTTCTAAAAACCTATTTCCAATAGTTGGAAAATAAGTTTTCATGACTACTTTTTCTAAAGAAGTTGTATTTACAGACATTTTAACCCTTTACCATTATAATTTATAATCACTAGCTGCAATTGTAATTTTTTCACCTCAAAGTTTATGATGAGGTCAATACTTAACAATATAGTAAATAGTTTACATACATCATCTCCTTAATCTCCAAAACTGTTATATGTGATTGTTAAAATCCTTATTTAGTTCGTGAAAAAATAGAAGATCATCAGAATTCATTGCCCAAATAACCAAGAAGAATTAAACTGGTAATTAAACTTGACGTATAATCCAGTCAGTATGTTTCGTCCCGTTGCTTTGGTTGCCTCGTGCTAAGGTAATCAACATCATTACATTAACAATATTAGTCCAGTATTCATTATACTTGTATTTATTATATTCAGATACCTGAGTCTGGCTACATGATAAATGGAAGAGGTTTATTCAGCTCACACTTCTGGAGGTTTAAAGGCATAGTGCTGGTTTCAGTTCTGCTTTGGTGAAGACTTCATATCAGATGGTGTCACAGAAACAGGGGCACAAGTGGCAGTAAGAAATCACAGGGCCACTTGGAATCTAGAGAGAGAAAAGGGTTCTGAGGGAACTGCCTTAATTCCTTCCTAAAGAATGCCCCCAGTCAGTGAGATAGCTCAGCGGCATAAGCGCCTGCCTGGCAAACGCGAGGTCCTGAGTTCGACTCCCAGAACCCACATAAAGGAAAAAAAGGGCCAGTGATACTGCTCAGAGGCACAAGTGCTTGCTGGCAAGCATGAGGTCCTGAGGTCAACCCCTGGCACCCACATTAAAAAAAAAAAAAAAAAAAAAAAAAGAGAATGCCCCCAGTGGCTGAGAGCCTCTGGCTAGTTACAGCTGTCTCTCATACTGCCACATTGGGCACCAAGCCTCCAACAATAAACCACTGGGGGACAAAGCGTGTCTAACCTAGAGCACTAACTGTATTCAAAAGCAATTTTTTTGCTCATTTAGCTTATATAATATTAGAGGAAAGTGATATATCCATCAACACTTTTTGAAATATTAAAAAGAGCAATTATTACCTTTAAGGGAATTACAAAGTTCTAGGAACCTCAAACTTAGAAATGTAATATTGGATTTGTCTTTCATAATATACTGTGTAAAATGCCAAAAAAGGAAGTTTAAACTTTCTTTCCATTAATATATAATAGTCTCACTTCACTTTGGTTCTAATACCACAATTAGAATTTCTTTCCTTCTATAACAATGCAATTCTTAACTTCTCTCTGCCCTTCTTTATAATATTTCTTTTTTTCCTCTTTAAGAAACATGCTTGATTTTGTTTAAAAATTAATTACAAAAGAATAAATGGTTCAGGTACTTTCTGTCTAGAAAAGCAAATTGGTATCAAAAGACTTTAAGAAGCTAAGTTTCAAAGTTTCATTTTAAAAAACACTAATTCAAGACCTGAAAAATAAATTTATAAAGACTTTCTCTTGTAAATGCAGTCATCAAAGCAGCCCATATGCTGTTTGGTTCCTATGTTATTACATTTTATAAAGGACTTTGAATGAAGAAGGATGAAAGTGAACATCATTAAAGCAGATTATTCATGCAGAGTAGGTCTTTAGAGACAGTTATCTATTGATGAAAAATGCCAGTATCATTATGTACTAATAAAGTGAAAAATAATTAAAAACATAGAAACAGAAAAATGTATCCAAGAGTTTAGAAGAAAACAATCGTTACTTATATTAATTTTAAAAATGAGTTGGAGGTAGTAGGAATTTGTTTGGTAATGTCAAATGCCAGACATTTGGGCTGTTACAAACATGCTCCACTAATTCTACCTTTATTCATTCATTTATTCATTTGTGCATGCAATAAACCTCTGTATAAATATATGTATGTAAATATGGAGAGAGAAATAATGATGCAAATCAACTATTAAATTTCTGTCCCTATAGTTTCCAGTCTCCTTGCAGTTAATGAGAATTATGTAACTAGTTTTGACCAGTTAAATGTGGGATGAAGTTATATTTGTTCTTTCTTGGCCTAAAGCCAAACAAGGACACTGGTCCATTCTCCATTTCTCTTCTCCCCTGACATATTAATCAGAGAGAAGATCTCATGTGTGAGGTAATGGTTCAAGAATACGTAAATGACTTAGATTCCTAAATTAATGTATAGATGACAGCTGCCTTTAAGAGTTACCCATACTATTAATGATCTTATCAGGAGTGATTTTTTTTTAAACCAGTGAGATCTAGAGACTATGTGTTCCACAACCCCCGCTAAATTTTTCTGACAAACGTACCTATCATACTCACTTATTCATTTGACAAACATTATGGAGTGCTTCAATTAGGCTGTGTGCTAAGTTCTGAACATGTAGTTCAAAAAAAAAAAAAAAGTCCCTGACATATGTAAGGAACCCCCTGATCTAGTGGACTACAGGTATTAAATAAGTTCTCAAATAATTGTTTAGTATGCTATTATTTCACTACATTTTATAATTTGTTACTATATAATACCACTCTTGTAAGCTATACTCAAATAAGAATATACACATTATGATTTGAATTTAAAATATCCCTCAAAACTCATGTTCTAAAGTCTCGGTTACCAGCTAATGGGCTTTTGGAGTAGTGATTCAATCATGAATGCTCTAACTTCATCAAGTGTGTTAATCTACTGTCGAGATGATAATTTGATGGCAATGTTAGAAGGCAATGGAAACAGGAGGTGAGGCCTCAGTGAAGGGTGTGGATCATAGGGTGTGGCATGGGTGACTATAACTTGGCCCTGGACTCTCCCTCCTGGCTATTTCTCTTTTTCTCTGCTTCCTGGCTGCCACAAAGTGAGCAGCTTTCCTCTGCCATGCCTTTCTGATGTGATGGTTCTGCCTTGCCAGAGGCCCGAAAGCAATGAAACAGACCTGAAAGCAATGAAGCAATGAAACCTCTGAAACTGTTAGCCCAAATAAATCTTTCTGCCTTTGTTTTTCTCAGGTATTTGGTCCCAGTAATGAAAAGCTGATCAACACAGGCTTCCTTCTGTGAAGAAAATTATTTAAGTTACAGGCTTACACAATTTAAAAATCTTGACAATGATTGTTAACTTTGTCATTGTTCAGGGTATGAGAATAGATCCAAAATCAATCACTGCATTATGGCCAAAAGTAAAAGTTAAAATTAGCTCATGAATTTTGGAAACATATTTGTAGGAATCCTCTGAGAGTTATAGTCGATGTGCATTTTGCAGAGATTTTCTGTATCTGTTTGTGCCAAGGGCCTGGTGTATAACTAACATAGACCACATTAAATGTATTTTGGGATCACATAGGTAATGTAAATCTGTGCAAAAGTAATGTGTATGCCAGTTTTTCATGAAGAATTTCAATGAATTTTTTTCTAATTCTATGCAGAGCAAAGATTGACATGGGAAAGTTTTAAAAACATGATGTTTTTGTCTAGTTTACCTTTTCACCGAATTTGTTATCTTTCAAACTCCCAGTTTTATGTAGGCAATCTTTTCTGACTTTTCTTGTGCTGTAGGCCTTGAGCATTGCCAGCCCTGCCTCTCAGAAGGCCTCTTAAAATCCAAAGGCTTTAGACCTTTGGCAGATACTCTCAGGGCAGATGTTGACATAGCAATTAGTAAATTTTCTAAGCGTATTTCTTTTTTGTAGTTTTTCGCCTCTATGGATTTTCGTCACCTTTCTAGCTCAGCTATGAATTTAAAGAATTATTTTAATATTGACCCCAACACTATTTAGTATTTTACTTAATCTGTCATATTGTCAGAAATGTTGACAAGCTAAGTAAAACCTGTAAATAGTAATGGATACAATATTAAAACACTATTATAATCACATATATATAATCAGAGTTTTATATTTTCATTCTCAACAAAAGCATATTCATTATACATATATATGGTGTGATGGTGTGGTATGGTAAGAGTAATGTATCTCTTGCATTCTGAATTTTTTTCCTTCTACTTTCTTTGCTATATTATATTTAACACATCCTAGTTTATAATTCAGCATGCAGACTATCCATTATATCCATCTATAGTTATTCTAAGTACAGATTATTACTGAACAGCTCACAAAAGCTATTTAATGTGCCTTTAGTTAATTTTCCCACTGATTGTCAAGATTTAAATTCTCTTTGCCTGCATTATAAGGGCAGAATCTGGTGTTAGGAAGGAACTGAACACAGAAAACCTCAATTGTCCAGTGGAATTGAGTTGATCTAAAAGAACTGCAACTGTGAGGGGAAATGATGAAAATGTGAATAAAGGAGACCCAAAGAAGAATTTAGATAGAAGTCACTGTCAGAAGATGAGTCAGATTTAATAGTGCATAAAAACAAATAGTGAAACAGTAACTATGCGAAGAAAAGTTGAACGTATTGGGCACGCCTAGTGGGAAGCAAGTTGTAAGCTGTAAAGCTGTTAGGCTGACCTATTCAAAAAATTGAACATCAAGTGTGGAGCAAGGCATTCCTTTTATCTGGAACAGGTTCAAACACATCCTCACTGGACTTGAGAGCAGCTGAGGGTCTAAAAGAGATCCAATAACACTAACCCATTAATGTTCCAAAATACATGCAGTAGGTAATCTATCCTCACAGTCAAGGGCCTTCAATCTGACTCATCTCCTATTATTTTCAACATTTTCCAGGCATTTTGTGAGGAGAACTCTGCATATTCACGTTTTGTTAAGCCAGAAAATTTAACCCAATCTACAAATATAAGTATCCAAATGTTTTCTATGTAACAATGATAGGCTGTAATAATGTAGCTTATGATCTAAAACACCCCATTCCACAGCAATTTTGGTTTCTTATTTAACTCTTTGAGAATTTTTGATTTTTATAAAGAGCCTTTTTATTTTATTATTTTCATTTACTTCATTACTTATTTATTACATTTAGAGATTTTAAACGATAAAAATAATATATTTCTTTGATTTTTATTTGGAGTTTTATACTTTCATTTTCAACAAAAGCATTTCCATTGTCTAGAAAATAGGTTACCAAGACAACCCTTCATGAAAAATAGGAAAACAAGAGATTTACATTAAATAAGAGAGAGTGCCTTTAGCTCTGAAATTCTATGATATTATGGACAAACTATACTGGTTGGAATTATAAGAAAACTTTACCTATAAATATTAAATATAAGCTAGCTTATATTTTCTTTAAATCCTCTCTGATTCAAACTTATTTATGGCTATGCACAGGCTGAGCAGCTCTTTGCTTATAAACCTTTATAAAAGCTGAAGCTCTGTGTGTCTTTGTGATTATAGGACAAGAGAGAAAAGCAATGGTGCTTCTTGCAGAAAGATTATAAAAGAGACAGATGAAGTTAGCTGCATTGACAATCTGCTAAGGAGAAAGCCAAGGAGTTTAAACCAGGTAGGTAGAAACATAAAAAAGTAAGAAAAGCTCTTGTCTTGGGTTAGTTTTCCCAGAAAACAGACCCTCTACAAATGGAAGGTTATTTAGGAGAGCTCAAGGAGAGCTTCAAGCTACGATGGAGTGAATAAAGCAACATTGGGCAGAGGGAAAAGCTGAATACGATTACAAAGGCTGTGGAGGATCTGTAGTATTGCCATATTTATAAAATAAAAATATATGATCTTAATTAAAGTTGAATTTCAGAGAATATATGCATAATTTTTAGTATAAGTAATTGTAATAGTTAATATTGACTGTCAACTTGACTTCATTAACAGATCCCTAGAAAACTGCTAAAGCGTACATCTGGGTAAGTCTGTGAGGGTGTTTCCAGAGCTGATTGGCATGTGCACCAGTAAACTGAGCAGGAAAGATCTGCTCTGAATGAGAGTTGGTCCTGTCCAAAAGGCTGGGGGCCATGATGGAATGAAAAGTGGAAGAGGGAAGCTTGCTCCTGTGTACACACTTGATCCTTCTAGAGTTAGGGCTGTTTTCTAGCTATTGCCATTTCTTGTGGAAATCAGACTCCCAATTCATAGGCTTTAAAGTCAGACCTTCACTAGCAACTCTCCAAGAGGTTTCCAGAAATTTAGATTCTTTCTGTGGCTGCATCATTGTTGCTTTTATTCTGAGGCTTCCACCTTCTTAGACTGATCAGCTACTGGTTTCTCCCGTTCTCCAGCCTTCAGATGGCCATTATGGTACTACTCAGCCCCTGATCATATAAATCCATCTCAAAGAAACAAACTATTATTTTAATTAAATATGCATTTTATTGGTTTATTCCTCTGGAAATCCCTGACTAATACAGTAAAAATGTTTCATGGTCATAAGTTGTCCCACTCCTCTTGCTCTTTTGTTGTCAGTTCCAAGTGTTTTACCTAATTAGGGTAGAGCACCACATAATAGGCATTGCATACTGGAAGATGATACTCAATTTCCATAGACTTTAATGTTGAACACTATGAATTTGAGGTGCTATAAAGAGGCCATTTCAAATCTCTATTAAACCAGAAATTCTGGGTGGTATATGACCATATATGAGATATGATTATATACTAGCAGCCACATCTCTTTATTAGTAAACTTGGATGCTGTGTTGAGGAATCACACTCTGTAAGCCATTGAAAAGTTGTAGTGACTTAGTACACTTTTCTGTAGTCATGAAAAGAAAATTAATACCTAGACTGTGTGTCAATTTCAATAAAGATAAATTACCACTGCTTTCAAGATGGAGTATATTCATGGTAATCAATTTGCCTCAAGAGTTTGATCCTCTCTGAAAACAAATGGTGCTATATGGGATCAGCATTAATCTCTAATATCAGCAAATTGAATATTCAGCATTAGCAGCAGCTAATTTGGTAAGTAGGAACCCATGCTGTTGTATGTCTACCTAGCTTCCAAGTTTCATGGACCTGTTGTGCAAGAACTGTGATAGCTGATGATAGGATCCACCTGCCTTCAAATGGTCGAGTGATACTCTTTACCAAGATGTTCAGTGCCAGTTATGTAAGTGTTTCTCTGGTTGGTATAGATTTGATTTTAAATTATTTTTCATTTTGCTTCTATTTCTATAGGGAATTTACATGATTTTCTGCCAGACCTTTTATAGGCTCCTGGCCAATCAGCCAGGTTGTTTACTATACCACATGAAGCAATCACATCATGGAGCCCAGTTCAATAAGGGTCTATTGTCAGACTTAGCATATAGAAAGTAGTCATTCTGAGATTCTTGACAATGCTGGTGCCCAGTGCTGGTATATGCCTTTGTGATTTGAAAATAAAGTGTCTGTTGTTCTGTTCCAAATAATGTAATTACTAGTAGATCATCCAGCTTTGCACAGTATATTTGTTCTAACAGATTTACTTTCATTTTCCTTTCTCTACCATCTGCCATAGCTGAACCAATATTTCTACTTTGTAAAATATAAGCTATGACTGTTTTCAAGATTTCACCAACCATTCTAGCAAAGTTAACACCATTTCCTAGGAATTGGTTCAAAGCAACAAACTCCATGTCATTGAAGATGCTCTGCTCACCCTCCCTGGTCCAGCACCCTCAGGATTTCATTTCCTGTATAGATGCAGTCTATGGGCTTCCATGGGTATATATTAGCAAAACTGGCAATACCTTGTGCTCTTTAAGAAGATCTGCTTTCTTAGTCAGGTTATGTTGAGCTCATTAATGTAGCAGCCATGTGAGAAGATGTTCACAGACTCTGGAGTCAAGGAACTTAACCGGCTACAAAAGCAAAGGAACACTGGCACACAAAGGAAGAATGCTAGCCTTTGACATGGAGGAGTGGTATGCATTACAGGACCAGAGGTCAGAAGCATCTAGAATTTGATGGATCTCTATTGTGTTAATCAGGCTCTTCCTGTTCTCCTCAAGTTCCCATTACTTCCCAACCAATGAATTTCCTCTGACATAGCAGACCTGTTGGACTCAGAATTATTTATGGTCTCACTTTCTCTGAAGCTTTTCTACTTCTGTAATTAAGTCCTTAGACTGAAGCAAATCTTTCTCTGCCTTCCAGCTGTAGGAGATGAGAATTTCTTTAATGCTTCCATTAATGCTGTTTTTAATGCTTTAGTGCTTCTAATTAAAGAAATTAAAGAATTTATTTTCTGAGTTCCCTTAATAGCTCAAACACCTAAGACACTGCATCTACAGGCAGTCAGTTCCACTGGTGTGCCATACCACTTCTATGCCAGTGCAGGTTTTAACACTGGCTTTAGGATTCCAGGTGCTTTCTATAGTTCAGCTACCATCATCTCTATTCACAACCAGCAGGCAATTAAACCTATCCTAATGCCAATTGTGAGTCAATTTTCTCAGGCCTCTCGTTGTCAATTGCCATATTCAGGTTCCCCAAGAAAGAGATTCTGAGACAGAGATTTATAGGCATAAAATTAAGTGGGAAATGTTTATAGAAAACAAAGGACGATTTGGTAGAGAAAGAAATTGAACTAGGATGCATTTGTAACAAAAGCATCAACGATTTCCTTCAGCTGGGATGACTGCAAAATCCTCCTCAATGGTGGCACAGGGGTCAAGCTTTTCCAACTATCCACTGATTGATCTTTGGCCCACTGTGCTAGAATGGGGACTCAGCTGTGATTCATCAATAGATAATGTTATGGGAGGCAGGGCACTGAATAGCTTACTCCTAAGAATGAGCATTCCTAGCACACCATAGCACTCACTTAGCCAGGCACAGTACACAACATAGAAACAATTGTAAGACAAATCTGAAATCAGGTCAGGAGCTAATGGATAAAGAAGTTGAAAATAAGAGCATCAGAGCCAAGGATATAAAACAAATTAGAAAAAAAATTTCTAGTCAGAAAGAACAAAGGTAAGATCTCAGGAAAAGAAAATATATCACAAGTCAAATTTCAGGTCTGTGCTACATCTCTACAGTAAGAGATTCAGTACTGATTCTGTTGATTAGCTCCTTCTCCACCCAAAATTAGAACATAATTCATAATTCAAAAATAGTAAGCAGATAGCCTCAGTCTCTCAGTCATCTAATTCTCATCACAAATTATTCATTTGTCTTTTCCCACTGAATTGTGAGATCTTTGAAGCAGCAGAGATGTTTCTTATTTCACAGCCTGCCTACAGCTTAGTTGCCCAATATCACTACATGAAAAACAGCCCTGCAATTAGGCTTATCAAGTAGTTCTTTCACATGGTATTCTATATCTTAATACATTTTTAAAAGCTATTTCATATAATGAAACTACAGCTCACTCAGTATAGTAGTACTAAAATGAGCTTACAAATTCTAAAACATTTATTGGTTGAGTCCACAGAGTCTTTTATACATGTTATGATTTAAAAGAACTTGTAAAAATTGATATCTGGTAACACAGAAAACCACTCTACAACATTCACTATAAAAGTTTAAATATTATTTACATGCACCCAATGGCAGGAAAATTAACAAATCAGGTAGTGTTTGTTTCAACTTTTTTACCCTCTTTCTGTTCTATCCAAAGAAAGAAGCCAGGTTTCTGTGTTAGGAATGAAGTCACTACTCTTTCTGGTATTTATAGATAGACATGAATTAATGAAGTGATTAATTATCAGTCAAACTGACACAAAATTGTCCTAACTTAAAAGCGATCATTTCTGAAGAAATATTGTGAAATTCTCCACAGAATTCATAAGAGTATTATAAATACACCAAGAATAGTTGTGTTAGAAAAAAATAAGATATAATTTATTTCTCCATGTACATCATCAATCTTGATTTATTTTGTATTTTTTCCCTATAAGGAAACCACAGTATATTTGATCTTTTTTGTCTTGATCAGAATAAATACACTGGGTATCATGTATGTATCTTTTCAAATTTTCTGAAACTTGATCGAAAACATAAATGCCTCTAGGTTTATGAAATTTTTTTTTCATTACTATAGTCACACTGATACTTTAGAAACTCCAACTGCTTATATATGGTAATTACCATAAAGAGTCATAGATCTTTCCATACTATTTAGATATTAAAAACTTATCAGGGCTGGTGATATAGCTCAGCAGCTTAAGCGCCTGCCTGGCAAGCGCGTGGTCCTGAGTTTGACTTGCGGTACCCGCATATTAAAAAATATGTATATATATATATATATATATATATATATATATATATTATTTTGAAATGACTGCTCATGTTCTTCATTATTTCACTCAACTATAGTCATGTTAATGCTACATAATAAATCGTGCCTAAACTCTGTCATGCAATACCATGCATTTATTTCTTAAAATACTTGAGTGACTTAGCTAACCTGGCTGATTAGCTAGTCCTGAATGCAGACAAGTCACAGTTCACAGACAGTTCAGTTCTGTTTCATGTGTCTCTCATTCTTCTGGAGCTAGAAAGCGTGTTGGGTATGCTCTTTTCATGGACAAGCAGAAGCACAAGAGCGAAGCCTACTGGCTAAGTCGTGTTAAGTGGGCAAAGCTAAAAAGATACGGATACATTAACAGTAATACATAGTGATAAAAAATTAGAGCCAATAACAAAGTCTTAGTAATTTTTCTCTTTTGGTCACAATTCACATATCTCCTACATCCAAAATGTATTCTCCCTCATCCTGGTGCCTGAAAGTCTCACCTGATTTTGCATCAGGTTCAAAGTTCAGAAGCTTGTGCTGTACATAAGGTCTAGAGCTGCATATTGATCAAGAAATTAAAAAAGGAGGTGTCCTCCAAGAACATATCCAACATACAATGTTATTAAACAGACAGAAAACAATGCAGTAAAGCCTCCCATCCACAAAGGAAAAGAAACACAGCAATCTGTGAGTGACAGCCACTCTAAAATCCCTTTGGGCGTGTGCTTCCAGATATCCCACATCTAGGAAAGGAATGTCCTTTTTCTTCAGTCTGTTGTCCTCTGTTGCTCTTTACTCTAGTGTGTTTTTCCATCATGTTCCTATGGGATCACATCCCAAGCACCCTAAGTTTTGGCCTACCCCCACCTAAATGAATTACAACCAAAATTGTTCTTTCTCCTGAGTCTGTGTCCCATTGGTAACGTCTTAGATCTGGTCTTTTCTTGAGGCTATACTGTTAAAACAACCTTTCACTTGACGAAGTATTCTTTACTCACCTTAAAAATTCAGAATTTGGGCCGGTGATACCGCGCAGCAGCATAAGTGTCTGCCTGGCAAGCACGAGGTCCCGAGTTTGACTCCCGGTACCCACATAAAAAAAAAAACAAATCCTAGAATTTGGGGACTTTTCTATTCCTCTTTATTTCTGTTAGTACCTCTGCCAGTTAATTATTACACTGATCTCTTTCTTGTAGCAACAGCTCAACATGTTTAGCTTTTCTGTGGAATTTTCTCAGCCACAGAGCTTATTTTATACATGTTTTCTGCCTTCCAGGATATTTACAAATAACAAATATACTAATTATTTTTTTTACTTTTGTATCCTCTGATATAAATTGATCACCATTTCTATCTCTTGTAAAATTTTCTCCATTACCTTCCAGATGGTCTCCAAGCTATTACCACATATTTTAGAATTTTGTTATGGTGTATCTCAATTCCAAACTCTAATTTCTGTTTGAGCTATTGCAAAATAATGCTGCCTTTAAAAAACAAACAAAAAAAAACCACCTAAAAGCCAATAATATCAAACCAAAAATCCTTTATTCTCTTTTATGCAGGCCAATAATTAAGTGAGGCAGTTCTGGTCTAGTGGTGGGGCTACAGGATAGCTGGGAGCTTCTGCTTTGGAGTGTAGATTTATAAGCTGCCTGGAATCTTTCTGGAGCACAGGCAGAAAAGCAGCAGTTATTTATGGAATGTTATTCTTACGACTGAAGTCACTGGGGCTCAAGTAAAAAGACACGTTGTATCTAATGTCATCATTCCACTAGCCAAATAAAGCAACATGGCCAAGTATAATATTAATAAGGAACAGAAGTGCACGTCTCTCGTGAAGTTTAAGAGAAGGAAATAATTATCAGTTGAATAGTAATAATCTAATCCTCCGCAGTTCTTAAACAAATAACACTAATGGGGAATATAAGATATATAACTCCCATAGCTTTTATTAAATTCTACAAATAATATAAATGAGTCTCTTCTTGTATATTGTCTATAATGATAAACACTATAATATATAATATTAATATATAACAGTATGTATAAGTAATTAACCTACCTTGTTGTATAATGCAGAACCTCCCTTCTTCTATAATGATAAACACTATAATATATAAAAATACGTAACAGTACATGTAAGTAATTAACCTCAGTTATGATACTATTTTCTCCACCTTGAATAGGATGAATTGCAAAAAAACAGTCTAAATTGTGACTGTAAGTTTTTTTTATACTCTGAAGGAATGTAACAAAGGAAAAAAGGAGGAGACACAATAATATCTGGAGAAATAGGAAATTTAAATTTCAGCCTAGTCATGCTCGTGGTGATGAAAAGATGCACAAACAGCATCCATAAGATGATAAGTGCCTGAACAGCAAAGTAGATCATCCTCCTTCTGGCCCACAGCCTCACTGTTTCTCTTTAAACATGCTCCATTCCCCGTCAGTGAGGAGAAAATACTAATATACAAATTAACTGTAAAATCTCCCTTTTATCCCTCCCTCTACATTGCCACACCAATTCTGTATTGATTCGCAAATCTCTATCAATTTAGTCAAAATGTCAAGTGATTTTTGTATCTGATATTGTGCTGAAAATTAAGACCAGGAATGAACAAACTGATTCTTATAATGATTCAATTTATAATTTTAGAGAAATGAGTCATCCAAATTAGTCCACAGGCAAAATTTGTATTTTTATAAAATCTGTCAACCGGGATGAAAACATTTCAATTTGTGGCAATGTTTCCCTGAAAAAGATGTGTGGCTAAACTATGAAAAAACTAACAAGCAAATCAATAAAAATATGTGGTCATGTGTCTAATTTTATTAGGGCACATCTCATTATGTATAGAATTTTGGAACAGATCAGAGAATCTGTCTGGGGCCTAATCCTTTGCGTGACCCCCTGTGGATGGGCAATTACTTGTGCCACCTTAGTAGGTTCAGATAAAGGAAATGGTTTAAAAACCTGTTGATTCAGTAAATTGGGTAGGACAAGAACATGAAGTAAAGATTCTCCACTCATACCCAGGGAAAAACATGAACTCACTGGTATTTATTTAATATATTGGATTGTTATAATCCAATATTACTTTTTTGTGTTGCTCAAATGTTCCAGCTCTCGTGTGTCATAGTTGTTTCCTACATCACTTTGACTTGCTCTGTTGTGGTGCTCGTTTCTTCTTGTTCTTGATAATATTGTTATTTCAATTGTTTTTCTTACTTTAGCATTCCTTTTTTATTGCCATTGCAAGATGGTACAGATTTATGTGTATATTCCCTACCCCAGGTCTAAAATCTGTCACTTTTCCGAAGATTTTTTATTCCTTTGACTGGAGGATTGTATAGGAAACCAAGATCTGGGACCTAGATGTGCTGGTTACTACTAGGGTATCATTGCTTTTAGGCCCTCCTGGCTGACATATCAAGTATCTATCTGTACAGGACTAGCTTGTGTAATTACAGATACACACACATAAATACTGCTGTGTGTGTCATCTGCCTTTACCTTAAGCTAAATGTGAGTTCATACTGATGTCTCTATTTCTAATCTGCTACAACATGTCCAAGCATCATGCTAGCTTCCCCCCCTTGGTTGGTTGTAACCTCCCACCAACTCAGTTGATCAACTGCAGTGCTCATGAGAAAGGTTTCAAACTTATTAACCCGTGGAAATAATTTTAGCCACTAAACTATGGTATTCACATGCACTCCCTGTAACATTTCTTCTTAGTCTATGTTCACTTACAAAATTACCTCAGTAGGAATATTTGTCCCCTATCTTGTTCAAAGGTATTGCTTCATGCATGTATAATTCAGTTAGATATTTTTGTTACAATTTATATTCCATCCTGGGATTTCCTCACCTTCCAAATGAGTTTTTAAATATGCATATATTGAGATTCACCTTTATGACACTAAAGTTCCATGCATTTGTATAAATGCATAGTCATATATTCACCATTAGTGTTTCATATAGAATAATTTACCACCCAGAAAAAGTCCTCTGTACTTCATTAATTCAATGCTTCTTCCTCCTCAAATATCTGGAAATCACTAATTTACTTATCATCTAAAGTTTAGTTTTTCCGAATGTCCTTTGAATAGAATGATACAATGTGTAATATTTTCAGATTCACATTTTTGTGTGGCTTTGTCGCTCATTCTTTTTTATTGTTAAATGGGATTTCATTGCATGAATATACACAATTTATCCATTGACCTACTGAATGACACAGTGGTTGATTCCAGTTTTTGGAAATTATGAATGCAGTTGTTACCAACTTTCATAGACAGGTTTTTTCATATCCATTGTATAAATGCCCAGTAGCACTATATTAGATTTGTATGGTAAGCCTATGTTTAGCTTGGTAAGAAACAGCTAATCTGTTTTACAAAGTAGCTATACCATTTTGTATTCCTACTATCATGAATAAGGGTTCCCGTTCTACATACCTATCACCAATGGATATTTATTTTAGCCATTCTAATTAGTGTGAATTATTATCTTGTTTTAATGACAACTAAAAAAAATACAAAAATCTATGGCTTGTCTTCATTTAGAGTGGCTTTTGAAGAATAATGTTTTAAACTTAATAGCATTCCCGTTTTTAATTTTTTCCACATTGGATGCTTTTGGTACTACATCTAAAATCTTATTGTTAAAACCAGGTTAAATAGACTTTCTCCTAATATTTACCTTAAATTTTATCATTTTATATTTTATGGTTAAGTTTATTTTCCACTTTGAAGCAATTTTTGTGTAAGAGGTCAGGTTTGTGTCTAGATCTCCTTTGTGCACGTGGAGTTCCAATTGTCTCAGCATCAAAGGTTTGAAGGCTGTAACTTCTCTATTGAATTGTACTTATGTATGCAGTGAAAATCAGTTTATTATTTGTGTAGTTCTATTTCTAGGCTGTCTATTCTGTTCTTCTGTTCTGTGTTCCTACCTTTTTCCAAATATCACAATGTCTTAATTTCTATAGTATTATTCATACTCCAAATTTGCTCTTTAGGATTATGGTATGTATTCTGGGTACATTGTTTTTTCCATCTAGATTTTAGAATCAGTCTGTCCATGTCTACAAAGTAGCTTTTGGCAAATTTGATTGAGGTTGTGTTGAATCTACAGATTAAAATTTAAAAGAGTATTTTAAAAACAATATTAAATCTTTTAATGTCTGAACTTGGAATATGTCTCCATTTATTTAGCTATTCTTTGATTTCATGAGTTTTGTAACTTTCTGTATATAGATCCTACATACACTCAGATTTATATATAAGTACTTCAATTTTAGTGCTATTGCTAATATTTTTCCATGTCAATTTCTAATTGGTCATTGCTAAATCTAGAAAAGAACTTGACATTTGTGTATCATATCTTGCAACTTAGCTGTGCTTGCTTATTAGAAGTTTTCCTATAGCCTTTAGAATTTTCTAATGTACGTGATTGCTATTACTTCTTTATTTATTGCACTATTTCTTCCAGTACAATGAGAAATAGGAGTAGCAAAAGTGGATATCCTTGCCACGCTCATAGCCATAGAAGTAGGAAATCATTGTTTCACAAGTACGATAGCTGTAGATGGTTTTTGCATTTCCTTTATTAATTAAAGTCTCATGTTCCTAGTTTTAAAATTATTTTATCATGAACACTGTTGAATTTTATTAGTCTTTTTCATGTATCCCTTGATATAAATTTTAGTTTTCTTATTATTCTGTTAATAAGTTTGTGTCCATTTATAATTTTTTCAAGTAGGCTTATAATTCTATAATGAGGGCCAGTGAGATGGCTCAGTGGTGTAAGCACCTGTCTTGCAAGCGCAAGGGCCCGAGTGCAACTCCCGGATCCCACATACGAAAATGGGGCCGGTGATATCGCTCAGCGGCACGGGCGCCTGCTGGCGCGCGAGGTCCGGAGGTCGACCCCCGGTACCCACAAAAAATAATAATAATAATAATAATAATAATAATTCTATAATGAACCCCACTTAATTATGATATATCATCCTGTTATGTATTGCTGGAATCGATATGCTAATATTTTGTTAAGGATTTTTCTTCTGTATTCATGAGTGCTATTAGTCCATAGATTTCTTTCTTTTTTTTTTTTCTGGGTAAAGCCATTTTCTTAACTGATCAAAGCCCTTCATTCTGTTTTCTAATCTGAGGTAAAGCTATTAAACACAAGAAATTTCTTACAAGAAAATACAACGACTAACTACAATTATAAGAGTTTGCAACCACACCATAATACTTTAACAAAATCGTACGACTGTACAGTCTACTTATGCTAGGTTTAGTGTTAACCAAGAGTACTATCCAAGACCTAGACACTGTACTACTACTTTCCCTGCGGCTGCGGTTTTGTCACAACAGGATAGCTGTCACCTTATGAATATATTTTTAAAACCACTTGAATAGTGACATATATTATTTCCTCATTTTCAGGGATGTGGACAAAATATTTTTTGATATTTAACATTAGGATATTCTAGACTAATTAAATTAGCATGTATTTTTTTCTGCTTCTATGTTCTGAAAAAGATTACAGAGAATTGATCTGATTTCTGCCTTATTTGAAGATTTATCAGAGAACTTATCTGTTCTCTATGCTTCTTTTTTGATTTCTAATTTTATTATTTATTTATTTGTTCCCTCTTAATTTTCTCTTCTCTCTTTAGGTGCATATAATGGAAGTTTAGGTTATTCAAATTAACTTTTTATTTTCTGATATGTGTGTTTAATGACAAATTTCTCAGTAAAAACTACATGTGGCCACAAATTTTGATGTATTTTTATTTTTTTTCATTTTAAATTTTTTAAAAATTCTCTTGAAACTTCTTGTTTGACTTCTTGTTTGAATTATTTAGAAATGTATTACATAATTGCAAAATACTTTAGTATTTTCTAGCTACCTTGCTGTTGTTAATTTACAGATTAAGTTTATTATGGTCTGAGAACATAGTTTATATGATTTTTAGTCTTTTGATGTTTAATGCATATTTAATGAAACACAATGTTGCATAGTCTGGATAATTTTTCATGGAATCTTGAAAAAATGTACATTCTGTTCTTCTTGGCTAGAATATTTCATAAATGACACTTCAAGTTGATTGTTTGGGTAATTTAGGTTATCTATTTCCTTAATGAATTTTGCATGCTTGAAGAATCATTACTGACAGAGAGATGTTGAAGTCTTCAAATATAATAGAAATTTTGTCTTTCTCCTTTCATTTTATCATTTTTGCCTCATGTATTTTCATAAAGTGATGTTAGATGTTTAAAAGTTTAATATGGTTATGATTCTTTTGAAGAAATGAACCCTGTATGATTGTGTAAAAGTGCTTCCTTATCCCTGAAAATTTTACTTGTTCTCAAGACAGCTTTCTTTTTTTTGTGGGTTCCGGGAGTCGAACTCGGGCCCTTGCGCTTGCCAGGCAGGCGCTTATGCCGCTGAGCCATCTCATCGGCAAGACAGCTTTCTGATGTTATATGTACTCACGTTTCCTAATGATTGGTGTTCATATGATATAACTTTTTCCATCTCTATAACTTTAAGCTGCCTGTATCTTTGTATTTAAAGTGAGATCTTGTAAGAAATAAATCACTTGTTTTTGCCTTTGTTTTGCTTCACACTGGCAAAAGTATATAATAAACATTTTTGGCTAATGTATCCTCACCTTCAGACTTTACTGTCACTCTTCACCCTGTGCAGTCCAGGCACCTTACACCTGGCTATTCTCATTTCCTCCATATCAGCCTTTATGACACTATTGTCGCTCACTTCATTTATCCAAAATATAAAGTCACCCAGCTCATTTCTAATGCAATTTATTGAAACAGTTACATTTAAATAAATTAAGAAGGAAATCAATAATTTCAACATCTTTTCTAGTGTTCTTCCTTTATGTAGATATAACTTTCAAACATATATCATTTTCTTTCTTTCTGAAAAACTTCTTTTAACTTTTTTTTGCAAGCCAATATTAAATTCCCTCTGTTTTTCTTAGTCTCAGAGAATGTTTATTTATCATTTATTTTTAAAGAGTGATTTCACCAAATAAAGAATTTTAGATTGGAATTTTGCTTTTTCTTTGAATACCTGTTTTATTTTATTTTTATTTTAATCTCTTTTTACTTGTACCCTAATGAGAAGTTGTTATAATTCTTATCATTTTTCTCTTAATAGGTAAGGTTATTTTTCCTCTGAGTTTTTCAAAACTTTCTTGTCTTTGAATATGATATACATAGGTTTGAGTTCTGGGGTTTGTTTGTTTGGCTTTGGTATTCTCTGAAATTCCTAGATCTGTGGCCATCATTAACTTTGGAAAGTTTTGGTTATTATCATTTTGAATATTTCTTTTTATTTCTTCTACCTTTTTTTGTGAGTGTGTCCAATTAGATGCTTATTAAGCCTTTTTGATATTCTCTCACAATCCTTACGTACTAGTTCTGTAGTTATTTTGCTTTTCAACCTTTATTCTTTTTGCATTTCAGATTAGAAATTCTTTATAGCCCTAATTTTTAAGCTTACTGATTCCTATTTCTGGCACAGTGCTTTTTATTTCTAATATATGTTATATGTGATTTTCTGCACATATATTCATCTTTTCATGCGTGGTATTTGCTTTTTTCCATTAGCATTCTTACCATATTAACCACAGTGACTTTACATCTCTGTCTGGTGATTTCAATATCTGCATCATATGAGAGTGCCTTTCTGAGATCTCCACTGTGCGACTCTGGAATGTGGCAGGGATGTTGGGGGAGGGAAGGAGGAGCTCATGCCAGTATAAGAGCAAGACTGCAGTCTCCAGTGTTTCTCAGATTCCAGCTAGTCCACATTCGATCGACAGCAATTCCTTCATGTTAATAAATCAGTATTCCTCTCAGTTGTTTCTCAGTGGTTTCTTTTCTTGGTACATGAATCTTAGCTCTGATTCTCTGTTTTTACTTACCTGTCCGTATCTTGTTATAACCATTTTCCCTGTGAACTCGATTCTCTTGAGTCCAAGGAAAGTCATTAATTTTTAGCTTGTATAACATCTTGTTATAAAGACAAATTAATGACTTTTAAACCCTTTCTATGTCAGAGCTGACCTTTAAATGAGCAATACAAAATTGCACATTTTATTCAATGAAACAGTCCCTACGAAGTGTATTGTAATGAATGCTAGAGTTTTAGTTTGTAATACACCAGGATATCTTTAAAAGGCAATAATGACTGATTTGCCTCAATCCCAAACTTCATTTTTTGCATAGATTTTATATCTTCATACAAAATTGTATAGTTTTGTTATTTAATTTAAAAGTTGATTGAATTATTGTGAATTAAACCCAGATAAAATGTTCACTCATTGCTTTGCTTAAGTATGTATCTAAGTTATGCAGCACTGAAAAGGGAATGATTATACTTTTCTATTATATGATTCTTCAAAGGCTTTTATGACAATTTTGTTTCAATAAACTTAATACTAATTCTATTCTTTCTTTCCAAATGGCTTACTTTTTAACCAGAGGGAAAGAATACATAAACCATCTTCCACTTAGAGCTAGAAATTGGTATAGCATTAGAAATAATAGAGGCAATAATTTTAAAAACCCACGTCGCAGGTTGTTGGCCCCACAGTTTTCATTGTCATTAAGGAATCTTAATAAACTGTGAACCTCATTAGCTGGGACTGCCTTAAGAGCACTCCAGAATTGTGTTTCATAACTGCTCATGCAGTACAAAGATCAAAGGAAAACCAGTCACCTTTATTTTAAAGGATGTTCCAAAATAAAATTGTTAAAAATTTGTATCTGTGCATGTTCAGTTTTTCTAATTAACATGAATATTCTTTTCTCCAGGGAAGAGTTCAGAAACACTTGGTAAATGTATTTTTCACATTCTGCATTTTAAAAATTCTACTTATCCTGATAAACCATTTTTGTATTTATCTTCGTAGAGAAAGTTTTCTCCATACTTCTTTAGAAATACTAAATTGTATAGCATTTCCGGGCTTTGGTTGGACATTTCTTGTACTTTATGCTTCAGTCATTCCAAGAATCTCACCTACAAGAATTAACATGGAAAATCCTACATGGTTTATTAAGGAATGGAACTTTTGCACTGGACCCCTCTTTTCTTTCCTACCTTAGATAACTAAGTTTTTCAACCCTCTGTAATCATCATAATCTCACAACTCTGCAGAACTTACAGAGACAGTCATTCTTTCCCCTCTGGAAATCCTTGGAATTCTTTCATCATTTTTACTATAAGAACTTATCAGTACACCTTAATAAATGGTTCCATTTCAACCAGTCAGGTTGACGTGACAAATCAAGGAGTCCTAAATTCCTTTAGGAAACTGGTAGACCTGTAACCAGACAAGATGAAATGAGACTGTCTTTGGAATACAAAGCTTAAATAAAGTAGAATAATGGAGATTGTAAATAGAATTTAAAGAAGCTCACCAACACACACACACACAAACACACACATCTGTTATGTACATCAATCACTGAATAAGACAATAATCTTTGTACTGCTGTACTGCTCTGAGGGAATGTGTAGATGCAGTTAAGACCACAATGCAGTTGAATTCAAAATGGGAGACTTAACTTGGTCAGGCTTGCCTATTTTGGTGCACTCTTAAAAGATTGTAGGCTTCTCCTTAACAGAGGTACTCAAAGCTTGAGGCATTGGGCACAAAAGATTTGCCATTGTTAGTTTGACATTGGTGTGTCCATGGGGCAAGAATGTGGGGAGTCTCTAGGAGCTAACAGCAGCCTCCAGCTGACAGTCAACAGGAAATGGAAACTTCAGTCCTATAGCTCTAAGGAACTGAATTCTGCCAACAGCCTGAATAAATGTGGGAATAGATTCTTCCCTAGAGATTCCAGTTATCACCTTCAGTTTTTCAATTAAAGTTGAAACTGTGATTTCAATCTTTGAGATCTAGAGCAGAGATTTCAATCACACTATCCCTAAATCTTTGACCAAGAGAACGGTAGTGTCTTTAATGGATGAAGTTTTCAAATACTGAATTTGTGGTGAGATGGTAAACATCATTAGCAAAATAATAAAGAAATGAAATTCAGTCCAAAACCAGCATGTGAATGGAGGATGTCAATACAATGTGAATAATGTTTTGAAAGGTGAATAAGTAGATGCTCTTATGGCAAAATAGGAAACCTGGCCAGTTGAAATTGAAGGAATGTATACAGATCTTATTTAATAGTTCTTGCTCTCCAGAGTCCCTGAATTCATTTGATTTCAATCTATCCTTAGACTCACTTCTTTGAATTACTAAAAATACTTCCAATGAAATGCCTGTTTGCTTGTTAGCTAGATTGGTTTTATTACTTGCCATCAACTCCTGTAAGTGATGTGTACCCTAACACCAAAAATACTCCAGAATATTTAACCAGAAACAGTTTACCAACTACCATCGTATAAATAGAGATTCTACAAGTTTTCATTCTAAGTTTAGAAAGCCTTTACTCACTCACCAAAATGACCCCACAGGCTAATTTGTGATATTAAAGATGAAAAGTAAAGGAATGAATGACAATTAATTATAATCACAGTTTTATCTTCCTAGATATGTTGGGATTGGTTTTTCTCACCTCAGAGTTTTCATTTTACTTTGGGAACTTTCAATGGTGTCATTTTAGATAAGAGTCAAAATCTAAATGTTTCTTTAGTCTATACTTAATATCAAACTAAAATTTCAGCACCTTCTAGGAAGTGTACAGTTCTCCTAAAACACAGATTGTGTATATTTTCATTTTTGTGGGTGGAGGGCTAGCTTTTTGGTTCTTTCCTTACGATGTTTGATATATTAGTGCCAACTTCTGTACAAGTTCCAATTTCACACTACTTATATTTTATCAGCGATCCTTGGATTGGAGCTCATTTGAAATCATAGCACATTGAAATGTAATATGAAAGAAAATAAGAAGTGTTCAGCAATTTTCTTATAATATCTTAATTTCAATATATTTAAGTAGATTTGATTGATCAGAGTAAGGAGTACAGTTAGTGGTTTTGATGGTCTTTTGATGTGTCAACTTGGCTATAGTTCTCAAGTATTCAATCAAATGCAAGTATAAGTGTTTCTATGAAGGTACTGTGTAAATGTGATTATGGCCCATAATGAGCTGAGTTTAGGAAAGGGATCATTCTACATAATCTAACTAGGCCAGACTCGACTGTTTCAAAGGTTTAAATAAAGAATTAAGATTTTTTTCTGAAGAAACTGTGCTTGTAAACAATAGCTTCAGGCTAAGCTAATGTCATTTATAGTAAGCAGAATAATGTCCCAAGGAAAGATGCCCACATGCCAATTCCCTGTGAAGATGTTACCTGAAATGGGAAAGAGAATTTGCAAACTTGATTAAGATCACAAGGCAAAATTATTCTGGATTATTCAGATGGGTCCAAATCCAATCACAAAGTTTCTTTAAAATGGAGAAGAGGAGCAGAATATTAAAGAGGACCTAGGGACCTGACATGAGGTCCTGAACTACAGAGGCTGGCTTTAAAGATGAAGAATGTGTCCACAAGCCAAGAAATATAGGTGCCCTTTAGAAGCTAGAAAAGTCAAACAAAAGAATACTAAATAGAGCATACACAAAACAATGCAATCTTGCCAACACTTTGCTTAGCTAATGAGACCCATGTTTGACGTACAGAATATCAATATATTTATGTTGTTTATATGACTAAATCTACAACGTGTTACTGCAACAAAAGAAAACTAATATATCTCTTCCACATACTTTCCTGGTTTGAAGATAGTGTCAAGTTCTCTTCTATGCTATGATCCTAAATCGAGTATATTCTTTCATCATTACCCTGTTTGTAGAACATGTTTTATTCACCTGTCTGCTGTAGGTTTAGTGCCTAAATTTCAATCTTCTGTTTATACCAATATATACAAAGCCTGGCACATGACACATAGCAAGTGCTCTGCAAGTTTACTGAACTGAATGACAATGCTAATGGTTACTATTAACTCTCTAACATTTTTATCTTACCTCACTACATGGGTCTGAATTTGAGCTTTGTAACTGTGACAGCCTCAGGACATTTGAAAAGCCATTCAAGTTTCAGGTCTTAGTTTATATATCTTTTGAATGGCATAATTAATACACTCATATTATTTCCTAAAATGCATTTCATGTATTTAAACATGAGTAAACACTCTAAGTTCTTTAGGGACAAAAATTCCACTAAATCCATGGTAATAATATTTTAGAAAATGTGTAGTAGAATTAAATTTAGGAAGTATGTTTAGTTAATTGAATAAGCAGTGACATGTTATATCAAATGTCACTCTACTAAGCATTAGATTCATTTTTTGGTTATCTATAAGAATTATTAGCTCCTTAAAACTTTATATTGTGATAGTGTTGTTTATAAGGACATGCCAGGGACTTTAGTAATGGGCACATTTGTTAAAATTACAAACCAATAAAAATAAATATGGATGTATGTCTCAAGCACTTCTGCAGATATGTATTATTTTCTAATTTATTAATTTTAAATAAAATGATAGTAAAGCTGATTTCCCTATGAATTTCCAGATTAATATTCGCTATAAATGTATAAGATGTTTGTGATATGAATTATGTTCCTTAAAACAACATGTGCAATTCCTGAGCTCCATTACATGTCAGTATGATCTGGTTTAGGAATACAGTCTTCGCAGAGGTTAAGATGATGGTACATTAATTTAGGGTGGATCCTAAGTCCAATGATAGGTGTTTATATAAGAGAAAAGAAAGGTAAATTTGCAAATGAAAAGGTAGAGAAAATATAGTAATATGATAGCAGAGACCAAGATTGGAATTATGTAGTGTCCAGCCAAAAATTATAGACTTGCTGGAATTCACCATAAGTGAAATAAAAGCAAGAGAGGACTCCTAGAGCTGACAGAGGAGCACGGCCCTGCCAGCTCCTTGATTTCAGACTTTTAGCCTTCATAGCTGTGAGACAATACACTTTTGTTCCTTAAGTCAATACACTTCACTTGGTTTAAATCTGTAGTTTGTGATAATTTGTTAAGGATCCCTAGGAAACTAATATACCAAATGTAGATATACTGTATACATACATGTACATGCACATACATACATATCTTCAAATAGAAGAAACTGAGTACTTTTATGAATAAAAATATATATTAAAATATAAGTAGGAGTTCCAAAACATTAAAGAGAAAAAAAGTTGAAATAACACTCTAATATATTGATTGTCATTATTTCAACAAACAATATTTGAGTATCTAATACAGACCATGTATTATGTCAGGTCCTAGGGATTTAAGAGCCATGGTCTAGGGATAGATACAGATACATATAGAGTAAGTACTATTTCTTGTAAGTGAATTTATAGATGTTTATTCAGAATTTTACAGGAATACCATGACTGAACACTTACTCAAAATGAGAGCAGGAGAACTCAAGGAAGCCTTGTAGATGGCAGAGAGGGAGGAGGTGTGATTTCTGAACCAAATTTTAAATAAGTTAGCGAGGGAAATGGTCTACAGTACATAGAGAATGGGTAAAGGAGGTAAGGATGAGAGGGAAGGATAAACAAAAAAGATATCTTTAGCAAAGAACAATGGTGAGGTATGAACATAGAACTAAAATCGAGCATAATAAGAAGAAAGAGATTAACACTAGATAAGAAATAGAAAAAAAAAGGATCTAAGGTATATGCCAATCAATCAACAATAGCAATAGAGGATTGTTATTGGATTTAATGGATTGCTCTTAATTTCCTTTGTGTGCCATTGTATAGTGTTAAAATCTATACAATGAAATATGATACTTATGTAATTATGAAAATTATCTGGATACAGAAAATTATGTAAAATCTTATCCAGATTTGTCTTTTTCCCCCAATTTAAAGTTGCATGTGCCCATGGAAAAAGAGCTAGGTGAATGAATATATGTTTGCTAAATTATCATTATGTTAACATTTACACTTTTAGATTTCCAAGATACTCTGCACTGAAGACACTACTTTCCTAATTACGAAGTTATTTGTATAAAAACTTCAAAGCATAATGCTAATCAAGTGCCTGGTTATTAGTTTAGCTGTGATAATGCTTTATTTTCTCAATATTTATTGTTTAAAAATTTATATCCTGAATTTCAGCAACGTTTGTCATCACTTTGGGGCAATTTTATTTTAGTTATGCATTTTAAATAGTTATAATGTAGGTGTTAATTACGTCATTAATATCTTGTTCTTACAAGGAACATTAGAAGGCACATGTGTCCCACTGTAAGAGGGTTCAAACACTTTATACTTGAATTGCTTTTTAAAACCTATTTTAATATCTCCATCAAATGGCTCAGAACTACTTTGGTGAAGAGATAAAGACAACTGAATGCTGAATCTATTTCTTACACCTTTATCAGATTCTATTTTACTGTAAAAATCCCTCTATTGAAAAGCTTTTCTGGATTTGCCAAGGAGCTAAATTCTTCAACCTTGGAGCATTTCTAAATCCTTGACCTAACAGGGCATTAGTTAGTCAAAAATATTGCTACTTTATCCATATTGCAGTATCACATAAGTCAAAATGAGTAATGGATCATCACAGGAGGAACTACTTCCTCAGTAAAAAGTTACTTTTCAAAACACCAAACAAAAATAGATGTGAAGCAGTAAGACATCCGTGTCTATATGTATCATTTTATCTGATTTGCCACATTCAATTAGACCTCTAATTTGGCTCTTTCAACTTTTCCAAAGAGTTACCTGTTTTTATTAGTTTTTTTATTGCAGTTTTTGTATAAAGTAAAATTCTTTGGTAAATAATATAATTATGATGTGTATGAATCAAGACAGCTGGGAGAAGACTTTACATTATGTTAGTCAGAATCAAGAAGTTTTGAAATCCATTGTGTCCTCTTCTATTCTACCCCTGAGCCTATTATTACTGGATTTCATATGTCATTATAATTTCAGTGTATACTATATCTGGCTGAAGCAAACACATGTTAGAACATAGTAAATACACAATAAAAGCTTGTGTATTGCATGTGATTTCACATTTACAAAACTAGTATTCTTTTTTAAAAAGACACACACATTTTTTAAAGTACATGTTAGCATAGGTTAAGTGAAAGTAGTTCTTTTTATTTCAATTGCCTAATGCATTTCTATCCCCTTCTTGCATGTTTTTAATGCTTCTACACTTTCAGCCTCTGAGATATCTCTGGTTCCTTGGAGCATATAAACCACTAAAATTTAATATTCCTAACAGTACCATTCACCCCTTTAACCTATATTCTAATAAAGCAGTTGTAAGTACATGCCATTTGTTTTAATTTCGTGTAGCTTGATTTTTCTTTTACAAATGAAATTCAAAATAGCCAAGGTATGGTTGCAGTACTAACTTGAAAACTAAAAAAGAGCGACAAAAAAGATCCTGAAAAATTATGTCAACTAATGAATAAAAGTCAGTGAATAAACAAAAAAATCAGTAAGTTGTATACTAATGTGAAATTTGATATATTTTTCTGCTTTTGAAGGATGCAATTCTTTATCTTAAAATATGGAAATTAAGTAGTTTTAACCAACAGAGCAGGTCTTTAAAAATAAATTATTTTTTTAAGAATATTGTACTTTTGGGCCGGTGAGATGGCTCAGCGGCTTAAGCGCCTGCCCGGCAAGCGCGAGGGCCCGAGTTCGACTCCCGGATCCCACATACGAAAAAGGGGCCGGTGATATCGCTCAGTGGCACTGGCGCCTGCTGGCGCGCGAGGTCCTGAGGTCGACCCCCGGTACCCACAAAAAAAAAAAAAAAAAAGAATATTGTACTTTTCACATTAACCTTTACTTGTCCATTTCTTAAAATGTGTTCAAACGCCAGGATATTGTAGCAGAAGGAGGATAAATTTAGAACTTGGCCTCAAGGAACTGTCTACATTCTTCAGAACCTTACCCAGACATTTTCTCTTCCAGGAACTTCAGGCTCATTAAAGAACAACTATTCTGCAGTCTTTGTTGATGGATAGTGGCTGAAGCAGTCTGCTTATCTAGCACAAACTATTCACCTGAATCACAGAGAAGCCTAGACTCACAATACATTCACTTATTCAACAAATAAGGATTAATCCCCTAACAGGTGCCAGACATACCGCCTTCAGAATTGTCATACCTACCTCCCATAAAAATATCAGTAATATATGGAATAAAAAATAAGAAAATATCATATAATATGCGCTATGCAGATATTAAAAATAATTATAATGTTTGGGTTATTTTATCTGATTAGGTGGTATTTTAATTATAGAAAATACTATCAGGTAGTTCAAAGAATAGGGAAAAGAGTAATTTAGGTAGAGGAAACAGCACAAAAGCCTTGCACATATTGAAACAAGGTGAGATATACAAAGAAGATGACCAGTGTCTCTGAAGGCTATGGAGAGAGTGGCAGAATTGTATGAAATGAGATTACAGGAAAGGGCAGGAGCTTTGTAAATCAGAATAAGAAATTTTAGTCACCTTATAAAGAATTTGGAAGTCTACTAAATTAACCAATTTTCTTTTCTAAAGGATCATCTTGTTTCAGTATAAAGGTTAGTTTGAAAATTGAAGAGTTAAGAAGCTACTGAATTCTGTGCAAAATATTGCAGAACAGGTGCAGAACATAGGAGTGGGATTAAAATAATGTGGATGAAATTCAGAGCATGATTTGGAGATACACTCAAAAAGACTTCTTGATGAACCGAATCTTGGGTTTAAAGAAAGGAGACATGTATTTTTCCTCTAAAGGAAGTGGGTGCATGCTTGTTGAAGCCATAACAAGAGGAAAAAATAGAGAATAACGAATTGAAATAAATTACACAAAGTATTATGTTTTGAAAATGTTAGTTGTAAGGTGCTATCACTGCAAGTAAAATATCAAATAAGAAGTTGGGGGCCGGTGATATGGCTCAGCGGCATAAGTGCCTGCCTGGCAAGTGCGAGGTCCTGAGTTCGACTCCCGGTATCCACATAAAGGAAAAAAAGGGTCGGTGATATCGCTCAGCGGCACAAGCACATGCTGGCAAGCATGAGGTCCTGAGTTCGACTCCCAGTACCCACATAAAATTTAAAAAAAAAAGGAGTTGGATATACTAGCTTAGAGTTCCAAGATGTAGTAAAGACTAGCAATACATATTTGAAAATAATTTCAATATAGATGATCTTTAAATCCATAGGGCTAGAAAAAATCTCCTGAGGTTTTTGAGGGTAAAAAAAAAATGAGAAATAGTTTTTCAAAAAACCTAAATGAAGCTCTGAATTTTCTAACATTTTATAAGTAAAGCAGAGGAAGAGCAGCCAAAAATCATAACAGGGTATCCCCGGAAGGAAGAGGATAACCAGAAAAGGGACATCAAGAGAAAAAGCATTTCGGGAATGAGGAATGGATGATTATGTCTAGCATGACTAGAATTTATTAAGATATGAATGATAAAAATGAACATTGGGTTTGGTAATACAAATGTCATAAATGACCTTAACAATAGCCATCTCCATAGATAATCATGATTGACTATTTACTGACTCATATTGAGAAGGAATTGAAGATATAAAAAGTGACCATACATCATACTTCCAGATTATTTTATAGGAAGTATAGTAGAGCAATGAGTTGGTAATTGGGAGGGAAATTTAAATGATATATTGTTTGGTTGTAGTTTTAAATTTTTGTTATTGTTGTGTATGATAAACCTTATCAATGCGTTTTTGACTGTTGACAGAACAGATCTGGTAGAGAGGAAAAGAACTGGTGATGCAGAAGAGAGCAGGTATCATTTCAGGGGCAAAGGGCTTATTAAATCAAAAGGGTTTGGGTTCAGAAAACAGGTAGAGAAGCTGACCAGAAATCAGAATTTTTTATCCATCACTTCGAGAAGAACTAGGTATGTATCCACATGAGACTATTGTGCAGAATGGAAAAAGGAGGACGAAGGGATATCTTTGGCAATTCTATAAGTTTATTTTAAAATAGAAACTGACAAGAGGTATTATTAAAATTTGGTGTAACAAAAGTTGTGATCCTACAATGGTGTCTATGGAAAGTAAGAAAGTGAAAACATCAGTTTTAAATAGCACAACAAAAGCTTTGCAAATTATATCCTGGTGAAGATCGATATTCTACTACTAAGCTGAATTAGGATATAACCTAATAACCTAAATTAATACAAACATTATATGTCATAAACAGGAGGTAAGAATAATAATAATAACGAAAAGGGGGAAACAGGATTTAGAGGCAGAGTGTGGTCATGAGTGGGAAGGGAAAGAAGCTTAAAAGAAACATACCTACTCCCCAAGATGAATGTAAACTTCATGTACTACAAACATGTACTAATAAAAAAATTTGGGGCAATGCAACAGCCAGTGCCACTATGCCAACCATGGCAATGGGAAATGGAGTACAGGAAAAAAGGAAACACTGGAGAAGAGAATGTAAATACGAAAAGGAAGCAGTCATAAAACAAAGCCTTGCCACTTGGGCAGGGAAAGCTGTTGTCCTAGACTCTAGATCATTATTCATAAAGTCAGAAAAGAGAAAGCTTTGTTTGCAGCAGGAAATTCCTTTTAAAAGTAAAAGTGACCTCCAGCAGTTTACAGAAGTGCCCCCCACCATGGTCATTTTGCTTTGCATATTATAGGCACTTTACTAGGTCAGGAGAAAAAAGGAAACAAGAAAAGAATTGAGTAAAAAATGTTAAGGTGAAGATAAGTTAACAACCCTGGATTTCTAGAAACAGGTAGGTTACCCTTAAGCAAGTCTTTTCCAGGCAAATAATATTCTGCAAGTTCAGGTTTTTAATAAAGCAAACAAACCATTTTGACGACTACAAAAAAATATTCCTAATCTCTAGTTTATTAATTCTTGTTGTGTAATAAAAAGAATCGTAGGGCCGGTGAGATGGCTCAGCGGCTTAAGCGCCTGCCCGGCAAGCGCGAGGGCCCGAGTTCGACTCCCGGATCCCACATACGAAAAAGGGGCCGGTGATATCGCTCAGCGGCACGGGCGCCTGCTGGCGCGCGAGGTCCTGAGGTCAACCCCCCGATACCCACAAAAAAAAAAAAAAAAAAAAAAAAAAAAAAGAATCGTAGAAAGTTCTTAATCCTTTTTACTGGGAAGGGAAATTTGATAGAAATTGCTGAGGGAGTTTCTAGAATAACATGTACCAGATGATCAACTGTAAGATTAACAGAGAAGCCGGTGAGATGGCTCAGTGGCTTAAGCGCCTGCCCTGCAAGCGCGAGGACCTGAGTTCGACTCCCGGAACCCACATTCAAAAAAGGGGCCGGTGATATCGCTCAGCGGCACGGGTGCCTGCTGGCGCGTGAGGTCCTGAGGTTGACCCCCCAGTACCCAAAGAAAAAAAAAAAAAGATTAACAGAGAAGTACATAGGGGCTTCGAAATGACTTCCCTAAGCCCATCACCATGCTCTTTCCATATAACTAGCTGCTCATGAATCAAAATGATTTATTATTCTTATTTTTTTGTCTATAGGTTGAAAGTTTGAAATATAACTGAATGCAGGGTGACTGTTGATATTGCTGGCTTGGAACGCTTGGTGACAAATCAATCTGTTAAGTAATAAGCTATAACCCTAATTCATAAGATTTAAAAATGGATGTTTTCCTAGGAAATAAGATTACAGAACTTGCTTAGAAGAAAATTTCCTGAAAAAAAAGATGTTTTTCCATCATAAAGTAATGAAGAAAAATTTGTATTTGATGCTTTTTCAGTAATAACAAGTCTTTTATCTATCAATTGTATGTGTTAGAATATTTTATGAGTTTGTTGGATTAAAATGAAGTGGGTTAAATTTTTGATAATATAAATATTGATATTATGAAAGTAGTTTTTTCAGAATAACTCACTGATACATAATCAGTAATTAAAACTACAGAATATAAAAAGCTCAGTTCCCCTGGACATCTAGAAAAGCATATATTTATTTATAATTTATAGCTCCTAAGCTAAGAAAAAAAATTAATTGCTTTAAGTCTATGTTTTCATAAAATTTGTGTCTTCTAAATTCTCAGTTTGGGGCCATTAATTTTTTCCTTTAGTCTCATATCATAATCATTGTGATGCCAGCTGAGTTGCTAATAGACGTCATGGGTCTCTATTCACAGGCTGTGGATTTTGGAGGAAACTTAGATATTCTGTCTACACCATTGAATAAGTACTGGGGATGTTCTTCCCTTGTTTCTCAGCATGACACATTTGATAATACTTGTCTGAATTACTATATATTTGTGGACAACGCTATACTCTAAAAACTTAGTTCATTATCTAGAATAACTGGGTATGGTAGAGGGAGGCATAATGCGTAAATAAAACTTTACTCTCCATCCTCTCTACTTTTGCTTAGCTTCAAACATAGAACGGCCAGTATGTCAGTGTGGCTGAGGAAAATTATTGGATAATGGAAAATAAAATTAATAGTTGCAAAATGGGTAGGAAAAGCCAAGTATCTACTTCTGGATTTAAAAATGAACATTTTTTCTGGCACTAACTGATCAAATTTATGCCACACTTTGTTAAAATCAACAATAAATACTTATTACATTACATAGTAGCTCTGGGAGAGGGATTCAGGAATGACTGACAGGTGAATCTGGCTTGCATCTTATATAATTGCAGGCATATTATTTGTTGACTATATCTGGGGACATCTGACAGTTTGGGACAGGAATATTGTTTCTAAGATGCCTCATTCACCTAGATGACAGTTTTGTGCTGGCTCTTGTCAGGAAGCCTCATTCCTTGCCATATGTTCCTTGCCATATGTATCTTCCTGAAGAGCTCCTCAAACTGTTACAGTGTACTAAGTGTTTTTACTTTCCTAAGATTCATATGATGAAATCATAACCCTTGAGATGATGATATTAAGAAATGGGGCCTTAGTAGTAATTAGATTATGATAGCAGAGCCTTCACAAATGGGATTTGTACCCTTAACAAAAAGACTCTAGAGAGATCCCTTGTCCCTTCCAGCATGTGAGTTACACTGAAAGGATGTCTGTCTACGCAGAAGTGGGAGAATCTGCTGGTACCCTGACCATAAGCTTTCCAGCCTCCTATCTCCAAGAAATAAATTTCTACCGTTTGTAAGCCATTTATTCTTTGGTATTTTGTTACAGCAGCCCAAATCAACTAGACAGCGGTCCTTATGACATGGCAGCTGGCTTCCCTCAGACTGAGTAATTAAGAAAAAGCAAGGCAAAAGAAAAATACAATTTGTCTTCTGCATTTCATGACAGTTCTAGAGGTCACCCACAATACATCATTTTCACAATACTTTATGCTTACATAGTTATCCCTTTTCAATAAAAGCGGGAATTAATTTCATCCAAACATATGAAGCCCAAGAAGCAAGAATAACATGCAGTTAGGGAGGCATCTTTGTAAAAATGTAAATTAAATTTATTTTTAACTGATACATAAAAAATAAATTTTACATATTTATGAGGTATCATATGATGTTCTAATATATGCATACATTGTACAATGTTTAAATCAGAATAAAAGTACCTGTCTCCAACATCATTGCTTTATGTTAAAAACATTGAAAATCCTTTCTTCTAGCTTTTCGAATATACTTTATCATTAATTGTAATCATACTAGTGTGCAATATAGCACACCAGAAATTCCTACTTTGATCTAACTGTAATTTAGTACCCACCCATCAACTTTCCCTCCTCTCTGCTTCCCCCATGCTCTCTCAAACCACTTGTAACCACCATTCAACTCTCAAGCTTTATGGATCAACCTTTTCGACTCTGCACAGGAATGAGATCATGTAGTACTTGTCTCTCAGGGACTGGCTTATTTCATTGAACATAGTGATCTCCAGTTTCATCAAAATAACAGGATTTCTCTTCATGGCCAAATATATTCTATCATGTATAGGTACCACATTTTTATACACCCATTGTTTGATGGACACTTAAGCTATTTCCACTTTTTGGTTATTGTGAATAGAGCTGCAATAAACATGGGAGTGCAGATGCCTCTTCAGCATAGTGATTTCATTTCTTTTGGATGTACATGGAAGAGTGTTATTCCTGGATCATGAGGTAAATATATTTTTAATTTTTGAGGAACCTCCATAATGTTGGGAGTGACAGTTAATTGTGCAGGCTGCCTAACACAATGACATAAACATTTCTAAGTTTGAGACTCTTGAGTTGATAGAAATTTAGTTCCGTTCTTAATCTGCAAAGATATAGCTGTCTTTAGATCTACTCTTTCTTGAGGACATCTTTGATGGCTGTTCTACTAGAATGATAATATACTACGACAAGCTCGTAGGGACAGTTTTTAAGGCAGAGAATATAGCAGTATTCCACTCTGCTGGGTAGCAACATAAAACTCAAATACAGAGAGTCTGGGACTAAGGAAGTGGGGATAGGAGTATTTGTCACTCCAAAAGGATGAAAAATGACTTAAAACACTAAACAGGACTCCTGATATTACTGAAGCTAGAAGTTGACATAATTTAATGCTGAAAATACGTATCATTACTCTAGGCATTCTCTAATTCTCCTTGACAAGGACCAAAATTATTGTCAAAGTATAGTGAAAAGCTCAAACTGTAAATGGAAAAATGTAGCAGCAACACTTACAAATAGTAGGCAAATTCTAGGTGAGGGAAGCAGGCAGATCGCATGCTACCTAAACTTTAGATGACAGCACTCTATTTTCTCAACTTCTCTGAGCCAGTTCCCTTAGCCAACAGACATAACAGTTTTAGAGAACAATATTGTGCTATCCATTAATGAGATCTGCTCTGCCACCCAGTCTCTTCAAATAAATAAGTAAATAAATAAATAAATAAATAAATAAATAAATAAATAAAACAAATGAATTTTACTTATTCCCCACTGTTACATTCCTTTTGCCAGGTTCTTTCATTATCCTGACTGTTGAATTAAACTTCAAGATTAAATTGTGCAGCATATCTTTCCTAGGATTGCAAATAAATATTGATATATGTTAAAATATTTCTACAAGGGACAATTAAAGAGTGTATTATGTTTTCATATCCAGACAAGAAATGATCATTTGATGTCCAGGTTCAAACTGTACGGTAGCTCTCCCAATCTTAAACAGTTATGTATTCGTTACCAATTATTTTTTGGTTATTAGTCTAAGTGCTTGGACTGGAAAATTGATTTTCTAAAAAGGACAAATATTTTGGATCTTATATCCTCACAAATGATACACTAAATAAGTAAAGCAGGGTAGGTGACAATCATTGCTGAGAGAGGAAAAAGAGCCAAAAGTGAGGTCAGGTGTGTAGGGGATGACTGAAATGTTTTGAGGGGGACAAGACTATCTTTTCTTGGGAAACTGATATTTGAGTAACTACCTAAATGATATAATGGGAAGGAGAGACTTGGTGAATTCCTGGGGGAAAAATCATTTCGGGTGATTATATCACACTCAGGGCAAGTATCATTGATTTTTTTAACTCCCAAATTCTGGTGCAGTTCCTTTACAGTGGTTCAAAAATAAATATGTTTTGAATGAAAAATGAATCTCTACACAGAGGAAATAAATCTTTTAGAGTATCTTTAATTTTTAATCATTTTATTTATTTTAACCAATAAATGGTGCCCTCCTCAGAATGAAAGTTCCTAGGGAAAATTATTCATAGTGAAGAGGTAAGACAGGAATTTGTAGACCGGGAAGATAAGCTGGGGAAAATTAGGATTTGTAGAAGACAGAGAAATATATAGTCCCCAGTTTCACAGAAGGACGAGTGCACAAGATTATCTTTAACTCTTGATAAACTGATCTTATTACATACATCTTAGCTTTTTCTAGTAATTTCATCCAGGTAAATAGGAATTTTTTTAACTGGGTTGTTCTTATGTATTTATTTATTTACTTACTTAGTAAACAGTTTTGCCCAGGGTCAAACCCTAGGCAATATCACCTCATTTCAGATCAGGCAAAAGTTGTCCTACTCACCTCTTGCCCTTATTTGCTTTGGCTTTCTCCTTCTCTTCTCCTGTCTAACACATTTTTCTCCCCTAATAGCCACCTATATTGTTACATATTTTACATAAATCATTTTATTTGACTTGTACCACTCATAGTAGAATGCAAGTCCCTCCATGGAAAGGACAGTTTATTCACTTCAGCTCTCCAGGTTAGAACACAAAACTAGGACCAAATTAGGGATTAGTAAATGGGTTTTGAAATAATCTGATTCTGGCAACAATTCTTTTTTGCCACTTAAGACACTGAGGCACAATGAGCTAAGCAGTTTTCAGGACTGTGAAGGGATATAACTGAACTAGTAGTTGAGTATCCCTATGCCAAAAAGAGTTTTCTTTCGACACTTAAAAACAAAAGGTTTATAGATTTTTAAGATGAAAAGTGTCATGTGTCATCAGGAAATTAGGTTTCTTACTTGTTTTTAATGAAGTATCCAATGAAACTTTGAATCTTTATAATTTGCCAACAGTAAATTTAAAGTCAGGAGGGGGTGAAAGTTAAAGGGCAAGATGTCTCAATGCCTGTTTTAGCAAGTGTCACTACAAGGTAGAGGTAATGACCTGTGTGGAATTAGAAGTCAGTCAAAGGCAACTCTACTCTCTCCAAAACTCCTTTGGACATACTATTAAGAGGTCAGTGTATTTTAAGATTTTCAGTTTTCTCATAAGTCTTTCAAGCATTTCCTTATTCTCAATGATTTAGAATAAATTTGTATGTAAATACATCCCACAAAAATAGTTTTAATATGAGCACTGAAATGATTTCCCCCTTAATCATGCATTAATGAGTGATCTGGCTATGTGTTCTTGAGTTTATCTATTTCACTGATATTAGCCTGTAAAATGTATTGTATTGGGGTTTATGGGAATTATATTCTAGTTTTGTTTCTGACTAGCTCTGTGAACTGGGTAAGTAATTTCAACACTATCTGCCAGCTACCTTAATGACAAAATTAGAATAAGCTCATATTTCTTGAAGAGATAGCAAATGAGTAAGAATATAATTTGTGATATTTGAATATCTAGCAGGGGATTTTGTGCTAATCTCTAGTAAAGTCATATTTGCATTACATTTAGAAATCCATACATATAATATATTCATAGTTGCAGCAAACTAATTCTTCCCTTTATAGAATTCAACTTCACTGGAAATTTTTCTAAGATCCATTTGTGTGTGTGCATTTGTGTGTGTGTGTGTGTGTGTGTACACATTTGCTGTAATGGTGTTGAACCCAGGGCCTTTGCACTTAATTTTTTAATCATTTAAATTTTATTTTGATACAAGGTCTTGGTAATTTGCTAAATTGCCCAGCAGGCTGGGTGGGAACTTCTGATCCTCCTGCTTAGCTTCTCGGAGTGCTGGGATTACAGGTACCTGCCACCACACCTGGCCTCTGAGATATTTCATACATCTTTTACCTGTTCTGCAGCAAGTTTAAGGTTTGGGAACATTTTGGTGGAAAGGCTAACTGAAATTTAAAACATAGATGCTGTTTAAGTTGGAAATTAAAGAACATCTTGTTACCATGTGCTTAGCCCTTTATTTTATTAATAATGATGATGAATATTAAAATGATATAATAAAATTAACATCAGAAAAGAGCTCTTCAACATGCATCATTTATTTTAATGCAACAAACCTGGAAAGTTTATATTCATATTAACATTTTACCCAGTACCTCTGACCACAGTTGAGATATCCTCCTTGCTCTTGTTTCTCCTTGATGTGGATGGGACTTCAATAGCCACAATGCCTTGAAGATGATTGCATTAGCAGAATTTCAAATAGGCATCAGTACTGCTAATGATGCCCGGCACATTAAGTTGAAGTTGTGGAACAAATATTTATTAAATGGGTGAATATCATAGATTCATAAGCAAATTGAGCAGGAATGCAGAATATAATCAGTAAAGAATATTGGAAAGTGTAAAATTGAATTGAGGATTATTTCAATTATGTTTTGGGATTATCACAAATTTGCTCACAGATAATCTTTTCTGTTACTATACAGCATTCCATAATTTTTGCTGCCACTTTGTTGACTTCTGCTTCTGCATAAAGACTTCGAGACTTTTATGGTTTCAGCTATGTTATTCTCTTGTGCAATGCTACCTCTAGCACACAGTGGAGTTTCTTAGATTGGGCTGCACTGCTGCCGACAGTTGACTTGAGCTTACTGGGTAGCCGTGTCCAACTATGATTACTGAATGTTATTATTCTGGAAAGACATTGGCAGTGGTTGGGTCAGTTTTTGCTAGCTACTACATATGTCTTTATTATATAATACTCATATCTTTCCCTAATCACTAAAGCCTTTTGCACTATATTCAAGAAGCTCTGTATCAGGTAGGGTGCTAACAGGGATCACATTTCTTTTCTAAATACATAATTTAAAGAGAGTTAAAGGGATGGCTTATAAAAGTGGGGACAGAGAACAATATTAAAAGAGTAAAGGTTAGTTTGAGGAGTAAATGCATGATATCCAACATAGGTTTCAAGAAAGAGGGGAGGCCATGTGTGATGAGGAGAGGACACTATTTCTCCTACATTACAGTATTCTTTTTATATATTTTTTTATTAGTACATGTTTTTGGTATGTAATGATTACATTCATTGTGAGGAGTTGGGACATAACATATCCTAAATCTTTTTCACTTGCTTTCCCTTCCCCTCCCTCCTCTTCCCTTCCTCCATCTCTTCGTCCCTTTCCCACTTGTAAAAGATCTATCTCCCTGTTTTATATTATGTATCTCTTATTTTGATCTTTGATTTATTTATATTTTGGGTCCTATATCTGATTTTTTTCACTTAGCATTATGGTCTCTAGATGCATCCATTTTTCTACAAATGACTCAGATGTATCCTTCTTTATAGCAGAATGGTACTTTATTTTGTAAAAATATCATATTTTCCTGAAAAAACATTCAACATTGCTGGCATTAGAGAAATGCAAATTAAAACAACACTAAGATTTCATCTTATTCCAGAAAAAAATAGCTATCATCAAGAAATCATTTTATAACAAATGCTGGTGAGGTTGCAAGGAAAATGGAATTTTTCTACATTGTTGGTAGAAATATTATAGTATTCTTTTATCAGTCTCTGGAATATGGCCCCATTTTTCAGACATTGAGAAATGTTCCTAAGTTATACATGATTGAGAAACATTATGTTAAATGAAAAAATAATAGAGATGAAAATATCAGATATGATTTGTTAAAAAATAACTGCCACTGGCCCCAATCATTATTCACTCAGTAAACTTAAGTCTTTCAAGAAATAAAAACTATTAATAGAAACTTATTTGACATATGTTCCGCCTCTCTTTGTTTGTTATCTTTCTTATGACACTAATACTCTTTTTTAACTTTGTGTTAAATAAAGTTTTCAGACAAGGGTTGAAGTATATATTCCTGAGGAATAATAAGATAGTCTGGCCACACTGAGTGGCTGAGGTTCTAGTTCATTTACAAGTATTGTATAACCTTCTAATATGTAGGACAATTTTGCCCCTATTTTATGTCTCTCTTTGCTCCTTTAAATGTCTCTTTACTCCTTTGCAGCATTTATTTTTGTTAAACATAAGTTTATCTGTAATTAAAATAGAAAAGATATATATATATATATATATATATATATATATATATAGAGAGAGAGAGAGAGAGAGAGAGAGAGTTCACTTTTTCTGTGCCGAAATCAAAACCAGGGCCTCACAAATGCTAGGCAAGAGCTCTACCATCCCAGCCCTCTAAATGAGTGATTTCTAAAGTGATGATAATAAATGAACTTGTATATACCACCCAAAATTTGCACCTCACCCCATCTTAAAAATTATAATTTTGTGGTATGTACAATTTCAATGTTTAGAGACACAATTTTACCTTCACTGTACCTTTTTTCTAGCTGTTGCACGTTAGTTAATAAGCTGTCAATAAGCATTTATGATGCATGTATTATCAACTAACATAAACCAAGTGTTTGGAATACAGTGGTTTCTGCCACTAAGGAGCCAAACACTCTAATAGATATAAAACATGAACAAATCTGTATCATAAATGAATATACCATTCAGAGTATTGTGGACGAACAGATAAATGGGAAGATAAATTACTATTTACTGAATGTACATTTTGGTTGGTTGAAGGGAAAAATGGTGAATTGTTATCACATGTCAGTATTCCTGTAATGTTAATGGATCTGCATACAAATGAGATGTATTAAAATGCATAATGATTTAAAACATTTTAAATACTACCTTAGATACTACCTCTCTAACAAATTCTCAGGTGATGCCAATTCTGCTACTTCCTTGTAACAATTTAAATACCAAGGTTCTAAATATCACAACTATACTCTATTTTTCTTATGTAAAGAGTGAGTTGCAGAGAGGATATTTTGCCAAAAATTGCATAAACTTAGTCTGACTTGGATTTTTCACTTTCTAAAACACAAGTTTATTCACTATTCCAAATAATCGATCTTAAATAGCTGTTCGAAAGAATGCATTTAAGTGAGCCAGTGAGATGGCTCAGTGGCATAAGCACCTGCCTGGCAAGCACGAGGTCCTGAGTTCAACTCCTAGATCCCACATACGAAAAAAGGCCTGGTGATATCACTCAGCGGCATGGGCGCCTGCTGGTGCACAAGGTCCTGAGGTTGACCCCTGGTACCCACAAAAAAAAAAAAAAAGAATGCATTAATTAAAAACAGACTTACATATGACACGACATTCTAATTTATTGTTAAAACATAATAGGGTTTTCCAGGTGGTAAAGAAGGATACTGGCCTTTTCAGGCAGCATATAAAATAAGTAGCTGATTTATAGTGGCTGTTATTTTAGTGGTGTCCTAATAGTGGGAGTAGGTACAGGAAAAAATTAAACTAGATAGCTCGATAATAAAAGGATGGAAAGGATATTTTAGGATAGACAAGGACTTAATTCTTTGTGGAAAGTCATTGAATAATCACTTAAACGTTTTAATAATATTTTTTTTTTGTGGGTACCGGGGGGTCGACCTCAGGACCTCGCGCGCCAACAGGCACCCGTGCTGCTGAGCGATATCACCGGCCCCTTTTTCATATGTGGGATCCGGGAGTCGAACTCGGGCCCTCGCGCTTGCAAGGCAGGCGCTTATGCCGCTGAGCCATCTCACCGGCCCGTTAATAATATTTTAAACAACCTAATAGATGTGTTTTTCTAGGAAGTTTAACCCAGATTATTGAGGTGGAGTGAGTATTAATCATTGGAGGTCTTAGAAAATAATTTCCTTTTTCTTTTTTTTTTTTTTTTGTGGGTACCAGGGGTCAAACTCAGTACCTCACGCATCAGTAGGTGCCCATGCCGCTGAGCAATATCACCGGCCCTTTTTTCGTATGTGGGTTCGGGGAGTCGAACTCAGGTCCTCGCGCTTGCCAGGCAGGTGCTTATGCCGCTGAGCCATCTCACCAGCCCAATAATTTCCTTTTTCAGTGACAACAAAAGTAAAGGTGATCTGAAAATAGGGATTAAAAAATATTCCGGAAATGTATATAATGTTTGGTGACTAATTGAATGAGGAAATGTAGGTGAGGGAAGAGTCAATCCATCTTGGATAAAATTTAGCTTTGGCTGTTAGGTGAATTTTGCCATCATTACCAGGAAAGAGAAACAAAGAGAAGGTATAGAGTTGGATAGAAAGAAAAATAGGAAAGTTGCAGGCTAGTAAGTCTCTGTGGTATCTCCTGCAGATGAAGTACATGAAGTAAAACGTGGTTAGAATTTGCTGTGTAAACACCCATAATCAATCTGGCATCATCCCAACAGCAAAACATTATGTATTGCTGATTATTAGAATGCGTGTATTATCTTCTGTTTACTGAGCAGCAGCTGCATTATCCTGCATTAAGCCCTACTTAAAAAGCATAACCACTTCCTCTAACACCTTATAATTTCATTTAAATAGAAAATGCATTTCATTGACCAACTACTCAAAAAAAAAAAAAATCACAAAGCATTTCTAAGGAGAAGAGATAGAAGAGCCCAGCTTCTGGACATATCTGATGGAAATTGCTATAAGGTTATGGTTTTCATCTATTCTCTAAAATTATAAGAACAAGTATATCACTATAAAAATGAAAGGAAAGTATAGAGAATAATCTAATTCTGCAAAAAGTGAGTGTCTCTACACTTTTGATAACATTTGTGCAAAGGATGTATTTGTGTGTTTCTATAATTATTCTATAAATAATCATTTGGAAACAAAATGAGAACGCAAGTACAGCAACAATAAACATTCCAAGATGATCATCAGATATATTTCCCTATTTGATACACAAATGAGAATAGGATCCAAGTAAGGAAACCATAAAAACCCAGATACTAAAATTTATGTATTTTCCTCAAGGGAGCAATACTGAAGCCCTCTGTTAACTCTTCCTTGCTCACACTTTTATGATTTATTCTAAGGAACATGGTAATCTATTTTCCCAAACAAACTTTGGAGAAAATTTGTTACAGAGGAAAGAACAATGTTATTAGGTTCATTTATTTACTCAGGAACATCTCAAGAAAGGGAAGAAAGGGAAACCAGTATATGCTGAATACCTCTCTCTCTCTCTCTCTCTCTCTCTCTCTCTCTCTCTCTCTCTCTCTCTCTCTATATATATATATATATATATATATATATATATATATATATACATACATATACATATACATATATATATATATATATGTATGTATTTAAAGTTGACAGAACACATGAAACAATATCTGGACATTATGTAACTTTGCATTTGTCACATCGCCCCATGAGCATTCCTCACCTGCCAAATCATGTAAATACAACCTGAGAGAGTGGTCATGTAAACTAAATGAAGTGTTAGAATTAACTCTAAGGAGATCCAATTGGAAACAAAAAAATACATTTAAATTTAAAACATAAAATAACTCTAACTGATACCTATCACCAAATGCAAACATGAACTCAAATAGACCATAGACCTAACTATAAAACCTGTACAACTATAAAACTTCTAGAAGAAAAAAATGAGAGAATTTTGGGGATTTGTGTTAGACAAATATTTCTAAAATAAGACAAAAAATAAATAGATAAATAAATAATTACAAAGAAGACAACTTTTAAACCAACATTACTTACTGAAGGTGATCAAAATAGCTTACATGTTCTGCTGGGAGGAAAGTATTTTTAAAGTTATCTACACTTAGTTAAACTCTCACTTGTTACAACTTTAGGGCAGAAAAAAATACATTGTCTTCCATTACTATTTTGTGATTAAAATAGAAGAAATAGTCTCACAGTGAAAATGTTTTTTGAAAAAGTTTATATATATATAATATATATATCAGGTCAGCCAGTTCTCCTAAAAGTAGTTATTTCCATGCAACATTAAGGCAATGTTTCAAAAAATTGTACCTACGAATCCTTTCATTATTTTTCTTTCTCTTAGGTTAGACATTTCTTAACATTACTAATAATCAGAACTTCTTTCTAATCATCACGAAAAAACCAGTGTTAATACACTAAGATGATATAAATACATCCCAACTCTGGAAAAGTTTTTGTCAGCTTTCTTTGTTTTTCTCTTATAACATTAAGGCTTTGCATCTGTTGGTAGCAAAAAACATCTCCACTATCCAACAAACATACCCCTCCCACACACACAAACACATACACACTCAAATATTCCCTAGTCTAGAAAGCTTTGAGGTTTCCTGGGCATATCCTGTGGCTCATCAAATTTCAATGCAGTCGTGGTGAAAAGTCACACACACATTACAGACACCTCACTTCAGGAACACATCATGCTGTCCCTCTGATTACTTGCTTTGGAGCATTCTCCAAACTCATAAAAAGCCATTCATTCTTTATGTTGGTACAGCCCAGAATGTGGACGAGCTTTGCTGCCAAGAGTTAGCAAAAAACAAGAGGTAAGAATCAATGGATAGACTCTCAGCCTGTCTTTTTGACTGGGATCTTTTGGATGCACAGTTTATAGGATTTCTTAGGGGGTCCCCAGAAGGGCTGAGTCCCAAGGTCTACAGTGGTAGTGGGCTCATCAGGATCATGTCGCTTCACCTTCCACACTTCACTTCTGGTTCCTGAGATCATCTCCCCCCAAAATTGCACCCAAATCCTTAATTCAAGCTCTGACTTTGAGGCAACCCAAACCAAAACAATTATGTGCTCTAAAGGTTTAGGAGCTTTCATAAGGAAATTAATATATTTAAACCACTAGTATTTTTAATACAAACCATGTTATATTCTTATAAATACAATATATCAATTAATTTTCACTGCAAATCTGGGAGAATACAGTGATCTTCCTTTGTAGATAGATTATTACTGCAGTGTTAACTATTAGAAAAACTGAATTTCTAAACAATTTGATTCTAAGCTAATGTTTTTCCCACCATATTAAGTGTCAAATTATATTTTCAGTAATACATGTTTCTCCCCAAGAAATTTTAGTAACAATTCTTACGAAGCTAGATAGACTATAGAGATTGTCTATAATAATCTTCAAACACTGGCTGTGTCTGACAGCAACTCTCAGATTCCATTTCAAAGGAAGACCTTCTCCTTTGAGGGAGCCCTCCTGTGGTTTTTGGATTTTTGTCCAGATGTTATTGCTTCTGCTCTGGCTTAATTCCAAATCACATAACTTCAGTAGCCTATATAACTTCCCTTATAATTCTCAAAATATCTACTGTTCAGATCTTTATATTCTAGTGGAGCAGAATTACGATCAGGCAAACATTCTGAAATAAATTAAGGCATAACATATTGGCATGTTTTATATCAACAATGATTTGCATCATCATTATACAACCGAGGAGATCAGAGAAAGGTTAAAATTTGATTACTAAAGCTCCAAAAATTATACATATTTTTATGTTAAAATGGAGTTTAGTTATAACAATACATCTACTAGAAGTTACATTATCAGGTTGCAGTATCTAGAAATGAAATAGAGTTAATACCTAGCATTTATATAAAATTTTGTGAGTAAATTCAAACCATTAAAATAGTAGGTTTGTAAACAGAATGAGTCTAATCTACAGTATAGATTAGGTTGAATGTAAGCAATTGAAAAAATATCCAAATAGGAATGTTCTAAAGAAAATAAGGTTTATTCTTCCACATGCAAAATCCATTAAATATTCTTTGAAGGTAGTTCGATGCCATGACCACCAGAAGTACATTTACATCCCAGATATGAACATTATTATGCTGTAGCCATGACACGTACAATCTAATCAGCAGGAATAAAGAAAACCAAAAGTAGAAATTATCCTTTCTCTGAAAATTGACTGTACTGAAGTCACACATGACTTTTTTTGTGACATCCCACACATCAAATCTAAACCAGCCAGGAAAAGTACACTTCCATCTTAAGCCGCCATCTTCCAATTAAGGCAAGAAGCTTAGGAAAAGAAAATGGATATTACAAGTAAACTATCACTTGACACATAAGGATTTTAAATTAAACAAAATCATAATCAATAACAGGGTCTATGACTTATGAATTTATGTTGTTGGTCATTCACTAACTAACCTAATATAGTCATAATTTCTATCAGCTCTGAAAATGGGAATTGTATGCTTAACCTGAAAAGTTCTTTCAGTCACTAAATAATTACATGTATAGCACATATTAAGAACTAAATAGACAAGGCAGGGAGATATTAGGCAAATACTATTCATAGTGATATTTTTATCGGTACATTGCTTGGGTATTTTGGATAGCTCATTGGAAGGAAGGACTAAGAGTTTCAATTTGTTGTTCTTTTAACAAGGTGGTTGAATTGGCTGATGAGGAAGGAAATTAATAAGTAGAAGATTGTTAGAATGTAAAATAAAAGCCCAATTCAGTTGGGGATGGTGGCACACACCTATAATCACAGCACTCAGGAGGCTGAAGGAGGATTGCCACAAGTTGGAGGCCAGCCTGGGCTACATAGTAAGTTCAAGTCCTGCCTGAGAATGACAGCCTGTCTCAAAAAAAAAAAAAAAAAAAAAGTTAAAAATAAAAGCCCAATTCATTTATCACTTTCATCTAAATATACAAATGACAATAAATATAACATGCTTAAAAATTTAAGAAATATGCTTATAAACAATGTCTGTTTTATCTTTTGTTCTAAAAATGTTAGTATTATAATAATCCTCAATTGTTTCACATAAATCACTTAAGGCTCAGGCAGATTTGCAGTCTTGTCCAAAGTCACACAATACAAATGGTCGATTACATATGGAGCACAGCAAGCGATGTTCGCCAGAGGATACCACTTAAGACACTCAACTACTTGGCTTTCCCAGGTCTAGTTTCAAGTCATGAGTCCTTTCACCCAACCTCATTTAATTGAAGTTAATGATCCATGGGAGGGCACGGGGTGAAGTGCACCCAGGAACTGTGCGCAGAGACTGTGGGAGGCCAGCTCATTTTCAGAATAGACTTCCTTCTGACCTAATAAGATACCTATTTCCACAGTTACCATAGTCAGAGTAAAAAAATAGTTTGGCCATCTTTCAAAAGTAGTCAACTTCTTCAAAACTAAAAAGAAATATCTTTGTTTTATTTGGTGTCTGAGACTATGAGAGAAATAATAATAATGGCCTGATTTGTTTTCTTAAAGTACAAACATTAAGACTTCAGACCATGAGTATTAAGTGAAACAACTTTAAATCTCACTACCTAATACACAGGGTAAAAAATACTATAAATGGTAATATCACAAAATACCATGTTCTTTTCTCCTAATTATTTTGATGCTCAGAACTTCTCCCTAAACAGAAAAAGAAAGCTAATTTTCTTACAAAGAATAAGAATTGGTACAGAAATTCAGAGATAGAAAAATAAATAGTAGCTTCTGGCATCCCAAATTAAAAAAAAAAAAAAACACACATGGAAAGGCCAGGGATACAGCTCAGCGGCTCAGTGCCTGCCTGGCAAGCCTAAGGTCTTCAGTTTGATTCCCGATACTGGGGGAAAAAAAAAAAAAACATGGAAGACAGTGTCTGAATTTCCTCAATTTCATATACATACCTGTGGATCTATGTATGTAAAATAATCATGGGAAATTAAAATCAAAGAGATTCTTCCATAGTAAACAGAAAGTGGCAAAATTCACTTAGGGGGAAGAGAAAAAAGACAAAAGTCGGGAGCAGGACAGAATGATAGTCTCTCTCTTTCTCTTCTATTTTCGGGAGGTTTATTTTAATGTGTCAATATGTATTTTTCTTTTATTTACACTACTCTAGTGAATAGATTTCTTGCCTTTCATAGGCTTGGAAATACTAACAGCTGTTTTTATTTCAAATATTGCTTCTGTCCTATTGTTCCTTTCTCTTTCCTTTTTTGGTCTGACTCCCAAAACACACATATGTTAGACTCTTACTGTAATCTATATAATTCTTAGACTTTTATTTTTCCAATACTGTTTTTCAGCTTTGGTAACATTTATTTATTTATTTATTTATTTATTTATTTATTTATTTATTCATTCATTCTGATCATATCCTTTTTTTTTCCTTCATCCAAATCTACACTCTAGTGCAACCTGACATTCTGTGGTTTTAATTTCAGTTAAATTTTTGAATCTAGCAATGTACCAAGATTCTCTGATTGCCCAAACTTTAGTTAAGATTCTGAATCTTTTTCTAAGCTTTTCGGTGCACTTCCTTATAAAGTCCAGTGTAACAGTGAACCATGTTATGTCCGTTTAGCAATAACCTCCCACCCTGGAAATCTGATACCTCTCTCTCTATAATCTGCTTCCTCATTCTCTGCCATCCCCTAGGTAATGTCTGACCACTCTGACCTGTTCTTAATAAGAATTCCATTAGGTCAATTTAGAAAGAATTCCTCTTGCCCCTAATGTTTCCTGTTAGTAGTTTTTCATTCACGGCCTGACTCTGCTTCTTGGATATAAGTTTCTACGTGCCTATGCAGAGTTTTGTTTCTTTTTAATATTGCAAGGCTGAGCCCTGATAATTTATATTCAAAAGAAAGGAAAAAAAACTAGTCTAAAAATCAGTTTTCTATAGCTTGGTAATGTTTGCTGATTCACCATTGATCCCAGTTTCTCTCCTCCAATGCAGAATTCTCCTACCTAACATGATGGTTCTGAATATTGTTGAACTTATCATACTTTCACAAGTAGCACTGAAGAACTTTTTCTTTAACACTGTGATATTTTCTCACCTATCTACATATCTCTCAGTGTGCAATGCTTACAAATTGGTAAATATTGGTATTGTTTGCCTTTTATACCCCTTTTATATTGTTTCATAGATAGAACATTTTTCAGATCTTCATGAGGATTTTAATTAGAAATTTGGTATGTTTTCCGTTTCTTCCAGAATTTTGTTTCTTTTTTACATTGCAAGATACTTGCTGGACCCTCATAATTCTTATTTACAAAAGAGGAAAATTTTAATTAGAACATGAATTCTCTATAGGTTGGTAATATTTGATGATTTGAAAGATATTTCTAGGGTAAGCAACCACAGTTCCGATGATTAGCTTGATGGAAACCTAAATTCCAGAATGTAGAGGACCTTTCTACAGCTTGAGTTGATTCTTTCCAGTTTACTTTTCAAAATACTTGGGAAAAGTTTATTCTTTTCTTTTGTAAGTTAATCATCTATATTTTGGTCATTCTACAATTATGATTTAATTTTTTTTGTACTAGAAATCGAACTCAGGACCTTGCACTTGCCAGGCAGGTGCTGTGCTGCTGAGCCATATCACTGGCTCTCTATAATTATGAGAGGGGGAAATAGCTCTGATTAATATAAGAAGAATTAATCAAAAGTTATAATCAATACATTCTTTGAAAGAACCTCTCTCCATTTATGAAAATAAGAGAAGCTTTTAGTAAGTGGTGTTTTAACATATATATTTAAATATTCAGAATTAAATACTCAGAATTCAGTCTTTTATTTTAAAATACTCAATATTTCAATTTTCTCCATTGTAAATAGAAGCAAACTAACATACGATATGATCAGGTACCTGGCATGTTAAGTACTTCTATAGCATGTATATTCTGTGTCTTATATTTTAGAAATTAAATTTATGTTATCTCTCTATTTACATTTTTATTTACTTCATACAAGTTCTGAAAAATGGAATGAAAAGCACTATGAATTCAAATTATCTAATCGTAGTTACAAATATTTAGCTTAATGTCATTATGAAATATGATACAAATTTGGGTGGAATTTACTACAAATATGGTTGAATGATGAATTTTTGAGAGGCACAAAGAGGTTTATTATGGAGAATTTTTAAAGCATTCACTCAGGGAGAATAGAATGTCAGGCTGCAAGATAGAAGAGCCTCATGGGCAGTAGCCGAGAGTTCTCACTGAACTCAGGATGTCATCAGGATGGTCATGTAGCATATGTATTCCTAGTATCTGTCCTGCTACCAATCTGACAAGCTATGTTAGACTGCAAAGCATTTACATGGGTTTAAAGGTGAGATGTGTGACCTACTTAATAGTGCACTTCCTGAGGATGGAGGTGGTAGGAGGCAGTGCAATGTTCAGGTGAAAGACATGGCCAGATCCCAGTTTACAGGCTTAATGTCTTTAAGATCTTTCTGAATTTTTAAATCTAGCTTTTATTTCGATCTTCATTTATATTTTGGGTTTTTCCTATAAGAGAAATCATGATATTTAAGCTTGTATGTCTATTTATTTCACTTAACATTATAGTCTCAAGGTGCATTCATTTTCCTAAAATGACTCTTTTATCCTTCTTCTTGGGAGAGTAATACTCTACTGTATATGTTCTGGCTTGTGTATACATGTTCCCATCAAAGCCTCACGTGGTCACGTGGCCCCCTCACATGGGACCTTTCACAGGTGCTTGGATTTAGGGTGTGTGAATATGGATGAAGGCTGTGATACCTGGACTAAGGGTGTGTATAACGGAAGCCCCACCCTAAGTGTGGGTGGCACCAATCAGTAGGCTTATAGCCTGGATGGAATATAAAGGGACAGACTGAAGGCAGGCTTGCTGCTGCTGCTTGCTGCTTGCTGCTTGCTGTCTTCTACCTGCTTTGCCCTGGACCATTTCTCCTCTGCAATTCCCCTCTGCCATGACACACTACCTGGAAAGCAGCCAACTATGGATGGAAACCTCTACAGACTGTGAGCCAAAATAAACTTCTCCTTTAACTTGTGGGTGTCAGGTATTTTGTCTCAGCAACAAGAAAAGTAACTAAGATGATGTATAAATACCACATTTTCTTTTTCCATTCATCTGTTGATGGACATATAGGCTGTTTCCAAGCTCAGGCTACTGTGAATTGTGCTGTTATGAACATGGGTGTGCAAATATTGGTGTGCTATGATGTCTTTAACTCTTTTGAGAAGATACTTGGTAGGGCAATTGCTGGATTTAATGGAATTTCTCGCTTTAGCTTTTTAAGAAATCTCCATGTTACTGTCCCATAATGGTTTTACTAGTTTACACTCCAAGCAATTATGTAAAAGGGTTCCTTTTCATCTACAGCCTTGCCAGCATGTGTTATTATCTCATTTCTTGATGAAAGCCATTTTTTCTGTAGTAAAATGGAATCTTCATGCAGTTTACTAATGGCCAGTGATATTGAATATTTTATTGTATTTATTGACCATTTGTATTTCTTATTATGAAAAGTGTCTGTTCATTTCAGTTCCCCATTTTTTATTGGGTCTTTTATTTCAGGATTCCAATTTTTTAGGTTCTCTGTATATTCTAGATATTACCCATTTAAGGAATATGTTATGGTTTGTGTCTAGATGTTCCCCCAAAGACTCATGCATTCATGGGGATGGGCTTTTCAGAGGCAGCTGAATCTAGAGTTTGTGATTGGTTCATTGACTAATGCTGGTATTGGGGTATGAGTGCTACACCTGCCCTAGGTCAGGTAGCCTGCACACAATATAAGGGAGGAAAAGAGGCTTGTTCTTCCCTTTTGCTCTTGTTGCTTTGTATCTTATGCTGCCATTAACTGTTGTCCCCCTGCCTTGGAGCCAGCTGATTATGGACCAAAAGCTCTGCAAACTGAGAGCTAAATAAACCTTTCCCCATTTAACTTTGGGTTTTGGGCATTTTGTCTCAGCAACAAGAAAAGTAACTAAGACAGAATAGTTGGCAAAATATTTTTCCATTCTATATGTTGTCTCTTTACTCTGTTGGTTTCCTTTGCTATGCAGAATTTTCTCAATTTGATGTGATCCCATTACTTGATCCTTGGTATTTTTTCCTTGGGCAATTGAGGTTTTGTTCAGAAAGTCTCTGCCTATGTCTATGTCTTCAAGAGTTTTACCTGTTTTATCTTTAAATAGATTAAGTTTTTATGCTTTAGTATTTAGCTATTTGATCCATTTTTATTTTAGTTCAGTACACAGTGAAAGATATGGGTCTAGGGTCAAACATCTGCATGTAGATAACCAGTTTTCCCAGAATAATTTGTTAAAGAGGCTGTCTTTCTTCCAGGGTGGTAATAATTTTTAAATCATCTTACATTTGAAAGCGTGACCCCTGGATCAAGACAATTTCCAACTCATAATAAATGTTTTCCTCATATCTTTCTATTTTTACTTTAGCATATTAATTAATATTATATATTCGGGCCGGTGAGATGGCTCAGCGGTTTAAGCGCCTGCCCGGCAAGCGCGAGGGCCCGAGTTCGACTCCCGGAACCCACATACGAAAAAGGGGCCGATGATATCGCTCAGTGGCATGGGCGCCTGCTGGCGCTCGAGGTCCTGAGGTCGACCCCCTGGTACCCACAAAAAAAAAAAAATTATATATTCACTTATAAAATGCATCTTTTAGGGAGAAACAAGTTACCTACAAGAAATGCAAAATGAAAGGGAAGCTGTAATACTGGATTTAAACTGGAGATACTAATATGAATTTGTGATTTGAACCTTCAAATTCATCAATATTTAATATTGAATATATTAGATATTGAAAGATCTAGAGGCATTGATGTCTAAATAGTACCACTACCCACTTAAAAATTCCTTGGAGAACCAGGAATTCTAGTTCTGGAACAAAGAAGATACAGTATCCAGAAAGTGAGGAAGATCTTTAAGACAGATGGGATTATGTTAAAATGAAACAAAACTAAGCTTAGAGGAATAAGACAAAAAAAAAAAAAAAGAGACAAGTGAATGTCAAAATCAATTTTCATATTTAACATTTTATATAGTTTATCTATATCCTAAAAATTATTTTGGTCTTTTTAAATATATGAAGCTACTATAACAGAATAGAACAGTGAAAATGTACATTAAAGGTAAAAGGTTTTACTATATTGCCCCATTGATACACTCCCTCTTCTATATTACTATAGACAGTAAGATTTTGTAAACTGTTGGCTTGAAATGTATTTCATTCTAAAAAGTTACCTTTAAAACATATTACAATATAGACTAATTTCTCTTAATTTTGCACCATGTCTTTTCTCCTAAGTTCTAATTTTATTCTTTGAGAACTTTGCCTGTATGCTTATTTAACAAAGAGTTTTTCAACCATCCAGTGATCTCATTATTTTTGCCTTTTTTAGATTATATTTACATTTCTGTGTGCTTTTAATTATTTACAAATCGATAAAGAAAATAAACCATTGGATTAGGTTAGAAGTCAGGGGACCAATTTGGAGCAATTGCCAAATAGTAGATAATGCTTTAGAAAGTTAGTAAATAAAGATTTAATTAGTAAGTCTCCTACCTTTGTGACCATGAGGCTTTTACTTATCATTTGCAAAAATGGTAATATCTATCTTTTAGGTATTTTTTAAAAGAAATAAGTGTGACAACATATGTAGAATATTTGAAATGTAGTTAGCAATCAACAATATTAGAAAATCTCTACTCAACATTATCTATTGGGCCAGTGAGATGGCTCAGCAGCGTAAGCACCTGCCTGGCAAGCGCGAGGGCCCGAATTCAACTCCCGGAACCCACATACGAAAAAGGGGCAGTGATATCGCTCAGCGGCACGGGCGCCTACTGGCACGCAAGATCCTGAGGTCGACCCCTGGTACCCACACAAAAAAACAAAAAAACAAAACAAAAAAAAAACATTATCTGTTATGGCTTGTTTTCAGATGTCCCCCCAAAGCCTCATGAAGTCGTAGGTGGGGCTTTTTCAGGGGTGGTTGGATCTAGGATGTGTGATGTTCAGATTAAGAGGTGATTACTAAATTAGTCCACTGATTAGTTGCACCTGGCCTAAGCAGAGTAGCCTAGATAGAATATAAAAGGGGCAGAAAAAAGCTGCTATTGTCTCTTGCTTAGTGCTTTCTGCCTGCCAAGAACTGTTTCTCAGCACCTATGGGCTGAATCCTCTACACGCTGTGAGTCAAAATAAACCTTTCCTCCTTTAACTGTGGATGTCAAGTATTTTGTCTCAGCAAAAAGTAAGACAATCTCTGGTTCATTAGTTTTTGGTTTATTAGTTTGGTTCCTTGACAATCTCTAAAGCAAAAAGGAGGGCCGGTGAGACGGCTCAGCGGCGTTAAGTGCCTGCCTGGCAAGCACAAGGGCCCGAGTTCGACTCCCGGAATCCACATATGAAAAAAGGGCCGGTGATATTGCTCAGCGGCATGGGCGCCTGCTGGCACGCGAGGTCCTGAGGTCGACACCCGGCACCCACAAAAATAAATAAATAAATAAATAAAGCAAAAAGGAGGAATTTTTTTCATAAAATACTGGGATAATTAAGACATGACAAATTATGCTGGCAAATATGTCCATGAAAATTGCACAACTATATTAGCAATTAATAATGCTAACCCTAAAATAAAATCATCAAATAAAAATAAAACAAAAATTAGGATAAAAAAGTGAGACTTAATGTACAGTGCCTTTTTTTTGCCAACAATGCAATAAAATTATAAATCAATAACAAAATTATGGAAAAAATAGATTAGGTTTATATTTGGAAAAAATCAAATATACATATGTACACACACACACATGAGGAATTCACGTATCAGAAGAAACATCAATGAAACTTAATACTTAGGACAAAATAACAATAAAATCAATACCTATCATAACTTGAGAGACAAATACAGTGCTAGAAATAAATGTTATTCACTGAGAAAAATAACCATGGATAAGCTCCCCCAAACCCCTGAAGAAGGTAGAAAACCATAAAGATAATAGCAAAAACTAATGAACCAGAAAACAAGAAACATAAGAAAATGTTTTTAAAAGACAAATAAAATATACAAATTTTGCAAAAGGCCAATTAAGTAGAAACAGGGATGTCACAATAAGAAAGAGAGAAAGAAAGAGGTCCTATTTGCATTGTAGATAATTGTTACATTAAATGGTATTTCAGCTGTAATGCTATAAGTCTGACATAAAATAAAAATTGTATATGAGATTTTCTTTACAAGAATAAATGGACAATATGAATTAACCTATAATGATTAAAATAATTTAAATAGAATTCCAAAATCTTCCCTAATAAACATCTGTTCCATCACCTTAGGTATAGGTCTTCAAACAAGAGTTAACCTATGTATTATTCCAAATGACGAAGAAAATATAGAGAAGAATGTGACAAAATAATTTATAAAGCTAGTGCCTTGATTTTATAATAAAGTAAAACAATGCAGAAGAAATATAAAGTGACTTCCTAGTTTTCTGAATTTTAACAATTCAGATATTTTAAAAAGCCACTCATAACTAAATATGGTTTGTTTTAAGAGTTCAGGAAAAGTTTGACATTAAAACATATGTTAGTATTTTCAATCAACTGCAAAACTGAGAAAAAGTGAAAATTTCATCCTCATAGATGAAGGAAATCCAAGCACATCTCACAGAGAACAGAAGCGACTTTAAAAAAAGTATAAATGGGATCAATAAAAGATTGTTTTTGGGAGAATGAAAAAACCATATATAGAGTATATGAAAAATAAAATGATATATAAATACCAATGAAGCAAGGATTTCAAAAGTAATAAATAATGTTAACTTTCATGTAAGAAAGAAAGGGAAAGGTTGTTTCTTTTAAACAAAGAAAGCATTAAAAGATAACAAATTTAAGAAAGTGATCATCTTCAGGGAATGAGTAGGACAAGTATAGAGGTATGTGAAATGAGAGTGGAATGTCTTTAAGTATAGTCTTGTGTGTAGTTACGACTTTTGAATCCGTAACATTTTACAAACTAAAAACAAATCAAAAGAATTAAAAAGAACGAAGCTTAGCTTTTTAAAATGCAAATAGAAATAAATAAGCCTGTCCTAAAATTGATAACCACAAAACACAATACTCTGTTCCCCTACTTGGAATATATTCTCAGAATAAAAAATAAATAAAAAAAAACACAACTTGGAGTTGTCAGACATTAACTAGTAGGTAATTATGGGTAGTAGTTTTAATATAGTAATTGTGCAGCTATTTGATGATCATTGTAGGATTGAGGAACTGTGTAAATGTATTATTTTGAGGATTATTTTCAGTTTTACACTGAAAGAGAAACAAGTTACCTAGAAGAAATGCAAAATGAAAGGGAAGCTGTAATACTGGATTTAAACTGGAGATGCTGACATGAATTTGTGATTTGAACTTTTAAATTCAACAATACCTAATATTGACTATATTGGATATTGAAAGATCTAGAAATGCTGATGTCTAAATAGTACCACTCCCCACTTAAAAATTCCTTGGAGAACAAGGAATTCTAGTTCTGGAACACAGAAGATATCATACACAGTGTTGTTCCAGAAAGTGAAGAAGATCTTTAAGACAGATGGGATTATATTAAAATAAAACAAAACTAAGCTTGAAATAACTTGTGACAGTTTATTCTACAACAGTGCAGCTATGTTCTGGGTCTAGAAGAAAAAAGAAATGACTAAATAAAGATGAGGAAACATCAAACCATTGAAACTTCCTATACTAAACTCTTTATTCTTTCTCTGAATACTTAAATAAGATTTATTGAGAAAAGGCATTCAATGTCTTGCACATTTCTTCATGACTACTGGAAACTGTAAATGTTTATATTGCTTTGACAAAGATAGTGTGGCAGTGTTAATAATGGAGGTGTTCCCTGACCTGACTCTTTCGTTCAAGATGAAGCCCTTTTACATGGAGTGGTGGAAATACTGAGCTCATTTTTCCAAGACTCATTCCTCCTAATATGATTTCTCATACTTATTCTGTTTTAAGAATAATGCAGTCTATGTCATACATGTTTATTGATTACCAGGTGTACATTACTAAATTATTCGCATCCATGAACATTCATGTGATAAGACATGAAACCTACCCTTAATTTGTCTATAATCTAGAGGAAGATAAAAGACCAAAAAAGTTACATACAAAAAAAATTTTTGTATATATTTTGCACCTGTCATTCTTTCTACTACCAAATTTAGATATTCTATTGGGAATTGATTGGGATGGGAGGCATTCTTGAACATATATGAATGACAACAACCATCCACTTCTGGAAGATGCTTACAAAGCACACACAGCCATTTGTAACTGAGGCTTGCATATTTTCCTCCCCACTGACACCCGATAGGAAGTCCTTCAAGAGTTGTGAATAGAGGGAACAGGCTGTAAAGCAAGGGAAATGGAAGCTGTGATTGCTTGTGCCACTTCCTGGAGTCTTTTGTACTTGTTTGAACACTGACTGCTCTACAGTCTTTCTATTTTACAATGAAATTGTACAGTGCACATTGAATTGTAGCAGTCAATGAATTATCAACTTAGCTTTCAGGATGAGTTTGATTCAGGTAATAATTCGATGTACAGCGATGATGTGTTCAAGCTTTCAGCTATTCCAAATGTTTAGCTGTATTCAAATAAAGAGCATGCTGTGCACAGAAGATGAAACACCTTATTCCCAAACCCTAGGGACCTTATTAGTGATTGCCCATTGCTCCATACAATACCTCCGTGTGCCAGAGACCTTTCCAATATATTTAGGGTGATGACTCATAAAGACCCAAGTGGTGGGGCAGCTTGCACTGCAGCCTGGACCTACTTTAAACTCTTTCTGTCCCCAGCTCCTCTCTAAACTAGCAGCTTGCAGACAAATGCTGGCAAGAACTGGAGGATCCTACAGAGCTAGTGAGATGGCAGTCACAGTGTAGGGAGGCAACTCAGCCAATGAGCAGTGGATTTAGGGCATTTATGTGATATTCACAGAGCAATCTGTGCTAATCAACAAATAAGAACAGGTGCACAGCTACTTAGTTTTATAATAAAAAGTAACTTTTTTGGCATTTTAAAATTCCTCAACCAGCCTTCCAGGAACAATGTTGAATTAAAAAATACTCACGTATTTGAAATCATATTACTGAAGAATAACTATTACCTTCAGAACTTGATGATCCAAAATTCCAGAAGGAGAAAAAGAAAAAAGAAAGAAAACATATTGAGGTGAGCAAGACCTTTTCAAGCAATACTTATAAGGTCTTATACAACATAGAAAAAGGCATGTATTCCAAAGAAAAAGCAAAGGACTAGGTTTTGCAGTTGATTCACATGGTTGAGGAGATAAAAATTAGAGTTCAAGGGCCGCCAAGGAAAGTGATATTTATTTCATGATATAATAGTGATTAGTGAAATTAATGATGTTGTGGAATAAGTATCTCTGCTTCATTAGGCAGGAAGAAATGTGGGAATTCTGCAGTTACTAAGCACATGTACTTCTAGTATAGATTTTGAAAATGGAGATATAACCAGTGTGAGTTTGGTTCCAAACAACCATGTGAGACAAAAATGGGCCAAAATTCCACCCATCCCTAGACCTTTACAGGGGCCTACCATAACAAACAAATTATAGAGGACTTCTAGTTTCTAGAGTTTTGAGTACATGAAAAATTGGCATCCAATAATCCTAGAAGGCCTGGATCTGTATCTGTCTGCAGTGTAAATTATAAGGTCATCCATGTTATCCAGCTGTATTGCAACAAGCCATTTTCAGAAAGGTTTACACTTATTTAAAGAATATTGTTCACTAACATATCTTGAGACTTAAAGATCCTTACTTTATTCTTTTTTAGCATAATTTGGTTGTAAATGTTAATAGGCTTTACTTTTTCAAAGCAGCTATAGGTTCACAGCAAGATTGGGAGTATAGACATTTCCCTTTTACTGCTTACCATGCACACATTATCATCTTCCAACATATATATATATATATATATATATTAATATTTAATTGATAAGCCTACCTTGATACATTATTATCACACAAAGTCCATAGTCTGCATTATGTATCACATTAGGGTGTTCTACATTCTGTGGGTTTGGACAAATTTACAATGACTTTATCCATTATTTTTCTTTTACTTTTTGTTTTTTTCTTTGGCACTGGGAATTGAACTCAGGACCTCGTTCTTGCCAGGCAGGCACAGTGCTGTTGTGCTATATTCCTGGCCCTATCCATTATTTTTCATACAAAGCAGTTTCATTACCCTAAAAATCACTGTGCTTTACCTATTCATCACTCCCCCCACACACAATCCTAGCAACCATTGATCTTTTTCTGTCTCCACTGTTTTACCTATTTCACAATGTCATGCAGTTGGAACCTTACAATGTGTACCTTTTAAAGATTGGCTTTTTTCACTTGTTAATATGCATGAGATTGTTCCATTTATTTTTGTAGTGTGATAGTACATTAATTTTTGTACTGACTACTATTCCATTGTCTGGATGTACCATGATTTAGGTATCAAATCATCATCTTAAGGACATCTTGATTGCTTCTTCCAAGTTTAAGCAAAATTAATATCATTGCTAAAAACATTTACGTAGGTTTTCTGTAGACATATTTTTAAATTACACTTGAGTAAATACCAAATCTTTCAGTGGTTATACCATTTTTGTTTCCTACCAACAACAAATGAGAGTTCTTGTTGCTTTACATCCTTGTCAGCATTTGGTGGTGCCAATGTTCCAAATTCTGGACATCCCAATTGATATGCAGTGATATCTCATTGCATTTCCATAAAGATATATGATTTGGAACATATTTTCTTATACTTAGTTACTATTCATATAGCATTTTGGTGAGATATCCAGGTATTGACCTTTTTAAATCAGGAAGCTTGTTTTCTTATTACTGACTTTTAAAATTTATTTGTATATTTTGTGTAACAATTTTCATCAGTTACATCCTTTGAAAATATTTTCACCAGTCTGTGAATTGTTTTATTCATTGTCTTGGATGTTCTTCACAGAAGGCAATTTTCTATTTTAATGAAATTCAACTAATTCTGTTTATTTTTTTTAATTTTGCCTCTGGTATTGTTTCTAAAAAGATATCACCCTCCACTGTGTTAACTCTTGCGTGGTGGCCCCACCCTCACGCTGTAGGGTGTACTTCTTTTCCTGCTTTTCCTTGGCCTAAGCTCACTCTGCAGAGCCTGTTTCTTTTCCTACCTTTAATAAAACTGTGTTGCTCCTTGTAAAAAAATAAATAAATAAAAAATAAAAATAAAAAGATATCACCAAATCCAAGGTCATCTAAATTATGTACATAAAACTTATATCCTTCACAAAAATTAAATTAAACTGACTATAGTTAATAATAATGTATATTTTGAAAATCGATCAAAGTAGATTTTAAACATCTTCATCACTAAAAAATGCTAAGTATGTGATGTAATGCTTTTGATAATGAGTTCAATTGAGGCATTGGACAATGTATGCATACTTCAAAACATCATATTGTATATGATAAATATACATGAATTATATTTGTTATTTAAAATAAAAAATAAGAAATGGATCATGAGTCCAAATGTAAAACACAGAAGTACAAAATTCACAGAAGAAAATGTAGGAGAAAATTTTATTTTTTAAGTAATTGGATGGCAAAATTGATTTTTATATATAGTTCTGTAAATAACTGCATATTAATTTTGCATTTACACACTTCTTTGCATGGCTGATGATAGTGAAAGATTTTCATGTGCCTAGTTGCCTTCTTTTGTCTTTACTGAGGTATCTAAGTCTTTTCCTGTTATTTTAAGTTGAGTAATATGTGTTCTTACTGTTGAATTTTCTGTTTTCTATTATATTTTATGGAATATCCTATGTAAGACCACTGGAAAACAGCAGAAAAAGAGAAAACTTGATATGCTGCAGGTTACAGAGGATTTATATGGTACAAGTGCTTGGGTTGGTTTTGAGAAAAAACAAGAAAACAAGAATAGGATGTGTGGAACAAAATAACTGTTCTACTATTCGTTCTCAGAAATGGATGGGATATAGTCAGAAAATGCAGGGAAAAGTACATTTTATTTGGCCTGGGAAAGAAACTGTTTAAACAAGTCAAGTGAATCCATTCCCTGACTTCATTTTTAAACAGAAAATCAGGCGCTTTAAACCAGAGGCTTACAACATGCAGCATGTAGAAGTCACACACACACACACACACACACACACAATGTATTTAGATATTTAGTCGTTAAAGAAGTATCTTTACTTCTTCAAGAAAAGCAGCAATCAATTGTTTTAGGTTCTGTGTTATATTATATCCAAAACGCTACATACAACTAAAGAATAATTCCTTTACAGCTACTATTAAAAAATAGTTCCCTTCCAGGTACTATTAATTAATTGCTATCTCATCATCTCCTTCAACTGATCCTTAATTGACTCTAACACATTATTTATTTTTTCAAGGTTAAATATCACTGTTTTTATAAAACTATTTTTCACTTCTTATGCTGCGAATTAGCAAAGAAATCTACCACGATCAAGAATGTATTCATCTTCCATCAGCTAGGAAATGTAGACATGAAGTGGTTTATTATTGTTTTCTGTCTGTGCTATTTGTTTTTCTTCATCTATAAGAAAGGACTTTTTCTATAAAGCAAAGCTCATGGCCTTGTATTGGTTATACAAGGTTATTCTTATCTTTTTCATACTACATCTTAGAATTATTCAGATTAAGTGAACATCTGATATTTCTAATAGAAACATTGTTATTGCATTCCACTTTGAATAATAAATTAATTTAGCAAAATTCTTTAGAACATAAGGATTAACTCAGTGCACTACAGAATAACTTATCCCATGAAAAATCAGTCTCCCAAATTTCAGACAAATATTATGTTGAATTATTAAAAATAACACTTAAAAATTGACTATAATGCTGTAGTTCAAGACCACTGTAAAACATAAACTTTATTTGTAGAAAAATAAACAATTTTCTTTGGATAATTACTTTCCATGAAAATTATTTTTCAAGTAACTCTAAGGAGCAAAACTTAAATTTAAACAGGAAGTACCAATAGAACCTAAAAAATGAAGATAATAGTGAGAGAGACTATTTCAAAAGAGTCTAAAATGAGAATAAAGCCACCAAAGGATACAAAGAATATGTGCAAGTTTTCTGTAATGGAAATTTTCAATCCTTAGGAAAATTTTTTAAAATAATACAGATGATCAAAATTTATACATATATCTGTGACTACTTAGAACATATCCTCACTTTAACAATGACAAAAGTCCAAAAACTTATTTTGGCCAATTTGGATTAATAAATTTGAAGAGATATGGATGATTGTTTGTGCTTAATGTATTTCATGCTTATGAAATACTTTTATTTAAACTTTTTACATATATCTTCAACATTAATATCTTAATTACATAACCAGGAGTATATAATTTTCTAGGGCATTTTATTTTTGCTTCTTTCCAATTAGTTTGAAATATTTGGAAGATTTGTGTGATGATGCTGCCAACATAAATTTATCCTAGGCCACATGCACTTATTTGTATAATATTACAATCATTTTATTCCTTTTTAGATGGTAAATTTTATGATATGCACAATTTTAACATCAAGAAAATAATAAAAAGTATAGAAGAACAGCAGACATAAGAATTAAAAAGTCTGCTAAATGTTCAGAATTCAGGATAGAATTTAGAAATAAAAAATTCAGAAAGGAACTTCAAAGAAGATGCATAAGATTAAATTTAAAAAGAAAAAAATTAGAACATCTAAGAAAAATTAGTACATGACATATTAAGATAGAAAATTAGATTATCATCTCATTTTTCAACATTTTATGGCAGAAGAAAATGGAAAAACATATTTTAAAAGCTCAGGAAAAAAATGCAACCCAAGGATTTTTATTCAGCATAACTAACTTTCAGTTACAAAGATCACTACAGGTATCCATATACAAAGAACTGTTTGATTATTTTTCTAATGAGGACTCCCTGAGCAGTATTAAAGCAAAAGAGCTTACATAACTTTAATAACAAGGCCAGGTGTGGTGGTGCACACCTGTAATCCCAGCACTCAGGAGGCTGAGGCAGGAGGATCACTGTGATTTCTAGGCCAGCCTGGGCTACAAAGTGAGTTCAAGGGCAGCCTGAACCACATAGTGAAACCCTGTCTCAAAAAATAAATAAATAAATAAAAAGACAAAAATACAAAATGAGAGTAAATTTGGGACCAAGGGTATAGCTCAGTGGCATGGTGCCTGCCTGGCTAGCACAAGGCCCTTAGTTCCATTCCCAGTTCCAAAAAAAAAAAAAATTTATCCCAATCTGGGAAAATCAACAACCACAACAACTACAGACATTTTAACATGAGCACTGACGTTGATTATTATATACATAGGTCTTTTTTAGAACTAATACTAAATAAACACAAAAGGTACTGTATATAGTAACCTTAAAAAGTGGAAAATAAGGGAAATAATCCTGTTTTTCCTATAGGAATAGTCACTTGGTAACCAAATAATAGATACAATAAATAATTTTATAATAGATTTTAAATTACTAGATTTTAAAAGAATTGATAGAACATGACTAATGTACAATCCCAAATAAATCGATCTAAATGTGAGCAATAACTATTAGCATCATAAAATGTGAATATATCTGATACTATGATCTATTACTAAAAGAAATCACCACTCTCCATAGCCTTGCCAAAAGAATTAGACATAAATTTCAAAAAGCCTTTGGATCTAGTATTTGCAGGAAATTCAGAAACCAGAAGAATAAATTGAAGTACACCAAAAATATGTGATGTATAAAATGCACACCATGGAAAGCTCTACAGGTCAAAATATTCTCAGGATCTTCGACATGTAAAATGTAAAGAGAAGAATATGTAAAAGACACAAGAGAAATTACTTACAAGAGACTTACAAGATATATTCATATTCCTTTGCTTTTCTGTTTATGTTGGCAAACAAAACTAAACTGTGGGGTCCAAGAATGAATACTTGGATGATAAAACCCATAAAGGCACAAAGAAGTGATTGATGTAAAAGTTAAAACAGTGGTCATGTTTAGAGATGGAGGGGATGTGTTTGGGATGAGGCATGTGGGGGCTCCTGGGGTGACTCTTAACAAAAGTCCTTTAACTGAAAATGATTCATTCCACTACAAATATTTGTGAACTTCCACATTTGCATTGTGATGGAAATAAAAAGTGAGATCAAATTAATTTGAGATCTAGCTAATATATAGAGTTTTGTAATTGCAAGTCCTTGTTACCAGACATTTAAGTTATTCACACTTTTTTTACTATATAGTACTGTAATGAGCAGAATTTGGCTAACTCTTTGTGCACATCCTTAATTTTAGAATAAATCCTAGAAAGGGAATTGCTGGATCAAAAGCCATGTACATGTGTCATTTGATATATGTTGCCAGAACACCCTTCAGAAAGATGACATATTCTTATGTTACCAGCTACCACAGCCTTTTACCTTGTCTGGCATATTGATTATATTTCTGGTAGTTGGATTTTTTAAAAGTTCTGATATTTAAATATTAAACATGACTGAGCTTAAGTTACACAGATATAAATGTCCAGTTATGAAAAAGCAGCTTGGGATAAATCCAATAATACATGCCAGGTGCATCCAGTTGTGTTATTACTGCTATTTGTATTAATTCGGAGTGTAACAAAAGCTTCAACAATATATACAAGAAAATCATTCAATCTTTTAATTTCAAACACTTAGAATAAAATGTACTATCTGCTATTTAGGTCAATTGCGACTATTATGCTAAATGGACCAATATAAGAGACAGACTAACCATAATTCATATTTTAATAGACTTGTCTCTACAATGTCAAAGTGGCATTATGTGAATTCATTGCTCTAGGAAAATAGGGAACTAGAAGAACAGATTTTTCCTTGTTAATAGAGCCTGATATTCTTATCGCTGACAACTGTTCATCTAAATAGGTTGAAAACCAGCACTTAATTTTAATGGGTGGGTGGAGGATTTTGCTTCTTAATTCCCATAGAAATTAAAAATCACTTTGTAATAGAACCATAAGTTAGAATTAACTCTATAAATACGTGTGTGTGTGTGTGTGTGTGTGTGTGTGTGTGTGTGTGTTTCTGCTTATAAGCCATGAAAAGAAACAGGTCTGACAATGTGAGCAGTGCTTTGTTTCTGCTGGACTCCAGTCCATCTGATGGAAATACCTCCATCTCTGCCATAGCCTGATGTTGCTTTGTCTTCTGCTAGATTCAGCCATGCAGACCATGTGCCACCACTATTCTGAGCACAAATATCTCCTTCAATAACTCTAATTTTGTTAAATACATCGCTGCTGCTGCTACTACTGCTGTTGCCGCTGCTGTTACTACTACTACTACTACAACTACTACTACTCCTACTACTGAATGCTATAGTCTCTGCCATGTCAACTCACATGTGCTTAATTTCATAGTTCTTTCTGTGAGCCATAATTTCCAAGGTGAACTTTTTATGCCACCAAACCTGCCTGGTGCTCTGTAGGTTCTGATGAAGTGACAGTGCCTCTCTCTCTCTCTCTCCCATTAGTGTTCCACTTCTTGAGAAAGATAGAAAGTCTGTGTTGTTCATGGTTTATTCTTGCTTTGAATTCTATTCTACAACAGGTTTTCTATCTGTATCCTTGTGTTTGTGGACTATACAGCTATAATCCGAAAGTTAAGAATAGACACACTGACTCTCTCAGGGTTCACTCTGAATCTTTCTTCCCAAATCACCATGTTCGTTGCGGCATTGTGAGGTGAATTCCATAAGTTTTGCTTATCAGTAAGCATCTTTCAGTTATCTTACCAACTCTGTGGACGTGTACGGATATGTCTGAACCCAAGAAATGAACATGAATAGCCTCAAGCTGAGCTTCTGCCACAAATTTATTAATTTACTGACAGCTCAAGTAGGATGAAGAATGAGTTGACTGAATTTAGCTGAGCCACTTTCCTTATTACTCACAGGTCAATCTCACCCTCTCACTACATTGTGCTGGCTTTATACAAACACCACTCCAATTCAGACGAGCTCCAGAGTTTCCACACTAAGTGACTGTATGGAGCTAGACTCAATATTGGGAGAAAAATTCAAACAATTGTTACCACATTGAGCTAATAAAAAAATTTTCATGCTATTTCAAATAATTTTTAATAACTGGCTATTTACCAATATCTGTAACACATTTTCACATCTGTACATTTTATTTAATATATAAGTTACTAAGTAGAAAGTATATTATCTATTTCCCTGATTGTGTTTCTGTCTAAATGTGAGGGCCAAGAACTGAAACAAATTGCCACTAACATTTAGAACAATAAATAAGTTGCTCCGTTCACATGGTTTCATGATTAGCTTTTCCTAGCAGATAATTCCAAGTCTCCCACTTGCCTTCTGTATTTTCTCTTGCTTCTTTCTCTTTCTTTACCCACTTCATCTTCCTTTTTATTGCCTTGCTATTTGTAAATTTCAAGTAATATTTTGGCACATTTTCTCATGATTATTTTAAATCCATTCTTCAAACAAGTAATTATCATCAACATTCTTCTAAAGCCTTAATTTTTCTTGTATTCTAAATCTGAGCCATAAGCAAACCTAATTTTCAATAAGTAAATAACTTTCTACCTCAGGAAATTTTAATCATAACTCTTTCTGTCGAAGGCATCAGAGACCCCAATTCAAGTTTACCAGTTTTAAAAAGAGAGAGAGAAAGAGAGTCTGATATCATTGGCTCACATCTCTGGAAAGTCCAAATTATATCAGTCTGAGAAATGGCTGAACTCAGGAGCTGAAACTACAGGCTTCATTTTCCTAACAGTGGCTCCATTTGTCAGTAGGTTTATTTCTTATAGAAAGATAGCTACCAGATACCTCCAAGCTTTTATCCAATGCTCTTAGAAGTTCTAGTGGGAGTGTGTGTCTCTTCGTAAATAACCCAACAACTGCTGCAAAACAGAGTCTCATTTGGTCTAAATGGCAACATGCCCATCACCCTAACCATGAGAGTATAAGTAGTAACTGACTCATGCATCTACCTAGTAAGGAACAATTTCTCAAAGGAAATCAGAGTGGCATTATTAAGTAAGAAAGATCAATATTAGACAGACAAGGAAAAAGAGATATCTAAGTAGAAGATACTTGCTCTCCATGTGACCTTTTTATAAGGAAAAGAATGAGTGGAGAAATATATTATTGGGTTGCATGACAAGGCTTTTCTTTATCTGTAGTGATTCATACGTTTACCTTCCATCCAGTCCAAGGAATCTACTAAACAGTGATTAAAAATAGCTCTACTAGCCAGATGTGGTGGCAACATATCTATCAACCCTGTAATCTGGGATGCTGAGACAGGAAGATCCTAAGTTCAAGCCCAGCCTGGGCAATTCAGAAATTTAGGGAGACCCTGCCTCAAAATTCAAATAAATAAATAAAAAGATTTGTGAGGTAGTTCAGTGAAGACTTGGATCAATCCCTAGTACCTAACACAAAAAGATGATATAGATGATAGATGATAGATAGATAGATAGATAGATAGATATAGATAAATAGATGATAGATATAGATAGATAGATAGATAGATAGATAGATAGATAGATAGATATAGATAGATGATAGATAATAGATAGGGATAAGTCTTTATGCATGTAAGCAGAATTAAATATTGAAATGCCCTTCTTAATTTATGACATTTTGCTTCATTTCTGATTATCTTTTATTACTTTCTGTCAGCCTGTAGCATCCACTACCAATTATTTTGCTTACTGAAACCCAGCCACTTCATTCTTCATCTTGATCCAAGACCTTAATCCTGAATGTTAACCCCTCTCTCCTACTTGTGCTCTCTCTGCTTTTCCAGTACCTTGAGGTAAGGACTTCTTAAAGAACTTTCTAACCATTGCACCAGACCTTGAATATCTAGTCCTTCCAGATAGTCCTATTGGCAAATGGCCAGGCTCTAGGTTTTATATACCATTCTACTTTGGGGGAAATATGGGTTTGGAAATGGGTTTGGTCGAAAAAATGTGGAATGAGTTCCTGATTAAGACAGCTGATCTTCTAGTCTGGTGCATGTGACTTAAGAAAAGAACAAGTAATTTAGGAAGTATTTAGTGCTTTAATTCTAAGGAGGGTATATGGGCAGGGAAGGTAGTGCCCCCAGTTCCGTATCTTATCAAAATCCAACATTACCACTTAATTCTTTTAAATATTTGTAGGCAACGCAGTCTCAAAATATGCAAACTGAATAGATAAATACCTGTTTCCAATAAGGGTTATAGAGCAATGATTATCATTTGGGAATTGGAGGCTTAAGAATGTGTAATTTACTTGAATTAAATAAAAATGTCCATTTCCTGTCCTAATCCCATACCAAAGTTGTGAACCGCTGATATAGAATGGTGATCCTCAACCCTGAAATATTTATTTGGAGCATATTTCAAAGAAAAATTTTATACCCCAGTCAAGATATAATGAATCAAAATCTCTAAATGTAGTCTTGGATACAGATAATTTTTAAAACTCCCTAGATGATTCATAAGATCAGTCTGGTTTGACAGTTACCATGATACAGCATCTGGTCCCAAAGCAAAAAGAGAATTAGTACTCAGAGAGCGCATGCTCCAATTGTACAGGCAGTTGCCCATCACTCCTTTGCTTGTTCTGAATGAAAAAAAACCCAAGCGTTTCTTCATTTGGGATCTGAGCAAAATGCATCAGCACAGCACCCACCCTGTGGAAACAGCACATTCAAAGGTCCTTCATGGATGGGTTAACTTTAATAGGAAAGCTGTTCTCCACACGGTTGACCAGCTGGGGAAACCTGCCACCACAGTATTCTACCAATTACCACCATGCCCTGTCCAAAACGCCAGGGCAGGGCAGGTCTCCATTTGAACAAGGCAGTAAAATTGCCTTGTGCTGTATGTATTTAGATTCTTGGTTAGACATGAAAGACAAAACCAAGCAAAAACAAAAACAAGAAAGAATATCCCTTTCAATACAAAAGTTCAAGCAAATTGTACTTTTTGTGTGATGCAGATTAATCCAGTAATGAATATTTTCACTTTTCCCACTTTAATTTATTTATTTATTGTGTGGGTACCGGGGGTCAATCTCAGGACCTCGCACGCCAGCAGGTGACCATGCTGCTGAGCGATATCACCGGCCCTTTTTTCGTATGTGGGTACCAGGAGTCAAACTCGGGCCCTCGTGCTTGCCTGGTAGGCGCTTACGCCACTGAGCCAGCTCACTGGCCCTACTTTTCCCACTTTTTAGTTAAATCCTAGGCACAGCCTTTAACAGATAAAGCTTTCTACCTTTATAATTTGAACGTCAAATTACTGAAGATACAGAAATTTATATTTGATGAAGTAAAAGTAATTAAAAGTTTGTGAATATTTTAAAAGATATTTCTGTGCGTGTTTGTGAAGTGTATGTATGTACTGCAACATAAAACCCATTTTAGCATCTGAGCTCATTTTTGTACTTTCTCTACTGTCTCTCACTTGAGGTCTGTCAGCTCTGCTGCGCCTTTATTCCAGACCAAATATGAGTTTTTCCAGCAGGATCCTGCAGCCTCAGGTTTCATCAACACTGAAACTCTTTGTTAGAAATATGTTTTTATGACTAAGGCAATTACTGTGATACTTAATTGTGCTGTCAACTTGAATAAGAAAGATCTAGTGAATTAATTTAGCACAATTCTGGCTGTGTCCGTATGAATGACTGACTGAAGAGGGAAGACGCACCCTGAGGTGGCTGTCAGCAAAAAATAGGCTTGTAGCTTGGATGGAATGAAAAGGGAAAGAAAAAAAGGTTCTCTTTTTTGCTTTTTTGGAGGAGCACCAGTCTTTGCCATCGCCATTTGATGACTCTCTCCAGGCTTCCAGTGCAGACTCTTCAGTTTCCCCCAATAAGGACACCCGCTGGACTCTGCTTTTGCACTCTTCCGTCCTAACTCTGCTGGCAGACATTTTAAACCTATCTTTCATTTATATACCTGTTCCTCTTGAGCTGGGAGAGTAACTCAGTGGTAGATCACATGCTTAGTATTCACAAAGACCCGATTTTGATCTGCAGCAACACACACACACACACACACACACAAATCAATGAATTAAAATTTCCAATTCTTTTTATTTTTACCAACTGTAATAACCTCCCAAACTACAATCCCCACTTTTAAAGTTCCTCTCCTTTTCTCATCCCTACACTGCCCAATGCTGTTCATCCTTTATTCTGCATGCTATGAAATCTGAGTTCATCTCTAATTTGTTTCTCTTAACTAAAATTAGGCTCTTCCTAAAAAAAAAAAAAAAAAAAAAAACTAGCTTTCCCTGGAGATATCTCCTATAAAATTTAACTATTCTTTTACTCTTTGTGGATCTCAAAGCCAGAAAGTAAAATGGTATTTCCTACTTTGCCAAAGCCTGTTTTCTATAATTACTTGTCTGCCCTCATTTTAATCTCAACTCTTTTGAATGCCATCAAGTGATACTGCTTCCTCCTTGTCTCTGACACTTACAAGCCTCCTGGTTATTTCTTCACATTCTTTGAAGATTTACATACCATGGTTCATTCCATGTGTCTATTTCTACTCTGTTATTAATTTGAAGGATTTCAAATTCGGTAAGAATATGCAGTGTTCCAATAATTGTGTCCTCACCTTACATTCATATCCTCTTCAGTGTAGTCATGTACTTGTCATGTACTCTGCTGGCAGACATTTTAAATGTATCTTTCATATATATACCTGTTCCTCTTGAGCTTGGAGTGTAACTCGATGGTAGATCACATGCTTAGTATTCACAAAGGCCTGATTTTGATCTGCAGCAACACACACACACACGCACACACACAAATGAATTAATTAAAATTTCCAATTTTTTGCATTTCTACCAACTGTGATAACCTTCCAAACTACAATCATCTAAAACAGTTCCATGTTTGAAATATTAATGATTCTAATCCTATTGAATATTTTGCTGCTATATCTACCCCATTACTTTCACTCCTAATATTATTTAGACCTCAGTAACTTTTCTATCCCATTTTTGTTTTCATTTTCTACCATTTTATCATGTCCATCTAGGATTTTCTTTTATATACAGATACCTATTAATCATTTTTTTTATCTCTTATCAATACCTTCAACAGATTAGAATTCTAAGATTTTACAACTATATTCAAGGACATCATTTAACTAAAGTAAAACCTTTGTTCTCAAGAGTAGTCTTGTTTCTGACTTCATGGAAAGATGAAAAGCATTATTTATCACAATATTCTACATCTAAATCTTTAAATGTATTTTGATATTTGTATGTACCACAAATCTTCCTGTCTCAGAAGTATCTTTCTCCTTTATGAAAAAATTCATTCTGTGGCTTTTACAATTTCTCTGATCATTTCTTCTTTTCATGACCTCCATGTGCTTAGTCTTCTTCTGAGTGCTCTGTAAATAGTATGACTAGATGATCTTACAAAATTGTGGTTCCAATTATCACATAAATGCTGAGTATTAATAAATATCCAAATATTTCTCTATGTAGCTAGCTATTTCTCTATTTATGTTTTCTTAAGCTCAGAATTTCTTCCTGAATTGTAGTCTAGGTATCTCTAAATGTTCCACAGGCATTTCAAATTCAATGTGTCTGAAAATACATACATTTACCTTACCAATAGACTTACTCTTCTCCCTGAAATTTAGCTCATTTTGAGCATTATCATCTCAGAAAACATTACATACAAACTTATGAGTTATCCTTTACTTAACTTTTCATTCCCTAAATTTCATTAGAAAATAAACCTGCAAATTTTACTCATGGAGTTATTTTAGCCTAAACTTTAAAGGGGATATTAGGAATGGAGAGAAAGAACAGCCATCCTTTGCATTCTGAAAACTTTCTCCATAGTTTAATATTCTATTCATTTCTTTAATATGCTATAAAACAGCTTTGTATACTATCTTGCTTTTATTCCTCTTACCCTAAAACCAATTTCTACAATGTTCTTTTATAAATGGTGTTACTTTCTGAATTAAAATTATTCAGTGACTTCCCATTATAGTTCCAGGTCCTTGTTATTACACTGAGAGACCATCATGATACAACTTTCACCAACCTTATTGCCTACCAGTTTTTGCTTAACTCTTACCACACTAGAGCACTAAGAAGAGTAAAGTCTGCCTTACAGGCCTTGATACTTATGACTTCCATGCCTTTAAACATACTTAAATTCTACTCTGCAGTAGGACTAACACACTCATTCCTGACTAGCCAATGGGGATTCATTAAAACTTGACTCAATAATAGTTTGTCTCTCAAGAAATACTTTTCTATTATGATGAATTATGTACCCTCATTTTCTTTCCCCAGACACTTCTGAATTATTTTTTACTAAACATATAGAATGCAATTTTCTGTCTTATCTTCTATCAGCTTATGGATTTTATATTTCTCAGAAACCATACAACTCATATATCCCAATATCTTTAGTGCCTAGTGCAATGCCAATCATATGACTTACACAGTGAATATGTATTTAGGAAATGAATGAATGAAAGTTTTTCCTTCAGAGAAGGAAGTAGGGCACTGGCAGTGCAAACAAGTGGCAACATTTCCATAAGGGATTTGGAAAATATGAAAATGTACAAGAATTACTTCCTTTAAAACAGGAGACATACCTAGATGTGTATTAGATGGTATTTTACATCTCATTGATTCTTATAAATATTTGTTGAAAGAGCAAAGTAGAATAACTATTAGAAGCAAAGGTATAGAGACAGAGTTCTATACTTTCAAATATTCTCTGAATTGAGGAATAGCACCATCCCTATTTTCATAATTACCTTCCCAAAAATTCAACCTAAATTTATGTACAGTGTATTTTTCAAGTCACAAAAGTATATAGGACATTTCAGATAATTTTCCTCCACAAAGTTATCACTTATTTTTAAACAGTTTTGACTTATTAAACTTTAGGTTTCTGTATCTGAACAACTTATCAAATTTAAGGTAGCCTACCAGTTTAGCAAACAAAAAACAGGACTACCACTTAAATACAAATTTCAGTTTGTCAATGCTTTTAGTATAATTATGCCACATGTAATATTTGTCACATACATTAAAACTTATACTTTTTATCTAAAATCCAAATATAAGTTGTTATCCTGATTTTATCAAGCAACTAAGGTTATTATTTGTATTGCCATATTAATCGTAATCTGATGAACACATATGTACAAGAAAGACTTGATTTCTCGATTAGAATTTTGATTTCTGTGGTGATCCTTGACTATTCAGTGCAGGAAGAACTATATAATCTAAGTCATTTGGAGGTTCTCCCCACTTTCCTGTGTTGCACCAAAGTTCTGGAACTGGACATAGCGATAGGCATGGGCCGGAGTCATCTGCACTGTGTCATCCATGACCATGCCTAAATCACTTGAATCTCATTCCATCTCTGGGTTTTACTAATCTTTCACAAGGGTCCCCTCTTGTTTGCAGGTGATACACATGTCCTTTTTGTGTGCACAGGATCTTTTTCCTATTCCTATACAAAGTTGATGCACAGAAAACTTGGAGACTAGATATTTGTTCCATTTTCAACAACATGAAATTCATTATACTCTTTCCATGCTGAGACCCAGGAGGACAGAGTGTAGTTGATGGAGATCATTAGATACACCACACACCCACTAGAATAAAAATTCTAGTTCTTGTTAAGATCCTTCTTATGCTTTCCTTTTTTGTTTCCAGGAAAGGGGCTGTGTTTTTCTCTACATTTAGAAAACCCTTAACCCATCTGGAATTCTTTTATCAAAGTTCTCCTAGATTAGTCAGAGAGTTGAGAAAATAAACATGAGGTTATCCTACCCAGGTACCCACATATTTTTCCCTTTTATTTCTTCATCCTCTACAAATGTTACTTAGTCTCATGAGGAGCAAGGGGATAAACTGGGAAAGTTTCACGTATTTATCAAAATGTCTCCAAAATATATGATTTATGCCTTCAGTACATCCAAGTCACCAGGATCAAAACTTTCACATCTAATTTTTCTCTGCTCTCTGATGTTCTAATAATTCCATGATAAAATGAGTTTAAAAGCCCAACTTATAGAATGAAGTTCATAAGACACACAGATGTGAGGCAGGAGAGAAAGAATAGATTTAGTCACAGAGCTATATAAATTTATTGATGTGCACACATGAGTAAATATATCATTTTTAAAACATAAATTGGTACATGTATACATATATATGCATGTATGTATATATGTTTGTGTGTATATAATAATCACATATAGATAAATAGATCTATAGATAAATATTGTGTTCATGTATATATGATCACCAAATAAACACTCACTTTTTTTGGTTATCTTCCAATTAATGGATAGCATTTGGTTGACTGCATTCCGATTTTTTCCCAGAAATTTGGAATGCCCTGCTCTTGGTATTTTCATTCTAACGTAGCACAGAGGGCCTGCCTTATTGCTATGTTCACTGAAGTGGACAAATTCACCCCAGTCATCAGAACATGTCCATGAGTAGTTAGCACTCACAAAATGCACAATTTATTTAACTGGAATATATAGCAAGCAGTTGGTACCATGAGATTATAATACACAAAAATATAAGCATAAGTACCACAAGAAGAGATTCGAATGGCTGTGTTTTTTTTTTTTTTTTTTTTTTGTGGGTACCGGGGGGTCGACCTCAGGACCTCGCGCGCTAGCAGGCGCCCGTGCCGCTGAGCGATATCACCGGCCCCTTTTTCGTATGTGGGTTCCGGGAGTCCAACTTGGGCCCTCGCGCTTGCTGGGCAGGCGCTTAAGCCGCTGAGCCGTCTCACCGGCCCCCGAATGGCTGTGTTTTACCTTCTCTTATTATAGGTTCATATTCTAACTAACAGTGAGATAAAATAGCTATTTCACAATTGTGTCTAGCTAACATATATTATTATCACTTCTATGTTTCTTTGTTCCTAGAGTGCAATTCAAAAGAAATTGAGCTTGGTTAGTTTGGATGCTTGCCTGGAAGAAGTATTTATGTTGAAAAGTCACAAAACTCCCTGGATGACCATCTGCACTCTGCAACAGCTTCTTCTAATTTCCGTTCCTTTGCTCCAGTTTTCTCATTATAGTCGATGTTTTGTCCCCAAAGTAACTTCTCTCCAAATGCATCTGCTTCCAACCTACTACAAGTCATAGTTCTGTCCCCAAGTGGGGAAGAGACACTCACTGCAGGTCGCATGCAGTGTTATGGACACTGCAATTTAGGTTTTGTTCTAAATCAATATTTGAGTTTATCTATAATAAATATTTTATTTTAAAATATGTGTAAGAAAAATAGTAAAGGAGCAATATTGGAAAGTTGGGGAAAAAGAACGGGAGATGGTAAAAATTAGTGAAGCATCAGTATTTTGTAAAAGGTTAAAAGATTTAATAAATCAGACTGGCTATGAGCATAACATTGAGTCAAGTTCATACTGAGCTATTGTTAATACACTTTTGAGGAGGATAATAAATGTGAGCCTACATTCTCTTTAAATGATGTGCAGCATATAATATTCAGGTAATACATTTAGTGAATTATTTAATGGGTGGAAGTTAAGAGTAGATTTTAGTCAAATAAAGTCTACTTTTGTCACTACTAATAATGTGAACCTAACCCAAGCACAGGCAATCAGACTGTGTGGTGTGAGAGGTGACAACTATGACCTTCACAATAACAGAAGACTTTCAGAATGTTAGCAGTTTACACACTCACTTTTCCATCAAGACCTGTAGACTTACAGAGAAAAATTAAAATTAATCAAAAGTAGAAGTTACCTGATGTTAATTGTTCTATTTAATGCTAATTTTAATGTTTGCTTCACGTTAACATGTGTGTTTAGATATATGCATCTGTACATAAATGTGAGTAGCAATTTCTATCCAAATTAATACCTAAATGACTACACACAGGCACAAATACATATATGCACAAACATGCCTGAATATGAATTCATTCTTTAGCTCTTTGTTGTGAACATATAAAGGCAAAGAATTATGTTATAGAAACTGAGAATGTAAACTAAGGGTGGGAGGAGAAGAACAAGAAAGAAAAATCCCTATCACAGATAGAAAGACAAGGCAGAAAGAAAATAAGAGACATAAACTTCTACAGGAAATTTGTTATAGGAACACACACTTCCCTATTTGTGAGAGCTAGTATGTAAGAGAAGGCTTTTTTTTAGGCTGAGCTGGAAAAAATAGCTTCAAATGGTAATAAGAAGACAAATTTAGCATCTTTAAGTGTAGAGAGGGATAGAAGAAAATTAGGTTCCCCTCTCCCTGCACTACACTAGCAAGAGTTTAGTGATAAGAAATCACAGGTGAGTGAATAGTTTAGGTGGGTGGTGATTAGATGTCCGAAGACACCAGAATGGCTGGAGTGCTTCTGCTTGGGACAGTTTTATGCACAACCCGCAAATGAAAAGCTCATTATGTGCAAAGGCTGGCCTCAGCATACTTGGCTAATGATGCCCCCAGGATTGGTACTGAAATCTTCTCAAGTCAGTGCTTCAATATTATTTCAGGAAAGTGCAATCCATACATGTGAATTATAAAGCGGAGTGCACTCCCATCATACGGCTTATGTGAGCTCACATGTGTGGATCCAAGATGTACTTGTTTTCATGGCTGAAAACAACATAAAGTAATTATTTTATTCTGCTATAGGGCAAAAGTATAGCACAGTCGGTCTCAGAGACTAGCATTGGAACTTCATGAATTCTCTATTCCTTTCTAGAGGCTGGAAGAAAAAAATGCTTTGTGCTTTTTATCTTCTAGAGGCTGCCTCCATTTCTTGACTCTGTCTTCCACATCCCTTTCCTTTGACTTCAAAGCCACTAAAGCTACACACACCCCTGAACCTTCTTTGGTGGTTGCCTCTCTCTGACCATTGCCTGGAAAGGTTCTGAAGTTTCCCAGTCAATATTGGGGCTCCCCAACCAATATTGGAGAGGTAGTTTCCCAATTAATATTGGGACTGATCTCCAATGAAGACTCCTGCTTTGATGAAAGAAGATTCGTGGCATAGACACACAAGAGGAGCGGGTTTATTGACCACACTGTTCATTAAAGGAGCACACTTTCTTATACATGCAATGGCAACCAGAAACACCAAAACGGCACCCAGGATTTGGAGGCAGATTTATTTACACTGAAGGGCACTGATTGGGATCATTCCCAGAATATCAGGCCCTGATCTCCGGTGATCTAGGACTTATAGGGGATAAGCAAGCAGGAAGTACAAAGGCAGAACGGTTTGTCAGTTGGGGATTCGTTCTTACAATGCGCATCATAGTAACCAGCTATGCATCACAGTGACCAGCGGTTTCTAAGAGACAAAAGCAACTGGATCTGGAACAGGAACTGTTACCTGGGCAACTAAGAAACTGAAGTATACTGGTCAGGGGGGCATTTTCTGTTGCAAATACATAATGTGAAAAAAGGCGTTCTTTACTAAATGAGAGCAAAAGTCATTCTATGAGAAAGGAGCTCAAAAGAGCATTCAAGAAAGGTACATGTTCCACTTGAGCTGATAGCATTGGGGACAGCTGAACTGTTAGTATTGAGGACAGCTTGGGAAACAGTACAGAAAATGTCTCCTACATCCTGCAGCTGTGAAGCCATCACCTCCCTCCAAGTCATTCTATTCTCCGTCTTCAGAGACTTTCAGCTCGCCCTTCAGGAGACCCTTCAGGACAGATGATGTTACAGCTTTGAAGCAAAGCGCTTTATATACGCATTTTCAGTGCTGACTCCCACAGGTTCTCCACTGTTCCAGATGCACATGATAAGGTTAACTCCACCTGAGTAATGCGGGATAACCCCCATAAGGGCCTTAACCTTAATCACACCTTCAAAGTTCCTTTTGCCGTATGAGGTAACCTTAGCACAATATTTTGGGATTAAGATGCGGACATCTTCGTTCTGCCAACAACAGAATATAGAGCATCAATAATATGGAAAGGGCAGTGGGCTTTCAGAGACAGGTGTTAGAAGTGCTCAAGACACCATAGCAAACATTCAAAAGTCTAACATGGTCGTTTTGAATCATTCATCTTCCTATATCTCTGTGGTTAAATATGAGTATTTAAGATGTCTCAAGAAATGCTAGAGAAAATCATAATCACATAAAATGGATTATCTGAAAAAATTCACAAAATTAGTGCTAAACACTTGCCACAGAAAGAGGGCAGGCATTGAAATACCCACTATGGATATCCAAGAAATTTAACAAGCAAAATTTGTTCAGTTCACACCCCAGAAACTCACATGTACGATTTACATACACACCTGCAGAAAGACACAAAACTTAGCCCTCTTCTTCAGATAATGTTTCATTATTGTTACTTTAATGCATGAAATTTTATAAATCAAAAACTTGTTATATATTTTATATATTATATTATGTATTTCCATAGATTCTATATATAAAATTAAAGATGGCATTTAATGTATAAATCATAGTGGTTTTATCCTTTTAGAAAATTATGAGAAAAGTTAGAGATTGCTTACAAATATATTAATGCTTTGTTATATGATAAAAGTTCACTTTTATGTCAAAAAGTGTTACTAGATTACTTTAATGATATTCTATTTGAAAATTGCAATCATTTTGTTCTACTTCTGCTGGTTCAGTAGGTATGACTAACATGTGAAGCAGATCAAATAATCGAGCCATTATGCTAAAAAACAAAATACATCTTTTTCAACTGAACTATTCAAGTAACTGAAACCAGGAGGTTTCAGTCATCTTAATTTTTTTTTTTTTTTTGTGGATACCGGGGGGTCGACCTCAGGACCTCGTGCGCCAGCAGGCACCCGTGCCGCTGAGCGATATCACCTGCTCCTTTTTCGTATGTGGGTTCCGGGAATCGAACTCAGGCCCTCGCGCTTGCTGGGCAGGCGCTTAAGCCGCTGAGCCATCTCACCGGCCCCAGTCATCTTAATATTTTGAAGGCTTTCCCAAGTTTCTAAAATTTCCATGCAGAGAGACCATGTAAGGAAAGCAAATAATTTAATAGAATTTTAAAGTTCAGTTAGTCTTGAGTACTGAGATAATTTGATAGATTTGATACTTTATCATTTCTGTATATTCATAAAGCGTAAATGAGGAGGTGGTATATTTTCAGGGGATATTTGCAGAGGCTTTTTATGTTTCAGGAACTAGGCTTTATGTTTTCTACATTTAAACTTTCACTCATCATTAATAGTATGTTGTTTTTAATTTTTAGAAAGAAAGTATAATTCAAACACGAGGAATTTAAATAATTTACCCAAGATCACATAGATAAGTAATTAACAAAACTAAAACTGGAATTTCTATTTGAGTAATAGAGATCAATGCGTTATTGTGAAAGGCATTACAAAATTGAAGAAGAAAAATAAAGTAACTTCTTAGCACCCCTTCCCCCAACAATTTCACTGAAACTATAAATTCTTCCAGATACTTATCTTTGATTCCAGAACTGTACTCGGAGTGCTCAATGTGCCCTGAGAAGCAGTTGCCATCTTCCACTACACCCAGTGATTTTCCTGTGCTTGGCATTATAGCTGCGACCCTGCCCAAATGGAGAACTAAACTTCCCAGAAAGACACTACTACAGGAACGTTTTTGTTGTCAGCTCTTCCTATTGATCAGACCTATTGTTGTCATTACTTCCCATTGCTCTTTCATAAACCCTTGCTCTTCATTGTCCCTGGCAGAGACTTTGCCCCTTTCTGCTTCAACAATTACTGTGTGGAGTTGATATGAAGAAATGCCTTCCTCTCTCAGCAATGCTCTGGGTCTCTGCTTTATTACTGAAACTTTCATGACATCACTTTTTATCTGGATCACCCTTTATTGAGGTCATCTCTCCCAGAGACATTAGTACTATAGTGCAGTGAGAAAGTCAGCCTAAAGTTCAGATTGGCTGAATTTTAGACAGGTTTCTTTCTGACTGTTGGCTCCTGACCTCCCTTGTCTTAGGTGATTTACTTTAGAACTGGAGATTTCTCTTTCCCTTTAAAATGCGTGTAAACTTTTCTCCAGCTACTCTCCCATTCCACAATAAAGAAAATGTCGTTCTAAAAGACCTGGAAACTGTCTGAAAGCTAAATGGTAAAGGAAAGAGCATTTCTATCTTCCAATTTCTTCCCAGAGAGTAGCAGACTAATTCTGAATGGTACCAAATAGCAAACACAGATGACCTATTCATCGGAAAATGAAAAAAAAAAGCAAGCTCAGAAATAATTCAATGTATTCAACACATCTCAATAATCAACTGATCCCCTAACATTCACCAGTACTTCTTCATTAGTTCACCCCAGTACTTAAATGCTCCCACCTTTGTTTCAGAGAATATGTTCAGAATTTCTACCCTATTAAAATAGATGTGAAGAAAGCCTTCATTGTCTGTTTAAATTTGGAGGTTTGCTTCAGCACCACTGTAGGGCTGGAAGCCAGTCTCAGTGTCTTAGCTAGATCATCCAGCAGATGCTGATGCATCCATTTGGTAATGGGCACCTCAACCCTGCCTTTCCTCTGGATGCTTCCTTTCCGCTTTGAGGCTATTTCAGTGAAGCAGACAGTTTTTCATTGTAGCTTTTCTGTCTTAGCCCTAGACAACAACAGGCTTTTTAGACTCCAGTTAGGTTCTTTCTTGTAAAACTGTGTAGTTCAACATTAAAGTCACTTCTCAGGAGGCACTCTGTGTACCATGACAAACCTAGATATGGAAAAATGTATAAAAATCATGCTGTGCAAGCTATGATTTGGGAAACATTAATTAGAAGGAGAGAGAAACACTCAGAAGGAGATTCAATAAGTCTCAATGCAGAAAGACTTACAAATAACATGTAATTTTGTATTATTATATATTCAAATATGTTTTTAAAAATATTGACCAAACCCATTAATATATCCAGAGGGACAAACAAGAATCTATTGGCATGAAAAGGCAAAATTACATTGTTGGCTGCTGACATGTTAGATAAATTAACTTCCTTCTCTTTAAAACCTCTAATATGATGTTATACTCATTCAGAATTGTCCATAAAAATATTATACTGCCTCTGTACAGTACCCACCAGATATTTGTGGAACGTATAGCTCTGCAAATAAAGTAGCATTCAGAGATGCCATGACATAAGAAGGACTGAATTTTTGTGACACCTTATGGTACCTTTAACATTATTCATGTTCACACATTGTACATTATAGTAATCTGTTATGAAGTCAGTTCTAAGTAGTTTAAACCTGGCTGGATTTAAGCAATAAAGAGATAAATGCAAATGATCACACTGTATACATACTTCCAACTTGAAATGGTAAACTTGACAGTGGTTTATGGTAATCATAACTCAGCACATCCACTAAAAATGTTATCATCAATAAATATAAAACACTTGAGTAACTTAAAACGATCTTGTGACTGTAAAGAAAACCATAGTGTTATCTTCTTGAATACAGCTGTACCTTTATTTATCTATGGATTTACAGATACCAGTATAGCAGTTGCTGTCAGGAACAAGCCAGTTTCGTTTTCCACAGGAAATGTAGCCTGACAGCTTCAATAAAAACAGAAGCTTCCAATTAACTCTGTCTTATTTAGAAAAGGTAATCTTTCGGCCAAGCTCAGAGGAGGAGGAAAGAAAATCAGGTAAGACCCTAATGAAAAGTAGGATAAAAAGAAATCTACACAGCATAGTCTGAACAGTGGCTACACATTCAAAAAGTCTGGGGAGCTTTAAAAGAATACTAATGCTCAGGCACCCTCACCAAGGATATTTACTCAATCGATTTCAGTATACTCCACATATAGAATTTCTCAAAATTCTTAAGATAATTCTAATATAGAGGTAGATTTAGGAACCACTGAAATAGAAGACTTTTATGAGCTATGAGGTAACTTCTGCTTGACTATTAATTTATAGGAATATTGCTGATAAGATTTCCCAATTACTAAAACTATGAATGTCACAGAAATCTGAAAGAATAAAGGAACAAAATCAGAGTTGAGGATGCCGTGTCAACATAAAAAATCCCTTTATTTACCTAATTTGAATATCAAAAGTATGTTAAGTAAAATTATTAATAATTAAATTAATAATTATGTAAAGCAGTAAATTAAATAAGCAAAGTAAAAAGTAGATAATATTAAGTAAAGCAAGGCTACATTCCTAATCCGCTTGCTTACAGGAGAAACAGGCATGGGATAGGATTAAAAAATATTATCATTGGTCTGGAAAGAATGCTTTGCATTTGAAAGGATGAATGACAAACTTCATGCCTGCCATTTAAACAACTTGGGAAGTAAACTAAACTAGACCTTCTTCACCCCCAATTATTATCACTTTGCAGAGAATTAGCCAGCTTATATAAGACAGATGTAGTGATAGAATTGTTTGTTTATTTGCTCCTGGTTTACTGTTACTATTTCAAGAAAACATTCTGTATTCCAGCCAGCCATGAGAGAGAAATATCTTCAGTGTCTATGGTATGCTGAATAAAAGCCCCATAGTGGACCATACCTAAACCCCACAATCTGTGGATATGTTTTATTATGTGGCAAATGGGAATCGAGGTTGTAAGTAAATTAAGGTTCTTAATCAACTGGACTAGATGGAGAGAATATAGTGTGCACAGTGCAATCACAAATGTTCTTATAAGAAAGGAAGGCAGGCAGTGGGCAAAACTCAGACTGATCCAATGTGAAGAAGATTCAATAGCTTGTTGCTGGCTTTAAACATGGAAGAGGGTCATTACCCCTGGCAAGAGGGCAGCCTCTAGACACTGGAAAAGGACAAGGAAAATGCAGCCTTCCCTAGAGCCACCAGGAAGGTATACTCCTATTGACATACTGATTTTAGCACAGTGAGATCCATGTTGAACTTCTAACTTTCAGAACTTTAACTGTGAGATAAGAAATACACATAGTTTTAAGCTACTACATAGGTAGTGATTTGTTATAGTAGCAACAGAAAATTAATATAGTGTGAATGGACTGAGGTCCTAAATATCTCAAGCCCAGATTTAATCTGTTGGGTTTCCATCCTTAATGTTCTCAGCTTCAGACAATCTACTTAACTGTATGCAGCTGGCTTCCCAGCTTCCATCTGGACACTTCATCCAATGCTTCTCAGCCTTTGCCTCATTGTTCTGTTAATTTCAGTTGCATTTTTTTCTTGGCTATACAAATTAATACTTGGTTTAAAAAATCTCTTCTAGCCTGATCCAGACTCTAAGAACACCTCTACCAATAATACATGTACAGGTGTCATATGGGCACACATTTAATCTGTTTCAACTTTCCAACCAGAGCCTAAACACCATATTGCAAATATCTATTTATGGAAACTGTTGTGAATGAATTTTATATACTAAATAAGGCTATCATTCAACAAAGCATTGAATAGATGATAGCTCAAAGATTTTTGTTTTATTCCCTGCTCCTTGGAATACAAATTATGATGTGGCTATCCTAATGATAAAAGAAATAAATCTGCCATCTACTGGTATCCAATGAAAACTACAATCATGCAGCCTTGAATTCATTGTCGGCACTGCATAGCTATAATATAGCACTTAATTATAAAAGCAAAAATTTTCCCTCTTACCCTTTCATGAAAAATAACACCTAATTTTCATGTGATTTTTTGAAGTTCTTCAAATCATTTTCCTTCTCTCCTAATTGTTGCATATTAAATGATAGGAGAAGTGAATAAACTCAGTTATGTAATTAAACTGTCATAGTGCCATTAGAAGAGAAATGTGTTAGATTCTATTCATATTGCTTGATTCAACATCTAAAATAATCCTTGAAATAAAATCTTACCATGTGTACCCATTCCTATTCATGTGCTCACACACTTACATATATACACCTTCACCACATACAAATATTTTCCTTCTAGATATCCTTAGAGTTTTGATCAAAACTACAGATCTGCTGACTCACAGAGTAAAAACCACCTTGAGTATTACTAAATAGTAAAGTTCATCCCCTGATAAACAAATTATAATGGTAAAATCGATGCTGGTTTGACATTTATGTATGTATACTTTTCACTGTTAATTTAGGAATATGATGATACAATGTTTATAGTCATAATAATTTGGTTCTTAAATTCACTTTGATTAACCTCTTATTGCCTGAATTTCTGTATACTTTCTTTCTCTGAAGAAAATCCATTTCTCTAATTTGGGGTAGAAGGTTCCAACAAAGAGAGGATGTTGATTCTACTATAGTTTGTCATCTGTACCCAAGTGATTAGGATTGTCACAATTTGATTAATGTAAGTCACTTGGTATACAGAAAGCACACTACAGTGAATCAATAGCTCCTGCAATCTAGAAGCCTTCAGCTCAAACAATAAGAGTTTTCTAAATTTTCCAAATATGGGTCTGAATGCAAGAAACACTTCAAAAGACCTTTGGAAAAAGTTATAAGAAATTGGCATTCAAAATCATTCTCCAGTTGAGTAAAAACTTAGTGACATGGGTTTCACCCAGAGTAGATCCTTAGAACTTCAAGCAACCTGACTGACATAACTAAAATATGGAGGTTGGTTTGTTACAGGAGTTGACGTTTCTCTCAGGAACAAATGGAGAGATCAAAAAGTTATATGTGCACCCACTCTCTAAGATGAATATAAACTTCATGTACTACAAACATGTACTAATAAAATAAAATAAGTCATGTGGGCCACAAAGTTACTATGGTGGAAAGAGTAGGATCCTATAATCTTGGTATGACACTGTCAAAACTGAAAACTTTGCAAAATCTTACATACTGTTCCCAGTGGGAATTAGCAGGAATATCTTTAAAACCAAAAAGACCTTATCCTTTTGTCACTTCTTCTTCCACCCCTCTATTTTTCATATCTCTTCTTCTTTAATATCCCTTCCTCAAATAATGGAAGTGGTTGAACAAACAGCACAGTAGGAAAACAAGGGCATTGTGGAGATTGCCTCCTATGTCGCAGACAATCCAGGAAAGAAAAGAGCCTCAGGAAATGCACAAGGTAATGGTATATTTATGTGAAAGTTAAATCTGGACAAAAGAGGATTGTGTCTCCAGGTCACATGAGAGAAAGACAAAAGAGATGAATCAGAAGTAAGCATGAACCTTAACTATAAGACATCTGACTTGGTTCCCAGAGATATTTATTTGGTAGATTTCAATTTTGAATTTTAATTTTTCATAAAACATAGAAATTATTTCTGTGAGTATATATTGATGCAAAATATGTAAAAAAATTTTCAATTATGTCCTATATGTGAAGATATATTTATTATATGGTCCAACAATTCTACTGCTAGCCGTGCCCAAAGGAATGCAAGCGTCAGTGTGTTCAAGAGAGATGTTCCATAATGTTCAGAGTAGCACAGATACGAGCAATCAACAGCATCTTAAATCCCTATCAACAACGGCAATCAGTACAAGAAGCAACAATAAATGACCCTTGCAAACAAAATGTTTAGGGAGGGAAAAAGTGTATAGATGAATACACACAAAATAAAACAGAGAATACATACAGTATGATTCCATTTAGGTGAAATTCAAAACTAAGCAACACGGAATATTATTTAAGAAGGTACACATAATTATATCTGTTTTAGTCACTGGCATTATCTTCTCAGTACTAAACACACAGCCTGGAACAAAGGAGCTCAACAAACAATAGGTCACGGTACAGTCGAAAGAAAACAAAACCAAACAAGCCAATTGTTTTTCACTTTTAAATTTATAATCAACAATAAAAGTGATTCTCAAGAGTTAGGATTTATTGAACACTCACCATGTGCTAGGAATTGATTTTGGCACTTTATATACATAATTTTATTTAAGTTTCCACAATAAATTTTTGAATTTGTTACTATTATTAGACTCATTAAGCTCATGAAGAAGCTGAAGCTATAAAAACTGTTTAATAACATTTTCAAGTTTATCAGCTAGTAACTAGTGGCAGAGTTGGGACTGAATTTTAGATCTCTTTTATTTTACCATGTATATCCTTGTCCTATTTTACTAATGGTCTTTCTTAATAAATTGCACTGACTAGATCACCAACTGAATCAATTAATATGATTAGACAAGTTTTCAAATATGTGGTACCTAAAGTTGTAGTTTTAAAATATCTATGAAAATATCCCTCACTAAATTGTTTTCTAGGGCCGGTGAGATAGCTGAGTGGCATAAGCACCTGCCTGGCAAGCGCGAGGTCCTGAGTTCAACTCGTGGTATCCACATACGAAAAAAAGGGCCAGTGATATCGCTCAGCAGCATGGGAGCCTGCTGGCGTGCTAGGTCCTGAGTTTGACTCCCGGTACCCACTAAATAAATAAATAAATAAATAAATAAATAAATAAATTGTTTTCTATACTGAATAGAGTCAGTTTTCACTGGGCCACTATGTATTAACATTTAGTAGCGTTCTGCTACCCTGAAAAGTGTTTACCTTTAAAATAATACTCTAGAAAGCAAAGGAGCCAAAACTTCAAGAGGGTAAGTACAGTTATAGACAACAGCAGTAAAAATAATTCTATTTACCAAAACTATATAGTTTCCAAGTCAAAACAGAAATTAATTCCACAGAAGGGGAAAACATTGCCATGAATCTTTGTGAATCAAAAAATAAAACTGATTTACATCCTAATTTTCCAGAATAGACAGAGACACTCAAAGAATAATAGGATATATCAAAAAGTATAAGAAAAACCTATATTTTCTAGGGGCTTTCACTGGCCAAATATGAACATCAAAACAAATGATAACAATGGATTATAACCCATTGAATAAAATAAGCCATGAGTTCATAATAGTATTAATTAATTGGAGAAGAAAATGTTCTTCCTTATAGTAGAATGCCAGGTAAATAAATATAGAAGAAATAATTGAGGAGAAAATAGTGTGTAGAAAAAGTGTTAGGAAAAAATTTGATGAGTAATGGTATGTATTTGCAAAGTCTTTCCAAAAATGATTAACTACAAAGAGAAACATAGTACAATTACAATGGAAAAGTCTAGCAGTTACTATTTTAACCAAGTGAACAAATCTGATATTAGGGTAATATTAGGGTAACCTAATATCATATTGTCCTTGGATATCATGCCATGAAAAGCATCTAACATCTTCTGTGATACCCCTGCCAAAATTGTGTAACTTGACTTTCATCATAAGGAAACACACACACACACACACACACACACACACAGGCCTGTATTCTAAAAAATCTCAAAGGCACCAAAGACAGAAGGTAAAAACGCTGTTTCAGGGCTGGTGATACAGCTCAGTGGCATAAGCACCTGCCTGGAAAGAGCAAGGTCCTGAGTTCGACTCCCAGTACCCATATATAAAAAAAAAAAAAAATGCCGTTTCAGGCTAAAAGAGATTAAAAAGACATCTAAATGTGACAGGGTGATACTGGGCTATACATGGAACCAGGAAATACATACCTATAAAGGACATTTTTTAAACAATTAACAAAATTTGAACATAGACTTTAAATAGTAGTATTTTATCGCTGTAAAAATTCCTGATTTTGATCATTTCACTAAAACTGCATAAGAAAATATTCCTCTTCTTAGGATATTCACACGGAAGTATAGAGAAAAAGAATAGTTTTCAAAGTTATAAAGTTAAAATTTACTACACTAGAAGAGAAGCATAACTATAGTGAGAATGTTAACATTTGATAGAATACAGAAATAATTAAGATTTATATAATTAATAGAAAAATATATAAATATGGACAGTCCAAAAGAGAATGTATTCTTTTTCAGTTGCAGATGGGACTTTTATAGAACTCATAATATTTTAAGCCAAAAGGAAAACCTCAGTAAATTCCAAATGAACAAAAACAGAGACCATATCTTCTGACAAAAACAGGAAAGGACCAGAACTCAAAGCTGTTACTATATTCTCAGAGAAGAAGCTAGGTTTCAGCATAATGCCAGCTGTATTAGTCAGTTGTCCCATTACTGTGATAAAATACCTAACACCCACAACTTAAAGGAAAAAGCTTTATTTTAATTCACAATTTCAAGTTTTAAGTCCATGGTCTGTTGAATCCAACACAGAGATACCATGGTGGAAGGTTTGGTGGAAGAAAGCTGCTGAACTCATAGTGGTTGTGAAGCAGAATAATTTGGAAAAAGCAATGGGAGAGGAGGCCAGGGACCAGACATATTCCCCAGGGTCTCATGCCCCAAACCCCCTTCCTCCACCTAGGGCTTACCTTCTAATAGTCCATTCAGCTATGAACTCATTAGTAGATTAACCTGTAATGGTTTAGTGCCTTTGCAATCAACTCTTCAGGACTTTCTTAATCCAGTCATTCTTATAATGTAGATTAACTAGCACACTAGTCAAGAATAAATATATTAGGTACCTGATAATAAATGATGTTTGTTAACAAATATTTTCCTCATTCATTAGAAATGGAACAAAATAAGCCTTTCAAAAATAGAAGTAAGGAATAACAAAATATAAACTTGGAAGTGTGAATGGCAATAGCAAATCAGAAAAATAATTTTAGAATCATGACAGAATACTTTTTACAAAATGTTTTAATCTAGTTGAAAACCTTCAACATTAAAATATTAAGGGACCTGGGAGAGTGGGACCCCTCCAAAAAATATGGTGTCATCTCCAAGCAATTTTAAAACTAGTTAAGGACCTATAACATTCATACAACATTGTGAGAAAATAATGGTGACAACTACGCATAAATGCTAGGGAATGTACATTGAGATACATCAATTAGTTGTTTTATCAAACCTGTTAGATTACTCAGATCATTGAATCCAGAAATTCACACTCTGTAACAATAGACAGTGGAGCAACCATACACATCAGACCTCTCTTTCTACCCCTTCTGTGTAATAAGATATTTACAGTACATGCAACAACTGAGCATTGCAATGGCAGAAAACAGCATACGAGAAGGAATGTGATCAATCCCAGTGTCTCTAATTAGAGTTCATATGGGTTTAGCTATGCCAAGAAAGCCCAGGAGAGGGCACAGCTGGTAATACTAATTACAGGTAAGGATCAAACAATTAAAATAAAAGATCTACCTTATAGAGGCCAAAGTGCAAGTCTAACAAAATTGGCAAAGCATCTCTTATGTAATATTTGGGAGGCGTTTTCTGGGATGAACAGAGACAGGATCTAGGTAGCTTCAGTTGAAGGCTCAGAGAAAAAGAAGAAAGAAAATGACTGATTTCTGAAATTTTTAAGAGTGCAAGATTAGGACAATGGAACATAAGCATCTCTCAAGGAAATGAACAATTCAATATGCTTTAGTAAATTATCTTTTGATATCTTATTTTTCTTCTTCATATTTGACCTAATACTAGTTTGGGCGAAGAACTCTGAATGAAAAATTGAATGATAATTTCCACTGAATTTCAGGATGAGAACTTAGTTTATGATTTAAGTTTATGTGATTATTTTTTTCTTCTAAAAATTCTCACCCATAAATATAGAATTACAGTCACAAGAAAGCTTACAAAATTCTAAGATATCCTTTATTTCTGACTTCTAAATTCAGGCAAATATTAAAACTCTATAGTTAAAAAACTAAAAACTATCTTAATCAATTTAAAATATATACTCTTTTATTAGTCATGTAGACCAATAAAAAAGAATATAAGATGCATTATGTAAAAATTAACATGTCCCAGGAATACACTTTGAGCCTTATTCTATGCATTTTCACTCTGGGAGTCCTGTAGTGGTAAATATAACTTGGAGGTCTCTCACAGCCAATCCATATATATGGCTAAAGACACACTAAACAAATTTAATACAGTAAACTTACCATTTTATTGAATACTGGACAGAGGGTCAAGTAATATTCTGGATGGTTTTCATGCATTATCAGCAAGGCCAATAATAAACCTGCATGATAAGATTTATGTTAATATTTCTCAGGCATTAAAATAGGCCAAGTGACCTGATTTAATAAGTAACAGGGCTAAGCCTGGGCCCCAGGTCAACTTGACTCCCGTCATCATATTACGGCGGCTTTTTATTTCTGACTTTATTGGGACCCTGTAAAAGTTACTCCTGGTGCTGCTATTTAAGGATATACAAGATACTGGGTTATTTGCTGGGATCTGTGGGGTTTGACTAGTTGGAAGAAATTCAGGTAACTACAGTATGACCACTAGAACAAATTGATCTGTTGATAGGATATTAGTAAGATGAAGGGAACAAGATCAGGGCTAAAAGAATGTCTAACCAGGGTCCACAGAACTTTTCTCAGAAAACTACAGTTTGAGGAATTACAAATTGTACTCAAGAATGAAAATACCAAGGATAAGGACACTTGGCTATGCCAGTGGGCTGTTCCTGCACTTTGGATTCTCAAAGCATTGGAGTGCAAATATAAATGAGTCATCAAAAGCTTTCTGTCCTTGTTGACTTTTGTGTATTGGAAAAGTCAGAATCTTTCTGCTCCATATATCATGGTTGTTTCTAAATTGGTTTTAGTTGCACATACATTATATCAGCAAGACTTAATTTAATTTGAATTCTGGAGTTTGCAGGGACATAAGCCTAGTGCTGTCTTGATAAGCTGACTATTTTTGGCAGGATAAAATATCACCCAGCATCTCCTTGTTGGAACAATATCATGAGAACACAAAAACATGAATCATAGCCTAAGAAAATGCCCCCATTACAGCATTATGTCATGCTACAATTTGTAAATACTTCATAATGAATGTCAGGATAAAGTAACTCATTCCTCAATACTTAAGATTTGTGCCTGAAGTGGGACTAACTAGTTCCTTAGAATGTTCTAAAGCATATCCTTACATCTATTAAAAAAATTGCTTTGGCTTTCTAGAGTTAACTTGTGTGGACACTCTTATGGTGCTTTGATCAGCTTCCACTTTTGCTACTTAAATGGAATGAAGGATTCTAAATACAGCAAAGGCTTTCCTTAGACTTGAAGTTTGATTGTTACCCAGGTTTCCATCTACAGATGAATGGTTTAATAAATCTTTAACTATTATCTTTCCCTAAAATGTACCAGCATTGTCCTACCCCAAAAGATAAATATGAACAAAAAAATAACTTAACAGTTCTAAAGTATCACTTTTAGTTGCAGATTTTGAAATAGGGTATGACCTGAAGATAAAAATGTAATCCTAGATTTATAATATGGGGGTAGAATAAAATACAAAATTTATCCAGAAAGAAAATAGGTTTCTCCTACTTCAAACCTAATCAGGATTAGGCTCTATTGCAAAGGCAAGCAAAGGAAGACATCTTTTCTGTGTTGTTGACAGCACGGAAATCTTGCCCAAGGTGATTAACAGTCTATCAGGCTGATGTGTGGCTGGATGCCTCTTTGTGCTTTCTGTGACATCTGACAGCAATGGGGGTTGAGTTGAGATGACATGGTTGATGGCCAGGCCCAAAGTTGAGTCTTTAGTTTATGGCTCTGGGAGGAGAGTTTTTAGAACTTCAGGATTGTGGTTATCTGTCTCAGGCTGATGCAGGCTCATCTTTTTTGGGGAACAGTCAAAGTTGAAAGTGCAAGGTTAAACAAAAGCAAGGCTGACTGGCTTGGTGTGAAGGAGATGTCCTCCCAGGCTGTAAGTTTGTGCCTCGTGGAAAGGGCAAGAGTCCCAGTTGCCCCAGAGGGAACTTTTGAAGGCAGAGAGTTCTATTCCACTGTCTACCAGGAAGGTCACAGGTCTGCCCCCGACTTTTGAAATGACTGTGGGCTCTCAGGGGCCCAATTTGATAGAGCTTAGTCTGTCCTGTCTATTCAGGCCTGACAGGGTGCAACTCATTTGTCAGGGCTGAGAGCCAGTTTTCCTCAGTCAAAATGTGGAACTCAGAAGGATTGCTGACAGTCATCTCAGGTGGGCGTTAGATGATACCATCTGACCAGGATAGGTGTGTCTCTGGCAGTGGCCTCTGTGGCTAAATGCAGGCAATGAACTGGAACTGGTTCAATTGGCTGGAAGAAGATGAGTTGGGAGTGGGTAGTGAAGCTATAGGTGCTGACAACAATTGCAGCAGCCAACTAGGGTGCCAAGGTGGAACTCTCAGGAAAAATGGCCTTCTTTTTCCTTTTTTTATCTTTGAGATGCAGGGAGCAGTTTGATTTCATTTTTAACTCCATAAAAGCCCTTTTTCCTGCAGTAAGGGACTGTGGGTTTTAACTAATTAGTTCCCATTCTATCTCCCTACAATGTATGTTGTGTACCCTTGACCAATAGTGCAACAGACAAAGAGTGGATGCCCCTCAGAGAGAGACCATTCAGATGCCTGCCTGGTTGTTGCCCTTGTGGGGATTTAGGTGCCACTTAGCTAAGGAGGTTGCATGGCCGCCGTTATACCATATGTTGATCACCACAGAACCACAGGTGAGGGCCTAATCAGCCACTGTGACCAGTGCTTCCCAGGCTTGGTGCACAGATGGAGCAGCCTATTGCTTACACTGTCCATTCCATTCACTCACACATTCATTCAGCAGGCACTCAGAGTTTAAACATTCCAACCCCCTTCCCTTGAGTGTGGCATCAACTATGAAGAGGTGATCAAGCTCTTCTTCCACTCAAACTTGAGCAGGGCTGACAGACTGACTAACTGAGGTGCCCCCAGGGGTCTTAGCAGAAAGATTCACTCAGGCAGACAGCCAAACAGACAGATTGCATCCTCCTCCCTTTGGAGTCTGATGTGAGTCACTTGAGCAGGGAGCCAAAATCCTCCTCCAGACCTCTGAGGGGATTTGAGAAATCTTGAGAGTGCACCTTCCCACTGGGACCTGGAGAGGTTCTTGCTCCATCTGCAAGGGCCATGGCCAGCGACCAAAGAGGTCATCATGGTAGGTCTTCCTGGCTGATGCACCAGATTCAATGGCAAGCAGAAACACCGAAATGACACCCAGGATTTGGACACAAATTTGGACACAGATTTATTTATGCTGACGGCCCTGATCAGGATCATTCCAAAAATACCAGGCCACAATCTCTGGTGGCCTAGGGCTTTTATGGGATAAGCAAACAGGAAGTACAGAGGCAGAATGGCTTGTCAACTGGGGACTGGTTCATACAATATGCATCACAGTGACCAGCTATGCTTCACAGTGACCAGCCATTTCTAAGAGACAGGAGTAACTGGATCTGGAGTAGGAACTATTACCTGGGCAACTAACAAACTGAAGTATACTGGCTGGGGGGGGCATTTTCTGCTACACTATAGGCAACAAGGAAATTTAGTGTGGGAAGAACTATTATTTTGTCCCCAGAGTAAGGCTTTTTTACCATAATTGAGAAAGTTTTCTAAAGACAAAGATGGGAAAAGGCATCCTTTTTTTAAAATCTTAGCTTCAGAAATAGCCTCAGTTCCTAGAATTAAGAAATATCTTGCTAAAGAAATTTATCTTTATTCTGATATTATTTTCACTTTCTTTACATTTTCCCCTAGCAGTAAAAAATGTAACAACTCATGTGGATCACCCAAAAACATTGTTGGGACTTTCCTCAACCATAACATCTAATCCCAAATCCTGTTTTATTAGACATTGCACCACCTCATTGCAGTGTTGTCAATTACCAGTTTATTACTTTTTTTTTTGCTCAAATTGCACTCTTCAATATGTACTCTGTAATAAGCAGTGAAATTTCTTTAAGAATCACTTCTTTAAAGTGAACATGGTGTTCAGTTCATGTACAGAATGCTGGAGAGACATAACGAAAGGAAGAGGCTATCCTGCATTTTCCAGGGTGGACTGGGTTTGAGTGCTGTGGACGTGAAGATACTCAGTGCAGCACTGCCACCAGCCATGGATCTGAAACATAATCCCTCTATAATCTCAAAACACAAAAGCAGAGTTCCCAAGCACTGAACATAATCTCAGGGTCTCCTGGCCCCACTGGTACTCAGTCACCCCTACATGACCCATATGCTTTCAAGGCCTCTTACTCCTAACAAGCAGATTTCTACTGCATACTTATACTGGTGATTTCTGATCACCTTCAGCACCTTTTTGACTGCATTCTGGAGTGCTACCTACTGCTCAGCCAGCAACTCCAGACCAGCCTGGGCAAAAGATTTACTTCTCTGCTAACTTGTTAACTGCCTTATTAACTGACCACACCTTCTCCATCAAGGTCTGGACTTCTTCCACGTTTACACTTCCTTACATGCTCTTCCTCCACCATGGTGTACCATAGAGAGCATTTTATATCCCATGTCATTTATACCAGTGGGTATTCTTTATATTGAATTTCCCTTATTCAACATACTGTATGGCTTCTATCCCCTGATTAGACCCAGATTGCTATGCCAGGAGTGCCTTGAACTTAGTAAAACCTTAATGGCAAGGTAACATTGCCTGTAGGAGCTCTACATGTCCATGTGTAGTGTAATTTCCATCCACTACCAGAAAAGAGGAAATAGTGTCTTTACTTTATCATTAAACTACAGGATGCATGAGATGTTGTTTTGTTGTTTCTTTCTCAGTATAATGCCAGCACCTAGCACAATGGCAGCCCCAATAAACATGCAGCAAATAAATGCATGGAGAAATAATTTTTGTAATAAATGAAATAAATATCTCAAGAAAGAGGCTGAGTAAAATATTAAGTGAATTTTTTTGCCAAAAAGGAGGGAAAGAGAAATTATTTATATATTTCTATCATCACATAAATGGAAGCTTTGATCACTATCTAAGCCTAAAACCTGTATGACTAAAAGAAGGTAACAAGTTGGAGAAGAGAAAAGTTTGAGTAGAAATGGAAAACTAATGTCCTGCCTATTGGTAATTGACTCATATAATTCACAATGAATCACATTTAATACCCTGGAACATGGAGTAACATGGTCTGGATTTATGTTCCAACCTGAAAACACACAAAACAACAAGCCTGAACATATATAAAACAATAGATTTCAGGATATTGGACATTAGTCAACAAACAATAGTGTCTCAGTACATTTCATGCTGCTAAAACAGAAAACTACAGACTGGATAATTTACACATGGTAGAAATGTATTCTCATGGTTCCAGAGGCTGGGAAGTCCAGTACCTGGTGGGGGCTTTGTTGCTGCATCATCTCATGGTAGAGACAGACAGGCAAGGGGGTATGGTGGTAAGGGAAGAGAAACAGAGAGAAAAAGAGAGAACATATGTGGACATCTAACTCACTCTTTTATAAGGAAACCATTCCTATAATAATAAACTCACTCCCTTGATAGTAACATTAATCTACTCATAAGGGTGACTCCCCCTAATGCCAAAGTTATAAAGAAGTAACTCTTTGTTGTTGATTTCCAGTTTTGTTCTATGATGATCAGAGGATATACACTGTGATTTCAATTTTTTTACATTTATTGAGCTTTTTATAGCTTAAAATATGATCAATCTTGGTGAATGTTCACATGAGTGCTTAAAAATGTGTATGTATTCTGCTCTTATTGTTTGAATTATTCTATATGTGTCAATTAGATCTTATTCATTGTGTTTAATTTTATATCCTTGATGATTTTCCATGTTGCTTTATTAACTGCTAGTTATGTCCACTTGTAGTGTGTACAAGTTGGAACATAATGGTGACTAGCCTCATTTTGTAGTACCTCCTTTTATTTTGGTGCTTCTTGGTGGGTTGGAAACACACTGTGCTCCTTGACCTTGCTGCCACTAACTTGACAGGAAAATCAAATCACTGCTGACTTAATGAATGGAAGATCAGTTCCCTACTCAGACCAGTACTTCCCTGGCAGAGAAATCAGAGTTGACTGATTCTACCAAGCAGAGAATGGAAGATCAGCTCCCCTTTTGTTTTGTGAAAATCACCCAGTTGAAGAATGGGAACATAGCTGAAGAATGGGGCAGGAGGATAGAGTGCAAGGTAAGTTCTCAGGACACACCACTGGAACAATGTGATGTTTCATTTGTTGCTTGGCAGATATTTGGCAGGTATTGCCAAAAATGTTTTCTGTTGTTAGGTTATCATTTACCAGGTTTTTGGCTAGGGAGACAGGCTCTTCTTAAACCAACCTCTTTTCTTTCTGCCGCCCTTTTTTTATTCCCTCACATCCTCCTCCTCCTCCTCCTCCTCCTCTTCCTCTTCCTCTTCCTCTTCCTCCTTTTTCCTTCGTGCCTGTTGTCAGCTTCAGGCTGGTGTCTTCTAGACAGTTCTGTGTGGAATAAAGGAACTAAGGGCTCAGTGCCATTTGATTCTTTCAAATTCTGAGGTCCCTAGGCAGTCTGCTGGCCTCTTCCACCTTTCAGAGGCATCCTACAAATCCATTTTTGTTATCCTTGAATTTTTAGTTGTAAGAAGGTAGACCTAAGAAGGCTAGGGCTGTTGTGTCTTTTCTGGAACCAGAGATATCTAATCACTTTAGTTACACTAAAGTTGGGATTACCATATGTTCTAGTTTGCCAAGCACACTCTAATTTACTTCTTTTTTCTTAGCATAGATTTTTAAGTGCTTTACTTTCTTCTCAAAATATCCCTGTTTGAAAACAAATTATACATTCTTTCTAAAATGTTGCTCATGCTCTCTACATTTATGTATGGAATATGAACATAATATTTACTTCAAATACTCACAAGAAATATGTCTTCAAAAATGACTTTTAATGAAGTTTCACTGCTAAACCTGTCTCCCATGTAGATGTTTCCAATCTGACATTTTATCATCCTGTTGTACTTTACATTTTCCCCTCTTATGTCTTCCTTTTGGACTTTACCATTTCTGTAAATGCTGCACTGTTGTCTCAGTAGAACTTAGAATCATTTAAAAATAATTTAAATCATTTAAACATGATTCTCTATTGAAAGTTTGGAGTGGCTTTGACTCTTGTGTCTCCTCTACTCTTTTTCTGGTCAGTCTACAAGTACTGTTGATTCATCCACGGTAATAGTTTAAGCATCATTTTTCTGATTTCCTCCTCTTCAATCATTTTCACACACCATTATCAAAATACAGTACTAAGGGCCGGTGAGATGGCTCAGTGGCATAAGCGCCTGCCTGGCAAGTGCAAGGGCCTGAGTTCGACTCCTGCTACCCACGTACGAAAAAAGGGCCGGTGATATCGCTTAGCGGCAGGGGCGCCTGCTGGCGCACAAGGTCCTGAGGTCGACCCCCAGTTCCAAAAAAAAAAAAAAAGTATATATATATATATATATATATATATATATATATATATAGTACTAAAACAATACTGTCATTTTGTTATATTTTTAGTAGGCCCACACTCTTTTAGGATAATCTTAATACCTTGGTTTGGTGCCTGACTTTTCAAGATTAATTCTTTCTGCTCTCCACAACAAACCTTCTGTTCCAACCAGGTCTATTGCTTTCTGTTCTTTAGACTAACATAATAGTAAATTAATTAGAATTTTTCAATAGTGAAACTCAGAATTCCAACTGAAATTTTGCATAGTGAAGAACAAAGGAAGGTCATGTGATGAAAAACGAGGGTAAAATTTGTATGCAGAGTTAGATCCAGGTTTTGAGTTATGAGAAAATCTATTTTCTGGTTTGGGGGCACTACTTTCTTTAGTGTAGATTTTATTTACAGATCAGTTTCCTTTCCCTGTAGGAAAATTGGCTGCCAGACAATTACATCTTAAAGCTTGGCAATTCCTATAGAGAGTATCAATAGTTTTAGAAAAGATCCCATGATTCCTTATTATGGAATAACTTGATCATGGTTATCTCAGGAATTACATATACAGTTGTATCAAACTAGCTTGAGGCATCTGATCTGACAACAGCTGATAATAGATCCCTAGGAAAAACCCAGGTTGTATTAGGAGAAAAGAAGGTAAAACAAGAGATTTCTACTACCAACAGATTGTGAGTTTCTGGATAGCTGGAACTTTGCCTCCATTCGTGCCCCCTGCATTTGCCTATAACATACTATGTTTGCAACAGTATTTGATGAAGGTCAGGTTTTCTTTTTCCATTGCAGGCTTTCTCCACTGTTATACTTTCCTCTTAGAATGCCTCTCCAATTTGCTATGTGCTATTTCAAATTGACACTTGATTTTCTTCTTCTTTGTATTATATTTTCTTTTTTTTTTTGTGGGTACTCGGGGGTCGACCTCAGGACCTCGCGCGCCAACGGGCACCCGTGCCGCTGAGCGATATCATCGGCCCCTTTTTCGTATGTGGGATCGGGAGTCAAACTCGGGCCCTCGCGCTTGCCAGGCAGGCGCTTAAGCCGCTGAGCCATCTCACCGGCCCATACTATGGTTTTCTTTGTGCTCATCTATATTCATATTCTACCTAGTATCCTTTTCTTTCTACTTAAAGGACTTTTAAAACATTTTTGCAATGATAGCTTGCTGAGATGAATTCTTGTTTGTTTGAAGAAGGCTTTATATTACCTTTTTTTAAACCAGTGCTATGGGAAATTTATAGAACTACTTTTTCTAAAGACAGAAAAGAGAAAAACTCAAATCAATAATCTAAGTTTCTACCCCAAGAGAACTAGAGAAAGAATAGCAAAATAAACCCAAAGTGAGAAGGAAGAAAATAATAGAGATCACAGCATAAACTAACAGGAAAAGATGATAAATAACAAATAATAGTTCTTAAAAAATAGATAAATCCCTAGAAAATCAAACAAATATAAAGAGGAACACACACACAAATTAACAATATCAGGTTTAAAGGCAAAAGAAAATTAGAACAAATATAGCACACAAATTTTCACACATTACCTAGGGAAAAAAGAACTAAAAAGAATTATAACATCTACTGTTACCAAGGGCACAGGGAAATAAATATTCTAATACTTTACTAGCAAAATTATATACAATCACACATTATTTTGTAAAAAAATGTAGCAAAACACACCTTCATCTCAGTAATCCATATTTTAGAAATTCATAATTTAGACATATAATCCTAAATTTAACACAAAAAGATGTTTATTGGATGCAGCTTGCAATAAAAAATAATCTAACTGCTAATATAGATGAATTTTTCGTACTGTCAAAATGTAGATAAACATGCAAAAACTGAGAACAACTTAAGAAAATTGGCTAAGAATGATGTGAACAATATATTTTGCAAATTTGGTGGATAAATTTCAGAATACTGTGTTCAATATTATGGAGCATATTTTTAAGCAAATTAAACATAACCACCTTGAATATGTGGCTATATGCATGTATATATTTGCTTTCAAGGGGAATGGTATAGTAATAAGTCACACTAGGTTATAACCTTGTCTATTATAATTTACTAGCTCAGGTGTTTGAGATTGTTGAACTGTTTTATTTGTCACAAGAAGCACAAATTGCTTTATAAAAATTACGTAAAATGACAGCCAATAAAAATTTAAAGAACTTTGTAGTAAGATTAAATTAAGTCAATTAAGTTATATAAGCTTCAACTCGGATTTCTGAACTTCTGGGAAAATAATACATATTCTATTACGTTGTTGAAGAAATTTAATGAAATAACACACATAAAGCATATAACTCTGTTCAATCTAGTTAGTATTCAAAAGACATTAGTTTGGTGTCATTATGGAAAACAATGTGAAGCTTCTGCAAAAATTAAAAACAGAATTGTCATATAACCCAGCAATCTCACTATTGGGTACATAGTCAAAGGAAAGAAAATCAGTATATCAAAACAATACCTTAATGCCCATATGTATTGTACCACTATCTACCATACCCAAGAATTAGAATCAACCTAGATGTTCACCAGCAGATAAATACATAAAAGAAATGTGGTATATATACACAATAGAATACTATTCAGACATAAATAATGATGAAATCCTGCCATTTGCAACAGCATGGACTCACCTAGGTGACATCAATTAAGTGAAATAAAACATACACAGAAATACAAATACCGTATATAGTCTCACACACATATAGAATGTAAAAACTTGACCACATTGAAGTAGAGAATAGGACAGTGGAAATTAGACTGAGGAAAGGAAAAGGTTGGGGAAAAGTTGGTTATTAAATGAAAAATTACAAGTAGGAAGAATGAGTGCTAGTATTCCCTTGCACAGTAGGGTGACTACAATTAATGATAATGTAGCCAGATGAGAGATTTTTTTTTTTTTTTTTGTGGGTACCGGGGGGTCGACCTCAGGACCTCGCGCGCCAACAGGCACCCGTGCCACTGAGCAATATCACCGGCCCCTTTTTTGTATGTGGGATCCGGGAGTCAAACTCGGGCCCTCGCGCTTGCAAGGCAGGCACTTACGCCGCTAAGCCATCTCACCGGCCCCAGATGAGAGATTTTTTATTTCTCTTACCAGAAATGATAACCATAAGAATGGCTAGAAATGCTAATCACCCTGATTTAATCATTACATAATGTTTACATCTATCAAATTATCACATTGTATCCCCAAAATGTGCAGTTACTATTTGTCAATTTAAAAGTAAATATATATATTTACTTTTATTTTTTTTATATATTTACTTTTATATATATATAAAACACTTATGTATATGAAATGTAAAGAGCTATGAACTGAGAATTTACTAACTGCCTGTATTTATAAGGAGAAAGTAGCAAAAAGAAAAGCTAAACACAGGAAGATCTCATATTTGGGTATGATAGCACACTAAGCACAGATATTAGATGGTAGCAATTCCTAAATTCAATCCCTGTCCTTGTTATTTATTCCTGTATGACTTGGTATATTTTTGCCTTTCTGTTTAGGTTTCTTCAGACAATTATGCCAAAGAAAGTGAAAAATAAATAAGGGGCCCCTGAATTGATAGAAAAAATGTCATTAGAAAAACTGAAAGGAGAAATAGCAATATGATTTAGGGTTGAGATGGGAAAAAATTGAGAATGAGAACATGAAAGTAATGGAAGTAGCATCCTCACTGGCATATTTGTTAATGGAAGAGGAGAGAAGAAACTGAAAGATAGGAGAAACTATTTTTCAAAACAGAGCCATGCCAGGGTGAGCATACAAATGAAAAGAACGAAGGCTGTATAAGTAAACCTGACCATCAAATATCCATAGAACTGGGGAATGGTAAAATCCAAGGTGCAGTCCAGCCTGTGGTAAGAAAGATTACCTTCCAACTCAGTCTATGGGAAGGAGGAAAGAATGAAATAGGAATGGGAAAGGGGAACAAATTATCCTGACAATGTAAGTCTCATTTTATGAGGAGTACAGAATAAGACTGGTTTTTTCTGCTTCAGCCTGATTAACATTTCTTTGGGGACTATATTTACTTAACAGTTTGCTGATGTTGACTCTCTGATTGCTCTTTCTCCAGAGGAAAAATATTCAGTAAAATCAGGCTCTTGGGAAAGCCTTAATGGTTTATTAGTACTACACTTTAATGTTCCAGTAAGTAGGGATAATTATTTCTGCATAGGTTTGGCCTGAGAACCCTGCCTTTCTGGCTACCAGAGGCAGCAGCCTGAGATGTCATGTTCTGTGTGTATATAGCAAAAATTTTTTGCTGAAGAATAGATATTTATCTGCAGAAGAAAGCATCACTCTGATGGGAGAATTACAAATTTTTCTCACTTGATAAGCCATTAATATCAGTCATTCTTAAAGTTTCAAGCTTAAACTTTCTATCTGGGCTATCTGGGACAGTGACCAAGATTTTGGTAACCAGTTCTTAACTCCTCATAATTATTTTTCATTGTTGTACAGATTCTTTGAAAGTAGATTTATCAATTAGATCACAACTGTTAAACTGATCTTACTATACAATTTTATCTCTTATTGCTATTCAGAAAAGTATTCAATCTCCACTATTTTGAACAATGCAATGTTTAAGCCAGCTAACTCCTTTACAAAATGGATTGTCCAGTGATAATCAGGAAACATTTGTTTTCTTCTAAATTTTGTTTCACCTCTTCTCTTTATTATATTATAGATATTTATAATTTTGGCACATGCTGGATCTACTTGTTTTGGGGAAAATCACTCCCAATTTGTTAGATGTCAAATGTGCCTAGCTCATGGTCTCACAATGAGGAGCAAAGTTGCAAACCAAAGGAGAAAGTTAGGAGAGTTTTATTGGAAATAAGGAGAAAAAGAATAGTTCCTTATCTTCAAGAAGGGGTCCTGAGTGGGTGGGTGTGTGGGGAGTAATTATACAGCAAAATCACAGGGGCACAACATGGGTCAAATTAAAACCTATAGGATTACAAGTATAGTCACTTAATATCGATCCCACACGGAGATGAGTCATGTAGCAAGAATATATGGAAAGAAAAAAGACATTATTGGAAAGGAATGGATTTAGATGTTTTAGTCACCCACCTATGCCTCTGATGCCTATCTGGGCTCACAGGACAAGGTGGTGCCAATTACAGCATAATTTCAAGTTGCTGTTTTTCTCTAGGAAGGCTCACAGGCCTAGCTATTGAGTCTCCGTCTTGAGGCCTTACTCTCTTCAGATTTTCTGCTAGCCATAATCTTTGTCATATCATCTTCTGTGCTGACTTCCTCCAGGGTCCACTCCTTATCTAATTGCATATTAATTTCTACATAACTTAGCTATAATAGCCATAATATTGTGATGCTGGAAAAGAAAAATTGATCCAAGCTGTATATTCCCTTGATTTCAAATGCCTAGTAAAATGTGAGAAAATTTAAGACTTAAAGATTGCTCACAGTGCCTGCCTGGCAAATGAGAGGTCATGAGTTCAATTCCTGTTACCAAAAAATAAAATAGAATAAAGTAAAATAAAGATTACTAAGGCTTCACAGAGAGGAGAATGTAGGGAGTAATATTTGTGTATGTGTATGTAAAAAATATATATGTATATATATAGACTTCTCTAAAATCTCCAGTTATTACCATGCTTACATTCCCTATCAATCAATGTAAAATGTTCAAATGTGTAGAGGGGTGGAATTGAAGACTTTCCAACATTTTACAGAGAAAATTATTTCATTTGAATTATATAATTTTGGTTAAGGTTTAGCTCTGTGTTAGTTACTTTTCAATCATTGCTGAGACAAAATGCCCAATGCCCAAAATTAAGGAAGGAAAGTTTTATTTAGCTCACAGTTTGTAGCGATTTCAGTCCATAATCTGCTGGCTCCAAAGTAGGGTGGTATGGCAGAGAGGCAACAGTTCATGGCAGCAGAAGACAGCAAAAGCAACAAGAGCCAAAAGGGGAGAAGAACAAGTCAATTTTCCTCCCTTATATTGTAAACAGGCTACCTACCCTAGGTTGGTGTAGCACTCACACCCTCTCCATACCCTCCTCTTGCACAGGTTCAGGATGTTTACAAAGTGAAGACTCTGACGATATGCTGAGTTACTTAGTTAAACTTCTAAACTTCTCAAGTTAACACAATGAATCAACCATCACAACATCCTGGAGTGTAAACAGCTGCCCTAGGGCACATCCTCTCCACCCTAAGATGTAGAACTGCTGAGTTACTTAGTTAAGTTTCTAAACTTCTCAAGTTGACACAATGAATCAACCATAACAAGCTCTTTGAGATGAATTGAAATGAAGTATTTGATTGCCAATTTGAATGTCTCCTTGACCTCAAAAAAGCAATAAAATCTCCCTAACTACTTCATTGTACCAACATTGTAGTTTTCCTTTCTATTTCTGCATGTGTCATAGGTATGTGTGCCAGAAACAACATAGTAATTCGAGCAGAGAAGTATTACTATAAAGAATTGTTAACTTTTACACAGAATTGTCTAAGAAGAAACTTTAACCATCCCAAAATACGCCAGGGCTGAGGATATATACCCATGGCAGGAACAGATTTAGATAGAGGAGCTCCTCCCTTTTTGGTGACTCAGACTTCACTGAAGAAACTAAGTAGTACCCTACTAAATCATAGAGAAAATATCCTAGTTGTTCTATTGTCCAGGAAGTTGCACACTGGTGTTGCCATTAAAGTTTTTGGAGAACCAGCTAGCCTAATGAGAAGAATATCAACAGAAAACTCACTGTATGCCCATCACTGAGAAGGCTCCAGGAAGCAGCATGGAGTGCTATTGGCATTCATATTGGAGAAGAGCCATGGTGCCTGCAGAATCCAACCAGAAGCTCAAGTGCACTGAACTTACTCCTAGGAAACCATCTGTAGTGTCTAGGAGCATCACAAAGCCACATGCTTAAATCATCACAGATGGGCTCCACTGGATATTACCCATGCGAGCTTAGATCACACAAGCAGAAAGAAGAACACCAGATCCAGGAAGAGAAGCCCTTACTCCTTCAGTGTCTCTCTTGTATTGTGAGGTTAGTACTGTGACAGCTGACAAAGAAAAAAACATTCCTGTATCACACACAAGGAAATTAAGGGTAAATTTGGATCGAAGAGCTATAATCCCATAAACCAATACCCAAATGAACAAATTAGTAAAACATTCTCCTTCATTTAAGGTATCAGGATTCAACTAGAGGTTGTCTGAAAGAATACAGGCCTCCTGGGGCATAGTAAGGTGTATATTTCACACCCATAAACTGATAGTATTTACTAGAAGAAGCATGGCACTTAGCTTACATTTAGGTTAAAGTATCAGATGAAAATGATGTCTTTCACAACACTACTTTTAAAACAGTAATAGTTTTATATAATTAATATATTGGAAAGCATAAAGCATCACTATATATTTCTACCCAACTAATAGCATTACAATTATCTGGCAAGAAATCAACATTTTTCTAACAGTTTATTTGGGCCAGTAGGTCTATAGCATGAGCACAGTGAGGGTTAACACCATCAAGTCTGTAATTCACCCAAGTCATTTTACTTAAGTACCTACAAATACTGATCTTTGACCAAAAATTAAATGTACAAATTAATAGTGTTTTTTTTTTAAGTAGGAAACCTTTATTGAGAGATAGCTCCTGAGAGACAGAAAGGGTCCCAGAAGTGGTTTACCACCAAGGCCCTTTGTCAGGGGTAATTTATACAACAAATTCACAATGTGGGTACAACATGGTTCAAACTACAATCAATCTATAGGATTACAAGTATAGCTGCTTAGCTAATATTGATTCAGTAGAGAAGCAGGTCACATAGCAAGGGTACATGGAAAGAACAAAGCATTTTTAGAAAGGGATGGGTCCAGATGCTCTGGTCACCCATCTGGGCAACTGATGCCTAGCCAGACATTCTGGACCAAGTGGTGCTAATTATAGTACAATTCCAAATTACTGCTTATCCCTTAGGGAGGCATATAGATCTGGCCATTACATCTTTATCCTGAGGCCTGGTCTTCTTCAGATGTGCCTCCAACTACAATTCTGTTGTCTTTATTTTTTTCTGCTGACTTTTTTGAGAGACCAGTCCTTCTCGGACTGTATATTAATTTCTGTCTGACTTAGCTGCCCATAATACTTTAAGGTTCTATCACAGCACGTGGTGGTACACACCTGTAATCTAAGCTACTCAAGAGGCTGAGGCAGGAGGATCACAAGTTCGAGACCAGACTGGGCAATTTAGCGAGACCCTGTCTCAAAATAAAAAGGGCTGGGATGTAGCTCAGTACTAGAGTGCCTAGCATGAGGGAGCTCTTGGGTTCAATCCCCAATACCAAAAGAAAAAAGGCTGTATACATTCCTGAGCTGTTGTTCCTTCACCTCTGGTTTAGCATCTGTGTTGGTTGCCTGTGGCTGGCCCAACAAATGAGCACAAACTAGGCAGCTTCAAACAACAGAAGTTTGTTGTTGCATGGTCCTGGAGCCTAGAAGTCTGGAATCAAGGAAAGACCTAGTTAGCAGTTCCATATCCTCTCTGAAGGCTTTAAGGGAGAATCTTTCTTTGCCTTTTCCAGCTTTTGTCAGCATTCCTTGGCTTGTAGCTACATCTCTCTAATCTGCCTGTCTGTTTGTGTGTCTTCTCATATGCCTTTTGCTTTGTTTTTGCTTTGCTTTTTGTTTTTCGATTCAGGGTCTCGCTAAGTAATAAGGTCCGGGCAGGGCTCAAACCTGGCAATCCTCCTACCTCAGCCTCCCAGAGTGCCAGGAATATACACATGCACCACAGTACCCAGTTTTTCTCTTCTATCTTTTTTTTATTTTAAAGAGAAGAAAAAACAAAACAAAATAAATCATTTTCAAATTTTCAAAACAACATAATAGGAGGGTAACAATGGTTAATGCATTACGTATTGTTATCTTTAAGTTAGTTATTCAGGATACCAGATATTAGCATTCAATTGTCCAAACATTATTGGCACAAACCTTACTCTTCAATGAACTAAGTAAAATTAGTAGTGTATCTATCTTAACCATCATATATATATATATATATATATATATATATATACAATTTTTTTCCTTTCCTTTCTTTCTTTTCCCTATTCCCCTATTCCAGTCTCTCTTTCCTTTTGACCAGTTTCTTTTTGATTCACCATGTCTATTGTACATTTTGGATCTTATTTACTCTTTCAGTTTCTCATACTAGGGAGACAATACGATGCTTACACATGTGCGTCCAGTTTATTTCACTTATGAGTATTTTCTCGGGTTGCATCCATTTACCTATAAAAGTCTCCAGATTAAAACTAGACCCATATCTTTCACTATGCACTAAACTAAATTCAAAATGGATCAGAGATCTAAATATTAAAACAGAAACATCAAATCTGCTGAAAGGTAGGATAGGTAAAACCCTTGAAGACATTGGTGTAGGCAAAGACTTTATGAATAAAACCTCAACCGCACAGGAACTATCACAAAGAATCAACACCTGGGATCTCATCTTATTAAAAAGCTTTTGCACAGCAAGAGAAACCACCAACAGAGTGAAGAGACAACCCACAATGTGGGAAAAAATGTTTGCCAGCTGTTCCTCAGACAAAGGATTACTATCGAGAACATACAAAGAACTCAAAAAAATCAGACCTCCCAAATTTAAAGACCCACTCCAAAAATGGGCATCTGAGATGAATACACATTTCTCAGATTAAGAAATACAAATGGCAAATAAATATACAAAAAATGTTCAACATCACTAGTCATTTGAGAGATGCAAATTAAAACAACACTGGGATACCATCTTACCCCAGAAAGAATGGCTATTATCAAGGAATCAACTAATAACAAATGCTGGAGGGGCTGTGGGGAAAAAGGAACCCTTCTCCACTGTTGGTGGGAGTGTCAACTGGTACAGCCACTGTAGAAATCAGTGTGAAGATTCCTCAAAAAACTAGGGTTGGAGGTCCCATTTGACCCAGCTATTCCCCTTCTGGGTATCTTCTCAGAAGAGTTAAAAACATCACACCACAGCGATATATGTGCACCCATGTTTATAGCAGCATAATATGTAATAGCCAGATCTTGGAAACAACCCAAATACCCCTCAACTGAGGAATGGATAAGAAAGATGTGGTATTTTTATACAATGGAGTACTATTCAGCCATAAAGAACCAATTAATAGTGTTACCATACTTTGTAATCATGAATCTCAGGAGTTTCTAGGTCATTCATGCCATCTTGTGAGCATTTTTTATCACTAGTAATGACAATGACGATCTATGTCTGATGTTGCGATGACACTTATGGCCAGTGGGTGGAGTAGCCCTTGGCTACAAAGGCTCTTACATAACAAAAATATGCATACCTGACCAGTGGGATATAAGAAACTGGATGAAAGTCTGTTTGGAGCTCCTTCATTCACTCGTTACATAACAAAATTATGCCTACCTGACCTATTGGATATAAGAAACACTGGCAGAAAGTCTGTTTGGAGTTCCTTGATTCTAGGGTGTTCTGTGCCCCTGTCAGGGCTTTGTGATGTGAAGGAAAAGTGTTCTCCATATTGCCTTTACAGAGGGCAGGTAATTGGAGGTTGCATCTGGCCTCTCAAGACTCTTTGCTAAGAGAAAGCCCTTTGGCTGTCAGGCGTATCCTTTTTAATGATGTTGCTATAGCATATTCTTTCCTGAATCAAACTACATATTTGTAAACATTGTCATTTGAGGTCCTACCCTCTTTACCAGTTGGACCCTGTCTCACTACCGCTGTTAGTGCTACAAGGCTGGTTTAAAGTATAGTAATTGCCAGACCTCACAAGGTGAGTGCAAAAATGTTTCAAATATAGAATAGATTTGAACCCAGACAGAGCCACACAGAAAACAGTTTTAAAAGAACTTTATTTCTAAGAGAGTCAGAAATTTTCCATTTGGTGCCTCTCCTTTGTGCTTGTTTGAAATTTCTCTAGATTTGACAACTATTAAAGGAATCCTACAGCCCATAATGTTGCCTTTGATATTTCCAAGTGAGTAAGTTTTTGTCATTTTTATAATGAAACTCAAATGATGAAAGGTGTTGGCTCTGGGCTGCATGTTTCCTTTTTCTGAAAGCCAAATATTGAGAAAAGTTTGCAACAAATGATTCTTGCATTTCTCATCTCAATTTTTCATCTAGCATAGCAAAGTACTATCATGAACTTCTCCTCCTTATTGAACATCTGAGAAGTCCAGTGGGTGTTCTTGGTATCTGTGAGGGACCATCCCCTCCTCATATATGGAATTAGCTCCTCCTGAACAGATTTATGTCTTTCATTATGCATAGATTATTTCCTAAAACTGTGCTTATGAATGTCTAATTGAAATTAAGATATACCGCACACTTTTCAATATTGTGTTATTTTAATAACATTAAAATCATATTTATTTTCTATAAAACAAGAAACATAAGTTAAGGTTTTACTGGTGCTTAAATAATAAATTTATGTTTAGATTTCAACTGATTAATTCAGTATAATTTTCTACTCATCATTGTAATCTAGATACTAAATCCAATGGTGAAGCAAAACCTTAAGCTACTCCACCCTACTAATCATTTCTAATGTGCTGGCCTTGGGTAAAAGCACAGTTACAATCTAGACTAACATTAAGGGGTAGCACCTTGGAGGAGATGATGACCAAAGATGTGGTGGCGTCTAGATTTGATATGCCATGATTGTGCATGGCTTATTTTTCTTGTCAGATGATGACTTGAGATCTAACTCAACGTTTCTCAACTATCTCAATAAAATCAAACCAAGAAACCTAAGATAGGAACCCAAAAGTAACATATATCCAAAAGAGATAGTAACATCACCTTCATCTCCAGCTACATCACTTACATATGGGACATGAAGGGGAAAATTAGGGTAAAGGCAATTGGCTATTTCCACTTTTTTTCACTTTGCACCTTAAATAGACATCCTTCATTTTTTTCTGTTGCTAAAGCTCATTTAATTTAGTTAAACCATGAGGGCCCATGCTAGAAAAAATTGAAACCTGCATACTGTAAATTAAGTGAGCCCACAAACCATGCCTACCACATTTCAAACTGTTTCTTTAAATAACATTTGTTCTGCAGAATACTTATATTTTATAAAATTATAAAGGATAGCATTCACCTAACAGAATATGAAATTATCCTGACAGAAAGTTTAGAAGCTAAAAATATATAATAAAATCAAGGCAATCTTAAATCGAGATAAGTGTAAAGGTTTGTATATAAAATGCTTTCAAACTACTTACAAAAGCTTTTCATCCATAACTCCACCTTTGTTAAACAGAAATGGTCACTCAACAACTAACCTTCCTTTATGACTTTCCACAGCATCTCAGTTAAACAAATTTTAATTAATAGGATTGGCATTTACTGAATATGGATAATCACAGTAGAAGACATCTCTTTAATTACCGTATTAAACATGTTATTCATTGTCAGTTGGAGTTGGTATAAAATGAAAGAGGGAAAGCCAGCAAACCAAAATATTTGCCTCTATTTTGGATTGGATGAATGTGGGTATAAAACCCAGATCCCAGCTACGCTGCTGACTGGTTGAATAAACATGAGCTAAATTGCTTGAATTTTCTGAACTTCAGTTTTCTCACTTAAAAAATGAAAATAGAATGGTGGATATTTTAAGAAATCAAATGATGTTTAACATAAAGCATATAACAGAGAAGCATATTAAAATCAATGCTGATACCACTATTATATTTGTCATTAGAGTTAGTCTGATTTTAGGCATAGTTTTGCATTTCTAGCTCGTAAAGACTCAGTTGGCTCATATATCAAATACTAGGATGATTTAGACTTAATATGGATTGTTTTAGCCAGCACTGGCCCTGTTTCAATCAATTACATATTTTTCTCTTATTAAAATGTAATAAGGCACAGGTCATTGTCTTTTGCTAAAGAAAAAAGAAATCTGATATTGAGATGATCTATGTTATGTGAAGTTCCATTGGAATATTACATCCCTGAGTTCATAAATTTCCTTATTCCATCTCCTAGTATATCTCTATTTAAGAAAGGCTGCAGTGGCTAGTAAAACCATGAAAAGTATTAGTGGTTTGAGAATCAGTAGAGAAGTAATAAATATGCCCAATTATTTATTAAACATTACAATTTATTAAGGCTCTAAAAGAGTATATGCACACTTTGCACATTTTCTACAAAAAAAGTGTGATTTTTAAAGTCAACAAGTGGGCTCCCATTCATGCCACTGACCCAGAACTGTGGCAACTGGTAGGAAGAGAATCTGAGCCAGGCTCCCGTTCCCTCCATTGATGGGACTCAGGGACCAGAGACCAGTGGAAAAGCCAGTGACACAGTAAGACCCCGGCTAGAGTGCACACAATGGACAGGTGGGACCAGTGGCATGGAAAAGTCCAAAGCAACAGTAACGATACAAGCCAGCAGGTGATAAGTTAGGTGAATCACCTTTGTGCTTGGGGAAAAAGACACGCAGAATAGAGGTGAGCAGGTAGGGCCACCTTCTTTTCTTTTTTCTTTTCTTTTCTTTTCTTTTTTATCCATACATTTTTCTTTTTCTTTTCTTTCTTTTCTTTTTTCTTTTTCCTTTTTTAAATGGTTGGGGAGAACTCCAGCTGCAGAAAACTAATCCCATCCCCCAAATCCAGAGACAAAGATCATACTCAAACCTAGCACAAATCCATCTGCAATCTTGGCTAGAGTGTACGTTCTTGGACCAGACTTGGACCTACTACAGAACTGTAGACAACAGAGGACTCTCACTACTTTTATTTTTCTCTGCCTGAAGGGTTTAACTCTTAGTAGTCCACTGGGTTAGTGTTTTGTTTTGTTTTATTATTTTATTTTTTTGGTTTTTTGTTGTTGTTTGTTTGTGTTTTTTTCCCTTTTTTCTCTTTTTTGCCCTGTTTTGTTTTTCTTTCTCTATGTTTGCTTTTTTTTTCCATGTGTCGTTATTTTTGTTTCCTGGGGATTTTTTTTCCTCCTCTTTTTTTCTTTTCCTTCTTTTCTACTTTCTTTTCTCTTTCATTCATGATTTAGATCTCTAAACTTTCCCTTTGTATTAATCCACTCATCCACTTCCTCTCTTTCATCAACTATCTCACTTGATTTTATGAGACTTTCATGTGGGTAAACATTATCTTTTCTGTTTCTGGTTCACTTCAATACTCCTAGGCTTTCTTTTCCAGTCCCTCCCTCTTGTATCCTACAGTCATCCAAAACTTAGATGATCATCCTATGCCCACCAAATTTGCCACATCTACCTCTCCATCCTACCCCTACTCCTCTTCACCCCCCACAACAGGGTAAAATCATTCTACTAAGTGGAAAATCATCACACACAAGTTCCTGCTATAAATTGGATTATATTATATAACTATAGAACTTTCTCCTATGGTTAGTTATGAGGCTAATAGTTACCACAGCTTGTCAGTAGCCAAGCTGTGCTTGAGTCTATAGTTATTGCTAACTGTACTACTTTAACCAGGATGCTATACTTGTTAAAATCAATTTTTCTCCCCTGTATGACAACACTGAGATTGCAAGGGGTCATAACCATCACCATAAGCCAGTACCAAAGGAATGAGCCTTGAGTCAAATAGATAGCAACTCCACATGCTTAATATACTGGGAAGGTAGGTTCTTTGGATAGACAGAAAGACAAAGAATCATATATATCTAGAAGATATCCATGAGGAACAGACGTCACCAAGGAAAATCTCAATGCCAGGGATAAAGCTATCTAACATAAGAAATCTACAAGCATCAACACAGAAAACAAAATTAAATTAAAAAATGGAAAATGAGGCCGGTGAGATGGCTCAGCGGCATAAGTGCTTGCCTGGCAAGCGCGAGGGCCCGAGTTCGACTCCCGGAACCCACATATGAAAAAGGGGCCGGTGATATCACTCAGTGGCATGGGTGCCTGCTGGCATGTGAGGTCCTGAGGTTGACCCCCAGTACCCACCAAAAAAAAAAATGGAAAACGACAAGAGGAAGAAGCAATATACAGCCCCAAATGCCCAGCCCACACAGGACAAGTTTACAGCACAAAGAGATAGAGGAAATCAGAAGCAAACCACTGGATCTTTCTGAAATGATAGCAGCAGAAGTGAGAAAAGCAAAACGAAGAAGCCATAGAAAAAATAATATCTAAGGTACAGAAAGAAATGACAATCAAAATGAAAGAAATAAAAGCAGACACAGATAAAAAAAAAAAATAGAGGGACTTAGGGAAATGATGGAAACCATGAATGCCCAACATAGACAAGAAATGGAATCAATGAAACAGATCCAAACAGAAATCCAGGAGATTAAAAACATATTGAAAATATACACAGCAGATTGAATGAAGGCAAGGATAGACTATCAGACCTAGAAGACAGGCATGTGACTAGCCACCAGGAAAAGAAAGATTCCTAAAAATTTCAAGGTACCATGAAAAATCAATCCAACAGTTATAAGATGAAGCAAAGAAGAACAACATAGATTGATTGGAGTCAGTGAGAAAGCTGGAGACAGTGCAAAAACCAATAAAAAACTCTTCACAGAAATGATAGCAGAACACTTCCCAGACATGGATAAAAAAATTGACACACAAATAAATGAAGTATATAGAACTCCAAATAGCCATGACCAAAATAAATCTACACCAAGGATATAATAATCCAGATTCCAGAAAGTCAACAAATAAACAAAATATTAAAAACAGCTAGAGAAAAGAAACAAATCACCTATAAAGGAAAGCCCATCACAATCACAGAACTTTTCAATACAAAGCCTCAAATCAAGGAGAGCCTGGAGTGAGGTATTTCAAGCCCTAAAAGCAAATAATCTTCAACCCAGATTGATGTAACTTGCAAAACTATCTTTCAGGGCCGGTGAGATGGCTCAGTGGCTTAAGCGCCTGCCCGGCAAGCTCAAGGGCCCGAGTTCGACTCCCGGAACCCACATACGAAAAAGGGGCCGGTGATTCAGCAGCACGGGAGCCTGCTGGCACGCGAGGTCCTGAGGTCGACCCCCCAGTACCCACACACACAAAAAAAATAACTATCTTTCAAATTCAATGGAGAAATAACATAGTTCTATGACAAAGAACAACTGAAGAAATTCATGACCACCAAACCAGCTCTACAGAATGCTCTGAAGGATATATTAGAAACAGATAATGAAGACCACAAATGTATGAACACCAATAGAAAGAAACCACCAAATGGGGCAAGAAATTAAACAGGAGAAAGACATGGAACCAAAAACAGGAAAATAACATGAAAAAGATAAGCCAATACATATCAGTTATAAGCGTCAATGTAAATGGTCTCAACTCACCAATCAAAAGAAACAGACTGGCAGAATGGGTCAAGAAACAAGATCCAACAATATGCTGTATTCAAGGAACACATTTAACCCAAAAAGAAATTCATAGACTAAAAGTCAAAGGATGGAAAAACATTCTCCTTGCCACAGGAACCCAGAAAAAAAGCAGAGGTAGCTATTCTATTTGCAGATAGTGCAAATTTTAAGCCAAAACTGATCAAAAGAGACAAGGAAAATCATTACATACTTGTTAAGGGAAATCTCCAAGCAGAAGAGATAACAATCAGAAATATATATGCACCAAACACCAGTGCACACAACTACATAAAACAAATATTAAAAGATATGAAAAACCAAATAAGCACTAATGAAATTGTAGTGGGAGACCTTAATACTCACTCTCACAAATAGATAGATCAACTAGACAAAAAGTCAACAAAGAAATATCAGAATTAAACCAAACCAGTGAACAAATGAACTTGATAGATGTCTACAGAGTGTTTCATCCCAAAACATCAGAATATACATTCTCTCTACTAATGTCCTTTTTTTGTCCATTCCTCTCCACATAAGGTTCCCAAGGGAATTTCACAAAGGAACCAGAGACAAATCCAAGGGAAAAATATCTGTCAATATGTCTGGTCAGTGTTCCTTGTTCATTGGAGTACAATTAATCAATTTGCAGTATTGGTTGTCTACATAAGTATTAATTGTTAATAAGTAGCAACTGATATTTCAAATTGATTAATTGTACTCCAATGAACAAGGAACACTGACCAGATATATTGACAGATGTTTCTCCCTTAGAGAGGAATGGATAATAAAAAGGGACAATAGTAGGGAGAAGATATGCTAATCCTCTATACTGTAAGAATTATGCTAAAAACCAAGAATTTATTTCAGCAAAATTATATACAACTCCAAGATTTAGCTATTATGAATTTGTGCTGCTTAAACATGGGTATGCATGTATCACCATAATATGATGACTTTAACTCTTTGGGAAGATAACTAGAAGAGGAATACCTGGGTCAAATGTAATTTCTAGTTTTAGTTTTTTCAAGAATCTCCATAATGATTTCCATAGTTGTTATACTAGTTTACATTCCCATCAATAATGTAGAAGAGTTATTTTTTCCCTTCAGACTCACCAGCATTTGTTATTTGATTTCTTAATGATCTCCAGTCTTTCTGGGATAGGATAAAATGTCAGTGTTGTTTTAATTTGCATTTCTATAATGACCAGTGATATATATGTCCATAAACACATGAATGGATAATGAAAATATAGTATTTACACACAATGGAGTAGTCCTCTACCATAAAGTTAAACTTGAGTTATTTGTAGGGAAATGGATGAGACCATAATGTTGGAGACTATAATGTTAAGTGAAATAAATCAGACACTGAAGGATAAATATTACACAGTTTCTGTTACATCAGAAACCCAAATTGTAAATAAAGAGCAAACTAAAACATAGATAATAGGAAGTAGGCAGATAGCTCTTTCTCAAATGGGAAGGGGACCAAAAGAGGGAGGAAGGAGGGAGAGAGTGAAGGGAAAGGAGATAAAAAAAAGAAATTAAGATGTGTTATGTACCTATACCAACCCACACAAGAAATATAAACATTATGTACTGCAAAACTGTACTAATACATTTTTTAGAAAATATATATAACTCTGTTCTCACTAAATTCTGTGACTATTCCTAATCAGAAATTATATAGAGTTGTTAGGATAATGGCCCTAGAACTAGAAGACTGTCCCCACCATAATTAATTGTGTGACAGTGAGTGCAAGATTAAATATTTAAATTCATTCTTTCACATGTCAACCTCTCTGGGTTTGGAGGAAGCATTAAATGAGAAGCACTCATTTAAAATACTCGATTGTATTCTATCCTTTATTACAATGTTTCCTGAGAAATAATCCAAGTTATAGGTTTAGTCAAGTGCCTAGTATATAGTAAAAAGTCAGTAAGTGTATATTTTGGTCTTTTATCATTCCTAAAAAAAATACCGATTTCCCAGCTATATCTTTAAACAACCACATTAACCAAACCATTATATCCAGCTTTTATAACAGGAAGGAATCTCGCTCAATACATGACGAGTGGTCAGTACAATTACTGATGGACTTCAAATCTCGCCCAAGTGGATATCAGAGGGGAAATGTTCTGAAAAAATCTTTAACTTCCTGGTGGCTTGTTGCTTTTGATTTAGTGACTTGTTTTAAAGAAATGAAGCATTTTCTTTGGAACTCAGTGCATTGACTTTTAGTCCAAGTCCTTAGAAAACTCCCATAACCACTGAAATGACTATGGGTTAGATTCCCTGTGTATGTCCAGATCAGTCCTGCAGTGTACTACAAACTCCCCAGAACTGAAAATTAGTACTAACACATCCCTGAGGCAAGTGGACATATGGGGAATCTTCTTGGAGAAAAATGAGTTGATAAATGTTTTTGGACAGATCATTTTCAAGTAATTTCAAACTCCACATCCTGAGGCTTCCATAAAAGTTGTTCCATCTTCTATTTCCTATATTGATATTAAGCAAAAAAATACTACTTTTAATTTAAATTAAGAATTATTTGTATGGAATAAAAATCTGAGTCTCTATAGCTCAAATATTTCTCATTACATAGTATCTGCTTTCATTAGCTAAGGATTTTACAGAAGGGAATATGTAGAGGATAAGAGATTAACTTAGCCAATTCACCCTCCCATATTTCACCACCAGACATGATTAAAGCTACATGAAAATCATTGCCCAAAGTCACCTTATAATTCTCCTTGAGCTACTGATATTTCTAATCTGCTGAGAAAAACTGCTATGATGGCATATTTCTATGTCCAAACTTTGAGCATGGTTACAGTCAAACCATGAAGTTGATGGACCCTGTGAGAACAAACGTCATTCTCTGTTATAACTCACATTATGCTGCATTCTCACACGTAATGAAAAAATATGGTGACTCCTTTTCTTAATGTAAGACTGCACATCTGAGTCGAAAGAGAAATACAGCAGTCCCTCACATGGTAATAAGGGGTAAGCTACATTTTATTACATGGGCTAAGCTCTATTTTCATTTAAAAGGAGTCTAAATGTGCCTGTTTCACATAGGTTTCTGGAATATCACATTCTGTTCCTTTTTAGTTACTACGCAAACTTAAAATCTGAAAAGTTGAACTGTCAGTAAAGAACACATTCTTTTCTTATTTTTCTTATTTTATATTAAATGCATCTCATGTACCAAAGCTCTTTTTCTTCCCCCTCCCCAGAGAATCTGGCAGCTACAAGACTCAGCCTTACTGGTGCCTGTGGGTGTCTCTGAGCAGTCAAGTACCCTGAGAGAATAATGGAGAAGTCACGATATGTTATAGAAAATCAGTCTAGTGGTTCATCAAAAATTTGGCATAGAGAAAAATAATTTTGAAATCTTTAAAGACTTTATGTAAAGTCAATTTTTGGAGGCCAAAGGGAAATCATATTTTTATATGTCATATAAATGAGTTCCATAATCCATTAAAAAATCTTTGTTGTTGTATGATTTCTTGCAGTAAAATACATTGCTCATGAATCCATTTCCACTCATAGGCCCCTTAAATAAGATAGCAATAAAGAATGTAAGGGGGAAAGAAAATTGATATTTGTCAAGTACTGATGGTTTTCCAGGAAGATTATAATTCATTACATACATTAGATGTTCCAATGTTCACCACAACCGTGAAAAGTACAGAAGCAGTAAGTGTAACAGCTACATACATGGTTATGGAACCAGCTATATTTTTGGTTCATATATACTCACTAGCCAAACTATAATCAAATTACTTAGCATCTCTGATTCAATTTCCTCTTCAGTCAATGGGGGTGAAAGTATGTCATAATATTCATCTGAATATTAAATAATGATAAACTTAGCACAGAGTAACACATAAGCAAATATTCAATATATGAAGGCAAAATAATAGTTCAGTAATATTGTTCATTTCACAGATTCAAAAAATGAGGATTAGGGAGGGTAGCCATCACTTTGTAGGTGCTGCCCCAGGAGTTAAAGCTGTCATATTCTCTCTTCCACGTACTGTCACAGTCAATAAAAAATGTCAATCAGGCTAAAATGTAGAGTAAACTTGTCTAGAACACAAGTGTAGATAATAATAGGGGCACAGTTGGCTGTTTATCTCTCAAGTCCCAGAGATCATAGTCTTCAATTAGTAAATTCTTCTAAGAATCAGTACCTAAACTTTCTACAATAAATGTCCAAATATTTTTATTTTTATGGGAAAAAAGAAAATATTGTGCAGTTATTTATTGTTTGTGTACAAGGTGAATGGTACTGGTATGTACTCTCAACCATCTATGTTTCATGGGAACATTTGGGTTATATCCTCAAAACAAGTATAAGTAGCAGGTGAATGAACTTGAGATACAAACAATGATCACCTAGATAATAGAGGCTGTAGGTTGAGTTCATCCCCTTAGAAATGATGTAGTCAGGACCAGAATGTGATTGGCACCTTTAGTTCACAGATGCTTAGAAATTAGTGACCTGTCTGTGGTCACACAGCTGTTAGTAGAAAAAACTTGGATGCATCTACAGATAATGTAAGATATACTTTTAGAGCACTGCTTTTAATCACAGCAAAAAAAACCCATATTTTTTCATAAGTCAAAAAACCAAACCTTTAAAGAAAATCTATGTATTTTTATAAGACATGATCCTAGTGTCATTTCTAAAATAGACTCTTTTAGTCTGCACTGTTTTGAAAGGTGTCAAATTAATGACTGTGGTATATGATGCTTTTCTTGCATTTATTTAAAAAGATACAGCTCAAGTAGAAATGATTTTAATTCCCTGGATTCCAGAACATATTACAATGCATCGTGTTTCTTACCTTTGCATATGGGTGGCCCACTGCCTGGAATTACTTCTATCTTTCCCAGTTGTTAACATTTTTAAGCCTCTTTTCAGATACAACTTCCTCCAGACAAATCTTCCTCACCAACACCCTTCCGTTGTTAACTGTTTCATTCTCTGAGAAATATCTGATCCTTCTGTATATTTGCATTGTGGTTATTAAATACACAGTAAAATCTTTATTAAAGTATCTATCTTTCCTACTAGACTAGGAATATGTCAAGCCTTCGCCTTAGTCGTTTTGCAAGTACCACATTAGCAAAGCTTCTAGTACATAGGAGGCAACAATAATTTTACTCTATTGGATTACACAAAAACTATGAAATTAACATGCTATCTAGTATTACTTAAAAATAATTCTATGATAGAATTATGTGATATTAAAAGTATGATATATGAATTATGTGGTATTCACAAGTATTCATATTCAGAGGTACTTGTAATAAGGTAAGAAAGTATGAAGTAGAATTATGAGATACTATGAATTATTAGGTATATATGAGAAATTATAATGGAATATATGAGATATGATGAAATCAAGGGATGAATTTATTCATATCTTCCATCATCTACAGTGATTACATTACATTATGGTTTTAAGATTTATAGTTACAGATATCCTGAGTTACAACTTTTATTCCACAATTGGTTTCCTATTCTTGAAACTAGCCACTTATAAGTTAAAATACTACAGTAAGGTCTTTAATCTTTTTAATATTTTTCATTACTTTGAAAAAAATGTTAAACTTACAGTTCTATTCAAGTACTCTAAAATTTAGATAATTTTAAGCAACTAATCTATAACTAGACATTTTCAAATTAAGGTAATATAAAAGGACAATTAATAGTTCCCAGCTAATCACCATTCTACCAAGGAAACAGCAGTTATGTGATATAATAACTCTTTTCCTTCTTCTTAGTACTTTTGGTTTGTAAATTGGATTTGAAAAGAACTTTTGACAAAGATGACTAACATATAAATTAGTGCTACCTTTAAGTTTAACTACAACTCTTAGCCAGTACTCTTCAAGCAAATCACAAAAGGCAGCTGAGTCATCCACAGAGCTAACATAAAATACATCCCAACTCACCTGACATTTCAGTGCAAGCACTGCTTGGAAAATCTGAAAGACATCTGGGCCAAATTGCAGAATATTTGTACCTCACAAGGCTTCTATCAAGACTTATTTTATAGTGACTTGATTCCTTAAAAAACATATATCAACCTTTATTCTCCTCTGAAAGTATCATTGTTACAATAGATGTCTGCTTAAGATCTTCGGCACTGTTCGAAAGGTTGTCGCTTTGTCTGAATTGTGTTTCACTGCTCTCCTAGTGGCTTCGCTATTTCACACAGCTGGCTCAGCCCTCTATGTTCTCTCAGTGTGTGAAATGGAAAAATGTAATGGCCATCCAGGTACAGGAGCCTCGCTATGAAAATTCTGGTCCTTTTCACAGTATATGTCAAGATAAATTGGTTTTCTGGTAAGTCATTCTTGAAAGTAGACATTAGTACACTTGCTGGTATGTTTTGGTAGTTTTCTATATATTGTCATCTGTTTTGACTTCATTGATTGGCGAGTTTTATAAATTCTGTTCATTGACCATACATGATTTTACAAATGCAAGGATAACTTCTTATCCACCACTAGTCTATAAGTTAATTTAGATAAAACTTTTTTCCCTAATGTTTCTGTTTATGTTTTTGATTTATTGGTATAGTTTACCATTGTATGCACATTTCAAGAAATTCCTTGGCTAATTTCTCTATGTAGTGTGAAATTCAACAGCAACTGAGATTGGGCAACTTTTGAGCAGACTCCTGTTTCATTCATTCATTCAGCAGTTACAAAGCATTATCTTTTGCCAAGTACAGTGTTCTGAGAAACTATACAGAAAGATATAGATGATAAGGACACAGATATATGGATAGATAAATTAACCACAACACAGTCAGCAATAGAAGTGATAAGCTGTTTTGACAAATAGAGGAAGTGCACATGTCACAATTTTCTCAACAAATCACACAGGTCTGTTGAATCCAGCTGAATGTGCTCTTTCTTTGACATTTTTATTGTCTAATTAGCTTAACTACGTTGTTCCTTGGGGCTTAGTTCAAAACAAAGTACTGATACATGCTACAACATCAGTTTTTCAATTGAGCTTTGAAAATATGCTAGTTGAAATAAACCAGTCACAAAGATGATTAAATTGTACACTTGAAATGGTTGAATTTTATGGTATATAACTTATATATGTGTAGAGCAATTATATCAAAACACATAGACATGAACACATATAAACATATAGTGATGAATTAAGAAAAGATTTCAAAATTTATTAATCCAAGTTGTTAATTCTTAGATCTGACATGTTAAAGGGTTTAGAGAATTTCAAAATGTTTTTAACTCAATTTACCTATGTAATTAACTAGGGAAAACTAATAAATTCTATAATTCATATATTAAATATTGCGAACAAAATTTAAAAATATGTTGATTTAGGTTACTTAGGTCACATGCCTTAGATAATTATGTGATTAAGTACTTGAATTTTTCCAATCTAAACACTGACAATAAATCAGTAATACAAACTGACAAATTATAAAATGCCTTTTTCACTTTTACCTGCTACATACCTTATATAAATTATATAAATAATGCAAACTTATATAAATGAAGCTGTAATCATTGATTGTCTAGTATAGCAAATTATGTAGAAAAATAAAGCAATAAAGATATGTAAACCATGTTTCAATTTCAACTACAGAAACAGGCTATATCTGATGAGAGTTTTGTTTTGTAGACTGACTACTAGAGTTTGGATCTGAAATGTCCCTCAAAGACTCATGTATCAAAGACTTAGTTCTCAGTGTGGTGTTACTAAAAGTTGTGAAACCTTTAAGAGTTGGGGCCCAGTGGGAAGAATAATGTTAGAGGTCCTGTGCCCACAAAGGAGACTGTGAGACTCCATCTCTCTTGATATCTGGCTGCCATGAAGGGACCAGTTTTCCCCACTGTAACGTGCTGTCTCACCACAGACCCAACAACAATGGGACAAAAACCATGGACTGAAACCTCCAAAGCAGTGAGCCAAAATAAATCTTATCTCAGGTATTTTGTTACAGTAATGGAAAGCTGAGTAAAGTATTGACAAATATGAATCTATTAACACTAATAGCCCCTTCATTTGTTCCAGTATTTGTTAATACATATATGATTTACACAAACATAATGTTATAAATAAGTTGGGTATGAATATGACCCCACATATTCCCTTCTACACTAAGAAATTAAAGGGTAAGTTGCTGTCCTTGACACAGTAGTAATCTAGTGGAACCAAATGGGTTGCTAGAGATGGGTATATATATATCAATGCTTGCCTGAGAAAAAGACATGTGAATATATCAACATTTCTAAGAACAGTATGTCATTCTCTAATAGTGAAACAGATATTCACATCAGAAGTTGGTGGTTAATCAGGATGTAAGCAATTTGTTAATACAAATACTCAGCTACTTTAACATTGTTCTATGTTTTCAGTAGTTTTCTGAGGGCAATGAATCCATGTGACTAAAACTCAAAAGAATAACAGAAATAATATTTCATACAACTAAATTATTCTTGCCATTCTGACTTCTTATATCCTTTGTCATTACATCATTTCCTAAGATTGTAACCCAAATTTCAAAATTTTTATATTCATAAAAGAATAAGTATCTGAACATCAAGACTATTCCTTTATGTTTGGCTTTAAGAAGTTTTTTCTGTGTCTGAGCAAGTATTTCTTTACATTTATTCTATTCAATATGTGTTCAGCTTCTTGATTCTGTAGGTTTATGTCTCTTGCCAGATTTGGGGAATTTTTCAGTCATATTTCTTTAAATATATTTTCATGTCTATTGTCTCTCTATTCTTCTGGAACTCTGATTATAGGAATGTTAGATATGTTGATTTTTTTACTTTATTTTTTCTCCATTTTTCAGATTTAGTAACTTCTGTTGTCCTATCTTCCAGCTTACTGGTTATTCCTTCTGTTTCCTCTTTCTATTGTTAAGTCCATCTACTCTGCATTGTATTTTGGTGTTCGTGTTTTCAGTTCTAAAATTTCCATTTGGTTCTTCTCATTTTATTTCTTTCCTGAGTGATGGCCCTCTTGGAGGGCCCAAAGGAGATTTTCACAGGTGAGGTCCCCAGGTTAAAGAACGCATATGTACAAGACATCAGCAACAACACCAGGCAGCATGGAGGAGAGCAGAGCACAAGAGCCACATGTATCTTTATTGTATAATTATTATACATGTTGTTTTCATCTATTTACATTCTTACATGCTGGCCTCACTGGTGAAGGTGTAGTTGTCCATGGCTGAGTCACGGTTACATAATTGCGCCCCATTGTGTGTCTGCACTGACAACAGGGTAATGTCCTCAAAGCTGACCAGAAGCATCCTTACATGCTCCAAGCTTTGACTCAGTCTGAGTGGTTCCCCACATTTCACCCCTTCAAACATCAGGAGAGAGTCATTTCTTGAGAGTGGCCCATGAAGCTGACCTCTGCACACAAAGACCACACAACAATACAGGGAACAACAGAACACTACCAACCCCCTTGCCACCACAGTGCAGCTTGTGGCTATCCAGCACCAGGTGGATCCCAAGGATTCCCACCATTGTCAAAGGGAGTCTTATTGCAGGGCCTGAATGGCAGACACTTCCACATCCATCTCTTGCAAACCTTTCTGTACCTGTGCCTGGTGGTCAGGGATATAAGCACAACATTCTACATGGAAGAGGGCACACGTGCCTCCCTACATTGCAGTCAGCAAGTCAAGAGCCATGGGGTTTTGCAAAACCATCTTTCTCACTTGAGCAGTTTCGTCCATGAACAACATCAAATCCTGACCCATAACATTCAAGTCCTGGGCCATATGTTGAGCAAGGACTTCAACTTGGAGGGCTAGGTCTATAGTTCCTGCCCCTGGCAACATCAAGGCCATCAGATAAAACCACCAAGCCACCCATTTATAATAGTGCCACCTATAATATGCAGCATCTCTATCTCAAGTCCACTGATAGCAGCCTCCTGGTCACATAAGCTCCAACATGAGAAGTATTAAAGCCCCTTTCATCTCCTTAGGACCCTGCTCTGTGGGTCAAATATGTAGGTGGACCAGCTGCACTTTTAGGAGGCAATCCAATGGGCTATCATCTGTAGGTTAGGGTTGGTCATTGAGCAATTGAACCACCTGGAGCAAGGCCTGAACCAACCTAGCAAATTTTGAAGTCAAATAAGCCAGTTTGTTTTTAGGAGCCTGTTGTACCTCTCAATCATACCAGCAGCCTGTGGCCAGTAGGGCACATGAAAGTGCCATGTGACATCATTGTCTCTGGCCCATTGTTGCACCTGGGCCCCTGTAAAATGTGTTCCCTTGTCAGATGCTATTCCTAGTGGCATCCCATATGCAGCAGTCAACTATTGTAAAGCCTTAATTGTGTAAGCTTGGTCAGCAGGGGGCACAGGGTAGGCAAAACCTACATCTGAGACTGTATCTACAGCAGTCAAAACATATCTATGTCCCCGTGAGAGAGGCAGGGGCCCGATATGATCCACCAACAATTGCTGCAGTGGATGGGTTGTTCATGGTATTGTGCCAAGTCGTGTGGGCACCCTCCTTCTCCAGGAGGCCAAATGAGCACACCAGGGACACACCTTTACCATTGCCTTTGAATCATCAGGAGTCAAGTCCAGGTACCATCACTGTGCTACAGCTTGCATGGTACAGGGTCCCATGTGTCCCAGTTTCTTGCAGAGCCAAGGTGACACAGCAGAAAGCAGCCCTTGGAGAGCAGCCACTCTTATCAAGGCATCAGCTAAGTCATTTCCTAGCAAGAGGAGGGGCTTAAGTCCTGAAACATGATACACTACATGGTTAGTGTCTTCGCCACACTCCCATAAGTCTCACCGTAGGTCAGTACCCCACAAGGCATGGTGCTCTCTCTGCCAGTCCTGAGCTGCCCAAACTGCCAGCCAAAGCATCAGCTCCCTAAAGATGGCCCAATTGTCCATGCACACATGCAGGGGGCCTTCTTCGTGTATCACAAGTAGCCATATTGCCTGCAACTCTGCCCATTGGCTTGACCTGCCTGTTCTGCTTTCAAACCAGAATACTTCCACACTGGGATGGAGAGCAACTGCTGTCTATTGTGGGGCTGTGCCACAGCTAGGCACATCAGTACACCAGGCATCAGCCGGAGGTTCTTATTTCCCTCTGCTTAGGGACTAGTGGTCATATTCTGTAGTCCATCCTCTTGGACAGGTTCCTGGGCCATGTATGTCATGGGTCCCAAAACCATTGCCTGTTTGGCTGCCAATGGGCTAGCTGAGAAAAAGGCCCACTGTTGGATGTACATCCCCCAGTGTGTGAAAGTGTGGGCCTGTGCCACTCCACTTCTGGGATGGGCTGTCCACATCCATATCCAACCCTCTATCAGGTATTTTGTTTGCACTTCTAGTGTGTGTTTTCCTTTGAGGCTTTCACAGGCATGCAAAGCAGCATAAATGCTGCCAGCTATTTCTCAAGCAGGGAATACTGGCTCTCAGTTCACTCCCGAAACTGACCAAAACCCAATGGGTGCTTCTGTTTCCCCTGTTTTTGCCATAGGCCCCAGCCAAATCCATTGTCACCCACACTGGCAGTTAGGATAAATGGCAGGGTAGGATCAATGACTTGTAGGGCTTGCACTTGTGCAATAGCCCCCTTTGAGTCATGAAAAGCAGCTTCTGCTGCATCTGTCCAGTCACATGTTGTACCCTTCTGGATGATCCAGTATAAAGGGTGCAGCAGTGTAGCTAGGTTTGGTATGAACATATACCAGAACCCTGGCAAGCCCACATACATCTGTAACTGACATACTGTCATGGGTCTGAGGTATGCTTAGATCTTATCAATAATAGCATCATGAATTACTAACATCTTACCCAACCAGATAACATCTAAGAATTTGAAAGACAAGCCAGGTCCCTGGACCTTGTCTTCATTGATGGTCCACCCATATGCCAGCAAACCTTCCTTCAGGCTGTGTGTGGTGGCTTCCAAATCTACAAGGCAATCAAAGATTAACATAGCATCAATATAATGAAGCAGTGACACAGAGTGTGGTTTGGTTCAGGTGGCCAAGTACTGAGCCAGCAGGCCATGACAGAAAGTTGGGCTGCACAGATAGCCTTGTGGTGACACCTGGAAGGTCCATTGTCTGTCATCCCAAGTGAAAGCAAGTTGATCCTGTTGGGTGAAATAGTAGTGGAGAAGGCATTGGACAAATCCACAACATCGTGGTATTGAACCAGCCTCAGGGTGAGACAATCCATCAAGTCTGCAATGTTAGGCTCCACCACATGCAGCAGAGGAGTCCCTTTATTCAATTCCCAGAAATCCACAGTCATTTTTTTGTGGCCCATCTGACTTTTGCATGGGCCATACCAAAGAGTTGAAAGAGCTCTGTGAAGGGAGCATCACCCTTGCTTCCTCCAATTTCAAGATAGTCTGTCCTATCTCCTCATGGCCTCCAGATAGCTGGTATTACTTCACATGCACAACACATATGGCTTGGTTGGATGCCCTCAGACTATGGTTTTTACCATGCAGATTCACAACTGGCATTCTCCCTGTGTGTTGTCTAGCTGAGCACCAGTCTGTATGTCCATCCCCAGTACGTATTCAGCAACCAGGGAAACATACACATACGGGTATGGGGGGGCCTGATACTCAAAGTCACCTAAGCTTTCCAGACCATGATGTAGTGACCTCCATACCCTTCTATGCATGCAGTAGGTCCTGTAAAACAGTCCAGGTTGGCATACATTAGTATTGACTTGGTTCTAGTATCCACCAACGCTAGTACATGTTGCACATTTATGGAGGACCAGTAAATAGTCAATTCCATATGTGGCCTCCAGTCTAAAGGGACCCCCCCCAAGGCCCAAGTACTTTAGCCTTACTCCTAATTGGGGTAAAAGGGGGACAGTATCACTTCCTCCTGCTTTACCATCACTGCTTTGGCCTATCAGCCGGTATTGCTGCTCAGGAAATAACTGCCCATCTAACTTATCTGTGGCTAGGCCAGCAGCCAGCAGGTCCATCCAGATCTGGCACCAACCAACCTCCAGTGGACCCACAGCCTGTCCTTGGGGGGATGGCCCCACTTGCATGGGACATCCCTTCTTTTATTCCTTTCCTGGTACAATTTTTACAGGTCTTGCCTTACCTTGGTGCTTCACTTCCATGTCCCAGCTTGGGCAAGGCATCCACAGCATCACAGACCAGGTGATCTGAAAAGGAGGTACATCCTTTACAGATGGCAGCCCTAGAAGGGCTGCCACTGACCCAAACATGCCAGCTGGGCTGCTCACCAGGATCATGTCCGTCATGTGTACCATCACAGTTCCTCAACTGGGCTATGGTACTGCAGTGTGAACATCATTTGCCACATACCCATTTCACATAGCAGTTATCAAGTCCAGATAGGTTGTCCATTTAGTGACTTGCTCCAGCAGGTCACCTGGATTCTCCCAAACCAGGTGAGCCTCTGCCAACAACAAATTTATCAAAGTCTGATTACCATCTTCTGAGGCTGTCCTCTGCACACCCTGTTAGAACCTGTCTCATTGAGGGGGTGCTGGCTATGCTGGCTATTTGGTACATCTCCTATGGACTTAACTATGTGTTATCAGCCCCACCATCCCATAGCCATAGCAGCCACATGGGGACTGTTTCACCCACCTTCTGCTTTAATTGTTTTGCCAGCTCCCATAGCTCTATGGCTGCAGAGGTCATATACATTGTGTGCCAGGTAGAGGTAGGTGGCATTCCTGCCCTCCTTCCTTCTCTACCTCCACCTTTTCGCAAGTGGCCAGCCTAGCATGCAAAACTAGGGGATTTTCCCAGGGATTTTCTCGGACATGAGGACTTATGCTTCTGAAAACATTTCTGGAGGAGGCAGTGCTTCCCATATCTCACAACATGAGCTCTGCAGCAGCCAGCCATTGCTCAAGGTCCTCCTCTATCTGCTGCACCTGGTCTACTTGCCAGATATGGCCATCTTCCTCTTGATTTACATGGTGGAAGGGAGTGAAGAACAGCCAAGCTACCCATCCTGCCATCTCACAGAGAGAGGGAGGAATTTGCCTATCACTTCCAAGGCTTGCAGGACATCTCTGGGCTCCAAACAGACTGTTTCCCAGTCCTCCAGCACCATCCAACCTGCCAAGAAAGTGGCTACAGGTGGCCACGGTGAAGCTGAGGGTCACTTATCAACCATATCCCAAGGTTCTCCCTTGCCTTCAGGTGCTGTTTCCACAGCTGCCATGGGATCACTCATCTCAATGTTCTGCCAACTCCATCAGTTGCAGGCCCACTTGGGGGGCCCAAGGAAGATTTTCACGGGTGAGAGCCCCATGTTCAAGAAATCATCTGTGCAAGACATCAGCAATAACATCAGGCAACATGGAGCAGAGCAGAGCACAAGAGCCACCTGCATATTTATTGTCTAAGTCTTATACATGTTGTTATCCCTGTTTACATTCTTACATGCTGACCTCACTGGCACATGCATAATTGTCCATTGGTGAGTTTTAGTTATATAATTGTGCCCCATTTTGTGCCTGTGCTGACAACAGAGTCATGTCCTCAAAGCTGTCCAGAAGCATCCTTACATGCCCCAAATTCTGACTCAGTCTGAGCAGTTCCCCACACTGAGACTTTCTATATTATCATTTCGTATCAAGTGTACATACAATAGATCATTAAATCCTTTTTATTATGACTACTTGAAAATCTTTGCAGATAATTCTAACATCTATATGATTTCTGCATTGGCATCTATTAGTCTTTTTTTGTTGATTTTAGGATCTTTTTCATCCTTTGTGTAATGAGTACATTCGATTGAAACCTACACATTTTTATTTTATGGTATGAGACTCTAGATCCTATTTAAATCTCTGTTCTGGCTGGTTTCATTGGACCATATTCAGCCAGAAAAGGGAGAGACAGGCTGTGACCTATTAATGCTGATTGGAAGTAGAAATCCACATTGCCAGTTCCTTCTCATTAGAGCTGGGCAGTTGGTAGGAAGTCTGCTTCCCCATGTCATCTCCATTAACACTATGTTAAGTGTGGCTTTATAACTGCTGAGCAGTGGTAAAAGTTGTGGTTGTCTACTCAGCCTTCTCTGATATCACTCAAAAAGTTCCAGATAATATCACAGGTTTGAAAAGGCTCATTACCATTGGAAGGGGTCTTTTCTAATACTACTAATACTACTAATACTACTCTAGTAGGTGATATTTGTGTACCTTGTTATAGCTTCACATAGGTTTAAGTCTAGAGTCACCATTTTGTTGACATGAAGGGTCAGTTTTATTTTTCTTGATTGATTTATTTGCTTTTAGTTTATCTTGACCACACTGGTTATTATCTAAAAATGCCTGTCTTTCTAGGTTGCAATGGATTCTCTGGCTAGGGAAAGAACAGGCTTTATTGAAACTTTGTCTTTCATATGCACTTCTGGGGATTTCTGGGTTCTGGCTTTTTAGCCCCAAATCTGGAATATTTGTGAAAAGAAGAAAACTCAGTGAACGTGCTACTTTTTGATATTTATGTCTCAATATACCTAACCAGTCCATTTTCTTCCCAATCATTTTTTGAAAAGTCTTAGTTGAACATAGTGGGAATAATAGAGAAAAGTATAACTATATATAATCTTCCCAGAACCACAAATCTGAATTCTGAAAATATTTCTAAAATAATAAAAGTTTAAGATATTTGAAAAAATAAATGTGATTGACATTGCACAGTAAGATAACTTTTATTATGATGCAGTATTTTAAATTTTTCAGAAAAATAAACTAAAACTGGGGGTTAGAGTAAAAAATACACCAAGTCAGGATAGATAGAATATAAAGACTATGCTCAACTTTTCTAACTCATGAAAAGACTATTTCGACATCAGTCTTTTTTTTTTTTTTTTTTTTTTTTTGTGGGTACCGGGGGGACGACCTCAGGACCTCGCACGCCAACAGGCACCCGAGCCGCTGAGCGATATCACCGGCCCCTTTTTCGTATGTGGGATCCGGGAGTCGAACTCGGGCCTTCGCGCTTGCAAGGCAGGCGCTTAAGCCGCTGAGCCGTCTCACCGGCCCTCGACATCAGTCTTATGTGCCACTCTAACTACTATGGCCCAAATAACATACTAGATAAGCTTTGAGAAATTGTAAGAAGAAGAAAGAAAGGGGAAGAAGCAAGCCAGCCACAATCTCATCCATTATAAAAGGAGTGGCTAAGAGAAAGTTTATAATAGATAAAATAGTACAATTGCACCAAAAAAAAAAAAAATAGAGAAAAACTAAGGTAGACGAATGCTAAGGATTTTAATATTACAGAAGATTTTAATGTACATTATCACCACAATTCTCTAATTTTAAGCCTAATACTTATGTTCAGTTACTAAAAATGAAGAGGTTAAAAAATAGTCAAAATGTTGACTTGGTTAAAAATATTTTCCCCACCAGTAGTTTTTATATCCTAGTAATTTTAAAGCAACATGAGACAATTATGCGCTGATTTCTACAATTTTAAATGTATTCCCTATCTTTTTCAGAATTTAAGGCACTTCCTACTTGCTTTCAACTTCTAAATAATTTTAAATGTATTTTAATCAATTATGCATTCTTTGATTAGCAGTTATTTAATGAATTGTAAATTTTCCTTGCCAGTTATTCTAAAACCATTTGATTGAGTTTGCTCAGTGAACAGTTGTATTTTTAAACTCTATGTGCTCTAAGATGGTTTTCTTCAGTTGGTAAGCATTCACCATTTCCTAGTTTATTTTGATTTTCTGAATTAAGTGCTTATTTTCAAATAGCAAGGCAAAAATTACATACTGGACCATATTTTTAAGTTTTTTTTATTTTATATTTCCTTTGCAATTAAAATTAAGCCACTTGTAAAACAATTTTTGCCACTTTTAAGATTGGACATGATGACTCTTTTCTATTTTCATGTGGTAAGGCTTGGATCCATAGTAAAACATACAGATAACTTTGATGTAAATTCTTCAAAGAAAATATACTGGGCTTGGATTTCTCAGTAAAGTAGGCATGTTGTTTTAGCTGTCGGCAGCCTCTCCTTGGTGGGATCACCCATGTGTAAGTTCACCATAACTCTCAACAGATGCACTGATAACATCCAAGGGACAAACATAAATTATTTCATTAGCCAGTACAAATTTTAGCTTAGGCTTAAAATTTAAGTTTGGCTCTAGAACTTGCAATAGAAAATCCTGACAAATACTTCAGTATAATGACATGTGCAGGAAATAAATTATAATGTATCAACCAAAAAAGGGACTGCCAGGTAGCCAGCATTAGGTAAGGCATGGAACAGTGAAAGAATCTTAAATTATTGGCTAAAATCAACAAATTAAATCATTAATCATTAAATTTAATAATTTGTTAAGGATTTAATTTATTTGTACCTCACATAAACTGGTAAAATTCAAAAACATTGTCAATAATTAGAACAGTTGGGCCGGTGATATAGCTCAGCAGCATAAGCGCCTGCCTGGCAAGCATGAGGTCCTGAGTTTGACTCCCAGTACCCGCATATAAAATAATAATAATAATAATAATTAGGACAGTCAAAATTGGCTAAAGAAGAAAAACAATGAAAAAATACCTTAACGTGTCTCTTATAAAATAAATACACTTAAAGGTGAATAAATCTTATCAACACTACTGTAAAATTATTAACATCAAAATAGTAACTAGGAAAAGGCATAAATAATTGTAGATTGATTATAGCTGTATAGATATTTCTTAATTTATTATTAATGGGCATGAAGTTTGACTATTATGTCTTATCTTTTTATCATCTGCCCCTTTTGTTGTTCTACATTTGCCGTCTTTAACAGCACATTAAAAGATAAAGAGGTACATATGGATATAGTATGATTTTTGCTATAACAAAACTAAATTACAGGGCTGGTGAGATAACTCAGCAGCATCAGCACCTGCATGGCAAGCGCAATGTCCTGAGTTCGACTCCCAGTACCCACATATGAAAAAAGGGCTGGTGATATTGCTCAGCAGCACGGGTGCCTGCTGGCATGTGAGGTCCTGAGTTCGACCCCCAGTACCCACAAAAAAAAAAAAAAAAAAAACTGAATTAACAGCTAGCACAAGAATAACCTATGTTATTCAATTATTTGAATTATTGACACAGTCTAAGTGGAAAGAAAAAAAAAAGAAAAAGAAACACCAAGGGAAGAAGTGGCTGAATTTTATTTTGTCAAAGTCATAATGCCTGCAGATCTTGCATAAACATAAATAGCTAAAATAGTTTTATTTTCCTATGGAATACTAGACCAGTGAATTGATTAAGCTTATATGGACAATGCCCACTGACAAATAGAGAATAAAGTAAAGGACACTGGGAAAAATGAGATTTCCATTTAAGTCACTGTTTTGCAAATATCCCATTACAAAGTGTTTTTAATATGATGTTGTTTTCCTCTTGTGTTTTTTCATGAAAATGAGATAAAGTACAACATTCAAGGGATTTTGAGCAAAATTAGGGGACTATTTTTCAAAAGCCACTATGAATTTCAAGATGGTAACATCAAAGAGCATTAAACCAAAAATAGGATTCATCTAAGTAAGCAGGGGTACTCATGCGACTGTACAGCTCATATACCCATGAAGTAATCTGTCAGTAACCATCAGGCCTAATATATATGCACCTACTTTTTTACCCATTTTTCCTATTACCAGGGCTCTACATATGAGAAATAGCATAGCTTTGTTAATTAATATATAAAATATATTTCCTAGTGTTATTTTAATAAAAAAATTAGAAAGTTTAATATTAAGTGCAAATTGTAGGCTTTTAAAGAATATCAATAAAAATATTTTCTTAATGACATAAAATGCTACTAAATGGTAAAAACAGGACAAGACTAGAAATATAGACTACTCCCCTTTTTCTCCCTACTTTCATTATTTCCTTACATACACATTCTCAAAACTGAAAAGCATGCAGTGAAATGTTAATAGTGGTTATCTCTGTGATGCAGAATCATGCATGATTATTATTCCCTTCTTTTTGGTTTTCTGGCTATTCTACATTTTCTGCAATGAACATTTATTACTTTTATACTTTTAAAACTAGGAGGAAAAAAGAAAAAAAAAAAACAATAACAAAGACTTCACCTAAAACTGAATTTCTAAACACACAGTTGGAAGCAATAAAGTGTTTGAGTAGTAATACAAGTGGACCTAGCAGCAAAATGTCACATTCTCATTGTCTTCTATATAGCACTATGGAGAAGCCAAATTTAGTGCAGAAAGCAAAATTTCACCCTAGCTTGCACAGTTTTCTTGGCTGACTTGTCCTGTTAGATTTTTCTGTTTACTACATAATTGAACTGATTAATGTCATCATTTTTAATGTACAAGTTAGTGAATTTTCTACATTAAATTATTTTAAATAGTCTTATAGAGAGTATATGCTAATGACTCAGTCCTAGAACAAAGGTTATTCTATTATCAGAGCAAAAATAATTAAGTATACAACACAGGTATATATGATAATCAGAAAAGGAGTTCAGAATTTTGAAGTAGCATAAGCTTGGGTCCCCCCCCCAGCAAAGCTGAGATAAGGATTTAGGTGTAGGTAGTTTATTATGGAAGTGATGGCAGAGATCACCAGTAGAGAGGGAGCAAGAATGAAATATAGGAAAAATATAAAGCAATAACAAGTTCACTATTGAATCTTTCCTTACTATGGGTAAGTAACTGGTGCTTGGTTGCTCTGGGAAACATCTCAGGTGCAGTGTGAAATTCCTCTTGGAATTTTCCTACCAAAATAAGAGGGAAGTTGAGGGGGTGAACGCCTCCACTGATTGAGGACATCCTTAGAATCATTAACTGTTTTGCATTTTTTGGCAGGCTACATGGGCACTATGGCTTTGAAGAGCAACACAGCAGAGTTAAGATATGGGATGATGTCAAGGTACTTAGGAACAGCCCACCAGGGCTGCAGCTGAACTAGAGGTAGGCTGAAGTAACCTGATATGGGGCTCTGAAAAGATCACAAGTGGAGAATAGGGGGAAGAAAATTGGAATTTCCGGTCTGAATGTTTTGCAATGTGAACTTGCAACAGAAAAAGAAAACTGAAGAGAAGTATTTCTGATTTCATCTGTTTGCATTTGTTGGTGGGGAGGAAGAGGAGGCAAGAGAAGAGGAAGCAAAAGGGTTAGGGTCCACAGTTTTTTTTATGATTTGTGTTTTGGCAAAAACTTCATGACCAATTTAAAGACATGAGACATTACATGTTTGGGAGGCAAATTGAAGCACTACTCCTAGATATAGATGAAAATCTTCTCCTGGGACCCTATGAAGAACAAATATATTTGTCTTATATAATTATTTTACTTGTCAAGCAACCAAGTAGTTTTGCATATCTGGATACCCACCAAGACTTGTTTTTAGAGAATTATTATTTCTCTGCTTCTTACACAATAAAACCAAAAGTAATTACTGACCCACAAGTATATGCACTACAATGGAACTAGAAATACCCTGGATAATCATGTCATTTTGGTCAAGTCCAGAGTTGCCTTGAAAGAAATGTTCAGTGACTTGGAGAGAGATAATGAATGCATTGCAATAAACTGGTGAGTCCCTCGAAGTGATTTCTCAGATCTCTGTCCATACATCTTCAGTTTCACTTAACACAGTCCACAGCAATGTGTCTTCTTACTTGTCTAACTCCCCAGAAACTGGCAACTTACACAAAAAATTATACTTTGTCTTATCCACCTCTGCAGAATGTTGAATGCATTGCCTGGATGACAAATAAAATTTGCTGAATGAGTAGGCAAAACATTTTCTAGGTTAATAGTCCTTGAGTTGTGTCAAACAGATCAACACTGACATGGCTAAAATCATCTGAAATCTAAACTTGGTTCTATGACTATCATGCGGGGTATCCTTGGATAAGTCAACAATCTTTCCACAGTCTCATTTATCCTTATCTTTATAGATAAGTAAATTGAGATGACCCTTAGTGTGCCTTCAAGATCCTGAGTCAATGATCTATGTGTCACAGCTGTTAGCTCATTAGAATTTACTAAAGGAATTCTGCCCCCATTTCTCAATCTAGATTTCAAAATACCTTCCAAAATACTGTGACTAATAGTGTGTTTAAGGTTAAGACTGTAGATGTGATAAAAGGGGAAATTAGACTTTTTAAACAAGGAGAGTAATAAGGGAGTTTGAGGCTTTGCTCTTTTGAAGTTTTAATTGCAGTTACCTTTAGAGAATTTTCTGTCTTCAGCTTTCTGTTTAAGTTTGTAATCTTTGGTTTTAGAGACCTGTAGATGTATGTTAACCTGTCACTAATAAGGAGCACTTGTATTAGTTAATACATTTTTTGAGTCAGCAACTCTATCTTCTGGTAAGGCAATAAACAAAAATGATCTAGAAATTTTATTCATTCTATCAACAGACTTAATGGACCATTGGGCATTTTTGCTTATTGTAGACCTTGAGAAACAAACTAGAGATGTCTTAGTGAGCTAAGGAATAAAGCCCAATGCAAACACAATACTTCTACAATTCACACAAACCTCATGAATTTGAGAACTTTATTTATATAAACAAGTGTTTATTCTTAGTGCTCTTTATTAATAGAAATCCTGAAGAAACAAAGTAGTAATTGAGAAAGAAAATTAAAATGAAAAGCATGGAATATATGTTTGAAGCAAAGCAAATGCTTTGAAAACTGTAGTTTAATGAAGTCAAGTTTTTAGGAAGAAATAGAAAGTTTTACAACAAATACATTTTGGAATAGCAGTTATTTTAATGACATAGATTTATTCCACTTCAAGGGGTTTTGTAATTTTTTTTTCTTTTCATTTTTTAATTCCAGGAGGGTCAAGGAAAATGCTGAAATGGTAAGGAACAAGGAAAGACGCTCTCTGAGAATTGGTGGCCAAACACTGAAATATAGCAATGTAGGGGTAACAAGGAGAGAAGTGGGTTCCCCGCATCCAGGAAGTATTTGAAGTAAAAACTGAAACCCAAGGGGAAAGCGAAGAGACTAACTTCAAGGAAGAAAGAGAAGTCACGCGGCACTTTCTCCCTGAGCTCAGACTCGTTGCGGGGGAGGGACAGTTGGAAACTACAGTCTCTAGGTGATGGCTGGTGACCCCAGAAGCCCTGTGGAGAAGAGCATGAGTGGAGCGGTATGGTGGACAGCAGCTGAGAGCAGTGCTGGTTAAGTTGTCCCCCTGGGATGTCCCCCAAGACAGAGCAATTGGCTGGAAGCCATTTTGGAGTAGGGCCAACTGAGCCCAGGACCCTGAGCAACCACTGTCTCCACCAAGTAGTGCCCAACTAAGACCACAGGGGAAACAGACAGCTGCAGGTTGCTGCAGTTTGGTTCCAGCCTGGAAGCCAAAGGCCAGCCTGAACTTCAGTGGAGATAGGGGTGCAGTTTTGTTGGGATCCTACTCTATCCCACTGTGGAGCTGCTGCTGTCTTGATGGGATTGATAGGAGTAGATCTGGTGCCGGTGTTGAGTACCAGTGGTAAGAGACAAACCCTGAAGTGGATATTTTTCTTCTTATTATTATTTTCTATTTTGTTTTTAATTTTTTTTCCTTTATCTTCTATATTTTCTTTCTCTCTTGGGATTTTTGTGTGTGTTTTTGTTTTTACTTAATTTTTGTTCTTATTTCTCTATAGGTTTGATCCCGTCTTCTAGTTCTTTGCTGCTGTTTTTCTGTTCTGTTCTTGTTCTTATTTCTTCTTTCTCTTTTTCCCCCTTGTCCTCTGCACCAGTTTCCTAAAGTATGCAAGACCCACCTTTGTCCTTCAGGCTTGCTTCTAGCCTCTTCCCTTTCTTCTATTTATTTTCCCCCAACCCCTTCTAACTTTTGTCCCCTGAGGGTAAAATTGCTAGGCTGAAGGCTGATTTCCTGCATATGATGTTTGTAGATTTTGTTATATAACCACAAATCTAATTCATATGTTTAAAGGTGGCAAAGTAATAGTTACCTCAGTTTGTCATTTTCTAGGCTGTGTTTAATGCTATTGTTAATTGCTGATTGTACCACTTTAGCTAGGGTAGCATAATTGTTCTAACCAGTGGTAACACAAGAATGAGATTGCCTAAAGGTCATAAAAATACTATAGGCCAGTGCCAAAAAACCGGGGGCTGGGGCAGGTAGACAGCAACCTCTCATCCCCAATAAATTGAAGAGGTAGGGTCTTGCAATAGACTCAAAATCCAAAAGCCAGCTGCACCTGGAAGACACCTCTGAAAAATAATCACTTCCTAAAGGTTCTAAATACTAGCAATAAAGCCTCTCACCATAGGCAACTTACAAGCATTAACCCAGGGATTAAGCTTAAAAAATACAAAATGAGAAGACACTTAAACAAGATGCAACCCCAGATTTCCAGCTCACCAAAGGCAATCCACAGGTCAGTGAGGTGGAACAATCCAAAAGCCCCCACCTGGACTCAATGTTGTCGACAAAGCAAATGAAAGAGGCTGTAGAAAAAATCAAACCAGAAATAATTTCACAGATAACTACAGAGATGATGACCATAATAAAAGGCATTCTTAGTGACTCTAGAACAGATACAGATAAAAGATAGAGGAGCTTAGGAAAATGATGGAAGCCATGCATGCCCAACATAGGAAAAAAATAGGTTCCATAAAACAGATTTAAACAGATATCCAGGAGATTATAAATTCCATTGAAAGTTTATGCAGCAGGATGACCCAGTGTGAGGAGACAATCTCAGATATAGAAGAAAGGATTGCAGTCAGTGATCAGGAAAAGAAAGACTTCCTAAAAATAGCAAAGTACCATGAAAAAAATCAATCCAGCAGCTGCTAAATGATGCAAAAAATAATAACATAAAATTAATTTGAGTCAATGAAAAAGAAGGAGATAACACAAATAGCATAAAAAACCTGTTCACAGACATCATGGCAGAAAACCTCCCTGGCAGAGAAAAAGAGTCTGACATACAGATAAGTGAGGCATATAGAACTCCAATTAGACACAATCAAAAAATCTACAGAAAGGCATATGATAGTTAAGATTCTAGAAATTCAACATAAAATAGAATATTAAAAGCTCTTAGACAAAAGAAACAAATTACCTATAAAGGAAAACCATTCAGAATCATAGCAGACTTCTCAACACAAACCCTCAAATCAAGGAAAGCTTGGAGTGAAGTATTTCAAGCCCTAAAAGAAAACAACCTCCAACCCAGACTGATGAACCCAGCAAAACTATATTTCAAAGTTAATGGAGACATAAGATACTTTCATGACAAAGAGCACCTGAGGAAATTCATAAACACCAAACAGGCACTTCAAAATGTTCTCAAGGGCATTCTAGAAAGATATAACAAGATTGCAACTCCATGAACAACAATACAATGAACCCACCAGGCAAGGAAAACAATTAAACAGAGGGGGAAAAAAGGAGCCAAAAACAGGAAAATAACATGACAAGGACAAATCAATACATATCAGTTACATCCATCATGTTAATGGTCTCAGTTCTTCAATCAAAAGAAACAGACTGGCACAAAGGATCAAGAAGCAAGATCCAACAATATGCTGCATGCCAAGAAACACATTTAACTCAAAAAGAAATTCGTAGACTGAAACTCAAAGGATAGAAAACAATACTCCTGGGGTCGGTGAGATGGCTCAGTGGCAAGCACCTGCCTGGCAAGCGCAAGGGCCTGAGTTTGACTCCCAGAACCCACATACATATGAAAAAAGGGCCGGTGATATTGCTCAGTGGCACAGGTGCCTGCTGGTGCACGAGGTCCTGAGGTCAACCCCCAGTACCCACAAAAAAAAAAAAAAAATAGAAAACAATACTTCTTGCAACAGGAACTCAAAAAAAAGCAGGTGTAGCTACTCTATTTGCAGGCAAAGTGGATTTCAAGCCAAGAATGATTAAGAGAGACTAATAAAGTAACTACATCATTTTAAAAGGAACAATCCAAGAGGAAGAAATAACAATCATAAATATATACACACCAAATACCAGTGCACCAAGTGTATAAAACAAATATTAATGGACATGAAAATTTACATGAGCAGTAATACAATCGTAATGGGGGACCTCAATACCCCACTGTCACAAATAGACAGATCAACTAGACAAAAATCAATAATAAAATATTAGAACTGAACCACACCTTTGAACAAATGGACTTAGTAGATGTCTATAGAGTGTTCCACCACACATCAGAATACACATTCTTCTCAGTTGCATATGGGACATTCTCCAAAATAGACCACATACTAGCTCATAGAACATGTTTAAGTAAATGCAAAGGAATTGAAATTGTCCCACACATGTTATCAGACCATAGTTCAATGAAATTCGAATTCAATTTCAAAAGAAAATGTTATGGCGAAATCACAAGATTCACTCACAGGAAGATGAGAATCTAGAGATAAGTGAGTTCTTTTATTAAAAGAAGACAGCCTGGACAGCAGGTCACTCATAGAAGCTGAGCCTGCTGACCCTGAGCTTTTGTTTCATAGCTCCTTTTATACACATTTGGGGGGGTTTACAAAATTTCTTGGTTGCCATAGAGACCACATTCTTTACCACATCATTTCTTTGGAATTTCATAAGTTCCTTCTCAAACATCAGGTTAATTAACACAGGGAATGGGGGTAATGGGTACCATCCTGTGCTAAAACCATTTATCTCTCCTTTTATGGTTTTATGGCTAACTGGGAAGGAGTCTGGGGAGTGAGTTTATCTATGGGTTAAGCGGAGACAAACTGGCGCCTAAAAAGAAATAGAGTCACTTTAGCCATATCAAAACCACAAGAACGGGGGCTGGTGAGATGGCTCAGCGGCATAAGCGCCTGCCTGGCAAGCGCGAGGGACAGAGTTCGACTCCTGGAACCCACATATGGAAAAAGGGCTGGTAACATTGCTCAGCAGCACGGGCGCCTGCTGGCGCGTGAGGTCCTGAGGTCAACCCCCTGTACCCACACACACACACACAAAAAAAAAAAAAAAAACACAAGAACTTCATAAACACATGGGAATTAAATAACACCCTCCTGAACAACCAATGGGTCATAGATGAAATTAAAGAAATTGGATGCTTTCTATGATTAAAAGATAATGTCAATACAACATACTGGAACTTATGGGACACAAAGAAAGCAGTCCTAAGGGGGAAATTTATGGTAGTGAATAGCCATATCAGGAAAATAGAGCAAGCTAAAGTAAACAACTTAATGCTGAACCTCAAGCTTCTAGAAAAAGAAGACCAAGTTAAGCCCAAAGCTCATAAGAGAGAGGAAGTTGTTAAGATCAGAGCAGAAATCAATGCAATGGAGACTAAGAAAACAATACAAAGAATAAATTAATTGAAGAGTTGGTTCTTTGAAAGAGTAAATCAAATCAACAAACCCTTGGCCAACCTTATCAAAAAAAGGAAAGAAAAGACTCAAACTCATGTGATTAGGATAAAAAGAATAAAAAGAAAAAAAGAAAAACTTGTATAAACATTTTAATACTAAATTTATTGAGACATCATGAGATTAATACAGTTACCTTTGACTCTACAATTACAAGAGGTAATCAAAGTGGTGGCCATTAGCTTCCAGAAATTTATTAGTACAGCAAACTGCTTCTTGGGTAAACTTGGCCATTGAGATTTCTGCACATGTATTTTCAATTTCTTATCTAAGGGTTGGGGTTTTCTGTGGGTTTTCTGTGTCATACAACATCCTCTAGGGTCCCCCCAAAATGGGTAATGCCATCTGTTGAGAAAACATCATACTATTTTTCTTTTCTTGTAGTGTGTATACATTTTTGGCTCTCTCAGATATAGATGGTAAAGATGACAGAGATAGAGTGAGAGAGAGAGAGAGAGAGAGAGAGAGAGATCTTTTGGCATTATCTCAAAGTATGACTTAACAAAACTGTAGATATGCACTCCCTGTACTCACTGTATCTCAAGGGCAGAGAGGGTGGTGTGCATAAACAGGCAACACTTCCTAATGATAGTATTAGAAAAAATATAATGGTGAATCATAATGGAGAAAATTCAGAAAAGAATTTCACAACTGAGGGTACATTTGCATTTTTAAAAAATGATTAGGTAAAAAGTAGGTAATTGGGTAGGTAAATCTTCGGGTAATTAGGCTAAACAGAAAAAAGCTTATCCAAAATGTGTCATGCTGTCTTATTCTATTGGTATAGCATTCTTGAAATAGCAAAATTATAGGGATGGAGAACAGACTAGTGGTTTCCCAGGAGAAAGGTAAGTGGGAAAGGTAAGTGTGGTTATAAAAGGGTAATAGTAGGGAGAATCTTCTGGTAATGGAGCTGACCAGTACCATGAATATGGTGGTAAATGCACAAACTCACACATGTGATAAAATTGCATAGAACTAAACTCACAGATGTCCACATAACATACGTATGTACACACCATACGTGCACACACACACACACACACACACACACACACACAAAATTCCATAATTATGCAAGATGTTACCAGTGAAGGAAATGGATGAAAAGGAAAATGGGATTCCTCCATGCTATCGAAACTAATAAGTGCATTTGAGTCTATTACAATCTCAAAACTAAAAATTTAATTACAAAAATCAATAAGAAAAGTACATACAACCTATTAGGAAAATGATTAGAATACTCAAACAGGCACTGGATTAAAAGGAACCAAAAAACCCTATGGAAAGTAATCACCCTCAGCAGCAATCAGGAAAATACATATTAAAATAATAAATAGATTCTATTACACAGACTAGCTAAAAATAAGAACCTTTGATCAAACTAAAAGTTGCTAAGTTTAGAACAATCAGAAATCATATTTCAAGGTTTCTAGATACATTGTCAACTATATTATATATCTAGATATATTGGTTTATCAATTGGTGTTATCCATTTAGCAGTGTTCCAGAAATGTGAATACAAAGTGAAGCAAATGAGACAGGAATTCAGTGTGCCATCTTGCATGGATGGTGGTGCAATTATCTGCTGGTAGGAGTGTAAATAAGGATAATGATTTTGAAAATCAGGGTGGCATTTTTTAACAAAATTGAAGATGAGTATATATTTGACCCAGAAATTCCATTCCTAAACCCTAAAGAGATGGTTGTACATGTGTGTCAGGGATGTTTTCCCATAAAAATATTCACAAGTGCCTGGTTTATTCCTATAAAAACTGGAAACAATTTGTGCTTATTTACAATAGAAGAGATAAACTGGAGTATATCAATCCAATGAAATTCTATATAACAGGTATATATCCCTTGACCATATACATCCTTGTTTTAGTTTATGCTACAGGATGGATGAATCTTGGAGAGTATAATATTAGGGTAAACATAAAGGCAATACATAAATAAGAATATAACTCCTATTTTATTCTATTAATACAAAGTTCTAAAACAGCTAATCTCATTTAAGAAAAGCACTATGCTTACATGTAAAAATATAAAAAATGTAAAGATGATCTTAAAAGTTATTTAGGAGGGAGTTGCCTAGCATAGGAAATAGGGAGAACAGTTCTGAGATCTGGGGTGACCCCACAATCTATTTCATCATCTGAAGTGCAATTACACATTTGTTTGCTTCATAATTATTTGTTCAGTCCAGAAGTACATTTGCCCAATTAAATATATTAAATGCTACAAGTTTTAAAAAATAAAATATTAAAAGATGGCAAATTTTTTCTTGACCTTTGTTAGTTCAAATTTTGTTCATACTGTATAACTGCAGATCCACTTTAAAAGGCAGTAACACAGGGTTAAGTATACAAAATAAAATCAATTGAAAGTTGCAGCATCTAAATATTAAGCATTTTATAATACATGCTTTTGCCACTCTCGCTTGCACTCTAAGAAAATACAAAATAGAAATGGAAACAATTAGCTATGCATAAATTCAGTAATTTTTATTCAGTGGTTCATGGAGAATGAAGAAGCATAAATTTACCCTTTCACTGACATCAACAACTTTTGTCTTTGTTTTATTTCTCTTCATCCAAATAATTATTTATGATATTAACCATTTCTCTGGTACTATCCTGAACACTTAATAAATAGTTGTAGAGTATATTTTTATTAGATAAAATTCATACTTTAGATTTTCATTATGAAAATGTTAACTGAAAGCTGATCATATTATTATGCATAGAAAAGTATCAGAATAAAATAGACCAATAACATTTTCTTATTTGCAAAATCTGACATATTTTGCACTTTCTACTTTCTACTATAAATGTACATTTTTTATTATTTGAGAAATAAACGATGGAAAATAAGTATTTAAAATATAAAACTCAAAGTTAGAATTTAATGAATTTAAATCACTGAAAATACAAACAAGAATAATCAAATTCACTATTTTTTGAGCATTTATTACTAGAGTCTTAGAAAATGTGGTCTAACTGGCTTTCGCTTGTTTTTGTTTAGTAACTCGCTGTTGGCTCATAAAATGAGGGGTATCTGCGGGAATAGATACACTTTACTGAATTACATTTTTAGCCTTTGAAAGTCAGTTTGAGAGCCAAGATTGATTACTGTATTCTAGTGTTTGTCATTTCCTCCTCCCACTTCCTGCCTTAATGCACGTTTTAAATCTGTATCTAACTCTTCATATGATCATTATTTGACTATTAGATTTATGTAACTTTGTAGACTCAGTATCTGGTATTTCTCTGAAAATGTCCATTATGTCAATAAGAAAAAAATAATGCAGTGGGAATACAGTCTGTATTCCCTCAATTCTCTTACACCCTACAGGTGCTTGGCTTCCCTTGGCCAATCTCTGATTTTGACCTAAATCTGTCTTGATGCAACTCATTTATATAAAGCAAATCATTTTCCAAAGCATTAGAGCTATACAGGCTTTACTATGTTACTTATAGCTTACTATAACACACAGTGTTAATTAATACATTTCTAACTTATTTTTACACTCCTATGTAGAAAACATGGGTGTGGGTGTAGGTGAGTTGAAAATACAGCATGTTTATTTCAATGAAAGTCAAGCTCATTGGATATCTCTTACTAAGACTATTTTTCTCCCCACTAGCTTCCAAATACTTTTTGCCCTCAATCTCTTCTTTCCAAGCCTCCTCCAATCTTCCTTATTGTTCTCTCCTCCAATTACTTTCCCTTTCTTATCCAGAGAAATATGTATATTTATATCTGATCTCCCAAATTTGAATAATCATACCCACATTTAATACTGTTTACAAGTGTACAAAAGCACGGCAGATGAGGATTAAGGATTTGTGTGTGTGTGTGTCTGTGTGTATGAGAGAGAGAGAGAGAGTGAGAGAGAGGCTGGTAAATACAAAGTAGTTAATAAATTCACCCTCAGAAAGGGAAACAGAGGTGAGGCAAAAAGCAAAAGGAACAATGATGTTATTTTGGAAAATATTTTCCAGGTCACACCAAGCTGAATTTTGTTTTCACATTTATAAGCCTCATGAAACAAGGATGCACATTACAATATACTTATATATGCTTACATATGTATGCATATGTTACACTGGAGTTGCTCTAGTTTTCTGTGAATCTTGTAAGGAAATGGATAGCCATCTCACAATGTTCTTAAATTTGAAGTGTATGTTTTGCATACTTCAATAATCTTCTCTGTTACTTTTTAAATTATGATTTCATAAAAGTCATAGTTCCTTATTGAATCCAGCAGTCTAACATTCAACTATGTTGAATAAAGACATTCAACTATATATAGATAAATAACCTTTTCCCAGTTCATTCCCTTCTCCTAGGGTTGCCAACATTAACTATTGGCTCATGTGCTCTCACACACCTGGAAGAGCTTAAGCATAACGGAATCATCTATAGATGTTTTAGTTGTTGTAAGTTTTACAGAAATAAAATTGTATTAATCTACTTGGTTTTCTTAAAGTACATTATAGATATCACTCATAGTTTTTTTTGTTTGTTTGTTTTTGTTTTTATGGGTACCGGGGGTCGACCTCAGGACCTCGCGCGCCAGCAGGCGCCCGTGCCGCTGAGCGATATCACCAGCCCTTTTTTGTATGTGGGTTCCGGGAGTCACCGGCCCACTCATAGTTAATTAATAACTTGCTAATTTATTTTCACATCCCTAAGTGGAAATCCATAGTATAAATGTACAATTTATTTAAGCATTTCCTCACTCAAATAATTTGCACTGTTTTTTTTTTTTCATCTTCCAGTGATTCTTCAGTGCATAGCATTGTATATATATCTTCATGTATGGATGCCTTTACTTCAATAAGCTATAGTCCCAAAAATGAGATTGCAGAATTAAAATATAAGTCCATTTAGTTTTAACAAATATTTCTGGGTGAACTTCTCCAGAAGTTTTAGAGATTGACGCTGCCACTAGCAGCATAATAAAAAGATTCATTTCTCTGTGTTCTTACCAGCACTGTTGTAAGTGCTCTTTTTAATTTTTCCTAGTTTAATAGATGACAATGGTCTCATTGAATTTTAATTTTCATTTCCCTCACAACTCCTAAGGTAAGGCATTTGTTCACACATTTATTGCCGATTAGGGTATTGTCTTTTCCCTCTAGCCTTTGTACACTGGCTGTATTTCTACTATATTGTCTTTTACATGTAAAACAATTTATATGACTTTATTACTCAGTAGGTATATTTGCCCTTTACCAATCACATATATTGCAAATATTCTTTTGTAGTTTGTCATTTTCTATTAACCTCATACTGTAATGTATTTCTTAATTTTTATTTTTATTGGTACATATTTGCAGTACATATTGATTACGTTCACTCTGGGGAGTTGGTACATGGTCATAACATATCTTAACTCTTTTTTCATCCCCTTCCCCTCTTTTCACTCCCCTTCATTCTACTCTTGGTCCCGTTTCCTTTTGCAAAAGATATATCTACCTATTTCCTACTACCTATCTTTTACTTTGCTCTTTATTTGTATTTTGGGTTTCTCATATAAGAGAAACCATGAAGTATTTAAATTTGTGTGTTTGATTAGTTTCCCTTAACATTATAGTCTTGAAATGCATCTATTTTTCTACAAATGACTCAAGTTTATCCATCTTTATGGCAGAGCAGTTCTCCACTGTATATAAATGTCACATTGTCTTGAATGTAGTCAACTCTTTTTATCTTTTACTTTTTATTTTTGAAGATGTCCCCTATTCTGAGATTACAGGGTCCCCTAAATTTTCTCCTGATATTTTAGTGTTTTATTTTTATTTGCTTTTTAGCATTGTTGATGTATAATTTGTATGACAAAAATTACTCATTTTAACCATACTGATGAATTTGGTAGTCAGATAACCTCACAAAATTAAAGATACTGGACTGATCCATCATCCTAGATCCCAGAGAAGTACTATTTTTGGTTATTATAGCTTCGCTTTTTCTAGAATATTATGTGAATGTATTTATGGAATATGAAGTTCTTTGTATTTGTCTTCTTTCATTTGTATGTTTCAGATGCATCTATGTTTTCACATATATCAATATTTAATTTATTTTTATTGTTGAGTAATATTCTACTGTGTGGATAATTAATTACCTGATTATTCATCTACTACTTAATAGATATTTTAATAGCTTCTATTTTTTGCTTATTATGTATAAGTTTGTTATGAACATTTAAGTAAAAGTACTTGTATGGACACATAGTTTTCATTTCTCTCGAATAAAGTATAAAGTTTTCATTTGGGGGTGATATAGAGAGTATAGTGATAAGGTTTATCATTTCATTCTGTCTTTGAAAGTGTTTGCACCATTTTGGATTCCCAACAGAAAGGAATAAATTTTCCAGCTGGCCTACATTCTCCAAACCACTTGGTATTGTAAGACTTTTTAATTTTAGCTATTAGAATGATTTGACGTGGTCTGTCATTGGGGTTTTCATTTAAACTTATATGACTAGTGATGATAAGTGTCTCTTCATTTGCTTATATTTGCTATTCTATGTAAAGTGTCTAAGTTCTTCCTTCTATAAAAAATTGGGTTGTTTGTATTCTTGACTTGTCAGTAGTCTTTATATATTCTAAACTCAAATCTTCTGTCAATAAAATGTATTGCAAGCTAGGTCTGGTGGTACACACCTGTGATTTCACATACTCAAGAAGCTGAGGTGAGAGATTGCAAGTTCAAGGCCAGTCTGGGCAACTTAGCAAGACCGTCTCACAAAAACTTTTAAAAAGGGATGGGGCTATACGAGGATATACCTCAGTGGTGGAGTGCCCATGGGCTCAATTTCTATGATCACAAAAAAAAAATAATAATAATGAACATTTTCTTGCTATCCATGGTCAGTTAGTCTTTTTACTTTGTAAACTGTGTCTTTCACATTGCAAGGTTTTTAATTTTCATGAGTAATCTTTATTTAAATTTATCTTTGCATTTCTTCATCTCCTGTTTAAGAAATCTATGGGTAACCCAAAACATCTTCTGAATATTGAATAGTTTAAGTCTTATATTTAAGTCTCAGATCGAGTTTCAGTTAATCATTGCATGTGGAATGAGATAGGGATTGAGGTAGGGATTGAGGTAGGGATTGAGGTTCTTTTATTCCCGCCCAGATAGTTAGTTGTCCTAGTATCATTTATTAAGTTTTAATTTGTTTAAAATTAACTTTTATGTGATAAGAGGCAGGATTTTGTCTTCTTTTCTCTCGTGAATAATCAGTGTATAAAAATTTCCTATTTTTTAAGTCATCATCTTCCTAATTTATTGAAATAGCATACTTGTTTTCATTAACTTTCTATAATTAACTGTTATAAGACTTCATTCCCATCCACAGATTTATTTTTATAATCATTGCCCAAAAGATCTTTATTTCCAAACCTTCAACCTATTTCTCTTTGCTTTTCCTCATCTCATTAAATTTTACTACCATCTTACCAACCGGTCAAGCGAATAACCCAGGTACTAGCCCTTTTTTCTTTTTACTCACTAACTGTAATCAACACAGCATCAATATTCTCCCTTTATATTATCTCCATTGTTAACAGACTCATCCAGACCTCACACTTTCCATGTACTGTGCTATTCCATAACCAGTAAATCTATCAATGTCTTTCTATTCTGTAGCCATCCAAGTTTCTTCCTGCATGAGGCACTTTGCCCTTTCCATTCCCTCTGCCTAGAGTAATCTTCCTTCAAATATGTTATATCTCTTATACCAGTCAAGTCTTTGGTAGTGACACAGCTCTTTTGAGAAAACTTGTATGTAAGGAACTCCTTCTGGAATCTCACTTCTTACTAGACTCTCCCTACAGCTAGTTTGAGTTTGAGGAGGGTATCTCACCCAGGCATTAAGTATACACACTTCACAAGCAGCATATCTTTTGCACTAACCAAGGTAGGGGTTGAATCTTTCCATTTTAGAATAACTTCTTCTCATCTTTGTAAACACTGATCCAGTAGCCAGCATCGGTCTTGTTGCTTAGAAACACAAAAACACAAAGAATTAACCTTGGTTAATCTGATTATTACCTGGGAGTGTGCTCATAAAAAAAGTGAGTCTGGATTGTCAGGCTATTTTTTACAAGGGTAGTGCTTTGCTCTTTGGTAAGACAGCCATGAGCCTCTCTCAGATAATGAGCAGAGGCTTCTCTGACCACATGGTACGTTCCTGAGAGGCAGTGTACACTTGGGGAAAAGGTCCCTTGAATGATGAAACGTGTACCTGGAGAAGTGGCTGCTGCTGACAAATAGGACAGACACTCTTGGGAAGGGACCATTCTGGATGGCTCTGTGTACGGTCCAGGGAGAAGAACCAGCCTGGACTGCCTTGCCCACCACTGTATGTGTGTGTGTGTGTGTATGTATGTATGTGTGTGTGTGTATCTTTTTACTTCTTCCTGCTCCACTCTGCTCTTCTAGGTACTGTGTATGCAGTGTTGCCACACAGTTGTCCCTGCTCTGGTTGCTGTGACAACTCAGCAATTTGCTGTTGTTCTGTGTGGGAGTGAGCCCCAGGGTGCACCTTCCTCTCTAAACCTCTCCCTCAGACTCTAAATGCCATTTGACTCATTTTCCATTACAATCATCAGAGGACCTTTTCCAATTTGAAAGGAGTTATTGCTTTCTTTCACATCTTTTCTCAAATATCTGATTGCAATTCAGCTCTCTGGAGAAAATCCAACTGCCTCTGTAGTCATTATGAAGAGAAAAAGTGAATTTCATTCCAGATGTGTTGTTTTAAAACTGAAGGAGACCTCAGATACAATCTGGTTATGTCCCCCTATTGTACACGAATAGAACTAAAATCTCTTGTGCCTAGAACAGGGCCTGGCATATATGGTAGTCACTCTGAAAGTTTGTGCAGTAAATGAAAGAAGTTGAGGCAATCACAACTATTCCAAGATCACACATGTCTATGGTAGAAGAAAGATTAGAGTATAAAATTTCTTATTTTGAAATTTAATCCATTTACAAAAACAATTGAGTTGTATTTATTTATTGAAATGATATAACAATGATACCTGCATATTTAAATATTTACCAAAAAGTTGTTCGTCTTTAATACTGTTTAAACCCAAAAGAAGCCTTAAAAACAAAGTGGTTGGGCTGGTGATATGGCTCAGTGGCATAAGCACCTGCCTGGCAAGCAGGAGGTCCAGAGTTCGACTCCCAGTACCCACATAAAGGAAAAAAAGGGCCAGTGATATTGCTTGGCGGCAAGTGTGAGGTCCTGAGTTTGACTCTCAGTACCCACACACAAAAAAAAGTGGTCTATTCCCTTGCTTACTAACAATAACATAGAAATTACCTATTTTAACTTTGATAAGAGTTTATTTTCCATTATTAAATGCATATTTTCTACCTTTCAAATTTCATTAACTTTAATTAGTAAAACCAGAATAAAATCTTGCAGTTTGACAGAAAATAAATATGCATCACAAATATCTGATGTTTAAGTCAGATTATTTCTTTTCTGATGCTTTCTTTTTCAATTTTTATTTTTATTAGTGCTGGTTGGCGGTACTTAAGTCATATATTTCTTAGAACATATATTTAATAATATTATTCAAATTATAGTAAGAACTACATTCATCTCAAGACTGAGCTACCTTTCTTAGTCTGTGTGATTAGGAGACATTTTCCTTAAAAGAATTAGAAGAGGAGGAAAATGAAAAGCACAGAGAATTTAGATCCAAAATCTCAGAAAATTTTAAAACTTGGTAGCGAATATAAAAGCACCCATCCTCAAGATCAATTTTAAGGTCAAACTAAGAAATCTTCTGTTTTGTAGGAGTGGGAATTTGGAATTTAATTTGTTGCAGCCTAATCATTTATAATAAGAAAATCCCCCAAGGAATGTCTTTGGAAATAGTGTATTTATGAAACTGGCTCTGTATAACAATGTAAAAGGTCATAAACTTAGTTTTATTTTCCCCAAATTTGTCAGGGTTTAAAGCCACCTGTGGCACTTTTTTAAAAATATGGCTTTTGCTGAGCCCCATGGAAAGCATACTAAACCAGAATCTGTGTGTGAGACCCAGGATTCAGTTTGAATGAGCTTTCTGAGTCTTCTGAAGCCAGCCTGGTACTGCAGCCACCTGGGCTTTGGGAGCACAGGCTGTATTAACTTCTCTTTGGAGAAACAGTTGCGTCTTAACTTTGTGTTGTCCCTGCAGACAAATGAATGTTCTTGTGAAACTGTAAACTGTCTGCTGATATTCTAAAACAAAGATCTAAAATACTGCAGGTAAAAAACTATTAGGGCTGTCCCTGTCTATCCTTGAGAAAGAACCATAAAAATAAAATTAACAAAGAACAAAATGTGTGCTCTGTTTTAGTCTAAAGAATTCAAAATTAGGAGAGGCTTAGTTAATATTGCTTTCTTTTGAGATAGTTCTGTTGAGAAGCCACGATTATTCCCTAGCAGCTGAGGGAGAATTTTTCTTAAGGTCATAGATATTCCCAATATCTTCTTAGGAAAATGAAAATCCAAGATCAGAAAACAAGGATTTGAGCCAGTATTTAGATGAGAACTCCTTACTGTGGGCCTTGTTGATAGAATCTAACTCTGGGGAGTAGATTCTCTCACCCAAGCGGCCACCTGGGTTTAGGAGAAAAGAAAGGAGGCTTTCACCACTGAAGTGCTGGTTAGAAAGGAGGCAGAGATGGACCTCTGTGCTGTAAAGCTCTGTGCCCTGGAGCTGTAAAGCAGCTCCACGGGACCTTGCTCACAAGGCATCTGAGTCCTCTTTTCAGAATGCCCGTGTCTCTAGATCCAGAGGTATATCCTTTCTACAGTGCCTTAGAGATTGAACATTTTTCTTGACCCCACATTTTCAGAGGATGCTTTGACTACACCATGTACTTCCCCCAGACTGAGTCGAGATTGAAGACTTATATGTAGTATATCTTACTACCTGATTTTAACTCTCAGTGAAAGCCGATGTTCAGGGAAAGAACCAGGTTGCACGTACCCATAATCTGACTCTAGATAAAAGACAGCTTGAAATAATATAATTGCATCATCAGATACTGAGGCAAGTCCAGAATAGGAATAGAATTCTGGGGTGATAAAAATTGACAGGTCTTTGTAAAACAAGCAACCTTGTAGTGTCTATTATGTTTCCTTGGCAATGCTTTCAAAGTTCCAATGAATGGTAAGGGATATTTATCTTTCATATTTGTCCAGCCAGAAGGCCTACTTTCATCTTGAAAGGATTACTGATTTGATTACAAAAAAAAATCACACTTTTATTATCTAAGGCCAAAGGCTTTTTATACCTGACATAAAGGCCTGATGAGTTAAACTACTACTGCATTTTAAAATGTTCCCATTTCAATAGTACCCTATATATTCACTTGCTTTATTAATCTAGTACCAAAACGTTATGTCATCGCTACTAAAACTCATACATCTAGAATATAAAAACATGCTTCACACTTTCTTCTTAAATATGACACTCTATGAATAAATATACTATATATGAATCACTTGAATAAAATAAAATTTCTTCTTAGATACAGTATCCACAAATATCAAATAGCCTTTAGTCTGTTTCTAGAGAGAAAAGAAAAAAAGATTCAAAAAATTCTTCTCAAGTTTCTTGGCAGCTAAGGAGGAATTTAATAAAAGCTTAGCTATTGACCTCGTCAGAGTGTGGCACGGATGTCCTAACTTTATGGTGCTATCTAGATCCAAGTCAGAGATTGGCTGCAAAGATTTGGGATCTATCTGACAAACTAATGTGGTCAGTTAATTACCTAGCAAGGGCATGATCCCAACCTCGATGGAGATGCTATTCAGAAATGTCCTGGAAAGGCTAATTTCTATTTTGCTTTTGTTATAAGCTAAAGCTTGCTAAACCAAAAGAGAGCTATTTAAATGTCCATTCTAGCTAGAAATCCATGTCTAGCCAAAGACCATGTAGTTAAAATAGTATTCTAATAACTTACCAAAAGACATTTAACATCTCCGAGCTGTCCATTGCTACTCCATCTGTTAGCTGAATTTGTAGCAAGATTTTGTTGTTATCCTCTCTGCTTTGGCTTCCCTCTCATTTCTTTCCCACAACTGAGAGTAGATGTTAGAGCTGAGTGAATTTAAGAAGTACGTATCAAATGATACGATTTTAAACTATACGATATACTTTCATAAATTTTTATAATGGATCATATTACCAGAAACATTTTAGGTTATATATAATCTCATTTAATTCTTCAATAATTCTGAGATATACATCATGATCATTTGCATTTTAGAACTGAACAAAGTATAAAATTTTAACTAAATAAGAAACTTGATCAAGTCAGTATCAATTGTGCAGAGCAGAAACTATCATTTCAATCTAAATGCTCTAATCACAAATTTTTAGTACTATAAGCAAAGGAAATCTATTTTTTACAATAATTAGTTAAATCTAAATGAGGAAAAAAACACTCTCCTAGTAGTTCCAGCTCCAATTAAAGTTTATTATTCTCTTTTAAATCCAGGTGTCTTCTGAATTCCCAACTTGGTAGAGAACACTCTTATCCCAGCCAGACACATTTTATTAATTGAAAAATCACTTAAAATAATTGAAAATTGCTCTGCATGTATTTTAGCTTAATATAAACTGTATACATATTGATATATTTTTAATATTTTATATAAGGCCAATGTTTGTTTTATTTAATGATTTGTTTGTTTAGTCCAGTAACGAAGTTGTATTGCCACTTTTGCCTAAATTGCACCCTTAATGCATTATCTACAGTTTCTACATTATTTAAAATGAGTGAAGAGTTCCATAATATTTTTGGAACAATCAAAGCAAAATTTTTCTACATTTATTTGATTCATGCAATATTTTACATCTTCTTTATCCACACCTACTTTTTTAGGGATGTGATTTTTTAAAATGTTTCCAAATACTTTAATTTCAATTGAGTGAAAGCTATGTTTTCTTTCACATTTATATACTCTCAATTTATGCAAAATTAATGATATAATATTGCAATAACAAACAAAATAGCAATATATTGAGATTTACGAAAATAAACACATACATTTTGATCCACTGGTACAAATATCAGCAGTGGGTATTTTAGCCTCTACTCGGGATCCATCAGGGCCTTGTACAGAAGGAGTAGAATAGGTTAAACAAACAATTCGGTTTAGTGGAGGTCAGTTAGGAAAGGTAAAGGCTGGATATCTGTCTGCCTTTGCCACACTGCAGCACATTTGATCAAGCTGATCTCTGAAACTTGAGAGGCAAACCTGCTGTGAGAAGTTAAGAGGATTTCTAAGAGGCTTACAAGGGAAAAGACCCTCTTATTTAGAATACCTGCTACCAACCAGGCTGCTCCTTTCTTTGGACCTTTTCATTTCCCTGTAAAACTCTAATAAAATGTAAAGCAAATGAGTAAAAAAACTAAAAGAATATTAAAATGCTCTCAAAATAAATGTTAAGGCTAGACCTCTGAACTGGAAGTGATAAAAAAATATATATAAGATAAAAGGAGTCAATGCGCAAGCAATTTGACCTGTTTTGCCTCAGGGTGCTTGAAAGTATTTTTCAGAAAACGAACTTTACAAAAGATGAGTCCCAGACAGACCTTGAGCAAACACTCAAGTTTACCACATAGATCCAGGCAAGGGACGGATAACATACATTTTTGAACCATAAGAAATTTTGAACTACCTGTTATGTATGTTTGGTACATAGCGATAAGAAAAAATAGATATAATAGATGCAATCTAACAGAATCAAAGGCAAAAACCACATGATCATCTCAATAGATGCAGAAAAAACATTTTACAAAGTCCAACACCTGTTCATGATAAAACCCTACAGAAAATTGGAATAGAGGGTCTTTACCTCAATCTTATAAAAGCTATCTATGACAAACCAACAGCTAACATAATATTAAATGGTAAAAACCTGAAAGCTTTTGCTCTAAAATCAGGAACAAGGCAAGGATGTCAATTATCACCACTCCTATTCAATATAGTTCTGGAAACATTAGCCAGAGCAATTAGAAAAGAGAAAAAAATAAAAGGAATAAAGATAGGAAAGGAAAAAGTTAAATTATCATTATTTGCATATGACATGATACTCTACACAGAAGACCCCAAAAATTCCACCAAAAAACTTGTAGATTTAATATCCGAATTCAGTAGTGTAACAGGATATAAAGTCAATGCTCAAAAATCACCAGCATTCTTATACACAAGCAACAAACTCACAGAGAGAGAAATTAGGGAAGCCACACCCTTCACAATAGCATCTAAAAATGGAAATACTTAGGAATCAATCTAACAAAGGATGTAAAAGATCTGTACAGTGAAAATTATAGTACCTTAAGAAGGAGATTGAAGAGGATATCAGAAAATGGAAAGATACCCCTTGCTCTTGGGTAGGAAGAACCAATATGGTGAAAATGGCCATACTCCCGAAACTGCTATACACATTTAATGCAATCCCAATCAAAATACCATTAGCATACCTCACAGATCTAGAGAAAATATTCCTAAAATTCATTTGGAACCAGAGGAGACCTAGATTAGCAAAAGCAATTCTGGGCAACAAAGGCAAGTCAGGGGGCATCACAATCCCAGGCCTCAAATTATACTGCAAAGGTACTGTGATAAAAGCAGCATGGTATTGGCAAAAAAAAAAAAAAAAATAGGCCTGAGGATCAGTGGAACAGACTAGAAGATGCAGACACTACCCCAAACACACTCAGCCACCTTATCTTTGACAAAGGGACCAAACATGTCCACTGGTAGGATGATAGTCTCTTTAATAAATGGTGCTGAAAAAACTGGCTTTCCGCATCCCAAAGACTAAACTAGACCCATGTCTATCACCAGGCACTAAACTAAAGTCAAAATGGATCAAAGATCTAAATACTAAAATAGAAATTTACTGGAAGAGAAAATAAATAGAAATCTTGAAGACATAGGTGTGGGCAGAGACTTCAGGAACAAAACCCAGACTGCAAGGGAAATATCACAAAGAATCAACAAATGGGCTCAAAAGAATCAACAGAGTGGGAAAAACTATAGTTGTCCCTCAGACATAGGACTTATATCTAGAACGTAGAAAGAATTGAAAAAATCAGGCCCCCAAAATTCAAACACCCAATCCAAAAATGGACATCTGAAAAGTGAATACACACTTCTCAGATGAAGAAATACAAAAGGCAAATAAATGCAGGCAAAAATGTTCAACATCATTAGTCATTTGAGAGATGAAAATTAAAACAACACTGAGATTTCATCTCACCCCAGAAAGAATGGCTATTATCAAGAAATCAACTGATAACAAATGCTGGTGGGGCTATGGGGTAAAAGGAACCCTTCTCCACTGTTGGTGGGAGTTTAGACTGGTGCAACCACTGTGGAAATCAGTGTGGAGATTCCTTAAAAATCTAGGATTAGAGGTCCCTTTTGACCCAGCTATTCCCCTTTGGGTATATTCCCAGAAGAATTAAAAACATCATACCACAGTGATATATGTGCACCCATGTTTACAACAGCAAAATTTGTAGTAGCTAAATCTTGAAAACAATCCAAATGCCCATCAACTGAGGAATGGGTAAAAAAGATGTGGTATTTTTATACAATGGAATACTACTCAGGTATAAAGAAGGATAAACTGGAGACTTTTATAGGTAAATGGATGCAACTAGAGACCATACTCATAAGTGAAATAAATCAGTCCCATATATGTAAACATAATATTGTCTCACTAGTGTGAGAAACTGAACAAGCAAATAAGATCCAAAATTTACAATAGATATTGTGAATAGGAAAGAAACTATTCAAAAAAAAAGAAAGAAAAAGAAAAGAAAAACTGTGATGGGAGAAAGCAGAAAAGAAGGAAAGGAAAAAGAAAAATATGTATTTATACACAAGATAGTTAAGGTATTTAGAAAGCTAGTTTTTCTTAGTTCATTGAAAAGAAAGATTTGTGCTAGTATTTTTTGGATAAAATATCATGCCTATGTCTTGTACTCTGAATAACTACTGGGAAGACTACAATACACAATGTATCAACTATTGTAACTGGCCTACTAACCTGTTTTGAAACTTTGTTTTATTGTTTTATTTTTTTCTCTAAAAAAAAATTAATAGAATCAGTGAAGGCAAATTTAGATCCATAGGTGAAAAGGCATGATATAGGAGCAGCAGATATAGGAGAGCAAACCAGAACAAATGATAAGCTGCCCTCAGGCACCCAGACTTAAAATGTATAGTATGGATCATTAATATGGAGATTGTTTTCAAAGAATTTTCCAAAACCATAAACAGAGATCATCTTGAAGAAAAATTAAAAGATAAAATAAGAGTACTTTAATTCTAGATCTTAATTCTAGTTCTTCAAAACTAGAGGGGCATACTGTGGAGTCTCCAGACATCCAAAGGTCTTCAAATATACAAATAATATCCTTGCCTAGTTTCCATATGACAAAACGTCTTATGAAACTATGTGCTTATCCTCAGTAACACAGAGGGTTCAAATTTCCCTTTTTTATTTCAAATTTCCTTAATTAGGGATAAGATCTAACCAGTAACTGTGGTTGACATCAGTGTTTTTTATTGATAACAAATAGAAAAATAACATTATTATTGTTTAATAAATAGAATTTTGGGGTAGATAATGGTTTATAAAACTTGAAATTAGGGTAAATATAAAAAAGATTGGAAAATATTATAATATTCTTACTTTGTCTTTACTCAGAATGACAAACTCAGTCTATAAAACCATTTCTTAAAATATGTCTCAGTGCTAGACTTCTAAAGAACACCCATGTATTTGGTTCATCTCACTTTAAACAACTTGAAAACTTGGTATTTGAACACACACACACACACACACCACAAATAGTAATAGTAATAGTGACCTTTTTTTTTTTTTTGTGGGTACCTGGGGTCAAACTCAGGACTTTGCGCACCAGCAGGCACCCATGCCGCTGAGCGGTATCACCGGTCTTTTTTTTGTATGTGAGTACCGGGAGTCAACTCAGGACCTTGCGCTTGCCAGGCAGGTGCTTATGCTGCTGAGCCATCTCACCGGCCCCAGACCATTTTTTTAAGGAAGATGAAAAAGACAATGAAGAGGAGGAAGAAAAGGTAGAAATATTCTTTTAAATATTCTTCCCTTGGGCCGGTGAGATAGCTCAGCGGCACAAGAGCTTGCTGGCAAGCGTGAGGTCCTGAGGTTGACTCCCGGTACCCACGTTAAAAAAAAAAAATATATATATATATATATTCTTCCCTTTGCCCCTACTATGCATCGTTAACTTCATTTCAGGGTATTAGACCTCCTGGAGGTCTTCCCTGACCAACCAACCCACATAAAGTTTTCTGTCACCTCTTTACCCTCTATCATATAAACATTTTGCTTCATGACTCTTATCACAGCCTGCAATTATTTGGGTTGTTTATTTGCTTATTGGTATAACATCTCATTCTCACATTAGAATGTAATTGCTGTAAGAAAGACGTTGTGTGTCTCATTCTCTCATTTCTAACACTTAGTGGGGAATCAACTCATATTTGTTGAATAAATAAATAAGTACTAAAATGTCTCTATTAGGCTGTCAGCTCATACATTCTAGGTCCTTTACACCATGCACAATCCTCACAAGAGTCCTGCGAAGTGAGCGTTAGGTACTTACTTAGCAGGAAACAGGGACTTAAGAGAAACTGTCTTTACAAATGCCAGATAGTGATGGATCAAATACATTTCTGTCTGTCTCTGAAGTCTATATTTACATATAGCTTTTTAGCTGAGAACTTCAAGGTACAATTACCTCATCTGCACTGTATATATTTGTGTGACAAGGAAACACAATCTGCCTTAACAATTTAGCCCTCATCTGTTATGGCATTTTCATGCTGAGTTATTATGGTTCCGATTACCTGGACGCCTCCTCCTTCAGTCTGAGAGCTCCTTAAGGGCAATGAATTACTCTGTCTACCCATAAGCTTCTGCAATATTTGTGAAAGAAAAGAGTAGATTTTCTAGATTAACTTACCACCTTAGTCATTTTATCACTGATAAGAAATTTGAACAAAAGGATAACTCAAGATGTGCCAAGGACACAGCACTTTGCAATTAACAATGAACTATAAATTCTTGACTGATAATCACATAATAATGAAAAACAAGTCAAAATGAAGAATTTTAATTTTTTTAAATCACTGTCATTAAAACTCTTCTCAGCAACGTTTAAATATTATGGTAGCAGGCTGGGAGAAGATAGATATATGAGCCCAGTATTAATTCTCAGATCTCCACTGAAAAGGCTGAGCAACAAGAGCAGTGAAAATTTAGGTAACTACGGGAATTAGAAGAGTGTCATCTGAATGACACCAATTATGAAGAAATTCTGTCAGTTATCCTGCATATAAAGAGAAATAAAATGCCCATAAGAGCTGTATTTTATGTCTGGGTATCCACAGTACTATATCTGAAAGTAAGTGATGGAAAGCCAAGGGAGTTATGCAGCAGCAACCCCAAACTGTGAAGTGTATCTGAGGTGATCAAAGGACAAAATGGGAGGCTGGAGAGCAGATTAAACACCATCTCGAGACCAAAACTCCCAGAAAGCTGAAAGTGAAAAATAAGCCCTGATATAGTAATTTCAAAGAACAGCACAGGAACAAGCATGTCCTTGCACAATTAATCTAGGCTCATGTGCTCCTCTCTCCTGAAAGTCCTAACACTGAACTAATAGTATATTTGTACTTATAGCTCTTCAAATTATAAGTATTTTGAAGGAAAAGCCCCAATAGAACACTGTTGATCATAAGAAAAATCTAGGAGATTCTATAAACAGGGTTTGGTGTAAAACACTAGAATTACATAGAGGATCACTTTAAATTGGAAGAAATGTTCATGACTGTGTTCTTTTTTTTTTTTTTTTGTGGGTACCAGGGGTCGACCTCAGGACCTCGCACTCCAGCAGGCGCCCGTGCCACTGAGCGATATCACCGGCCCTTTTTTCGTATGTGGGTTCTGGGAGTCGAACTCAGGCCCTTGCGCTTGCCAGGCAAGCGCTTACGCCGCTGAGCCATCTCACCGGCCCATGACTGTGTTCTTTATATCAAAAAATTCAACATAGTCATTAAAAATAATCCTAGATAATATTTGACAAAATGGAAAAGTAATTTACTTTTTAGAGAAGTTTTAGATTTGCAGCAAAATCCAGAGGAAGGCAGAAATTTCCCATGTATCTCCTGCCTCCACCCACGCACAGCCTCCTCTGTTATTAAAATTCCCTCCAGACTGGTATGTTACAGGTGATCAACCTACATGAGCTATATTTTAACCTGTGCTATATTTTTCATTAAAAATCTGATTAAAAGGTATGATTTGCATGATGAGTACAGTTTTATGTAAAATGCATGGGTAAATATGCACATATATTCATCAATTTAAAAGTAGCATTATCAACACTAAAGGGTAATCATCGGTTACATCACTCCTCTTCTTAAAACACTTCAACAGCTTCATGTTGCGCATAGAATAAGTCTAGCACTCTCGATGTACCCCTCAAGACCTCCCTGGTGAGTCCTCAGCTTATATCAGCAACCTTATCTCACATCACCCTCCTTGTCTATGCCCTAAGCATTGGAAATGCTTCCAGTGTCTCCATACACCATGATTTTTGCCACTCAGGTTGCCTTTAATGATCTCCTAACCCAGCTTCCTCTTGCCAATCATCCCTACCCTTTGCCATATACACACATATATACAAACTGCCATTCCCTTTGGGCTTTGCTACTTGTTCTCATGGTTCAGGTCAAATCAACATGCATTCGAAGACATTCTCCCTGACCACTACATGAGGTCCACTCTGATATAGAGTATAATGAAATAATTCCCCATCCTTCTCATTCACAGTTTTCATTACAGTTAAATATTTATGTGTTCAAAGTATGACTCTTAATGATTTATAAGTATCATGACAAGAAAGACTTTATCTTTTATGTAGCATAGCTTCTAATATATTGTAAGTACTCAAAATATATGAAAATGAATGATATAGCTGGTATCTGTTAGTCACTTACTTAAGTATTCTACATGTATTAATTCATTTAATCTGCACCACAACCCAAGAAGTGGGTCCTGTTCCAACTCCCATTTTAAAGGTGATGAAATGATGGCACTGAAAAATATAACATTGTCAAGTCTTATTTCTAGTACATAGCAGAGCAGGGATTCACACTCAGGTCATTTGGTTTAGTAGCTTGTGTTCCAAACCACTAATAATCATAGCTAACACTTACATGGCATGTAAAATAAGCCAGTTATTATTCTAAATGTTTTACATGTTTTGACTCATGGAATTTTCACAGAAAACCTCAAAAGTAAAACCAAAGTGTTAAACACCGTTATTATCTATATTTTATACAGAAGAAAACTGGGACAGGGAGAAATTAAAGAAACTTGCTTCAACTCATGTGGTAATAACTGACAGGAGGAGACTGTGAACCCTGGCATTTTTTCTGGTGTAAACACTACTTTATGGTTCTTTTACATGTGAGCAAAGAAAGAAAGGAAGGAAAGGAGCTATTTTTTAGTACAAGGATTTTGAATGATATTTTCGCTGTATTCTTTATTGTCCAAAAAATATGTGACAAGCACATTTTTATAATATTAGGAAAACTACTTTCAGGAAGATATAATTTAAAATTACTGTTGGTATAAAAATACTCAGAAAGCATCAATATATGACTTGGAAATTCACCTAACTGCTGCTCTAACCCAATGTGTTCTTTAATACTGTATTCTCTTGTACCCTTCACAATATACCTAAAAAATACCCCTGCATTCCCAGCCTCTTCTGGGTCAGACTCTGCTGATAGCTGTTGATTAAAATGCACTTATAGAAACTGGAGTCTCTGTATGAATTGGGGAATATCACTTCCTCTGCATTCTACTAGTAAATGACTATGGTCAGGACTGGGTGATTCATTTTTTAAATAATTTCATATTTTCAAGATGCTGTGAGATGGAAACACTAAGCAATCTCAAAGAAAACTATTTTAAACACCTCTTCAAGCTCGTAAGTATTGTTTCCCGAAGCCCTGAAGTTTAGCACATGGAATAAAGTACTTTAATCACAATAACTGAGACCATTAAAATGTTTACATAATATATTTTTCATTTGGTAATGAGGGAAAAGAAGTTTTGTGTGCTTGACTTTTTAAAACTGGACTGCGATGGGCTCTTCATTGCCTCCTTCCCTACAGAAATGGCGATCCCTCCTCACTGCCTTCAAAGGGCCCTGTATATATATCACGTCAACTTTAATAATTTGTGCTGCTCTTTATTTATATGCCTGCTCTTCTTTCTTATTTGTAGTTCTATTTTGTTTCCCTAGTATATAATTCATTGTAAGAACATTAGGTTCAAAAATAAATAATAAAAAACACACACAGCTCAAGAAACACAGTTCCTCAACCAAAAATTAATTTCATAGTAGTTTAAATTATTTGTGACTTATTTACCCATTAAAATAGAAATACATGAATAATTTTTTATTTTAAAAAATCTTCTTCTCCTTAGCACTTTCTTCACAGATCTCAGCTACTTTATCTCTAATGCTTCCAAACTACCTTGGAGAAAAACTTATCCTAGAATCTCTTTTCAGGGCAAAGGAAGGGGAAAGGCTGGTCACAGTCATAGATAAATATTTTCTCCCATAACACATATTAGTCAAAAGAAAGGAAGGAATGAAGTAGAATGGAAAACAGAGAGGGAGGGAAGGAAAGAGAAAGATTCCAGTACATCTGAGGGATCACTTTTACCAGAGCCTAGCTAACTTTTGTATAAAAAGTTTAACAATTTCTTCTACAGTTCTTTTTCCTTCCCTGTCCCTAAACTCTACCTATTAGTTATTTAAAAGGTCTATGGCTACTTTCTCTCCATGTCATTGGCTTAAAACCAGCTAAAAATTTTAATGAGAGGTTATCATGGAACTATTTTCAGGCTAATTCTAAGTGCAGAAGAAAGGCCATAATACCACTATAGCAGCTAAAAGCACTTTTGCTGACATTATCTAATTTTTCACAGAACTCTGGGGACATAGGCAATTATTTTGATTATGTTCCCACAGATAAGGTGTTTTAAGCACAGTGAGTAGAATAGTGAAGGTTGACCATTGCTTGCACCAGATATAGACTTATACCTACTAATATTCAGAGGAGACCTATTTGGATGACTCAACTTGGCCTTCACAAAGGGATCTTTTATCATCCTTTATCCATCTAATATGAAAAAAAAAGACTTAAATACTTTTATTATTATGTTGGACAGATCCTAAGACTTAGATGCCCCCCAATACACAAAACCATGTGCAGCCTTTGAACATAGCTGATAACCAACACATGCATGATACCTCTATTAAAAGTCCTGTATAACAAAAAACAGGGATTTATTTTCATTGAAAAAAAAAAGGCAAATGATTAGCTAAACCAAATTGTAGAATAATTCTCTACTACCTAGAAAGTCAGTCATATACTTCATTGAAAATACTCTATTTTATTTTAAAAGTTGATATCTGAATTGCATACTTTTATCGCAATTCCCACTAGAATATATTGGAAGTGTTTAAACTTCTTTGCTTGATATTCACGTAGACTATTTCCACTGAAGTCACACTTCAGGATCTCCTACTCCCCCAACTAACTGTAATACTGGTTCTAGTTATTCTTCACTGGAATTTCTGCCCTGCTGACCTATTATTTAAACTTCAATGAAGCAAAGATTATATTGTTAATCATTTACTTGAAAGGCGGAAGCACAGTGTAGCATGGGTAAGAGAAGAAAGGACACCCATAGCAAGAAAAAGGAGGATGTAGTAGCTGTCGAAAAGTAATGTGGTATTACAGATGCTTTCCTTCACTGTAATCTGCAAAAGGACACACAGCAGATCATTCAGCAGGAGTGGCTGCTCAACACACAGAACTTCTGAAAGGCTCTAAGAAGGAACTGAGTCTTAGAGTTGCCTTACAGCAGTGAGAAAGGGGAATTTGGCTTATCTCCTTCCTTCCTCATGTTTCACAGTGATCTTGACTTGGAACGCTAACTCCCCTGCACTTTTCCATTATGTAGTCCAGACACACGTCAGGAAGCCAAAACCCCTGCCCCACTGTAGTGTGTTATCCAAGTCCAAAAATGCAGAGATTATTTATAGCTATGATAGCATGGATCAGTACAGAAAGAAAGAGGCAGGTGAGGAAAAGCACAGTGTTATTGTTACAATACAGACCCACAGGACATAATTATAACAGATAGCTACTTGCTGAAGAGATCACTACACTTCAGCAACAAACATGGGTGGCCTTCCTCACCTGGGCAATCAATATGATAAGGGATCAAACAGGTATCAGACAGGATGTACCACAGTTCAGGTCCTGAACCATAGCTAAGCCAGGGAAATAAACCCGAGAGAGCCAGGAATAGAAACAGAGGTTGAGTGCAAACCGAAGTCCTTAGAAAGTACAAAAACTTGAAGTTGAGAAACCAAAGCGAACACCAAGGCTGAGGTCACAGGTGAATTCAAAGATGGTAGATGAAACCTAAAATGAAAAGCAGAATAAAAGTAGAGTCTAGTACAATAGAAATTGTGTATGAAGATTCCCATTCAATTGTTTATAAAGTGCTGAAAAGATGAGATTTATCTTACACGTCATTAGGCATGTGGCAAATGGGTTTGCCTGTTTCTTAAAAGTATGGCATCATTGTGGACATAAAAAATGTGTGGAAATATGAGGATTATAAAAGTTTCTGGAAATAGCTTTTACGTAACTTAAATATCTCTTGGCCACCTCAGTCTGACAACTAAAATGAGGTTGCATTTTCTTAATAAGCATACTACCCACTTATTTAAAATTTTGTATTAAAAGCCTACTATGATCAAAGGATTGTAGCTAAGCCCTCATTATGCAGTGCTTATTTAAATTGTCATAGCCACAGCTTTCATGGATTTTGTACTCTGGAACACAGATAATTAATGAAAACATATGTATCTGTAGTTGCGAAGTACTGTGAATTTAATGAATAGGGTTCGTGAGAGGGAAAAAAAAAAAGAAGCAAGAAAGGAGAAGAGAATACGATTAAATACTGTTGACAGGAAGACCACTTTAAAAGTTGTCAATTAGGCTGAGATTTGAAGTGTGAGAAAAAAAAAACAGGCTTTAGAAGCCAGAGGTTATGATAGAGCCTTTTATAGAGAAGAGATTGAATAGCTAGTTCCCAAAGCTAGAGACAGACTGGCTTGATCAAGAAACTGAAAGAAACCAGGGTGATGGAAACTTTATGAACAAAGAGTTACCTGAGACAAAATTAGAAAGGGTTTAACATGTTTTAAATTATATTGTATTTTAACTCTCTATTGTGAGATCATTGAAGGGTTTAATTTTTTCAGATGTAATAATTTGAAAGCCTCTATCCAGTTTAACTGCAGGATATCTACTCTTAACAGGTTGCCCTCCCAAACACAGTCAAGAATCTCTGGAGGGCGATTAAATGTTCCACGAATATGCCCTGCTGTCACCTGCTGCCTCAACCCTCATTCTTCTGTGGATGTTTGCCTTAAGGACTGGGATCACCACCTCCCTTCGGTGTTCACTGCTTTCCCCTATGTTCTTTGCCCCAAGCATGAACAGCATCGCTGCAATTTTAATAAGATTTTACATAAGTTTTAGGAAAATAAAAGAGAAGCATAACACAGAGTGACGAGGTAAATCTCTTCTTAGAGCAAACTTACCCTTTGGTGTGGATAGTCCCATGCTCCAGAATGTCTGGCCCAGATCATTCTGGGCAGTCTGCATGACACAGAGATCAAATTACCTTCGTTCTATCCCATCCTTCCACCTCTTATTTCCTATCCTTGAGTCAGTCTCTCCCAAGAATGATTGTCAACATAAATGAATTCCTTTTGGAGGAAAATATGACTCCCAAGATCTTCTTATCCTCTAAGGTGGGGGCCGACTTTGTGATCCTGAGCTACATAAAAACCTAACCATCCAACATAGTAAAGACTAAACTCACACACTGTTCAAGATATTAACATGCGGGCCGGTGAGATGGCTCAGCGGCGTAAACGCCTGCCTGGCAAGCGCGAGGTTCTGAGTTCGACTCCTGGAACCCACATTAAAAAAAAAAAAGATATTAACATGCCAGCCCACACTGAGTTTATTCAAACCAAGTCTTGTTTTTAACTGTATTTCCAGGTAAAGATCCAGTTTCTTTTTTTTTTTTTTTTTTTTTTTTTTTTTGTGGGTACCGGGGGTTCGACCTCAGGACCTCGAGCGCCAGCAGGCGCCCGTGCCGCTGAGCGATATCACCGGCCCCTTTTTCGTATGTGGTATCCGGGAGTCGAACTCAGGCTCTCGCGCTTGCCGGGCAGGCACTTAAGCAGCTGAGCCATCTCACCAGCCCCAAGATCCAGTTTCTCGCATGTCCTTCCTAAATTTCTCTCACATAGACAAAATCACAATACCTCAGAAATCTTCAAGTATGGAATATGTCTACATTTTACTTTTGTGTAACAAAAAATTACTTTGGCTCCTTCAAAACAAAGTCATAATCTGCAACAAATTAGCAAAACAGAAAAATTCTTAAATTTTGAGAAATACACATGTAGTCATCTTCGTCTCCAGCTAAACACAACAACAAAAAAGCATCTTGCATTTGACCTCTTCTGACCAAGAATATAAGCTTGCTTTAACTAGAAGTGACTGCAATAAATTAGTTCCTTTCTTCAAACTCTTTCCTCAAAGACTCTTTCCATCTCTTGCCACAATCTTTTGCCTTATCATCGGTGCAGACCCTTTACTTTGATTCAAGTTGATGTGCTCTTCTCACCCAAAGGAATGGACTTTGTACCCAAAGGAGTGCTACCCCTACTTGGCTTTCATAGCATTGTGCCTTGCCATGAACCTCTTGCCTGCTTCTATAAAGAGACCCAGCCTCTGAGACTCTAGCTTAGTCCAGAATTCTGCGCACCCTCACTTTAGCCTCCAGCATATCCTGAGCGAGAAATTGCAGCTGTCATCCCAGCTTCGGATTTCAAGAACTTCACTGTGAACTAGCACTGGAATGCACACTTCTCAGTTCCTCTGAAGCCAGCACAGTTCAACTTTACCTCTACTCAGGCTCGTGGAATTATGGAGAGCTTGCAGACTTCACTATCCACGAGAAAAGAAAGAATGTCCCATATCTCTATGTTAAAATCTCCGCCTACAGTTCTTCCCTGCCCCCAACCCCACTTACTTCCTCAGCCTTTGCCAAATGGCCATTGAACGCCAAGTGGGTTTTTATTTGGGGGGGTGCTGCCTCTTTCCACAACTACTATTCTAATCCTGCCCTCCAGTGGTGAGTGATTTGAATGCAATTAAAGAAGCTTTATGGGAGAATCAGATTATAATTAGGCTCAGTTCAACATCTCCCCCAGGGATAAGTTTACTTCTGACCTAGAAACTTTCTAGTCCTTTGTCTTGTACAGACGTGGATACATGAAATTCAGATTAGACAGTAAATACGCAGTCTGCAGGGCAGCCCACTGATCAACAAGCAACCATTTTGCCGAAGAGTGCTAGCTACAGGATATCCTCACTACCGCTACCATTAGCCACAGACACTGAGAGGAGAGGAAAGGTCTGTTACTTCATGGCCAAATACGTATCACTGCTCACAGAGACACTGAAATAAAATGGTCTAACTCTATGGGCCCAGTTCTTTACAGCACTCAAATACAAGTTCTTCGGTAACTCTTTTGTTTTTATTTTATCTCCCTTTAAAAATAAAAACAAAAAAGACACGATGTTCACACTTTATGAGCTAAATGCTGTTAACCCAATTAGTTTGTAGATGGGAGTAAAAGGCTGTATAGATTGGGCAGTCAGGATATCCAGTTCTTTGGCTGTACAGAAGTGCCCGTGAGCTTCTTATCATGTGCCATGAGGCTTACTGAAAAGATTCTCACTCTGATGGAGCATACTGAGGGCATGTATTGATGTGAGAATAAGTGGTCTCAAGAGTGGTGAGCAGTTTTATAAACCAAACAATTGCCTCTTAGTTCCATATTTCCACAAAAACCATAAGAATAAAGATCATTAATGGCCCCAGTATGCCCCCCTTCTCAATTACCACGCCTATGCCATGAATTTTAGATAAATGTGGCCTTTGTGGAGAAAGTACATGAAATAAGGAAGTATGACTATGACAGGCAGCCAGATTTGGGCAGCAACACAACCTACCCTAAAACACCTTCTCAACATTCAAAAGACCATGATGTTTATGTGATATACTTTTAACTATTCTGTGATATTTGGATGACTTCTTCTTTTTTATTATTAAAACTGAGTACTGTGCTGTGATTCACTAAGTGGTTTAAAATTGGATTTCTTTTTCCTTTTGGATATAGTCTTGCTGAAATGACACAGATAATTTTTAACTCTTTTTAGGGAATATCTAATTGATTAATAGAAAGAGTAAGCCCTGTAAGGCTTAAGACATGAGGCTCAAGACATGAGCAGTTAACATGCTGCCTAGAGTCCTGTTAATATTGAATTTTATTGTGATCGCTAATTTTTACTAGTGTGCTTATCATATAACAATACAGTCAAGCTGTTTTAATTCACATTGCTATAATAGCCTGGTAAGATTTTTTGTAATGGTTTTTTTCCTGAATATCTATGGATATATAAACAACTAAGCAAGATACCTTAAGCTAAATAACCTATCTTAATAGATTTACTAATGTGGTCTTGTGATAAGTAGAGGCTATTCTTTTCTAAGACAAAAGCACTCAATAAATTTGCAATGAATTTTTAAAAATTCCTAAGGGATTTGTTTTGGTTATATTGGGAATTTCTTTTTGTCCACAATGTTTACTAACTATGATAGCAAATTAGGCAAAAATCAAACATCAATTATCTTTGAACTTTGACAATTTTTAATGAATAGCTAGGATGTTTTTAAATAGTGCAAATTAAGGAAATCTTTAGAGAGTCAAGTGAGTTTGATAAAACTATTTAAAGTTATGTTTATGACTCCACTAATGCAAACAATAAAAGAAACAAGGGTACCATTATATAATGTGATATACATCATATAGGTATCTTGTTTATACCATTGGCTTTCACCAAAATCTGAAGGAAATAGAAGACTACAGTCCCAGAGTCATCTCGTAAAGAACAGAATTATGAAAAATTTCAAGGTCATATACCCATGGCTATGAATCTTGAATAATAAGCTGGAGGAGACCTAAAACAATTGCTGGAAATACAAATATTTTTCCTATTCTCTCTCCTATTGCAATTTCAAGGAAGGGGGAATAGGAACTCTTAAACAAACTTTGCATATAAATAAATTTTAATGCAGTATTATAAGTATGTCCTTGGTCATTTCTCTTCAAACAAACTAGAGAGCAGCCTCATAAATGTGAGACAAAGAGCTTGGAATAATAACAGATATACTGTATTAGAACAGATTTTAGCTCCAAAAATAGTCCATCTGGATCATAAATAGAAAAAATGATGCAAGAGGTCAAGCATCTAGCTCAGAAGGAAGTTGGTCAGTGGTGTATGTGATAAAAACTATGAGGCAAAGAATCCCAAGACGTTACCCTGTTGCATGCCTTTCAAAGGGCAGGCTCTTGTTAACGGACTTCAAGTCATAGAACTGGACTCTAAAAGCAAGCTCATCCTCTACATTCTTTGTTCCTTGCCTTCTCTTAGTTACTGAGGCAGCATCACAAGTTATTTTCTATCTCCCTCAAGCACAATAGTAGGTTTTCTTTTTTTATTCTATTGTAATGTAAGTAGATATTAATAACGAAAATATTTTAAAAGTACTCTTCTTTCTCCTATGAAAAAATACAAAAAAAACTCATAAAAAGTAATTAGAGAATAACAATAGTTAATGCACTATATATCATAATCTTAATAGAATAGCCAAAATGTTACTCAGAGTACAAGTCATAGACAAAAAAAGACTCTCCGGGGCTGGAGGTGTAGCTCAGTGGTACAGTACTTGCCTGGCATGTGTGAGGCGTAAGCGCCTGCCTGGCAAGTGCGAGGTCCTGAGTTCGACTCCCGGTACCCACATAAAGGAAAAAAGGGGCCAGTGATATCGCTCAGCAGCACAAGCGCCTACTGGTGCACAAGGTCCTGAGTTCAACTCCCGATACCCACATAAAAAAAAAAAAATCCTGTGCTGTGATTCACTAAGTGGTTTAAAATTGGATTTCTTTTTCCTTTTGGATATAGTCTTGGTGAAATGACACAGATAATTTTTAACTCTTTCTAGTGAGTATCTAATTGATTAATAGAAAGAGTAAGCCCTGTAATAGTGCCATTTGCATTCTATCCCCAAAGTCTCTCTCTTTCAAAAAAGAAATAAAAGGATAATAGTGCAAAACTTTCTTTTCAATGAATTAGTAGAAACTTGTGGTATAATTTAGATAAATTAGCATATATATCGATTCCCGGTACAAAAAAACAAACAAACAACAACAACAAAAAAAACCTCACAAAGCATACATATTAAAATACTTTTGCAACAATGGAATAGGTAATTTGGGGAATCATTTGAACTCCTCCCCATTTTCTGCTTATCTATTGTGAAATAAATCACACAATTTTAAATATCACATCCATTTCTCTTACATGAGAAACTCAATATACATATGTATACAAATGAATGGCAAAATAGTAGGTTTTCTTATCACCAAGTGTGTAGTAAAAAATTTAACTTGGCCCAAGATGAGGTAGAGTGTTTTACCTTGGATTTTGGGAGGTGGTTTCTGCCATCCATGATTGAAGTATATCTGCTTAGATGGGCGCTGCCCACACTGTACCATTTAATTTAAAGTGAGTGCTTCTCTTCACTCAGCATCAGATAACCTGGAGACTGAGTTGAACCATGTGGGCAATTAATCAATCATTCATAGCTACATAATCACATCCAAATAAAAACCCTGGGCCAGTTATTAGTTTCTCTTGTTGACAACTCCATATGTAGACACAGCCAGGTCAAAAGGATAACACTTCCTAACTCTACAGGACAGTTCAACAGAAACTTCAGACAGAACCTCCCACGCTATGCTCTACAAATCTCTGGCTGATTTTTATCTGTCTCCTTCCCCTGTAGTAAACTTTAACATAAATGTAATAGATTTCAGGGAGTTCTGTGATTCCTTCTAGGAAATTATTTAACCTACGGGTGTTTAATGTTCTAGTTTGGATCTAAAATATCCCCCCTAAAGTTTCATGTATTTGGAAGGAGATTGTATCATGGGGGTGCTACACTGATCAGTGAATTCATCCAGTGATAAGTTCAGTAACTGAATGTGTTGTTAAGAAACAGGGCCTGTGTACAGGAAGGCTATTGACTTTTGAGTATTGACTTTGTATCCAGCTACACTACTGAATTTGCTTATTAAATCTAGCAGTTTTTTAGTGGAGTTTTTGGGGTCTTCTGTGTAGAGTATCATGTCATCTGCAAATAATGATAATTTAACTTCTTCCTTTCCAATCATTATTCCTTTTATTTCTTTCTCTTGTCTAATTGTTCTGGCTAAAGTTTCCAGAACTATGTTGAATAAGAGTGGGGACAGTGGACATCCTTGTCTTGTTCCTGATTTTAGAGGGAAGGCTTTCAGTTATTGTCCATTTAGTATAATATTGGCTGTTGCTTTGTCATAGATAGCTTTTACCAGATTGAGATAAAGACCCTCTATTCCAATTTTCTGTAGGGTTTTTATCACGAAAAGGTGCTGGACTTTGTCAAAAGCTTTTTCTGCATCTATTGAGATGATCATGTGATTTTTGTCTTTGGTTCTGTTAGTATGGTGTATTACATTTATTGATTTACGTATGTTGAACCATCCCTGCATCCCTGGGATGAATCCAACTTGGTCATGGTGTATAATCTTCTTGATGATTTGTTGGATTCTGTTTGCCAGTATCTTTTTAATGATTTTTGCATCTATGTTCATTAGGGAGATTGGCCTGTAGTTCTCTTTCTTAGTTGGGTCCTTCTCTGGTTTTGGTATCAGGGTAATGCTTGCTTCCAGGAATGAATTTGGGAGTATTGCTTCCCTTTCAATTTCATTAAAAAGTTTGAGAAGTAGTGGCGTTAGGTCTTCTCTAAATTTCTTGTAGAATTCGGCAATGAATCCATCAGGGCCTGGGCTTTTCTTTGTTGGGAGGTTTTTAATTACATCTTCAATTTCATTGGTTGATATTGGTTTATTTAGGATTTTTAAATCTTCTTGATTCAGCTTTGGTAATTCATACAAATCTAGGAATCTGTCCATTTCTTCTGCATTTTCCATCTTAGTAGAATATAAATTTTCAAAATAGGTATAGATGATCTTCTGGATTTCTGCAGGGTCCGTCGTGATATCACCCTTTTCATTTTCAATTGCATGGATTTGAGTCTTTTCTTTTTTTAATAAGGTTGGGTAAGGGTTTGTCAATCTTATTTATTCTTTCAAAGAACCAACTTTTTGCTTCATTGATTCTTTGTATTGTTTTTTTAGTCTCCAATATGTTAATTTCTGCTCTGATCTTCATAATTTCCTCCCTTGTAAAGGCTTTTGGCTTAACCTGCTCTTCTTTTTCTAGAAGTTCGAGGTTCGCCATTAAGTTGTTTATTTGTGCTTGCTCTATTTTCCTGATATAAGTATTTAATGCTATAAATTTCCCTCTTAGGACTGCTTTCATTGTATCCCATAAGTTCTGGTATGTTGTACTGTCATTATCATTCAATTGTAGAAAGTGTCTAATTTCTTCTTTAATTTCATCTGTGACCCATTGGTTGTTCAGGAGGGTGTTGTTTAATTTCCATGTGTTTAGGGAGTTTTTGTGAGATCTTTTGCCATTGATTTCCAATTTCATTGCACTATGGTCTGATAATATGCATGGGATAATTTCAATTCCTTTGCATTTACTTAAGCAGGTTTTATGAGCTAGTATGTGGTCTATTTTGGAGAACGTCCCATGTGCAGCTGAGAAGAATGTGTATTCTGATGTTGTGGGGTGGAACACTCTGTAGACATCTACTAAGTCCATTTGTTCAAAAGTTTGGTTCAGTTCTATTTCATTATTGATTTTCTGTCTAGTTGATCTGTCTTTTTGTGACAGTGGAGTATTGAGATCTCCCAAAATAATTGTATTAGTGCTTATTTGATTTTTCATGTCCTTTAGTACTTGTTTTAAATAGCTTGGTGCACTGGTATTTGATGCATATATATTTATGATCGTTATCTCTTCCTCTTGGATTGCTCCCTTTACAAGGATGGATAAGAAAGATGTGGTATTTTTATACAATGGAGTACTATTCAGCCATAAAGAAGGATAAACTGGAGACTTTTATAGGTAAATGGATGCAACTCGAGAAAATACTCATAAGTGAAATAAACCGGAAGCACATGTGTAAGCATCGTATTGTCTCTCTAGTATGAGAAACTGAAAGAGTAAATAAGATCCAAAATGTACAATAGACATGGTGAATCAAAAAGAAACTGGTCAAAAGGAAAGAAAGACTGGAATAGGGAAAAGAAAGAAGGGAAAGGGAAAAAAATTGTATATATATATAAGATGGTTAAGATAGATACACTACCAATTTTACTTAGTTCATTGAAGAGTAAGGTTTGTGCCAATAATGTTTGGACAATTGAATGCTAATGTCTGGTATCCTGAATAACTAAATTAAAGATAATAATACGTAATACATTAACCATTGTTACCCTCATATTATGTTGTTTTGAAAATTTGTTCCTTTTTTTTAATTTCTTTTTTTTTTTTCTTCTCTTTAAAAAAGAAAAAGAAAAAGAAACAGGGCCTGGCTAGAGATGGGTCACTGGGTACATGACCTGCAAGGATGTATTCTTGCCTCATTTTCCTGATCCACTGAAATTGTGTTTACCTCTTCCAACCTTTTCTCTAGACATCCCAGAGATTAGAAAGATTATGAAAGATTCTTTGCTAGGAGATATGCCTAAGGTCAATTTCTCCTATCTTATAAAATTTTGACCTTTTAAATGAAAAGTTCTCCTATTTCAGAAATTTTTGTATTTTTAGATTACATCTGTTTTAATTAATTTCATTTACTTAAAATGGTAACGATTTGCATAGATTATCTTAAGCTACTAGAGCAAAATATGAAAAAAATGGAGGTGGGGCAAAGGAGGTAGAGGAGGAGGAAGGAAAGGAGGAGAAAGAGAAGTAGGGGAAGGAAGAGGGAGAAATCTCAAAGTATGTTCATTTCTTGCCCATTTTACTCATGTCCACTGTGAGATAGCTTTAGCCTTGCCTTATTTCTTTTTCATTTTGGGATCTAGATTAAAAGCGCACCACCATTCATCCTGGACACTGCCAACTTTCATGGTAAACAGAAAAGAAAACAACAATGGAATGATTTTTAAAGTCTCTGTTTAGAAGCTGCTTTTATCACTTCCACTTGTGAGTGAATAGACCATTCCAAGTACTAGGCTAAGCCCACTCAAGATATAAAACTCCAAATCCCATCCAGTCATACCACCATACTCAAAGTTGAAGACTCCATGATAATCTTTTCATTAGAACCAGTTGTTCAGTCTCTTGAACCAGGGACCTGTGAACTGAAAAGAACAAGTTATATGTATCTTATATACCCAACATAAAATGAATAGAAAGAGTCCAAGAAAGCACAATAAACACCTGAATCCAGAAAGACATGCTATATCACTATTCTGAACAATTTTGCAACCCTGTGAGGCCTGTTAGAATCCCATGCTCTGGGGTGGGAAAAAAATTGCTTGATGAAAGCTTAGTTTTGCTTTCTTGTAGTTTATTTTCCTTCTTAATCCCGAGTTTCACCTTCTAGGAGGTTCTACTTTTCTATTATCTTCCTTGGCAACAGCCAACATGGGCACAAGAAGTTGAACAGCTTCTTCCCTCTTCTCCCTGCATATACACTCTCTTTTAGCATCAGTTGGTGAACCTTTTAGCAGTGTAAATAAACTCACTCAAAAATTGAAAAATTTTATTTATTTTATCCTAGTCAGCAATGTGTGACAACAGAGGACTTAGTTTCCCATTCTTTGAATTTAACAGACTTCTATAAGAAAACCACATATTTTTCTACAATTTTTTACTCAAATAAAATTATTTACTAAGCATAATCATAGTGCATTCAGAGGTATTAGCAAAGGACAGGAAAACAATACCTCTGAGTGTGTCCTTATCCTTAAGAGGCTGAGCTTAATCAGGCTTTTAAATTCATAGTTTTACTTGTGAAGGTTGAAAACCTTCAGGGATAATAACCAGGAAGCGCTCCAAATGCTGTTTTGTATATCTCTGTCTAAAGCTAGGAGTTCTGAGTTACCTCAGCAATCTTCGTATTAAATGTCATATTACTCCGTAGCTTGAGGTACCATCTTTCTAGCTTCCAGTAGTAGATTCTTCACTGTGCATTTCTCAACTGAGAGCCAGTGTAACATATTTTCAGTTTTTGTGGTAGCAGGTCTCTCGTGATGCACCAAATCTGACTCAGTCAGTTTATACAAGTCATGCCATGGAAAGGTGATCCAAAACTTTCACTGGCTTACAACACTAAACATTAACTTATTGTTCATCTTTCACATCTACCACAGGTTAGCCTCAATTCTGCTTCATGCCACCTTGCTCCAGAGTCCTGGCTAACAGTGCAGCCCAATCCACAGATATAGACCACATAGCGAGGGAAAAGTAGGCTGGAAGAATCAGGAAATGCCTCTGAAAGCTTGCGCTGGAAAGAGAGATATGCCACTTCTATTTAGATTTCATTATCCAAAACAGTTATAAGACTATCTTAGTCTGTTTAGGCTTCTATAACAATATGCCATAAACTAATGACTGTAAATCAACAGAAATTTCTCTGTTACAGTTTGGAAAGCTGATAAGTCCAAGACCAAGTCTCCCATAGTATCTGGTAAGGGCCTTCTTCCTATTCTTGGGTGTTGCCTTCTAGCTGTGTACTCACAACATAGAAGGGGCAATGCAGCCTTCTGAGGCCTCTTTTAGAAGGGCACTAATCCCATGCAGGAGGGGGTCTATCCTCATAACTAATAACGTCTCACAGATCTCACCTCCTAAAACCATCACATTGATGATTAGGTATCCCACGTAATGAGATGTGGGAGGATACACTCATTCAGACCTTACCTTAAGACCTAGCCTGTAACAGTGGAGGGTCGCAGAGTAATCTTCCTACAAGGCAAGATTCATAGATCTAAGGCATTTTCACTTAATCGCTAACTACTGACTGGGGGGTGTGTGACGGATGTTCAGGGTATAATAAAATATGCAATTATTCTCTTTAATTACTAAAAAACATTCAAGGCCTATCACCTTTCCTAGAAGGTGAACAAGTATGGAAAAGATATAAAGATAAATCAGTCTTCCTAGCTTCTGCTCCCACCTCTAATCCACCTGCATATTTTCTGGCTTTTACATAAAAATTATCACAAATTTTAAAAACTTAACACAATACCAATTCATTATCTTACAGTTCTATAGGTCAGACATCTGAGTGGATTCAGCTAGATCCTCTGTTCAGGCTCTCATAGGTAAAAATCAAGGTGTTGGCCAGCTGAGCTCTTCTTCAGATTCAGTGGGATTAAACCACTTCCAAGGATATTCAGGTCACTGGTAAAATCTACTTCTTGCAAACTCTGCAAGTACAGAGTTGAGAATGCTATTTCCTTCCCTGATTGAATGTACCTGAGTTTGATCAAAGTTTGAAATATTTTCTCTTTGATCAAGTTTGAAATATTTTTCCCAAAAGCCACACTTAAGACTTTCTCTTCAAATATGTTTTTAGGGACAAATGCTAGAAATCAGGATGTCAACTAGGAAGTAGATTGCATCAGAAAGAAAATTAGACCTAGTAGCCAACTTTTTTTGGTGGGTACTGGGGGTTGACCTCAGGACCTTGCACGCCAGAAGGTGCCCGTGCTGCTGAGCAATATCACCGGCCCTTTTTTCATATGTGGGTACCAGGAGTCGAACTCAGGACCTCACGCTTGCCAGGCAGGCGCTTATGCCACTGAGCTATCTCACCGGCCCCAAAAACAGGTTTTCATTTTTTTTTTTTTATGTGGGTACTGGGAGTCAAACTCAAGACCTCGCGCACCAGCAGGTGCTTATGCCGCTGAGCTATCTAACCAGCAAAGCCAACTTTCTAAAACAGCTCGAACTTACAGAGTCCTCTTCTAAGTGGTCAAAAAGCATCTGTGCTTTCTATGACAAGAAAGTCCAAATTCAAATATTATATCAGCTATGATTTCATTGTCTATGCTAAGGAGTTATCAGCTAGTACATCTATTAAAAGACCTTATTATATAACGGGAGGGTGAAACTAGTATTTAAGATGCAAATAAGAAATGTTGTATGCATTGTCATTTAATTTTCAGAATATTTTTTTAAATGGAGAAGTATTATTCCTTTTACAAGCTGCGATGGCAAACTGAGATCAAGCCAAGTCCATAAAATGATAAAAGAAGACTAAATCAGGACCGGTGAGATGGCTCAGCGGCTTAAGCGCCTGCCCGGCAAGCGCGAGGGCCCGAGTTCGACTCCCGGAACCCACGTACAAAAAAGGGGCCGGTGATATCGCTCAGCGGCACGGGCGCCTGCTGGCGTGCAAGGTCCTGAGGTCGACCCCCTGGTACCCACAAAAAAAAAAAAAAAAAAAAAAAAAAAAAAAAAAAGAAGACTAAATCAGAGTTAAAAATATAAACCTGCTACAACAATATTAAAAAGAAACCAAGAAAAGAATGATTAACATAATATAGACTGCAACTGATTTTGGGAAGATGGATATGAGACACTACTAATGAACCAGAAGGAAGAATGCTGTGATATCAAAATACGTGAAAAAAAATGCAGCAAATAACACATTTATTCAATGAGCCAATCCCTAGAGAGCATACATTAAAATTCTCAATACATTACAGACCAAGGTTTACAAGTGAGGCTGAAAAGATGAACTGCTGCTCTAAAAAACTGTCATTTCCATTTTCTTAAATCCTAGCTCATCATCTGCAGAGATAGCCTTTTGTCAGCATTTATCCTCAACTAAGGAAAGGCAATGGAAGCAGAGTTTCTTTGAAAAAAATTAAAGTGCTTAGAAAGAATTTTGCTTTCAAAGTAAAGGCACAGCTGTGACTCAACAGATATTTGAGAAAAAGACAATTTACAACATGAAATATTAAAAAGGTTAGAGAAAGACAAGGAAAGGAGGTGACCCCAAATTGAACAGAGATATCATAAAGAGGTAAAATATTTAATTAGTATTTTAAGTAAAAGCCCAGACGGTATATCTATAAATCACAAATAGGCTGCTATGAAAAAAGTAACACTAAAAGAATTCGGATGGACCCCATGGGAAATTATAAAATGAGATTAACAAAGTTGAAATTTCAATAGCCAAGTTGGGAAATAAGATTAAGAAAACCTCATCAAGAGTAGAAAGAAATGAAAAATATGAGAGGAAATATAAAGATATTTCAGGCTAAAAATATCAATATCACTATCCAGGTAATAAGATCTTCAGAAAGAGATTACAGACAACACAGGGAAGAAAAATTACAAAAATAATAGACAGGAACTCCCCAGTGCTTAATTCCAACCAATTCTCAAAACTAAAGGTCCTAGCACATGAAATACAGATCCACAACTAGGTCCATTATTGTTAAGTTTGAAAACATGAGTAATAAAAAGTTCCTAAAAACTTGAGGTAACAGGGACAAATGTGTCTCATTTATTACTTACTGACACTGTTAAGGATAGTGAGAGAGTTAATGTTTGGAATCCCAAATATGGTTTGTTTTTGTGGGGTTTTTTCCTGATACAATTTTCTTTCCATTGTGCAAGTACCAAATTGTTTGGTAACATCATAGAAAGATTTAGGAAATTACTTTCCCTATCTTATTTAATCTTCCACCTCTCCTAAAATAAGTCTTCCTACTGGTTCACATTTTCAACTGCTTATTATGTATTTTAACATGGCTGACCCTGCACAAACACAATGTACAAGAACAATCATGTAAGATTTAAAAATAACTGGTCCTCTTCCTTACCCTCTCCCTGTCATACATCCCTCCTTCACAATACCACCGGAGGCTTTTTTTTTCTTTTTTTGAGGTACTGAGGATTGCATCAAGGGGCATGCACATGCTAGGCACATACCCTACCACTGAGCTACATGTTCAGCCATATTTTGTCTTGCTTAGATACAAGGTTTCACTAACTTCCCAGGCTAGGCTCAAACTTGTGATCCTCCAACCTCAGCCTCTTGAGTAGCTGGGATTGCAGATACATACATGCCATCACACCCAGCCAGAGATATTTTCTAAGCTAGAGACATGTTCATTTACTCATGGATATAAAATATTTCAGAGAGATCACCAAAATTACAAGTACCACTCAACTACATATATTATAATGTGTAATCTCCTTAGACTCCCAGAATACTCATTAATTTATGCTGTTATTTATTGAGTTATTAGTTAAGATTTGCACTATGTGCCAGGTACCGTCCTAAATTCTGCGTTGCAGAGCACAAGACGAATGAATCTCAAAATAGTCATGTCAAATAAACAAAGCCAGACAGAAAGATTGTATGTTGTATGATTCCATTTGATAAAATTCTAGGAAAGCAAACTGATGTATTTTAGATCAGTGGTTGTCTGGGCATGGGAACAGAGTAGAAAAGAGAAAGAGAGAGATTACAGAGTCACAGGGTATCTGAGCGTTATTTATGTTTGTATTATCCTGACTGTCACAATAGGTTAATAGATAAATAAATGTTAAAATTTATAAAACTATACACATTTTCCAGGAGCAGTTTGCTATGTATCAGTTATAGCTCAATAAAGCACACACATATTTTTAAAAATCCTGGTGCTATAGGCTAAGTCTTATATGGGCATATATTGGAGCCATAACCTCTAAAAGCTCAGAATATGATTGCATTTGGAGATAGAATTTATAAAGAATTGTTAAAATGAAGCATTTAACTTAGGGTAGAGCTCCAGTAATAGAGTACTTGGCCTAGCATGCATGAGGTCCTGGGTTCTACCCACAGCACAGTAAGAAGAAGAAAAAAAGAAATTAGAACGTTCATTAAAGGTTGGGACCTAATCCAACTTGACTATATCTAGTAAGAGTACATTAGCATACCTACAAACATGACCCATACAAGGGGAAGCCTATGTAAAGACCTGAGAAAAGATAGCCATGATAAGCCAAAGACAAAGGTCTCAAGAGAAGCAAGCCTGCTTGCATCTATACTTAGACTTCCAGCCTCTGGAACTGTGGGAAAATAAATTTTTTGCTTTAAACTATCCAGTCCATGGTACTTTGCTCTGGCAGTCCTAGCAAATGAATATATTCAGTGTCTTAGTTACTTTTTTGCTGCTGGGACAAAATACCCAACACCCACTGGATAAAGTAGGAAAGGTTTATTTTAAGCTCACAGTTTGTAGAGGATTCAGTCCATAGTTTGCTGGCTCCAAGACACGTTGGCATGGCAGAGGGGTGTGGCAGAGGAGAAACAGTCCATGGAAGGGTAGACAGAAAAAAGCAGCAGCAACTAGCCTTTCCCTTTTTATTTCATTCAGGTTACAAACTTATTGGTTAGTACCATTCACACCCAGGGTGGGTATTCTGCCTTCACTAAATCAATTCAGCCACACCTAAAACCATACTAATCCAATCAGTGGACTGATCCCAGTTATTGCACACCCATAATCCGGTCACTCCCAAATGCCCTACCTGAGAGCTCACGAGGCTTTGACAGATATTTTAGATATAAATCATAACATCCAGTAAGAGATAGGCTGCAATTTACATAACACATGGTCTCCATGTGGCTGTATTATGACTGGCTTATTTCCTATCTAATTATTTCCTTTGTCTTACAACAACCATGTACTGTTGTTATAACTAGAAAAATAGTAATAGAATATTATGTGCAACCATTCCTGGGATTCAGTTTGAAAATCCTAACAACAAAGAAGCCATGGCAGAGAAAGTCATATTTTCTTGTTCTGAAAGAAAGATGTTTCCATAGCAGAAAACATTGTAATTTTACAATGTTAAAATTACAGAAAGATGGGCCGGCCTGGCAAGAGCAAGGGCCCGAGTTTGACTCCTGGAACCCACATACGAGGAAAGGGCTGGTGATATCGCTCAGTGGCACGGGCGCCTGCTGGCGCACAAAGTCCTGAGGTCGACCCCTGGTACCCACAAAAAAAAAAAAAAAAAATTACAGAAAGAAAATTGGTAAGTGTACTTTTGAAATCTTTCCATAAATATTCAGGAGGAAGCCTGCAGACTCTGAACTGCTGATACTGCTCTTTCAAAGATGCCTGCAACACATACTGCAAAGACTCAGTGGTACTATAAATGAGATGTTCATTAAAGATACCTATGTAAATTGCAAGACTAAAGGTAATATTCTATAAAAAATGTTCCCATTTTTTAGAAAGCTTTACAAAATGAGTTTTAAGGTGGCAGTGATTACCAGCAATGTTTTGTTAGGTGTTTCACAAGCCTTTCTTTTATTCTTAATTGCTTTTGTAACTACCAGCACTTATTCAATTAGATATGTTAGTAGTCCCTGGATTTCTGTACACCTGTTTCTTCCAGCTGTCTGGAAGGCTGGTTCCCTGACATCCGTATAGAATTAGTAGTTCCATTTCCTACCACTAAAATCACAGGAAAAGAAGCTGTAGGATTAATGTAGGGTTAAAGAGGTTAAAATAAAAACCAAAGGTAGTTAAGCATCCAGTTTCTTGAGGTGAAATAATTGCTATCAGGATTAATTCTGGGATGCATTCAATAATTATCATAAGATCCATTATGCTTTCATAGATACTATGTAAATTTCTTTACCAAAGGAGCGTCCCTTGTTTAATAAGCTTTCTGATGCTTATTTTGTATTTATAATTGTATATAAACTTAAGCCCTGGTTGTAGAGTAGTTTTACTATGAAAATTAGAATAAAATTAAATACTTAAAATTGAGTCATTTATATTAGACTAAGATAACTATTTAAAAATGCCTTCAAAAATATGCTTTCCCAATTTTTTAATTGAGAAAATATTTACTATACTTCTCCAGGAAGTTTGCCTAAATTCCAGGAGTATTGCCATGGAGATAATGCCTATGATCTCATAGAGCTTGAAAATAAGTGGGAAAGACCAATAAATCAAGATTAGATAAGTGTTATTGACAAGTAAATTACAAGAGTAACTGGTTTGCACAGAGAAATGTGAGGCCATCTATACTGAAAGGATATTGGCATAATTTATTATCACATTTTTAAATGTACGTAAATTGTAAAATCACACTTTTAAGATCGTAACTGACGTGTTTGAAACAAGATTTTATTCTGTGGTTGCTCACTGTGCAATTGTTCGTAATTGTAAACATTGGGAGAAAATTAAATCCCAGCAACAGAGCATTCATTAAAAAAATAAAATACAGTGTATTGGCAAAATAGCATATTGTGCAGACATTAAATGATATCTTATATTTCTCTTGTGAAAGGACAGGTCTTCTTTTCCCTCTTTGGACTACGTGATAGTAAATGAATGTTTAAAAGATATAAACCTACAAAAAATAAGAGAAAAAGAAAGTAGCCAGCAATAAACACTGGGAGGTAAATGGAAGACTCTGGGTAGATGAGGCATAGCAAAGGAAGCCACAATCTGGAACTCATCTATGAGAATCAGTAAAGATAGAAAAGTGTCCACCAGCAAATACAAAAACTAAAAAGCAATATAACAACATGAGAAAACAATAAAAATGACTAAAAATAAATAGTAAGATCTATGTACAGAAATCTGTGAAACAATTTGTCTTCTCCCTTGCTTACCTCTAGTGGCCTAGAGCTTCATGCTCAACCCAAGACAAATCTTGTAGCAAAATGTATGGAACTGGAGGACATTATTTTACATAAAATAAGATAGACAGAAAGAAAAATATCTCTCAATATGTGAAAGTTAAGACTCTGTCTCAAAATTTAAAAAAAGGGGGGGGCTGTGGTTATGAAAGACCCTGGATTCAATCCCTAGTATCGCAAAAAAAATTATCTGAATGGAGAACAGTAATTACTAAAGTTTGGAGAGCAGAAAGAAATAGAGGGAATTTGGAGAGGGGGAACTAAAAAGATAAACCGTAATATTTCACAGCACAGTGGGGTAGCTATAATTCACAACAACCTATTATACACGTTATGAAGAACTAGAAGAGAGGAGCTCAAAAGCTCCAAGCATAAAGATAAGGAGATGAAAGTACTAATTACTCTCTGCATCCTATATACATAAGTTGAAATACCATGTGTACCTTGTAAATATGTACACATATTTCATATTAATAAAAATAAAAATTTATCATAAAAGAAACTGGAAAGAGCTAAGTTAGCTAAGGCTGTTTGCTGATGCTAACAAACACCTCCTTGTTATATTATATAGCTGTTTTCTAAACTAATAACCAATTTTTTGCCCTCACCACCCATCCCCACAAAAAAATTGACAGCCAATAAACCTAAACTGCCACCAAAGGTCATGTAGTCTGACTTCCTATCACCCATTTCTAAATATTAGCAAACGAGACATTTGAGGAAAGTCTGCAGCATGCAAGATAAATACCAAGAAAAAACAAACATAGAAAGACCTTCAAATTAGAATCCTCAGTGACATTTAAGAAAATATTCCTTCTATAAAAAATACTCCATTGTAAAAGAAAAAAATGAATTGGAAAATAAAAGAGCTCTTGAAAGTTAAATAACTGGATTTGGAGATGAGAATCAAACCCATCACTACTGCCCTGCTATCCAATTCCAATCCTGTGATCAGCCTCTTAGGTGTAGAAACCGCCAACATGGCTTAGAAATTATAAAGCTTTTGGTCTCTGCTGAGATTCCGGATGAAAACAAACCTGAGAGGAAGGAAGTTTTCCAGAGACTTCAGAGAAAATAAACAAGCTCTCTGGTGACTCTGGCCCAGAAGTTAAAAAAAGTTCTAGCCCAGTGGTTTTCCAAATTGGAAATACCTCACAAGCTTTGAAAGCTCTCATTGCCAAAGCCATGCCCGATCCTAATTAATTCAGAGACTCTGGCGGTGGAATAGAATCATTAGTATATTTGAGGTTTGCAAGGTAATCTCAATTCATGGCCGAGTTTGAGAATCAGTGTACCAGCTATTTCAAGGGCAACATCAGGAGCAGCAGCAACTGCAGTAACCTCTAGGAATTGGTCTGAAATGGTAAATTAGGTCCTATTCTAGATCCCTTCAGTCAGAGTCTATATTCAAACAAGACAATCAAGGATTTATGTCCACATGAACATATAAATTCTACACTTAACCAAGGACTAGAAGTCCAGACCAATTAACCAAAGATGGCTATTATTGTTATCTTTTAAATACCACAGAGGTAATTCCCATGCATAGCCGAATTGAAGATCTCTGTCCTAAATATTACAATTGAGGCAATCAAAATGGAAGATTGACAGATCATCACCTGCTACATCATTGGCCCTCTGAGAATGAAATTGATGTAATTCCTACCTCCACATAAAGTAGTCCAACAATCCCAGGCTCAAAAGGTGAGATATGAGTCAATGAAGAAAAAAAGACACACATTAAAAACAGCAGAATAGAAACTGGCAACAAAATAGAACCTCTCCAACATCTGGTGGGAAAATACAAAAGTGGATCTCTGGGAATCAGGAGACAGCTCACAAAAAAACTAAAAACTACAGAGCTACTGGGGAAATGGAGCACAAAACAGAGAAAGGAATGAAGTTATCAGGAAAACTAACCCTAGCTTCCAGGGAGGGGGACCTGTCTCTGCTAAAACAAAGTTAGCCTGGAAAGGGTCAGGGTCATCATCGCCAGGGAGAAGCAATGGACTAGACCAGCAGCAGTAGCCTGCCCCACCCCACCCTGCCAAAAGCCCACAGCTATTTTAAACTACAAAAACAGCATGGGGTTTTACTCTGAAAGTGACTTCTTCTTCATGGCAACCTAGAGCTAGAGAAGAAATCCAATGGAGTGTATGCCATATTTGAGAATATATAATCAGGAGCCATTTGGGGAAGGAGTTAAAAAACTGAGCTATAGAACAACTACAGAGCAACCACACTGATTGGGTGGGAGACAGCCACAAAAGACAGCTGCAGGGAGGTCACAGGCTAGACATAGTCCCCCAGAGAAGTTTAAATTCAGGCTGGCGAGGACTCAAGGGAGCTACCTTCCATGATGAGCATCCAGGCTGGTAGTGTGCAGCATTTGGAGGGGGCCAGGTTTGAAAATGTTGGCATTAAATCCAGTGAACTGCTTGACCCCAGTGTTTTGCTGCCTACATACAAACATAAACCTCAGAGGTGTGTTTGCTTTTTCTATCTGTCAGCGTGATCAGGCACATGCCTCAGGGTGGACAGTTGCCACAGCCTTGGGCGTATGAAGAAAGAGGCTTCTGGAGGAGTGGGGTACCTCACAAACCCACAGGCTGTAAAGTTAGGTGGAGAAAGTCATGATTTAGGGCACAAAGAGAGACACAGAAAGTGGGAGCAACTGTAGGGAATATAACCCTAGAGAGGACACCATTGACTAATGACCATGCACAGCAGGAAAGATGGGCAAGGATTTAGCATTCACACACGAAACCCTGAGTGTGGAAACAAAATCTTAGTAATGATTCACTATCCCTCTTCCTTATCTGGTGGATTCCAATACCACTGACCCTGGAAAGAAATTACTCATTAAAAAAATACAGAGAAGTTTTTTGGACTCATTTCCTTTTTACTTCATTGATTTTCATGGGGTTGGATTTTTCTTCTTCTTTTCTTTTTTTGCTCTGAATTTTTCTTTTTTCTTTTTCTTGTTTGTTCTTTTATGTTACTTTTATCTAATTCTATTAATATCCTTATAATATTTAATAGGATTCCTTCTCTCACATTTCTCTCCTCCTTTTCTTTTCCTTTGTTTTTCAAATTTTACTACTTGGATTTTCACCCTCTCCATCCACCATCTTTAGGAGTATTGTTATTAACTTTTATCAATCTTTAGATAATTAGTTGATATTGTGCTATTATTGTTGAATTCTTTGCAATTGTTAATGGTGGCATAGATGTTGCATTTAGTAGATATTTACTGTATGCCAATATTTGGTTTGTCTTTGTGTCTAAAATTGAAGATTTCTTTTCTATTATTAAGAGTGTTACAGTGGTGGCTTTTTTGGTAGTGTTTTTATGGTATGTCAATATCAAGTTTTTCACAGACTCTATTATTGTTGATGATTTTGTTGCTACTACCAGGTAGCATAGTTGTTGCTATTAATTGGTTTTTACTGTATGTCAATATCTGGTTTGTCTTTGTGTCAACAATACTGCAGTCCATTTCCAGAGAACTGAGTGTTGGCCCACTGCACTCTCCCATTTTCAAAGTAATGGAGGGTGACAGGAAAAGGCCTATAGTTAGCCATCCCCGGAGTGCATCACTGGAAACCAGACACTATCTAAAGAAATCTCTACACTAGAAACAATGTCTTTTAAGTATAATTGATCCACAGCCATCAGCACATACACATGAAAAAAGAATAGACGTATAAGAACGCAATCAATAAAATGCTTCCAAACAACTTTCAATTCCCCCAAACCTATTCCAAGATTTATTGAAGGGAAGAAAATAAAAAAACAAGCAGCTGAAATATACAAAATGATTAAAGAGGAGACCAAAAAAAAAAAAAATCAATATGTTGCTCATCAAGCTCAAAGATGATATAAATAATCAGATAATGGACTTAATAAGCAAAATGATGAGTGAGCTTACAAAAGTCACTAATAAAAAGATAGCTAGGCTAAACAAAATGATACAAAACATTATCGAACAGTTTAGCAAAAAATTAGAACCCATGAGAGGTACCAAACAGAAATCTAGGAGATAAAAATTCTATTGAAAGTAGGAGCAGCAAAAGTGATCAGTGTGAGGCAGAGTGCCAGAACCAGAAGATAGGTTCTTCTGAGGAGAGGGCTGATGTAGGTGACTATATACTCAAAGTACCTTAAAAACAAGAGAACATGAAAAATGGATGCAACAGCTGCTACATAGCACAAAGACTAATCTAAGATTAATTGTAATTAGTGAAAAATCAGAAGACAACACAAATGGCATAAAAACCTATTTACGGAAAAAACAGAAATTTTTCCAAATCGAGGGAAAGATTTTAACATACAGATAAGCGAGGCATATAAAACCTCACACTGTCATGATCAAAAAACAATTTCTCCATGACACATAATAATCAAAATCCCAGAAGCTAAACACAAGTACAGACTCTTAAAAGCTGTTAGAGAAAAGCAACAAATCACTTATAAAGATAAACCCATTGGAATTATAGTAGACTTCTCAATGCAAATCTTATAGGATAGGAGAGTTTGTACTGAAGTGTTAAAGCCTTAAAAGAAAACAAATTGAAACACACACTGATGTATCCTGCAAAACTATCTTTCAAAATTGATGGAGAAATAAGGTCTTCCCATGATAAACAGAACCTCCAGAAATTCATGAAAACCAGACCAGCATTTCCAAATATTCTAAAGAGTATTTTAGAAAGAGATAAGCCAACAGTGCCAAAACTCCAGTGGAATAAATATACCAGCTAGAGTAAGCATTTAAGAAGGAGGAGGAAAAGTCAATCAGCACCAGAAAATCATGCAATAACAAAAATAAGTCAGTAATTTTCAGTACTAACTCTCAGTATGAATGGTCAACCACCTCAATTGAAAGACGTAGATTGGTAGATGTGATAAAAAAATAAAACCAATGATATGCTGTATACATATAAATCTCACTTAATCTAAAAAGAAATATGTAGACTAAAAAGCAAAGTTTGGAAAAGATATACCATGCAATGTGAGTTCCAAAACATGAAGGAGTAGATAATTTATTTTCAAAGACGGAGACCACAAACCAAACTGACAAAAAAAGCAAAGAAAATCACTACATATTGCTTAAGGGAGCAATTAAAACAGAAGAAATAGTAATTATAAACATATATGCACGGAACACCAGTACATCTAACTTTATGAAACAAATACTAGTGGACATAAAATATCAGATAAATATCAGCACAACCATAGAAGGGGATGTCAATAACCCACTATCAAAAATAAATCAATTAGACAAAAAAAATCAACAAAGAAATATCACAGTTAAACCACACTTTCCAAGAAACGGACTTAATAGATATCTACAGTGTTCTACCCAACAACAGAAAGCATATTCTTCTTAGCAAGCACATGGAACATTCTCCAAAATAGACCACACGCTAACCCATAAAGCATGCTTAAACAAATACAAAAGAATCAGAATTACCCCGTGCATATTGTCAAATCATACTGCAATGAAACTAGAAATCAATGGCAAAAGAAACCACATAAATTATGCAAACACATGGAAGATAAACAATACACTGTGAAGTAATCAGTGGGCCACAGAAAAAATCAAGGAAGAAATTAGCTCCTAAAATCAGACAATAATTTCAATACACCATACCAGAACCTATGAGACACAGTGAAAGCCATCCTAATAGGGAAGTTCATCGCTGTGAATCTCCCACATCAGAAAAAAAAAAAGATCAAGCTTCAGTAAATAACCTAGTATACCTCAAAAAACTAGAAAAACAAGAACAATCCAAATCCAAAGTTATTATAAGGAAAAAATTATGAAGATTAGAATAGAAATTAAGAAATTTGAGACTAAATATACATATATACATAAATATATACATACATACATATATATATGTATATATAAATACATATACAAAGAATCATGACCAGGTAAACTTTTAAAATTAAAATTTCACAGACTAGAAGTAATGTTATCTGTTGAAAACTTAATGTCCACTCAAATTGAAGATAAAATATAATTTTCTCACAAAGATATTGATGTTATGAGGTTAAATACTTAGATGATGAATTGTGCTCCCTGTATCTCCCAAAATATACGTTCAATTCATCACCCCTAGTACCTGTGATCTTTTTTGGAACCAGTGTCTTTTTAGGTATAGTCAAGCCATGATGATATCATTCTGGGTTATGGTGAGTTGTAAATTCAGCGGTTGCTATCTTCATAGGGAACAAGAGATTTGGAGACACTGGGAGGAAGGCCACATGCAAAAGGAAACAGATTATGAAATTATGCTGTCACAATCCTAAGAAACACCAAGAACTGTTCGTTAACTGCCTGAAGCTGGAAATGCAAGGAAGGATTCTTCCCAAGAGACTACAAAGAGAGCAAGGCCCTACTGAAACTATTAGAAAATTAAAGCTCTAATTTTTAAGTCACCCAATGTGTGACAGGTTGTTATAACAGCCTTAGAAAACTAATACAGATGACAAATACAAAATATCTAATATCAGAATGGAAAAAGAAAATAACTACACTTAGTACCATTAGACTGTTGAGTTTAAGAAAGTTTTGAGACTTCAAATTGAATGACATTGCTGAATTTCAGTATGAATTAGAAGGACATGCACTAAGGAAAAATATCTTTTTTTTTTTTTTTTTTTTTTGTGGGTACCAGGGGTTGAACTCAGGACCTCGCGCGCCAGCAGGCGCCCGTGCCTCTGAGCGATATCACTGGCCCTTTTTTCTTATGTGGGTTCTGGGATTCGAACTCAGGACCTTGCGCTTGCCAGGCAGGTGCTTATGCCGCTGCGCTATCTCACCGGCCCCAGGAAAAATATCTTAATATAAACTGTCTGCAAAGATTTAACTTTTCTGTCTTCCAGCAAAAAATAGAGATTTCTAACAAAGAGGACAAGCGTGGAGGATCTCGTCTGAAAAACTAGAAGCTAGACTTTGGTGGACTAACTTCTATAAACATCACTCCTGCATAATTGCAAAAATGCAGAAAATAAACCATGATATGTGAGGCACCCTATCTGGGAAAAATAATGAACAGACTATAACTAATGATGCAGAAGTGACACTTCAAGATAAAAAATAAAAACAAAATAAAAGTGGTGATCAAACTATATAATGAAAGTTCAAATTAAAAAATTATTACAGGGCCGGTGAGATAGCTCAGCGGCATAAGCGTCTGCCTGGCAAGCGCGAGGGCCCGAGTTCGACTCCCGGAACTCACATAGGAAAAAAGGGCCGGTGATATCACTCAGCGGCACGGGCGCCTGCTGGTGCAGGAGGTCCTGAGGTCGACCCCCGGTACCCACAAAAAAAAAAAAAATTATTACAGTAAGAGACACAATGCCATTAATCCCCCTCAAAATACTCCCCCTCACTTCAAACACACTATTTCCATAATACTTGCTCCTTTCTGAAGCAGTACTGGAAGTTCTTTTCCATGAGTGGCTTTTGGGGGTGTGATCAAAACTACAGTGAATGCTGTCGAGTGCCATCCAATGGCAAAGCAATTTTGTAAAAATGTCACAGTGCTTCCTCATCCACATTACTGACTGGATTTGAGACTTCTGTCTCATCCTCAAAGTCAAAATGATCATGAAAGGTAAATGTTTTGAGTTGAATCAGGACACTGAGGCAATCAGGACAGTGCAACTACAGACAGAAATAACTGCTTCTGAAAGTGGCAAGAACACTGGGATGTGTTTGAAGCAAAGGGTGTATTTTGAGGAGGAGTAATAGCATGTGTCTTTCACTATAAATTTTTAAAATTTAAATATTCACCATATTTTTATCACATCTCATGCAATGACCAAGCATAGATTTTGTGAAACATATAGTTACATCTGAATGACAGATGGAAATGTGCTAAATATTTTCATTTTGATTAACAAAAGTAGTGTACGAGCCTCTTGATACACATATCTTTGTACAAGTTTCTAAGGCCACAAAATTTAGATGGAACATTTTGCTGAAATAGATTCAAAATTAAAAACTAGCTACTCTGACATTGCAGTTATCACAAATTATTCTGATTAATTGGAGTATTCTACAAAAGCCTTTTTATTTTACTCCCCTTGAAAGTTGCAAGTGATACATTTTTATTGCTTTTACATTAAAGAAAACTTCTTATTGCAGTAAAACTTCTAGTTTTCCATTAAAAAATTGATCCACTCTTGTCTAACATGTTTGGTAACTAAAAAGCAATCATAAATTTATTTTTCCTTTTAGGTAATGAGTTCCTTCCCCTGTACATGCCCCTCCCCCATTTCCAAGAAAATAAGACCTAACCAGAAAATAATCAGCCTTGAAAACTAGAGATAAAAAGTCCCAGCCCCTATCAGCCTATCCGTGGTTCACCTACCATCACTACTCTCTTCCTTGGTGACTACTCTTTCAGGCAGGTAAAGCAAGGGTAGGCTAATTGGGGATGGCATTTTTGATCTCTAGTTTTTAAGGCTGACTATTTTCCAGTTGATTAGGTCTTATTTTTGGGAAAAACATGAGCATGCAATTCTCTTTAGTCTTTAAAATACAATAATCTGATCAGAGTAAATCTCAGTGTTGTTTGTTTCTCTTTAATTTTGCCTAAATTCATGAAAAGTCCTGTACATAGACAGATTTAGATCTACCTTTAATTCAGAAAATGTGTTTTATATTTCAGTTTTATTCTATTTTCTTTAATTATTTATGCTCTTTTCTATTCCCTTCACTAGGATCACAAATTATGGGTATGTTGAATCATCATTTTATATATTCTTTGTAATCATTTTTGTAACTTTTTTATAACCTTTATACCAGTTTTATAGCTTTTCTTTGGTGTTTGAGGTAATATTCTCAACCGTGTCTTAGTGATTCAATTTCTCTGCACTGATAAGTTAGCTCTTTACTATTTGGAATGCTTTAATAGCATTATTTATTTTATTAGATTTATTTATTTAGTTTCTTAACAAAAATTTCCATGGCCCATCATGTAATATCACATTCATTTACTTATATTATCCTTACTGGTTCAAAATAGTACCTAAAATTTAATTTTGTTTCCCTGAATAAATCCTGTTCAAATAAATACTTTTCTAATAAATTTTACCACATTATTGTTGTAGAATGTGATGATTCCATTTTTTAGTAGGGCATAAGATGCTAGGTCTAATATAATGGATTCCATTTTACTCTTTTCTCATTGATAAAAGAGGTTTTCAATTAATTCTTAACTTTCTTTATTTTTGCCTGACATCTTGAGACACATGCTCCCAGAAAATAGTTGGAGGGAGATGATGTAGGTTAATATTACCACCTGTTTCTTAGTGGTTTCCAGAATAGGGAAAAGGAGTTAGCACTGTAGAAAGTTGAAGTCAAAGTACATTTTCCCTGAAACATTTCTATATATTGTTAGCTTCTTATGTTTGTGGAAAAAAAAATCTGAAAAAAATAATTTGAAGGAGGAAAGGTTTATTTTAGTTCACAGTTTCGGAGGTTTCAGTTCATGGTCATTTGCCTTCTTTCTGTGGTAAGAAGTATGTCATGGCAGCAACGTATGGTAGAGCAAAGCTTCACCTCTTGTGGTGCCCAGAAAGCAGAGAGATAGGGAAAAAGCCCCATAGAAAGGAACAGAGGACAAAGTATAGTGCCCTACTTCATGCCCCCATAACCCATTCCCTTCAACTAGACCCCATCTGAACATGTCCATCACTTCCCAATAATACCATCAAATTATGGCTCATCAGCAGATCAATCCATTTGATGAAGTTAGAGCCTTTGTAATCCAAGATCTGAAAAGTCCATCAGCTGTCAACCATGCCTTCAACAAAATGAACCCCTGGAAACAATTTGAATGCCAACCGATAGCATGTATATTTGTTAAAATCCACTGCATGGAAGCCAACTCAGCTAAGTTTGGAGGAAATCCTTTCCCATCATAGTGGCCTTTAGTTCTGCTGACCCTACGGGCTGGAACTTAGGAAAGAAAAACAGTCAGAGTTCAATGTGACAAAACGGTTTTCTCCTTCATTAATACTATACTACTAAAGATCTACAGTGTTAAATGCCTCCAAATGGATGTGCTCCCATCTTTCCAATGATCTGCGTTAATTTCTAGACTTCCTTCCTCTCCACTAGTGGACGTGGTGAAAAATAGGCTCCAAAATGGCCCATAAGAGCATCCAACTGCTTGTGGGTTTGCCTAAGTATAACCCTCTCCCCTTGAATGTGAGGATCTGTGACTTGTTTCTAATAGCAACAGTGAAGGGATGTCACTCAGGTGATTATGTTTCATTTCGTTACAACTTTTCTCTTACTAGCCCCTCTGGTGTGGCTTTCCCTTGCCTTGCTCACATAGCAAGATGCCCTCCCACCAAGAACCAGCAAGGAGCTGAGGCCTTTAGTCTAAGAGCCCACAAGAAACTGAGTGCTGCCAACAACCACATGAGCCTGGAAACACATCCTTCCCCACTTGTGTCTCAGACGCGACTCCAGGCCCAGATGAAACCTTGATCAATGCCTATAAGAAACCCTGAAGTAGAAAACTCCACTGGGCTATGCTTGGATTCCTGTCCAACAGAATATATGCTGTCTTAAATTACTACAGTTGTGGTAATTTGTTTTTCAGCAGTAGATAAATACTACAGTAGGACTCTTGCTCAAATTACAGCATTGCTACTAGAAAACCATCTCAGAGAAAAATAAGGAGCTTCGACTGAACTTCTGTTGGTTTGGAACATAATAGACCCACGTTGGGAGAACCCCAGACTGTATTTTCCCAGTTCTTCTCTTGGCTTATCTAAACCTTCAATACTTGACACTCCCAATTGAGAAACATTAATGGAATTTTCAGTTTTTTCCACCTGCACTTCAAAACAATATATCACTTTTGTTGATATGTCTTTGAAACTTCTACTTCCCTATAAGTGGTGGCTGAGGAGGAGATTCTCATTACAGGGTTGAGGGGTTCTCAGGAGAGTAAGTCCAGCAAGAGGAAGCAAGAAAACTAAGGAATACATTGTTACTTAGCAGAAGATTAATTTTAACCCTAGTTCCTTTGGAATCTCTGGAGCAAAAGTGGCATCTAAGCATCAATTTCATCTTTAGGCAAGGGGGCTCCTGTATCAGCAGCTGGTCACTGGCTCTCCTAGAGGGGATCCAGAATGGTGAGGGGATTTGGATGGAGAGGAAAACTACGAGTTCTTGGCAACCAACACTCACAGCAGCTGGAAGAAAGTTGCACTTATTCACTGAAGGGCATCTGGGGAGGAATCTACAGCTTCCACTAAAGAGGTAAGTTGTGTTCTGCTTCCTGGCATCATCTTTGAAAATGTTCTAGACTGTGTTGTATCTCACAAATAGCCTTAAAATGCTTGTGCTTGGTAATATCTCTAGTTTCAGTGTTACAGATTTTTTCCTCGTCATTGGTTCTTTTTTGTCATTTTTCTCATGTGTAAAAATTCACAAAAATGATCTTACCCCACTATCTTTTCCAAAAGTTTTCAGATTTATAAAAGTGCAATATAGCATACATTTTGATGTGTTTTATATTGGCAACAGTATGAATTAGCTTATTTCTAAAGCAATGTCTATAATTTATTCTGAGGATTTATCATCCATATCTGATCCCGCCCCCCAACATGCGATCTGTCAAACAGACCTCATGAGTTAGTGACTTAGGTGTCAGCTTCAAGGTGAAAAATAATACTCTCACATAGGTTAGGGGGCTGCTGGCCCCAATCCTAGTTTATTCAATCTGAAAAAAGAAGCCCTACAGCGTGTGTTATCTTCTCACAGTGCCACTGGGGTGGCTGGCAAGGCTTTTACTGTCACAGAGGTATTATCCTGAGTTACTCAGCCAGAGGAAAATTGCCTCCTAATGGAACCCTAAGACCTCCATTCAATATTCCCTTGAGGCCTGAAGAATACAATCTTAAGAACCCATGCTAAGCAAGACCGCTTCAAAAATTATAGCCTGTGCTCACCTGAGAGTTAGAAATTTTCAATTATATAGCCTCCCAGGATATATTTTAGGGGAAAACAGAACACAATTGTTTTTTTCCCTTGTTAAACACTAACCTTTTTGCTTCTGACTGCATTACTTTTTTCTTACTTTATTCCTTTTATGCAAATCAGCAGTCCATTTTCAATCTCCATTGAAATAAGAAACACAGTCTCTACATATAGTAAATATGTGCCTTTGCAGTTCACTTTAAGAATTATCTTTGGAAACAACTTGACTTTTTTTTGACACTTCAATGTTTCCAAAGTGCTTTCACATACACTGCTTCCTTTGATTGTTACTTGTAAACAATGTTCCTTTGATTTTTAGCTTGTAAAGTAGACAGGTGTTAAAAACCCCAATCCACACACTACAGGTCAGAGATTATCTAACTCTTAAAATTGTATTGCTTGAAATAAGCAGAACTAAGACAAAAACCAGATTTTAAGGCTTTTGTTGGATATTGTTTCTTCTCTTCCATGCCGCCTTTTAACTGTCAGCAATAAGCAGTCTCCATTTCTTTCTTGATCCTGGGGATATTTGTTTTATTATTATTATTTTTTTACCCAAGGATGCCACAGGATTGCCACACACAACAGGATTCAGCAACACCCCATTTAATATTGTTCAATACTGGCAGTCCTTTTATGTATTTTCACATTCTCTTATGAAAGCTCTGACTTAATTGCCTAATCTGGACATGTTACTTTAGTGGTGTGACTCCAAGATGCTCTGGTGAGTCCCAAAACTGGCATGTTATTTCAGTTTATTTGAATTTTATATCACCCTTATGTTTTATTTCTATTTCATTTCAAAGTCATCCTTAGCATGCATAATATCACTTAAATAACACATAGTGCTGCAAAGTAAGAGCGCCCTAAATGTTCCCTGTGCAACCATAGGAGACCTCTTCCAAACAAAAACACTGTGAATCTTATCCATGGGTTCTGCTGTAAATTTTGATCTGGAGGCATGTTTAATAGCTTTTCAGTGACTATTGCAAGGGGAGTATTTACTCGAAATGATGTCTACTTATATTATTTCTTTGCCAAATTGCTCCTAGAAACTAGAAAATCTGCTTGTACCTCTCCATCAGTGTCCTCCTTGGAAAGGAGACATTTTCTGTTTGTGTACTGCATGAAGTATTTGATTTTAGTTGATGATCTTTAAAGTTCATTCAGAAGGATAAACAGCACATTCAATGATTTTCAACCTTTTCCTCAATAAGGACACTTTTATTATTTCACTCCTTGATTTGAAATATTTGTTCTGTCAAAAGTCACATTGACTAAAGAATTCTTCATTTCCCTATTTTTAGCAACAACAAACATACACAATAATAGGAAATACATAGAACACCTAATGTGCTGGCTACTGTTCTAATGATTTATACAATCTTCTTTAATCTTTTTGACACCATAGGAGGTAAATCTTTTATTTTCATTTTACATATGAGGCACACACAAATTAGGTACCTGGCAGAAGGTAAGAGTTGTGATTTGAACACAGACAGGTTAGTTCCATGCCAATGCTCTGAACCTCCACCTATGCTTTCTCCCATTTGTAATAACCAATTAACAGAAGGTGGCAACAGCACGCCCTCTTTTAATTTCAGAAAGATGCAACTGGTGAAGGTCCAGCTTCCTCCAATGGGCAGACACTCTAGATGGAAAGACCACTTTCTCTGGAATCAGGTTACTAGACTTCAAGTTACCAACCTTCCCTTTGTTGGCTTTAAGCCTTCAAATATATTTTTAATATCCCAAGTCTTCAATTCTTAATGTAAAAATAAAAATGTTAAAATTTATTATGTCCATCAGCAGATGAATGGTTAAATAAATTGTTAGCTATATACATATGTATACATTTCAGTCATAAAGATAAATCTGGCAATTTGTAGGAAAATAGATACACCTTGAGATCATATGCTAAGTGAAATAAATCAGATATAAATTTAAGCATTGAATGGTTTTTGTTATATGAGAAAACCAAAGTATACATAATTAAAAGAACCAAATAAAAAATAGATGATAGGAAACAGAGAGGCAAACCTTTTGGAGATGAGAAGGGAATCTAAGGATGGAGGGAGAGGGGAGTGAGGGAAACAGAAGGGGAAGTATAAAGGATAAAGATGTGATGTGCATATTACCAATTCCCTACAATTAATGTATTTGCTATGTGTTGCAAACATGTACTAATAAAAATTCCTCAAAAATACATCCTGTCTGCCTCATTCATTAATTAAAAAAAAAATCCTGCATTGCACAATCAGTGAAAAAACCAGGCATTGCTGCTGCTAGCTCTTATCACTCCAAGATATATGATACAAGATCATTTTCCTGAAGGAATATTGACTCTAAGGTAGAGGTACAGGAAGGCAAGTACATTTTCGTAGAATAACACATGTTCACACCGTGGGAAGTATTGAGTTCTAGAGGGTGGAAAGAAGTATGTCACATTTCTCTGGAGTGAACAGTAGAGACAAATAATGTCAAGAGACTATCATGGAAAAGATGATTCCTGAAGCGAGTCTTGAAAGATCAGAGCACCAAATGCTGGGGAGCCAGGATTTGTAAAAACATAAGATACAAAAGAAAAATTATATCTAATTCCAAGCACTTCTAGAAGTATAACAGACACAACAAGATAGGGGATGGGGTGGTCGAATCATGTGATCTCTGAATTCGAGAAACTGAGTGGCTCGATAGAGCAATTCTAAAGCACTATACAAAGAGAGAGTGTTAGGATGGATATTGCTGAGCACACAAGTAATTACTGACCACTTGTAAAAAATACCAGCACATTCAATTTCTCTTTTTCAGTGATACCTCAATAAAGCTGGGAGTAGGGAGAGTACAAGAACATGCACAGCTCAGGACAATCTTAGAATTCAGGAGTCTTAAAACATGACAGCTCTAAAAAGCTGCCTCCTGGGCACTTTTCTGGAAGAATGTGAGATAATGAAACCATGACTTCTATGTTAGTTTTTCATCTCTATGACAAAATACCTCAGAAAAACAACTTAAAGTAGGAACGTCCCAAAGATGTATTTGGGACAACAGTTTCAGAGGGTTCGGGCATAGTTACTCAGATCTATTCTATGATTTCCGAGTCTATGGTGAGGCAAAGTATAACATCGGAGACCATGTGATGGCGCAGATTTGTTCACCTCATTAAGTCTGGGAAACAGGGAGGACCATAATATGCCATTCTAGTGTGTGTCCCCAGTGACCCACTTCTCCAACAAGACCCCTTCTAAAGTTTCCATCCCTCCCAGTACTGCTGCCCTCTGGGCACCAAGCTTTCAACACACGAGCCTGCGCGGGACATTCCAGATCCCAACTATAACAACTCCCTTACCCATTCTCATCCAGAATTTCAAATGAAATGCTGTTGTTCACATCAACACAGCTAAAGAAGCCAAGCCTATGTTCAGACAGGGGGCTTAGAGAAATCCAAAAGGCCTAAAGAATCCTAAACAAAGAACTTTTAGCTGTCTTTCTTTGGAAGAACATGGGGCCCAAAACGAGATCAGAATTATTTAGATAATTGCTTAAATATTTCATTTCACTTCGCTTTTGTAAATGAGGCAGGACGTGGTAAACAGAATACTTTCATTCGGGTCTTTTGAAAACACATTTATTCTCCCTTCCTTTATCCACTCTCCATTTTACTTTGGGAGACGCACAGTGAAAAATAGGAAAATGCATTGTCTGGGGAAATTACGCTGGCATAATAAATCCACGAGATTTTCAATGGGGCCCAGGTGGGAAGAAGACAGCTGTTCCCTGTTTACCCAAACGTGTATGTTTTTAAAAAGAAAATTGTGTATAAATAGACCAAAATGATAGCTTTCCTGAATAACTGAGGTAATTGACAGAATTGTCATTCTTACTTTGTTGTTATAAGCAGAAGTTTCGTGGTTCTTTTGATGTTATTATACTTCTTTTACTTTCGTTTTCTCATGTATAAAGGAGACATGTTTGTAAATGTATTGATACAATGCTCACACGGATTTGGTGATTTCATTTGCAAACAAATTAATAAAATTAAGAAAATAGTACAGCTACATGTTTTGTTACATGTGTAGTTTGTTATATAAAATACCAAAGTAAAAAAAAAAAAAATCCTGAAATACATTATTTGCAAGGTGCTCAGTCTTTGGATAGGAGAAAGTTCTAGCTCATACTAGCTTATAGCTAACATGGAGATAAATCTGTAAAGTGTGTGTAGAAATATTATATCTCTACTTGGATATGTATAAATATGTAATTTTTAACTACTTTATTATCTGTAGCCCCAACCTTAGTGAAAATAATAATGATAATTATAACAGCTATTCCTATTTTAAATTTTAAAATGCTTAACATTATAAATAGTCTTTGGGGCCAATTTTCAGCATTTTCTGATAAAATATGTTCAGTCTCTCAGGTAGCTTTCACTTTCCAGTATCCTTTCCCAAGATGCTATGAGATATACAGCAAAGAGATTTGACAAGACTGCTAGAGGTAGAGGAAGGTGGCAAAGGGGACCCCTGACCTCATGCTTATCCGTAGACTTGCACTGGCTTACATCTCCTGACAGGGGCTTAACTTCTGGCATTTACAGCTGCTGGTATAACTTTTAATTTGGATTCTTGACTTGGCCAGGGCCTCCTATTAATCACTGATGGCTTAGACTCATGTCACCCTCTTCTACCCAGCCAGCTCTGCAGACTATGCTAGAATTCAACACTCACCTCTCCTGACATAAAGCTCACACACACACCCTCCAGCCCCTCACCTGACAACACTGTCTTTTCCCTGGGTTAATCTCATCTACCTAAAATAGTTTCTTAGCCAGGTGTAGTGGCACATGCCTGTAATCCCAGCACTGGGGAGGCTGAGGCAGGAGGATTGCCGCTAGTTTAAATCCAGCCTGGGATGCATAGTGAGTTCAAGACCAGCCTGAACTACACAGCAAGACCCTGCCTCAACAAAACCAAAATAAAAATAAATAAATGAAAATAAAATAGTTTCCCAATGCCTGAGGCTTCCCACGAAAATGGGAATCCAGAATCCACATCCACATCTTCTTTTCTCCACCCACTCATCTACATTATTAAGCTACCATGGAAAGATTTTAAATAATGGCCAAAAAGGAAAGAAAACTATTTCACCTTAACAGAAAAATGCTCCAGAGCTCAGTCTGTACTTTACAGGGTGTCCCTTCCTCCCTTTGGAGAGAAGGAGTCACTCACCCACATTCATTTAATTTATTCAAATTGTACATGACAAGCACTGGCCCCGGGCCTGTCATCTCAGAGGTGAGAAGCAGACAGTCCATCAGAGCGCTACCTCCCTGAAAGAGAAAACACAGGTGTAGATGCATTCGCAACACAGAAATACCTGCTGTGATTAAGGATGCACAGGGACCAGGCATCACAGAGGACACTTAACTGGACCTGGGAAGCCAGGGAAAGCTGCCTGGTGAAGCAGTGCCAGAGCTGAGTCCTGAAAAAGAAACAGGAACTCCCCAGAAAATGACAGCAAGAACATTTCATGCGAGAAGGCAGCACTGTAGAAAGACAGGGAGGCATAAAAGAATGTGGCTCGTTAGAACTGCCAAGGTACTTGGTGTGGCACCTTGCACATTTTACACATTCATCTCTCCTTTTCATTTCTAAGAGGCTTTGATTCTGACTTGATTTCCTACACCTATGAGCAAAGGTTTAAATGCAAGCAGAAATGAACAGGGCCTAATTAAATAAAAAATGTGTAGATGGATACCTTTCGGAGATGAAAGCAGAAACATCTTAAAATATCTTTATAAAGAATATGATTTGTCTTCTAAAGACTTCAGGCTGCCACTTGGTTTCAAACAAGAATAATTGGCTGTTGTTGTTGCTTTTTTCTCGCCTTTTTCCCCATCGAGATTTTTTTTTTTTTTAATATTCTCCAAAGAGCAGCAGGGAAATCATACAGGAAAATTCCAGCAATCATGAATGTCATAGTAACAAGGCAGTCTACCTAAAAAATCCATTGTTTAAAGAATAGAATAATTGGGAAAGAACAGCAATAACTATTTTTGCAGACTATATGTCTTTGTTCTTTTACATAAATGAGAATTCTTTAAAATTTGCACATGCCACATTTATTTAGACCATATAGAAATGAGTAACATAAATTAAGGAAAATGATACCAGCATAGAGGAATAGTCTCAGCACAGCAAGTAAAGATGTTCAGAAGATGATAAAGCAATAAAAGTGTAGTATGATCCTAAGGTAAAATCCCTTGGAAATTATGCTAATTGGAATCACTTTCTTTGGAAAGATGATGCTTATCACTCAGAAATACAAAAGTGTATGCAGCTCACTGGAACTACCAAGTTTATTTATTCACTGAAGGTGGGAGAAAATATTTAGAAAACAAGTGAGCAAATGCATTAAAAATATGTCAAATATTTTAATTAGTCAAGGAAATACCACCTGCTAGTGTGGCATACAAAATATTTAATCAGAAATCCTGGTTCTCTATCATACTGCTTAAAATGGTAAATATTTATTCCCACAAGAAAGTATCAGCTTTCTCCTCAATACACTAGTCCACCTGTTTCTTCAAACAAATAGGTTTAACAAGTACTACTTATTCTTTATGAGAAGATGTAATTAGGTCTGGTTTCCTACAGGGCTTAAGTCCATGAGATATGCCTTCTAGCAGAATGAGTTTGGGGTGTGGAGGTGAGAGAGGGCGTGCAGACCAAGATGAGAGCCTTCCAGTGGAGATGAAGAGTTCAGTGCATAAGCGCCAAGGCGATTATTTCACCACAATTACCACAGAAGGCCCAGTGCAAAATCAGCTCAGTGTTTCTTAAGGGTTGATGGAGCTGGTGCCAAGAAGCCAGCTAACATGAGGGCGCTCAAAGTCTCCCTTTAAGGCCTAATGCTCAGACTTACAAGTGCATGAAGGCACACAGGTTTGGATTCAGGTGTAACAAGCTGGTAATGAGTGTAGATGAAGAGGGAAGAAGATTGGAGCAGAGGACTGGAGCAGTGTTTGACTCTGAGATTGTTTTTATACACAGCTCGCCATCCAAAACATGAGTTCTAGAGAAAAGTCCAAATAGAAGACACAGGATCACTATACTCTTTTAAAGGATTGAAAATAAATGTAGTATCCACAGCACTATACATATATCACATTATACAACCCATTCACACTTCAGTAGTTTATGATTTCCTTACCTTTTGTGGAACTGATTTCCAGAAAACAATACAGAAAAGCAAAGGATATAATCCAGTTTCCAGTTCACTCTGCTTGAAAAAATTTAAGTTCCAAATATATTCATTTGACTGGACATTAGAAACAACAATGCATTCAAAGGAAGTAATTCCCTTTTGAGATACCTTACGTCTTGTATCAGAAGACCCAGGTTTCTCTTTCTGCTATGTTGGGCTCTGCCCATCAGGAAATTGGCTGGGAGGCACCTTAACTGGATAGTAAAGATAATATGTTCAAAAGGCAGCTGTTTATTTCACACCCAGAATTTGCTTAGTCCAGTGCCCAGAATTGACCTCAGTTTTCTCGTCTCTAGGCCTCCATCATTTTTCCTGAAAAATACATTTGGGATGGACAAATGAGACCAAGATATCACCTTTACGTATATTATTCTTTACTAAGATAAATTGGAAATGTATGACTGTATCTGGAGCATAGAGGGGTTTACCTCAGAGAGAAACATTGAAAAGAGAAATGATAACTGCAGCAGCAAGTCCCCATCTGGTTTCTGGGCCTGTTTTTGAGATCTGTGATTAGAGTGGCGAGGAACTGCACATCATAGGCCTAGCTCCATGAGGTTTGGCTCAAAAGAGATGGCCAAAATGTGACTCTTCCACTCAATTAGTATTTTTTGAGGCTAGAAGAGTTTCTTTGACAGCACTGTTGACAAAGTAGGGTCATAGTCAAGTACAGATCTTCCTTCATCAGTCTTCAGAAAACCCTGACAGGTCTGGCTCCCTGAGAATTGGAAATCTTTTTTTTTTTTAATTTTTTTTAATTTTTATTATTATTTTTTTTTATGTGGGTACCTGGAGTCGACCTCAGGACCCCGTGCTTGCCAGCAAGCGCTTGTGCCGCTGAGTGATATCACCAGCCCTTTTTATGTATGTGGGTACCAGGAGTTGAACTCACGACCTCGCGCTTGCCAGGCAGGCACTTATGCCGCTAAGCTATCTCACCGGCCCTGGAAATCTTAAGAGAAGCTGGAGCCAGTACTCTTAGCAAGGCCATTGAGATTCTCAGGGAGGCAATGGCAGCATGGCCTGTCCCAAGCCCAACGACTTAGTGGGTAACAGCTGAAGGGGAATGGGATTCACAGCAGTAGAGGACAGGCAGCACATTTCCTGCCGACGCATTGCAGGCACAGCTTACTAACTTACAGAAATAACTCCTTTCAGAAAGGAAACTCTGTAGGCAAGAATGTGAAATTTGTTCCTGCTCAGTCCCTTGTGTTTGGCACTTCATGGGTATTCAATGAAAGGTATGGAATAAATGCACAATATCGTTAGACAGGCTGATGGCCAAGAATTTGTTCAGTGAATGTTTGAGCTATCATCACTTGATCATTAAAATATTTGTAACATAACTTCATAGAAACAGATTAATGGGCTACATTTGTTTGGAGGGAAGATCAGTTTAGTTTGTGTCACTTTAAAATTGGCTTTGCTCTTTATGCATGGATTAAAGAAAGAAAAAAATAATAAGGGTGAGGGTTGAGCATAATTTCTGTCCCAAATTCTGTGGGTCAGTGTAGTGATTCTGGTTTTGTGTGTAGATGGAGGGTACTTTCCCCCAACTCTGCTCAGCCTCATTGATCAGATAAAGAATGGTTCAGGGCAGCCTCGGGGCCCTTTAGAATTCAGTTTTCCTTTGTGTGATCCTCAAATGCTAAAGCCTGGTGATTGCAGCAGTGCCAAAAACTTCCTCGAAATAAAAAACTTTCCACACCACTCAGTACCAAGGTTTTATTATTTCCCATTAGGGAATTCTCCAGCATAAAGTGCCCATTTAAAATATGAACATATTGGGCCGGTGAGATGGCTCAGCGGCGTAAGCGCCTGCCTTGCAAGCGCAAGGGCCCGAGTTCGACTCCCGGATCCCACATACGAAAAAGGGGCCGGTGATATCGCTCAGTGGCACGGGTGCCTGTTGGCGCACGAGGTCCTGAGGTCGACCCCCCGGTACCCACAAAAAAAAAAAAAATATGAACATATTACCTGGAAGGGGTAACATATTAATCCATTACCAGTCATTAATACTACAACAGCAATTAGCTTATTAGTCAGTCACTGAGCAGGCATCGCCTCAGGAAATGGTACATAGGGCTAATTTGTTAATTTTTCCCCTCCATCTTAGATTATGGTTTATCACACAGATGAAAAATTACAACAGCAATAAAGAAATCTAAAACAAGGACAAAATCCCCTTCCTTTCTTCTCATAATCCTACTGCAGCAACGCTATATACTATATTTGTCTGTGTTCTGGTGCAGCTCCTATCCAAATTCAGAGTCAGCTTTGGCTCCAATATTTCTTCTTTTTTCTGAATAACAATAGCTAACATTTATTAAGTGCCTACTGTGTGCCACATACCATTCTAGAAATTGTTAAACAAGTTAAATTGGATTAACTTAGCAGCTCATGAAATAGGTACTATTTGCATTCTCATTTTACAGATGAGTGGACTGAGGTCCAGAGAAGTTAAGTATTTGCCAAAGCTTGTAGATGATTGATTCAAACTCAAGAATTTGACTATAGCATCAAATGCTTTTTAATCCATGAACCAAACATCTTAAGTTCCAATGAAGAAACTGAGGCTTTTTCTTAATTATTATGTCCACAGTTCCACAAATAGTAGCTGGCTGTTTGAGCAAGCTGCCCGGGTCCTCTTAGATGCACTATACCGATGATAGACATATTATATGCACTATACCGATGATAGACATATTATCTTGGTTGACACAGTCTCAGAAGAAGGTAGATATCATTATGCCCATTTTACAATATTGAGCTTCAAGAAAATGATTAATTTGTTCAATTGCACATCATAAATGATGAATACACACTGTAAATCCAGATCTTTTGACTCCGAGTTCAATATACTGGTTTAGGTCTTTTTCTATCATCTCTTGACAATCAATTTTTTCAATATAGTTTAAACAAAAATGTGATCTGTATTTTACTACTTTATTTATTGAAAGAAATTCACAACTACTTTTCCTTGTTAGTAAGTAGTTTTAATAGTTATCATTGTAGTGGTAGCCTAATAGTACCCTGGATTTTCTTTTATATTTTACAGCTATTATAAATCATGTGACAATGAAGACATCTGTGAAACATTATTTTTCTTTTAAATTATTTAAGAATGGTTACATAAAGCACTTCTCATTTTACTTGATTTTCCAATCTTATTATCACCCAATCTTATTCAGAAAAGTGTCCCATTTCTTTCTTTTTTTTTTTTTTTTTTTTTTCATATGTGGGTACCAGGAGTCGAAATCAGGACCTCGTGCTTGCCAGGCAGGCGCTTATGCCACTGAGCTATATTACGGGCCCAAGTGTCCCATTTCTTTGCACAGAGCCACTAACAGGTTCTTTCCCTGAAGCCTCTCCATGTGAGCTGTCTGTAGCTGCTTCGGTGATGTTCAGCAAATTGTCCTATGCTACACACCTGCTGACAGAGTCCCCACTGTATGGAACATGGTTTCAAACTCCTGAGCACCAGCCCTAACTTTGCCTATCCAGTTGGACTAAAGAGCAGCCGTGCCCTGTAATCAGCTGGAAATCTCTCTTAGTACTTTCATGAAGATAAAGTAAATTCTTACAGTTCTCTCATAGTCAGTCTGACCTCTAGAATATAAATCTTTAAGAGCAGAAATTATGTCTTTGTTGGATCTTTCTGTGGTCTCCATACCCAGCTGATTCTCAAGTATTAATTGATAGCTTCTTTTGATGAAGCGAGGGGTGTGCCTTGGGTTTTGTACTCAATTCAGTCATAACAACCACAATCTTTTATTTTACTAAAATGAAAGATTGATGATTATGGGATAGAGTTTGTGTACTTTGGATTGCATTACAGAAGTAATCTATTTATGCTAATTATCATGTCTCATTCCAAAATGTTTTCAACTGTGTGAAATACTGGTTTGTTTTTTTTTTTTTTCAAAAAGTCACCTTGTGGGTAACATTGAGTTGATGAAATAATTATTTTTTAATTACTCTAATCATATTACATAAACAGATTTGAGAAAAGCAGAAATTTGCAAAGGTTTATTACAAATTATTCTCAAGATTTGTTTTCTTTCTGGAATCACTGACTTAAAAGTTAAGGTGATCATAATACCTGCTTTCCACACAGATTGTTAAGTTTAAAAATATTTTGCATTGAAGTATCAGTACAAGAATAAAGGTAAATATTCACGTATATTAGCTACAACAAAGAACTTTCCATTATTAGAAACAAAATACAACCTGTGTTCTTGAGAAAACATATCTTAGGGCCATTTACTTATTGCTACTTGGAGCTATTTCAATATTTAATTATTGTCTTAGTTAGTTTTCTCTTTCTCAGACAAAATACCCAACACCTGTACGTTAAGGGAGGAAAGTTTATTTAGCTCACAGTTTGTAGAGGTTTCAGTCCATAATCAGCTGGCTCCAAGGCAGGGTGGCATGGCAGATAGGCATTGCAGAGAAGCAGTTCCTGGTGGGCAGAAGGTAGCAAAGCAAACAAAGGATGACCACAGCTCTTTCTATCCCTTACCCAGACCACTTAGGGAGGGTAACACACACGCCCTTAATATGAGTTCCCTTGAGCTTCTCATTGCACCATGAATCAATCCCAGCCTCACACACTCTAGATCCAGCTACCTCTGAAAAAGCCCCACCTATGACCACATGAGGACAACTAAACACAAACCATAACAAGAATGAACTTTCAGTTTATTTGTTTCACAATTTTGTTCTGTTTAGCAGCTGAATATGAGTTGTAACCAGCTGGGAGATGAAAAATAGAAATATAGCAACCTCAAGAGATGGAAATAATATTACATGAATATTTACAGCGAAAGTAAAACTGAGGGCCAGTGAGATAGCTCAGTGGCATAAGCGCCTGCCTGGCAAGTGCGACGGCCCGAGTTCAACTCCCGGAACCCACAAAAAGGAAAAAAAGGGCCAGTGATATCGCTCAGCGGCACAAGCGCTTGCTGGCAAGCACGAGGTCCTGAAGTCAATTCCTGGTACCCACATAAAAAAAAAAAAGAAGTAAAACTGAGTTACAACATATTAAATTACTGTTAAATCATTTTTCAGCAATCTTCAATAGATGTTTTATTCTATAACATATAGTATATCCATTAACTTTGTTCTTTGATGGAGTGAAACTTTCATCTTAGTAAAAGTGGTTGTTTGAACCTACTGCAAAGCATAAGGCACACCCCTTACTTCATCAAAGAACAAAGTTAATGAATGTATACATGTTATAATCTAAATGTAAAATTCTGTTTTATAGGAAATAGAAAAGGGGTCAATTGTAGAAATATTTAAATTACTTAAGGTTTGACTGTGCAATAAAATTCCATGGAAATTTTCTCTTTCTCTCCTGTTCCCCCATAGAATGGTTTTTCCCTAATTGCCCATAAAGCACAAACATAATTGACTCAGTGCAGGAGTTTTCAGAAGATTTTGAGAAGTTACCATTTCAAGTAGACCAGAAAGAAGTCGTGGAGTTGGGGTCCTCAACTTATTTCTCCTTTTCAAGAGAGCAATGACATATTTGTCTGCTTACATCTAAAAGTTCTTTTGGAGAGTAAATCAGGGACAGGGCGATTTACTCATAAAGCTATTGATATGAAGATGTTACACAGAGGTCAAGTCAGTCACTGTTCTCTGCTTTCTTTTTCTTGGTATTCTAGATAAAACATAACTTCAATATGGACTTATTTCAATCTAGAAATTAAAAGAGAGGTTAATAGAAAACAAAAGGTAGACATGTCAGTGGCTAAGTGATTTAAGATACTGAGGAACAGAAATAAGGGAGGAGAGGACCCATGAAGCAAGTAAAGTGACAAGGAAAGCAAAAGAATTTAACAATAAGTCTAGAAGGAAAAAGTGCAAAAAGTGCTTTCACTTTAGGCTCTGGTTCAAATATTTAAAGTGGAAATGTTATATTTTTCAACATTGATTTTGGCTTATCATGGTCAATATTTTTCATAGATCTTATTTCATTGGGATTATAAGCTATAAAAGAAAATAGGCTAAACCAGGAAACAAAATACAAAGGAGTATGGATTGTAATGAAGTGTGAACCTTCCCAAGAAACCAAGGTTTTGTTTTTCTTTGTCCCTTAGAATGGCCTGTTTACTATTTCAAAACCTTATTCCTTCAAAAATATTTATTAAGGGTCTATAATTGGCCAAATTATTCTACTCCTGGTATAACATGATGAACGACTTTATTGTTTTTGTTAGAGATGGAAAAGGTATATGGTTGGAAACTTTTTAACTATCACACGATTTTCACCCTTTTGAGGTTCCGGGTGTAGTGTCTAATTTCTACTTTTTACTAGTATTTACTACATACTTATTTCTTAGTATAGCTGTTCTTCCACATGTTATTCCTGTATTAGACTATAAATGCCTTAAAGTTATAAGCCATGTCATGCTCCTTAGGTCTTCATATGGTGAACAGCTGTACATGCTTGGCAAATTAAATATTTAAAAGCCTTGAAGAAAAATATCATTGAAATTTTGAATATAGAGAAGATAGGATGTGAACTATCCTTTCCATTGCTATTATATTAGAAACTACTTAGAGTTATACAGAGTCTTTATTCAAAGAACTATTGTATATTTTATTTATTTCTGCCAGGTGCCTAACAGGTTAGTTAAGACATGTACTACTGATTCTACTTTAAGTATGGAGGAGCTGGGCCGGTGATATAGCTCAGCAGCATAAGCGCCTGCCTGGTAAGCACGAGGTCCCGAGTTCGGTTCCCAGTACCCACATTATATGGAGGAGCTAAGTGGCTAAAATCATATTCAAAATATTATTTTATAATAGAGAAGTCCAGGTCAAGATCTACTTCTCACACTTTATACATCCATTTTTTCCATTAATTTTCCATTATCTAATCCAATATACTTGGTCAGTTTTTCTCCATTTCAGTTATCTAGGCTAATTATATAGGAAGAGAAAAACCTCACATTATTGTTCACACATCAGACAGTACAATTCAAATATCTATTCAAATAATCACATCTCTATGTTATAGTGGGGAGATAAAAAGTAATAAGCAAGAAAGTCCTACTAATAAGTAAAATTGTTAAATACAAAATTCAGTGAGAAAATCAAATGTAGTACAATGATAGAGAATAAGGTAAGGAAAGGACTCAATGTAAAAGACTAATTAATTCTCACATCACCCTGAAGAGATGATCATTAAACTCAGAAGAAAACATCTGTGTGAAATACTAGAGAAAGAACATTCCATGAAGAAAGAATGGAACACACAAAGGTTCTAAAAGGAGTAAAATCTTAAGTTGAAAAATAAAAGGCAATATGACCACATCATAGTAAAAGATAAGAGTTGAAATGATAGAGATGAGCAAGAATCTTTCCACATCAGACCTTTTGGGCTAATATATAAAGTTTGAATTTAATTCAAAATGCAGTAGAAATTCATTACAATATTTCTAAACAGGCAAGTAGCAAAATTTATCTTTAAAAGTTCACTCTGGATGCTCTAGAGATAATAGATTATAAAAGGTGAAAGAGTAAGAGTACAAAACCTAGGAAACTATGGAGGTAGTTCCAAACAGGACATTTTATGTGACATGGATGGAATGCTCGTAATGGAAATAGAGAGTAATGAGATATGGCTTGTAATTTGCATGTAATTTTGCAGGACTTACTGGATCGGAAGTATACGTATTGGAAAAAGGAAGAATAAAGAATTTTTTCCCAGTTTCTGAGTAATATAGGTGGGAAATATACCTATATTACCTATATACCTTACTGACAAGTATAAGACTATGGATGGAAGAGGAGTACAAGTTTGATATTAAATACATAAAATATCCAAATGAAGATGTCCATGGGCAAGATTAGATATACAAGATAAACAAGATTGGAGACCTAAGAAAAGATTGGGCCCAAAGATATAAATTGAAAGTTGCTAACACATAGAATATATAAATCTGTAAGAACATATGAGATCTACTCTATAAGAGAAAAAGAAACTCCTAAAATCAAGCACTGAAGAATTCAAACATTTATAGTTCAGAAGAGAGGAAATCAACAAAAAAGACTTATAAAAATAGGCCCAATAGGGCCAGTGAGATAGCTCAGCGGCATAAGCACCTGCCTGGCAAGCACGAGGTCCCAAGTTTGACTCCCGGAACCCACATAAAGGAAAAAAAGGGCCAGTGATATCGCTCAGCAGCACAAGCACCTGCTGGCAAGCGCGAGGTCATGAGGTCTACTCCCGGTATCCACATTAAAAAAAAAAAAAAAAGCCCAATAAATACGAAGAAAATTAGGAAGTGGGAAAAAGAGAGATCACCAAAATAAGAAAGCTATTTCAGGAAGATCCTCAAAGTCATATATTCTAAGAGGTCAAGGGAGAAGAAGACAGGCAGCATATAGTGGATTTGGCAGCATGAGTGTTTCAGAACTCCTAATAAGGATGATTTTTGGGAAATGTTAGAGGCAAAAACCAGACTGCAATAGGGTTGAGAAACGAAGAACAGTTGACACATAGTACTTAGGGAACTCTTTGGAGAATTTTGGCAGTAGAAGGACCATTCATTCTATTCATTTATTGATGTTGCTCACTCAGTTTATTAAGCAAAGAGTATCTAATTTTAGCAATGAAATGTCCTAATGATCCCTTCAAGATAGATGAGTTGTAAAATGTACTTGCAAATAATGGAAAGTCTTGATTTGACATATAGCATTGTTGATTGTTAGCCAAATAATTGTAAAAGAATCTATATCCAAAAATGACAATTTGGGTTTTAAACATTAACTCAAGTTATTCTTCTGACAGTAACTGAGATGCAGGACTAATTGTCCATTGAGAAAATTACTAGCATGTGAGAATCGAATGCTATCATGAGAAGATAAAAGCATACGCACTTTTCTTATCGAAGTAATTGAGAGCATACATAAGTTGGCATTTAAATGGTGTTTGTTTTGGGCACTAACAAGCATAGGAAATGGCACACTTAAATCTTTATTCTCAAGATTCTTAAATTGAGACATAAGTATTTTAAAAAAAAAAGCATCACCCTGAATGACAGAAACAACAAGAGCTGTGAGAATTTGAAGAAGCAGGAAAATAGAACTCATTGTAGGTTTTAATTAAATATATAGATGAGAAAAACCAACTTTAATGTATGTGAGCTTTTATATAAATTCTTGAAAAACTGTAGAACATAAGTAAAACAAATTTTTGAGAGACTAGGAAAATAGTGTGTATATTGCAGTGAAACCTTACCCTCATACAAAAATGTATAATTTTCCTGAAAATTATAGAAGTTTCATGATACAGTGTTTTCCAAAATTTTTTTACTCAAATATAAATTTTGTGGAGATTATCATCTATTACAAAAGGAGTAAATTAAAGTTTGTAATAGTGTTCTTTCAGTAGCAAGTGACAAATAGCATAATTCAAAATGACTTATAAATTAATGAAATCTAAGAAGTCTTATATACTATTTGTTGTGTAATGCTTTAGATAGGTAGATAGATGATAATGATACATATACATAGATAGATGATAGATAGGTAGATAGATAGATAGATAGATAGATAGATAGATAGATAGATAGATAGACAGACAGACATCTAGTTCTACTAGAATCCCATGAGGTTGATATATTCTTTTCTCAGTTGGAGAGAAGAAAAAAAAATAGAAGCATTAACTTCCCCAAGTCACCAAAATTAGTAAGTGTGGAGCTAGAATTTGAGTATAGGAAGTGTGGGCCAAGTCTTGCTTTTATCACTACACCCTACCTCATAGAATTCATTGGTTTACCCATTTAAAAATTGTGGAGTAATATTAATCTCAAGGGAAGCTTGATCTAGTGGTTAAAAATGTTGCCAAGAATCCAGGTGTATTCCTTCTTCAATGGCATTTACTCCATTCTCAAACATTATGTTGTGCTTCCAACTATTGCCCCACATCCAGATGTGCTTATTGTGGATAAACTTATCATAGACATTCCAGACCTCAAATCCTCACAACACATATTCTATGGGAATAAGAAGAAAACTATTCTTACCAAAATCCCAGCAAATCTCTCCTTGCAATGTGAGGGTAATAATCAGATTATGTGCCTATCTGAGAAGCTATTTTTGTGCCTGATAAGGTGGGATATACCAATAAGCTTTAGAATGGGGAATGGGTTGTTTCCCAAAGCAAAAGGGGGAACACCATTCTTGGCAGGAGGAGAAATGTGACTTAGACTGCAAACATCGGTCCAATATCTTCACAGACCCATCTTCCTATGTTTAAAATATGTCAACAGAACAACCAAAAGTCAATTCTATTTTCTGTACTCAGCTCTAAGAATAGGAAAAAAAAAAATTCTTTGCTAGGTCTTAAAGTAATTTCTCACAGCCTAGAAACCTAAGACTAAATTGAAGAGTATAACTATTATCAGTATTCCACTTTCCAATAATAGAGAAATAATAGAAGTGCATTTCATTAGACCATTTTGAATTCTTGGAACATTTTAAGTTTGGGAATAGAGAGCAGTCAGTTGTTAATAGCATATCATACAAGTTGATTACCTTTATCCAAAATGCTTAGGAGTAGAAATGTTTCAGATTTCAAATCATTTTTTGGTGTGTGTGGGTACCAGGAGTCAAACTCAGGACCTCGTGCTTGCCAGCAGGTGCTTGTGCCACTGAGCAATATCACCGGCCATTTTTTTCCTTTATGTGGGTACCAGGAGTCAAACTCAGGACCTCGCGTTTGCCAGGCAGGTGCTTATGCTGCTGAGCTAACTCACTGGCCCTCAAATCTTTTTTTTTATTGAAATATTTGAGTACACATCAATAAGATATCTTAAAGATGGGATACTACTCTAAGCACGAAATTTATTTGGGTTCCTATAAACCTTATGTACATAGTCTAAAGGTAATTTTACACAATATTTTTTAGTGCACATGTATTTTGACTATGAACCATCACAAAAGGTTAGGCATGAACTTTCCACATTTGGTGTCATGTTGACACTTAAAAAGTTTTGGATTTTGGAGTACTTCGGGTTTTGAATATTTGTATTAAAGGCACTCAACCTATACCATATTCTTCTAATCTGGAATAACAAGAAGTTTGAGACGTAACAGCGAAGAGTCCTTGCTAAGCAATTGTCTATCCTTTATTTTATTTCTGACAGCATCTTCCTCATTCATGATCCTCCATGACCACTTCAGTGGGTTTTAGGTGAAGAATTCCCCTTGTAGCATTGTAACTTTTAGTAGCCTATTCCCTGCTGGTGGGAGAATGAGATCTTGGGAATTTCCTGAGTGATCAAAAAATAACTCACCATTATAAGTCAGGCTTGGAATTTATCTAGTGATACACTCCTTTAAAAATTGCTTTCAAGTATATAAAGTCTGGAAAATTCCCTAAACGAAGTAAGTCCAGAGATCTTTTGAATCTTTGCCTAGACTAGAAGACATCACTTATCCACCCACCATTTATGGATTGCATTTTAGCTACATAGTTACAGGTGAGCTATATACACCATTTGCTACATACCAGGCACTTATCTAAGCACTTCACATAAATTAACTCACTTTTTTTATGAAGTTTGTTGGTACAGTTTAGATACACATAATGATCACATTCAACATAGGGAACTTGATGTGTCTTAGTTTCTCTTTTTCTCTCCCATTCCCCACAACCCCTCTTCCCCTCCTTATTTTCAAAGCTTTGTCTTCATTTTATCCTTTTTTTCTCATTTTTTTCTTTTCCCTTCCTTCCTTCCCCACCCCATTCCCCTTTCATTTTAAACAATTTCTTCCAATTTCTTTTCACGGCCTAAGAAGTAGTGCCCATTATTATCATCCCTCTTTTACCACAGAAAAGTAATGTGACTTTCTCAAGATCACTCAGCTAGTAAATAATGAAGCTCGAATTCAAACTGAGGAAAGCTGGCTCCAAAGCATACATTCTTTAGCTGCACTCTGTTCACACGTTTTCCCTGGGGATAATGTTTCTTTTCTCCACTAGGAGTGCTTCTAGGTGGCCTAGAGAATCAGGCTTTTTCCAAGTGCCAGCTTATCTCCCTGGCTTCTGCCTTCTGGTATTACTTACGACCTTGAGTTGCAGGCAACAGACAGAAAAGACCGTTATTCTCTTTTTGCACTAAGACAAACCAGCTTCACCCTAAGCTTGGTTCTTGTTTCGTGGGAACATATTTCAATAAGTGGATAACTCTTTCCAATATGCTGAGCTTTTATATTTCAAATTCCCTAAAGCTCTAACCTAGTCATCACATGTATGAGTTCTAAGTAAAATTAAATGGCAATTTAACTTGCTATTGATTATCCTATAATTGGGCCTGTTTTCTTTTTGTCTTTCACTCAAAATTAGCTTCATTTGCTGCACTTTTAGGAGTCTATCCCTTGCAACTCCCTATTCTGAGCCACAAATTCTGTATTTGTGATGAATTGTCTCTTAGCAAGTGATATAAAACCAATTTTGTATGGTTTTAATAATAAATAAAATGCACTAGCAGAAAAGCTTCAAAGTTCAGAGATATTTCTGGATTCAGGGAATGTAAGCAACAGCATAATCATGTTGTTGAGCATTCAGATTCTCTTTTTATTTCTGACTTACAAAGCTTTGGCCCTGCACAGTGACACCTGTTCCTTCAGCAGACAGTTCAGATTGTCTCCTCACAGTAGTAAATTGACTGCAGCAGCTACAGATCTGCACCTTCTACAGATCGTAGCTCCACGCTGCACCTTCCAGGCTGAGGCAAGGTAAGGCATCTTTTTCAAGGCACAGAAATGCATGCACTGTTTCTCATTGAAATACTGGTCGTATCACAAGAAGATAATATGTTTATTGATCAAAACCACTAAGGATACACCAAGGGACCAGTTGTAGGGGAAATCCTCCTGAATCATCAGATGAAAAGAAGAGATGGAGTTTTGCCAAAGGAACTCCAAGGAAAGTGGAAATTGAATATTATGCCATAAAGTCAGTTGCAGTTACATAGGGTCAAACCACATTATTGACTAATCTTTCTTAAAAATTTCATGAATTGTACAGTTAGAGAATAGAGAATAAAAACCAATATCTCACCAGAACTATAAGCTACTATTCTAAAATACCTTATCTAAGTTCATTGCTCTGGGAAGGCCAAATTTCAATTTTCTGTTTTTATCATTTATTTTATATTTGTTAGCTAAAATAAAGAGTGGTTTCTTACTCTTCTAATTAAGAAGAGTATGCTATTCGTGTGTCTTCCCAAAGACGACTTTTTGTGATGTACAAACAAGTCTGATACATAGAAGACTCACCTATTTATTTTAGGATAATCACCACAAGTTTTAATTTCTAACACTGAACTAAACCTATGTACAGGTTCTCTTGACCTACCTTTCTTATGTAAGCAACAGGTAATCTATTCATCAGTAAAATCTTTATTAAATGATCTTTCAGAGTCCTCCCACCATTTAAGGTAAAATTTTCTGAACTTACATTATTTTAAATATTGAATATACACAAATTTTATTTCATGTTTATCTTGACATGCTTGTATTAACTAATCCAAGGAAATTAAAATCTGTTTTAGACTATAATAATATATCAAGCTTACAGAGAAAGTGCTTGTGTGTTTGTGTGTGTGTGTGTGTGTGTGATGTCTTTTCAATTTGAAAAATATCTCCAGATAACAGTTTTGTACCAAATGATAAATGAATGGTGCTACTTTTAAAACTCAGCATTTACCATCTCTAGGTTTTAATTCCAGAGATAATGTTTAATTTCTCAAATTAAATAAGCTTGAGAAACTAACTCTAGTTTCACAAATACATGTCAACGTATACCTATTTTTTTTTAAATTTTGAAACATTGTCCTGCTAAATTCTCCAGGCAGTACTTAAACTTGCAATCCTCCTGCCTCAGCTTCTCAGAGCGCTAGGATTACAAGCAGGCTTCACAATACCCAGCAGTCCAAAATTATCTACTAGTTATATTTGTAAAAGAATGTTTGCCAGAATCTATAATGTCTATGTTTGCATTTTGAAATGTATCTTAATTAAAATACTCCAGGGATCCCAACACAGTTTCTTTCACTTATAAATTCTGTAGGTTTCCAGAAATAATCCAAGGCTTTCCTATTCTGAGCTGTCTGGACTCTGAAATCTATGTGAGAAGTCAAATCAGAGAACAAATTTATCAGGCAGGATTAGAACATCTGTGAGTGATAGTTTATTATCTGCCCCAATTACTGTTATAAGGAGCTATCACAAGCTAGATGTAATCATTTGGGGGAAGCAGATGGTTAGAAAAGATATGTCAAAAATACAGAGAAAATAATCCATATTTTGACTCAGGAAAAGTTCAAGATTCAGGGTCTGGGCCCAGGGTAGACTTCACAAATACATCCAGTAGCAAAGGCAGAAATAGCCAGAATATGGCAAAAGAAAGCGATGCACCCTAGTTTCTCAGGGCAAACGCAGGGTGATTCTTTTATACAAGTCCCTTCCAAAATCTGGGCAAGAGACCAACATTATATTATTTACATGATCCTCAATTTTTACAGAATTTTCTAAAGACAAAGTTTAAGTTGTCAATTACTAATAGAAGAAATGGAAAAGGAGAGACTTCTGTCTCTGCCCTCTGACTCCGTCACACATTGTCTCTTGTCTGGTAATGTTAGTAAAGCTGTTGACCCAGCTGAGGGACCATTTGATTGAAGTAGCATTTAGCTTATCTATGAAAGATACATGAAATATAAATTCATATAAAATTTCTTCAACTTGGCAACTCCAAAATGCACATGGCATAACCAATGATAAATTGTGAAATTATAAGAAAATTTCTAATTATCAATAAAAACACACAAAATTCGGTGCTTCTGAAAAAGGTAGAATAACTTGATTCAGACTTACCCACCCATAAAAACAACCATATTACTGAACAAAACATATTAAACAATTGCTCATGTATATTAGATAACCGTCAGGGCTGTGATTCTTGAGAGCATGAATGCACCTAGTTATGTCTCACATTATGCTTTCTCCCAGGGAGAATTTTCCCTTTCATGAAGCAATGAGCTGAAGCTCCAGCAAAAGAAAGAACCTTGCTGAGCTAAGGAGGCAGAGACTGGAGAGCAGGATGCTGAGCTGGCTTAATTTCCTAAGTAGGACTTCACAACATGGGGACCTCAACAAAAATGTAAGCACCGGGTTTTCCCCTAGATCCTTGAAGGAAGGGAGCTGCATATGTGCAAGGCAAAACTCTGCAGGGCCTGACAGAGAATCGGGGCTCTAGAGTCAAAATCAGAACTGAGATGCTGGTCTCCCATTGGTGGGAGACTTTGGAGTTCTGGCCCCAGTGGAGTGGAGAGATCTTGTTAATCACCCTGGTCACTAAATTTGAGATTCCAGAAATGTACATATGAGGAATAATTACCATGCTATAGGACAAAGAACAAACAATCAAGAAAAGCAGAGGAGGGCCGGTGAGATGGCTCAGCGGCTTAAGCGCCTGCCCGGCAAGCGCGAGGGCCCGAGTTCGACTCCCGGAACCCACATACGAAAAAGGGGCCGGTGATATCGCTCAGCGGCACGGGCGCCTGCTGGCGCGCGAGGTCCTGAGGTCGACCCCCCGGTACCCACAAAAAAAAAAAAAAAAGAAAAGCAGAGGAATCTGACAATTTCAGGAGCCAACCAACATGTGTATTAGACAGAAAAACTTCAAAATAAAGCAGCAACTCTCCTTTTTGAAATGGGCGTGTTTACCCTGTGCCATTCTGTGTTTACAGTGTTTAACTTTCTATTTGACTTTTACAAGGGCTCACTGCTAAGACTTTGCCTTAAGTGTCAGGAGACTTCAGAGATGGATTCTTCAGCAATGATGAAACCGTTAGGATTTTTCCAACATTTAGAGACGGACTAAATGCATTTTGCATCAGGAAAGGTGCATGAATCTTTGCAGACCAGAGGAAGAATGCTAAGGTTCATATCTAGATGTACCCCCAAGTCTCGTGTGTTTATAGGTGGGGCTCTGGGGCAGTGATTGGATCATGGGGGAACTATATTCATCAGTGCATTAGTCCACTGATGAGTTTATAGCTAACTGTGATGTTGGGATATGGAGCCTAGTTTGAGGAAGCTGGTCTCTAAGGGCACATCATACCGGAGTACATCTCCCTCCCAACTCCTCCCTTCACACTCTCCACTTTCTGAATACTGTAAGGTAAACAGCGTTCCTCTGCCCAGGCCCTTCTACCATGCTGTTTCTCTTTAAGCCTGCCTGTCATGGACTGGAACCATGAAACATGAACCAATACAAACCTCCCCTCCTTTAACTTGCAGGTGTTGGGTATTGCACTCTAAGGACAAGAAACTGACTAAAATATCAAGCAAGAGATCCTGAGCATGTAGAAGGGTCATATTAAGAATAAGGGGGACAGGGCCGGTGAGATAGCTCAGCAGCACAAGCGCCTGCCTGGCAAGTGCAAGGTCCTGAATTCGACCCCCAATACCCACAAAAAGAAGAAAAAAGGAATAAGTGGGACAATTTCAGAGATAGAAGTGCTTCAGTAGTGCCTGTATACAAGCACAATTAACTCTAACACTATGGCCTGGCAGTCCCTATCGTTTGCATGTTCAGTGGCCCCAACTATAGCAATCTTAATAGTGAAGGAATATGGAAAAACCATATAATCAATGAAAGAATAAAGCTTGGTGACTTCAGAGTCTGTGTTCAGAGTAGACAACAATGGCCATAAGTGGAGGTCTCTCCTGAAACCTAAATGCCATGGCATAGATGGAGAAGGAGCACAGTACAAACCCAAGTGGGCAGCAGCTATGAGACAACAGGCTGGAACCAGGAAGGCGACCTGCCTCCGCTGCAAAGTTGCCGTGGGGACCAGTCTGAGTTTTCTTCCTGCTGTTTTAAAGGTACAGACATGTTCCCAACAGGGACTGTGTCATTCACAGACCAGGGTAATAGTGACCATAATATGCTTCTAAAATAACCAACAAGTATGAATGTTATAGAATAGTTTCATTCTTGAGATGATGGGCACTTGCTAGGTTGACATCGTTAATGCAGGTCAAAAATTAGTTAACAATCAAAGTGAATATTTTCACTGCACAGAGTGGCCTACAAGCTGAGTGCATCTGAAAGCCTTTGACTTCCTAGGAAATCAAGCGTCAGGAATTTGCTCTGGATCCTTCCAGCCAGAAACAGCTTTACCAGTGATAATTATAAGACTAACTGAGCCTAACAGCAAAGGAAAGAATGAGCCAGGGTTGGTAACTAGGAGTTCAGGAATGCAGGGCTTGTGGGTTGCTTCCAGCAGCAGATCTTGTGTTTGCTTTTGCAAAAACTAGAAAAATATATGGCAGAACTGAGAGATAAAACTACTGTCCAGAAATATCTAATATTGTGTACAATTATACATGAAAGGTTTGTGTACTTAAAAGCACAAATACATTAACTTTACATCATCACCAGGTTTATGTTTAAAAATCGGTACTGTAGGGCCGGTGAGATGGCTCAGCGGCGTAAGCGCCTGCCTTGCAAGCGCGAGGGCCCAAGTTCGACTCCCGGATCCCACATACGAAAAAGGGGCCGGTGATATCGCTCAGCGGCACTGGTGCCTGTTGGTGCACGAGGTCCTGAGGTCGACCCCCCGGTACCCACAAAAAAAAAAAAAAAAAAAGAAAAAATCGGTACTGTATTAATGTTTATCTTTCTAGTCCTACCCACTTTCTCTACTCAATGCCTGATCTAAAATTTTATACTCAGATTTTTATTATTATGTTTTAATAATTTATATTATTAATCTTCTTTATGAAGTTTGTTTTGAAATTTATATTTTGATTATGTATGTAGCCATTATAATTACTTGTATGTTTCATTTAATTGATCTTACTTTTAATTGCCGGAGCTTCTGTAATACATCTTCCCCATCCTCAAACGTTGTTTTTTTATAACTCATTTCTTTGTCAGAGAATATCTCTGGGTAATATCACCCAGGACGGAACTTGCATAGAACATCTTATTGCATATTGCAGAATCTATTTTTGTTGACACTGCACAAGAAAGGCAATATGCCTTTATGTGGAAACTTTAGTCATTGTCACCCTTGCCACTTTAAATGTTGCTGCCAGGATCACCACTTAGCAATGGAGACATCCTAGACTCAATCATTTTTTTCCTGCACATGTAATCTGGTTTTCCTTACTTTCATGTTTGTAGGATATTTTTTATTTATACTTGGAAGTTAAGATACCTCAGCAGGCTGTGTCTAAATATTGGTTTCGTTTCATTAATATTGCCTGCTTCTCAGTGAGACCCTTTATTCTGCAGACTCAACACTTTCTTCAGGTTAGGAAAGTTTTCTATAAGCACAACTTTGATTACTGATTTTTTTTTAGCATTTTTCAGATCTCTGTTCATTTTTCTCTTGTGTTGATTCTCCTTAATATTTCATTTTTCATCTTCACTCTCACCTTCTTCATATTATAATCCTTTCGCCCTGTATCCTAGAAGAGCTTCCCTAAGGTGTGTTGCACATCACTGATTTTCTTTTTGTAGTGTCAGTTTTTATCTTTGTTATTTCTAATGGATATTTAATCCTCAACAGCGGTTTTCAGCATCATGCTAATATTTACTTGCCTTGTCTGGCTCTATTTTCATCTATGTCTTTTGTCTTACTTCCTCTTTCTACTCTGTTATGTCTTGTGTCTAGATGTCCCCCCAGTGCCTCATGCAGTCATAGGCTGGGCTTTTTCAGAGGTGGTTGGATCTAGAGTGTGTGATGCTGGGACTGATTCATGGTGCAATTCTAGGCCCAAGGGAACTAGGATTAAGGGTGCAAGTGATGTCTGCCCTAAGTAGCCTGGATAAGATACAAGGGATAGAAAGAGCTGTGGTCACCCCTTATTGCTCTGTTACCTTCTGCCCACCGGGAACTAGTTCTCCACTGTGATGCCTGTCTGCCATGCACCCTGCTTTGGAGCCAGCTGATTATGGACTGAAACCTCTACAAACTGTGAGCTAAATAAACCTTTCCTCCTTTAAATTTGGGTGTCAGGTATTTTGTCTCAGCAATGAGAAAAGTGACTAAGACATACTTTTTGTATTGTCTCATTGTGTTTATGTCATGAATTATTGAAATTGAAAAACACAGGTTTTCAACATGTGCTTACATGTACTACAATGAATTGTTGTCATGTTTGCACCTGCATTTAAATGTTCTGTTATTCCACAAAATCTTTTCATAGTTTCATGGATATCATGTTTCCCATACATTGTTTATTTGCTTGTGCACAAAACCAGGGCATAATACTTACCCATAATTAGGGGAAAGGGGCTACTGTTCATGATTTCTTTAACAGCTACCTCTGTACTTGTAAAATTTTCATCTCATATATTAATCCTGAAACCCCAGTAGCTCTATATATTGTCTGATATTCCTCTATGTATTTTCTAGTACTTAAAAATCACTCATCTAGCGTCTCTGCTGGATTAAGGAGGTAATCCTGTCTTCATATCTGGTCAGCCAAATACGCAAATGGACACATATTCCTGCATAATCAGCGGGGAAAATAAAATCTCAAAAACAAAAACAGAGCTAACAAAGGCGACCTACCCATGACCACTCTTTCTCACTAATATCTTCAGGTTCCAGAATGAAATAACAGCACCCATGTTATATTTCCCTTAGAAAATTTAAAAAACTAGGCATTTTAAACCCTGAATGGGTAAAAAGAAGGTTAATTAGAAAAAGTCACCTGGAAGGGGGGCAAATTGACTTCAGCTGCTTCTGACATTTGTGTAACTAAGATTTTATATCCTTGTGATAGATGCATTTAATTGATAGAGATGAAAATTATTCTCTTCCTTTTTCTGTCTGATGTATACCATAGTGCCCTAGATCACCACTTTTACAAGAGTAACTAGTAATTTCCCTTGAGATCCGGCATGTCATCACCCAAATATCCCTAATTCTACATGTAGTCATGAATATATATATTTCTGTGACTATGGTAACTTTTAATTAGAATTTATGACTGCATTTACTTTTAATCAACAACTGCATGACAATAAGGATGAGGGAAATTCAAGCATCTTTAAACTCTTTCTCTTTCTTGCTCCAGCCTGAACATACTAGAAAGAATTATCATTAATCTCTTCAGTTAGTTACAAATAGAATGACTGTACTCCCATTGCTAGTTTATGAAGTAGCTGTGTTAGAAGGTTTCTCCCTCTTCCCACTACCAGGAAAGTAAGGCTCCCTATGGTTTGCCTTCTCTCAACAGACCCTAGTAAGGGCTTCTCGCTCCTCTCCTTTCCTAAGCTCAGCCAGAGGACAATGAGAAGCACAGTTTGCATTTGGAGAGGGCTGCTGTGGTCAGAAGCCTGAAACCATGTGTTCTAGCCTAGCTTTCCACATTGGGAAAGCAATCATTCCTTGTGCCTTTTTCTCTTTTTTAGAAGTATGAGGTGTGATCAACAAATATGGGATTGTTTAAATATTAAAAAATTTATTACAATGAAAAACAAATTGCCATTAACCCCACTAAAAATACTTGAAATACACTTATCCCATCATAATTGCAGTTCTGGAAGCCCTCTTTTTGAGTGTTTCTAGTTGTGCTGTTGTAGCTGCCACAATGTCCTGAATCAATTGAAAGCATTTATCTTTCTTAGTCATTTTGTCTTTGGGGAAAAGCTACAAGTCACACAGTGCCAGACCCAGTGAATAAGGTGAATGAAGACACACTGTAATGTTTTTCAAGCCTGGCTTTCCATTGGATGGCACACACTTGATAACAGCATTTAACATTTTTTGACCACACCTTGTAAGGACCTGGATTTTTCTTGACATCCAGAATCACTTCTTAGCACCAGTTGGGTTTTTCAAAATTCTTTGTTTTCTGTCCCCACCATATTTGTTTCCTTAGTATCATCTTTCTATATTTTCCAGAGTTGAGTTGCCATATTTTTCACTTTGTATAGTGGGTCTGCATATACCTGAGTAGAATTTGTGGATAGCAAAGTTGTTGAAGCTGTCACAATTACACTTCATCATGCTTAAGTCTCTTGTCAGTTAAAGTATCCTGTTAGCTATATATATATCAAAATGTTCAGTTAAGTTTTTGTTTCCCCTCACTTTCTGTGGTCATTTACTAGAGTGATTTAGGGTGAAGTTAGCCTAGGGTAAGTATTTGGAGCAATAAAGCATTATCCTCTGGAAGATTTACTAGTTCCTTACCTGTTTATTCCTCCTTTCACACTGAGTACTAAAATGCAATCATTCTATATCAGAACAATTGTTCCTCTATTTATGATGAAGTGATCTATTATGGGATAGGACAGAACCTATGGAATAATTCCTTGTAGGCAAAGTTGTAGATAGCTACAATCTTAAAAGATTTCCCAAATATACTTCTAAGTGACCCTTTACTTCTGACTATAACATTTGTACTTTTGAACTCTGTAGTATTGCTACATTCACAGTAAGTTATACACTATGAAATATGTCCTTTCTGTGAAGAGTAGAACATGGTAATGTAATGCAAAAATCACATTTCAGAGTTTAACACACATAGGCACATGTGCATACACATGAACTCACATACACCCCACTCTGAATATTTGAAATGACACTTATATTCCATTCTGTAATTTTTCTATTTTTGTACCTGAAACCAAATCACAGGGAATTTTCTGTATTCCAGAGTAAGAGAAAATGAAAAAGGGTATTATGAAATGGTAAATGTGAAAAAAGGATGATCTTTCAATGACCACACAGATATCCTAGAAGACCCTTGCCAAGAATTGTGGATATTCTCATATACTTACTTCTTTAAGCTGTTTATTGCCTGTTAATTTTGCTTTATCAAAGAGAAGGTGAAACCTCAGACTTTCTAATATGTCTATAATCACCCCAAAATTGACTTTATCACCCTCTTTTCATGCATTTTTCATGATTAAAGGTTTGGTCCTATCTCAACCTCAGACCAGAGATTTTAAAAGTCAGCTCCCTAATTTCCAGGATTATGGAACTAGATCTAATAATTTTTTTAATAGGAAGAATATGGTCCATAAGTCCACATGTCCACGAACCAATAGACTCATCTTCTAAGCACCTATTTAGCTGTGTTCTGTGGAATGGACCAGACTGACAAGGGATCTGGACGCCACTGGTTATCAGGGGCAGATAAGGAAGACCAAAACTGTTCAGCTATCCCTAAATGTCTCTTCTGTTTAGTCAAATAAAATTCTTCCTGTTTCAGTGACAAATATTCGATTTGTTACTGGATTGTCATTCCATAGGAAGAAGAATGTTATCTAATTTCTGCTTTCAGTGGTCCCATCCTAGGGCACGCACTCCCTAGAAAGTAGATAAAGGCATATTTGTGTTTCCTCTCCACAAGTTTTATTCCACATCTTACATTTTAAAACGTCAGCACAAATGATTGAAAGTTAAAAAAAATACGGATTATCATAAATTCATTTTTCTTATAAAGCTTCAAAGGAAGCATTCCTTGATAGATATATGTGAATTTAATGTTCAGTGATTTAGACTTCAGGCAGTGTGTTGTAATAGTAAGCTTTTTGTTAGAGAAATGATTTAAGAATCTGGGTTTCAAGTGTTGTTATATTGCTATCTAATAACTCAATGACTTCATCGTGAAAGTTCTGATCTTTAGACATTTCTTTCTAAAATGAAGAAACATCACTGTCTGTCCTTTAGGAGTCTTTCGGTTTCCGTGGAAATGGCTTGTAGACTAGATAGAAGAAAAAACACAGGGAACAATTTTTTTAAATGATTCAGAGCTTATATTCTGTATAAGTGATGATTTGGAAATACGTTTGCTAAAGCTTTATTTTTCTAAGGTAAAATTGGCCATTTGGACTAATTTCCTTTGTGATTTGTAATGAAACTCAATCCAACCACCTTTCACATTTGTGGAAAAGTCTAATACTCTGAAAAATGACGAAACGATGATGATTCAACAGAAGACTTATAGAATAGGGAAGAAAGCCTAAATGTGATTCATCTGAGTTTAACCACAAGAGAATATGCAATTTAACAATGAATAAACGAAATCCAGATAGCAAAAGAGGATGTAAGAAATCATTGGTAGATGAAGCAGACAGTTTTAGCAAAAATACAAATGGTAAATTCAAAAATGGTCCAGCAGGAATGAAAAGCAAGAAATAAATAGCTTCAAGGGATCATGCACTGGAAGAGACAACAGATGTTTACGTCTGATTAGTTATAGAGGGAGGCATAGGGTGTCAGTCTCATAGCCACCACTGTACTTCATTTCTTCATGAATTCATATATGAATTTATGTCATATCCTTGTATATTATGCAGAATAACACCCCCCTGAGAAATTCACATCCCAATCTCCAAAACCTCTAAATATAACACTTTACATAACAGAGACGTTGCAGCTGTGATTTAATTAGCTTCTCAACATGTAAAGTTTATCTTGGATTATCCAGCTGGGTCCAGTGTAATCGCAGGGGTCTTTATAAGAGGGTAATAGAAGGTTCAAAGTCAGAGAAAGAAATGTGATGATGATGGAAGCAGGATCATAGAAAATCTGAGGATTTTATGCTGCCAAATTTGAAGATGGAGAAAGAGGGTCACTGACCAAGGAACACAGTTGGCTTCTACAAGATGAAAGGCGAAGAAAGGGATTCACCCCGGAGACTACAGAGAGAACACAGTACAGCTATCATCTTAATTTCAGTGTAGTGAAATCCATTTCAGACTTCTGACCTACAAAATTGTAATATACAAATTTATGTTGTTTTAAGCTACTAATTTTGTGGTAACTTGCTATGGCAATATTGTACATAAATATACCTTGTTTCACTCCCCTCTCATTCATTCCTGCCTCCAGTGGATCCTATTTACAGCAGCATGTTAACCTTTCTAAAAAGTCATTTTTATCCCAATACTTTTTATCCAAAATCTTCAGTGGTCCCCCCAATTCTCAAATGAAATATTCTACTCTGAGATGGAAGCCAAAACTTTTAATACTATCTGCAGGCATCAGTACTAATTACACAGATGTTTCTTCCAACTAGATGAGGCTTTTTCCCAGTTCCCAGTCTTTGTTTCTACTTATTTCTTGATAATACTATCTACAATACATCTCTGCACAATAAAACTCTATCATCTGAGAAAACTTCTAAACTTTTTTAATAAAAAATAAATAAATCAACATATTTACATACATAAAATATCCAACTGAAGTGCCCTTACATGCCTATTTAAGGAACATATTTAAGGCAAGTCCAATAGAAGAATATTCTTACAAGGTGACTATCCAACAGATAGAATCAATACAAATGACAAACACATAGATCACATTAGGTAAATGTACAGAAGATCAAAAAATGAGTTTAATGTGAAAAAAGTCAACAGATGAGAAAGTTCATGGATAAATATTCAACCAAATAAATTCAAATTAAATAATGATACATAATTAATTAGTAAATATTACAAATTACAATAATGATACCAAGTATTTTTAACAATGGCTTTATATAGCTAAAGTACCATAAGATAGCACTTCAGCAATACATAATAATATCATTCAAATGTTATCTTCCATTTGATTAATCTATTCGTAAATATTTATATAAACCTACATAAAATTGAAAGAGTGTGAGTGGGAAGTGATTTAAATCATAGCACATATATTTTATGAGATCTGTATATCCTAGGAGTTTTTAAAAACTTTGGAAAATGTAAATTATAAAATTACATGTCATATATAAGATAACAGTATATCCTTGAAAATGTTATTAGTAGTGATGAAAAAGTAGCTAGATTAATTTTCTTTTCACATTTGATTGGGATTGCGTTGAAGCTGTAGATTAATTTGAGTAGTATAGTCATGTTCACAATATTAATTCTCAATTGGATTGGGCTCACCAGTATTTTGTTAAGAATTTTATCAACCGTTCATCAGAGATATTGGTTTGTGGCTTCCTTTATTATTGAGTTTTTCGTGGTTTTGATGTCAATGTAATTCCGGCCTCATAAAAACAGTTTAGTAGAATTATTTTCTCTTCAAATTTTTGAAATACTTCGAGAAGAATTAAAATTAGTTCTTTAAAAGTTTTGTAGAATTCACTTATAAATCCATCAGGTCCTAGACTTTTCTTTGGTGATAGATTTTAATTGCTGCTTTGATCTTACTTATTATTGATATGTATTATATGTTATTATATGTATTATATGATATGTATTATATGTATTATATGTATTACATGATATTGATTTAGATTTTTCTATTTCATTTTTAAAACAACAAAAATTAACTTCTCACAGTTCTGGACACAGACTGTCTAACTTAGTCTTGTGTCCAAAAATATATCCATTTCTTCTAGATTTTCCAATTTGTTAGCATATAATTGTTCATAGTACTTTTTAAATTATCCCTTGTATTTTTGTGGAACAAGTTGCAATGTCTCTTTTTTTCCATCTCTAATTTTATTTATTTGGGTCTTCTCTCTTTGTTATCTATACTAGCGTAGCTACAAATTTGCCAATTTTATTTTCTTCTCTAAAAGCCAACTCTTTACATGATCTTTTGCATTTTTTTAGCTTTGATTTCATTTATCTATGCTATGATCTTTATTATTTTTTTCTTTTTACTTATTTTGGTTTCAGTTTATTTTTGCTTTTCAAAGTCTTGAGTTGCATGATTAGGTGCTTATTTTAAAACTTTTTAGTTTTTCAATATATGTATTTATTGCTATAAACTTCCCAATTAATATTGCTTTTTCTGGATCCCATAGATACTGATATGTGTGTCTTCATTTTCATTTGTTTCAAGAAATTTTTGTTTTATACTTTAATTTGTCAAAAATTCATTAGTTTTTTTTAAGAATTTGTTTTTCAATGTCCATTGTATATTTTCCATTGCTGTTTTTGTTGATTTCCAGTTTTATTCCATTGCAGTCTAAGAACATACATAATATTATTTCAATTTTTTTTAATTTAATAAGATTTGATTTGTGACTTACCACATAATCTATCTTGAACAGTATTTTATCTGCTAATGAACAGACTGTGCACTCTGTTACTGTTGAATGAAACATTCTATAAATGTCTGTTAGGTCCATTTGCTTTAGTATGGATCCATTCTGATGTATCTTTGTTGAATTTCTGTCCTGGGACCTGTCAAGTGAAGAAGGTGGGGCACTGAAGTCTCAATTACTGTATTAGAGTCTATCTCTCACTTTAGATCTAATAATATTTGCTTTATATATTTGGGTGGTCCAGTTTTGGGTCCTAGATTTTTAACACATAGTACAATGCAAAGATCCATTAATATTTATTATCATATTACTCCCATTTTCGTGTAATTTTTGTGTTCCAAATAAGCATAGATTTTCCCTATGTAACTGGCAAATACTTTTTAAAAGTGAAATTCTAAAAGAAAAAAGTATTAGATTATGTTTTACAACACTGATTTTAAAAAAAGACAATCTGAAATGTGGAGAAAGGGATATGCATTCAATTATTTAAAACTAGTTCCTGATAAAATCTGAACACCCAAAACCCTCATTAAGCTTCTTTGTCCTATACCTGCTAGGATCCTCCAATCTCCAGGGTTAAGTTTTGTGGTGTTTCTTACTGAGTAAATGTCAGTGACTCTGATGCCACACAAAAACCTGTAAGACTCCCCACTTGGAACTGGACTTTTCTTCTTAATCACAGCCACTAGACTAATCATCCATTGTCATGGTTCCTACCTGAGTTTAAAAACCGCTCATGATGAAAACTGTCACTGATACTTACTACCAGGTATGTAAGTGCCAATCCTACATTATGTAGGATATTGCATATCCTTTTGCATATTGTAGTTGAGTTATCTGGTCATCCTATGAGCTAATTCAAGAGCTCTGTCAATTTCCCTAATCCAAACCACTTCCTTTCCTTTACCATAGACTTGATACAAAAGTTCCTGATTACTCCATGGTAAGGGCTGTACTATTGCTTACACGTCCTTTGAGATTAGCCATATAATGTTCTACCTTTAACTAACACAGTATCATGGCTATAAAACCTACAATTTAGGCTTTCCTCATCAACAGTAGTATACTTTTAAAGGTAAAGGAAATTTAGACAAGCACTGATTATTCACTGTATTTGAGCAACCAGAGATAAAAATAACAGACTCAAATCTCCCTGTTTAAATATGTCTCCGATGTGGAGCAGGGAAAAAAAAAAAAAAAAAACTAGCCCAGTGAAATTATCAGCATATAATGTAATGTATAAAGGCTCAATTTATGTGCTGCCTTGACATCTGCTGAAACCAGAAAGGTTGCAAACAACCTCACTCTAAGGTCTCCTTCCATCCCTGTTCCCATAGATGAGGTATTCTAGCCAAAAAACCCTCCTTATCAAAGGCACCAGGCACAATTAATGTGTATCCCTGAGTACTTAGTTTCAATTTCCTGCCAACATGCAGAAATGTTCAGACAATCCAATTACATCCTCCCGTGGGAACCCAGGGACATCTCACCCTCTTAATGCTACGGAGACTGCCTGATGCAGTCTCTGGTTTTTCACTCTATTTCCAAGGCCAACTCATGTGTGACTGTATGTTACTGCATAACATACAGTAGCCTCCTCTCCCAAGCCATGAGTGATGTGACTAATAAGCTACTGTGGATTTTATGCTCCGGTGTTGCATGCCTTATATTCAGACATCCATGTGAATCAATCCCTCACCAACAGAGTCAATAGAAGGTGATTAAAGCACTTCAGTCAGGAGGATTTTAAAAAATGTCTGGCATAATCATTTATATGAATTTTTCATTGTTTATCTCCTCAGACTAGATTTTTTTTTTTTTGGTGGGTACCGGGGTGTCGACCTCAGGACCTCGTGCGCCAGCAGGCGCCCGAGCCGCTGAGCGATATCACCGGCTCCTTTTTCGTATGTGGGTTCCGGGAGTCGAACTCGGGTCCTCGCGCTTGCCAGGCACGCGCTTAAGCCGCTGAGCCATCTCACCGGCCCTAGGTTAGATATTTTAAGGACAATGTAATTTTACTTATAAAACCTTCACAAAAGAATGTGGATGTGACCAGAATTATGGGGCTGGGTCAAAAACTGGGTCAACTAACTCCATGTTCGTCTCAGCTGAGTTCTGTCAAGTATATCAAATATGCTCAGCAGTATCTAGAACTGCAGATCTCTATTTCCTATCCCCAGCGGCTTAGATTGTGATGAGGCCCAAAGTAGTTAACATACAGTAAAGTAGTCTTCAGTAAAGAAATATCAATATCACTATTAATATTGTATTTCTTTGGCCATTATTGTATTTCAATAAGTCATGTTTCAAAAAGTAAGTAATTGCAAAAACTTTGTTTTGAAAATACAGGGAGCAAAAATACTGTCATACCTTGGTACTCAGCTGCTTTGAAACTCACCAAATTTAGCACTTCATGCATTTTGATGCAAAAAATTTTGGCCTGGTACTCCATTTGACATGTAAGGTGTCCTTGTTGATTGTCTTGTGGCTGGCTACCCATTCCAGCCAAAACAATTTGTTTGGTATTGTCATTTTTAGTGCTTCTGGCAGCTGCCAGGAAAAAAAATGAGTGCCAAAGTACCACAGGATAAATAAAATTGCAATAGCTATATATTTTTTAAAAGAATAAGAAAATCACATATCAAAACAGGGGACCAAAAAATCAAAGTTTAACACTGCTTCTTATTGTATTTTTTTTCTTTTAATTGCCAAAAAAATTAAAAACAAATGTAAGTAGAATTAAATGAAACGCCAATTGATATTTGTAACTTGTCTTAGTTACTTTCTCATTGCAGGGACTAAGTACCTGACACCAACAAATTAAAGGAGGAAAGGTTTATTTTTGCTCTCAACTTGTAAAGGTTTCAGTCCATAGTTTACTTGTTCCAAAGAAGAGTGTTATAGCACAGGAGCACGGCAGAGGAGAAAATGTTTATGTCTGGGCAAACAAGAAGCAGTGAGCTTTCCTTCTTCTTTCCCTTTTTATTCCATCCACCCACAATGGGTGCTCCTCTTCAGTAAATTCATTACCCACATCCAGAACTATGCTAACCCAATCAGTGGACTAATCCAGTATCACGCACTCATGATCCAGTATCACACACCCATGATCCAGCCACCCCCCAAAAGTTCCACCTATGAATGCAGGAGGCTTTGGGGGACATCTAGATATAAGCCATAAGATAACTAGACAGGTGGTTAGTTCTACTTTTCACAAGAAAATTTCACAAGACATGTAAGAAGCAGAACATAGGAAAAGAACGTACCTTCCCAGGCTAGACCTTTACTTTACACTTAAACAAAGGTTTCTATTGACCCAGTGAAGAAACACTTCTGCCTTACTCAAATAATTCTGAGAGATTTAACTCCAAGGTAGACCAAAAGGCTCTGTTTATTTCTACATCAATGGACAAATGTGAATACGTGTGTTCTTACCTCTCCAATGCAAATAAAGATCAATCAAAAGCACATGAATAAGTGAAAATAATAAGAGGAGCAAGAGGATTTATAACAGTACATAGATTATACCTCACATAGTCTATATACTAGACACATTCCTTGCTTTCTTGGACAAACATGTAGCTTACACGTAAGCAAACTATTATAATGGAAAAAGACAAATAAAAGTGCTCAAATTTTAGCCCTTTGGATCTCTACTTGCTGAAAATGTTGCCCAATAGAGTTTTTTAGAATGATAATTGTTGGTGATACAGTCAGTTAATAAGTCTCTCTATTAAGTTCTTTCTGTTGAAATGACTGCTGTGACTTTTATCTCCTTACTGGACTCTGACTAACACAATATGGCATTAAGACAGAGATTAGAAGGCATCAGGCATAAGAATGAGGAAAGACAGACAAGGCAAGAGTTCCAATGCCTGAAATTTGGAGCATTCCAACTAATTTGTAGTGTTACAAAAATAGCAAAAAACACAGAAAAATATTAGAAACTAGTATGACAAAAGGAAAACTGCATGATATGATAGTCTGGAAAACAAATAAAAATGGTCATTCAAGGAAAAGAATAATGAATGTGATCAAGGTAAATGTCAGAAGTAATTTATTAGTGGTCAGTGAAAACAATTGACAATTATATGTTTGAGTGAAATAAAAGATTATGATCTTAATATTAGATGTTTAAGAGCAAGCAAAACAAATTGAAAAATAGAGTGCATTATAAACTGCACAATAAAGGTGTAGCAATTATGAATATATGCAAAAATAATATTTATAAAGCTAAAAGATTATACAAAGATCATAAGAAAAATGTATTTAAAATACTGGATTTTCACTTTCTTCCCTCACTTTATAGCAAATAAAATGGACAAAAATATCTTTAGAAACCAAGTATCGTAAGTAAAAATTAGAGGTAATTGATATACATAAAATCCTACAAACTCAGTAAAGGTACTAATGTCTTTCTTCAATGTCACTGAAACAGTCACAAAAAACTTATTATGTATTCATGCACTCAGCAAACTTCAATAAATTGCAAAATCTGTAAGAGTGAAGATTGCAGGCAATATTCTCTGATCGTAACTAAACCAAGAAACAAAAAGCCTGAGATGGATGTTACATTGTGCTGCTTATCAATATTTCAAGTGTTCTTGATTTTTGTCATTCCAGAACGTAATAGGTTCATGTTTCCCTATACTCTTGTATTCATAATGATGTGACCTCAGTTAGCCAATAAAATGTGAGTGAAAGTACTTAAGGTTTTGCTGTAATAACTGGCAACATTCCATAAAATTTAGTGAGAGTTAGTGGAGCATGGGCTTAATTTGACCCTAATGAAGACGTGCTGTGAAGATGAAGTTAGTTTTTACCTATCCTGAATTAACTGATACAAATATTTTTATTGGAAAAATATCCAAATTAAAATTATAGAATATTTACAAAAAAGTTACTTGAAACACTATATATCAGAATCTATGAGGTATGGTTTTTAAAAAGGCACACTTCATGTACACATTAAATTTACAAGAGGAAGCCTCCTTCTAAAGTATTGCCATTAATGTATCGCAGCTCAGACTTGCATTCATCTCCAAGATTCAGATTTCCAGAAAATCAGCCCAGCATAGATCAGTTATCTGACCAAAAGTATGGTTTTAATAACCTCATAGGTACAGAGCCCCACCGGTAGGCTTAAAGGCCATTTCTAGAGGGAAATACACTTACTACATTTTACTCCTGAAAAATCTGCTGCCTGCAATGACTCAGCCGTTTCGATACTGGACTGCACGGACAGCAGTATCAGATGTGCTTGCTACATGGAAGATCTCTCCACGTCCTTTGGAAATGATCTCGGCATTAGTCACGCTCGTCAGATGGACCATGCTATCACTTGAATAGGAAAATAAATAGCATGCATGGGAGGTGTATGTTCCATGCCAGTTTCTATGAGAATTGGCATGAATTCTAAACTAAAAATCTATGAATTCATCAGGTTTTATTATAATGTTAATTTTCTGGGTACAGGTTATATATGTGAAATTGTGTTTCTAGAGAAAAATATGGGAAGAAATCTGGAATCTGTCAGTCACGGTCGTTGTGTTCCAACTTTGCTTTGGCACACTTTTTTGTATGTCCTAACTTTTAGAACAACCACAAATGTCTAGGGTGGGTTTTTCAAGCTTTATCTTTTAGCCTCTCCATCCAAACAGAATTTTCATCCAACTTGACTATTGCCTTGATGGGAAAAAGGCCAACTTTTCTCTTTTTAATTCAGCAAGTCCTACTCTTTAAACAGCTTCCAGAAGCAGAATCTGTACTCCAAAAGGAGTTGTAGACATGGCTAAACCCTCTTCAGTGGCAAGAGCAGGGGAAAAATAGCATCCAGATGGCTTTGCTGGAACTCCTTTCTCTCTTCTGGATCTACCCAGGGATGGATTTCTGATCAGATGAATGCGACTGGACACCTTTCAAGGCATTAAATGTAATTAGCTGTTAATCGTTATCGTTAAAGGACTCTGCTGAATGGCTATCTGGGCACCATCTGGACAGCTCCACACATTCACTGGGGAAAACCTGGAATCCCCATCCACAAATGTGTGTGTGCCATTTGCATTTACCATACTCGTCAAAAAACTTTGTATCCAGTGGTCGAATTAAAGACATAAATGCTCTTTTCATTGGTTAAAATCCTACTTTATAGTATTTGTACTTTTTTAAAGCATTCAGGTTTGAGTGAGGATAAAAAATAATACGTTTTCTTATATTTTAAAGACCATCTATATCACCTGGGCTGGGAAATTGGTTGCAAAAAGACAGAAAATGACACTGATAATGTGAAGATGAGGGAGAGAGAGAGACAGAGAGAGAGAGAGAGACTTAGTGGAATGATAATGGACAACTAGAGCAACTAGAAGAACAAGCTTGAAAACTTGACAGGTGCACAGTGAATTCTAGAAGGCTGTGCAGAAGATAACCAGGGAATATCACGCAACTCAAGAAGTTACCATATTGTGCTATTACTTGCTCCTTTGCCCTTGTCATGTGGTGCATTTGGAATGAATACATGAAACTAAATTAATGAAACTTTTAAAATACCAGCATGTGTCACTGTGTAAGGTTTTGTGGCTGTGTATAAAGTAATACTTAGTATGTCTCTATTTAAAGACTAAGTGGGCAAATAAGATATATCTACTCAAAGTAATTAGAAAACACGGCAATAAAAATTATATACTTTGATGAAGTCAACTTAAATTCTATGTATCTTACTGCCTACTTTAAAGTACCTCTCTATATTCACTTCCAAACAGGTATTTCTGGCCTTGGAAAGTAGATGCAGCAGCAAAGCCAACTTGATTTTGCTTTTTCCATCTGCTAAGCAATAATATGTCAATATTTTATAGATTTGCTCCCTTTACCCAGACACTTGGGCATACCTTATCTAGTTCTAGCAACCATTTCCTCTCTCTCTCTTTATCTTATTAACTCCAGTTCATCACTGAAGCTTTAACTCATATGTTCTTCCGGTAGTAAGGTTTCCCGAGTACACAACCCATAGGTTAAGTGTCATGATTGTACGCTGTAGACCTGAAGTCTCTGATCTTCTTAGCAGTATCACATCTTAATCACTCAGAAAATTTATGCTCACCTTTGCTCCTCTATCCTACTTCATTTCACCTTTCTTTTAAATAGAAGGAAGAGTATCAGTAGGAATCAAGAACAAAACGGTGTTCTCAGAGTCATATGCATAAGTCAACATACTATGGAGGGGCACCTAAGGCAGAGGTTGGAGAAGAATAAAAATATTATAAAGAGAAATTAATGGGAGAATTAACTGACCCCTGCAAATATGACTGGGGCTAGAAGTTCTGAATAAGTTAAATAATCACCCCTTGGTGCAATTTGATCTATTTCCTTTCTTTACCATGCTAAATCAATTATCAACTTACTACATGAAGACTTGTGAATCAACATTATATTGTCTCCTATCAGCAGGGGATTTGTTCCAAGACCCCTATGGATACCTGAAATCATGGAGAGTGAAGAAACCTATATATACTATGCTTTTCCCATGAATGCATACCTATGATGAAGTTTAATTTTATAGTAGTCATGGAAGGAAATTAACAAAAATAATTAATAATAAAACAGAACGATAATAGCAATAGGAAAGTTATGGGAATGTGTCTCTCCCACTCCCTAAAGATGAAGATAAATATCAATATTTTCAGACCACTCTTGCCCACCAGTAACTGAAACCATGGAAAGCAAATCTCACATAAGGGGAACCACTGTATCTCTGCATGTAAAAGACAGGAGACATTTAGGTTTTGTACCTCTGTGGATAAGCAGAAGTTTAATACAAAGAATGAAGAGAATAAAAGGAATAAAGGAGAAAAGAGGAAGCAGTGAGGGACCATAGAAATCCCAGGGTCCTAAGGGCTTGGAATTTTAGAGGGAAAGTTCTGAAAACCAGGATGTAGTCCTTTTCAAAAAGGGTGCTTCTACATGGTCCTGGTGCCCCAAGGGTTGAAGAGACTCTATAAAGCTGGGCCTCAGACTTATAAACGAGGCAATCTCTGTCTACTGCAGGCAATCTAAGAGCTATAGTGAGATTGGTACAAAGAAGGTAAAAAAATAAAATAAAATGGGAAGTGGAGCCACCTGTTGCTGCTGGACCCCATGGCTACCTTCAGAATGAAGTACCATTGTAGAGTGGCCTAACAGGATCAGGATACAAAAAAGAAGCAGCAAGCCCCTTTTCCTCCTTTAGCCTCCTAATTTCTCTATAGTTTCCCATAAGAATAGTGGATAAGAGGATGCAAAGGGGGACAATTGTGTGCAGAATTACAAACCCAGTACCACAAAGACATGTCACGGTCAGTACATTAGGGGCTACGTAAGGAAGGATTCTAGAGAGATTAAAGGAATTTAAAATGAGGTGTCAATGTCTCCCCTCTTCACCTGTTTTTTAGGTTTCATATTCTCTTAAGGTTAAGTTCTCAAGATTTTTAACTAAAATAATCTCAAAAGTACTGTCTGTCACAAGCCTCAAAATTAACACTTTTTACCATACTAGAGATGAATCAATTTCTTCATCCTCTAAATTGACTCTTAAGTGTCTAATTTCCAGCTTCTTTTTTCATCACCATGATTTCTTATACAGTTAGGAAAATATTTTTTGATGTGTGAATACCTATTTAGCTCCCAGGGACAAGTTTCCTGATCTTGTCCAGAAATTTAGGCAGCCACTGCATTCTGAAAATTATTCCTGACTTTCTGGATAAAGGATGAATTACCACGCTCTGCAGGAAATGCTGAACCCCCATCTCAAGTCAGTTACATTCTGTTTTCAGACACATTTACAAACCTCTCTTCCTTAAAAAAAAAAAAAAAAAACAGGAATTTCAAATCTCTGAATGTTTCTTTCTGAACAGCTTTAACCAATACAGAAAAAGGTGCTCCAGGAGCCTCAGAAGACTCTTCCCCAGCTGAACCCTAAGCACAAGGGTTATCAATGAAGCAACAATAAATGATTTTTTCCCATACCTAAGCACAATACTGAGTTAAAATCAACACTGCATGACTCACTTTTAAAACTTTTCTGACAGTTCTCCCTGTAGCTCGGCCTTAAGCTTGTCTTGTCTTTATGGGCTCTCAGATTTGTTCAGGAGTCTCCAGCAAGCAACAGCGCTCAGCACCTGCAGCTTAGTGGTTCACGATGGAGGAAACATTTTTTCCTGACTTTGAGTCTACTAAGGCAATTTCTCCGCCTCTGATTTTTATACCTAGTGCCTAGTCGGTCAGCCAAGCATGCCTGCGATGAAAGGAAAATGGTTTTGGTGAAGTAACGTGGACTGCTTAGAGTAAAACAATCAATATACGAAAGAACCTACATAGTTTATTCTCTCTCAGGTTTAAGGAAATGTCTTTCACACATCCCCTCAAAAATTGAACAGTATAAAATTATCGTTCACTTCATAAATTAAATTGAATTAAATTTAACAACAACAACCTAAGGCACAGTACTAGATACACTTAAACAAATGGCGTCTTAAAATTGAAAAATTCTTGACAGTCTCACAAGAATGTTACTGCTGTACCCAATAAATGAGACTACAAAGGGAGGGTGTCCAAAAAGAAAAATTGAGCTCTTTATTTTAGCTGGTACCCAGCTGCGTCCTCTATGCCAGAACAAAGAGAGGAGACCCGGGGGCGGATAGAGAGCAGTTTTTATAGTAGCAAGCCGTTGTACAGAAGCCAATAGCGACGTTTAATAAAGTAATTTTACAAACTTATTGGTTAGGCTTTTAGGCGCGGGGTATTTGGCATTATTTCATTGGGCAAAAGGCACATCTTATTATGGATTGCCAGAAGGTGGGAAGGTGCATTTCGTCACTACGGGGGAATTGCAACTTTAAGCTTATCTAACAGTATTAGGCGGGAAGCAGGAGCCGGACAGGCGAAATGGTGGTTTGTTCATAAAATGGCATTAGCCTTGTCAGGTTACAACAGTTACATTTCTTTTTTCGTTCAACATTTTAATTTAACCATGAAGGCCCAGGAATCTACATTCTCTCTCTTTGATTTTGTGCATCCTGTGCAGTTACTTTAGTGAACAGAATACTACAGAAGTGACACTACCTGTTTCTGAGACTAGGTTTTATGGAACAGGTTATACCCACTACCTGTCTTTTGGAATGCTTACTCTTGAAAGCCAGCCACCATGCTGTGAGGAAGACCAGTCATTCTTGTGGAGAGGCCCACAGAGAAAGGACGTAAGTCCAAGGCTGAAGTCCACCTGAGTTTCCAGACCCCAGTCAACACCAAGTTGCAGTCATGTGAACCAGTATCTTCTAAACGGATCTTCTGGCCACAAAGAAGCCTAATTCTTGACCTACAAAATAATGAGCATAATAAAATTGCTATTCTAAGTATTATGACTTTGCGTTGTTTAATAAGAAGCACGCACCTCCTATGAGATACCAGCCTCAAGACACTTAGAGGTTTAGTCTAGCTCACTAAAAAACCCTTTGTTTTCTCCCTCAAAACACACATATTTTCTGCTTTTCATTAATATATGTGCTGAAAGGCGGAAAGGCATTGAGATACAAAAGTACATTATAAGACACAAAATTCCAAGCGCCATTTCCTATCATTTACTATGATGTAAGCAGCCGGCTCAGGAAGGAGAATTAGTGGCCATAGCCTTATAATCCCTCTCATCTTTTGCCTTTCAAAAGATAAACAGAGAAGATAAAATATCAAAAGACCAGAAATAATCTTTCAAAGCATGGCTCTTTTTGCCACTGTGTTCACAGTTCCTCACCCATTCTTTCAACCACTGCAGTGAAAAACCATTGAATTACAACTGCAACCCAACTGCTACACTCAACACCCCTTCCCTGGTTTGGTTTTCCCCATAACTCTTATTGTCAGATAAAATACTACCTATTTACTTATGTATCTTGCTATTCTTGTGCCCCCCTTAATGAAATGTAAGTTCCATAAAGATATGAATAGTGTATCTTGTTTACTAGTACATCCCTGTCTTCTGGAACACAACAAAGTCAATCTAAGTGTCTCAAAATATTTCTTAAATTATTGTCACTAAATATATTGTTTGTGGGTTATCCTAAGAAAATATCATTGTTTTTACTGAGAAAATAGGTTTCAAACTTCAAAGAACCTACTTTAAAAATTAACTTTCAGGACACAATCTACTCAGAAATAGAAGATCTAAGGGTTGGTGAGATAGCTCAGTGGCATAAGCACCTGCCTGGCAAGCACAAGGTCCTGAGTTCGACTCCCCATACCCACATAAAGGAAAAAAAGGGCCGGTGATATTGCTCAGCTGCACAAGCATCTGCTCACAAGCACGAGGTCCTGAGTTTGACACACAGTACCTACAAAAAAAAAGAAATACGAGATCTACTCAAAAATACAAGTTTTTAATTCATGTTTGCAGTATCTATTTTTTATATTTCAGCTATGTAAAAATACTCCATAAATTAATTTCAAAAAATATCAAATGCATAGTTTTCTCTTCAATTTTCCTTAGGTTTGGTTTTGGTCAAATCAAGCTATTAATGACTTGCTAAAGAGGAACTCTTGATTCCTTGCTAGTGAAAATTTTTGAACTTAAATGATTTAAATAAACATAATCTGGCTACTTTCTTTGTACCTAATTTTAGCATTGGGTATTTTGCTACTATTTCTTTTATTTATTTAGTAATTGTTTATAAGTGATAACTTCTAAACTAATTGGACAAAGTGGATACATTACTATTATTTTGTATACATATACTCACACATATATAAAATCAGTTTGGAAAACAAGCTAAACAATAATCTGACCACTTGGATGCTACAAATAACTAAAATCTACATCTTGTGACTGTTCTGTGCTCCCATCTTCAATAACCCATTGATCTTAAGCATTTTTAAACTCATATATACATTACTCCGTACTTTTCAAAACATATTAACATGTTTTATCTTAGTTCCCACCGTAATAGTCAAATATTTTATCAGTTACCCACTGCAGCATAACAAACCAGCACGAAAGCTCAGTGATATGAAACCATAATTATTCAGCTTTGCTCACGAGACGGGATACTGGCTGCACAGTTCAGCTGTGCACAGCAGGGTCCATTCATGTATCTATGATCATGCAGGTCACTAGGCAGCTCCCACCACCTTGTGAACTTTTATATGTTCTTGGCTTTGGCTCCACAAAGCGAGCTGCCTTGACTCTGCTCTGCGCGTCTCATCTCCTGGTCTGGACATGTTCTCATGATGAAGGGAGAGAACAAGAGAAAGAGTAAGCATACTTGTTCAAATCTCAGATTACCTCAAATTTGCTACCATTTCATTGCTCAAAGTAAATCACCTGGCCAACCCCATCGTTATAGGATGAGGACAAAAAAGGCGCTACAGAGATACCATTATTTATGGTCATTAATCCAATCAATCTGCCACAAGTCTGTTATTAATTTCTTTATTTTATGGATGAGGAAATCAAGACTTGAGGAGGATATTTTCTTGGAGGTGAATCAGCCATGAGAATGAGCCAGAAATTCAGGTTCCCTGACTACAAATATGTTATTTCTTTTAACCATTTCTGGCCTGTCATTAGTTTACATTAAGAGAAGCTGAATTTATTGCCTCTGGAAAGATAAAACCATTTCAAACTACTATGAAATCTCAGGGATTCCAAAAACTGAAATTGGTATGTCAGTCAGTTTACTTACTGTTTTTGTGAACTACGTAAATTATCACTATTGTTTTTAATTATCAAATTGCTACTGAAATTTTAGGTATACATTGCTTGTCCCTCCAGCTAATTTTCCACCTCCTTTTACAAGCAGAAGGTCTAGCACTTGATTAATAAAAATTTTTAAAACGTTGTTAGCTTTATAAATTTTCCTGTGAATAAACAAAAATTAAAAGTATAAATCAAAATTGACCTTGAAGCCTGGTATAGTAGCACATACCTGTAATCCCAGCTACTCAGAAACCTGAGATACAATGATCACAAGTTTAAGGACAGCCTGAACAACATACTGAGATTCTGTCTAAAAAATTTTAAAACATAAAAAGGGTTAGTGGTGTAACTCAGTAGTAGAACACATGCCTAGCTTGTCTGAAGCCCTGGGTTTGATTGCCAGTACCAAAGAAGAAAAGAAGGAAAGAAGGAAGGAAGGAAGGAAGGAAGGAAGGAAGGAAGGAAAGAAAGAAGGAAGGAAGGAGAAGTGGAGAGAAAAAGAAAGAAAGGCCTTGGATTGAGTAAAAGATAAGAGATACACTTATATAAGAAAAGAACGAAGGAATACATTTATATTTTATTTTTAAAAATCTTCATACCAGTTAATATAGATGATGATTTCCCTTACACTTATTTGTTCTAACTCAAAGAGTTGAAAATCAACTGTGGTGAACTGCCGAGAGCTATTCAATGGATTAATTCTTTTATTTGGTGTAATAACCATCACAAACGTTGTATTCAATGATATGTTCACTTTTCCATTAGAATAATAGAATCCAAATTTTCTTTACTACACTCTGAGAGATAGCTGAGTTAATGCCATCCTCTATACTTGATAGCACTTTTATTCTGTAACCTTATCAGACCTAGACACGGCAAAGAATTTTAAAACTGTGAAGACTTGTTAGATATTTTTGTTTATATGTAAGCCATATTTCCCTTTTTACAGTGTCTGAGTTATCTTCATTAAATGTAAGAAGGGAAAAAGAAGATAGTATAATAATTTTTCTGTGAAAACCCTGAACATGCCATTTTCTTTTAGTAGTAAAGGAAGATGTAAAGGAAAATATGTAATGCATTTGTTTAGTTCCCATTGATAAGACTATCTATAGAAAAAGATAATGGGAAAACTCTACAGTGTTAAAAGACATAGTCATCAATTTCCATATTTCAGTGGAATAAATTCTTTCTTTAACATTGAGTTTTAAATCTTCAACTGGAAACAATCAAAGTCAAGTCAAAGTAGTATACTTGGTACCTCCAATCCTTGGGAAAAGAGAAATTTTTTTTTTCATTATAAGCTTCTCAGAAGGATCCAATTCATAGTCAAGGCTAAATTTACTATTAAAACAATTAAGTGGTTATAAAGATGAAGAATGCTTCACATCACCCATAAATAATTTGTACTTGGTGAAACATACTGTAATATCCGTGAATAATGCTATTTCCTCTGGCTTAGAATGACATTGGCTGAATAGCTACAGATATGAAAACATTGATTTATAGTGACAGGCAAACCAAACTTCTATATAAAATGTTTAGATAGGGTATCTTCAATAGTAGATTATTTTTAACAACAGGATGAGCTATACACTAGAATTCAGTTCAGAGTTATCCTCAATCAATGTCAGTTGTTTCAAACGAAGAACACAATAACCACTAAGAAAAATCTTTTCCCATGTATAAATTGAAAATAGACCCCTCTCTCCAACAATACTCACATGAAATGCACCAGCAGGAACCTTTCCCCATAGAATTAAGATATTGTCCTTCAAGACTGTAAGTTGTAATAACAAGGATCATATATGGAAAATTAAAAGGAACTGCAGGAAATAAGATTTCCAGTAAGAATTTTTAAATGTATAATAATAAAATATTTTAAATGATTGAAATGTATTGCCACAGAAGCATATCATAGTAGTAACACTGAAGTTGAAAAAGAGGCCCAAATCTTGATAAGATGATTACAACCAGTTTAGCTTTATAAAATGTTTCAAGACAAAGTTAGAAGAAATGGGTACTGCATTCCTAAATGTCACCAAGAGGCCTTAGGAAAACATTATAAACACTTATCACAGTTTACTCTTCAGCACAGTGAGTGGTTGTCTTATATGATTGCCAGCCTTCTACTATTGGATCCATTGGCCTTTTTCTTTGTGGACTTTGGAAACTCATACCATCAGCTTCATCATTACTTTGTTTCCTTTACGACATGGATTAATTTATTCTCTATGCCAATTTTTATAAGTTATTTACTATCAGGAAATATTGTCACTATTTTACTACAATAGTGATGTGGTTTTATGTCTCTGCCATTCATTTTAATAATCTAGAATATAGCAGTAGAAAAATAAAAACACATTTTATATTTCAAATGCTGTTATATTATTATTGTGATATTTTACAAAGTCATAGTTCTTATAAAGGCAATTTATTAATAATGACATACTAAAATAACCTTTAATGTTGTTTTATTGTGTAACAAAATTTGTACTTTCATAAGCTGTTAATGAAAGATATAGATCAGTTTAAGCCTAGTGGAATGAAATTTGATATTATGACCAAAATTCAGAAAAATGTTCAATATTTCATTTCAATGTGAGCTATAGATTCAAGGCAGTTCAGTCTTACAGTTATAAGCAACTGTTATGGATTGTGTCTAGATGCCCTCCCCACAAAGCCTCATGCAGTCACAGGTGAGGAGCTGCTCGGGTGGCTGGGTTAGGATGTGTAAATGAGGATAAGGGTGTGATTCTGGAATTAAGAGTGTCCCCCTTGGTGCGGGTGGAACCAATCAATAAGCTTGAAACCTGGATGGAATATAATGGGAAAGAAAGAAGGTGGCTGCTGCTTGCTGCTTTGTTGTCTCCTGCCTGTTTACCATGAACTGTTCCTGCTCTGCGATGCTCCTCTGCCATACCACCCTGCCTTGGAGCCAGCCGACTATGGACTCAAACCTCTACAAACCTCTACAAACTGTGACCTGAAATACACCTTTTGTCCTTTAACTTTGGGTGTTGGGTATTTTGTCTCAGTAATGAGAAAAGTAACTAAGCAACTAAGAGCTCAAGTCTCTGTTATTATGTCATATTTTTAAAATGTGTTGAGAAGACAGAAAATTGGATCAGCAGGAAATTACAAGGTTGCCACACTGGCTTGTGGATGTTAAAAGATGTTTCCTAGGGTTTCAAATTCAGGAGTTCATGTTTCTTTCTATTGTTCTATCAAAACAAAACCATTGCACCTAAAGCCTAGTTTCAGAAGTAGGACAAAAGGTAGGAACAAAAATAAATACGTAGATGAAAAGGATACCTATGATTACCTACATTTAAAAGAATAAGATATCAATTGTAATATTATGTCCAGAGAAACAGAACCAATAGGATATGTAAAGATATATCAAGATTATTACAGGAATTGGCTCACATGATAGTGGAGGACAAAAATCCCCACAATGTGCTAACTGCTTGCTAAAGTAGCAAGGATGCAGGTGATTTATTTCAGTGCAGTGTTACAGGCCTGAAAGATAGAAAGATGAGGGAAGTAAGTCCTGGACTCCTAAAGCCCATGATCCTGGAGTTCAGATGTCAGAAGGACAAGCTGGATGTCCCATCTTCTCAAGAAACAGTATATTTGCCCTTCCTCCTCTTTGCTATACGGACCCTCAGTGGAGTGGATGACGTCCCCCACACACACTCCTACATTCATGGGGGCCAATTTTCAGGGAAAAGTTGGGAGTTGGGGCATGAAGGGGAGCCCAGACAATCTAAAAATGGCCATAACCAGTTTAGAAATTGATTTTAAGTGAGCCTAGAAAAACCAGTTTATTAGAAAAATGAAATATTTGTTTTCCTTCCAAGGTCTGCTAGTCTATCATTTGCATGTATCTTTGATAAAGTTCTGTCATTGCTATGTCTGCTCCAGGACTCCTCAGGTGTCACATGTCTACCACCCACTGCTGAAAGCCAGCTCTGGATTTCACCTTAAATGGAAACATAGTCTGAATTTGCAATGCAGTGATACTAATTCTAAGACACAAAACACCTATGCAGAAGTGACAACAAACTATAATTTTTTAAGTTTCTGAGATCTATACAGCAAAGCTGTATATTCAGTAGAATGCATACTTTGCATTTTGATCTTTTCATAGGCCAACAATATGTAGTGGTATATTATCTTGCCATACTGGGCAGTACTAGTGAGCTGCAGCTCCTAATTATCCATGAGCTCATGAGAGTAAACAACTGATACTCTGCAGTGTACTGTGTTGCCAGCATTGTTTGATACAGATATTGAAGAAATTACATGAAATATTCAACACTTTGTTATAAAATAGGCTTTGTGTTAGAGGATTCTGCTCAACTGTAAACTACAGCAAGTATTCTGGGCCCATTTAAGATTTAAGGTAGGTTAAAATAAGCTATGATGTTTGATAGGTTGGACATATTTATTTTTCATCTTTCACCTTTATTAGTGCATGTTTGCAGCACATAATGATTATATTCATGTGGGCAATTGGTACATGTACACAACACATCTCAACTGTTTTTAATACGCTTTCGTATTAAAATGTTTTCAGCTTACAATGGGTTTATTAGACATAAACCCATCGTAAGTTAAGGGAACATCTGTAAAAACAAACTTGTTTGTGTATACACACACACAGATATATCACAAACTTTAGGGAAGTGTCAAAATCAAAACATTTAAAAAGTTTTACAATATTTTACTATCCTGACTCAAGAGAGGACTAAATCCCAGCCCTTTCAAAACATAGGGAACTGAAAACTAAAAAAGAGATAATCCAGCATCTTCATTCCAAATGGTTTTCAGGGGAAATATTTTAATCATGATCCAAACATAGCACTAGCCACAAATGTTGATAAGGTAATTTTTAAATAGCTGTGCAACAAATGCACAAGTGTACCTGGCCAAGAAGGTGCAAAGGCCACGAAATCTAGCTTTCATTCTATTCTTCAAGTTGTATACCCTGGATAGACAATGCTTCCACCAGGAAAGAGGGGAGGCTATCTCCAATTCATCCACAGGCACCGTATGGACTAACATCAAATGTGCATCAGCCTCCTACAATTATACATAAACTTCTTCTCTTTCTTTTATCTTTTTTTTCCCCTTTATCCACCTCCAAAATCCTCTTCTATCCTAAGGCAAACTCTTGTCAACCATTTTCTTGTCCCCTGCTGATCTATTTCTTCAGGGCCTGACTTTACCCAGAAATTTCTTATTTGGTATTGACCATTATCATTATATATTTAAATTCCACTATTGCTACATCAGCCTAGCCCACTGCTTATGCAGAAACATGGCTTATTAGCCACATCTTTGGCAGCAATGGAGCACACCCCTGCCTGGAGTAAAGGGCAACGCATGCAGCAGGCAGGAGGCTGCAATCTGAGTGCAGGCTCCAGTGCCAGTGAGAGCAGGGACAGCTTCAGCGTCCCCAGTGAAATGCATCTCCAGAATTCAACACTTCCTTCATAAGTATCAGAGTCCTTGGGAGCAAAACACCTCTACAGAGTTCCAGAAATAGTTGCAAGGATGCTTAGGGCAAATAAGAATGGAAAACTCCCGTGACTGTAGGTAAATTTTTTAAATGTATGTGTTAACATATTGAGGAATCTTGTTCATGCTATAGATTAATTTGAACTAAAAAACATAATTTATGACTTTGTAGAAAGATTATACCAAGTACATAGTCAAATTTCTTAGAAGACTAAGTTCAAAAACATTTACTCAGGCAACAACTTGTACAATTGTAACCACTGAGGAAATTGATTAAGTGAATCTAGTGCTAGAGTTTCAGTCATGAGATTAGCATTTGAAACTTTTTTAAATAGTTAAAAATATTGTATAAAGTTATGAAAACAAGATATAATAGCATATAGAAAGAGGAATAGTTATGTAAATATAATCAGTACATATTCCAAGGATGGAGATTTTAAATTAATAGATTCAATAGGTAAGGCTATCTGTCTTATAATAAAACTATCTTTGTAGTGTTAATTTAGTCTTACCTCAATTTAGGAGAGGCACTCCCTAAAATTAAAAAATCTAGTTCCATCAGACGAATATTCTGATTAAATAGTATAACTTTGTATATTGCCTGCAGGGAAAGAATATGCTGATCTGATAAGAGTAATTCCATCTTGGCTGTAACTATGTTTCTCATTACAGGTGGGTAAATTGATACTCTAGTTTATACATCTCTCTTTTATTGAAATGAAGCAATTTTCTAGCATCTAATTATCTTGGAGTTCTGATAAGACCAAATTCCTGGTCTTGCAAGGCTGAGGACTAGATTCTGAAATATGGCGACTTAATTTTATTTAGGATTATGCCCCTAAATGACTTTTGTAAACTGCAGCCAGAATCACTATTGGACATTCCTGTGTCATAAACAGGAGCAATCAACAAACCTTGCATTCATGAGAATTTCATTTGTTTGCTTTCTTGATATTTAATTTGGCATATTTACTAAAAGAAGTTTACCACACTTACAATTAAGAGGCATATATAGTTGACAAACAGTGAAGAACTTAATAAAAGTATAATTTATACACATGCATAATTTAAGTTAAATGGCAAGTATTTCTAAGGTTGAAGGCAGTTTTAATAACATAAAATAAGAAGGAACATGGAGCTAATAGTTTTTGCACCATATGCAAAACATTTTTCCACTACTCAACCTGAAAGTCATTTTCATTTAATCAAAAATTATCACAGCTATAAAATGCTATGACACCACTACTGGTAAGGCAGGAAACCATTTTAGATCAAACATAGCTGCAGTACCAGTTTTTCAAGATTTGTATCAAACAAAAAAAGGAACTGCCTCACTTTCTAATGTAAAAAGCTAAGGGGTTAAATAAAGAACTGATGAAGACTGCATTTAAAACATTATCGTTGATGAATTATAGCTGAAGACTGGGAAATCTCTGTAATTATTATATTAAAAATCTAATACTCCCCCACCAAAAAATGACTTTGCCTGGGTAGATTATGACATCTTATGAAAATGTCTTGAATAGATAGACTGTCATGTTATATATTTCATTATTCACATAGACTATGAAGCAAAAATATATTCAATAATCCTTTCTAACTATGAAGAACTTGTAAGAGATATTAGACAGTTTTGCAGAATCATCTTCAGATAGATATACATAGCATATTGTAGAAGAGGGGAAGAATAAAATTCTACCATTGACCTTGTCTTTGTTTTAGTGAGGATATCATGTAATGTTCTTATGTTCCCAGATATGAAATGAAGAGAATCAATCAAATGATGTAAGATTACTTAGAAGATTATCTAATATCCCCAATCTGGAATGTTTAGATGATAACTTGAAGAATAGCCAAAGGACACTGAAAACAAAACAAAACAAAAATCCATACTGAATGCTATTAGTGACCGCAGTCAGTAACATTCTCATAGTTCTTCATCAAATGTGATTCTGTGGTCAAATTCACCTATTTAGAGTAGCTATCATTTTCAGAGTGAAGTCATTAGTAAATATTAAATCTCCTTTACTAACATCTTCAGGAAGATCCTCATTATCTCTTATAACATTGTTTTAAACTAAAAAATTTTATCTGAAAGACAAATGACTATTTTTAGGTATCTATCATTTCCTATTTTCCTGTGTATATAATATGTATAATATTTTAATAATTTTGGAGGACACAAAAAATAAAATTATTTGCAATCTCTAAAATTAATTCTACAAAGATCAAAGCTGGGCCGGTGAGATGGCTCAGCTGCGTAAGCGCCTGCCTGGCAAGCGCGAGGGCCCGAGTTCGACTCCCGGATCCCACATATGAAAAAGGGGCTGGTGATATCGCTCAGCGGCATGGGTGCCTGTTGGCACGCGAGGTCCTGAGGTCGACCCCCCGGTACCCACAAAAAAAAACAAACAAAAAAAAAAAAGATCAAAGCTATCTACCAAATATCTTTCAGAGAATTTTCTATAAAAAGACAATTATTGTTTATGATTGAGCATTCTGTAAATACCATTTTATAATGTACATTTTCCACTTAACAATATAATGTCTCAGTGCAAATTCCTGTGCATAAGTTTTTCAGTGGATCCCTATAAATATGCTAAGAATATATTCGTACAGAATAAATTCCCCAGTCAAATAGTGCAAAGACTTTAAGGCTCCCATGACATACAGTACTGCAAATTTTCCCACCTGAATAACCATAATTGCACTCTTGCCTAAACTGCATCTTACTATTTTTCAAACCATGCAAATTTGAAAATTTTGAACTTGTAACATCTCCCTGTGTATTTTACTTCGATAACTACTAGGGTTGAATATGACTTTCTGGATTTCATTAGTTAGTTCCTTCCTAGGAATTATTTGCTCATGTAATTAACCTATTTTTCTGTTAGGGTATTTGCCTTCCTTGGATTGATTGCTTAGCACTGGTTTTAGACTAAGGATATTAATTTCTGCCTTCCATGAAGTGTTCCAGACATTTATTCCAGTTAGTCATGTGCCCCTTTATTATTTACTTATTTTTTCCTTTGTGTTTGAAAAGTAACTTCCCACCATAAGACCAAAAATAGATCACCATTAATTTTATTCTATTTTACAATAGTTGTATTTTTTTTTTTACTTTTAACTTTACTCATATAAAAATTATTCTGATATAGGGTCTGAAATAGAGAACTAACTTCATCTTAATTCCAAAAAGTTTATCAATTGCTCAAATAGTAATCACCCCATTAATTTGAAAAGCTAGGAATTTATCTATTCAACAGGTGTGTTTTTAGCAACCTTATTGCAGCCAGGAAGCAGACAGAAAGAGAGGAAGGCGCCAGGGTCCAAATGCCATCGTCGAGTGCAGCCCCCAATGAATTAACTTCTTTCTACTGGACCCCACCTCCTAAATGTTCTACCACCTCCCAACAGGGCCACAGACTGGGAACCAAGCCTTTAGCATATGGACCATTGGGGGATATTTAAGACCCAAACTATAGCAATGGGCATCTATGTTGACTTCATATATAGCTATTGGTACAATTTTTTTATGTTTCAATGGAAAATAGTTTTAATATATAAAAAGGTGGAAATGTTAACTACCCTGATTTGATCATTGCACACCATGTACATACACCAAATTATAACATAGTAGCATGTAAATTTGTACATTTAAAATAATGTTTTAAAAGTGAAATTTTTAAAAAAAAATTGTCTCTATAGGCAGAAACTTATTCAAAAACAAATTTTGCAGTCCAGAAATTATTTTTTTGTTTGTTTATGGAGTTTGTTAGTAGAAATACATATTCTAAAAGATTATTCTTGAGTGTTGTGATTTAAACTCTTCCTGAGAAATTTCCAAAATTTCCCCATTCACAGCACCCTTAAGTGTCTCAGTAACTTTTTCATGACAACTCTGAACCAAAACAACCATCTATCAGTTCTGTTAAAAATTAATATTTTCATTTTTATTTTAAGTGACCATAATTACTAACTAATGTGTCTTTTGGGTGCTATATGAATTCTCAAACCTTGGAAATACATTGGATACTGCCCCTGTCATCTTGTTTCTATCTCAATATTTAGGCAGTATTTATATTTTATCATAGAAATCCCTAAAATCTCAGCTTCACAAAGCTATTGCACCATGAAAACGGATGCAGCACAATCTAACATTGAAACAGAGCTCCTTTAAGCTAATAGTTCACTTGGTAGCTGACAAAAGCCAAGTGTAACTGTATTTCCTTCAAAAGTTTAAAATACCTCATGGTGCCCCAGATATTGTATTGCGATGCCCTGAGATGACATGGTGTAGTTTGGGAACTAAAGTTTAATGGTCCTATTGCAAAAATTAACAAATTTCAATACAGATACCCAGCACGTGGTCTAACTCATGGAAAATGCTAATAAATGTATCTCATTCCCATAAAAATCTGAAACAATTGTCAGGCAATAAGAAATTTCAGGAGAGACATAGCTATTAGATGTGAATGCTTCTAGGAAATAGAACATCAAGATGAAATTTAAGTAATGGTTATACATGAAACAAGCGTGTAGCAAGAGTTGGAAAAATTAGCTTAAGTGATCTATTTCAGACATTAAAATGTGGCACACATTGCTTCTTCGTTGCTGTAAAACCTGGTGGCTTCTTTTGAGTTTTGCTGTATATTTCACTGTATATTCTAATAGCCATATACTTTCAATACTTCATAACAAAGCATCACAAACTTAGTGACCTAAAACTATGCAAATTTATTCTCACAAATTCTTTGGGTCATGAATCTTAGTGTAACTTAGTTGAGTCTTCTGCAAACAGGGTATTAGTAAAGGCTGGACTGAGGAAGAGCCCTCTTCCAAAATCTCTCATGTTGTCGACAGAATTCATTTATTTGTGCTTGTAGGGCTTACGTAAGCTGGCTTTTTCAAAGCCAACAGGAGAGAGACTCTATACAGATCTATTAGCAAGGCAGAGTGTTATGTAATATAGAATAATTACAGGAGCAATGTCCCATCACTTTTGCCACATTCTATTAGTGAAAAAAAAAAAATCACAGATTCCACCACACTCAAAAGAAAGTAATTATGAAAATTCACAAATATCAAGAGTTGGGAATCACAGAGGCCACATTCACATCTGTCCAACACAATAACTAATATTAAAATAAATACACATTTCACTAGTAGTAACATATGATAGTGAAGAGTACTAAAGAAAGTAAAGAAAAACTTATCCAATTGAGTCTTCTTAATGAATATTAGTTATTCTTGTATGTACTTAAAAGACAATTTTAACAAAGTATAACAGCAACTCATAGGCAATTTCACAAAACTAAAAATGCCTGCAGCAATGACTTGGTCTTATACCCACACTTAGCAAGGAGGAACATGCCTGGCTTCGTGGCTGCATCGTAAAAGTGCTAGGCTATAAATGGGTAAATGATGCTGAAAAACCAAGGTGTTCTAATATAGACTGTACAGTGGTATGTACTTTCTAAAAGTTATGTCATTTACTTATTTATCCAGCAAATATTTATTGATGACTTGCTGTGTGCCAGATACTGTACTATACTAGGTATTAAAGATAAAAACAAAGTAACTCAGATCTGCTTTTGTTTTATTCCCTCAATATCTCCATAGAAACTTACTATAGTCCATTGACTTATCTAAGGCCCAGATTCCTTGCAAATTGCAGTTCTGCTTTTATTAATCGCTTTGCAAGATCTTCATTACTCAAATCAGCCACATTTATTCTCATACCTTTCCATACTGATGAGCAATGGATTCATTATTTCCTCCATTTTAAAGTCATTAATTTTATACTCTTCATTTCTTGGAATAGTATAAATGAATGATAGGAAAGGATTTCAAATGTCATTTTAGTAATAATCCATCAGATCCCCCTAAACCCTTATAAAACATCTTGGCCAACTGTACATCCATGTCACATTAAATACCTTCCTTGATGGGCACCTCCCTCCAATCCATTCAATATATTTGTCCAGCAAAAACTTATTAAGCCACTACCACAAACTGGTACTACAATAATGCTGGGCATACCATGGGAATAAAACATACAGGGCTTTTACCCCACAAAGGGAAGTAGATCATAAACAGGAGAAAAAAAAATATATATATATAATTATAAATGGTTATGACTATTGTACAGTAAGTGAGCATGATGCTGTTTTAAATTGAAATCGCTATCCCTCTCATTCTCACTAGTTAGACCCAGTTCTTTTCCCTTTGGGCTATTAGAAATAGACATAAACCTCCAGCATTTTCTGGAAGCCTCTCTTTTATCTATGCAGGAGCTTCCATTCCCACCTCTAAACCTCCCTCACCCTTAGCCACACTTCCAAGTCAACCTTTGGTGTATTTTGTATTATAAACAGAGTGGAGGGTATGCCAGTGTAAAAGATGCTCTTAGTAGAAAAAAAAAAATTCATTACAAACAACTCCCTGGTTCATTACTTGATTTTAAGATTCTAGTTTGCTTTTAGCCATCTTCTTTAGACCTGAAGATTTCCAAACTCTTTCCTTACTGTTTCTCCCCAACCAGAATGGCTTATGTAAAGAGCACCACCCTTGCTTGTCCCAGGCACCCCAAATTTTCATTACTTTATAGCTTCTTGCATCTAGTGTCTGTACCACATCAAATCATCTCTGGTCTGTGACCCTCTGCTGCCCTCTTTTGGCTTTGATCAATGTGAGCTACTGACAAGCAACTTTGCCCTTCTGCTCCCTTCATCCCCCTGGACACAGAGGGCAGAAAAATTACAGCCTTATGGGGACAACTTCCCTTGAGCACAGGCACATAACAATTATGCAGACAGAAGGTAAAAGATCTGCAGGATATTCTAGCCCATCCACATCCCTCATTTTTCAAAAGTATATATGCATATGCATGTGTGTGTGTATAAATAATTCAGTTACTACACTGGCTTCTGGAAGTACATCAGTAGATAGGAAAATTCATGTCCTGTAAATAGTAGGACTTACTGGAGGATAAAACTACATAAATTGGCAATAATTTACTTGACAAGTACTGGGATGGGGAAATCATATAATAAGAGCATTTAGAAGATGTATTAGTCAGCTTTCCATTACTGTGATAAAATACCTCAGAAAAACAACTTAAAGGAAGGAAGGTTTATTTTGGCTCATGGTTTTAGAGAATTCAGTACATAGCTGGCTGGATCCTGATAGCCCATTCAGCTATGAACTCATCAATAGAACCCATTGATGAGGTTAGTGTTCTTATGATCCAAACACTTCCCCAAAGCCCATCAGTTGGCCATTGGAGAACATTTTAGGTCCCAACCATAACAAGGCTTACAAAACTGTGACTCAAGGAACAAAGGTTTCAGATCTTCAACTGTGATCTCAAATGGCTTTGGCAAGTATTCAACCTAGTTCCAATGCTGTCACATAAAAATCAACATTCCTTGGCCACTCTTCAGAAAACTGGACCACTCACATAACAGATGCCATCAGCCCAGGCCCTGGGTCACTTATTCCCATGACTATATCATCTATCAAAGGGCCAACATCACTGATCAAAGATAATCCCCTATGGAGCACAAAAACTCCAACTTTATCAACTATATTAATAGTTAATTTCATCTACTTCAACTCCATGATATCTTCAGACAATGCCCAAAGAAAGCTTCTCTAGTTTGCTATTTCCCCTATCACTACCCCATAATACCATGGGCTGCATTCTACTTAATACAGTTACCTACTCTTCTCCCTCTCCCAGCCCTTTCCACTGTGCCACATCCTTTGCTATCAAATCCCTCTAGATCCACACCTTTTTAACTGAATGTTTCCTTCCTCCTTCCAATGCCTTAAGTTAAATTTGCTTCTTCTCTCAAAACATTGTTTTTTCCTGCAGCCCTCTCAAAAGAAGGTTTCTCATACTCTCACACCTGAAGAATCCTTTGTTCTTACCATTGGGAATCATTTGTCATCCACTCATGTCACAAACCCCTCCTGCTCACTATCAGTCACCTTCATCCACTATCACCTGATCATTCTCCTCAGTCTTTGAAGACCGTGCAGTAGCTGAATTCATCTCCACTCTATTCTTCTGAGAAATTCGAGTTCTATGTGGATGACTGAGACTATATTGGTTTCATTGCTTATGAATATGAAAACCTCTGTTTTTTCTCTTTCTTTCTGACCTCTGTATCCATCTTACTTATGGGATCTTCTCTTAAGTACATACTAATATTAGTAAGCCAAAATATTAGCTTACTCTTCACTTACTACAAACCCTCTCCCTGAAAAATCTTACCTGCAACTACAGTATGACTTCAATTAACACCTATGTGATAAGCTATACACATTTTAATCTCTATCCAAAAATCTCTCTTGAGCTCCAGGGCCATATATGTAATTGTCTAAACATGTGTTCTTTTTGATGACCCACATATATCTAAATTCAGTACATCCATAAATCAATTCATCGTCTTTTCACCAAATGAGCTATTTTCCATGAGAGTTACACCCAAATAAATGCTTAGGCAAAAAATATGTGTTTCATCTATTTTTCCTCTCTCTCATGTTCTTTTACACATCAACCCTAAGACAATCTCCACCTTGCCATTTTTCGTAAGTTAGGTCACCCTCATTCCTCAAATATGTTGTCTTACATTTCCTCCCACCATGCTTCCAATCCATTCTTCATGCTGCATCCATAGTAATTGTCCAAATATGCACCTGATTGTACCATTCCCCTGACTTAAAAAAATTAAACACTTCAATGGAACCCCTCTGCTCAGAGAATAAAGATCAAATGCTCCAATATAACTTGCCATACTCCTTTAAAATGGCTTCTCAATAACCCTCCAAACTTCTCTCTCATTCTTCTCCTGTACAGTATTCCCCAACTGTAATGAACTACTGTATGGGATACTTCCATACAGGGGCATAAGAGAACAAGGACAAGTTTCTTGAAACAGTTATACTTCAACATGTATCTAAAGCTACACTTCTTATTAAGTATCTGAAGGTGAACAATAGGGATTTTGAAGGAAATCCATGCCAATGAAGCCCAACTATATGAATAATTATAGTCAGCTACATATATATTTGGTTTCTTCAGAGAATTCTGGAAAATCCTAAGGGTGCTATTAAATAAGAAGGAAGAAAAAATTATTAAAGAGAAAATTTCAGTTTCATTAGGTTCCTTAAATTATGACAATGCTTACACATGATTGGCCCAGAATTTAGGCTGCAGTGAAGCATTTCTAATGGCTCAATTCCAAGGCTAATAGAGCCAAGCAGCTCCTTGAGGATGTGCTTTGTCCTTCCATTTTTAAATCCCCCGATGCTGGCACATAATCAATGTTTAACTATACACTGAAAATCTTTTGCGGGGGTGGTGCCCATGGAACCTAAATTCTTCAGGACAATTATGATTCAAACATTCTCCTCTGTAAACCATGAGAATGTTCTCTAAATTATGATTTTTACGAAAACAGTAATGGAGGGAATCAAGTAAGGAAGCACTGCAATGAAATTACAAGTACTAAAATATGAAGAACAAAAGAGATTTGAAAAATTGGAGACCAAGGAAAATCACGATATATCATGAAAACGATGTATACCACCCCATATATGTGTCTAGACATTTAATGTTGAATGCATGTAAAATGTGGTATCCTTACGTAAAAATAAATCATGTAGGCAACATTCTTCAAGGAAGCCACTTTCCTGATGACAACAATCTGAGTATCAGAATTGAAATAAAGAGTCAGGTAAGGATTACCCTGCTGTTTCAAATATAGTAATTTACGACAACCTTGACCATCTTAATCTCTGCGGTGGGTATTGATAGACTCTCATATGTTCATTTATTCACATGTTTAACAAATATTAACCATCTACTTTGTATCAAGTACTGTTATATATACATGGAAATAGGAACCTAAGAACAAAATAAGAAAGATTCCTGCCTTCAAAAAATTTATATTCTAGCACTGAGCAACAACAATAGGCTTGTACATTAAAAAATAATAAATTCTTGGAAAAAAGTATAGGGCAAAGGGATTGGGAGTGGAGTGATGCTGAAAGGAGATGGATAGTGGTTATAATATTAATAGGGGAACCAAGGTAGGTTTCATTTGGAAGAAGGAATTTGAGCAACCACTTGAACAAGGTGAAAGAACTAAAGATACAGCCGTGGGAAGTCTTCCACGCGAGGGGGCAGCTGGAACAAACACTAGTGTAGGAGGGCTTTTTCATAGCTGTGATTTCATGTTTGTATTTTGATTATTTTATTAACCTAAATCCTTCCTTAAACAGTAATTGCCAAAAAGAAAAAGGGTCATATATACTTTTCTCTTCAGCGTATATCCCAAGATTGCTCAGAAAATACGTGTTGAATGATTAAATAATTTAAGAAAACTCATTGGCACATTTCCCCCAATGATCTAGAAAAACTCTTCATGTGGTTTAACTAAGACATTTTCTCAGTTAGTCTGTTCTAGGTTTTATTTCTTCACTTACTTTTGGCTGATCCTGTTCTTTGTGTCCTACCCCATTACTGACCCATACTAGTCTGTAAAGGAACAGTGGCTCCAATATCAGGATGCTTATTACTGATTGCAAAAAAAATCTCTTTCTCTACTGATAGAACATAACTTTAAATACGACAATGCTTATAAACCTTCCAAAACCATCTAATAAATGTCCGCTACAGATTACTTTTTCCCATAGGAATTCTTTATGGTTTCTCCTAGCACAGCTGAGAAGCTCTGCTTCTTTTTCTGTGGCTGGCTGCCTGTGCTCTGCAGAATTAGTATTCTGCACTGCTGTGTGATAGACAGGATGTTATCCCACTTCTTGGCAGCAAGAGGAAGTTCAAGTTTGGCTCTGAACTGAAAATGGATAACACATCGAGAAGAAATAAGGTCACCACTATTCTTCCTGTGCGATCGCTATTAAATATTTTCTTTGCATGAATTAGCTCAGGAGTTTTGCTGTTTAACTCCTTAGGGCCTAATACCATAAAAGACACAAAGGTGCAGGATGCCAAATAAACTCTGTGAATTCCACAACACATATAGAAACCTGAGCAACTGAGGAAGAAAGGAAGACAGAATTATATTCTCGTGGCTCAAATTTTTATAAAGTATATTTTAAAATACCTCATTGTTTTACTACTCAAATACATACAAAGAAAATGAAGCAAAACTACACAAGAAAAAATTTTCGGCACAATAGTCCAAAAGAACACTGTTTCTAAACAGTGTCACCATGTGTTCATATTTCATACATAAAGCTAAGATGGATATAAAGTTTGTGGAGCAGCTATTATATTCTAGGATTAAATAATGTATGTGTAAAATATACCTGTTCATAGCAGTCATGTAATGAATGCAACATAGTGTTAGCTCCATTAGCTCACCTTATTCTACGTTCATGCATGGACTCAGCACCTAATTATACTGAACTAACCTTATAACAGAATCTGATCTCACCTGACAAATTTAGTCTAAAAAATAAAGTAAACCATCAACATGTAACACACAAAAGTTTGATTAAGGAGAATATATGTTCTGTATACATGTTATGTTTTCTTATGTTATATATATGTATATATACATATGTATTTATGTATGTACATATTAATAATCATATAAATTATTTTGATCAAATGGAGTTTATATCAAATTAGGAGATCAGTCTGTATAGCATTTATATGTTAAGAGCATATTAAGGGTTGGGGTGTAGCTCCGTCGTGTAACAGTTACCTGTAATGAGCAAGACTCTCAGTTTCATCCTCAGCATCCACCCCCCAAAAAACAGAGTATATTAACAGAAGTGGCCTCCATAAGTTTGAATCTCATTTCTGCTGTCTACTCATCATGTGTCTTTCTAAGCCTCATTTTCTAGGTGGAAAATATTTCCTACTTATGCTGATCAATTCTATCTAGAAATTTGACTATGCTCTGGTGCCTACTTGTTTGGTCAAACACAGGTCACAGATGTTTCTGTGAGGTATTTTTTAAATATGATTAACATTTTAATCATCAGATTGAGTAAAGCAGTACTATAACCCTTAATCCTAATTTATCAACTTCACTGGATTAAGAAACACTGAGTAGATTAATAAAGCAGGTTCCTGGATGTGTCTGTGAGGGTCATGAGGCCTGACCTTGGGTGATACATATACATGATCCCTAGCACACTCCTCTTCTACACTGTTCACCTGCCCTGGTTCCTGGCCACCAGGAGCTGAGTAGTTTTGCTCTGCCACACATTTCCGTTGTGATATTTCTGCCTTGGAGCCAGGACGAAATGCCCTGAACTGTGAGCCAAGTCAAAACTCTCCTCCTATAAATGGCGGGTGTCAAGTATTGTTTCCCTGTGATGTGAAAGCTGACTAATACAAGTATTCTTCATAATATGGGTGGTCCTGGGTCGGTGAGATGGCTCAGCGGCATAAGCGCCTGCCCAGCAAGCGCAAAGTCCTGAGTTCGACCCCCGCAACCCATATAAAGGAAGAAAAGGGCTGGTGATATCGCTCAGAGGTACAAGCGCTTGCCTGGCAAGCACGAGGTCCTGAGGTCGACTCCTGGTACCCACGTTAAAAAAAAAAAAAAAAAAAAAAAAATATATATATATATATATATATGTGGTCCTTATACAATCAATTTTAAGTCTTACAAGATCGAGATCCTCGGAGAAGGAAAGAATTTGGACTTTGGACTGTCTTTCGACTCAAGATTGAAATATCATCCCTTCACTGGGTACCCAGCTTCCCTGTTTGCATATATACATCTTATTGTTCTGTTTGTCAGAAGAACCCTAATACAGTTATTCTCATGGGAATGTGTGAAAATTTTTGCTTTGCAATCTACTTTGATATCAAATAGCCACTTTAACTTTGATTATTTTTAGTATATTTCCCATCCTTTTACTTTAAATCATTTGTGTTTTTATATTTAAAATACATTATATTTAGACAATATATACTTAAGCCTTGGGTTTTTCTTAATCCAATATTCAATTTTTACCCTTAACTGAATGTCTAAAGTATTCCTTTGTTTAGCTCCATATTTCCATTGTGTATCATCTTCCTTCACTTTAAGGACTTTCATATTTTTATAATGTAAATAACTTTATTTTACATTTGTGCTTAAAAGATTTTTTTAATTGGTATAGAATCCTTGATAGGTGGCCTTCTGCCAAAACATTAGACATTACCCCCCCGTCTTCTCACATGCAGTGCTGCCTATGAAAAATCTGGCGTTATCTTCCTCTGTGTTGCACCATACAAAACATATCTTTTTCTGTAAACTTTTTAGATATTCTTTTTATCACTGGTTTAAAGAGATTTATCTATGATCTGTATTGGTGTGATTTTCTTCATGTTTCTTGTTCTTGGAGTTAGAGTTTCTTGAGTCTTTAGGTTTATCTAATATGGGAAGTTTCTGCCATTATTTCTTCAAATACTTTTCTATTTCGTCCTTTCAGAAACTCCAATTACATACATTAGCTCAATTGAAATAGCTCCACAGTTAACCAACGTTCTCTTTATTTTTATTTTTATTTTCATTATTATTATTATCATTATCATTACTAATCCTTTTACCCTACCTGTATGTCTTCAAGTTCACCAGTCTTTATTTCTCAATTAATCCTATACTTAGCATCTCAGACATTTTAGAGAAGTTGAATTTAAGTATTTTTAAAATAACTTTCCTATCTAGTTTTAATGCTTAACCTTTCTTCTAGCTTTTTGAACATATATTTATAATAAATTTAATGTCATTTTCTATAATACATATATATATATCAGTTGAGTCTATTTATAAATATTGATTTTTCTGAATACAAAATGAATTTTCCTGCTACATATTTGAATCCCTGATGCTTTTGTTGGATGACAGACTCTGTGAAATTTATCTTGTCTAGTACCTGATATTTTTAATGTCAATAAATCTTCATGAATTTTGTTCCAGGAAGCATTTAGAAACCGTGTGATCCTTTGGGACTCTGATTTTAAGATTTGTTGAGCAAAACCAAAGCAGCACACAGTCTAGGGAAAATCACTCCTCACTACTGAGGCCACTCTTCTGAATATTCTATTCAAGGTCTCATGATTTATGAGATTTTCTTGACCCTAAGGGACTGCCAGCTATGATTCTCTTTAATTTTCCCAAGTTCTCCATCCCCCACCTCTATCCATGGCTTAGTTTTCCTCATATGCACATGTTAACCATCACTCTGCAGTGTTCTAGGTGGGACCTCTGCACACCCCAGAATACTCTGTGCAGCTCCCTTTTCTCTGGTGCTCTGCCCTATAAACTCTCTACCTTGCACTCACCATTCTCATCTCTAACTTCTCAATTCAGGAAGCCTTCTGGGTATCCCTGTATTTCTGTATCCCTGTACCATGATATGAAAATACTCTGTCAACTAAGAAAATGACAGAGCTCACCATCTCTGGAGGATATCTCTCCTGCAATTACTTCTTGTACAATTTTGTGAAAACTGCTCATATATTTTGTCTGATTTTTGTTATCTGTTGTTTGTTTTTGTTTCTATTATTTCAGGCAGAAGAGTAAATTTCATCCATCTGGGCCAGAAGTCCAATGTTGTGAAAAAGCTAAGACAGTGAAAGAAAAGTTCTTAGAAAGGGACTAATGAATGTTACCTACTATTGGTATGACCATTGGGCCATTTAGACTGTACTTTCATGCAAATTTGAACACTCTATAGACCAGCTTTCAGAAATACAAGGAAAGTGTGAAACAATGAAAATATTAACAGCCAATAATAATTGAATACTAAGTACTTTAAGTTAATTGTCCATTTAATTTCAGTTCAACACTATAAAGAAAGGTAATATTTGCATTTTATAGATGGGGAATCTGAGGATCAGAGAGATTAAATAAATTGCTCAAGGTTAAGTAGCTCCTAAGTAGTAGACAGTGAACACAGCCAAGGTCTGCCTAACCCAAGATCCATCTAACCCTCTTAACCTTCATACATCACTGCCAAATCACTCCTAAGTAACTGTGAAAAACGGCCTAGCTTCATAGACCCAAAGACTTCAAAAATGAATTTAACACGACTGTATTTTAGCATTCTCATAGGTTTTTCCAACTCCTACTATCAGAAAGTCATTTTCACAGATATGTTATGAAAGTGTGAATTGTAGTGTGATATTCTTAAGCTTGGAATCCTGCTACATGGGGCACTATAAATTTAGTGATAATGCTTGTTCTCCTCAGAGAAAGGCAGTTTCACGAAGAAGACTGTTAGCGTGTCAGTGGATAACATGGGGTCTAGCTTTAGTAGGGCAAAACATAAAGATAATAAAAATTGCAGTTAATTGCAAATAACAAGTAAAAGGAAGGGGCAAGGACCTTGCGTGCAATCATTGTGCCAAATAACTTATCAGATGTTTCTCCAATTAATATGGTAGCTGTTGTAAATGTCCCATTGTTTCCATAGATATGCCATACACGAAATTTCTGTGAAGTTAGCTAAGTTCAGTAGCAGAATACAACTATAATACGCCTTACTTATCATAATACAATTTAAAAATAAAAAGATCCCCATAATTCCACTGTTCTGATGACTAAAAATAAGTAATTAAACCAGATATGGTTTAAATGCAATAATAAAACCCCCCATATTAACTATTCCTTTTCTGTTCCTCCCCTTCAAAAACTTCTACCTTTTCAGTTTCCCTTGTAAAAGTAATTGTGATTAATTTTCTATCAATTTCTGAAAAAATATAAATATTGACATAGATATGCAGAAACTTACTTTTTAAACTTCTATTGAAAATATTCTTATTATTTTTAAGCCATTATAAGAGATTATATCACCACACACCTTCTGATTTCTATCACTAATTCAATCTATTTCAATTATTTTCCATGGTAATATTTCCAAAATATACAGATAGAATGTAACAGCCCAAAAAGCCAAATATTTGTGCTTATTTCAAACTTTAGGCTTTGCTGGTAAATGTGGGAAAATTGAGGGCATATGTAGCTCTAAGAAGACACAGGAAAGTTCTACAATAATCTAATGGGTTGTCTGAATTATCTGAAAAAAATACAGTACCATCTTATGTTTAATAAAACTGTAGTTAGATAAATTGTGAAGACATGATATCTTTGATCTTTTCTCCTTTTTCTATTCGCTTACTTCTTAGTTCTTTATTTGCTGTTTCCAACAAGTTGATCTCATTTAGGGTTTGTTTGGGAATTTTGCAGAATTTTAAAAATTGTTTTCCTTTTTACGATATTCAATTAATGAACTTCGACATTAAATAACATCATAATGAGATATATTTGTATACTTGGGAATTACTTTCTCTTTAGATAACATCTTGATTTATGCTCAGGATTTAGATTCATTTCATCACTAATCTGAAATTATTGACCTACTGGACTAATTCTAACTTTTCCAAAAAAAAAAAAAAAATGGGACTTTAATCAAGCCTAGAATCTATCCTTCATTGCCAATATTTTACACTTATCTTTCTCGCCTTTGAAAAAACATGAAATTTGTGGAGAAAATTAAAAATGGGAGAAAATTGAGGGAATTGCTTCCTCCTTCATGAAGAATAAAATTACAAAAATATGAAAAACTCATTCTTGGTATTATTTGGAGTCTATAACTGATTAAGGGATGTAATTTTGAAATATCTTTAATTCTCATACTTATTTCCATTTTTCCCTTCATAACATCTGGTACTTATCAGAAGTAGAACATCAAACAGAAAGTATCTATGTATGTGTTTAAAAAGACTTAGTGATACTGCTTTACTGATAGTTGTCTAACACACGTGATTGCCTGGCTTCAAATCCTGAAGTTACAATTGAGGATTTGTCTTTGAAAAAGTTATTTAAATCTTCTAAGTCTCAATTTCCTAAAAAGAACCTAAAAAGAATAATACTTTCCTCACACAGCTGTTGTGAGAATTAAGTGAGAAGAATGTACAGTCAGCACTGAGTGGAAAAGAAAGATTGAAACTTAATGTTTATTGTATGTCAGCTATTGCCAGATATTAGTTATGCATCTTCTATGCATGAGTCCTAATTCCCACGTGCAGTAGGTATGATGCTTTCATCTCAAAGATTAGAAACAAAAACTCAAAGTGGATAAATGACATAAGAGCACACATTTAGCAATTGGCGTATTTAGGATTCGAACTCAGATCTTCCTAATTGGAAATATTGTCTTCTCATTATACTGCAGTGCCTTCCAAACAGGGCTAACCTGCTGTGAATGTGGACCTATTTCCTAACAGGAGATAGTACTAAACCACATAGTTATTTGTGAATGTTTAAAATAGATTAAAGCCTGTAAAGGCTTTAGATCAGTACTTGACACACAAATGTCTTCATCAACAACTTTATCATCATCATCATCATCATCATCACAATGTACCATTTTGCTTCCTAAAACACTTGTAAGAGTGTGAAATGTGGTCTTCCATACCTGTATTGATCTATCTCTATGGAGTTTTCTTTATGAAATCTCCAGACTAAGTTATATATATATCCCAGGTGCTTCTAATGTGTTATATAACCAAGACTATGACCCGGTACCAAAAGAGAAAAAAAAAAAAAAAAAAAAAAAGACTATGAAACACTGATTTAGAAAAGTTTAACTAGTTTTAATAAAGAAATGGAAGAGATAGCTACAATGAGAGGAAATACTTACTGGGCTTTTGACAAGAGGACTCCTGTCCAGCTCTCTCTCTAATTATACCAGGAGAGGCACTGACTTCCACTAGAGATCCCATTATAATTCACTTGTTGTAGTATTTTCTGAAACAATAGTCAATAGGAATAATTCTCATTTAAATTAGTCAAACCCCGAAGACAAGCTGAAAGCTGGATCTCACCCCCTTACAAAATACCCAACTGCTGCCACATCAGACAAATGACTTTTATCGCATCCTTCCCTGTGACCATCCGCAGGGTTATCTGATCTCTCTTTAAAATGTTTTCACCTCACTTCACTCAGATTTGCATTGCTGCTCTCCTTCCTGCAAATCTATCCCATTTTTGATTCCTAGATCGTACACCCACTGCTCAATTACCCCCATTCATCTCAGAAATAAACCTCTTCTAAATAACTTTTCTCAGGGTATCCCAAACCAAAATGCAGAAGAATGCAGGTCCCTGTTAAATATCAGTGGTTCAGAAACCCTCAAGAATCTTGTCTTTGTATCCAGAGTAGCTTATTAAATTACCACTGTTATTGTTTAATGGACAACAAATATGTGTGGAGAAAGAGGTTATTTAATTTTGGTAATTTAAGTTTCTCCACACAAATTGACTTAGAAATTTCACTAGGCTGAGGGAAAAATTTAAAAATATCTTGTGCAAGATGATTTCGGGCACATTTTCAACAGGCTGATGATTGTAAATGTTGTACGATAAATGTACAGATCCTTCCCGCCTTTGGATAACAGCTTCGCTATCAGCTGCTGGAAGTCCATTTTCTGCCAAAGGAAGAAGGTTATTTTAAGTTCTTGGACAAAATGGTTTTAACTCTCAGGAATAAAGAAAACTGCTTTAATAAGTGTCAGCTGTAGATTTTATTTCCTTCTCATGTCACATGCTTCTGCAGGGTAAATAGAAAACTCCAACAATATATAGAATTTAAATGGTTTCCACTTTTTTAAAATGCCAAATGTAAATAGGAGAAACAACAGTTAGAAATTTCAAACTCTGTCGGTTGGCATGCAGCAAAGGTAATCTTGGTAACACATATTGAAGAGAAAATAGCATTAAAAGTAATGTGATTCACAGCATGAAAATATAGAATACCAGAGCCAAAGAAAATCTGAGGACTTATAAGAATAAGAAAAAAAAAACTAAGAGTAAAGAAACACCCATACTTATGAATTACAATGGAACCATCTCTTTCTTAGCAATTTTATCTCTCAACTCCCTGTGTTGAGTAATCCTGAAAGGTATTACTTTAAACAAAAGGTCTTTTTGGTAAATGGCCAGAGTCAATATTTTAGGCTTCAGGGGCCAGACTGTCCCTGTTGGAACAGCGTAACTCTGTTGCTATGATGTTACAGCAGCCATAGACAACACATAAAGAAATGGTCTTGAATGTACTCCAATAAAACTTTGAATGAGTTCCAGTAAAACTTTATGGACACTGGATTTTGAATTCCATGCAATTTTCAGGTCATGAAATATTATTCTTCCTTGATTTCTTTCACCCTTTTAAACTCTTTAAATCATTCTCAGCCTCCAGCCCATACAAAAAAGAAGCAGTGAATTCATTTTGGCCCATAGACCCTGGCTTGCTGATCCCTGCTTTATGGTATTTCTTTTTCATCATTGAATTTTTGAAATTTTTATTGAACATTATTTGTTGGAAAGAATGTATGGGTCTTCCATTTTCTTGCAATATGGTATTACAGAGATAGTAAAAATGTTTTGATGCTAACATCTAAAAATGCTTGGTAAAATTTAAAAGGGGCATGGTAAAGGGAAGAAATGTTTTAAAAACTTGAATGAGCCTGAAAGAAAATGAGGACACCTGAGGAGGTTAAGAGCCCAGTAAGCACCTAAGAAGAAAGCAAGCATCAAAGGCACCACAGGGATACCCTGGGGAAAAAAACACAGACCCTTCAGTGTCTACAACTTTAAAATACCAGTAAGACTGGGTGCAGTGCTATAGGCCTGCACAAGTAGAAACCTGGACCAAATCACACAAAGCTTACCACAAGAGTTAGACCTTCCAGGAAAGGGAGAACTAGAAAAAGAAAGAGAGAAAGTCAGCAGGGAAGATTGACATTCAAGGCCTGTATCTATAAAGAAACTAACAAACAAAAATTTTCTTTCAGATTTTGTAGACACAAGCCTAATGGTAGGCAGCTGTGGGGACTAAATATAGACCATAAGATAGTTCCAAAAGTCGCAGACTAATAATTGCAATTTCCAAGACGGATATAGGTAACTGGCAAAGGCAAACACAATCTTTCCTGAAAGAAGAGCCCATATTTCAAGTTCATAGAATTTCAACAAGTGATTGAAATAATTTCTTTCAATAAAATTACCCCTCAAAACACACAAAGAAACAAATCACAATTAGCAAGAGGAGGAAACATATAAAATAGAAACATACAAAAAAAAACCTGATAGAAATTGCCAGACCATTAAAGATAAGTTATTAGTTCTAAAGAAGAGAGAAGAAATTGAAAACAAGACTAGTTAATGGGAAAACTCTCAGAAAAAACCCAGGATATTACAAAAAAAAAAAAAAAGAAAAGAAAAGAATTTTAGGAAATAAAAATTTTAATAAATTGATATTTAAAACTCAGTGAAGAGTCGAACAGAAAATTAGACACAGGAAAAGACAGACATATTAAATACTGTAGTAAAGCAGATTTAAAGAAATTATCCAGAATGTAGAGTAGACAAAAAAAGTACCAATGTGTGATTAAGTGAATGGAGGACAGAGAGATGACAAATTATAATATACATCTAACCAAAATTTCCAGGATGCCTAGATAATGGTATCCAGATTGTCTATGGGTCCAAGAGATAATATCAAAAGATATTTTCTAGAATTATTGAAGGATATCATCCATAGATCAAGTAAGCAAAAAAGATAATTTTTAAAATTTTTCAAGTCGATAAAAAGTGAGCTCCCATAATAGGAAGATATAAAACAATCAAAAACCAAAGATAGTTGGTATCTGATTTCCAAATGGAGGATTTGCCCTTAGATTAAGGATTTCAGAACAGTCAACTCTATTACTAGAGGAGAAAGCCAAGTATATAAGCACAGATACTGATGAGTGGCTTGACATAGAGCATTTAGAAGTTCTGTTTTGAGAATCACTTTGTGTACAAAGTGGGAAGGAGAGCCATCAATTAGAGAGCAAGCTGGAAATTTCTGGAATGATTTGGGAGTTTGAGAAATAAAATAACCGTTAGAAGAGTTAAAGAATGAAGGAAATACGAAAATATATTATGACTAATGACAGCATTAATAACTTTCATGAGGTTTGTGGCCATGAATTATAGGTAAGATTATTGAACTTCAGAAGCAAAGGAAAAAAGTAGGAAGAAAGTCATATTTAACCAGGTTTGGGTTTGGGCAACATGAATAAAATAAACTCAAATAGGAACAAGGTAGACAAAGCTGTGTGCAACAGAGTTATTACAATGATTTCGCTAGTCTTATCATTTAAATAGGAAGTGTTCCCCCAAAGTATTGGGGAGGTGATATCCAATGCAGTAGTGTTCAGAAGTGGGGCCTAGAGAAATAACCGGATCATGAGGGCTCTGACCTTATCAGTGGGATAATCCATTGATTCGTTCATAATCGAATGGACTGTTAGAAGGGAGGGCCCAGTGAGAGAAGTAGGTCACTAGGGTATAACCTACAAGGGTATACTCCTGTCCCTAGCCCTCGCCTTCTCCTGTTTTCACTCTTTGTATCTGTCTCTGCTTCCTAGCTGCCATAAAGTGAGCAACTTTCCTCCACCATGTGCTTCCTCCATAATGTTTGTGCCTTGGAGCCAACTAACTATGGACTGAAACCATGGGCCAAAATAAATCTTTCCTCCTCTGAGTTGTTTTTCTCAAGTAATTAACCACTGTGACAAAAATAAAATAAAATAAAATAAAAATAAATAAATAAATAAAAAACCTTACTATCTCAGCTAGATAAAGAGAAAAATGAGATCATGAAGTAGGTGAGGGACAATTAAAATATGGTATACAAAATAAATTATATGTACCCATTGAATGATATGATTGAAATCAGAATAGTAAAATAAATAGCTTGGGAGAGAGGACAGAAGTCACAGACCACTTGCTCGAAAGGGTTTTTGGAGGGCTTGTAGTTACTGGTGGTAACAAAGACTTTCCAGGAGAAAATCACAGAAGCGACAAGCTAGAATTTTCTATGAGGATACTGAAATCAACAAGAATTACAATGAAAATTATTGAAAAGAATTACAGTAAACTAAGAGCTAATATTTTCTAGAACCATGTGATAATGAAATAAGGAGAATTAGATGACTACTACACAATAAGATGGATGACAATACTTTAATATCTGAATTTTAGTGAGGAGAAATGGAGGACAGTCTATATGTATCAGAGAAGGCTATGATGTGGATTGTAAGATGGTTAGCATAAAAAAGAAAAGATTTCTCCAGACACTGACAGACACTGAGAATTACCCCAAGTGACAATCATTGGTCCACAGAAAACCCTAAGTTCTCCAATCTCACTGACATCAATTCTTCTCCCCTCCTTTTTTTCATAATTTCCTATCTGCCATTCACTTCCACCATGCACCTACTTGCCAGTGCTTGAATACCTAGGCCTTCTCCTGCCTTAAAGCCTGTGTACTCTCTGTTTCTCCTACCTAGAGCTCCCTTTTCCTAGATGTTTTTATAGTTACTGCATGCTGTCCTTGTGTCTGCTCAAAAGCCAACTTTTAATTATGCCTGATGTTTTAAGCTGCAACAGCACTCTCTTCCCTTTCTCTAGCTTTAATTACCAACTTAGCAGATTTCAGTTTCCAACAGTTTATGAAACTGACTTATTTTTAATATGGCCTGTCTCCTTATGCTAGAATGTTAGCACAACAAAAGCAGGGATCGTTTGCATTAGCATCCCTAATGTCAGTAAAGGTGCCTGGCACGTGGCAGAGGGCAAAGGATATCCGCACTACTTTCTTCATCTGACTAAGGTAGAATTTCCCAGTTTCTCCACTTAGTCATATTCCTTCCTTTTACTCTCTGTATTTTGGAAGGAAGTTGTTAAATGCAGTCCACACTATTAAAGGAAGAGGTAGGGAGGGCGAAGGAATAATTTTTATCTCCTGGAAGTGAGGTATCTACAAAAATTATCAGGAATCCTGTGAGAAAAAGTTGCCTTTTTCCCTGTTTGTGTATTTATTTCAATAACTTATTTGTATCAGTCTGTGCTCATAAAGATGAATTTTATACCTTGGGTTATAATCTAATACTATGCTAATTATTTTGTTACTCAGTGTTCTGGCTTTAACCATTAGAAGCTCTTTCAGGTTGATCCCTGCAATGAGTTGAATTTTTCTCCACTCAAAATTAATATGTTGAAATCCTAACCCCTGGTGTGATAACATTAGAAGATGGAGTTTGGGGGAAGTAATTATGTCATGGAAGAGGAGCCCTCATGAATAAGATTAGTTCCCTTATGTTTTTTTTTTTTTTTTTTAAAGAGAAGAAAAAACAAAACAAATCAAAAGAAGAACAAATTTTCAAACCAACATAATAGGAGGGTAACAATGGTTAATACATTACGTATTACTATCTTTAAATTAGTTATTCAGGACACCAGACATTAGCATTCAATTGTCCAAACATTATTGGCACAAACCTTACTCTTCAATGAACTAAGTAAAAATGGTAGTGTATCTATCTTAACCATCTTATATATATATATATATATATATATATATATATATATACAATTTTTTTTCCCTTTCCCTTCTTTCTTTTCCCTATTCCTTATGTTTTATAACACCGGAGAGCGTTCCCTTATGTCTGAGACACAGAGAGCTCTCTCAGCTCTCATCATGTGAGAACACAAAAAGAAAATAGTTGCCTGTAAACTCAGAAGCAGCTCCAGAAGACAATGAATATTTTTGGCACATTTGTCTTATATGTCCAACTTCCAAAACTGGAGGAAGTAACCATTTGTTGCTTAAGCCACCTGCTCTACGGCATTCAATTAGAGCAGCTGTCTTGTTGACGGAGGCGGCGTCTGTGTCCTGTTGACATTCCTCCGTCCTTTTGCTCTTTCAGCACTTCCCTCCTCTCCAGCGCCATAAGATACTCCAAGTTCACGCTGCATTTTCATTGACCATCCTTGGAGCTAACTATATTTTTAAGTGTAGTGAAAGAATTTAGGATATCTCACTAGTTGGGAGAAAAATATCACAAGAATATAGAAGATGTGAATGGGAAAAGAAGCTTGACCTAATTATTATACCTATATAGAACATCACATCCAATAATTTTAGCCTTCAGATCTTTGCAAGCTTAAAAATAATTTACACAAGTTGACCAACTGCTGAGCCACAAATAAGGTCTCAATAAAATTCAGGCAATTGTATAAGACAGACCACATTCACTGAATACAATGTGACAAATTAGAAAATTAGTTATAAATGTATGACTCAGCAATCCTACACAGTCATGGAAATTTAAAAGCATTCCTCCAAATGACTCATAGGTCAAAGAAAAAATCATGACAGAAATATGAAAACGTAATTGAACAATAATGAAAATATGACATATTACAACTTGTGAAATAAAACTAAAGTAATATTTAAAAGTAAGTATAGAGCCTTGATAATTTTAATTAGGAAAAATTTCAAAGTTAGCAATCTAAATATAGTGAAACATTTAAAAATAGCATCAGAATAAAGCCAAAGAAAGCAGAGACCAGAACAAAAAGTAATGAACTAGTCACCCAACTTGGAATAAAGAGATCATCAAGGAAAATGTTGGTTTTCAGAGATGAGCAAAACAAAAAAAGTAAAATTAATCAATGAAAATGAAAATGAGAGCATGTAAGAAAAAACAGAGTGAAAGTATTATGAATGAAAAGGAGACATTCCAACTGTAGCAGAGACTAAAACGATAAGAAAAACATTATGAATAATGATTTTTGAAAAATATAGGCAGAATGGACAATTCAGATAGATAGATAGATGATAGGTAGGTAGATAGATAGATAGATAGATAGATAGATAGATAGATAGATAGATAGATAGATAGATGATAGGTAGGTAGATAGATAGATAGATAGATAGATAGATAGATAGATGATAGATAGATAGATAGATAGATGATAGATAGATAGATAGATAGATAGATAGATAGATAGATAGATAGATGATAGATAGATAGATAGATAGATAGAAGATGAAATACAACATTCTAATAGTCCTGTAACCAATAAGGAGATTGAACTAGCTAACATCTTTCTAGCATCAAAAAAAGAAGTTCAGATAGAAAGTCAGGTGACTTCTAGTAAACATTTTAATACAAATATTCCGATCTTCCACAAACTATTCCAGAGTTTAGAAAAGAGAGACAACAGTCCAACTCACATTTCTGGAGGGGCACTTAGGATGGAACCTAGGTCGTTCAGATTAAATTACATCCTCAGCTCTTTTTGTTTTTGTTTGACACAGGTTTTCACTAAGTGGATAATTTGCCTATGCTGGGCTTGATTTTGCAGTCATCCCGTCTCAGTCTCCCAGGGTGTAAGGCATGTAGGCATGCACCACTACACCCTGCTACAACTCAACTGAAGAGGATAGTATAACCTTGATACCAAAATCTACCAAAGACAGAACCAAACAATAAAATAACATTTTCATCATGAACATATACAAAATATTTTAATTTAGTAAAGTAAATAAAATAGTACTTTGAAAAGGGTAATTAATCTTGACCAAATTGGATTATCTCAGGCCTAAAAGCTAGTTTAATATTAGAATTTCAATAATGCAATGCACTATGAATGGATTAAAGCAGAAAAATCACATGATCATCTCAATAGATGAGAAAATTATTTTTTAGAAAATCCATTATCCTTTCACAATATTAAAAACCCAAGAGATAAAGCTATAGATAATATTCCTTACCTTTTTCCAGCATACTTACCAAAATTCTTCCACAAACATCATACAAAAAGGCAAAGTGTTTGAAGAATTCCCTGTACTATAAGACCAGAAATCATATCTATTCTAATTCATTGTATCATTGTATGAAAAATTTTGCAGTCCATGATTTAGAAGGAAACAAATGAAAGTTATAAGGATGAGAAAATAATAATCCAAACTGACAGTATTTCCAAATGCTATAATTTGTCTTGTATAAAACCTAAAATAATTGACAAACAAATTTTTGAAAAACCTGAAATATTTTAACAAAATTGCTGTATGTCAAATCAATATACAAAAAATCAATTGCCACCAACAATAGTCTGGAAATACAGATTTAGAAATATAACCATTCATTGAAGCAACAAAAATATAAGGTGCCAAGCAATAAATCTAACAAAATATGTGCGGAAACCTTATAGATAGAACTATAAAACTTTGTTAAGGGCTCTGAAAAACAACCCAAACAAATGGAATAATAAACTATGTTCTTGAATAAAAGTACTCAAAATCATAAAGATGTTGATTACCACAAATTGCTCCATAGATTCAATCCATCTCCAGTCAGAATTCCCACAGGATTTTTGGCCTCATGGAATTTGGCAAGGAGACAAAATTATACCAGATACTCCTACAGAAGAAAACAAGATTGGAGGACCTGCCCTACAGACCCCTAATACTTAATTTTAAAGCTATAGTTAGTAAAGCAGTGTGGTGCTTTGTCAGGAACAGAGGAATATAAATTGATGGAATAACAAGCCCCAACACAGATCTACACACGTATGAAAACTGATTTATTATAGAGATAACATTGCAGGGCAGTTGGAAAAGGATAGATTAATAAACAGTCTACAACAATTCTTTTTCCACATTAAAAAAAAATCTGATCTCCACCACACACTATATATAAAAACCAATTCCTAAAGGATTAAAATAAATGTGAAAAGCAGAGTCATAAAATGTTTAGAAAACACAGTATCTTCATGAATGGAGGCTAGGAGATATTTCATAAAAGAGTGAAAAATCAAACTATAAAGAAAATATTGATAATTGGTCATATTAAAATTAAAGTTATGGGCCGGTGAGATGGCTCAGCGTCGTAAGCACCTGCCTGGCAAGCACAAGGGCCCAAGTTCGACTCCCGGAACCCACATACGAAAAAAGGGCCGGTGATATCGCTCAGCAGCACAGGTGCCTGCTGGCACGCGAGGTCCTGAGGTCGACCGCTGGTACCCACAAAAAAATAAAAAAATAAAAAAATAAAAATAAAATTAAAGTTATGAATTGTAAAGTAGAAAATAGATGTATACATATGCATATAAGTATGAAAGAATTAGTAGGCATATAATAGAAAGATCTCCACACCATTATGGAAAAGACAAACTAGTGAAGGAAAGTGAGGGACAGGCATTTCATAGAAAAAAATGGCTAATAATAAGATGAGAAAATGCTCTGCTTGATTAACAATAATAAAATGGAAATTAAAATCACAAACCTAAGCTTCATATTTTATATAATCCTTGATATGATGAAGTTCACAAGAGCTTATTTTTAAAAATCATTCTAATAAGGTAAAGAACTCATTGGAATAACATGAAATCTATAGTTTCAGAATATTGTTACCATAAGCAAGAAATAATGAATAACCAAGCTCTTAAGGTGATATTGATGAAAGGAAGAGTGATCCCTCCACTGCATGACTATTAAGGAAGATCTTATCTACCTAATTCATCATTCATCCCTGGTAGATAGCGTTAAAACAGACATTTAACACATATTTGCAAAAATAATAAATTTTTTGATTGATAAAGTGAGAAATGAAGTATACAAAGGAATATATAATGATTTTAAGCTATTTTTATTTTATTAATTTTACAGGTATAAATTGTGCATCTACACATTTTGTTTTTATGTTTATACCTGGATAAATCAAGGTTGAACTCTCTTCCACATGTTTCATAACTAATGACGTAGAAATTTTCCATATGTGTCTTTATAACTATGCCTGTCTTTTTTTAAAATAATTTCCTGGTATTCCTAATTATTTCATGAACTTTAAAGATTTTCTAGGGTAAGTTAATGTAAATCCTTTGTCTCTCATTCTGCATAAATATTTCAGTCTTCCAAATTTTGTTGATTTCTATTTTGCTTGGGTTGGGTTTTGTTAATCTTAATTACATAAGTGTTTGAGATGTTTACGTAGTTGAATCTGAATATATTTTTCCAAATAGCATGTAGAAAATTATCAACTCTCCAAAATTTAATAATTCTACTCAACTCTAATCAAAACTGGGTAGGTGATAATTTAAATTTTCTTTGGCATTTATATTTATTTCATCTGCCTACTTACATATATACTTAAATTTACCATATAAAGCACGAATTCAAATGATTTTCCCAGGCTCCCCAAATTTTCCTGATTCCCTTATATTGTCACATAAACTTATTTTATGAATCAATGTTATTTCCTGAATTTTCAATTAGTACATTAATATACACCACTATTGTTGAAATTAATTATCGCTTTCCAATATATTATCTGATATTTGCTTTCTGTTCTCTCTTTTTCCTAACCCTACTTCCATTTTACACACTAAAAATTGCTGTTTCCTAAAGTATTCCCTCAGCACTCTGGTTCTTCCAATACATTTTCATCCATTCCCAAAGCACGTACTGTCAATCACAACTTGAGGACTCCTCCATCAAAATCAGAAGTTCAAATCTCTCCCAGGGATCCATATCCATAGACTAGTGGGCCTTTACTCAGTATGTACTAAAGGGATCTCAAGAGTAACGCACTCAAACAAAATCTGTTTTCCTTTTTCTGCCAATGTATTTTTTCTCCTACATTCCTTGTTCTGTGGATAGTAGCACCTTTTCCTCAGCTACTTGAGAGTAAATAAAAACTGGGAGGACACTCATCTTTCTTCATTAAAAATATCCAGGCCACCACAAAATTTGATCTTTCTCTCTCTAACTGCCTTTTAAATCTAAAAAAAAATAAAAATAAAAATAAAAACATGCTCATCACTGCAAAATATTGCATTGAATCCTCAGGAGCTTCTGATATGGATACACATTGTTCTCACTTCATAAGTGAGGAAATGAAGACTGAAAGCATGTGTCAGTTAAGGCAAACATTAACCAGATGTTAGTGAGACATTTAAAGAGAAAACACCAGTGAGGGAAAATTAAGATGGGAATCAGAGTAGTCCAGGGAAGGTATCAGACCAAGATGCAAGTGTGACTTCTATGAAGAATGTGGGAAGAAAGGATGGTTGAATAGGAAAATGTCAGAATACAGTGCAGTTCTAAAAGTTTTATAATGCAGATGGAAAGTCTACAACCCAAACTCACTCTTCAGAGGGTCCTGCCTATCCAGAAGGGCCCGCCTTAGTATCCCCACCATGCTCAGCCCTGTTCAGAAGCACCTCAGGGAATGTGCTCTAAAAGGAATAAAGGGTTTTGGAACATAGCAATTGGGCTTTGACACTCCCTCAAATCAAAGATCTGAGAAACACATTTTCACAACCTCCTAAAAGAATATAAGCAATATGTCAATATTGCACAGATGAAAGTCCATCTTATTCAAACCCATGTAGGATGGGTTCACTGGTCTTACAACTGACCACCAGGCAAAGTGCCTTGCATTACCCCTGATCCAAAGGGTACTGAAACATACATCCAACACTTCTCCTTATTCCAGCCCTTGTCCTTTACTCCTATGTAGCTAGATAACATTTCCTAAATCATGATTATGAACTTTCCTTCCTTCTAAATCATGATTATGAACTTTCCTTCCTTCTCAAAAATTTTCACTTTCTGAGGATAAAATCCAAAGTTCCTTATGTAGTACACAAACCTTATTACCTGGTCTCTATCTACATCTCAAAACATTTGTGGATATTTCTTGCTCTCTCAGCTTTACAAAAATATTCATCCCTTCACTTTTCCCTCCACACAATAAGCATTTGTGCAACATTGGCCACATGCAGCAATTCTGTATTAATAAGAAATCTCTCAAAACTGGATGTCCCTATTATAGTGGTGTTTAAAGTCTCTTTCATTAAAAAATAAGTAGCAAAATTAGTAAGGTCAGATCAGATACATCCTACAAATAAAATAAATTAGAAAAATGATTATTGGAATAATATGTTAGGAAGATGGTCACAAAAGGCCTAAATCACAAAAAAGTCAACTTTTGAAAGAAGACCTTTCTAGAAGTGGAACAAGGGTAAAAGGACTTTGAGGGAGAAGCAAGTATGTCTGAAGGGTAGTAGGCATGGTGAGAGACAATCAGGATATATAAGGAGTTTGCCATTGTGAAAGCCAAAAAGCATACCAAGCAAAGAGATGACATAGCCAGATTTTTATACTTTAAAAAGAGAAGTTTGGCTATTGAGTAAATCATTAATAGCGGGGAATAAAGGTCGGAGCAGAATTTGTAAGTTCCTAGGCACAGCACACTTGTTCATATATCTGTCTATTTTATATCCTCAGCAAATTTTTGCTTCTCAGCCAAAATATTAGCATCCCTATGAAGTTTTCTCTCATTTTTCCAGGAATGTCTGAGTACTCCTTCCTCTAGAATCTCATGACACCAGAGGAGATCAGAGCAAATTATCAGAGCCACTGTCCTTTGGAGAGAACAGAGAACAATGCAGACTTGCGACATTTGTGCCGTATTTCTTCAGATAATACAGAACACACTGGTACTGTCACTCTGGCTCCATTAAGTTCAACGCTCCCATTTGAAGTTGGATGAAAGAATCAGTGGGCTTTTTAAGAGAGCTCATAGCCATTTCTATATAAAACCAATACACTAGAACAAATGTACTCTAAAACTCAGCATGTACAAGTTAAAAGGAAAGCTTTACAATATCAAGTATTAACAGAAATACTTACGTAATAACTGTTTTTATTTGCTTTGTATGTTGCTGTTAATGCTCATCTCACCATTGTATAACAGAGAGTGTTCTGGACATCTGCGAATGTTATTAAACCTCCCCAATATTTCTTAGAGAGAATACTGCATGCTGTAGTCATTATCAAGTTCATTTCTTTCAAGCACATCAGAATCATGACATATTTATAAAATTTGTACTTCCCAGGTTTCAAATATAGTTGTCAGCTAAAAGTGAAGTATATTTTGGATGACTCCTTGTAGAGGATATATATTTTTCTCTGACTTTTTTAACACATTTTTTTTTATTTCTCTGTTTTGTCCTCAGAATGCTCTCATGGATTTTCTTAATTTATAATCATCTTGCAATACTAATCCTTCTTATGAGCCTCCATATCTAGATGACAAAACCACAGGAAAAAAGTAATTTCCTCTTGACGTGTCTTGATGAGAATCATAGTAGACTTGCAAGAACCCATATTGGGAGGTATTATAGAACCTAGGAGGTAATACATCCTTTCCTTCAAGCCTGCAGAATGTCTTAAAACAAATCAACACATTTTGAGTCCCTAAGTCCCTTCCTGAGTGCCAGTTTTTGGGGGTTAAAAAAATACTCGAACTCTCTTCTTTAAAATCTAAGTAAAAGTTGCACTGAAACTCTAATAGTCTAATTTAGAAATGCACTACAGTGAAAACTCAGGTTCTTTGATTCATATGCTGCCTCTCCTTTTGTTGCCTCTTAACAAATGGGCCAATCATTGTGACTTTGAGCTGCCACAGATGAGAAGGCCTTTGCACGAACACAGTTCCCTGCATAGGAAAAGCACAGATTCACTAACTTTTTCAGGGCCAGCTGTCAAATCAGAAATGAAACAACTCATTGTTAGGAGTTCAAAAAGTGGATGAGGGAAACACTTTGAAAGTGCTGTCAAGGTGTGGCAGTCCTTGAAAAAAATGGCTTTCTGACAGCTGCTGGTGCCTTCCTTCTTGCCAATGTTTAATTTCTTTCAGATACAGGGCTTTAATTAGGCTCCTAGGACAGCTAGCTCTGTTATCTTTGACCTTACCAAGGAAGCAGGATTTCAAAGCATAAACTTATGTAGGGCTTCATTAGTTACTGATCAAAAGTCTCCCCAGTAGCACTCCTGGATCAGATTTCAGTTCCTCAGAAACCAACGCTGCCTCTTCATGCTTCCTTCTAAAGGACGGTCTTACACCAACACTCCTGTCATTGTCAAACTGTTCAAGGGAAAAAGGAGTATCCAGGAGATAAAAATGAGATGCAATTCATACAAGAAAATTTTTATATCTGACTTGCATACATACAACAGTATGAAGGAAGAGGTTTATATCTGGTTTATTGAGTTGATTTTCAAATGGATAATGTTCTGAGTAAAAAAAAAAACAAAAACAGTAATTGAATACTAGAGCTTACTTTCAAGCTGGTTGAAAGTGTGTAATTCCTCTAAAAAGACAGACATTGAATTTCAATAATAGAATTTTTTGGCATGTAAAATGAAGCATGGAGCATCTGCTTTTGCAATGCCAACATCTGTTTCCTTGACATCTCTGCCCTTCCTTCTGCTAGATCCAACTGTGAATTTGGTATAGAATCTGGTAGGAAAAATAGATAAAATTGTTCTTGATGTGCTACACTTTATAGGACCAGCATAAACAAGGCTATCAGGATTAGATTCTAAACATAAAATAATAAAAGTTTCTGAGTCATTCTTGCTCATGACATTCAGATTTCCAATTGAGATCAACGAATGCAAAACATATTAACAAAGAGTAACATCATTCACAAATGACATTGTGTGTCCTGAAGCTTTCTTTTGCAAAGCTTTTTGAAAAAGTTATTAAAAAGGTAGCAATTGAAGGCCATCACTAACAAGTGTGTATGTGTTAGTCACAGAACACCAAGAAAATTCACCCAAGCAAAGAAATTTCCTTGATGATGATCTTTTTAGAAAGGCATTTAGATAGCCTAAGATCACAAAGACATGGAATACGGTAGGAAAATAAGAAGAAAATATAATTAGGTAACCATAATGACCTTGTATTGAAGGAAAACAAATCCTAGATTTAATAATAATAAACACAACTCTTCCTACTCTTACATCTCTTTAATTTCTATGTATGTAATCATTCACCAAATGTTATTAAAAGCTAATTCTGTGACAGCTGGTCAGCTGCAAGTGACATAGAAGTCACTAAAACAACACTTATGCCCTGAATGTAAGTGTCCAATGTAGAAAATATACATTTAATATAAAAGCTTGCAAGTAAATCTATGATTACAAATTTTGTGAAGGGCTCTGAGGACAAACCACAAAGTGTTTTGAGATACAGTAAACTGGTAGTGTATTATAGAATTATCAGTCAAGGAAAACATTTAAAGTAAAGGACATTTAACCCAAAACCTGAAGAATGAAGAAATATTAATAATGAGGAGAAAGTAAAGCCTTCAAAGGAAAAATTTAGAAATGGAAGAAATATAATGTGGCTTAGAAAATATACTGAGTAAAGGTGGAGAAGATAAGAGGGGATGAGTTGGATACATGTAGATCTCAGCAGCTGTCTCTATCTTTCCTCATATTCAGAAGCCACTGTTGGTTTTGATCTGGAAGACTGAAGAGACCCCCTAGGCAGAGACTCACTGACCCACTGACTGGCGACATGGTCTTAGTGCTACACTCAGGCCCATGGTCACAAATCCAGACTACATTCTAGTCTGAATAACGAGTCATCTGCCAATTTTTCCCTTGCCAAAATCTCATAATTAGGGCTCCTATCAATGGGCCCAGTTCTATTGGGCCTTGGGTTAGCCCAGTTATGAAAAAGTCCCTAAACTGGTCATCAAACCTCTTCACCATGGTTGAGCATTCTTCTCTTAATCTCTGGATTGCAAGAACCAGTAATTCATGTGGGTTCCTGAAGGCAATAAGAGTGATACATGAAAATCTGCACATCTTGGCCTCAGGAACAGTGGAACTTGGAATGTCTACTACCCAAGCTTCTGCTCCCTCATGTATGAATGTATGGAGTTCCTCATGACTCTGCCATTTTTTCTCTAGAGATAAAATCTAATAGGCTCAGACTATCTTTTTCATTCAGCCAGTTTATGAATTGGTTGGCCTTGGATCAGTGTGATCCCTTGATGTCACCAACTGTATTCTAAAAGCATGGAGATTGATATTAACACACATTGCTGTGAAGAAGTTGTGTATTCAGCATAGATTGTACCAATAACATGGCTGCTTAAAAGAAATGTATTAGTTGTTAAACTACTTTTTTACCTCAATTTTCTCACTTGCTAAATGAGAGCAATATCGACTTTCCCTGTTTGCAAAAGATATTATATGTCGTGGTGTGAATATGGTTTAAACCGCGGCCCCCAAGGGTTTGTATAATGGAAGCCTGGTACCCTGTGTGGTGATGTCAAAAGGTGGTGCAGCTTCTAAGAGGTGGTATAGCCTAGAGGTAGGTCTTTAGGTCATTAGGTGTGTTGACCTCAGATAGAGTAAAGCAGTTCCTCATTTAGTTCTCATGAGAGCAAGTTATTATAACAGTCTGAGCCCAACCTCTGGATCATGCTCTGGCTTCCTGTCTGGTAGCATGATCTCCTGCTCTCTTGTGCTCCCATGATATTATCCGCCATGAGGTGATTCAGTCAGAGGGGCCCTCGCCCGAGCCACTGCCATGCTGTGTGGGCTTTCTGCCTCCAAAACTGTGAGGTAAATAAAATTATCTTCGTTATAAAGTATAATCCCTCTGATATTTTGTTATAATAACAGAAAATTGATTAATATATATTGATTACAAGATGAAGCATGGATTTGAAATCTCCTAAAAAATATAAAAGTCACATATTATGGTTCAGGTATTATTATAAAATCTAAATTATTATCAGCAGTACCATAATTATTATTATTATCAATTTAAAATTAAAAAAACAGAAATCTACCATGTAGCCATAATTCATTAAAGAAGAAGGATAATATTTATGGTCTTCAACCTCTATTTTCAGCACTACCTCTCTTTCTTATTCCTTCATCATTTATTATATGTTTATATCTCTCCAGTAGACCATTAACTTGGCAAATATTTGCTTTTGAGCAAGGCACTGTATTGGAGTTTGATATGCAACAGTGGAAAACATAGAGTAAATTCGAAGATCTTACTCTGTCTAACCAGAAAGATAGACAACCAAAAAGCCATAGCCTAGCTTGTGAGAAGCCCTGAGTTTAATCTCGCACACCTAAAATCAATCAATCAATCAATAAATAAATAGAAACGGGTGAATGTATGGCAGTTTTCAGATTAACAACTCTTTCAAACCCTATATATCTTCAAAAGTATATTTTGACACTGTGTGCACATATAAATATTTTTCTATAAATGAGAGTAATAGACAGATAGTAAGCACTCAATAAATGTTTGTGATCTTTATTACCATTATTTCTGGACTGAAAATATGACAGCACAATGAAAAACTAAGCTAGGCATTTGGAAGGGTTTCACATTATATTAAGAAAGCTACAACATAAACTGTATACAAAGAGCAAATTATTTGACTCACATTATAATTGAATCAAAGCTAAACTAGATATCTCCTAGTGGGGACTACAAAATCATTTTTATTCCCATAGTTGCCTTTGAAAGTAATCCTGTAAATAGATGATAGGAGCAATAAAGACAAAGAGGGGGATGACCAAACAGCTACATTTTGTAAGAACAATGAGTGTTCATTGTTTTTAAGTTTCCAGGAACATGATACATTGCATAACTATTGTTACACTTTCACTGCATTTCATTTAGTTTGGAAGATTGTTAGCTGGTTATGCTGAGTGCTTCTTTTCATTATCCTTAGAGCACAAATAATAAGTTGATTTTCAAACTGCAAATGCTTTCTTCCTAATCAAGCTTTTCCCAGAATGGAGTTTAAGTTCAAGAGCTGTTATTACTTTTAAAAATCTGTTTAACAAACCAAAAAATGTCTTTGACAATTTTTACGGGCCGGTGAGATGGCTCAGTGGCATAAGCACCTGCCTGGCAAGCGTGAGGGCCCAAGTTCGACTCCCGGAACCCACATACAAAAAAAGGACCAGTGATATCGCTCAGCAGCACGGGTGCCAGCTGGCGCGTGAGGTCCTGAGGTCGACCCCAGGTACCCACAAAAAAAAAAAAAAAAGAAAGAAAAGCAAATATTGTGAAGGCCCTGGTTTTAAACACTTTTGTTTATTTTAACAATCATACAAACAAATGTGAAGACGTTTTATATGTGATCATTCTCGAATTATTTGTCTGAAAAGTACTAACAATGTCTTTATTGGATATTGACATGTATATTCATTTTTTTAAATTCTTTTTTAAGAATAAGATCTGAACAATTTAGGAAAATATATGAATAAACTCCTGCCTCTGTTGAGCTCGATTGCTTGGGAGCTTTTAGGGTAATTGTACAGTCAATTAAATGATTAGTATAGGGTTCACTACCCAAATTAACAATAGAGTTTCTATGGCATTGCTTTTTCCAAAAATTCACAATATACAGTACCATATTTTATGAGTCCACATGTTCATTGACTAACACAGAGAAATCCATGTTTCTAAATCCTGAGATTACAAGCTTCCTTGTAGTATCATCTAGGGTTCCCATTTTATTTGATTCCTAGATTTCTCTATGAGATCCTGAGAAGCAGTCATCCTCCCTCTGGTTGAACACATAACAAGAAGTGAGGAAATTACCCCTGTTAAAGGTGGCTATATCTGAAAACCTTCTCCTAAACTAAGCCCAGAACCTCCAAAGTGAACTTCAGGAAAAGAAAATCCAAACAGGACAAGGAGATTAGAACCATACTGTCCTTACATTCTACCTTTCTCTCTCGGACTCCTGCAAGCATCATCATGCCAGCCCTTGGCAACTGCATTGCTCACCCATTAAGTTTCTGCTCAAGGTACCATTCACTCAATCTCTTTAGAATAACTGAGCAGTGTGGGGATCTCAAAATTCTTACTCCTGAGTAAGTAACATAAAGTAGAGTCTACAAGAAAGCCTGTAGAATACTAAAATCTTCTGAGTAGATAGAAATGGTCAGAGAATAGCCTTCTGATGCAATCTTGTGTAAAAGCAAATAAAATGGGGAATGTAGCGGGGAACACTCAAACTTGTTATAAAAAGACTTATTTCTCCAATGTATATACAAAATTAAACCATGAATATATTTGAATATATATGCATAAAAACTTAAAACAGTAGTGTCTCCATTTTCCATGTGCTGTCCTCAAGATAACTGTTACTCCGGTTTATAAATGTATGGTATATATATTCACATAGAATGGCACAATATTGTGTTTCTTTTTAGAAAGACTGGTTTATTTCTTTTCTAAAGCTTACTTTTTGAGACTGTGGGGAAAACAGACCCTTTTACATTGTTGATGGGAATGTAAACTAGTACAATCATTATGGAAATCAGTATAAAGATTTCTCAAAAAACTAAAACTAGAAATTCCATTCAACCCAGCTATTACCCTTCCAGGTATTTTCCAAAAAGAGTTAAAGATATCCTATTATAATGATACTTGCATACCCATATTTAAAGCAGTAAAATTCATCATAATTGAATCTTGAAAGTGGCCTATATGCTCATCAACAGATGAATGGTTAAGGAAACTGTGGGTTTTTTTCCTACAATGGAGTACTACTCTACTATAAAGAAAGATAAATTTAAGTTACCTGTAGGAAAATGCATGTACCTTGAGACCATAAGTAAAATAAATCAGATACACAAGCTTAAATATCACACAATATCTCATGTATGAGAAACCCCAAACAGAAATAAATAAAAAGCAAAATAAAAGATAATTGGGCCAGGCGTGGTGGTGCATGCCTGTAATCCCAGCACTCAGGAGGCTTAGGCAGGAGGATCGCTGAAGTTCGAGGCCAGCCTGGACTACAAAGTGAGTTCAAGGCCAGTCTGAACTGCATAGTGAAACCCTCTCTCAAAAAGACAAAAAAAAAAAAAAAGATAGGTAATTGAAAACAGGGAATAGATCTGCAAATGGGAAGAGAAACAAGAAATGGAAGAAGGGGTTAGGAAAGGAAGGGAAGGGGATGTACAAAGAATTAAGATGCGTTATGTGTATGTACCAATGCCCCACATGAATATAATCATTATGTACTGCAAACATGTACTAATAAAAAATTAAACTTAAAAAAGTGGATTTTCAGGGGAAGAATGTTACCTCTACAGTGAAATTAATTCAAGGAAAAGGGAGATAGAAATAGCATAGACAAATGCATATGACAATGCTGCTGAATATTGTACCCATTTGAGGCTAAGCAGAGTCAATGTCATCAATGATTGTATACATTTAATGCATAATATATTATAGTTAGGATGTTTCACTTGAGAGTGTGTGTGGTAATCTTTAACACATTAGTTAACTTTTCTGCTGTGCAGTTTTGTTATATGTACAATGGAGATAACTACATATCTGATAGTGTTGTTTTGAAGATTAAATGAATTTGATGTATCTGAGTATAAAGTGTTCAGAATATATATGTATTAATTGCTATTGCAATGCCTAGAAGTCGGGCAACCCACTGCACATGGACAGTCGAACAGTATCAACTGTTTAAAAAATGGTGAATTCAAGAGCAATGTAAGAATGTTTTTGAAAATCTAGTGTTTTAGCAATTTTGAAATATACATTACTAAGACTTATCACTATGAAATGCAGTGAAGCACTAAAACTTATTCCCCTAGTTTAATAACTAAACTTTGTAAGCCTTGGGCAACATCTTCCCTTCCCTCATGCTTTTCTCTCCCCCAGCCCCTAGTCACCACTTTTCTTCCTTGTTTCTATGTGATTTACTTAGTCTTACCACAAGAAAATTAAAAGTTGGTGGCGTGATATACATGTTAATTAGCTTGATTAAATCTTTCTAAAATATAATGAAGATGAAAACATCAAATTGTACCTTGTAATTATACACAATTATTATTTGTCAGTGAAATTTAAAATGAATTATTTTTAAAAGAAAAAACAATGTAAGAACAATCTAATAATAATTATGTGTATCTAGATATGTGAAATTTTTATTATGTGGGTAGGGAATAGGGTGGAAAACAGTAATTATGAAATCCCCAAGAAAAGAACATTATTTAAAAGTCTACCTGATGCTACTTATAGGCTACGTTAGCATTATTTGTCTGCAGGGAGGGACGTCTGCAGGCCCAGGAACACCAGTTAGGACTGGGTATGCTGCAAAAGAACATTAAAAGCAGGGAGAGTCAGTAATATATCCAAGCCAAAATCCTTGAGGATGACATTAAAATAATGCTTTTGTGAACATCCTTCTACTTACCCTTTCCACATCTGAGTATTTCTCCAAGAATCTGAGAAGTGGAATCACTGCCTTGACGCAGCTCCTCAGACGCAACGTAAATGGTAAGAGGTACTCATTCCTGTGGCAGGAATTAAACGGGAACGGAGTCAGAATCAGGATGGTCAGTGATAAACAAAGAAGCAGGACAATTCCATCAGTCTTGTCGGAACTTTATCCCTCCCTTTTATGGGCCAGTGCCTTTCAGCCAGGGTTAAATACAAAGAATAGAAGGGCTCACCTAGACCGAGTAGAGAATGAATGACCATCACCTAGATTGACTAGATTAAAGCCGCTATCGCTTCACATTGCATTTTTTTTTCATTTGTGCAAAAGACATGAGATGTAGCAAACACTCTGCTTTAAAGGCTATAATGACTCTGAATACAACACTAAATATCTGTTCATCAGCCTAGAGCCTAGAGTTCAAAACTATGGACCTACTTTGTTAAGTATCTAACCAACGAACATCTTCCATTAATTTGTTTCTTTTTCAAGGAAATACTTCAACCTCAGTTGATAAACACAAACATTAAAAAAACCCTCAGTTAATAAACATAAACATTAAAGTGATTTTAAAGTTTTAAATAGTAAGAGATTTCTGTAACTAGTAAAAAGAACTGACATTAATGAGAGAAAAAGAGATCGTATTTATTTCCCATGAAGTGAGTGTGAATTTTCCCTAAACTAAGACAACAATGAAAAGTTAGCTTTCATGTCCTTCTGCCACTTCTCTATGTTTTATATTTGTAGAAAGGTATCTTTCATTTTCCTTTTAAAATTATCTTTTAATATTTAATCTCAACATATCCTCTGAATTATTTTAGAGATTTGTTCTGGTATTGAGATCTTTCAGTCTGTCATATTTTTTGTGTAATTGCAACCTCGCAAAGGAATTCCCATGGGTTTAATTTTAGCTGTGGGTTAATTTTGAGTACAAGTCTGTGCAAGTACAAAATTACATCAGCAGTATCAATTTTAGCACTGTCTTTCCCGTGAGGTGGGGGTTGGGAGGAATTAAACAGGAAACAGATTATAAGAAATTTAGAGTCAACAGATTTATGGTGAAGACAACTATCACTACTGGCCAGCCAGACAAATCACTGAGCTTCTTTTCGCATATTTATAAACTGAACTGCAGGGATGATTAAAATGCTCAAGAACATGAAACGGCCCCAGAATAAAAGCTAACACTTTGGAGTACACACTGACTGACAGAAGCTTAGCTAACTGGATTACAAGGATCACTTCACTTAACAAGACCTCACGCCAAAACTCTGAAGCAGAAATTATTGTACAATTTTAGAGATAAACAGTTTAGCAAAGTTAAATAAACTTACCTAAAGTGACAAAGCTTGTTAGTATAGTAAATAGGGTTTCAAGCCCAGCACCAACTCCAAAACTAAACTTAATCACTGCTTTATATACTGTTTTTTTTTTTTTTTCTGTTTTACCAGTTCCTAATGCACATGTCAGCACAAAGTAAATTCTAGCTGTGGTGCCAACACTGACTCTTCAGAATTCTAAATCTGACAATGAATTTTCATAAACCATTTATTTCTCAATAAAATACCAAGCTAAGTGCTTTATATATATTTCCATTCTTTCTTCATGATAGCCTATATCATAAGATTATCCCCATTTTACAGAGGAAGTAAATGAGCATAGACAAGTTAATTGAATTCTCCAACATCATATAGCTGGTTATAATGCAACTTCTATTTAAGCTCAAGTTTAACTGGCTCCAGGATTCATTCACATGGGACAATCCTATATAGAGTCACATCTTATTTGTACTCTAAATTTGAAAGTCAGAACATAAGGCAAAAACTTCATATAATCAACACTACCACTAAATATCACTTTATTCACAGATCAAGTACCATACACTGCGGTATATTGTTGTACTTTGGAGACAAATAAGTTCAGCACCAGAAATTTTTCCTCCAGGATTGGAACAGATTGCTACTTCTTCAATTCAGCACAGATGAAACAGTTAGTTTGTGTTTAGAGGCCATGCTTCTGAAAAGTGACTTTAACACAGGAATCATGCCCAGCTCAGTAAAGTGCTCTCATTATAAGCAAATGGAAATAGCAGTCAACTGACTGAATAGCAAACTAGTATCTCCCACTTGTACTCTCTACAGGAATTAAAGCTCCTGAGTGAAATGGCTTACCTAAATACTAATTTTTAATTTTTAACTTTCTTTTGAACCTGTGTAATATACTTCTACTGTATGCTATAAGACCACAGGAAGGGCTGGAGAAGCAGAGATCACAAGTTATTCATGTAGGTTATGAGTACCAGAGTAGCGGTTTTAGCCATTACTCTAATAAGTACTGTACTTAGTTATAAACTTAATCTGAGGCTAAATCTTCCTCTTATATCCACAAATTTCCCTTTATAAAATGTAATGTACTTCTTTTTATTTGATCATAACTCTGTAAGGGTAAGAACAATGACAGTCCTGCTAACTACTTTATTCCAGAATCCAGCAAAGAAGCTGGAATTCAGGAGCCCAATCCAAAGATTTTTGTTGAACAATGAATGAAGAAACAAATGAATGGGTACTTTCTCTTTAGAGTTAGCATCTTTCTTGGTTCAGTGTCAAAAGAACTCATAACTACTTTATGCAGCTGATCTTCACCTATCTTGACCCTTTCATCTAGAGGAGAACACAATCTATTCAACTTTCTGGTTATCAATGTAGGCAAAATACTTAGCATGTTGTAACAGAAAGTGTTCAACAGAGGTAAAACACCAGACTCCGGAGTCAAATGCCTGAGTTCATGTGTCTTAATATTTGACTAACCTCTATGAAACTGTTTCATCTGTAAAATGAGTAAAATAATAACTCATAAATATAAATTAGATGATAGTTTTATGTTATTGCAACCAAACTGCTTTATACAATTAAATTCATTTAACGTTTCAGATACCCCATGAGACAGCATCTATAAATTTAAGTCTCTTGTTGTAGTTTGCACAGCCACAAAACAGGAAGGCTTGCAAGTGTTTTACCGCAGTACAGTACCTTGACTCCAAGGCCTGTTTGTACCTAGTTCTTCATGTTGCCTCACAGGGTAGTCATGCTTGAAGTGACCAGCCCGATACAACATTAGCCACAGTGTTCAAAGGATAAAGAAGTCTCAATAAATGCATTAATAATTCTCTATAATAAAGGTTAGTTCTGATTATTGATAACTATGATAACATAATAATTGTTCTGTATTCAACTGGACCACGGGGAATCCTACAGTCAAGCCACACTAATCCCCCTTCAAAACATAAACATTATGATCCTAGTGTATTCGTCAGGGTTCTTCAGAGAAAACGAACTATAGGAGATATCCAGGTGGGATAAATGGATAGACAGGTGCTAGATAGATAGATAGATAGATAGATAGATAGATAGATAGATAGACAGATGACAGATAGATTTGTTATGAAAAAATTGACTTACATGATTATGAAGGCTGGAAAGTCCCACAGCCTAGCTTCTGTGACCTGGAAACCCAGAAAAGCTGATGATGAAATTCAGTCTGAGTTCCAAAGCTTGAGAACCAGGGAGGACAAATGTGGTCCCAGTCTGAGCACCAGAGAAGATGAATGTTTCAGCTTAACTAGCCAGAGATCAAATTCTCCCTTACTGTACCTTTCTGTTCTGTTCAGGCTCTTTATTGATTGGATGCCGACCATCCACACTGGAGAGGGCAATCTGTTTTATTCAGTCTAACAATTCAAGTGTAATTCTTCCCCAGAAACAAACAACCTACACACACACACACACACACACACACACATCAGAAATAATGTTTAGCCAAATATCTAGGCACCCAATGATCCAAATAAATTGACACAGAAAATTAGCCATCACATTCATCTACCAGGAATGTTGATGGCTGATAACTTATGAAAGAGTCACTGACTGTCTAAGAAATGCTCTCTGATAAAGTTTGCTACTCTGTCCCACATCCTCACCCTTTCGGCAGCTCCCTCCCAATATCTGGTTGATTAAGACAGGTGAGGGAGAGGGAGCAAAGGCCTTGTCCCTTTGCATCAATTTGAGGCAACTCTAAAAGGCAAGCCCTGCTCCAGAACTCCCTTTGAAAACTGCTGAGGCCTCTGCTGCACCTGCATTACCTTCTCCCACTGCCCAATTCTCCTTCTTTCACCCCCAAATAGGTGCTGTTACCAGCACAATCTTTTTTGCAAGCAAATCTGCAGTCTGAGTTTGTTTCTGGAGAACCTAACCTGTCATAATCATGATAGAAGGCTCTACAGTGCCTCACAGCTTCCTGAAACCAAAGGTGCTCATGAGAACTTGATTTATCACAGAATTGAACATCTTCCAGACCAGAGTAGGACTCTTCATGATAGCCTCACCCTGACATCATCTTTCCCTGTTACATTGTCACTCTAACACATTCCCTGACATACATCTTTTTCTAATCTCCCATTTCCATATTGACTCTGTGGTAAACATTTTTATTGAAAGGGTAATAGTAAAAGTACATATAACTACTCAAAAATTATAGCATTATTTTATCTACTGTAAAGAAAATAAAAAAACTATTAAAGTATGCCACAGTTATAGTTTCTAAGCCAATTTAAAATATTATCCAATTAAAAATGTCCTTACATTGTTTCTTCTTTTTTTTTTTTTTTTAATGTGGATACCTGGAGTTGAACTCAGGACCTCACGCTTGCCAGGCAGACACTTATGCCGCTGATCCATATCACTGACCCCTTATGTTGTTACTCAATTTTGGTGTCTAAATTAAAGCATCATCCTCAAAATAATTCTGATTTGACTTATGCATAAATATCAGCCCTTGTACTTGTCACTTAAACACTCAAGCTATTAATACAATGTTGGTAAATCTTGCAAATTCTCTAAATTGTATTAAAAAAAATCTCTGCTCAGATTGCTCCTTGGTTGAGACCAGTGACGGCTACCTTTCACACACTTTGACTTGGCTGAGCTGAGCTACTATGACCTGGGCATTTCCAGAACATTTTACGTTCCCACAGCTCTTACTGCCTCTGTGAGCACTTACAGAAGCTCTCTAAAGGAAGGACGTAAGTCTGTATAAAATAAACAAGTGGAACCAGTCTGTATTTCCTTACCAAGGAAAAGGAATGTCACAACGGTGACTCACAATTCAGGGTCTCTTAAAATCAAGTGTTTCCACAGACAACTGCTCTAAAGAGGTTCACGGAATGGAGCACTGAATGATTCTACCACACCAACTAACAAGAAGAGTCTCCTCGCTCAACACAGTCCAACAAACCCAGCTGTGATGACTGCCCATTTGAGCATGGAACCAACAAGAACTAGCAGTTTTATTTTCACTGGCAGCTGCTTTTATGATTCAGATGTCCCCAGTTCCTCAGTTAGATTTTCCAGCACTGCAAACAATTTTTTCATATTGTCTGCAACTTGACTGGTTGATGGGGAAGGTGGCATATAAATAACTGACTAAAATTACCATGTGCTTTTGCTATTCTTTATAGCTAAGTGTAAACAATCCCCTGTGTGTAAGAACACTCTTTGCCAAGCTTCTAAGTTTTTAAAAATTATTACATTTTGAGTTTAGGGCCAAATTAAAATAATAGTGAAGTAAATGATTTCATAGTTCTTTCAGAGCCAATGATCTTAGGTAAGTTTAGGATGTACAAATTAGATGGTATTCTTACCTACCAGCATTTAGATGAATGTAAATTATTCAGAAACAATTGGTTTAAATGAACCTTAAGATAGTTATAAGTTCATTAATTATGAGACATAAAAAGGATCAAAATATTTTAATTAAAATTATTTCGTATGCTGTGATGTACCTTATCATTATTAAGCATTCCTACCTGAATTCAAATAAGCCTGTTTTTAATATGCTTATGTATTACAAGATATAAAAATGGAATAATTATACCCTAAGCTCAGAAAACCCTCAGAAAATATAATGTTGAGGTCAATGTAAAAAGTGAGCACCAGATACAACTAGGTGACTTTCAAAGCCCTTTCATTCCTAGTAGTTCCACACCCAGTTCTATGCATTCTGGCTGAGAATTTACCTCATGAAATTTAATAAATTTTAAAAAGTGCATAAGTACCATTTGTACATTTCTTTTTAATTCAACAGAATATATAGAACAAGGTGCAATAGATTTATTGATTGATTAAATTTAGATTTACTATTTTTCACAAAAGATTTGAGACAGCAGGCACCAAAAAAATGTGAAATGCAGTAGCCAAATATATATGAAAGTAAAACACAAAATCCTCGGATCGATACAAAAGAAACAAAAGAAAATATAGTGCCAACACACTTGTTTGACACAAATTTCTAATTGCCACTGAGTTTCCTGGTGAAGACAGTTAAAGGTGTAATTGGAAAATTATATTACCCAGCTTCAGAAAGGAGGGAATATCATAGTTCTTAAAGGAAAACTACATTTTTCTATAAATTGCTACTAAAAATTGTTTATAAAATTTTATACAAAGCATTAGTTAAGACTAGAAAAACTCTGTAACCTTATTTCCAGAAAATGCTTTAGCAAACTTTGTTGTAGCAACTACAACAAAAGACAAACATGTAATAGTAACTATATTTTACCACGTGGGAATTGTTCAGGGGAATAAACTAATATAATACAAATGTGTAGGCTAGTGGTGATTCAATCTAATTGAAATAGAGAATGAACTGATCTTTGCCCTCTATAACATTCTGTTGAAATGCAAGGGATGCTCCCAAGGACTTTCAAATTATATAACAAGGTTTTTGCTAGTACTGAAGCCCCATACTTCTCAGAATTCATTTTGTTGGGTTTTATGGAATATAAAGTTCATTTTCAGCTGTAACAGTACTAATACCAATGAGACAGATATTCAGGAGTTCAGAAAGATTTCTCCATTCAAAATGTAAAGCTTTATCTCTACTCAGATGACAGATATAAGCATGCTATTTGATGCATTCCTTCCCCTCTACACGTCATTTGAGTTCACTTTCTCTTTTTGCATTTTCCAAAAGCTGCAATAACACTGCACATCACTCGTGATCTTAACACAGAGAAACATATTAGAACATTCCCACCAAAGATTGGCTGTCAGCTATGGTTTAGTTGCCTATCTGGCTGCAGCCATGATATCATCAGTGTGTCCACAAAAGGAAATACGTGGGCTGTTATTTTGGAGAGATTGTTTGTATCTGGAAGCCCGACCCCACCAGCTTTTACCAAGTTCTTTACCTTTTTTGTTTGTGAGTAAGGATTTTTGTTTTGCTGTTGCTCTTATTGATTGTTTTATTGTTTTTGCCAAGAAACACTTTTGGGCTATCAGGGCTTTCCTCAGGATAGCCCACCCTGCTTTCTCCAGGGTGTTCTTTTATCTTGCTTTTTCCTGTTTTACTCTGCCCAAGCACTCTGCAGAGTCAGTTTCTCTCTCACTCTTCACTTTTCCTTTTTGCAATAAATTTTGCCATTCTTTTTACAAAAAAAAGGAACACTTTAAGTTCTGGCAAATCAAAAGTGAAAGGTGGAAGACAGGGCCAGAGCTGGAACCCCCAGTACCACTTATTAATTAATAATCTCAGTGTATAATATACCAGTTTGATAGAAAACAAGCAATGTGTTTGATTAGTTATTACCTATTTTACCGTAATTAGAGAAGTCTGAGTTTGCCACTAGTTAATGGGCATCTCTTTGGTATCTTAAGCAAGTTTAGAAGGTACAAAAAGTTAAGTTTCATAAGAAAGAGCAGATCCCATTATCTCTTCAGGCACACACCAGAGCTGTTTTCCTGAGTTTAAAAAATGCATTTATAAGACAAAAACATAAAAAATGCAATACAAAGCATTTAAGAAAAAAAATCCTAAGAGTATATGGTATGTGCACTTGTGTATATTTGCTTATGTGTTACCAACAACCAGACTATTTCCCTGAGCAGTACTTTTGCAGGTCCCAGGAACTCAGAAAATACCAGTCAATGTGCTCAAAGGGACCTTAGAAAATATTAAGTACTTTATGAAGTGAAAAGACAACATGAAAAAGAATAATGTGATGTCTCAAGCTCATTTCAAAGGAGCTCCATTTGATGCAAGTTTAAGTACAACACAAAAGGTGTGGTGGCACACACCCATAATCCCAGCACTCAAACAACGGAGGCAAGTGGATTGCTGTGAGTTCAAGGTCAGCCTGGGCTACATAGTGAGTTCAAGGCCAACCTGAACTACATAGTGAGACCCTGTCTCAAAAAACCAAAAAAATAAAATAAAATAAAATCCATGACATAATGCAGCAGTAAATAACTTTATAGATATTTCCATTCATTAAGCTGTTCTGGAATAATAATTGGCACTTTTATATGAAAAAGCCTATTTCCACTATTTTTCAATTCTATAGTTAGAATGAGAACCACATACACTATGAAAACTATAAAGACTCACCATGCCAAAGATGTTGGAAATAATACAACCAACATTTACACTAATGTATAACCTTTACAGATATTTTGCCTTAAAATAATATCAAGTACCAAGGTACATAGATAGTAAGCTGTCTATTCAATTTGCAAGTTAGAGGATGCAGTTAAAGAGATTAAAGAATTTGAACTGAGAAATTTGAGTTTAAATTGTATGATTTTGGGCAAATCTACTTAACCACATGCATTGAGATATGAGTGGGACATAATTTTAAAAACACCAAAAGTTTTTATGAGTTAAATGAAATAACGCATGTGTACTATGAGTTTTCCATTACTACAATTAAATACCTAGGGCTAGGTAGATTTATAAGAAAAGAGATTTATTTGGCTCACTGTTTTGAAGATTCAAGGGCGTGACACTGGCATGAGCTCGGCTCTGGTGACAATCTTATGATGGACTGGCGTCACAATCCATAGGATGACTGAGAGGGAGAGGAAGTGATCACATCACCAGATACCAGATGGGAAGTCAAAGACCACTGTGAAGGAAAATTTCTCCAACTGCCCACTAGACTCATTGTTGATAGGTTGGGTAGACATGGATTGATGAAAACTAGATATATTACTCTTTCTTCAAGTAAGTTTAAGCTCTCTTGTAATGTTCTTTTGTGATTATATTTAGTACTTTAAAAGAAGAATATGCTGTAAAAAGTGATTTTTCAGTGTTAATATGAAAGCTTGCAAGAAGGAGTTACTAAATAAAACATCTTCCAACTGCTTTTATTCCTATGAACAAGAACTATATTTTGAAATATCATCTGATATAGTTTTGTTCTTGATAATCTGTTTTTAATCATGTAACCATTCTATCACTGAAACTAGATAGAAAGGATAAAGGTTATTATTAAATTTAAGGGAAAAACAGTTCATAATTACATTTTAAAAAATTTTTTAGCTCTTGAGTAAACTTTTACGAAATTATAGCAGAAGTAATCATTCTTGAAGGCCATATTGTTAAAAGCCAAGCTTGAGATGGAACATTTTTGTTTTCATTTTTGTTCTAGGATTCTAAAATCCTTGAAATATCTATGGCTGCAAACTTGGAAAAATTGTAGATTTATTCAAAGGTGGATACAGGCAAATATGACTATGTGAGAATTGACTGAGAAAATACAAATGCTACAAGTTGGCAGGAAAAGAAAAATTAGAGATGTTATCAACATTTTTGCAATAGGCCTCTGAGAGTGCCCAGCTCTTTACCTCATTTCGAATCTTGTGGTGAACAGACTTCGGGCGGCTTCCATGAGCTCCACCTCTTGGTGTCCATATCCTTAAATAATCCCTCCCCTTTAGTGGAGGCAGAACCCATGACTTGATTATAGGCAATTGAATGTAGTAAGTTAATAAGATGCCTCTCCCATGATTAGGTTATGTTTCATGGTAAAGGTTATGGGCTGTCATTCCTATAATTATAAAACTCTGTCTTAGCAGACATTCTCCATGAGGGCTTCATGAAATAAGTGGCCATTGGAGAAGCACACAAGAGAAGAAACTACAGGTGACTCCTAGGAATTAGTGGTGGTCACTAGGATCTGGAGGAAGTCAATAACCAAGATCTAACCAGGAAAGTCTAGAAACTGAATTCTATCAAAACCTAAAATACCTTGAAAGTAGATTTTTCTCTTGTCAAGCCTCCGGATAAGCCTGGCCAACAGACTGGTTGGAGAGACTCTGAGAAGAGTATATAAATAAACTATGTTTTATTTCCTGTCCCTAGAAACTGTGAGATTAATATATATGTGATCACTTAAGCTGTAATTTTTGTAGTAATTTGTTATCACCTCAATAGAAAGGTAATACAGGATTGAAATCTACAAGGAGGAAGTAGATTATATGAATACTCAGTTAGGTTAGATGGAACCCACAGCAGAAGGAACTTTTCTCTAGCAAGTTGGAGCATAGCCCATCAAATTGGATGCCTTGTGTAGAAGATTCAAGTCTGACATGGCCCCTAAGCATTAGAACAGTTTCTGAAGGAAGAGTCTAGATAGACACATGAGGGCAGCTTCCTCAAATTCTGTGTGTCCCACTGTTACATGAGTGACTCTTAGAAATTCCTCAGAGCTCCCTAAGAGATGTAGAAGTAACTAAAAAAGTCAATGGCCTAACAAAACCTAGAACTGGAACAAGAAGGGTGTGGACCTTAAGGATTCAATAAATGAAAGCCCACATCAAAAGACACGAGAAGAAATAACAGCAGAGACAGAAGTGCCCACAAAGCCAATTTCCTTCCTCTAACACTGGGACAGTCCATAAGCCCACTTCCTGGGAAAGAAGGAAAATAAGACAGAAAGAACCCTAAGGGACTGTGTTTTATCCAAACACATTGAATTTTTTTAAAAGACTATTTAAGTTTTCCACCTTCAATAGAAACACAAATTTGAAAGACAAATTAAATTTTAGTTATAGAAAAGTAAAGTGATATGTTTGCAATCACAAATGCCGCTCAACTGGAGACCATACAATTTAGAAATCATTGTATTTGCCATGACAAATGTAAAATGTATCTACGTGTGTGTATATATATATATATATATATATATATATATATATATATATAATAACCTGGGCTCTATTTTATCAAACTATTATCCCATTTTCTGATTTCTATCATATACTATACTTTCCTATTTAACATTTTTCCATTGATTCTTCAGTGTCTGCTATTTATGCAAGGAACTCAGAACTAAGGAATATTTTTTAAAATCTTAAGCATTATACCTCTTTTTAATGCTTTGTTGGAGTAACAAAATTCCCTTAACATTAGTGAGATTTCAAAACAGGGACTTTTTGTACTATATTATTTCTGTATTCTACACCAAACATCTACCAATTCTCTAACACAGAGCCAACTTAGTTTCTACAAGTGTGTGTCAACATTTATTAAATTATGACTGTTCCCATCCTTTATCCTAACCCTGACAACTAAAGAAGATTATGGCTTAAAGTCCTTATTCTCATGTTGTGTTATTCAGCTTTCCATTGCTAGGAGAAAATATTTGATATAAACAAGTTAAAGGAGGAGTGATTTATTTGGTGCATGATTTCAATTCATGTTCACTTGGCTTTGTTCTTCCTAGGCCTGTAACAAGGCAGAAACATTATGGCAGAGGAGTGTGGTGGGTAGAAAGTAGTTTACTTGGTAACACTTAGGAAACAGAGGGAAGTAGAAAGAACCAGAGAGGAGGGGGCTGGGAACAAGATATGACCTTCAAAATTACACTACCATGGGCCTACCTCAGCTAATTAGTCTGCACCTCCCAATGAGCTCATTGAAATATGAACTCATCCATTGATGAAATCAGTGCCTTCATAATCCAGTCATCTCCCTAGGCCCCATCTCTGAACATTGTCATATTGGGAAACAAAATCCCAGCATGGGTCTTTGAAGTACACTTCATATTTAAACTATAACAACTATCAACTGGCTTGGACCCTTTCTCCTGGAGTCTATTATACAGAATTCAGAAGAAAGGTACTTGTACATATAAAAGACTAGGAGGCCACAGGTTATAGCTATGGAACTCTTCAAATAGGCAAAGGTTTGAAGATTTTAGAAACAGTTTAGAATGAAAGAAATGTGGACACAGTTGCATTGTGAATGGGAAAAATGGGAAAATGTTTAAATGTTACTGTGGTATATCTCTAAGTTATTTTAAAAATACAAATAAAATATCTTCTATTTTAAGATTATTTCATGTTCAATATGCACACGCTAACCTTAATACCACTTATTCTAGGAACTACAGGAGTGCATGAAATTATTTTAATAAAAACAACATGCTGAGTATGTTCATTTCATGGTGGTTTGAAAGCTCCATTGTGGAAGATCATACAAAAGGTATGAATCTTCTTTGTGTGAGGTTGTAGATGTAAACATAAGAGCTTGTACAGAATGTGGACTATCCAGGATATATTAACAGACGTTTGAGTGTTTTTTCTTCATATATATATATATATATATATATATATATATATATATATATTTCAATTACTTTGCTGCATAATAGATAACCACAAATATTTGGGACATAGAATACAGAATATATCTTCACTCACCGTACTGCTGTTGACTGGGATTTGTGGAACTTGTCTTCAAGTTGTAGCTGGGTCCAGGTCGGTTTTACATTCCTCTTAGGAACCTGGACCAACAGAGGTCCAAAGAAGGTTTTTCACTGAGTGAAATATAAGAACTCAAAGAAGCAAGTCCAACTATGCATGTACATTGCAAACCTTTGTCTGCATCAAGTCCTCTAAAACCCACTGGTCAAAGCAGTGAGTTGCCCAAGCTACATACCCTTTCTAGAGGGAGAAAATAATTGAGACTAATAATTCAATATATACATATGGATGAATTACATTTTCATTATATTATATTTTCCTTTATATCATGCATGAATAAGACTCTGCTAGTAAACTACAATTTCTTGTAATCTTATTATCATCATGATTCTTGATCTTGTGAAAAATATCACTAAAGGTGATATCGACTATCTTCATTTCTTTAAACCATATCCCTTGATTATGTAGAAATATCAGACATGCTAATGTTAACATAAAATTTATAATAAGAAGTTCATAAAAATCTTAGTAACTTGAAAACTATTTGCAAAACAAAGATTTTTGCTATAGGCAACATCCTGTAGCAATCCCATACCCCTATTAGTGCCCACACTATGAACTGCAGGTGGTACATTATACCTATTTCTTATCACTCCCTTCTGGGGTGAAGGCAATGTATTTTGGCATTGGAAAAGAAACCAGTAAAAAAAAATATGTAATAGCAAATTTAAAGCCTATGATGGAGAGTCTGATAAACCAGTATAATCACAGCTTGATTTAGAAAGCAGCAGGGAGCTAGTAGAGAGACTTAAAGAGGAAGACTGAATAGCTGGCACAATAGAAAAGGAAGATTGCTTTTGCTAAAGACCACTTTGAAACTCCACAGAAACATGATAGTGCCTCCAACCAGATGATGGGCTTCAGAAAGAATCATGCAAAGGCAGAGAATGTTGCAAATATCCCAGTTAGAAAAAACATGAATGAAGATTAAGGTAGATATGGTCATTATAAAGAAATGGGCAGTGGGTGTTTTCATTATCAGAAAAGCTCAGCTCTGGGGGCCGGTGAGATAACTCAGCAGTATAAGTGCCTGCCTGGCAAGCATAAGGTCCTGAGTTTGACTCCCCGTACCCACATATGAAAAAAGGGCTAGTGATATCACTCAGCAGCACAAGTGTTTGCTGGCAAGCGCGAGGTCCTGAGATCAACTCCTGGTACCCACATTAAAAAAAAAAAAAGAAAGAAAGAAAGAAAAAGAAAAGCTCAGCTCTCAGTGTAATAGCATTAAATATCAGAACAAAACTGGATCTTGCCTGGGAGCAGATCAGAGAAGACATATCAGCCTAGATATCACCCACTCCTCTAGCATGGTAGTTGTAGTTAATGTTGTCTCCCAGTTTTGAATGCTGCAAAAGATCTGGGACTTTAGTTCTGCATTGCCTTCAACTATGGAATCTAAAGCTGTCCATATATCGACTCTGCCTCAGGCATCAGCAACTCATAACTGATTAAAAACTATGTAAATATATTAATAAATCTACTTTCTTCTTACCTTAGAGATGAGGGGAAAATTAACAAAATTTCATTACGCTCTTCAAAAGAAAGGTATCATCCCATTTCAGAAGACAGTAGTAATTATTATGTACATTCTACTTCATCCAAATCAGTTTCATTTTGCTCACATTACTAATGGATAAAAATGTTTTTCTATTGAATTTTTGATAGAGTTCCATGTGACCACAAACTAGTATCTGCTGCTATTAGCTCAGTCTCTTCTCCACTGTGTATACTGCAATGATAGTACTGTCATGTTTATAGGAAGTGGATAAGTTTGGTTTTTTCCTCATTTTTATTTTTTATTAGTATATATTTGCATTACATAATGATTTCATTCCTTGCAGGGAGCTGGCACAGGTAAATAACACATATTTATTCATTTCTCATCTCTTTTCACTTGCCTCTCTCATGAAGGGGATAAATTGTGGTGAGTTTTAACGCAATGATGGAACCACAGAAGAAAAAAAGCACAATTTTCAAATTCATAGGTATATCATTCTCTTCCAATAATAATATCTACATAACTAGCCTTCATTTCAAGGAGTAACTCAGAATTTTAATGAGCTTTTCTTCTCAGCACCTGGAAAAATTATGAAGGGCATCTCTGCTTAGAAAAACTTCATACCTCATGACATGAAGTATGCCCGAATTCATTTTTGAGTGAGCTCGATCATACCATGTGAACTCTTCAATACTTTGATAAAGATAGAAGTCATGTCAGTTAGAGTACATGAAGACGGGTCTCCAGTCTGCCTTATAGGCAGTAAAGCCTTTTCTGAAACTGAGCTTTTCCCAAGTAGAGCATTCCAAGCACACCATCTGAAATCACCTAGATTTTCTTATATTAAAATATTGTTTGATATCTTGAGTATGTGTTTGCTGCACAAAGACCCTGCACAAAGGGTAATTGTGTGTTATGAATTATTTACAGTGACATTTAAAATTACAGTCAAAGAAAGAGTCATTTCACATGTGAAATAGACAAAAGACAAATGGCTCGATGTTTTATGGTTTGATAAAAGAAAAATGATTTATGTCTATTTGTGTGTAGAACTGAACAGTAAGAGAACCATTTCCTACAATCTCCTCAAGTTTTCATTTACGTACTCTGAGAATTAATAATCAAATAACTTTGTAATTACATTTATCCCTGTACACTACTCAGATAATGGTCTCTATTCAGCCAAGCCTACCCATAATTCCTCCATTCATGCCAGAAGCACAGATGAAAAAAAAGCTTGTTTTGGGAAAAAGAAGAGCAAACCTCCCAGTTCCTAGCAAATAATTCAGTCTCACAAACCCTCAGTTTCATCATCTATAAAGATAAGGATAGGGCCGGTGAGATGGCTCAGTGGTGTAAGCGCCTGCCTTGCAAGCGCGAGGGCCCGAGTTCAACTCCCGGATCCCACATACGAAAAAGGGGCCAGTGATATCGCTCAGCGGCACGGGCGCCTGCTGGCGCGCGAGGTCCTGAGGTCGACCCCCGGTACCCACAAAAAAAAAAAAAAAAAAAAAAAAAAGATAAGGATAGCAGTCTATTCATAAAATTAAGAGATCATGTATGCAAATTGCCTGGCATGTAGTCACTCAGGATAAAGGCTCTAAAGCAATGAAGATTTCATAGTTGCTGAGCATCTGAACACCTTCCCCAAATTCTCTTCCCAAAGAAATTAAAAAAAATTGTTAAATAAAATGCTTTTATGGATGCAAAGCATGAGATTCATAAGGCAAAGAGCTTTGAGAAAATTTCCAAATTCTTTTGGCTGCAGTTATAAAACTAGTGCTACAAACTGGGCATGAAGAAGTTCTTTAAAAATGTCACAGTCTCTGATGGGCCAAGTTTTATTCCATAAGTCATTTGGATAAAGGCTAAATTGGAATGATTATTGAAAAAAAGATAAGAAGTGAAGTTGAGAGAGACTGCGGTATTATCCTCTCCAAACCCCATCTGAGCTCCCTGTGGTGGCGTTTAGGGAAGGAATCAGGAAATCCAAATACTCAGCTAATAATCCTGGTGGATGTTGAAAAGGCCAAGCACTTGTCACAGCTGATAACTCACTCCCCTGACAACTTCTAAAATGAGGACACCACAACATTCTTTTTCATAGAAGAAAGGACAACAAATATTGGCACTTTCTAATTTATAGGTAGGTAATAGCCCTCACCTAAATTTGGTTTCCTGGGTGTAGGTAATCATGTGGTGCAAAACAAAAGACATTTTTCTTTGTGTTTTCCAGCATAAACCCATAGCCTAACCAAGATCTTGAATCAACCAGATAGACTCAAATTTTGCTTTCCTGGGGCTGGTGAGATAGCTCAGTGGCATAAGCGCCTGCCTGGCAAGCGTGAGGTCCTGAGTTCGACTCCCAGTACCCATATACGAAAAAAGAGCTGGTGATATCGCTCAGTGGCACAGGCGCCTGCTGGCGCGCTAGGTCCTGAGGTCGACCCCCGGTACCCACAAAAAAAAAATATATATATATTGCTTTCATTTCTTCACCCCATTTTCTTAGTTTCTAGTGCTACTTTTCTCCTGTTTTCAGTCCTTCGGGCTAACCAAAATTCTTTTAGTGATTTCCCACTTGAATCATGTATGTAGTATTCCAGGCAAGTAGATGTCACTCAAGATAAAAGCTCTAGAATGATGATTTCATAATTTTTGCACATCTTTTGTAAGTCTACCTTAAAGTCTTTCATATCCCTAAATTCTTTTATAATGCAAAATGAACTTCATTTTCCCTCCTCTATTACTAAAAAATATTAATTTTGCAATAATCTTGGTAAAATAATTTATACTAATGAACAATGGCCTGATATTTTATAACCATGAAAATTACTTTTATTTTTAAATAGAATGACAGTTGCCCAAAAAGTATCAAGCAAATATATGCTTCTTTTTTTTAATTAGAGAAATTAGAAAAGAATTAGCAGGTTTTGATATATGAGTCTTCAGGGTCTCTTTTTTTTAACTAATTTTTTTTTCTAAATGTATTCCTTCCTAAAATTCTGTTATCCTTGATTCTTTGCAAGTTCCACTATTTTTTGTTCATATCTGTTTTTATCCAGAAAGATTGCCATAAAAACAAGGTCTCTAGGAAAAGAGATCAAGAAGATGGTATGGGAGAGGGCATAATGGGGGTCATGCATTAGTTTAGGAGTGAGCATGTTTTTTTCACCTGAATACTGACAAAAACCAACATAGTTATCACTGAGTAAAAGGCTAACCCATAAATGGGGCATGCCATGGAATATTATTGCCATTTACAAAACAGAAAGCTGCTTATGGGTACAACTTGAAATTTCTCACAGTATAAGAGGAAAAAGGATAATTTTCCAAACATTACAAATACATAGCAAGAAGTTCCCCCATTTCCATGGAATTGAAACATTTGCAGGAGTCTGCACACTGCCATGGCCATGTAGACAACTGTCAGGAGCTGTCACTACAGCACTGCACAAAACTTGGGAGGTGATATGTCACCCATGCAGAATCCAAGTCCCCCATCCCCACAGCATCTTTTGCTGGAGCTTTTCCTGGGCTCCACAACCTCCACAGTATCAGTTTTAGTGCAATATTGCTGGTACCAGAAAGCACAGATGTGCACAAAAGCACATTTTAAATTGTGAGCATTTGTGTTTGCTTTCATTTGTTTCATTCTTCAGCATGTGTTCTTAGATCAGCAGTTCTCATCTATAATCATAAAATAAACAAAGCTTCAATTTTGAAATGTAACTGATACTTGCTACCAACGGTGCAGTTAAGATGAATGTAGAATTTTTAAGCCACACTGCTATTGACTGTATGATGACTTTTTACAAATAACTCAGCTTTTCCTCAGGTTCAATTTCCCATTCATTACAGGGGGAGTAATCACATTAGACTATTAAAGTTGTTATGATTTGACAGTAATGTTACATCTCTCAGTATTATAGCAAAAGCCTCACATCCGATCTCCTGGTTTCCATGTTTTCCCATCTCCCATCTACTATCAGCAGTACAGCTAGAGTAGTCCTCTTGGAACATTATCCCTGTCACTCTTCTGCTCAATCTCCTGCCCTAGTCCTCCTCATCCCATTCAGAGCAGAAGCCAAAGTTTGTCACAGGCTTATCCTGCATGCCACCTCCTCATTGCCTCTCTGACATGAACAGCCACCACTCTCCCCCTGGGACATTTTGCTCCAGTCACTCTTGACTATTCCTCAAACATTCCAGAAATACTCCTGTCTTAGGGACCTTGCATATTCTCTTTTCTCTGCTTAAAAATTCTTGAGATATATGTGTTCAAGAACCACTCCCTCACTTCCCTTTTAGGTCTTAATTCAAAAGTTATTTTCTCAGAAAGGTTTTCCATCTAAAATTACAACTCACCCTCCTCCTAATACTTTTTGAATATCTTATTTTTCTCTATAGTACCGGTTAACACATTCTACATGCATTTAACTTTGTGTTTTATTGTCTGTCTCTCCCACTAGAATATAAGCGTAATGTTAACACTTTGTTGAGGCATGAACTAGGTGACTTTCTGAAGAGTAAAAGAACTCAGTTTCACTTAACCAGAGTTTATTAATCTGTTTCCAGGACAGCCCTATGGCAATGCTTCACACCTAGTAAGAACTTAGAGACTGGTTGTTGAATTGATGACTGAATCTAATATAGCTTTGAATACTATGAGCTTTGGAGTACGAATGAGAGAGAGAAAGAGAAAAAGAAAGAGAGAGAGATAAAGGGAAAGAGGGAGGGAGGGAGAGGAGAGGAGGGGAAGGGGGAGGAGGGAAGGGAGGAGAGAGAGGAATGTCGGAGAGGCTTGACCACAGTCACCTGGAAGAAAACCCAAGCAACAAATGGAAGACAGAAAGGAAATGCCTTAATTGAAAAGCTCAGAAAAGAAAAAATAAAAAAGCACAAAAGAGAGCACTGTTCTTCCCAGACCACTCAGTATTCATAGGATTTAACTGTAGTTTTATCATGATCTAGAGCAGTACTACGCCCAGAAATTTGGGAATCACTTCTTTAGTGAATGAACAGTCCAGCCACTCTCTCAATGCATCTTGAACTTGTGAGAGAGCTAAAACATATACAATGACTCTAGGATTCCATTCATGATCAGATCGACTATTCTCCATCATTATTTTCTTGGGAACATGATCTGAGCATATATGTAATGCCAAGTACTACGATCACTAAGATCTGAGGCATAGTCATGACCCGGAATGCCATATTCCTTAAGGCACACATACTCCAATACAGGTGAACACCCTCCTTACTACGCAATGATCAGTTTGCCACTCTTCTCACAATTCGAGGACAGTGGAATTGCACACTTTCCTAGTTAAGTAGTTAAGTATCAAGCAGTGGAATCCTTTGAACAAGAGGAAATGGCTGGCAGGATAAAGATCCCTTTTCTCCCATCCCTAGGATGCTCTCTCAGGCCTTGGAGGCTTTGTTTTTCCTCCTAGTCAGCCCAAATAGGATTTGCACTTTTCTGTCACCAGAGCCTTCTTTTCTTTGGCACCTCAGTCTTGCAAGACCCATTTTGTGTTGAGGAAAACAGCATTCACTTGGCAAACTTCTTGGGGTTTTTATCTTCACCGCAAAGATTTAAAGCATGATGAAAGAAAACTTCAGCTCATGAATCAAAACAGCTCTCCAAAGCTAAAAGCTAACTGCATTTGCATAACAATTTAGCAGATCCAAACAGCAGGGCAAGGCCAGGTGAAATAAACTGCCAAGGTCATGGTTCTGGTGGAGCAGTATTGGATTTGGAATTGCTGACCCCCAAGTATCTCTCCCACTCTCTTAAATGATACTGTGACATACAATAGTTCCCTGTGTGTGTGGAAACCACAGGCCTGCCCTTAATCTTTTCCTTTCCTTTTAATGCTGGATTATTCCGATCATGGAGGAAATGATTAGCTCATATACCCACTGACCTCACTGTATTGCCATACAAATTAGATCACTTACTAGAAATTGTTGCCTGGGGACTTCTGGTCTATACTAGGAACTGCTGCTGGCTATTTTAAACTCTAAAAGTATTTTCAATCACTTTAATTTCTTAAATAATTGCTTTGGGTTCACTTTGTTTTAATTCTCAAAAACCTCAAGGATCCTTTAAAAATGCGAAGGTCTATATGCCAGAGAGAAGGAAACGGAGGAGATAAAATGTGTAAATAATTCTTGCTTTAATACCCTTAACTAGAAAAACGCTCCCAGCAGCTGCACACTGAAGAGAAGCTCCTTAAAGTCACAGCCTCTTTCGTCCTTCTCCAGTCAACCACTGGATTCTGCATCCCCAAGCGCGACTCAGTATTCAGAATTCTCCGCCACTGAGAGCCTCTGCCCTCTTAGATCTCGGGGAATTTTGCAAACTACGGACTCCCAACCTTTGAGAGGAGAGGACTTCGGGGGCGCGGATGTGCCGCCCGGGACTCTCACAGTCAGTGGGCGTTTAGCGCAGCCAAGCGACAGGCTGGCGCCAGGGCTCAGCAACAGGGAGGAGCCGGCTGAGGCGGGGAGAACTTTAGCGCTCTGAGCAGAACCACCCTTTGCTGGCCAGTCGTGTCGCTCCTCGGAGGAAGCAAGTGGCGGTGGCAACTGCCACGAAAGGAAAGAAGAGAGGAAGTAACGAGGGCAGAAGGAAAATGAAGCCAACACTGGGGGAGCCCACGAGACGGTGGCCAACAGTAGAGAAAGGTGAATTTGGCTCCTTTTCAGTACCCCAGGCGTGAATCCCCTCTTCAATGCGCTCTCAGGAAGGAAAAGGAAAATAATCCATTGCAGTAAGAGCGTTGCTTCTCCGTCACCGCTGCCCGTTTGGAACTCTGGCTGCTTCTTAGCCCAGCCGCCTCGCGGGCTCGGACGCAGTGTCCCAGGCGATCTGCAGATGGGGCAGGCAGGGAACTGGCGCCCAAGCTGCGGGTGACAGGCGCTGGCCCGCTCCCCTGCCCCTCTCCGTGCAGGGACCCGGCGGGCAGAGGATGCAGGACGGAGGAACCCAGAAGCTGTTCTGAGACTGCCGAGGGCGCGCTAGGCTCCAACTTGGATGGCCCAGAGACCGCTTCAGCTCCTGGGACCGCTTCACCGCGTCTGGTGAAGCCGCGCTCGGGACCTGGAGGCGGAGACCTTAGGCGGCGGCTGCAGAGGGGCGAGCCAGGCGCAGGAGGGGGCGCGCTTTCTCCCTGCGGGTCTCAGTAATGAGGAGACCGAGTTTGTGGTGGCTGTTGAGCAGGGTCTGTCTGCTGCTGCCGCCGCCCTGCGCACTGGTACTGGCCGGGGTGCCCGGCTCCTCCTCGCACCCGCAGCCTTGTCAGATCCTCAAGCGCATCGGCCACGCTGTGAGGGTGGGCGCGGTGCACTTGCAGCCCTGGACCACAGCCCCACGCGCAACCAGCCGCGCTCCGGACGGCAGCCGGGCGGGTGCGCAGAGGGATGAGCCGGAGCCAGGGACTTGGAGACCCCCGGCGCCCTCCCAGGGCGCACACTGGTTGGGGAGTGCTTTGCATGGCCGGGGACCGCCAGGCGTCCGGAAGCCCGGGGAAGGCTCCAGGGCCGACACTCTGTGGCCGCGGGACGCCCTCCTGTTCGCCGTGGACAACCTGAACCGCGTGGAGGGGTTGCTGCCCTACAACCTGTCTTTGGAAGTAGTGATGGCCATAGAAGCGGGCCTGGGCGATCTGCCGCTTTTGCCCTTCTCCTCTCCTAGCTCGCCGTGGAGCAGTGACCCTTTCTCCTTTCTGCAGAGCGTTTGCCACACCGTGGTGGTGCAAGGGGTATCGGCACTGCTGGCCTTCCCCCAGAGCCAGGGCGAGATGATGGAGCTCGACTTGGTCAGCTCAGTCCTGCACATTCCAGTGATCAGCATTGTGCGTCACGAGTTTCCGCGGGAGAGTCAGGTGAGTGGAGTCCGCCGCGTGGAGTGGAGATGTGCGCTGATGGGAGTCAGGACCCCAGCGGGGACAGGAGGAAGGAAAGAACTGGGTGAAGTCGGCAGGGCTGTGTAACTTTACTATTGTGTAAGGATTGTACAGTGTGCGTAGCTGGTAGACGGAAGGGCCTCAGTGGAAGTAGAATAAAACATTTTAAGTGCAGGTGGAAATAAAATGTGAGGTGGGGGTTGCCGGTGGGAGAAGTGAGAATGCGCAAAAAAAAAAAACGTTTTGACCAACTGATGAAAGTCGAGGCTCAGAACCATGGAGAGCGATCAAGATTTGTCAGTCTGTAGGGCGGGGAATGGGGGTGGGGACCCTGAATGTGCTAGTCTTAGGCTCCCAAAAGGAACTCAGAGCCTGTGACAGGAAAAGCAGTACCCACTCTTTTTGACTTCTTCATATGTTCCTGATCCTTAGGCAATGGCATAAGGATGAAAGCTCATCCCTCAGAATTTCTTTGAGTGAACCAAATCCGGAACTAGTACAAAAGTGATAGGTAAAGAGTGGCTAATAGTCTTGTGTAATAGAACCCTTTAGAAGTATTATCTGACAACATAAATATGGATAAGGAGACTCGGGTGATTGTTTCTTTGTCCCCACCTTCCTTCTTTCTAAAAGGTAGATATGCAGTTCCCGAGAGTCTGTTTTTGCTTTCATTAGCTAAGAATAAAGGAACAATAATCTCATAAGTTGGTTTCCTATGGGTTAAAAAACACTCAATATATTTTCAGTAAAAAAAAGAAGCTATTTGTGAACTTAACTGTTGACAAGTAATTACACAAAGATAAATATTTAAGCAGAGGACAGAGTCCTTTAAGCAATAAAAGTTTTCTGTATTTTATAGGTTTATCATAATATCAAGTTGTAATAAATCTCACACAAAATATTTATGAAACAAAATAGTTTATCAGTCCCATTTTAAAGACCAAGAAACTAGGAAAGTTCTGATGTTTGATGAACATTCATCAGTGTACTAGTCCAGACCCTGGAAGATTTCTATTCTACATCATTTTCACTTTCTCCTTATATTTGGAAAAAAAAGTCTTATCTCTCTTCTTCCATTTTTCTATATATCCGCAGATAAAATCTAAAATGAGTAAGGTCAATATGCAAGTGAAAATTTGATAGAATCTATGCATAAAATATCAAGACAGTACTAAAGACTTCTTTTTTCTAGAAAAATGAATCTTACGTTTTTAATCTTAAGAAGGCCAAGTACAAACTACTCTCAGCAGTTTCCCAGACGATTCCTACTTAATGACGAGGTATAGAGATTTGACCTGCAGTGTTCAGGCTAATTAACTTTTATCTAAAATATTTCTGTCACCTGAATGACTGTAGGCAGCAGATGGGAAGGCCTGGAAAATACAGGTGCATAATGCCACCCATGGCCAAAGCATTAGAAACATGAAATTGCATCCGTCAGGTGAATAATAATATCATTAACAATATTATTATTAATATATGCAGAATCAGATCTAATGAAATGCAGGAGTCAGCATCCCTGGCTTCTTTATTATCTAATTCTTCAGAAGTTTCCAATAGCAGTCACAGTCTCCAGACCTCTTTCCATTTGCAGATTGTTTGGCAAGAGTCTTAAATAGCAAGAATTGTCTCCCAAAATGAGTGTTCCTTAGGTAGAGCAGAGTCGTCTGTCCCATGATGGATGTGTGCAGTACATAGCACATTAAAACAAGGGAACAAGAAAAACCATGCAGTGGCATCTAAAATCAGTAAACTTCAAGTCTTTAGGATCACTGAGGAAATAAAATCCTCCAGGGAAAACCCTGACAAGCTGACTATAAAATAAATACTCTGTCAAGCACATTTACTTTTGTGCTTCAATCTAGAAACATATTTTAAAACATTGTTGTCACTACTACTTTCATAGTAAACATTTTGAAAGGGAGAGGATATTACATTCCTTGAGTCTAATTTGTCCAACCGAGGACATTTTCTTTCAACTCCAACTATATTTTAAACTCAAACATGTCTAACTTGTCTTCCCTTTAGTATATCATTTAAATGTCATTCTATAATACTCTATGTTACAAATGTCCTGCTCAATGTCAACTCCACTGTGATATGTAATTTTAGGATCTGACCATAATCTGCACTCAACAAAAGTAATAACTGATCTTTCCTTTACTTCTCCTAGAAAGTGGACCTTGCTTTACTACACTGATTTTTTTTTAAAACCTAAGTATAAAAGTATGTCAAGGTCATTTTACACATTAAATAAATTCTCTTAATTTAGTCACCATAGTTGGAGAGTTCTGCCCAATGATCTAGTTTGTGGATTGTACCAGCATCTGAATAAAGATACTAGCACAATAAAATATTTTAGAAGACAGTGTAGTTACCTACACACACAAGTAAAATAAAATTGTGTCTCTTATTCAAGTAAATCAAAATCGCTTTTAGATTAGGAGCAATGAAAACTGTTCCCTCTCACTTTCTTTTGAGCTGCTTATTTCTTCACACTAAGGTTTTAATTAATAAATAGTGGTTTTGGTAGCATCCTACCACAACTCTTGAATGGAAGGAGACATCACTGTGATGACCAAACCTCTGAGAAAACATAGTGGTTTATTTCAATATACTATTTATTCAAAACATAAATACATAGAGTCAGTCTTCAGCTTGGAAGCGACCAACTCTCTCCAAGCAGGAAAATTCATTAAAAGTTAGTTATCTTTTAGAAAACATATGTATATTACTGGTACATCATGGAAACTTAATATAACATTCTACATAAGGTGAAATCAAAGCACATTTCCACCTCTTAAAAAATGACTTCGCTAACACACTCTAATCCCCACTTGATGCTAACTTATCTTATCTAAATGATCACTTCTTAGTTCTACATTCTTATGACCTTCAAATGATACTGTATATACACCTAGATCATTTACATTTGAGTTACATTAGGTTCTACAGTTGTTGTTGCTTTCTCTTCCATTTCCCTTGCTGCTTCTAGGGGTTTTGTGTCATTTTTTCAAAGTTAACTCTTTAAAATTTACTTGATGAGTTAGTGACAGATACTCACTTTGCTCTAAAAAAAAAGTCTCATGTTAACTCCACTATTATATAATGAAATAATATAATAGGCTTAGATTCAAATCCACACAATTAAAACATGTCTGCACTATTATTTTCAACTCTGGTTGCATATACCAAACATAGGTCTGCCTATCTCATGAACCATGTACATATGTGTGTGTGTGTGTTTTAGATATTCATTTTCTTTCACAACACAGGGATAATTACTAAACCCTATTTATCAGAACTACTTTTTTATAGAACAATGATTCCACTACATAACCAGGGTGATTCTTGAATGTATATTTAAAATATCTGCTCTCAACTGTGTTGGTTTTGTTTGATTTGTTCTACCCAGTCCTCTGCAGAGAGAGTGTTTTTCTTCAATTCATGATGAATGGCTGATAGCAGCACTTAACCGTTGCTGACTTGAAGATAAGCGATTTCAAATTAAACACCAAGTGATGCAAAACTTTTTCTAGTAGCAATTTGTTCTAGGTTCCTCTTAAAGAACAGAGATATAGGCTTAATTTGGAAGTGCTTTATTTTTAAATTTGGTAACTTATTTACATTACTTATTTTTTTCTAGATAGAGCAGAAGAGTTTAGCAAACATCATTTATAGGGTAACTAGCCTGTTGCACCCACTTTTCTTTGTGTTTACTACAGAACTATCATTTAAGCCACAGAGGATATATTCCTCATGATATCACTTGACCACTACATCTTGGAGTCAATTCGTGATTGAATAAACTGAGCTATCTGAATACCAATTTCAATGTCAAATCCTTTAGTGCTTGGTATTCTGATGTTGCAGCAGACATGAATTTTGTACCATTAGATTTTATTTCATGACTATTCCCAAATTCTAACTAAAATATAATGAAAAGTATATAAAATAATGGCCAAAAGAGTTCCAATCTACTCTGCCTCTTTTCTATTGGCCATTTAACCTTGGGCAGGTGACTATCTCTAAATGTCTACTTCAAACAAAAGAAGGTTTTTCACCCCCATGTGACGGGGTCATTTTGTGCATCAAATGAGAAATTGAAAGCACTTGGGATAAATTTACAGTGTTATCCAAATAACTACTGGAAAAGTATGTCAGGATCTAATAATTCTCCATTAGTAACTAAAATGAGATGTGATTCATAGTATAACATGTCACCATTCCCCACCTTCCTCCCTACATTACCCCCTCATTTTTTCTCTTGCAAAAAAGCAGCCTAAGTGGGTTTAACTGAAAAAAAAGAAAGAGAAAAGAAAACTAGATTCTTCAGTATGTCGCCTACTTGCCTAAGAAAAAAGACCATAGTACTGCTTCTGTGTCAATGACAATTTTCTTTTTGTGGGTACCGGGGATCGACCTCAGGACCTCGCGCACCAGCAGGTGCCCATGCCGCTGAGCAATATCATCGGCCCTTTTTTGTATGTGGGTTCCGGGAGTCAAGCTCGGGCCCTCGCGCTTGCCAGGAAGGCGCTTACACCGCTGAGCCATCTCACCGGCCCTGCCAATTTTTACTTATGTCACATCTCATGCAACTTCAAGAACTTTAGGCGTTGTCATACAAATTACAGTAAGATGTTCAAGGTTTCCAAGAAATCTTGGTCCTTCACATTGGTTACAAATTTTTCTATAGTCAAATTTATTATAAATGACACTTAAAATTCACAGATTGTCCATGCCCACCTCCCCTTGGTCAGCTATACCACTATGTACACTACTTGGTTCATCCATTTTTTCCACACACAAAGTCTTTCTTGATAAAGAAATCAGTAGGTTAGCTCGTTCTTGCATAAGATCCTTACCACGGACAGAAGATAATTTGCAAACAAGCTACTTTGAGTACTATTGCCCTAGGTGCCATTGCACTATGTGAAACTCTCATACAGCAAGCCATTGTCATTTTAACGGTATCATTGAATGTAGACATGAGAAATTCCATTGCTTTTTCTCCTGACTACTCTAGCTACTGCCATGTACAGAGAAAAATACAGCACTAGAATCTATAAAACTAGGCAAGAAGAAAGAATGCCTATTATCATCTCTACATTTGTTTGAATGAATGCATGAATAACAAACTAATGGAAATCTTAATGCCACACAGTTGTTTTTATTTGATCTTTCTTTTATGGGATGGTGGGAAAAAAGAGCAGTAGGGAAGAAGTAAACTAAGCGTAAGCTAATTCTCTTTCCTTTTTCTTCCCTCAATCCAGTACCTCAGCCAAATTCATAGGTCTTTGCTTAAATGTGTAAGATTCATGCACTTTCAGAGGAGACTGTCAACTGCATGTTACAACCTGAATTGAGAGAGCAAATCAATCTCTGATCTGAACTGGTATTGTATAAGCAGGAGTAACTCCTGAATCTGAAAGCCTGGTACATGCTTGGCCAGGGCCTGTCTATGAATGGAGATGGGCTTCCAAGGGTTCAAAGGATAGAATATTAAGCAGAATGATTCTTTTTCAGTCTGACTGAATCATGCCTCATCATTATTCAATTGAAAAAGATTTGAGAAAATTTTAATCATATATCATTTGTGCTATTCATGGCTTCCTCACAAATATGTTTATATTATCCTCCTATCATCCCTGTGAGAAAGAGCTATGCACTGTGGGAAGTGAGAAGCCATCAAGAAGAAGAAAGATTAATTGCCGCTCTGGAACTAGTATATTTGTCAGCTTGCAGTCAAATACTAGACTGGATCCATCACTGCTTTTGTGAAATCCTAGTGAAAAATATCAAAAGAAGAGATGTCTGCATCCAAGTTTAGCTGTTGAAGCATATTGAACACTAGATGTTCAACAATGGGAATTTAAATAGTTGAATCATAATATGAAATACTATAGTCTTTCAAAATGAGAATATATGATGTAATCAAAAATTATAGTGCATTTAAATTTTATAATTTTATTATAGTAAAAGACATATTGCCATAATCCCCTTCAGTATATTCCCCTCATTTGAACCATGTTTATCCCACTGGTCTTACCACTCTCTAAAGCAGTTCCAGAAGATTTTATTCATGAATATGTTTAGTTGCACTATCATGACTGCTTTGATATCCTGAATCAACTCAAAATGTTCACCTTTTCTGATCATTTTGACTTTAGAGAAGAACCAGAAGGCATATGGTACCAGATCAAGTGAGCAAGGTCGATGAGGACAAACTGTTGTGTTTTTAGGAGCCTGCCTTTCCATTGGATGGCACTGAGCAGTACCATTCACCATATTTTTGAGCACACCATATAAAGACACTCATGAAAAAAGCCTCCCAGAAATGCTTCTTCAAATGGCAATAATGATGGGATAAGTGTGCTCAAAGTGATAAGGAGTATTATTGGCAAGGTGCCTTATTGTAATAATTTTTAAACTTTAAATGTTCACAGTATTTTTTAATTGTGCCTTATATTTATGGACATATAGAAAAATTTTACAAAAATATATAAAAATATGAACTTGTTTCTGTAATATTTGAAGTCTACCAAAGTGTTAACAATGATGATCAGTAGAGAGCAGAAGTTTTTTTTTTCTAAAAATATGTATTTGTTTATGTTCCCTACACAATTAAAAAATAGGAAAAAAAGATAAGTGACCTGCGTGACTTCTCCTCTATGCTTTCCACCCCTCAATATGAAAATAGATTTCAGGAAAAATAGATTACAGAGTATGTTTAAATTTATGAAAGTCTTTTGTAATCTGTTTTATCAATTTATCTTCACAGTTACGTTTTGAGATACGCAAGACAAATATTCTTATTTTCACAATACAATGAAAAAACTGAAACAATCAGACATACAAATGGAGAAAATATAAGGTAACAGTTAAGAGACTAGAAGCACAGAACTATGTTTGAATCTTAGCTCTACAACTTCCTGGATATCCTACCCTGGGAAACATGCATAATATCTCCATGTTTCAATTTTTGTGTCATACAATGTATTTCTTAAATTCAGGGTGAGGACAACATTATGCAGACAATGGACTAAGTCCAGGACCTATAACATAGCATATTCTAGTGACAATGAATAATGCTGGCAATGACGATGATTATGATAATGATTGTTCTTGTTGCTATAGCAACATGAATAAAAAACTCTTTTGATATGAACTGAAGTACCTTATCTGTTCATTACAGAACTCCTATGTGCATTTTCAATATATATATATATAATATTCAATATATATATATAATATATATACATATGTATATATATATAATATTCAGGCTTAAGGTATTCTACGGTAGTGACCAAACACCAGAAAAATGAAGATTCTGCAGTTTTGTAACCCTACTAGAGTTCTGCTCCACTGAAGAGGATCCACAATTAAAATGCATTTTAGAGTTGGTCAATAATAAAGTGAACTTTGAATTCCAGTTTCAGCTAGTTTCTTCTTCAGATTGTTTGTCATATTTAGAACAATTACATCAATGGTTAAGAATGATACTGTGATCTATTAAATGATATTAGTGAGAAATTCACAAGACTTTCCTTATCTACAATGATAACTTTTCGTATGAGGCTCTGAAGAATGAAACTGAAGGAAAATAGTATTCTCATCTAATCAATAAATTTGTCAATGCTCAATGCTCTTGTGCATAGCTATTTAGAAAAAGATTGGATTAGAACATGTAATTTGAACTTCAGTTTTTTGTGGCATTTTTTAATTCTAAGTCTTGACATTTACCATCTTCTATCTGGGCCAATGATAAAATGAAGTGACAAAAGAGATGGAGGACAAGATGTGTGGGTCTGTGGCATTGTAGTTGGCTTATTTTTGTAGTGATCTCTACATAATTGTCCTCCAAAAATCTCTATATTTGAATCCTTAGTACCTGTGAATATGTTACCTTCTACAGCAAAAAAGGAATTTGAAAATGTGATTATATTAAGCATCATAAGATGGAAATGTTATCCTAGAGTCTCCAGGTAGACCCAATGTAATCACAAGGGTCCTTACAAGAATGATTCAGGGGCCGGTGATATAGCTCAGTGGCATAAGCGCCTGCCTGGCAAGCAAGCACAAGGTCCTGAGTTTGACTCCTGGTACCCACACAAAAAGAAAAAAAAAAAAAAGAATGATTTAGGAGGAGGCTGGGGATGCAACTCAGAGCACTTAACTAAATAACCAGTATCACAAGAAAGGAGGAGGAGGAGGAGAAGGAGGAGAAGGAAGTAGAGAAGAAGGATGCAGGAGGAGTAAGACAATATGGTGATGTGGTGTGGTTAAGGAAGCAAAGATTAGAGTGATGCATTTTCAAGATGGAGGAAGGGGCCATAAGCCAAGGAATACAGGCAACCATTAGAAACTGAAAAGTCAAGGAAATGCGTTCTCTCTTAAAGGCTTCAGAAAGAGTGCAGCCCTGCCAATACCTTGACTTTAGATCAGTAAAACTGATTCCAGACTATGACCTCCATCTGTAGATAATTTTTAAAAAGTTATGCTGTTTTATACCACTACACTTCTGGTAATGTGTTACAGCACCAATAGGAGATTAATATATTTACCCACATAAACTTATACAGAGAGAAGATGAAAAAGAGATAGATGGTGACTTGGCCTACCTTAGCTTGGGAAGGCAGGTTCTATTTTCAAATTACACATTTTGCAGCTGGAGAAAAAAAAATACATGAGGGATAAAGCTTGAGTTCTATCTTTTAAGATACAGTCTTTCCACCCATTAGTACCCATGATCCAATTGATATTTTAGGTTTTAGCTAGAGAAGGCAGAGTCTAACTCAACATGGATTAAAGGTTCCAAAGTTTCACCTATTTCCTAAGGCTTTCTCTGTGTTAATGTTACTGACTGTGGCTTACATTAATCTAAAGTTTAAGGGCAAGTAACACTGCTGTGTACTGAGACATAAAGAAGAAAAGATGCCCATAAAACTAACTCTGTGCTTTTTTGGATTCTTACTATATCAAAACTGTTTGATGCACACAAATTTGAGGGAAATTATAAAGACAATTACTTTCTTTTTACAAAAGTAATGAACATGCACTTATTGCACATTCCTGTCCAAAGATAACCTTGACAGATTTTTTATGTATTTTATTCTGTCAATAAAAGAAATTCCTACTGTCATTCTAAAATAAAGGAAAGTCATTTTTTTCTAAAAATTCAGAGTTGGCACTGCTGTCGAAACTTGGACATTCTTAGTTGATTGTGTTTCTATATTAAAAGGTGGGTCTTTCCTATGTATTTGTAGTCTGTCAGTATTTTCATGACTCTGAAAGTAGCTGAATCTGTACAGTTCCAAACAATACTTCAACTTGTATCTTTCAGTAACATTCTTAGGAATTACTTAGAAATGAGTTGTCACTTCTATTCTCTGAGTTACCTGTGGTCACAATCTGAACATAATAAACACCAGTGCAGTACCAAACACTTTGATGGCTGCACAATCTTCATACAATCTGGTAGTTTTTTTTTTATTTAATATTGCAGGTTTCAAGTAGAAATCAAACAAAAAAAATGGGTTTATACTCTCTAGCTTAAATTTTAAAGTATTTATTCTCATAAACTAAATTAAATGCCAAGCATGTCTTTATCTAATAAAATTGCAATCTTGCCTAATTGTGGAATGCTATTTGTTCTGTCCCAACCAGAGGTTCTTAAATGGGGAGTCCATTAAACAAACAAACAAACAAAAAATGCTTCTATATATTGTGAATGTAATAGGATCAGATATATATACAGATCCATCCACAGAGAGAGAGCATTGTGTTCATGCAATAGGAATAGTTATGTCTCATCACACATTGGATTACATAAAGAAATAGTTCAATATGTACCTAAAGAGGAGTGAAAAATCCATACCTGAATGAATCAGGTACTTCACTTGATCACAGGCACAGAGAGCCATCTAGTGGTCTCTAAAATATGGCTGTAATTTGAAGTGTCCCAGTAATCCACCCTCTTGGACAAGAAAATGTTCCAAGCAGTTGCTAGTTTCTTTCCTGGTCTTTTGACTGTATGAAATCTAATTAATCAGTCAAAGAGAAGGCCTTCTTCTGCCTTCTACTAAGCATAATGTTCAAAGACCTGTGGTATCCTGCAGCTAAAAACCATAAAGTAATATATCTCAAAATGTGTGACCAGAGGATTTGGAAAAAAAATATGAAGGACTCTAACTAACTTTAGAAATGTATAATGTGTTTTTAGTAACTGCATTTTCTATCACTCTGGTTCTTAATGGAACATGGAAAGATGAACTCAATTTTTGTTGAGCATATCATTCATTTCTAGTTATAAAAGATATTTCTTGTGGATAATTCTGAAAGTTAACAAAACACAAAAAAATTTAAAAACACCCACAAAGCCGCAACTCAAAGATCTAAATAGATACAGGTGTTAAAGACCAAGCTCATGTCATTTTATGGATTTTCTTTTTAACTAACTCATACATTGTACACATCTTCCCATTTTGTTAAGATTTTACCAGTATTTTAATGGCTGCATAGTTTTCCTTTGAAAGGATTATTTCATGATTTATTTACTTAACCTCTGTTGTTTAAAATCAGGGTTTTTTCCATCAGACCTCATGGGACTTTACCAGACTAATCTTCCCTAGCATTCTGTATTTGCTCAAGCTGTAGAACACCCTCTGCATGGGGTCCATGACACCATCATGACTTTTCACCCTCTTTTTTCCTGCTTTTTTATTATTTTTTACTGATTATGCTTCTTATTCTTGGTCTTTTATAATAATAATCATAGTGCTGTGCTGTCCAATACGATAGCCATTACTCAAATATGGATGTTTCAATGTAGTTAAAATTACACAAACTTTAAAAGTCATTTCCTTGAGTGTATGAACCACATTTAAAGTATTCAGTGAACACATATTGGGTAGTGTCCACTCTATTGAATATTTCCATTTTCATAGAAAGTTTCATTGGGCAGTGCTATCAAAAGATTCACAATCGCTAGGAAGAGAAACTTACCCCATGAATCTCAAAAGCAGGAGAATTTGTACCAAAATCCTACAGGGATACTACAAGGGCAGGAATTCGGGAGGTCTGGCTGGGCCACACTACTGGAAAGTCATTTGGCACGTGTTTTCTTTTTCCCTTCACCTGTGGTTCCTTGGCTTTCTCCCTGCTTCTCACTTCACATGTGCTGTCTCCTCTGCATATTGGTGCCTTCCCCTGCTTTGCTATAATTGCTGCATGGATATGGTTCTTGTGTCAGGACAGTCTGAGTGCTACGCAAATTTACAACCCTACCAAACCATCTGACTACATTTCTTGTATCTCTCAGTCCAAATTCTCCAGACATCTGACTGCCTCAACCTACATACACTGGTCCCCACCACCCCAAGTTATGTTGTCCCTTAATAAAATCAACAATGGCTAGATTCCCGAGTTAAGTGCTCAATGTGAGCCTTGTGATACAGCAGTAAGTGAAATAGCAAAGCTCCAATACTCAAAGAACTCACATTTGAGCAGGGGACATAGGCAGTAAGATATACAAATGAATAAACATATAATATGTTATTGGGTAGAAAAAAGCACAAGAGAGAGATAAAGCAGACAAAAGGATCAAAGAATGACCATACTTGGTCAAGTGAGGCTTGGCTACCGAGTGACATTTGAGCAGAAAATGAAGTAAGAAGTGAACCACAGACTTTCTTACGCAAATCCATTACAAGTTCAAGGGAGCAAAAAGTACAAAGACCCCTGAAGTAGAAATGAGCACAGCTATAAATATTTGTAAAATACACAAACAAATGATTGATCCTTAGAACCATTCACAGCACAATTTGTTCATGGGCACAATTCAAAGGAGGTGTAAATGGTGAGGTAGTAACCAGATCTGTACACCCATACGTTCATTTCCCTAAGTTTCAACTCTGAAAAGTTTTGACTCTTGTGGCTAGACTAGAGATCCCAACTAGAATTTCCAATTAGATCTTTGATTCTTACCTTAAACCCAAAATATTTAAAGATCTCCTTAGGAGGCAATCTCCCTCAGCCACAGTGAAACTTCTCATAATGTTTATAACTTCTCCCCCCTTTCTTTCATTGGGTTCTGTTACATTCCTCAATATATTTTCATAATCCCATTCTTTCTATTTTCTCATTACATCCTCTCATCAATTCTCAACAGCCTCTAAATCTCTATTGTCTCTCCACCAACCATGCTGTACACTGATGCTAATTAAATCTTCCTAAAGCAACTTTCATTTATTTATCCACCCATTCTTTCAAATATAATACATTTATCGAGTATAGCACATTGGGTTTTGTGCCACCTCACCCCCACTGCAAAATCATTTTACCGTGAAATATTTTCTTTTTTTTCCAACACTCCAGTGGAGGGAAACACACTTTACTAGCAGTAACTCACTAAAACAGTACTTCATAAAATTAGAGTCTGTTATACCACCTGGAAGAGAATAAATCAGATTCTCCAGGTTTTGTGAGTGTTTAGAAATCAAAAAACTCATTCCACATACCCCCCCAACATGCCAAATTTCTGACAGGCCTTCCCTAAAGCCAAAGAAACAAATGTCAACAATCATCAACAAATATACAGAATTGATCTTCAAGACTTTCCACAAATTACAAATTCTTTCCAATTCATGACATTCAGTTGAGATGTAGGTACCAGAAAGCAAACGATCTCTAGGAATTGAAATGTGATATAATTATCTAAATCAATAAATGTAAATCATGATATTAAAATGCATTTATTTCTATATCTTTATAGAGAAAGGGATAGATACCCAATTTGTCTCAATTTGCAGATGAATTATGCTCTAATTCACAATAGATTTTTCCATTGAAACAATGTTATCTGTGACTGTTAAGACCTCAGGCTAAGGAGCAAAAACCTACTTAATCCATGCTATAGCAGAACTCTGTTTCAATAGTTCTGTGGACACTAAACACCACCTATAAAAGGCTTTCTGTTTGAGACCAGGGGAATGTGGAGCCATGAGGAGAACCAGACACTTGGCTTCAAGTTATAGTTCTAGAATCATCTGTAGAGTCTTGGTTTCCTCCATTATAAATTATAAATAGTCACTCATTATTTAGGGGGTGCCTCTTATACTATGTTAAGAAATTGGTACAAGTTTCAGAGAGGTAATGTACATTAAAAAAAAACTTTGTAAATTCACATGTTAAGAACAGATGAGGGCCGGTGAGACAGCTCAGCAGCATAAGTGCCTGCCTGGCAAGCGCGAGGTCCTGAGTTCGACTCCTGGTACCCACACATGCAAAAAGGGTCAGTGATATTGCTCAGCAGCACGGGTGCCTGCTGGTGCATGAGGTCCTGAGTTTGACCCCCAGTACCCACAAAAAAAAAAAAAAAGAACAGATGAGAGGCATAAGGAAACATTGTGAAGTAATGTATTACATGCCTCATATGATCCATCTCAAAGCATAGAGAATTACATCATTATGTGTATCACTGTTCCAAGAGACTGACAAACGTGAACAGCTAAAACATTTTAAAAATTCACCAAGCTTACGAAGTCTTAAAGAAAACCTGAATTTTCTGTACATACTCAAATGAAGTGAAGTTAATTCCTCTACATCATTTCTCTCACAAACTAGTCTTCTGTTTCTTTCGTTTGACTTACATCAGCTGCAAGAACTGCCTGGAATATAGTATGCAGCTGTCGGTGAATCCAGTATTAAAAAGCAGCTGTGAACATGTCGGCAGGTAAAGATAAAGGCTGCACATGAAACTAGGTGAGAGTGCTTTGAAAAATGGAACTAGTCTTTATTCTGGGCAGAGGTTGCGTAGTTGGTATAGAATCTGATAAATTTCAAGAAAATTTACCTTTACTTAGGTCACAGGTTCCTTATGTGGTGCTATATATAAATACATAGCCATATGTAATATTCTTTATTTGGAAACCTGAGATTTCAAAATACCTGTGTCCTGACATTTAAGGGTACATTGTAGAGCTGAAATTTTGCATTACTGTGCAAGATTATATTTTTATGCTGTCATTTGTAATGTGTTTTTGTGAGACTCTTTGGGATTAAAGTTTGGTTACAAAAAGGATATATGAGGCATTGTTACTGAAACATCTTTTTCTTCAAGAAAGCTCACCCTTATTTCTAGTTTGGAAAGCCATGATGTATTTCCCTTGGTGCTAATTTGGCAACAGGAGCAGCTCGCATTGTTCCATCCCCTGCCACAGATAAGTGGTTGCGCAATATGTTCTACCTGGTCGGCAGCAGCTGGAAAGGGAGTAGAGGAGAGCAGAGTTTTGCACTTTCCAAACAGAACCTTAAAAATGTGTTAAGATGCTCCCATAGTCAGAGAGGGAAACCCAGGGAATTCAGCTGCTCACCATAAGGCTAAAGGAGATGAAAGGAGTTGGTGAGTTGACAAGATACGTAGATTACATGCAGGACACAGATGAGAATGAGAAGACACAAGGGAAATCAAATACTAAAGCTAGGATGGCCAGTTTATAGCTATAAAATATATTAGTTAAGCTTCAAGATTGTATTAGTTTATAAACAATACTAACCATAGGTTAAGATCCTGGAAATGATGAAAGCCCCTTCTAATCTTCATCCAAGTCCACTTTTAACACTGGCAGGACAGCAGCCACTTACAGACTTTTGCATCTTCACCATTCAGAACCACTTCAGGATTAACCTCCAAGGCCAGGCCCAGTGAACAATTAAGATGTCCTTTTCAGAATTAAAGAGGGTAGTAACATGAGGAAAGATAGGGAATAAATCAGCAAACTTAGCCATGGCCACACCATCTTTACCTACGGTATTTCGATGGCCCCCAACTGGCTTCTCTGACTCCCTCTTGGCCCCTTTGATTCTATTATCTAAGATACTGTCAGATGAAAACCCAGGTCACTAGGCTGCTTCCACTCTTTCAGTACTCCTCTAAAATGACAGAAGTATGCTGCAAATTTCAGGCATTCATGTACAGCCTTCATGATTTTTCCCCTATCTCTGCATTACCTATTGATATTAATTTTTTAAATTAACTTACTGCTTTAAATAAATTTAATTTTGAATATTTTCATCACAACATTAATGAAAAACCAGTAACATCATATATATAAAGCAACTATATAAACAAATACACAATGAAAACAAGAGTTCCAGCTAAGTACCATTGCCTGCCAGAGGTCTGAACTTGACTCTTTTTTAAAAAGAGGAAATTTCCAAGAGCTACAGAAGTATTAGAAACATACGGACACCAAATGGAGGCTTTCTCCTTGACTAAACAGTCGGGTTAAATGCTAATTGAAAAGGGATTAAGTTTCTCACTATGTGATTCAGTGTTATTTAATGTCAAGTCCCTGAACAACCTAAAATCTTCCTATGAACCATCTATGCTGTGCCAAACACTACTACAGAATGAATTCTAAGCAGCTTATAGCTGCATCCTAGATCCTAAATGACCTGATCCTTGATTAACTCTTCTGCTCATTTCTTCTTGATATTGACCCTCACTCTTTGCATTTTGTTTTCCAACTATGCCTAAATATGCAATGCTGTCCCAAGGCATGGCACATGGCACTGTCCCTGCATGGAATACTCTTTCCCCTTGGGTCTGCCTGAAACTTCTATTCAAACCTCAAACCTTTGCTCAAACATCATTTCCTCTGTGTATAGGGCACTGCCCACCTTCTCCCCACTACAGTTAATTACTTTCCCTTCCATGGGACTTTTCTGGCTTGTACATTCCTTTTTCTAGATTTCATAGTAATGTAATTATTTGTAAACATGTAAGGAAGCATCTGTGACTGAACTTTAAGCTGTTCACATGGTATATGGCTCACAATAGATGCTCAATGATTGTTGATTAAATTGAATGTATGGCCCATTTCCACTTCTATCAACATGAAAAAAACCAAGCAACATTGTGGAAATCTTACCATCTCTCAAGGTAGTTTAATGTAAACCTAAAAGCATGCACTGCCTTACAAAAGAGGGTCCCCACTCACTGGTGGTCAGAGTTCAGGACCACCCAGAATTTAGTATATGACGTACAACTAAGCTGGGAGAGAAAGGCCTTGGAGAAATTGATTTCATGGAAAATAGAAAACCTGTTTCTACTACCCTGCTAAACTTTTCATACTGCCTTCATTGTACTCAAATAATTTTTTAATTTCCTGTAGGCCACAAATGACAGGAAAGTGGCATTGTTCTTGTGTCTTTGAGCTGCTGATTTCCCCAACCTTAATTCCAATTCATTTCCCCTCCCTTCAGCAAATTTCACTATACGGTGTCGCCAAATATTCTTGACTTTCAAAATTAGAGAAAGTCAAAATTGATTAAAAGTAAAGTTACTGGAAATAATCATTAGTGAAAAAGAAAAAGCCTAGAATTATATTTTATTCCATCACTTCTTGTCAAACAAAAATATCAAGAAATCAGACAAAAGTTCCCATCTGGCTAAGATTAGCCAGTTCTATTTCTAGTTTTGCATTGTATTCACTACTTGTCTGTCGCTAAGGATCTGTCTTCAGGTTTTAGCCCCTAAGAGTGGTGACCATTTGTGTGTTAGCAGTACCCAAATAATTTTTCAGATTACAGGTTCCCAGGCTCATCTCATCGGAATCCCTGAGGTTGGAGCATAGACAACTATCTTCGAAACAAACAGGCAACTTCACAAGTAATTGTATCCACAGATGAGTCTGAATATCACTCTTTGGGACCACATAATCCTAGGAGTCATCTAATTTAATTTGTAAAATGGACAGAATTGTCTGAAACAAAATTATATTTGATAATTTTAAAAGTGTAGCTTCTCAAACTCACTGAGTTCCACTTAATTATATATACTACGACCTCATATCTGCATTTTTAAAAAGAAACTCCCTCAGGTGATTCATATCTGCACAGTACAGTTTGAGAGCTAGTGACCCAGGACAGAGATCTCAAATTCAGATGCCTTACTGGGGCCAGGAAGATAATGGAAATGTGGAAAACAGCCCCAAGCAATGCAGTAGGGACTAGCAAAATTGTAGGTAACAGAAGAGTGCCTGACCTTTCTGAAACACAGCCTGCCATCATTCAGCTGTGACCAGCTGTTATTCTTAGGGAATACTGCCAGATAGTCTGACTTTTTGAAAGAAGCCAGAGTGTATTTTCTTAAATAGAAAAATCTCCTTAAATGTTGACAACTCATTCATTTTTCAAAAACAAACTAAATGCATACTGGTGCCTGAGGGTCACTAGTTCAACACTTCTGTTCTAAGAAATGTCAAGGCATTTGTAGCAGACAAGCATTAACCAGAAATGCCTCAATGCCTGGATAAGCAATGGGAGATGGCATAGGCCTATAACTATAACAAGTACTGTATTTTTACAACACAGCTAGAAAGAAGTAGACTAACTGCATACTATGAGAAGAGGGAGAGCCAGGCATGGTGGTGCATGCCTGTAATCCCAGTACTCTTGGAGGATGAGGCAGGACGATCACAGATTCAAGCCCCACCCACCCCCAGCAATTTAGTGACTTAGTGAGACCCTGTCTCAAAACAAAACAAATAAAACAAAACACAAAACAGGATTAGAAAGGGTTGAGGATATAGCTCAGAGTGAAGGCCTTGGGTTCAGTCGCCTATACCTTAAAAAATTTTTGAAAAAGAAGTGGACACCCTCATTTGGAAGCAAGAAAACAAAAGGGGAGAAAGGCATTAAAGGATAATGAATATAATCCAGATAATGAATAATTAGATACAAGATAATGGATATATTCTATGTGTGCCCATAAATGAATTTTTGAAACATTACTCATAAAATAGAGATAACAAGATGATGATGACTACTCAGCATTTGAGGTATTGATTAAATAATGTTTGAGGTATTGATTAAATAGAATAGTTTATATCAAATGGATTAACAAGAACATTTAATATAGTATATAGTCAATTTTAAAATATGGTAGGGGCAAGGATATAGCTAAATAGTCGAGCATTGCCTAACATGTGCAAAGCCAGGGTTTGATCCCAAGCACTGAATAAAATAAAATAAAATAAAATAAAATAAAATAAAAGCCAGTTCTTTTATTTCCCCTTTCCTTAATCCTCTGTTTCCTTACACTGAAATTCAACGGGCGCTAAGGAAAAGCAAGTTCAGGGCAAAAAGCTGACAAGTCCCTTGATTTTCATGTGTGTACGTTTTTTGAGAAACTAATGATAACATTTCTACAATGAGATAATTAACAAGACAGTGATACAAGACCATTGCACGAAATGTCATTTCAAAATACAAGAATGGTCTTGCCTCTCATCACTGGGTGCCCTTCCTCCACTGTTCAGTGATTCCAAATCCTGTGCAAAGAAAATTGTTAAACAAGTGGTTCTGAGAATTCTTACGGACAATTCTGAAAAAGCAGATAACACTCTGAGCCAGCGTTGTCCAGGAAAGTTGTCTTCATTTTATTGTACCCCATTATATATTGACTTTAAAATTTTTATATAAAAGCAATGTAATGGTGATGTTTATAAATGTATGTACAATTTCAAAGACTAATAATTTCATCACCTTGACATAAATTTCCTTCTAATTTTTGTCTTCCTAAACACAATGTTTTTTATCTTTGTTGGGTTGCTATTCTCTATGTTATTTTCTATAATTTTCCAAGGGCTTATTATAAGCATTGCACATATCAGTTATTCAAATATTTGTTTAAGAAATGAATGAATGAATGAACTTCAGGAATAAATGAACTTTAAGAGAAGAACAAATGAATGTATGAATGAATGAATGATTTTTAAATTTTTTTATTAATACATGTTTGCAGTAATAATGTTTACTTGTCTTGTATGGAGTTGGTGCATGTACATAACACATCTTAATTCCTCTTTTCATCTACTTTGCCATCCCTCACCTCTCCCTCCATCTCTTGATCCCCTTCCCATTTGAGAAAGAGCTAACTCCCTACTTCCTGTATCTATCTTTCATTTAGCTTTTTATTTATAATTTGGGTCAATGTAAGATGTGATATTTAAGCTTCTGTGTCTGATTTATTTCACTTAACATTATGGTATCAAGGAAATTTTAATATATCATCAAGTTTGTATTTAGGTTTGCTTGCTTCTTTGGGTCATGAAATTTTTATAACTCTCCCAAGACTCCAAATGAATCATATTCCTCTACCTATTTTGTTATTTTTTGATTATAAAGTGGAAAAGCTTAAAAACTTTTTTAAAAATCCTACTCTCCAGAGACAATCACCTTAACTTGTTGAGGCATTCTTTCTTAGCATTCATTATATAAATTTTTTCTTTCTCTTTTTTTTTTTTTTGTGGGTACCAGGGGTCGAACTCAGGGCCTCACGTGCCAGCAGGCACCCGTGCTGCTGAGCGATATCACCAGCCCTTTTTTTGTATGTGGGTACCGGAAGTCGAACTCAGGACCTTGCGCTTGCCAGGCAGGCTCTTATGCCACTGAGCTATCTCACAGGCCCATAAACTTTTTCTTTAAACACACAGAATTTCTATTCAGATCTTTCCACTTTATATGGCATTGATAACATTTCCCCACATAATGGGAAACTCATTGTGGCCATGATTTTACCAACTTCATAGGGTTCCAGGCTATTGAATGTGCCTAGAATGTTAATATTTAAGTTTTTTACCATTTTTTTCTTAAAATACTCTTCAATAAAGGTTTTTATTCAAAGACTTTTTGTCCACTTTGTACATTATTTCCTTAACGTAGATTCCTGTAAGAGGAAAATAAACATTAGTTAATCAGAGTATTTCCAAGAATTCTTTTTACATGGGGTCTATGGATGGCATATTTTCTGCATCCTTGTGTGTCTCATCATGTCTTTGTTATTTTCCTTACAAATAAAAGACAGACTGACAGAGCATAAAATTATTTTCCCAACAAACTCAGTTAGATATCACTTTACCATTTGGGGCATTTAATGGAGCAGAAATAAGAAGCCATGGTATTCATATTTATGTTTTTGAAGGTTACCTTTTATCAATTTTCTTTCTTCCTGAATGTTTGACAGATTTTTTTATTAAAACTCTTTACCAGGTATGTTTAGGTGTAGTTCATTTTTATCGACTCTGTCAAGAATGATGTGTCTATCAAATTGAAACTTTTAAATCCTAGAATTTTTTCTTCCGATATGTCTTTGATTAGTGCTCTAGTTTCTGTTATTATGGTTTTTCTCTTAGATACACTATAGTTCTTAGGTCGCTGTTTCCTTCTTTGCCCACCACATCAAGGTGACTATATCCAAACCAGAAAAATTTTGAAAGGAAAAGGGGACACTATTAACAACATAGTTACCTGGGACAGTGGGCATAAAGCAGGAACTGACTACTGATGGAAGCACAGCCCATCATTACTCTCATTACTTGTAATTCCTGACCCTTTTATACTGTATCCTGGAAGATCTTCTAGACTTGGTCTCCCATTTCACTAACTCAAGTGTTCTGCAAAATTTACCATGCCTTTTGTACTTCCAAAGCGTAATTTGAAATTTGTCATTGGATTTTTGTTTTCTCTATTTCTTTCCATGTAACACTATTCCTTCTCATTTCAGTCTATTATTATAGATCTCAATATGTTCTCTTTTTATGAATTTTTGTTTCATAAATGTCAAATTATCTTGCTTGGTTTTAAATTCTAGGTTTTTATTTTCCAATTTTCTTTGGGCTTCTCAACTAACTCATTTTCATAATACGACTTTTTTCTTTGCCTTGTTGCATAACACTGGTAAAGGGCTCCTGCTGTTTTGTTTATGTTTTGTAATTGGGTAATAGGAAAGAGTTCTTATTCTAGAGCAATAAGATATCTATCCATAGACTTCTGTTTGCCAGCACACGAGTTACTTAAATAGCTAATTTACTTATGTACTGCTTAAATCACCTTCTAAAAAATACAGGTAGTTGTTAAGTTGCTGTGTTCATTGCCTAAACCAAATTCCACTCTTTAATAATCATCAGACACATGAGGTGATTCTGTGAACCAGACTGGCATCCACACCTCCTCTAAAGATCCTTAATCAGTTACTTAACCTGATCAGTTTTTTCAAAAAAATGTACCTAGACTCTATTCTAGACCTCTTAATTCAAAATCGTAGGATATATGCTTGAGTATGTAAAAAAAAAATTATTCCCAGATATTTCTGATGTGCCCACTTGGTTGAAAGTCAGTAATCTGAACCAACTTAAAGAGTTTGTATGCAAGAGAGGTTTAATTGCCAAAAGTTTTTAAACAGGTCTTAGTTTGTATGGATACAGGGAAAATTTATCATCTACTACCTCTATGGTGATTTTCCAGTGGGAATTAAGTCTCTCTTGCATACAAATTCTTTATGTGATGCAGTTTCTATCTAGATTCAGAAATAAAAATGGTAACCGGAAGAGGGAAGTGATCAAATGGCACTTCCGGCTGCCTCAATAAAGCAGAATTCCCTAGTAGAAGAGCCGCAGTGACTCTTCCATGTAAACTAAATGATAGAAAGGATGGAGTGATCATTATTAGAGGAATTAAGAGCTGGAGGGCCCAGATTACCTCAGTGAATCCCGTCTTTGACAATCACTAGCTAATTGGCAATATGATAATAGGGTATATTACTTAACCTTAAGGTCACTTAAATTTTATCCTCAGTTTCTTCATCTATGTGATAGGAATATTAGAACTTATCTCACTGAGTTTTCAGGAACATAAAGTGAAATAATTCATAGAAATTATTAAGAATTGCCTGGTTAATATTGTAGTCAAGAAATATTATCCATTATCATTTTAAAGACAATATAAATTTCACATTTTCTTTATTCTAGTTCCACTGACTTGCAGTTTGTCTACTATCCTTCCATTCTAGTAATAAATTAATTTTTAATAGAAGTTTTTAGAGTGGTGAACTTTCACATTTTATCTTACTCAAAATTTTAGCGGAAAGTTGAGGAATGCTACACCAGGTTATATTGTTAATTTTATTAAAATTTTATGAATAAGTTCCAGAATGGTGATCCATCATGATGGATTTGTGTTGAACAGGAAGTCAATCATTTCATTTCTATCCATGTTTTCATGCCATTTCCTACTGGCTGCCACATCTACATCATTTCTCCTTCCACTTAGTTCTATGACATTGGAGCATCTCTGCAGTACACTGAAACCCATAACCTTTTCTGAAGCATGGCAACATGGATTAAGCTTGTGGTGTCCAGGTGGATAATTTTTCTCTGTTATTCAAAAGGCCATTTTGTGTGGTGGGTCTCTAAGAGAAAAATTTAGTTCAAAAACAAGATCTTTCTCGGCTGATAGTGAATGCATTAGCAAAGGCCTGTCAATTATTTGAAGAGAGAAAATTCAGTGTAAAGAATTGTGAACTGAGTACACAGTTGTTAATTAGGTAACTCTATGTCACGAAGATAGCAAATTCTCAAACCAGTTACTGTACATGAGAAAACAATAAGAGACTGGAAATAGCAATAATTAGAAGCTTAAGAGGGGGGTCCTATAAATCTGAAACTCAGACATCTAAGACAAAGGTGCTGCTCCATTGTTGATAACATTTCTGAGGTCCAAGCAGGGATCCCAGGGAATACGGCACCAAACCTCTCCAAACCAGCAGGTTGGTGGTGAGAGTCTCGGATGACACGGTTGCAAGCACTGCTAGGAAAACTGCACTACATTTAGCTACTGCCCTAAAGGATGAAGAAGCATTGCTGGGATAAAGCATTGCTTAAAAGAACTTGAAACAGACAGAAAACTCTCAAGAAGCAAAGAGAAAGAGAATAGGAAGAAGTAAGCCCTTCCTTTTCTGTAGTCCTGTGGTCTTCTCCTAATGGCCTCCACTGGTAAGACCCACCTGCCAAAGCAAAACTGTGGTTTTTATAGTGCTTAGCTCCAGCATCCCAAATCAGAAAAAAAGAAAGATGTGCTTGAAACTGGGAGAAAAGAGCCATATCTGGCACAGTGAGTCACTCAGAATATCAAAGAAATAGTAGTTAATGATTGATGGCATTATTTAACCTTTAGTATACGTCAGGCATCATGTATTAAAATCTTACTCTATTCACATCTTATTCAATCTTCTCAAGTAGCTATTATTTTTTAATCCCCATCTTATTGGAGAAAAGATTAGCAGTAGATAAGGACCTTACTACCTTACAGTTATACAACTAGTAAAATGCACAACCAGAGAACTAAGCTCAAATTTTGTATTTCCAAAGCCTCAATACAGCTCTGCCTCTGATGTTATGGTTTCTTCTAACTGTGAGATGCAATTTTAAGAAATTCATCCCTCTTTGCTCAAAATGCTTTGTTTTATTCTTAAAAGCTATTATTTTACAGCATTGAATTTAGTACATTAGTCATGTGTACATAACTGTGCAATTTTTCAATTCATCTGAACTAAACAGATAGCCAGATAAATCAATTCAGACTTTAGAAGAAATATATTAATGTGAATTATTTGTTTTAGCCATCCACTTTGTCTTTCAGATTGCCTGGAACAATGCCTGGTTGCCATCTGACTTGGTGCCACGAAATGTCCCTGTAATTTTTTGGCAAAATTCTTCCCCTAGGAAAAGAATCATCAGAGGCTGACTCTCCTCACTAACCCCTCCCATGGAAAAGCAACTTGGGTAAACTGATAGTGCAATTTTGGTATAAGTAGAAATCACTGAGTTACAGTGTAGATCTACGGGACAGTGTAGAAATTGGAAAGTATTAGCCTACTGCAGATCTCTAGACTAGTAGAGGTCTGTATCCAGAAAATAAATTATTGCTTTTGAGTATAGATTTGGAGCATCAATCATCTGCCAGACCTTAATATATCCATGGATATCTGTACAAAATTACAAATATCTACATAAATTTAGCATTTTACATACAACAATAAATGAAGCTTTATCTTAATTTTCATTTATGCTTGTGACAAAAATAAAAATTCTCTGATAGAGAAATTTGTTGGAATATAAAAATGTTACTGTCATTCAAGTTTTTTTGACATTTGAGACTTACAGCCTTAATTATCTTAATTTCTACTCACCCAGCCTCACTCTGCTTAGACTCCCAAATGTCATTTACCTATAAATACCTTTCCAGTTTTTAAATGTTAGACTGACACTGCAAATATTTTAAATGTACCCTCTTTATAGTTCCTTCTCTAAAATACCTAAATTTCTGGGATTCACTCAAAGTTCTCTAAAACAAAGAATTTCTCTGACAAATAATTTTGAAGAACAATAGCAAAACAAATAGGTTTTATATAAAATGAGTTTAAACTTGAAGCATCCAAACAATATTTTTTGAAAGGCTCTTTACACCATTGTATTGGTAGATCATGAGATTGTCATTCCTATATACTGTAACAGAGTCTTTCATAACTGAAAGAAGAATAAATTCAGTTGGAATTTAAGATAAGGTGTCTCACTCCCTTGGGGTCTGGGGTACATGTATAATAAAAAAATACTACTCTTATTTGATAAAAATTTCAACATTTCCAAAGTGATTCCAGTAACATAATCTCACATATAAGTAACAATCTACAACAACTCTAAGGGGAAGATATAACTTCCTCTCTTAGTCCATTTTCTCTCACTATTACAGAATACCTGAGACTTGGCCATTTATAAAGGAAAAAGGCTTTATTTTGGCTCATGGCTCTGGAGGCTGGTAAATCCAACATGAAGTAGCTGCGTCTGCTCAACTTCTAGTGAAGGCCTTGTGCTGTAGCAACTTGTGGTGGAATGTGGAAAGGCAGGCAGGAATGTGCAGAAAAGAGAACACCTGAGAGGTGGTCTTGCTTTATTGCAACCTGCTCTCATGGTAACTAAAGCAGTCCTATGAGTGCAAGAGCCCATACCCAGGAGAAAGGTATTAATCTATTTATGAGGGCTTCACTGCCGTGACACAAATGTGGTAGGTAAGACCTCACATTCCAGAACTGCCATACTGGGGACTAAGTCTCAACATGAGTTTCGATGAGGACAAACTATATGCAAACCATAGAACAGTACCTCTACAAATTATAAATGCAGGAGCTAAGCCTCAGGTAGTTTATTGTACCAAGCACATGCTAAAAGGAAATTTTCTGATTTTAGATCTATTCCTCATTCTCCTAAATCACTGCAGATACAGAGATTTTTCATCTGATAGCTTAGACGGCAACTGTGTAAGTAGCTACAGCATCAACCTCAGAATTCAAAGGTCCTAACACTTCAATCACCAGGCCTTGCTGCCTCAGCAACACCAGGGATGGTCTACTGACGGACTCACAGAGCAGAAAGTTGTTGTCTTCTGTTTTAATAAATGATATATTCTTTAAAGCTGCTTTTAGATTACTCCTCAGTATCTTAAAATTTGAGACAGATAAAGAATGAGTCTTGTTTCTTACTGACGAGGATGATTCAAGTTTCCTGAGGCCTATTTGACTTTGAAAACATATTAGTATATTTACCATTAACTTATTTTATTCATGTCCATCCTCTGCAAATATTAAGCAATCCACCTTCAGAGGAAAAAATCAGTTTCAAAGGGAATACGCTTAAAGAATTGGATCCAGGTGATGGCTGAAATATGTGAGCATGCTACTAAAAGTGTGATTGTATGACCAGGGGTCAGAGGAGCATTTTGAAATGGCCTGTGTGTTATGATCATTTCAAGTTCCTTTTAAAGGTTTTTGAAAATATTCACAACAGTTAAAAATTCAATCCTGAGCTCTCTACTGCTATGTGAGATTCATAAAATACATTCTATGACATATTCATACGTTAGAGATTTACTGCAAAATTTTATGTGAGAGTCTGCAAAGTTACTTTAGGGACTTCTAATAAACATCTGTAAGACGTTAGTGTAGACTTCATAATGTGAGCACTAGATGCTCACTCATTTGATATAAAAATATCAGGCTAGTCATAGACATAGGACAAATCACCATTTCATTATTTCTGAAGACTTATGCCTTGAAAAGAGAGGATGAATTTAATGCTGGATTTGTAAGAAAAAATAACCCATTATTAACTATAAAATAGAACCCTATCATGGTAGGTTATCATATAGCTATTTTCTAGGCCACATTAATATCTATGACATTGAACTTATTTGGGGAACTACCCCACAACACTACATTGCATCTTTTATACAGAGGTTTTGACTACTACTATGGCTTAACAAATAGGCCCCTGGTGCCAATGAAGGAAAATATGCTCTAATTGGCTCTATTTATAAAGCAATCACAGAAACCACATCCTCTTGTTTGGAATAATATTTAGAAGACATATGACGCCACTCTCCCCAACATTGGACAACACATTGCCCAGAAAAAATAACATTAAATCTCTGAAAATTATAAAATCCAATTTGTTGTTTAACTCTTAAAAAATCAGATGACATTAGTTACTTAGTGACCCATTAACTGCTATTAGCAGTCATTCACTGACCTGGCCTCAGGACTTTGAGGAAGTGAAATGAAAAGTGTTTCACTCTCATCAACTAACTCATTTTTATAAACTTCATCCAAACTGTGGTATGGTTCCCATTCTCCTTTTATTTAACTTTATTACGTATTTACTACCTCTACAGACTGTCCCCCAACCGGGGATTTAATATTATTATCATTTGTTTAGAGATTTTATATTTTTTATTACTATCTATTTAGAGATTTTGTATTATTTCTTCTGGGCAATATATACAAAGTTGGGGTGATTGGCATGGTATGTTTTTTAAATATCTTTCCAAAACAGATGTGGCTTTTGAGATGGCTTTTTAATCAAAGTACATTTTCCTGCAACATGGAATTATTTATTTCCTTATCTGATAATCAGCAAGGTGAAATGGGTTAACATTGAGGGAAAAGCCTTGCTGAAGAGAAATCAAAAGAGAACTGAGCAATTTCTGATTCACACTCCTTTCACTCCCTCCCCAGCTGAAGCATTAAACACAAAGTGTTCTAAGCAAAGCCTTTTCGCAGAGACTTCAAAAGAGGAGTATACCCACCTTTTCTTATCTGTCAGTTCTGCATCTATAAATTCAACAAACTGAAGATCAGAAATAATTTTTTTATTATACTAATAATGTACAGACATTATTATCATTCTCCAGACAATACAGTATAACAACAACTTGCATAGCATTTATATTGTTTTAGGTATTATAAGTAATTTAGAGATGATTTCAGTTAGTCAGGAGGATATGGACAGTTTATATGCAAATATTGTATCATTTTATATGAGACTTTACCATCCATTTGGAGACCTTAGTATCCATATGGGGTTCTGCAACCAATCCCCCATAGATATCAAGGGTCAATTGCATTCCAATAAGGAATCAAAAGTTTACTATCCACTATTCCTAAATCCTTAAGATGAGTGACCTGCTAAAGTTAAGTGTAAAAAAAATTGTCTCAATATTGTCTTAAAATTGTAGACACATACGCAGTGTTAGAAATGTTTCTGTTGTCATTGGACACAATTATAAAGAGCTAACACAAAACAATAACAGTGCTTATTTAAAATAGGGAGATAAGTCTATCAAAAATGATTTCATTGTTTAAACCCTATGATTTCCATCTGTACTCATGTCTTATATTAGAGGATGTGCCAACCTGGAATATTCTAGAAGACACAGGAAGGAAACATCAGCCAAAAAAGAAGCCTTTTCTGATTGTGCCAAAGATATACAAGATCAGACAACAAAGTAGCCATAAATAAAGAGCAGTCAAAGGGGTGTGTACAAGAGCTAAATTTGAATTCCATCATTTAACCCTATTAGAAATAAACAATAATTGTTGGCAATAAATTAAACTAGCCAGTATGTCTCCAGTTGAGTTCGTTACCATGGACAGAGAAGTAACAACATTGCTGTTGATGTGGCTACAACCCTGGGGCTACTTATGAACTCCTGTGTGTAATGCTACACTCCACAAGACAAAATATACAGAGGGGAAATTTTGCACTGCATTTTTAACCTGCTATTTCTACAGCTGACATTTCAACAACACGATTGTTTACTCTCCTGGGAAATAGTGGCATCTTTTGCAAATTTTAGCTGCTGTTGAATAATTGCTATTGGGATGTTTCTGGCTTATCATTTGCTGCTTTAGTCTCAGCACTGCATTACAAGTCTGAGATTTCTTTTCTGAAATCTGTGAGTTTCATCTGTAAGTGACAGGGAAGAAAAGGAGATCAATGTACTTGGACGTGAAAGACTATAAAACTTGGCCATTTGGCAATATATTCATTCTCATTCTTTCTTTTGGTCTCCCTTGTGTAGAGCATTCTACATTTTTAGGGGTAGAATTCGAGGTGCTGCTGGGTGCTGCTGGGATGAAGGATAAAATCTGTGCCCAAGGAACAAATTGAAGCTGCCTGGCCCATCACAGAAGTAAATGAGCTGTTACTTTAAAAGAACCTATGATGACCACTGGCAGCACGTTCTAGTGCCGTGGCACATACACAGTAAGGAAGGTTTTCCTCATGGCCAGCTTTAAAAAGAGGGACACTGGGCCAGGAGTATAGCTCAGTGGGGCAGCACCTGCCTGGCAAGCGTGAGGTCCTGAGTTTGATTCCCGGTATCCACACAAAAAAAGAGGGACACTATTTCCCTGAAATGGCTTACTATAAAAGTGTCATAAATTAAATGCAATAATGTTGATCATTCCAGTGCCCTTATAATTTGATTACGATGTTTTTAACTATCTTCAATTTCTGTCCAAACAATGGTTTTATTCACAGGGGCTGAAATGGGTCACAAAAGAATCAGAGTTAATATCGTTCACTTCTTAGTGTCAGAAATTCACATTCATCCTGAAGACAGACCACAGCGCCCCACAGAAGTTAAATGCATCTAACCTATATTCATTTGTTCTCATTTTGCATTATGTTGAGCAATAGTAAAGACTGATTATATTGCAGGCAGTGGAAAGGTCGGAAGTATGAATTCACCACCAAACTGTCAACTCTTTGAAAAGAAGGCTCAAGTGTAGAACAGAACAGGGCCAGAAAGAATGACATAGAAATTAATTAAATCATTCCCATCTCAGTTCTAACACCTAAGAAAATCTTCCCTGATTTTCCCTACTTGGTCACTGTCAAATACAGTCTCTTCATATTCTTTAGCATCATAGGACTTATTGCTATAAATTGGCTTGAAATGATTCTTGCCTCTCATTTTTAACAGTCTCAGTAAAATGTAGTGATTAAGAATACAGTTTCTAGAACATGATTTTGAGTCCCATTTTGGCTTCTAAATGAGTTGTATAAACTTAGTTTATTCCTGTGCAAAAAATAGGATTACTGGTTCCTATATCACAGATTTATTGTAAGGGTTAAACAAGCTAATGATTATAAAGCGCTTAGAATAATGCATGGCACAATGTATTCTTGTTCATTTTTTAAAAGTTTATGAATGTATGATTTTTATTAATATCCGCCTCCCCCTTGTCTCCCTGGAGGTTTGCTCATTACCATTGCATATCCCAGTAGGTGTCATAATGCTGGGCATGTAGTAGGGATTCAAGGAACATTTACAGAATAAATCAATAAATCTAATTGCCCAGAAACATGAGCCACTCTGGAAGTGAATATGACTGCAAACACCAAAGGAATAAGTATAACATGCCATTAAGCGTGGAACAGGCTAGCCTATTTCACAAAGAAATTCCGTGTGAGAATATTTTAGGACATGTGTTTGCATCCACAGGCCATCCAATTTTGCAGTAAAGAGCTGTGCATAATGAGGTTTTTAAAAAATAATAATAATAATAGCTAAATGTCTCATCTTTTTAAGACATTAGCTAAAGCAGCAAACTGCTTGAATGTGATCATAATAGTCTCTAATGCTCATTAAATACAGTTGTTTGCCATTATTATGATTGTTTTAAAGGAAGCCCTTTGGCTTATGTTTAAACAAGAGACAACTATAGAAATAGAGGGCTGAAGGAGGTAAATGTTAGAGAAGTTGACAGACTGAAGTAAAGATCAAGATCAAGATAGAGAAAGAGGCAGGAGGGGAGGCAGAGGGAGTGCCAGGCAGAGATGGATGGACAGATTTCTACAGGTCAACCAGAAACACTTAATAATAAACCCCAAAATAATAATAATAACAAACCTCAAAACAATTCCATTGGGATAATTTCTGAGATGCATGTTATCAATCAAATCAGAAGCGTTTGAAATTTTCAATAGAGAGATAAATTTTAAGAGGCATCCTGGATAAATAAGTCAATCACCAAATAACATGGAACATTATTCTAGGTCCTGAGAAATCTAGTGAGCAGCAAGTGTCTAGGCCTTCCAGAAACTTATGTTTGGTAGTAAGAAAGTATATAACATACTCATAAAGAATTAAGTAAGATTATTTCAGTTATTGACCAGTGTTCTAAAGAAGATAAAATAGTGCCATTTAAAGAACATGTTGGATTTGAGGGTGGTGGTATAGTGGAAGACTGTCATGTTATGGTGGAAAATTCTGAAATCTGAGCTGAGACCTAAATGTTGAGAAAGAGGCAGCCATGTGGTGATCTGGAGGAAGAATGTTCCAGTTGGAAGGAGCAACACCTACAAAGCTCTGAGCCTGGAAAGAGTTTGAGCATGCTCCTGGCTTTGAGGCCACATGGGTACAATAAGCCAGTGAGAATAGTTGGCAGGGCCAGATCACTTAGGACAGAGGGTAAAGAGCTTACATTTTGCTTTAGTTGTTCTCTTAGTTACTTTCTTCATGGCTGAGAAGCAATACCCAACACTCACAAATTAAAAGAGCAAACGTTTACTTTGGCTCACCGTATGAAGAGATTTCAGTCCATATTTGGCTGGCTCCAAGGGAAGGTTAGCATGGCAGAGGGGAATGACAGAAGAAAAATGACTCATGGTATGGAAGCAGGGAAGCAGAAAGAGTCAAGATGGGAGCCAGGAAAGGAGAAGGACCCATCCAGGCTGCACCCACAGTGACCTCCCTCCTCGGACCAGGCACCTCCTAACCTCCTAACACCACATTTAGCTATAAACTCATCAGTGGATTAATCCACTGATAAGTATCACACCCTCATGATCCAATCACCTCCCAAAAGCCCCATCTATGAGTGCATGGGGCTTTGGGGGGACGTCTAGATACACACCATAATAGCTATGGGATGCTAAAAGTTTTAAGCAAACAAATAAAATACACTTAGAATAATACAGCTTTATTATTAAAATGTAGAGAAATGACAGAATGAGAAGAATCAATTGGTGAGATAAAGAAAAAACAAGGATCAGCTACTCAGGAGGCTGAGGTAAGAGTATCACTTGAGCACAGGAGTTCAAGACCAGCCTCGGCAGCATAGTGAGACTATCTTGGAGAAAGAGAGAGAGAGAAGAACAGGCAGGAAGGAAGGAGGGTGGGTGGGAGGAAACAAGGGAGGAAGAGAGAAAGAAGAAAAGAAACAGAAAAGAAAGAAAAAGAAGGAAAGAAGGAAGGAAGGAAAGAAGGAAGGAAGGAAGAAAGAGAAAGAAAGAAAAAAAGAAAGAAAGAAAGAGAAGTGCGTAATGCTTTAATTGAAGTTGCTTTGCTTTATGGTGAATTTAAAAGTGTGATTAGTCAAGAAAATGTAAAGTGAGGAAGTAGAACTTGTAGGTACATACAGTGCTGAAAGAAGGACTAAAATATGAAAGAGTAACTGGAGGAGGAAAAAAGATATTAAATATATTTATAAGTTGATGAGAGGTCCCAGGGACAAGAAACGGCTGATGCAGATTCAGAACAAAGACTTTGGGGAGATAAGAGAGAAGAATGAAAAACTCTCAATTATCTTTATAATTGAAAGTTGTCAGATACTTCCAGAACTAATTCTGGGTCCTCCTCACTTCACTTCATACCAACCTGAATTTTGTTTCTTTGTTAAAGAATCGGAATCTTCACATTTCCCACATACACACACAGTGGCAAACCAGAATACTGGGAGAAAAGAGGAGAGAGTTTATTCTGTAGTGGCCCATGTTCCTCTCTCCCCAGTCTTCATGCCAGGTAGAGTTGTATCTCCAAATGCAAGTAAATACAAGGCTGATTGTTTATGCATAATGATAATAAGTGTGTTATTTTGATTTTTAAAACCTTGAAAACACTTCTGACATCTTCCTTTATCTGTTCATTATTTTCTCTTACCATTATCTTTATTTCCTGTTTTTATTTTTATTTTATTAAGATAGCACCAAGATTTCAAGGTCACTTCTCCAGTTCAAGTGTACCTCACCTTAGTTAAAAGATATTGGAAAGTTTGACACAATGTTGATACCTTTGTATATTGAATCACATTTTAAATACATCAGTGTTGAATACTTAAACAAATTCAATTATGAATACTTTTTAAGGTACGATAAATATTTTTCTCACAACCATCTTTAGTACAAAGAAAATGACTGGCACACATTGAGTTTGTGCCTATCACAATTCACTTGTGTCTCTAACGAGTGCCTCAGGTGCATATGCATTTGAGCAATTCTGTCAATCCGCTCTGCATTCAGATGCCACTTTTCTGATTGACATCAGAGAAGATTTGTGTCATCTGAAAGGATAAGATTTTATGGGAAAGCAGAGAATAGTTACTCTGGCCTCTAGAGAAACCATATTAGTCAAATCAGAAGGAAAAAGACTCATAAAAAATAGACATACACCTTAGCTAAAGGTCAGCCTTCTCTGTCTGAATCTAAAGTACACATCACCATTTATTCATTTATTCATCCAACCAAAAAATCTTCACCGTGAGTCTGTTATTTTCCGGGCACTGTTATACAGGATTTTACTATTTAAAAATAGCATTTCTGTTTTCTAAACAGTCCAGAGAAGTAGAGAAATGAATAAACCAATAATGATTAGACCATGTATCAAATGATTGAAAGATGAATGAGGGTGGTGGGGAGGCAGATAAAAGAGAGGCAAGTGATACAACTTGGAAGGGAGGAGAGTCAGGGACATTTAAATAGAGGTATGAAACTGAATGCAGACTTGAAAGATGACAGGGAGTCCACAGTGAAAAGAAAGAGATCCAAAGTGCTCTGGGGAATGAAAATGACCGACCCATAGAAATGGAGGCTAAAGAGCATGGAGCACTTGGGGAAATTCAAGATTTTTGCGAATGGCTTTCAACTAAAAGGTAATATATAATTAGATAAGTGAATACACAGGACAAAGTGACACCACTGTTGTTTCAAAGGAGATATACATGTCAGGGCTGGAAAATAGAGAGAGGTAGCCATCTCTCTGATGGTTCCTGCAGACTCTGGAAAGAGAGACAAGAGATCCTGAATGTTCAGGATCAGCCAGGACTCAGACAAGAAAGATTAAAAAAAATTATCAACTTTGTCCATTTAGCATTTTAAGATGCTAGACTATTGTGTAAAGACTGGTTAGCAAAGCTGGGTGTGGTGACATGTGCCTGTAATCCCAGCACTCAGGAGGCTGAGGCAGGAGGACTGCCACGAGTTTCGAGGCTGGCCTAGGTTATATAGTCCAAAGCTAGGTAGAACTATACAGCCAGACCCTGTCTCAAAACAAACAACAAAAAAAGACTGGTTGGTAATTTTCTTTTTATTTTCTTCTTTCTTTCTGAAAGTAATAAGGGCCTCTCAAGGTCCCTACTCTCTTTGAAAGTCCATGCTTTCTGGACTGACTTACAAAACATAATGATTCTTGGAGATTCTTCTCATTATAAAATCTAAAAACTTTAGGCAAAACATGCAAGAATTTCAAAGAAAATAATTCCAAATATGCTAAATAATTCTAACAAAATAAAAGTATATGGACAATAAATAATTCCAGATATAATTCTAAAATCCCTGCATAAATCATTTATAAACCCATAAAAATAATTTTATTTTAAATTTTTTTGCACTTAATATATCAGTAACTAAGGTTCCTGTGCTCACAAAACATGTTGTGATTACACATATTTGTCATGGGGGAAAAATTAGTAAATTCATAAATCTGTGTATTCTTTATTCTTCTTTCAAAATGAACAGTAATTGTGGCTTAAACACCACAGAGAAGTTTTAGAGTATGCAAGTTTAGGCTGAATCTGAATCTTTTCTTTAAAATTCAGGAGATAAAACTAAAAATAATTATATATCAAATTTAGTCGTATTCACTAAAGATACAGTGAGGACAGACTACCTCAATCAAACAAATTGTTAACCTTTGAACAGGAAGATAAATGTCTTTGCTTCACTCCTGACCCTTACTATTTGGCACTTTATAAACTGTACAGAAGTCTGGAGTATGTGAGCTTCAAGTTCCCTTTAAAACCAAATGATAAAATCATAACGGCAATAACTGTCTTGGGGTAGATTGTTCAAGTCAACATTTTTGTTACATCTGATTTTGTGGGGCTTTAGTTTACATGGGCAATGATTTGACAAAATGAATTCACAACAAGGCCAGATGCAACCTAACTCTTAGAATTGAAAACTAGCCAACTGGGTTTTTTTCATTGCATATTCTGAACAGTGCTCACATAGACCTTCCTGAAAGAACAAACACCTATTCATTCCAGATTCCTTGTCCTGTACCTGACATCGCCAGGCTGCTTGAAGAGAATTTGAGTTTAATCACCAACTCACGGGCTAGTACTGCTTCTGTGATCAAATATTTTAAGAACTAAATTCAACATTGCCAATGTGGTCTTATTTTGAACAAGGAGTTGGAAGGTACAAAGAATTAATTGCACTAATGTTCCAGTGATTCAAGTGAAATAAAATGTCATTGCAGCAAAGCTTAATCATACTTAGTAGATCACAAGTTTTGAAATAAGCTGCTCAAATGGAAATGTATGAGGTACTGTTTCATGGCATACTAATATTATTTCTATTGTTAAGCTGGTCAATGTTGAGTACAAGCAATGAATATGAGTCAGTAACTTTTTAAATTCCCAAGTAGAATAAGAACCCATTATGCAATTAATAGTTTTAGTAATGATGAAATTAATCTGAAGTGATAAACCAGAATAAATAAAAAGCACGTTGCATCACGATTAGGTGAATCATGGTTTAAATGTGCAAAACATGTACTTATGTCAATAAACAAAATGGCCTATGGAAATGAGCAAAAAAGTTTGTCAACTATGGTGTCAGTTCTAGGGCTTTAGAATAGAAATAATCAACATTTAGCTGAGTTTTCATTCTTAGTGCAATAAAACAAATTAGCATGTGACATAAGCCAACTCTTAACAATAGTTTCATGCTGCATTGACATAAAGTAATCAAATTTCCATAGGAAATTTAACTTCCATGCTAGACAGTTTAATTATCTGGTGCATATTTCAGTAGCTCCCATTGTAGGAAAATATGCCTGAATTTGTCACCAATAATGTCTATAATAATAGTTTGAATATTCAATAAAGTTTAATGATCTTATAAATCATCTGCCTGCTTAGACATACAAATGTGTATGTTCTTTCAAATATTACTAAATTGAACCAATACCTAGGTATTAAATAGGAACTCAAATCAGTCCTAGAGTGACATCTTTATCCCAAAAGTTCTTAAAATATAAAGAGTAATCTTCCCATTGTAATATAAAAATATAAACTTGTCCTAGAACTTGAAAATTATTTCCAATTTTATCATTCTACTTCAGAATTGCCTTCTTTATCCCTTCCTAGGTTATTGATCCCACTTCCCCTACTATCCAGGAAAAAGATATGTAAATGTACTATGTCTTCTTTCTGTATAGTGCTCTCCACTTCGTAAAGCAATTTATTAACAGTAATATCATATGGTCTCCAAATTGCCCTGGAACAGTTGATTGACAGTTTACACAATTCTTCTGTCACAGTTGCAAAAATAAAAGTCTGAAGTTCCCCCGGAAGAGGAGATCTCAGATCTAGTCCTCAGCTTTCTCAAGGCTATTAGAACTGACCCATTTTTCTAATAGGATGGCCCTCAATATATTTTACTCTTACTTGAGACAAAATGGTATTATGCTAAATATACTTTTTGTTAGCTCAAATGCTATTAAAAGGGCCTGAAAGGGGTTAATGTAAGCACACTGACATAGTGAAAAGGAACAATAGATACCTGACTCTAGCGAGAAGGAGAGAAAATCCACTTTCTAAAGAGGTTCGAGGGGCCGGTGAGATGGCTCAGCAGTGTAAGTGCCTGCCTGGCAAGCGCAAGGGCCCGAGTTCGACTCCCAGAACCCACATATGAAAAAAGGGCCGGTGATATCGCTCAGCGGCATGGGCGCCTGCTGGTGCGTGAGGTCCCCCAGTACCCACAAAAAAAAGAGGTTCGAGAGCTCCAGCACTTCCAGAAGCTCAGTTGCACTTGGTGTGACAAACATGAAAACCAGCTGTCTCTGTACCACTGAGTACTTTCTGGTTCCACCACCAGGCTAGTGTCAACGTCAGAACACTATGAGTCTTCAGAAAAGGACCAATTACGCCAGTGTGAGGAAGTGTGCTAATTATTATTAACAATAATAATACTATTAAGGCCAATATTTACCAAGCACATACAACATGTCAGACATATGATAAAGCCTTTTGCCAGCCTCTTCCTCTCTTCCTCTCACTTGTGGGCCCTTGACCTCCACCTACAGAACTGACTGCTCAAGTGACTAGGGCTAATCCAAATGGTAGGCAGAAAAGCTGTGAAAATACCTCACAATGCAAAACTCAAAATCGAAATCAGTATTCTTTTTAGTCTGGCTCAACCTTTGGGCCTTTTCTTGTCTACTGCCTTATTCCTAATCTAGTCCCCTGTTTGTGTCTTGGTACTGATAATATTACTCTCTAGATTCAAAAACCCTAAAGGAAAAGACCATATTGACCTTATTCACTACTGCACGCTCCGCAGTCATCACCCAATGCCAGGCAGAAAATAGGCCCACAAGTACTTGTTAAATAAGCTAAATGTACCATTATTCTAGCTAATCCTTGCATTTCAGCTCTCTTAGTGTAACATTTATAATCTCATTAGAAGCATCACCACCACTATAAAGGGCCACTTGCTGGGAATCTACTATGTCCCGATGCTTTGTATAATATGTTAATTAATCCTCACACACCCCTGTAAGGTAGGTTGTATCACCTTCATTGGACAAAGGGGGAAATAAAGTTCTCTGAGCCTAAATGATTTTCACAAAATCTCACCCATACAACTGATAAACGGCAGACCATAGTTTACAGATCTGAGTGACTCCAGATGAAGTCCCAATGTTCTCTTTTCTAGACTCTCAGGAATTACCATGAACTTCTGAACCTCAAACCAAGGTTTTTGAGCCTCTTGCTTACTGATAGTCTTTCCTGATGTCAAAGGCCATCATTTCCAATGCCTTCCTTTTTCTGTATCACCCTTCCTGGGACACCTTGCTTAAGCTCACCGCTCTCCCCAAACACCATCTTACTAAATATATTTTGTACCCATACCTTCTTGATAAAGTCCTCTTATTCCCAAGTATGTTTATGCCTGTTTTTAGGCCTCAGTGACTACATCGTGGCAGTGTGTATCTTCTGAGTGAGCTTGGAGAATAAGACCCAGAAAGTGAGTCACAAAGGCATTCAAGATTACCAAAGAAACACAAAGTGTAACCATCCAGAATAAAAAGCAGAAGGGAAGTGGAATATAAATAAAAAATGGACTATCAGTAATTAGATGGAATTAGAATGGGAAATAATCCATGATCAAGAGCTCAGTGCAGGAAGTTTGAGTGACACAAACCAACCTGATATGTATTGTTTTATATAACATATATTAAAAAATCCTAGAAGATATACCCTAATATCTTTGTTGACACCTCTATACATAACTGTTAAGCATCATTATAGATTATGGTTTTGACTATGAAATTCAGTACTCTAAATAAAATAAATTTAAGTGATTTTTTCCAACCAGTCTTTCTCTATAAGATACAAAGTTGATGTCATTAATTATGGAAATATCTTTCTTTTTAAAAATCATTGTTAATGAAGAAATAGAAGCTTTATCATTTCTTGAGTTTCTACACTTGGGAGGATGAGCAAAGAAAATGGCTGTGAGGGGATGTGCATACTGGCCAGCAGCAGATGGGCCAACAACACCGGAGGCACCATCCTAACCCATTCAAACCCATAGCATGACACATCCTAAAACTGACTTCAATTACTTGCAAACAATCAAAGGCATAAATACTAAATTCACAAATATCAAGGCTCTACTTCACATGTGGTTCCTACCAAGTGGAGAGAAAATTACTGAGTAAACGTCAAAAGCACAGATTTGCAAGTCTAACAGTTGGGGATTTTGAACCCAGGCTCTATTCTTTAGTACGTATGCCACCTTGGGAAAATAAGTCACACTTTCTCGATCTTAAGACGCAAGTCAATGTAGTCACTTCATGAGGCCATTGTTAGGATGAAATAAGAGAATATGCATAATATAACCGAGACATCAGTGTGTATTGGCTCTTTACTTTTTGTAGTTATTATTAGATTACAATTTCTGGGCAGGGACTGTGCCATGTGGTTGCCTAAATCCTTAATACAACCATAAAAAGTTAATTTATTTAAAAGCCTGGGCTTCTAAAAGAATAAGCTTTAATTTTCAGAAAAAATAAATGGCCTCCTATATAACATAGGTCAAATGAGGTGTGAGATAATGAGAAACAGAAAACCTCCCATGGCCTCTTCGGCTGAAGAAAATTGATAGCAGCATACAAAGCCTGTTCCGAGCCCTTCAAACATGTTTAATCGTCAGCAGACTTATGAAAGGGAAAGAATTTCATCTGTATTGGAAATACTGGTGATAGTATGCTCCCTTGAACTTTCTGAGATTTGCCATACCTCATTTGGGTCTGCTAGCCCAGGAAAGAGCTAAAAGAATCTCTTCCTCTGTCTCCGTCTCTCTGTTTTTCTCATCTTTCTGGTACTAGGGATTGAATCCAGGGTCTTCACACAGAACTATATCCCAGCTCCTTGTTTATTTTTTATTTTGAGACAGGGTCTTGCTGAGTCTCTAACTTGCCCAGGATGAGCTTGAATTTACAATCCTCCTGCCTCAACTTCCCAGAGTTCAGAGTGTACTGCAATACTCAGGTCTTTTCTCCATTCTTTTTTTTTCTTTTCTGTGGGTACTGGGAGTTGACCTCAGGACCTCGCGCGCCAGCAGGCGCCCGTTCCACTGAGCGATATCACTGGTCCTTTTTTCGTATGTGGGTAGCAGGAGTCGAACTCAGGACCTCGCACTTGCACAGGCAGGCGCTTATGCCGCTGAGCTATCTCGCCGGCCCCTTTTCTCCATTCTTAAAGTAAATCAGCTTCATTACCTCATTTCTTCTGTCAAGGTACATCTCAGAGCTCTCTGGCAAGCTCTTTCCTGAAGTCAGTCCTGTTATTCAAAGTTTTACTGCTGCAGAAAATAGCTTAATGTGTTCGCTCTGGGAGGACGAAGATTAATGGGGGAATCTCCAGAAGCTGGCACCAAAAATTCCTTAGTTTGTGAAAGTGGTACAAAACTTGCTACCAAGAAAAGAAGAGCTTGGGAGTAGTGGGGACATCTACTGTGAACATAATATTTTCCAAATAAACAGCTTTTCCCAGCATGAGATACGGCTTCTGTTTTTCTGCAAAGGAGTTTGTGTAGTTGGCATTTATAAAAGATATCTATTAGTGAGACTATGTGTGCAAATACCTGAGAAATAGGGGAAAGACCAATAGCAAGGAAAAATATTACATATTGCAACACAGTAACTAAATTCTATGAACAAATGCCTACTATCCATAGGTATTAGGCCCTTATTCTGTGTCTTAGTCGCTTTATTGCTGGGACAAAATACCTAACACCCACAAGTTAAAGTAGGAAAGGTTTATTTTAGCTCACAATTTGTAGAGGTTTCAGTCCATAGTTGGCTGGTTCCAAGGCAGGGTGGCATGGCAGAAGAGAATCAGTTCATGGCAGGGAAGGCAGGAGAAAGCACAACTTGCTTCTTCTTTCCATTTTTGTTCCATCCAAGATACAAAACTATTGAAGGTGCCACCCATGCTCAAGTGGGTCTCCCCTCTTTAGTAAATCCATCATCCCCACCCAGAACTATGCGAAACCAATCATTGTGTTACTCTCATATCACACTCCCATGATCCAGTCACTCCCAAAAGCCCTATCTACGAGTACATAAGGGTTTGGAGGGGAAGGGAGGATTTAGATATAAGCCATAATATTCTGTGACAGATATTTTCTACACATTATCATACTTCCATATTTAATTCTCATAAGGAATCTATAAGGTAGGAGGTAGATATGGCCCCATTTTAGAGATGAAGAATGTATGACTCAGAGATACTAAATGACTTGGAGATGGTCACTTAGCTAAGTGCTGGAGACATAATGTAAGAATAGATCGCCCTCGCTACTGAGTCTTAACAACTGTACTGCCTCTCAGAAGAGAAGAGAGAGCTCATCTAAGTGGAGAAGGCAGTGGCTCCACCAGCAAGGAGAGTTTGGAACCCACGTTAGAACATGGTAGACAGTACTGAAAATAACAATGGAAAATCAAACAGAAAATATAGAAGCAGATGGTAGATTCAGTCACATATCTGGAACTAGAAAGTTAATACCGTCAAAGAAGAAGGAATGCAATTATTATTTACTGCAAATATTAATAAAAAATTAAAATTGAAATAATAAAAAAGAATGCATGGTCAAAATCAAAATTTTGTAAAATGAAATTTTTATTTAAATGTTGAATTTTTGTAGCAAATCACTGTATGTGTTTACCTATATAGTGATCGTTTCCTTTTCTAAAGTCCCAATTATAGAGCACTTGTACAGTATCAATGCTTGCATTTGCTCATTGCTGCTACATTTTTCTAGGATACTCTTCTCACTCTCCCAGTCTTGTCACATCTTATTGATTTCATTAATAGTAATTTCCATAATTTATAATTATGTTAAGCATTTTTCCATTTACTTATATATTGTCTATATTTTACTCACTATGTAGGCAACTCAAAACTCATTAGAGATGACATGGCTCTCAGCAGAAGGTTAAAATTACTTTTCTGGATGAATGAATGCTAAATAAAGGATCCTAGTACCTTCTTGACTAATAAACAGTCTCCATATTTTGTGAACATAAACTATTTTTTACCAAATTTGTTGAAAATATTCTTGGTTTTTGTACGTTCCTTTATTTTTGTTTTATGATGGGTATTTAATGCCAGAAATGATATAATACTTACTTTAGTATATTTATCTTTATCACTGTGATTTCTGAGCCATATTTACCTATTTGGTTTTATTTTTAGTGATTTTTGCATTATATCTCTAGCTCCTTAATGGAATTTATTTTTAACATATAATAGGATTAATAATTTAAATTATATTCTTTTCCTAAATAACCTATTTTGTCAATGTTTAATCTCATTTTCTTCCATATTTCCTTATGATTTTTCATGTGTATTATCTTATATTAAATTGATGTATTTCATTACATGCATTAACATTTATTACATTTGTTTACCTGTTAATTCTTTTGTTGGTACTTCCGTTTTCATAACTACTGCTTTACAAAAAATTGTACTTTCTAATGGGTGCCGATATTCTGTAAGGCAAGTCCCTTCTATTAATTTTCTTTTAACAAATTCTTAATTTAATTCAATTGATCTTGTTTAATTTTTGTCCCAGATTTTGACAAGTCGTAGTATCAAGCTTAATTTTCAGCGTTATAAATTTTCATATCTGTGTATGTGTATGTGTGTGTGTGTACCTTTACCATTAGGAGAGGAGAAACCTGAAGACTTCATCTGAGGCTGCTAGATAAATAATAAATCACTAGATGTTTCTAAACTATTACTTAATAAATGTTTATTTGAAGAGTTGTGCCCCTTAAGTCTGTGAAAGGATTAATTTCAACATATGGAATTTCTCAGTAGAACTGTTTGTAGCCATGAGAGTGACTATATAAATTAATCATTATCCAGTTGGGGAGAGAGAGGGGGTTCTGCATTTGAAACTCATGTTGTTCTCCTATGCCAAATGCATTTAATTTTCTGTCTAGTGCTAAATTCTCAATATGATTAGCTAAATCTCACTTCCTCTATAACAAGGGGATAATAATATCATCCTTGCCTCATTGTGCTTGTTCTTCTACACCAATTCAGTGAGTTCCTCTATGGAATGTGTTTGGAAGGGACTTTGTCAAAATTTGGGGCAAAATACTGGGTCTTGAAACTCTGCTGTAAAAGGCTTTCTTCCCAGTCTTTTTGTATTCACTCTTTCGGATTATGATTATAGACCAGAACTTGGAGTGAATGACTATTTAGAAACACTATTAGAGATAAACACTTAACAAGTAGATGCACCATTGGAAGTGTTCTGTAATAGAGGGATGAGCAACATGACATAGGTGTGAGACAACTAATTCTGCCTGGTCCTTTGTCAGAGGAATAAGCAAATGAACCCAGTTCACCATTGCAGGAATTCAACAGAGGAAAATTATTATACATATCAACACAAAATATAGCTCTGCTTCAAATGAAATAAGAGAAAATTTATCCTGAGACAAATACGAGTGAGCAAGGCCCAGGAACATGGATTCAAGTTACCTGGGTGACATGCTCTCAGTTAAAAAGGTTACGTGAACTTTTATAGCTATGGAACAAAGTCATAAATCAATATATTCAACAAATACATTGGTGGTGCATTAGGTAGACAGGCCACAGGAAAGCAGGGAAATCTATAGGTTTCAAATGTTATAGCATTCGTAGCTTTAGCATGGGTGGAGGCTAATGGTCTGCTAAGCTTAACAATACATTCCAAGATGTCTACTTAATAGCTATGAGAATGTTAGGTCATATACAAAGGTTAAAAATAAATGACTCTTTTCTGAAGCACTTTAAGATAGGCCTAGATAATTTTGGCTCTAGATACAATATTCCATCTTTCCACAATCACCATGTCCTACTCAGATGAACTCAAATAGTCTATAGGATCTTTAATATAGATGTGGATTTTTCAGAGAACTTAAGCTTCACATAAGTAAATAAAAAGCTCAGCTATAGCAGTAGAAATTGTAGAAAACGCACATCAAAATTTTTCTAGAAGTCTACATGGAGCTGAGTTTTGAAAGATGAATATGAATATAGGCAATACATTACCAGGTGAAAAACATAGCATAATAAAATTTGTGTGTGCATGAAAATGCTTGCCCTGGTTCAAGCAAAATAGATTGTCCAATATGATTTGACCTGATGTACATTGTGAGGGAGTGAAGTTAATTTTATCTCTATCTTTCATAGTTCGTTTTTGAGACCTCTTTAACAAAAGGCAGATTAACAAAAGAAAAACAAACAGCAATTTGACAACTTGTGATCCTCATGTAGAGATGGGAAATACTCAGGTAAAAGTGAAAAAAAAAAAAAAAGAGAAGTGAAAAAGAAAAAAACAGAGGTAAAAGAGAAAAAATAGAGGTAACTTCGAATTTGCATTTAATATAATCTTCAACTGAAACAAAGAATCAAGGGTTCTGCTGAGAGCAGAAGGCAGACATGAAAAGCACTATAAACATGAGGAAACTTTTGATGCAGGCTGATGTTGATATCTTCTTCATTGATAAGAATCTCTAGTGGTTTTGTCTTTATTCTCTTTCTGACACAGAGGAAGAAAACTTCACAAATGAAAATTTCCATTCTAAACGTAAATTTCCCTTACAGAAGTATAACTTCTGCTCTTTTTTCAGTGCTTCTTCTCAACCTGTAATTTCTCAAAATAATCCTCATGCCAAAGGGGCTTCTTTGAGGGGTAGCATATTCTACTCTTCTACAGTATGTTTGGATTGGTGGACATAAACCTAAAGATGAGGCAGTAATGGCCTCGTAAGCCATACTACTGAGTTTGAAATTTGTGCTATGGGTAATTCAGATGTTATGGTGCTGTAAAATGATATAATCATATTTATATTTTAGAAAGAAAACTGGCAACAAAATAGGAAGTGGAAGCCAGGAAAACATTTGGGAATAATTTGCTCTTGCCAAATAAATGTAGAGCTTTCCTTCACTTTCCTTCACCTTTCCTTATTCTTTTTGGCTGGAAGAGGATTAAGGTAGATGAAGGAATAAAAAGAAGGAAAGAAAGCTGAAAAAGGAGGATGGAAAGAACTTTCTGGAGCATTTCACATGCATTAAAAGTAGGAATGAGTAAGTGAAGTTTCCAGTCCTCTCATTTTGAGATTTTTATCTGGCATCTCAAGCCCTGGAAACCAGTAGCTACCAGTCCTGATTTTCGGTATCTTTCTCTCTTTTGCATCTCACACCTCATCTTGTCACTAAACCCTTTTTAATTTTAAAAGTTTTATTGCCCTCCCCTCCATTACCAACATGAGCTTCCAGTTAAATCACATAATCAAGATCTAAAAGGACTTGTCTTCCTTCTCTCTATTGAACACTGCCTATAGAGAACCCTCCCGAAACTTTGCTTTTATTATAACAAGTCTGTTAAAAATTTAAATTACAGGGGGCCGGTGAAATGGCTCAGTGGCGTTAGAGCCTGCCTGGCAAGCGCGAAGGCCCGTTTGACTCCTGGAACCCACATACGAAAAAAGGGCCGGTGATATCGCTCAGCAGCACGGGCGCCTGCTGGCATGCGAGGTCCTGAGGTCGGCCCCCAGTACCCACAAAAAAAAAAAAAAAAATTTAAATTAGAAGAACAAAAGTCAAATTTGCAGAACAAATTTGAAAATTCCATCCTATCTACCATCATGAGTGCTCTCATTTCTTGCAAATGGTCATAGTTTTCTTCCTGAAATCCCCCTCAAAATCCTCATTCTTTGTTCTATACAAATCAGAAAACTTTCAATGCTTCGTGGAGTTCAAAGTTTAGCCTAAATCCAATTTCATGTTACATATTTTTAGTGGGTAGAGAGAGCCCTTAATTCTTTTATATAAGGGCTTGAAATTTAACTGAGAAAGTCCTCCTCTTATTTTGACATACAGTGTATATTATGAATGTAAATGTGTGGCAAATTCTCAAAAATAGACCAATAATTCCCCATTGGAACATATTCAATGATTCCCCATTGGAACATATTCAGCCAATATTTATTTGAGAGTAAAAATGTAGATGCCATTGTTCTAAACATTCTTACGATTTCATTGTTAAAGGAATAATCAATTCATAAATTAATATCATAAGGCTATATTTCATCTATACAATTAATAATTTTTGACTCTTCAAATAAGATACTTTTCTCTATTGAGTTGGTGAGTTCTATACCTAGATGAAATTGTAATTGAAGTTATATAAATGTGTTTAATGACACACATTTCACAGACGAATCTAAGTTTAGTAGATACAGCAATATAATGAATCCTTCAACATTGGAACATACACTTAATCTTGATGTATATGCTGCTAATTATTCCATATATGTTGCAAGCACCTTGTTTAAGGGGCTAGCAATTTAGGAAACTATGGTTCATTCATCTTCTACATTTCCTTATACAAGAAACTATACTGTGTTAAGATTTTCATATTAATTTTTATACAAGGTAAAGGTAATGTCTTCAATTATTCCACCTGAGGGAGAAGTTTAACAAATGAGTTATTAATGGAAGTCTAAGAAATAGGATGTATGAAGGGACTGTTTGTAAGGAAGAAAACTACAAATATCTAAGACAAAATTTATAGTTATGTTACCTCTTATATTTACATCAAGAGTCATCTGCTCTTTGGTACTCTTAATAAACATCATCAGGAAACTCAGTGTAAGGAACCAATAGTTCCATTATACAGAAAGCATATTTTTCCCAACTATGAGAATTTTATCCCAGAGGTGTCTGAATATCACGGGGAAAAATGAAAGATTTAATCTTATAAAAAAGTAAAAGTACTTAGTCTTTGACCAATGCTTTCTTTTTTTTTTTTTTGACCAATGCTTTCTAATTCTTCTTTTTCATATCTTTAAATACAGAATCCCCTTCACCTACAGCTGAGTTTAGAAAATTCATTAAATTCTGATGCTGATGTCACTGTCTCAATCCTGATCATGAACAACTGGTACAATTTTAGCTTGTTGCTATGCCAGGAAGACTGGAACATCACCGACTTCCTCCTCTTTACCCAGAATAATTCCAAGTTCCACCTCGGGTCTATCATCAACATCACTGCTAACCTCTCCTCCACCAAGGACCTCTTAAGCTTTCTACAGGTCCAGCTCGAGAGTGTTAAGAGCAGCACACCCACAATGGTGATGTTTGGCTGTGACATGGAGAGTATCCAGCAGATTTTTGAAATTTCCACCCAGTTTGGGGTAGCACCCCCTGAACTTCACTGGGTCCTGGGAGACTCCCAGAATGTCGAGGAACTGAGGACTGAAGGTCTGCCCTTAGGGTTAATTGCTCACGGAAAAACAACACAATCTGTCTTTGAGTACTACGTACAAGATGCCATGGAGCTAGTCGCAAGAGCTGTAGCTACAGCCACCATGATTCAGCCAGAACTTGCTCTCATTCCCAGCACAATGAACTGCATGGATGTGAAAACTACAAATCTCACTTCAGGACAATATTTATCAAGGTAGGATGCAAAACGTGCATTACATTTCCATTCATAGGGCTGTAACGGGAAGTAAAATTTTCCTATTTATCCTGTTTGCAGAAATCTTGACTCCAAATAGCTGTGAAATCTCACAATATTTCTGAGAGTGTTTGTGGTAACCTAAGGCTAGGATCTCATGATCTATCATCTGCAATTCGATCTACGTACTTGTAAGTTCATGCATAGGGCAAGTGTTCAGGCCTGCTTTTAAACCTTGGTTTAGCCTCCTGCTCACTGTTGTGTTCTTTGCAAGTTATTTAAAAGATCTAAGTATCAGTTTTTTAACTAGTAAATTAAGATAATAGTTATTAGCTGGGTACAGTACAATAAATATTCCATGAAATTATATATATAAAGTAACTAACACCACGCTTGGCTCATGCAGATGCACAACAAATATTTCTTTCCCTACCCACTCTTTCAAATATCCATAGGCTGAACAAATCTCTCTAAATATATATGGAGAAAAAAATTAGTCACACAGGACTAGAGAGATTTTTTTCTCTAATTCTGGGCCTTAAGGCAATATAGTCTGTTACTTACTACCTGTATGTCCTAGTCAAATTACTTTGTGGAGCTTTAGTTTCCTACGTTCTATATCTACTTGTTCAAAATGGACATAACAGACATTTTAATTTATGGAATCATTGTGATAGATGATAGATAGATAGATAAATAGATGATAGATAGATAGACGATAGATAGGTCAAACTAAGAGTTCCACAGGAGTATTATCATTTTGTTATTTTAATGTATTATTGTTTCTTATTTGGTATATAAATAATTTTATGGATGCATATTCTAAATAGATGCCTTTCTGGCTTAGTGCCTCCATCTGATTCAGAAGCTAGAATGAAAAAGTACATTTAAAATAGGGAATAACCCATCATATGGAAATGGTTTTCATAATTCCTGGGAAAAGAAGAATAACCTTAAAGTATATTTTGTAGAAGCCTAGATTTTCTTCCAGAAGAATATGACTTGTAGTCAGAGTGGCCAAGTTAGGGAAATACTGCTATTTCAGAGGTGAAACCTGACCTGTAGACCACGCCTCATTTTTAGGGAGTCATCTTCAAAGAGTGACATTTGACTATATTGAGGACCATCAGGCAATCTCATAATGTCTCACTTTTTTTTGTGTGTGTGTGGGTACCGGGAGTTGAACTCAAGACCTCGCACTTGCCAGGCAGGCACTTATGCCGCTGAGCCATATCACTGGCCCCCAATGTCTTACTTTTAAAGGCATGAATATTTGGTAAAAGTGGAGGGAGTCCCCAAAGTTTACATTCATTTTACATATGTGGACTGAGCACCCACTGTGTGCAGGACAACGCACCACAGGCCATATATATGGCAAAATCAAAAAGCAAGTGTAAGCTATAAATACCTTAAAATATGTTGTTAATAAAACATAAAACAATACTAACTTATTTTTTAGGAATCTACTAGTGATAAAAGTAGATTTTCCATCTTCGTCAGAGCTTTCCTTTTTTCCCATATGTATTTGAATTTCCATGAGTTTAGTGTTTGCATATTTTTATAGCTGCTACCTAGGTTTAACCTACTGTTTGTAAAATAGCACATAACTGAGGCTCAGGATTTTATTCAAGACAAGAAACATTCTCCACAACAAACACATAAGCTAAGCTTTGATTTATAATTTCAAATACTAATTTTGGAAGGACAATCATAAATAGAAAAACTACTAGTGAAAATTATAATACAGTATTTAGCATTTCTGTGTCTCATATAAAATAGACAACATAAGAAAAATGATTCTGTTTGGATCCTTAAAATGTTTCGAAATTATAGGGAAGCATTTTTTTACTTAGGTTGCGCATACCTTAGGGATTTGTTGTGGTAAAATCAACTGATCTTTTTGGCTCTCCAAGATTTAATTTATATAAAAATTACATGCCTTTCCACAAGGATCCCATGGCACTTTTCACATGAAACTATATGACTGTACTTACCTCATTCTGTCATCATTATATGTCTATGTGTCTGACTTCTGAACTAAAGAATATAAATTCTATTAAATGGAGACACAATTATTCAGCCTAGTCCAAAGCCTAGCATACAGTAGGCACTTATAGTTATTTATTGAAATTTATTAACACACAAAGAAGGAAAGGAAACTTTTTTATTGTTTTTATATCCTCCATCATCTGCTGCTGTAGAAGGAAATAAGTATTCGGTAGACAAATTAAAAATAAAAATCATTTTGCATTTACCAAGATACTATCTGGTTTTGTTCCTTTACTTTTCCTTCCCTTTTTTTTTTTTATATTTTTTTCTTTTCTTTCTTTTTTTCTTTTTTTTAATAGAATGTTAGGCTAGTGGATAACCTCTACCCTCATGGCTGGTTCTACATTTTTATTCCACAAACTTTGAAAGTTGTAAAAGAAGAGTGTGAGTCTCGGAAACCAGCAGCAGTTCATGATATACAAGGGTCAGTGACAATATTTCCATCCCCGTGGATGTGTTTGAAAAATGAACTCAAAGAACTTCAGAAAGTATGCCTAGGACTTCTTAAACTCTCTAAGGAATACAGTCAAAGAGGAGGTTTCAAAGCGTTCAGGAAAGGGTCGGGGGAAATGGGTAAAACCCTAGAAGCAGTCTTTATAATGAATAAGTTAAAAGCTGCCTTAAGCCATAAAACATCTATGGCTTTTTCATCATCCTTATTTATTTTGTTTAATTTAGTCTTTTAGAAAGTTAGTTATTCTCAGTCCATAAGTCACATCTGCATATAGTAATTTTCTTAATTGTTCCTAAATTTTGTGAAGCTGACCCCACTTCCTCACTGCATAATAAAAGCCAGGAGGATAATGAGCCATGACTAGTGGGTGTCAGAATTATTCAAGCTTTCATTTCTCACACAGTCATTTTAGGTTTGGGCTGACAGAATTGTTAACATTTTAAAATGTTAATGAAGTCACCAAAAACATGGCATTTTCAGTATAGGTTTTTAGATGAGAAAAGTCATTTCTCATGGCAAACTACACAGACATAATTACAGGTATAAGGGACTCTATTCTTCCCACTTTTCCACATGCCAGAGCAAATATCCATCATAACTAAGTGTAGACAAAATGATTTGAGGACCAAGTTCATCATGTGATCTTTAACAATTTATTTAGAAGTTGTCTTACTAAGTGCTAATTATTTGGAACCATTATAGCTGGCATATTATTTTGATAATATCATCATAAATACATATGCCTGGGTGTTTTGGTTCAGCCAATGACCATTTGTTGAACTAGGGTGAGTAGAAAAATGAAGACATGAATCTTATCATTTTGGAGTGGAAAGTCTAAGGGATAAAGTTAAAAAATAAGTAAATGATTATAAAACAATGGAATATGTGCTTTTTAGAAAACAGAGATATGGGGCCAGTGAGATAGCTCAGTGGTGTAAGCGCCTGCCTGGCAAGCACGAGGTCCTGAGTTCGACTCCCAGTACCCACATAAAAAAAAAAAAAAAAAAAAAACCAGAGATACGTTCAGATACACAGAGAAGGTAGTAGTTAACACTTTTTAAAGATTTGGTGATGGATCTTAACAAATGAATAGAAGTTTTCAGGCTTAGAGTAAATTCACAGGCATAGAAAAAAGCATATGCAGATTTATCAAGACTTGAAAAAGAAATTAAGTATGGTTGGAGCATAACTGCACATGAAAAGGGTTGCAGTGATTCCAGAAAAGTAGTTAATTTGATAACACACCACACACGGCTGCTATGACCGGCTAAGAAGTTTGCATTTTATATGCATGCTGGATGCCAGCTGAATGGCAAAACATTAGCTATGACATATTTATAGAATCACAATCCTATAACAAATTAACCAAATAAAACAATGCAATATAAAAATCTTGCAAGTATGTTTTTAAATGATTAGGATACAAAAATTACTTTCACTTCTCAAAATTAGTTTTAGCCTTGCCTACATTTCCTCCCTGTTGCATTCTCAACACCAGACTCTGGTAAAAGTGAATAGAAGTTTAAGGATTTACCTGCTGCTTCCAGACTAGGATACGCCCATGCTTAAATGAAATATCTAAACACTGACAGACATCGCGTTATCCTTGGTCTAAGACACCTCTGACACTTTAGGTAACTGATCCTAGTACCAAAGTTATTCCAGCTTTAAGGTGGGATGCAGAATGCTGATTTCCTTCTTTGAGTAGCTTCTGGACTTCATTCCTGTATCCTGTAAGAACTGTTATCAAACAAATAGTGATTAAGTCATTCACAAACATTTGTTGAAGTTTATTAATATTAAGTGAAGCCCTTGGTCGGAGACAAAGAATAGAAGATAGAGGACTCTACTCTTAGAAAACTTAAAATTCTTTGCTTCTGTTCTCACAACAGGAGAGGAGATACTCATCTAAGTATCCATAATTTTGTCTATTTTTCCTGTGACCTGGGTATTCAAGAGTCATTCTTCATTGAGCCAATACCCCCATTTGATTAATGATTATCCTCTGGCACCTGCAGACATTTCTAGGTCCCTTCCTTGGTTGATGCTGATGGATGATCCAACATACAAAAGACACTTTCCCCTTCAAGCTTTGTTCATCTTTATACTTAAGTAGTCAAGCAATACTGAAATTCATTGGCCTTTCATTAATAGTAAATGCTTTTACTTTTTTGAGGCAGGGTCTTGGTATGTAGTTCAGGCTGGACTTGAACTTGCTATATAGCCCAGGCTGGCCTCAAACTCACAGTAATCATATTGCCCCAACCTCCCAATTGCTGGGATTACAAGCATGTGTCACCACACCTGGCTTGCTTTAATTATTCATTTTTCACATTTACCATGCCATTTATCATGAGACACTAGAAAAGCTTCAGAAAAAAGACTAAAGCAAATATCCCTTAAAAGAAAATAACTGAAGGTATGACTTGGTGATGGTGTCCAATTCATCCCTGGACACTGGAAGAATTCCATAAGACCTTGAGACTGCATGATATAATTCTAATTTTCTATTCCTGTCTACCATAACTATAATTTAGTAGAATTGTGACACTAGCAAAGATATTTAAAGTCTATAAGATTTCATCTTAATAACTCTAAGAATTCCTATCTCAAAAAATAAATAGTATGCCTAAAGTCATTCAGCTAGTACCTTGTAAGGGAAGATTTAAACCAGTTCACTTAAATCCACATTCTAAACTATGTTAAAATTAATATAAATCTTTGTTAATTAGGAATCTATTTGTAATTTAAACTATTTTCAAACAAAAACTTTATATGGAGAGCCGGGCATCATGGCACATGCCTGTAATCCTAGCATTTAGGAGGTTGAGACAAGAGGAATGCTGTGACTTCAAGGCCAGCCTGAACTACATAATGAGACCCTGTCTCAAAAAAAAAAAAAAAAAAAAAAAAAAAAACTATATGTGAAGAGGCATAATTACCCCTGTGTAAATAAACTTTGCCTAAGGACCTCTACCGAGTCAGATTGGTTAGCTGTAGCTTTCAATGTGCACTTGAAAGAAATGCAGCTGCTTGGGGCCGGTGAGATGGCTCAGCGGCTTAAGCGCCTGCCTGACAAGCACAAGGGCCCGAGTTCGACTCCCGGAACCCACATATGAAAAAGGGGCCGGTGATATCGCTCAGCGGCACAGGCGCCTGCTGGCACGCGAGGTCCTGAGGTCGACCCCCGGCACCCACAAAAAAAAAAAAAAAAAAGAAAAGAAATGCAGCTGCTCTTAATATTGGAACCCTAAAGAAAATATTTTGCTTGTGGGTGACCTATCATAACCAGCTATTCCTCTTAGAGCAACTTTCTCTGCTAGAGCTACCAAACAGTTGATATTTGTAAAAAGTATGCCGCAAATCTCAGGGACAAACACGAGGCCTGTGTTTCCAGATGCTGTCATCAGGAACCCCTGTAATTGAACTCACTGATTAAAATCCCTTGAACTTTTCCCTCTATGTAGGTTTCTTAAGTCATAGTAAGAGCTGAGTCTAAAAATTTTACTAAATCACAGGGTATTTAACTAAGGGTCACTGAAAAATGTGAATTGCCTCAGAACACTATTTTGATAAAGACAGCTCAAATTTACTTTAAGATCCAGCAGGTTTTAAACTGAGAACTTTTTCCAAACTATAAGAGATTCTGATCTTTTATTTGCCTGAGAGGAAATCATATTTTTGACTTTTTCGCTTTATATGGATCTATTGTAAAATTTAGAAATATGCCAAGAAGGTGTGAGGCTGTAGAGGGTAATCTGCAGTCCTACTCTGCATCGCAGGTCTGTCTCAGGGTCACTCAATCTATAACTTTTCAGAGAGATGTTTGACTGGTTAATACTGTACCATGTGACATTGCCAGGGATATGCCACAGCAATGCTGGTAGAGATAATGTAGCACCTGAGATACCACTAAACCAAATCCAAAGAGCCAGACTGATGAAGTAAATTGAGGTACGGCACAAAGGAACCAAGAACAGTATGAATGGTGGACACAGATCACAACTGTAGAGAAGCATCAAAGTCCATTCCAAAAAGCAAGGGAGGGCTGGTGAGATGGCTCAGCGGCATAAGCGCCTGCCTGGCAAGTGCGAGGTCCTGAGTTCGACTCCCAGTACCCACATACGCAAAAAGGGCCGGTGATATCGCTCAGCAGCACGGGTGCCTGCTGGCGTGTGAGGTCCTGAGTTCAATCCCCAGTACCCACAAAAAAAAAAAAAAGCAAGGGATAAAGACAATGACATAGGGGCATGGAACAGATCTAACTGTTGTATAAATACATATGGGAGAGGAAAACACAGAGAAAAAAATGCCAACTTGCCAGTTACAACATATGGAAGCAAGAAAAAGAGAATGCCAATCCACATATCTGATTTCTTGATGTAGTCAACTCATCACCTATACCAATAGTAACACAACCCAACATGTGTATCTGTATTACATTATGACCCAATTATAGAAAAGTATCCTCTTCCTCTTGGGGAAAAATTGAAGAATGCCGGAAGCTCTCCTTCCATGATAGTTTTACTTGTAACTCAATTTTGTGGATATTGGAGAAACACAGACCCAAACAAAAATCATACATCTCCACGTATATTTAATATTATTAGCCTCTCAACTGATAAAAATCTTTTTTTTTAATGGGCTTTTGCTTTAAAGGATGACATAAGTGGTGATTAGAGTACATGGAGCCCTCTCCATGTACTCCATGATGATCGAAATTTAGTAATTTCCAATTCCTATTAAATTTCTGATCAGAAAGATTTTCCATTGAACTAATTTCTATTTTTGATATTGTACTATCCACTATTCAGGAGGAAAATGAATTGTAATGCTTCAAACAATAGATAAATTGCAAACACAAATGCTTCCTGGCTTATGGAGCTGCATTCTTTCGGCAAAGAAAAATGATGTACCAAAGCTGAGATAAATGTCAGCTTTGGGCAGAAGACATGTATTTAATTAAATTTACCCCATAAATACTACTGAGCAGTACCTCTGGCTAGGCACTGTGTTGTGCCCAGGATTCAAAGATGATTCAGTGCTTAGATGAAAGCTGAAATTTTTTTAAGCTTTACAGGCCGCATGGGGCATGGGGTATCCTGCCTGAAGCAGGATACTGGGAAGGCGGGAGAAGGGGGTTATTCCTACAGCGACTCTGTGGTGATACTGCTCTCAAACATGTAGTGTGTCAAAATCTGGGCCTTCAAGAATTAATTGGGCCGGTGAGATGGCTCAGCGGCGTAAGCGCCTGCCTGGCAAGCGCGAGGGCCCGAGTTCGACTCCCGGATCCCACATATGAAAAAAGGGGCCGGTGATATCGCTCAGCGGCATGGGCACCTGCTGGTGAACGAGGTCCTGAGGTCGACCCCCCGGTACCCACAAAAAAAAAAAAAAAAAAAGAATTAATCAAGTACTTATACTGCAGTCTGCTAAGGAGGATTAGAGAGAATATTCAAGGAGTCTTTTTACACGCAGGTCAAGAAATAGTCTACATTTATTTTTTTTTTTCTTCTGACAGTTGGGCAATAGATGAGGACCATGGCTAAGACAGCTAAATTCATGTTATCATACAGGGAAGCAGATACCATGGGGCTCTGTGAGACAAGCCCCAAAGTGAGAAATGAACTAGTACCAAAGGATGTATAAACAAAGAGAGGTCTTCTGGGGCTGGAAGAAAGGGTGAGATGATAAAAGAGATATTGAAAAATAAATAAGTGGAAGTAAATCTATGGGTTTCAGAAGGTAGTGGGAGGGAAGTTGGAGTGGCAATAAAAATTTCCCGGGCATGGTGACACATGCCTGTAATCCCAGCACTCTAGGAGGCTGAGACAGAAGAATAGCAAGTTCGAGCCCAGCCCAGGCAACTTAGCAACTTAGTAAAACCCTGCCTTAAAATTAAAAATAAAGTAAATAAAAAAGCCTGGGGATAGTACAGTGTGAAGGACCTGGATTCAATACCCAGTACCACAAAAGAAAAAAAATGTTAAGTAAGGATGGTCAAGAGCTAATTTATGATAAGCTGTCCTACGAACAGGACAGAATATTGCTATTTCCTTTGTATGATGTCTACCAAAAGGAAAAGGGAATAGGAGAGGCAAGAAAAGAGAAAATTTAGAAAGATAGAACAAAGCATATTAAAGGAATAATGAGGTAAGTGTCGTTTAATCCTCATGCCAGAAACTATTAAGAATACTAGAGGGAGGAGAAATAATGTAGAGCCTGAGAAAGAGAAGTGAAATGAGAATAATTCAGGAATAGGAGGATTCATGGAAAACCTCTGAAAAAAATTAAGCAGTGTCACACACATGGGTTAAAATATAAACAAAAAATGTAAACAGCTAATAATTCAGACCACTGGAGGTCTATGGAGTTTGTGAAATGAGGGAATTGAGTAGAATATTTCTAAAAATCTAAAGACTATCCAAAGAAATAGTTTGAGTCTTTTCCATGTGAGTTTGATTAGAAAATTCATTATAGATATGTCACATGAAGAAAACCCATGGGATTTCTGACATCAGTGGCTCTCTTCCCAACCCTCTTCTGCCCCAGAAAAAAGAGAAAGGGAATTTTAAGCACGTCTCTTTCCTTCATATGAAAGAACTGTATTGATGTGGGTTTTCTACTACATATCAAAAGTTAGGATAATGAACTAAATTAAAAGGGAACAAGAAAAAAAGATTTAGATTTTGTGCATAAGAGCAAGGAAACCTGGCAATGGAACCCAATAAACCTAACAAGAATTAGGTGGTACCAGAGGTTGGGGACACTTGAGAGGACATAACCAGTAAAAATATTCTCAAAGATTTGTAATCAGGCAAAGGCAAAAATCAAAATTAAATCTCACAGGCAAAAAATATTTGATAAAAATGTTATGGAGGATGAGCGAATTTTTCATTCCTCAGGGGAAAAATACTAAGTATGATGAGACGACGATGGGAAAAGAAATTCAGCTCACTTTTCAAGATACAAGATAATAAGGATACAGTTTTTTAACAGTACCAAGAAATTTCCCATGGGAAAGAATGATTTTAAGGCTTCACAGAGAAAATAGATATTCCCATGTGCAGATATGATTAATGGAAGACAACAGTACAGAGAAAAAGCAAAGATAATAGGACAACTTAAAAGAACCAGAAAACAAGTGAGAGAAGCAGATATACAAAGAGACAGGTTGATGAGTAGAAAAGAATCAAAGTAAAAATTAATGTATGACTTATAAACAACTAGGGCATCAAAAAGACACATAAGAATGGTGGTGCATTTAAACAACACAAAAGTAGATAAATATGTGTGTTAGTTACTCTTCTCTCATTGCTGATACAAACTATGCGACGCCCAAAGGAGGAAAGGTTTATTTAGCTCACAGTTTGTAGAGGCTTCTGTCCATGATCGGTGTCTCCGATGGCACGGTGGCAGTGGGCCAACTGTTCATGGTGGGGGAAGACAGCAAAAGCAACAAGGGAGAGACGGGACTCTTTCTGTCCCCTATGTTGTATCCAGTCTACCAGGATTAGGGCAGTGCCAATCCAATCAGTGGACTGATCCAGCAGTCACCCACCCTTAATCCTAGCACCCTTAATCCCAGCACTGCAGTACGAGTCAATCACACACTCTAGATTCAGCCACCTCTGAAAAAACCCTAGGACCACATGAGGCTTTGGGGGGACATCTAGACACAAACCAAAACAATATGTGACTAAAATGAAGATTGAGAAGAACTTGATTATTACAGAACTATTTCAAAAGCAAGAAAAAATACAGCTTTATAATAAACATATAGCATGTAAAACTTTATATATTGAATAAGAGATGAAAATTGGGGGGCATCCATTTCTAAAATCTTTAAGGAAAAGACAACTTTACAGTGAAAGAATTTTAACTTTGGTAAATTTCAGAATAAGTTAATAAAAGATAGAAAGAATAATGTAAATTTTTCAGATGAACAAGTCAAAATCAAGTAAAATGTGAATAATATTACCAGAAAAATTAAACACCACAGTTAACATTCCATAGAAAGTATATCCTCGCTTCAATTAGTACATGGAATATTTACGCAAAATTACAGTATTCTAGCACAAAAATATAGGCTATAAAATAAGGCAGCAGATTTTTATATGTGAAAATTCAATAAACCAAATCTCAAATATTTCAGTAATATAGTTTTTAACTATTTTGAAAACAGAAGTTCAACATCAAATTCATTTACTTGTAGCCAAAGCAATAATGATAGTTAAATAGATAGATTTCAATAATTAAATTCTAAAAAGGGAAAATAAACATAATGAAAAAGAAGAAAGAAATTTTATGATTAACACATAAAATATAAGCCATATAATAAAATATCAAAATAATGGAATCCATTATATCTAAGGCTATTTCTTTTTAAAAAAATAATTTTAAAAAATTCTTAGTCATCTTAAGAAAAATAAATTGCTAACAATAAAGTGAGCATAATGTATGAAAATAAGCTTGTTATAAAATAAAATAAGATGTAATTATAGTTAATTTGGGAATGTCAATAAAGTGGATGTTTTTCTTCTTAAATACAAAATACTAAAACTGACAAGTAGAAAATTTGAATAGACAAAAAATTTAACTAATATAGATATGAACAAAATGCCTGCCACCACACAAAGGACGTACACTATTGTGACCATATGTGTTTAATGAACATATCGTTAAAAATATACCTAAACTGGATAATTTGGTGATATAATCTTTCAAATTATCATGAAATAGACATTTCCAATTATATATACCCCATTCTCATACAAAGAATAAGGTAGTAAATGACCTGATTCTCTGCCAAAGAGTGTTTATTTCATAATTCAAGGATAGCTGTTTAAAAAATAATTTCTGCTACCATATATTATATATTTGTTCTAAACACCATACCAAAGATTTTTTTATGTGTTATCACATTAATTTAAATATTATGACCACCTAAAATAGTGGCCACAAAAAGAAATGCCAGGCATGTAATAGTGATGAATAGAGTGGTACTTGGCACAAGTGAGTATGTCCCCATTTTGGGAATGGGACCAGGTCATACCCCGGCAGTATCAATTTAACTCCAGCTCATTACTGTTTTTCCAGAATGCAGATCCACTGTGGCAAAAATTATGTGTATTTTTTTTTCCAAAAATTCTGGTTCTGTGATCCATCGAATTTTAAATGTTGTTTTAGACAATTATTAATGCATTTTCATAAGTCATAAGAAACACATATGTTGCAAAACTGTTGGTTCACCCTTTTTATAATTTTTGACCTAAAGAACAATGCTAAAGGCAGTTCTGAAAACCTATTTAATACCTTTAGATTAATATACATCCAAAAGGGATGATTAAATATTTTCTTAACCTGATACATTATCTAAATTAAGTATGTGTGCACTAAACAATATGGCAGCTCAGGCACTTTCTAAAATAACAACAAAAATAATTTAAACACAAAGTGAGAGATATCAAGAACATAGAAGATATTAAAAAGCAGTGAAGGGGGCCGGTGATATAGCTCAGCGGCATAAGCACCTGCCTGACAAGTGCAAGGTGCTGAGTTCGACTCCTAGTGCCCGCATATAAAAAACAAAAAAAAGCAGTCAATGAGCTTTATTTAATATATAAACAAGTAAATTCTTTTCTTTTGTCTATTACACATATATTTGCCCACTACCATTTTTAAAAATGAAAAGTAAACATTTTAGGGCCTGGAGATATAGCTCAGTGGTAGAGCTTTCCCAGCATTTATGAGGCCCCAGGTTCAATCTCCAGTCCCATAAGAAAAAACAAAACAAACAAAAAAAGAATAAACATTTTATAGTCCACTTCCTCTAATACAATTAAAATGAATACGCTGTATTCAATGATATATTTATAGCTTTAAATGCCTCTGTTATTGAAAAAGAAATTATAAACACAAATATATCCTTATCCAAAAAGATTAGAAGAGAGAGAGTTTGGGGAGACCTCTGTAGAACAAATTAATAACAAAAAAAAACAAAGATAATTGAGGAGAAATCCTTAAATTAGTTTAAATGATATTTTTTGTAACTCTATAGCAAAAAGTGCCCCCAAAAATATCATTTGCCAGAATTGACCTAAAAAAACAGAAATCTTAATAGAAGAGATTTGAAAAGTAATTAAATAATTACAGTTTTTAAAAGCATACTAGGTCCAGATAGTTTTAAAATCGATTCCTGCAAATTCAAGTAAGAAAGCAAAATGTGAATCATTTCAACTAAATTTATCTAAAACATTTCTTATGACTATACTTCAATTTCTGTACTTTCAAGACTTTAATCTTATTTAAAAATAATGAGATCTCTCTCAACAAATTATAGAGGGAAAATATAATTGTATCTATATTTTACTTTTAAAATGTCCTAAATGAGCTGAATCCACAAGTTCCCTTGTCGCATCTACCCACCACCTCCCAGCTCTGGATTGTCCATTTTCTCTGACTTCTCTCTTGTCCACACTCTCTTGTCATAACAAAGCATGTCAACTCCACGTGTGGCTTACAGCAACACCCTTTTTATCTTTACTACAGCATTGTCCCAGAAATTCCCTCTTGTCTCTCCTACATCAATGGCTTTATCATTTTTATTGGATCATTGTCATCAGTTTAAAAGCCATTGCACCTTTGTCCACCATATGTGTGTGTACACATATTCAAATAGATGTTTACATCACTTTCCCCACCATTACTATTCCATTTTTCTCCTCTTACAGCATAACCCAAGAGAATTATCTCCAGTTTTTCTCTTCTCATTCTTCCTTGCATCTGCTACACTGAGGTATTAAGCTACAACACCTCACCAAAGTTACTTTACAGAAGTCACCCATGACCTAAGCATTCTTAAAGCAAACGATCAATTTTCAGTCCTTGTTTTATTTGGTCTCTTGGAAGTATTTGACACACTTGATCACCGTCCCTTTCCTCATATACCTTTTTAATTGGCGTCTAGAACATGGCCCTCTCCTGCATCTCTAATTATTTCTCCTCACTTTCTTTTGCTAGTTCCTCCTCACCTGAGCCACCTCCAAATGTGGATGTGCCCCAGGACTTACGTGTCAGACGACTTGGACTTATCTACAACTGCTCACTTGGTTATCTCATTTGATTCTTTTTAGATACCCTGTATCGATAGACGTTTCCCCAATTTGTATCTTCAGCACAGACCTCATTCCTGAACTGCAGGTAATCCAAATACCTATTTGATATCTGTATTTGGATACTTACAAATTATCTCAAATTTAACAGTTACAAAACTGAACTCCTGGTGGTTCTTCCCTGCGTCAAACCTTATTCTCTCTCCTGTAGTTTTCTTTTTCTCAGTTAATAGCAACTCCACTCTTCAGGTTGCTCAAGGCAAAAACCTTAGTGGCATCCATTTTCTAGCAACTATATCTGAGCCACTGACAAATCTTGTAAATTCTGGCTTCATTGTGTATCAAGACCGAATTAATTCTTCCCACTACTGGAGCTACCAACTCAGTCCACAGCACCATCACCTTTTGTCTGGGGTTTGAATATCCTCCAAATTAGTCTTTCCTGCTTCTGTTCTTGTCACTTAAATCCATTCTTAATCTGGGATCCTATTAAATATAAATCCTATTAAATATAAATTATATCATATCATTTCTCTCTTCAGATTTTGCCAATGGCTATCCACACATATACAGAAAAAACGAAGTCCTTACAAAAATCCTATTTTTCGGGCCAGGGAAATAGCCTGCCTGGCAAGCGCAGGGTCTTGAGTTTGATTCCCGGTACCTCCCCACAAAAAAAAAAAAAAAAAAAAAAAACTATTTTTCCTAAGTCTCACTCCCCCTCAGATTTTCTCTGACCTCATCTGCAACTCTCCTGCTTTCATTCCCTCCTCAAATATATCAGACATACTTCACCTTCAATGATGTTGAGCTTCCTCCTTCTACATGGAATGCTCTTTATGCAGGTATCCTTCTACTTTATCTTTCCCTTTCCTCTGATCTTTACTCAAACATCTCCTTCTCAGACAGAAGGCCTTCTCTAACTTATTTTCTGTCCTTTGCCTTTGTGCTATGTCATATCCCAAGCGTATCTCCTATTTACCATATTTGTTCTGTCTCCTTTCACAGAATATGAGCTTCCTCAAGCAGCATAGATTGTTGTCTTCACTCACTACCATGTACCTAGCATCTCAAATATGCCTGACATGTAGTGAGCATTTTTAAAGAATAAATTACTGGGTGGGTGATGTGTTGTTTTGTTAACATCTTTGTTCATTTGTTTTAATGAATAGTCCTTTAATTACTATGTCATGATTTTGTGTCCAAATATGGCTTCTAAAATAAATCATAAGTATATTAAATATGGATCTCACTAATACTGTGAAATGTCTCAAAAATATTTTTAAGTAATTTGAAAACTGCAAATCTTATCTCAGCTGCTATACAAATCAACACTTACTCTTAACTAGTGATATAATTGGGAGCTTTTAATAAGTAACACTAACTAATGAGACTTGTTCTTTTAAGCGGAGAGATATCTTGGGAAGCTTGCTGAATTGCTCTCAAACATCACAATGTGAAAGCATGCTACTAAACTACATTTTCACTTGAGTGATATCCAGGTCCTTACACAAAAGTATTCCTTCCTTCTATTTTAATTCTTTCAGTGTCAATATTACTAATGTGGACTTGCGGTTATGCTTAGAAATCTTCATGTCTCTCTTTTTACTATTAAAATAAAATCCTGTCATAAGACAAGTATGTTGAGACCTTTAGAGTCTAATTACAGCCCATTTTTCCTATATTATTTTCTAATATTTTTCCACCATGTTCTCCAATCAGATTATTGTGCTTACTACTATCTCTTATATTTTCCACTTTCTTTTTTTTATAATACTCCAGAATCTGGAAGATTTTTTATGGAGTACATGTCCAGGCTGCAGTGTATCAACACAGAGAATGCGGTGTTATTATTACCTGGGATAAGGCTCTTAAGTTTCTATTAAAGGAATTTAAGATTATTTTTCCCCTTTTTTCTACCCACATTTTTCTCGAGCTGTCATTGAGCTTATATACGACCTCAGGTCTTACTTACATGACATTCTGTCAAGCTGAGTTTCATATATTCCTCATATGGCTTGTGAACTAAACGCAACCCTATTCATTTGGCCCTCTTTAAATCATTGCTTTTCTTTATGAAGACTAAATATCTCTCAGTTGTATCATCTCTTCTCCACTTATCCTGCTACTACCTTATAAGTAGTGGAAGAGGAAGAACAGAAGCAAGAGAAAGAATAAAGAATTATTCCTTTCAATTATTTTCTATATGGCTAGTAAAAACTCATTTAAAAATTAAACCTGATGTTCCTGTTCCTCCCTAAACAAAATCTTCTCAATGGCTTTCTCCTTTGCCTTCATTATGACCTCAGCTCTGATGTAATTCATTGTCCACTCGTCTACAGCCTTATTTCTCACAGTGTATCATCACATAGCCTGTTCCCTCTGTAGACTTTGTGCACACATTTCCTTGAGTTGACACCATCATTTCCCAGCTTCTCCTAGATAACTGGGATTCCTTCTTCAGGACTCAGTTCTGCTGCCTCCCCCTCCTTGAAGCAACCCTCCTCAGCACCTTGGAGTGGAATGCGTAGGTGGTAGAGTCTTCTGATGGCCCTGGGTTTGCCTCCAGCCTCACTACATTTACACTAGTTTAAATTGCTTCACTTTCTTTCTCCCCATAAATAGACTCGGCCCCTCAACTCCAGTGAATGTCTCTCATCTCTGTAGCCATAAATGCTAAAATAGTGCCAGGTACTTGTATCCATTATCTTGCCAATAAAATTACTTCCAATTAATTTCTTTTTTACTCAAGAGTGTAGTACAAGATAAAAAGGAACATGGTAGAATTCAATTTAAGCAAAAACAGGATCTCAACGTTTTAATGTGTTAACAAATAGAATGTGAACATTTATACTTCGCTATGCATTGTTTTTACATTGCAAAGAATACATAAGAAGATGACTATAAATAAAAGCTATCTGTGAGATTATTTTAATTTAACATTACTGTAAGACTAAAATAAAATAGGCACAAATAATTTATCATAAAGGGGATTATCCAGGACCCAATGTCTCGGTGCCAATGAAACAAGCACTGGGCTTTCTAGGCTAAGAAACTTGGAGATATTCAGATCCTGATGGATTTGCTTTATTTGACAAATGCTTGCCTCAAAGACAACTCAACATTGTCCTTCTGCCATGGCCATCTTAAATGTTAACATGGATCATGACAAATAGGCTTCACTGAGAGGAAGGAGCTGTATAAACTGCGAAAGATTCTGAAGACTTCTAATGCCTTTTTCTGGAAAGGTTTAAGTATACATTTAGTCAGAGGTAATCTCTCAAGGGTCCGTCTAGTTAAAAATCAATAATCATTAAGTCCCAAATATTCTTAAAATAATGAAAGCCTCCTCTTTCTACAACTTTCGCCTCACTTTCCTGGTAACAAAAATGACTAAATGAAATTAACCTATCTACTACTAGCCTCTTTATTCCCTAGGTTATGTCAGCAACTGTGTATGTATGTTTTAAGAAATCTAAAAGTAGATTTCTTATCAGTCCCTAGGAAATTATCAATTGATTAATCTGTATATTTTAATGATTTGGCTCTTTGCTTCTCTGAAGAAGCAGATAACTGTTTTAAAGTCTAAGATAGCTGAGACTTCATTACTTGTTGCAAAATAGAATTTATTTTAAGTGGTAGAGTCCCACCAGGGAGTGCTAGCATGAATAATTGCCCTTACAAGCAATCTACCAAAATGAAGTTTCATTGCATTCAGTAAGAGGAGCATCTTCAAATGTGATTTACATTTATCTCTAATGAAAATTAGTACATACTTCACACTTCCTGATTTTTCTATGTCCCTTCTATGGCAATATAATTTCTTATTACTTTTATTTGCATTTGTAAATTATGGAGTATTGTTTGTGGCTCCGTGAATCTGTTTTGCTAAGCACTTAGACTTGTATCATCTATTTCTTTAAAATACCTACTATGATACATTCCACAATTCAATTTAATTTCTTTTCAGTTGAAATATCTTGACTTGCTGCTATGATTTTATCACAATCCAGTATTTTCTTATCTTCAGCTAGAAAAATTCTAATAAAAGATTTGAAAAAGTGACCCAGGGATGGCCTTGATTGAAAAAAAACTTCAATGATATTAAACAATAGCTACCATATCTAGAATATGTGTCCCACATTGGAAAATGTGGTATGTGCTTTACAAGCACGATTTCCCTTGTAATGGAGGAAGGATTATTTCCCCCATTTTGCTGAGAACAAAACTAAAGCCTAGAGTTAAGAATATAATGTTAAATGAAATAGACACACAATCTTAAACAACACATAATTGCTCTTATATAAGAAATCCAAAATTTAAATAAATTAAAGAGCAAAATAAAAGATAGGTAATAGGAGACCAAGAGATAGATCTTTTGCAAAAGGGAGGAGGACCAAGCAATGAAGAAGGGGGAGAGGAAGAGTAGGGGAAAGAGATGAAAAAATAATTAAGATGAGTTTTGTACATACAATTCCCCACAATGAATGTAATCATTATGTACTGTAAACTTGTACTACTAAAAATTAAAAATTGAAACAGAAATGGAGTTAACTAAACCCAAGGTCAATGCTAGCAGGTGGCTGGGTCAATATTCAAATGCCAGTGTGTCTGATGCCAAAGCCAGAGCTTTTATACTGACATGAGGCCATCATTAAGAATATAGAGATGCCACCAACATGTGTTACCTCCTATTTTCTCATCTTCCCAAGCTCAAGAAAGGCAGAGGCTATGACCAAGAATTTTCTTGTGTAGTCCATATCAGAACATATACTAGAAGTGACCTAGTTTATAGGGTTAGGAGTCAGTGTGTCACTTAGTTGGTAATTTTCCTTTCTTTCACTTCTGGCAGAAGCTCTCTCTGGAGCCAAGGCTAATTGTTTTTCTCTAATGATGAAGTAGGAAAGCCTGAGGCTATCCTGAGAACTGCAAGTTTATTTATCATATTTTTGTTGTTATTCCATAGATGATATTCAACATGCAGCTTTAACTAACCCCATGAGGACAGAGGTGTTAATTTTTTCCACTCTACAAGGAGAAACACTGGTAACAAGATTTGGCTACTTCTAATGTTATGGATGCAATTTTTAAGCAATTATAAACATATATGCATACTTATTAAAATTCACTCCCACACCAAAAAACTTATTGTGCAGATTTAGTCACAATCAAATACAGTAGAAATGGAATGTGATAAAATTCTCACAACCTGGGCCGGTGAGATGGCTCAGCGGCTTAAGCGCCTGCCCGGCAAGCGCGAGGGCCTGAGTTCGACTCCCGGAACCCACATATGAAAAAGGGGCCGGTGATATCGCTCAGGGGCACGGGCGCCTCCTGGTGTGCGAGGTCCTGAGGTTGACCCCCCGGTACCCACAAAAAAAAAAAATTCTCATAACCTTCATAACTTGCAATGACGTGAAAGTGCATAACACTTTACAACAGAAAACAGTTAACACATCTCTTAAGAAATTAAAAGATTTGGCATAAGATTAATTCAAGCACCTGGACAAAATGTTAAAATCCAAGGGTGAGATCTCATTAGTTCAGTGACATGGGACTATTCTCCTAGAGTCTAAGTTATTAATTCTTGAGGAAAATATAGCCAATGTCTATCTTATGAAAGAGATTTTCTTTTTATTAAGAGAAGCAAAGATGAGCACCTCTTCCTGCCTTTAGCCTCACTTCTCTTTCTTACTTTTTGCCTTTGCTCCTCTTTGCCAGGTTTCTAGCCAACACCACTTTCAGAGGCCTCAGTGGCTCCATCAAAGTAAAAGGTTCTACCATCATCAGCTCCGAAAACAACTTTTTCATCTGGAACCTGCAACATGACCCTATGGGAAAGCCAATGTGGACACGCTTGGGCAGCTGGCAGGGTGGCAAGATTGTCATGGACTATGGAATATGGCCAGAGCAGGCCCAGAGGCACAAAACTTACTTTCAGCACTCAAGTAAGCTACACCTAAGAGTAGTAACCCTGATTGAACACCCATTTGTCTTCACAAGGGAAGTAGATGATGAAGGCTTGTGCCCTGCAGGGCAACTCTGCCTAGACCCTATGACTAATGACTCTTCCGTATTAGACAGCCTATTCAGTAGTCTCCATAGCAGTAATGATACAGTGCCAATAAAATTCAAGAAGTGCTGCTATGGATATTGCATTGACTTGCTGGAAAAGCTAGCAGAAGACATGAATTTTGACTTTGACCTTTATATTGTTGGGGATGGAAAATATGGAGCCTGGAAAAATGGCCACTGGACTGGGCTGGTGGGTGATCTTCTGAATGGGACTGCCCACATGGCAGTCACTTCCTTCAGCATTAATACTGCACGCAGCCAAGTGATAGATTTCACCAGCCCTTTCTTCTCCACCAGCTTGGGCATCTTAGTGAGAACCCGAGACACAGCAGCTCCCATTGGAGCCTTCATGTGGCCACTCCACTGGACGATGTGGCTGGGGATTTTTGTTGCGCTGCACATCACTGCCATCTTTCTCACTCTTTATGAATGGAAGAGTCCCTTCGGTATGACTCCCAAGGGCCGAAACAGAAGCAAAGTGTTCTCCTTCTCTTCAGCCTTGAATGTCTGTTATGCCCTCTTGTTTGGTAGAACAGTAGCTATCAAACCTCCAAAATGTTGGACTGGAAGATTTCTAATGAACCTTTGGGCCATTTTCTGTATGTTTTGTCTTTCTACATATACAGCAAACTTGGCTGCTGTCATGGTAGGTGAGAAGATCTATGAAGAGCTTTCTGGAATACATGATCCTAAGGTAATATTTCCTTTTACTCTGGATTTCTTTATTGCCTATTGTAACCCACATGTTGTGTCTTATGCTATAGTGTGCCTATCTTCTTCATCTAATGCAAGAATATTCTCTCAGCCAATTATAGAGGCTAGTGTCCAAGAGTCTGTAGGCTGATTCAACCAAATGTTTTATCATTTTATTAAATGAGACAAAGGAGTGAGGAGATTTAGGGAGATTTTCTTCTGGAGAAAGTACTGTATTTCTCATAGGAAAATCTACTAGTGCAGCTTTTCCTCATGTTACTTAATATCTGACAGAATAGTTACTGGGGAACAGTCTTCCAAAGTAGTATTTTTACCCAAAACAGACCTCAAAAACTGATTAATTAGTTCTTGGTAATTAATGGAAATAAGACAATTCATATTTTAAGTAGTAAACTATATCCTTTGCCATTAAAAATAATAAAAATGAAAGAACTAATATATTATCCTAAGCACACCAAAGTCAGCTGCTAGGAATCTTGGCAGCTACTGAATAAGGAATGCTGAACCAGGGTGGTAGGATTAGCTAATGAGAGTTTACCCTCATAGAGTAAGGGAAGCTATACATTTCTGACCTTGGGTTGAGAGAAGTGTTCAAGCAATCACATTAGAACCTGCATAGATATTAAAAGAAATTATAACTATGGCTGCTTTTGATATCTTAAACATCTGTTTCCTGGAGTAGAAGGAAGGGACAGTACAAGTCAACAGGTAAAGCAGAGTGGCAATCAAGTAAAAATAGCAATATCTATCTTCTCCATGGATTAAAACAGGGTCTCTTTCAGGGACTGAGTATATGGAGAATCTAGTCTACCCAGTGGGAATAGTGAGAAGAGGGTTGTCAAAGCCCAGGGCCATTGGAATGGGGCTAAAGGGAGTACTGCATCCCTGATGGGGTAGGTCATAGGTAACTCCTGAGCAGAACTGCATTCCAATGTGTAGTACACACCTAGCAGAGATTGAAGAAAGCTCCAATTCAAAGAGCACACTCAGTACACACCATATTCAAAGCAACTGGACCTGAACCGAGTCTTTTAAATGGTAAAGCACCCATCATACTCAGATGCTTCTTGCCACACCAAGTCTCAAGGCACTGAATTATTTAATTTAAACTCGTATTAAACATTTAAAATTAACTTCATAGAGCATTAACAAAAAGGACATCTACAACTGATGGAGTGGCCCAGAAGCTTGGTGGCAGCTTTAGAAAATTCTTAGGGACAGTTTTCATTAGGGATGTAAGGTCTGTTTTGCAACCAAAAGAACGTAAGAAATTTAACCCATATACTACTACAAATTTTAAGTGGTAAGTGACACAAACCTCATTAGCTAGGGAAGAAATTTTATTGCTTTTGTATATATATATATATATATATATATATATATATTTTTTTTTTTTTTTAAAGTACTGGGGAATAAATCCAGGTCCTCACACATGCTAGACTCTAAGTGCTCTGTCACAGAGCTATATCCCTAGCCCTGTTTTTCTTCTTAATAAACACTGAGGGATTTATGTTATGATCCAGAATTCAAGGAATACAAATAATATCATTAGCATAAATATGTACATCACCACAAAGACAGATTTTGGTGGTATACCTACATTCACACTCTGCCTCAGCATTAGCATTCTCTGTTTATCCTTTTTCCCCAGTAGTCCTATAGATCTCTTAAAGATTCACAGGCTTACTAGAGACTTATGCAGATTTTTTGCAAAAATCTTGCCAGTCTGACTTCTAAATTACAAACTGAAAATGGAAACTATTCAGTCCAATCTAGTACAAAAACAATCTAATATGTGCATGTTATGCAGATTCTAGAACATTATCTTATGTAAAAAGCTGAACACAATACTGACTAGTTTCATTCATCAGAAGAAAGGATTGCCAAAATTAGCTCATTGATGTTATGCATGAAAAAGTTGAAGCAGTGATTATTCTAAAGGATAAAAAGAAAATCAGACAAATAAACCATATGGTTTTTCAGGCAGATACACAATACAGAGCAGCAAAACAATTTTTAACCAAAAAAGGAATAATCACTCCATCACCAACTCTACCAAAATTAAAAAAGTGAAATTTTTAGGAAGTTAACCCAGCCCAAAGGAAAAAAGATTATAAAACTGGACAAAGTCAGCTTTATGGTATAGCTGGTCAGTTCTTAAGTGGGACAAACCTAAACTATTTTCAATTTGAGATAATGAAACAATTTTCAATGAAGATTCAGAAAAGATGTATATATCTATACTATGTTTAAAATATATGTTTAAAATCTCTCATGTAGAGGGCTTTCTATATATAAAGACAGCCAGGTAACTTGGCTACAGCAAGTACTTGTCTATTTTTGACACCTGGACTTTTAGGAAAAAATGTTGGTGACAGGATTTTTCAGTTTTCATCCAGACACATGGTATTATGTAACTTCCATTATATCCTCATCCTCCCACAGAGAGGTAAGATAAGAATAATTTCCAAACCCCTTGGTCATTCAGCATTTATTCTTAAGTATATGGTAATTATTTTCATGGCTGTTTTTCTCTCCTACCACTGATAATTTCTTTGAGGAGAGCTCTTTTTCTTACACTACAAGAAATGGAGTTCAGACTTAAATAAGTCATGATTTGGCTGCAGTCAAGTAGGGGAGAAATAACATAAAAGGCAAAACAATTTAGAAAGTCATAAACATGCCCCAAGTTTAGAAATGGATTCAATGCTGCCAAGTTCAAGAAAGGACAATCACCTTTAACTCAAGAAATGAGGGGAATGTACAAATTAACATGACAAAATTTGTTCTTATTCTTGAAAAATACTCAGAATTGGATATGTGCATCAGAAGAGGAGGAAAGGCATTCCAAGCAAAGGAAGTGGAGAGGAAACACATTGAGAAAAATTGTAAGGAATTCAAGTTAGCCACAGCATGTTACAGCAGGGTATGGAAGAGAGATCTAAGTCTGAAAAAAGCAAGTGTAATTGTAGTAACAAAGGATCTTTGGTGTCAAGCAAAGAAAAGTGAATGACTTCTGATAATGGAACTCCAGTGCCATTTTTGAACAAAAGAACAGCACAGTGGAGAGGTATTCATTTAGGACGTCCACTTTGGTAACAACAAACAAGAAGATTAGAAGAGAAAGAAAATAAACAGAGTTAAAGTTATAACAATAATCACTAATAGAAGGAAATATGCAATTGATGATCAAATCAGTAAGGGAATGAGAGGCAACATATAGTTATAACTTCAAAGTTACAGTCTGAGTGTCTGAGAAAATCATGGTACCATCCAAGGATGCAGAAAAAAAGCAGTTAATTGGCTAGAATATATCCTGGTCATGATTTCATTCATGGCATTTTATAATGTTTTGAATTCACAGGTTGTTGTAGTCAGGGCTTGCCAGGGAATAGTTTTAATACACAATACATAAATTTATAGCATTATCTTATAATATTTATCCAAAAAGTCAAAGGCAGAAGAGTGGAAAAGATCTGTCTGCATGCTAGACACCCAAAGAATCCAGCCAAGAGCCTGAATCCCTCAGCAATGTCCCACACTAGTCCAGCCAAAGGCCAAGAGCCTATTGCAATGTCTCATGCAAGTCCCTATCAAGGATCTGCACCTGAAAGGACTGAGAGCCAGTGGTGGAAGCTAGAAAGTCTGTGCCAGTGGGGTAAAAGATCTGTGCCAGAAGGCTGTGAAATCTACACTGGGGCCAGGAAGCGATGCTCAAGACAAAGGTGAAGACCAGGGCTCCCCCAAAGAAAACAGCAGCCATCCCAGCGACAGCAAGGACTCAAGCTCCTCGAATGACAAGAACAGCCAAGTTCATGTCAGGAAAACCAGCTGCAACAAAGCTTCTCCTGAGAAATCAGCAGCATCAATCTTCCCCTTCTGTTCTCCTTTTATGCCATTCTGGCAACAATCCTAAGGTGGATCTTCCATGCCCAGAACCACGCTGACTCATTTCAGTTGGGTGTTCCTACTCAAGTTGATCATTAATTTATCCACCACACAGGTGAAATTCAGCAGGTATTTGAAACACAGTCAGAGTTCAGAAATGAGAATGAAACTAGTGGGAATTCTGAGTGAGATAGTGATCCTGTATGATAAAGCCCTGTAGGAGTATGAGATCCCCAAGGGAGAAGGTTGCAGTGAGAAAAAAATATGCTCTTGGAAGAAAAGCACCATGAATAAGGAGCCCCAAGGTGTTGCAAAATAAGATTTGTGGAGAAATGAGGTAGAAGAGAAAGGAAAATGTGCCTTGTAACAAAGCCATGTCCTTGAATGTCACTCCTAGATTGAAAAAAAATTTTTTAATGCCTGAGTTTTGACTTCTAAGGAAAAGTCTGGTATCACCCTACCTGCCATGCTGGAATTCTTGCCCTGGTTATCACAGAAGGCAGAGGTAGATCAGTGCTCTGTCCAAACCAAGACAATTAAGAAGTATGTGTGTTCATGTGTATGTGTATGAGTGTGTTTGCTTATGTGTGTATGTATGTATATGTGTGTGTGTGTGTGTGTTTTCATGTCCAGTGAACTCGGGCTTCTATGATTTGATTTTTTCCAGTATTTTTTAAAATTCCATTTTCATTCTTCGAATTCATTTTGTAGCACTTTAGTTCTGGTGAAGGAGAATTTATCATGTACACAGAAGTCACAAATCTCTCACATTTGTTTTGGGCCATCTGTTTTCTGCTGTAAGCTGAAAATCACCCAAATCAGAATGAGAGGTGACTTTTATCTGGAATATCAATCATGCTCTGAAGATTCCTCCACCCCTGCCTCACTGCCTTATTTCTCTTCATATCCTTTATCCCCCCCATCTATTAAATAATAGGATACCACGTTGGTTTTGCCTTTTTTCTTCTGGTTTTCACTACTTTCTACTCATCTAACCCATCTCAAGCAAACTTTCCTGGGCCTGCATATTAATACTCTTGAACACCTGCATCCTTCCCTTCTCTTGTAATTCTTCTATAATTATCTTGGGATGAACTCTTCAAGTTTATTTTTTATAGTCATGCACCCCAAAACTTTGAGAATAGCAACCTGCAGATCTCTCTAGAAGAATTTTAGATGTTCAGGTTAATTAATGGATACTAAATTATAGTTCGGAGTAAGAAGTTCCAAACAGTTGGGTAACTACAGATAACAGTCATAAACTAAATATTTCAAAAAGCTGGAAAAAAAGGAATTTAAACATTTCCACTACAAAGAAATGATAAATCTTTGAAGAAATAGATATTTACCCTGATCGATTTGCACAATATATACACATACTGAAACATCACATGGTACCCCACTCATAAATACATTGTTTATGTCTTTATATATCTATTAAAATAAATTTAATTAATAATTTTAAATAGAAAAAATAATGTGCTGTAAAGAATTGTTGTCTTCTTGAGCATTATGGCACATGCCAGTAATCCCAGCACTTGGGAAGCTGAGGCAGGAGGATCGATTGCTGTGAGTTCAAGGCTAGCCTGGGCTCCATAGTGGGTTCAAGTCCAGCCTGAACTGCATAGTGAAACTCTTTCTCAAAAAAAAAAAAAAAAAAAGAATTGATATCTTCAGTTGTTAGAAGCCACCTAAGTACCTCAAAGATGAAAGGATTCTCAAGAGTTCCATATACTTTTCTCTTAAACTACTTTTCTGTTGTATGTAATATTGAAAAGTACAATAAAAGATTTTTCTTATTTTTGTGTAAATAGTTCATGTTTCTAGCTCAGTTTTTTGCCATGGTTTGCTTTTTTAATACCAGTCTTGGGATTATAAAATATTTCTACAGGAAAATGTTTTTAAACAAAAATATATTGACTTATAAAGTAAGATTTGTTGTGTTGATCTGTATTTACAGGGACCACCTGAAAATGGAGTCCTGGCAGCAGAAATATCTGTAACCCTGTTATCAGATAACTTACAATAATTTTCATGGATTTATTTTTCTTGTTGATCACAATTGTTTAACGTGCAAGCTATGATTTAACACAACAAAACTATTAAAAATTAAAAGGATTATTTATCACCATTTCAGTGTTGAAATTCATTGGCTTCAACCAACCTCCTTGAAGCAGAAATAAAATTAAAAGCAAAAGGCTGCACATAACAGACCAATTTAAGACTCACTGAATATTGCAGCAGTTAAGGGAGTTTGGAATTTTTTTCTTCCTGACAGGAGGCTAGGGAAAGACATAATCTTGTTGCCAACTGTTCCTACAGATAACCCCAAGAAAGAGAGACTGTGCAAATGAAATTCAAGAAGGTTCTATCTTCACTTAACTATTTTTGCCAGAATAATTTATTTTACACTAAAAATATATATTTAGCTTCACGCAGCCTTGCCAACTGTCCTAAGAAGCAAGCTCCATGCTTCAAAGCAGGTGAGATCTTGAAGCATGAGAACACACAAGTAGGAATTTATAAGTATATATGTAATAGAGTTTATTTGGATATTTTCTCAACATAAAACTAGCACTATTCACTTCAGGTGAAGCAGAAGATAGAGAAAGACAGGTAGAACCAGGCAACTATTGCCTCCTCACCCAAACTCATTTCCTTTTAGCGTTTTGGGATGACTGATAGGTAGGCAGAAACTAAAGTTTGTACTTTTGTTTGCTTGTTTGTTTTTCTGGTACTGGGGATTGAGCCTAGGGCCTTTGCACTGAGTTATATCCCCCATTCCTTTTTGTTTTTTATTTTGAGGCAGGTTCTCACTAAATTATTCAGGCAGGACTTGAACTTGTGAGTCTCCTCTCTCAACTTCCCAAAGTGCTGGGATTGCAGGTAAGTGCCACTGCACCCAATCTACAGAATCATTTTTATCCAGCAAGGTCTATATTTGGGGTTATGGTGTAAGTTGTGGATCTGGGAATTCTTAGAAATATCCAACCATTGGTATCCACTGTGCTGGCATATAAGACAGGATAAAAAAGTCACCTCACAAGTCACAAAGTACAATGGAAAATAAAGTCCCACCTTCCCTCACAGAGTTGAATTGGCCCAGCTGAAGGGACAAAATGAGGATTCAAAATGAACTATTTGCTGATTTCAATGGACATTATAGAAATTATTTTCCATCTTCTCACATAAAATGTTCCCTTTATCCCTGAGTCTCCAATACTGTAAGTCCCCAACTTATGAACAAGTTCCATTCCCAGAGAACATTCATAAATCGGATTTGTAAATCTGACAAAGTGAGTCTTACACAACTTTGATACAAATATACAAAAAGCATAAAAATACACACACACACACACACACACACACAAATACTGCAAATAAACTATTTTTACTTTTACAGGTGCCTTAAAATGGTAAGGTAGACACATGAGCTACTTCCCCAATTTGTTCGCGTCTAGGAATGTTCATAATTCGAGGCCCATTCGTATCTGTGAAAGTTTGCAACTCCAACGTTCATAAGTCAGGGACTTGTTACATTGAAAAGAAAAAGAAGAAAAATAAGAAGTCAGCTCCTCAGCAAGAATGAGAGGCTACTGTCATTGTTGTACAGACAAATGACAGCATTGCTTTAGAAAACCAATCTTGTTAAACATTCAAATAAACATTAAAAATTAAACAGACCTACTGTGACAGCAAGAGCAAACTTCATCCAGAAACATTAAAGCAAAGGACACTGTCTGTCCCTAGTAGGACATGAGAAGCATTTTCCAAAATAATAAAAACTACCCTTATTGATCTTCCTAAAACAGCATGTGGCTGCCCAATAAAACATGAATTCATATGAAAATAAGATGCATAACAATGCAGAGGATTTTGTTTAGCAGACATTCTAGAGATAAAACTTCTCAAAAGAAGAACAATCTAAGAAATGCCATAATCTGGGAAGAGATGCATTTCCTACAGACCCACATACTTCTAGATAGAAGATACAATAGGAGTAACACCCCTGTTTATCCTAGCAATAGACATTTATAAAAGATCATAGAATTGTTCTCTGTAAGAACTGTGCTAAGAGAAAAAATTTTAATGTACTAAGACATAAAAGATGGTTTGGATAAAATAAATAGCCACATTACCAAATTGGAAGATTCAATATTCAAAGATGTCCAAATTTTCTTGGATAGTTTATATATTTAAGAAAGACCAGTCCAATCAAAGTCCCAAAGGGTTTTTGTTTAGTTATTGCTGAATCACGTGCATGCATGTGTCTTGATTTTAAGTTTATATATGTTAATCTTAAAAAAAGGTTCAGAGGATTTGTTCTTCTCTAGACATTGAAATACTTAATATTAGTAATAATAACAGAAAACCTAAAGGTCATAGAACACTCTTTATATGTCAGGCACTATTGCCAACAAAGTTAGTATAATACCTCCCCCATTAAGCAGTTATGAGGACCAAAAGAAATAATCCAAGTGTGTTAGTCAGCTTTCTGTTACTGTTACAAAACACCTGGAACAAATGAGTTAAAAGTAGGAAAGATTTATTTTGGCTCATGGTTTCAGAGGTTTCAGTCCATGATCTTTTGATTCTATTGTTTTGAGGTTATGGTGAGGCAGAACATGGTGGCGGAGAGCACACAGTGGCATGAAGTTGCTCATCTCATGGTAGTGGGGAAGCAAGGAGAGAGACAGGAAGGGAAAGGAATCCCAACGAGCATGCCTCCAGTGGCCTAACTCCTTTCCATTTGGCCCTACCTCCTAAAGTCTCCACCACTTCGCAATAGTGCCATCAGCTAATGACCATGCTTTTAAGACAAGGGATTTTGGGAGACATTCAGTATCCAAACATAATATTAACTAAAGCACCTTGCATATCTGACACCTAGAAGGCACAAAATAATAATAAAAGTCTTGTCAAATTTGAGTACCAATTTTATATTTTTCTCAATTGGCTTCCTCTCTCTCTCTCTCTCTCTCTCTCTCTCTCTGTCTCTCTCTCTCTCTCTCTCTGTCTTTCTCTCTCTCTCTCCCTCTCCCTCCCTCCCTCTCTCTCTCTCTCTCTCTCACACATACAGTATAAACTGGGTAAATGACAATATTCTCTTTTTGAGCTAAGTTCTAGAGTGGAGCTTATAGAGAAATTTCTTGTCCATGAACAGCAGATTTATTGTCATTGTTATATGCATTTTAAGCTTCATTTCTTGCTTCTTATTGTTTCTTTCTCATAGTTCATCCTATTTTAGTTTATGGTGTCTCGTATTTTCTGTAACCTTTCAACTGCCGTAATCTTTTTGAAAAGGAAGTAAGGGATATATTAAGTAAAGTTAAAACTAAGTAAAAAAAAATAATATTAATGGCAATTCAGGAAAAAATAAAATTAACCAATAAAATAAAAAATGTTAAATTTTACTTATAATCAAAGAAATATTAATGAAAACAGTAATGAGATTATATTTTTACATATCACATTAGAAATTTTTTGATAGTTCTCAATTGGTGGAAACACAGTAAGACAAACACAAATATACACCACTATTGGAAAGCAAGTTTTTGATATGTCCATAAATTAGTTTAGCCATTTGTTATCAAGAGTCTTAAAAGGGTTCATCCCCTTTCACTTTTGACTTCCACTTCTAGGAATCTGTCCAAATAAAATAATTTAATATGCATGCAACAATTTATTGCAAAAATGCACTGCAGGCTTATTCAAAATTGCAAAACTTGGAAACCACATAAAGGTTCATTACAATTAATAGAATACAATTTTCCTATGTGCTGTAACAAAGCAGCCTGCAAAAATGATTTTGAGGAGCCTTTGAAGATGTCAAAAAAATCAAAATATAATGCTAAATGAAAAGCCAGGTTATTTTGACAGGAATTTCATTAAATTTATATATTGCCTCTGGTAATGTGGCTATTTTGACAATATTAATTCTGCCTATTCAGGAACAGGAGCTGTCACTTACTTATCAAAAGTCTTCTTCAGTCTCTTCCTTCAAGTACCATAGTTTTCACTTCAGAGTACCATAGCTTTCCTTGGTTAGCTTGATTCCTTGGTATTTAATTTTTTTAAACTGTCATAAAATGGGATTGTTTTCCTGATATTTTCTCCCTGGAACCATCACTGGCTATTGATTTTTGTGTGTTGATTTTGTATCTTGCCATTTTGCTGAATTTATTAGCTTCATAGGCCATGCATTTATAAGCATTGAAAGTGCAAATTAATTTTATTATATCCATTACTTGTACATATGTTTGAACTTACCATAATAAAAATGTACCTACTTTGTTGAAAAAGAAAAGCCAGGATACAAAATCATATACTACATTTCCAATTTTGTAACATACATACGTACTTACATGCTACAAAGAGAAGCAAGTAGAAGGAAATATAGCACAATGTATATAAAACAATATGGAAAATATCACAGCTCTGTTATCTGGGTAGTGTACTTACAAGGAATGTTTATTGTGTTACTTGTACTCTATATTATCTGCAATACCTCCTGTATTACTCATGCAATTAGAAAGTACTGTAATAAACCAAGTAAGAATGACACAATAATTATGGCATCAATGATGTTTGGTGCACATAGAACAATCAATTTTCTAATGTTGAAAACACCAACATTTCCACAGTAAGATGCTTACATTTTAACCACACCTGACTTCTGAAAGCAAATTTTCATTCCTGCCAGGTTACTCCCTTCATAAGACTTAAAAAATTTAATTATCATGTTATGCATTATTAATTGTCCCACCTTGTCATGCTTACCACTGTATTCTCAGAACCCAGCATAGTGTTCAGTGAACAGCTAATATTCAGCAAAGGTTGTTCAATTAATAAATGAATTAAAAACACCAGCATCATTGAATAATGGCATAATATTTTGCAGTGATCAATTTAAAATCATTGCTTTTAATATATGACTTTTCAAAATCAGTTTCACACAAGATGGTATGAAACAAATAGGAACTTCAGTAAGGGACAATGTAGTGTGATACAAAGGGCACAGTTGTGGTACCGGGCAGACATATTTGATGTCTAATTTAATTGCATGTTAGATATGTGAAGTTTGGCATGTTACTGAGCCTCTCATTGTTTCTGTGTCTTCATTTGAGAAAATTAAAGGATATCATAGGTGTGCAATATCCAGATGATGTTCTGGTTTTATCAACCACTAAATTATAAACTCCATAACAATAGAGGCCAAAGCTGTCCTATGCATCTGTAACCTTAGGGCTTAAGTGTATAGCAACCACTCACTCAGTGAAGTAGTGGGTAAATAAATGAATGTGATGACGATGTCAAGCAGAGGTGGCCACCATGAACCCGGCAGCATAGAGGCAGAGGGTGAGTGCACCTCTCATTTGCAGTCTGAGGGTGTAGCCGGGTGAATTCCAAATTATGTCCAAAGGTGACTGAGATGGTATATCAGTAGACTATCAAAGCAGAGAAAACATAAGATCATAATCCCCACAGTGAAGCCTAGGGTCAGATAAGTGGGATCTTTGAGTAGGAAGGTGATCTGAGGAAACATGAGACAGGATGTTGCCTCGGCCTGGGGCGGGGGAACTTCTGAGTCCTCAACAGTAGAGTTGGGTCAGAACTATTAGGTGGTCCAGTGTGGATCAGACAAACAGTTCATAACAATTAATAGGTGTGGAAAAAACCATTCTATTCTCGAATGTTTGCCAATTCAAAGAACTCTTAAAAAGTCAAGACTTTTCTAGTTCATGTTGATAAATGGAAAAAAAAAAACAAATGAGCATGTGCTCTACTTATTTCCTCACCTGCTTCTAAAATAATTTTGAGATGGCATCTTTACAGAATTTTTTAAATAACTGCACTGTTATTACTTTCAGATAAATACAGTAATTCATACTAACTGAAGTAAAGTATTTTCAGTCAGACACCCTGCCGAGTTTGCTTTAATGAATGTCTAAGATCATTTGCTTCATTTGAATACAAACAGAAAATGTGCCAGTGTTTTGAAAACCTTTCTCCTAAATTAAGGCAAAATTGGCTTATAATTTTGTTTACATTATTAACCTTCTTAGCAAGAATTCTCTGTATACAAAATATTTTCTATACCATGATTATGCTATATCTATAAATATTTACATACATCCTATGCAATTATAAACAATTATAGGTATGCATGTCTATTGATCATGTTCATATAGATACCTTTATATTATTTTAAAAGTTAATGAAGGTTAAATAGACACATATATTTGGAATTAGATAGAGCTAAGTTAATGATCATTTGCCCTGTGGAGAATCTTATTTTCATGTTCAATAAATATTTATGCATACATGAAGAAGTTGCAAGCAGTCTGCCAAAGGGGCTCTTCTTGTGTCTAAAATATATATTTTAGCTTTTCAAACACAGTGTAAACTAAGTTGAATGCTGGGTTTTTCTGATTTAGCCTCAAGTTGTTATTTTGATTCTTAATCAGATCAGAAACTAGTATGATCCCACCACTGGTATATTCAGTGGCAAATGAGGAATTTTAACTGAGTTAATCTCCATTGTGAACTCAGTCTAGGAAATTTGGCCAGTTAGGGCTTAATTTTCCAAATGCAACTAGATACAGACTTGCTCTAGTCAATTGCAGAGACAAATATATGATATTATTCATAGTTTAAATTTAGAAAGATGCTTTAACAGAATCCATTAATATTTTTCAAACTCAAGGGCTGGACTGACCACAACATTTTGTCAGGAAGCTGGTGTCCAAAAAATGACAAGAGAAAGAAAATTTTAACAATCCAACTAAAACAGGACCTACCAATGTTTCCTTAAATTGTATTCCAACCAGGGGTTTTGCCAAGTGTGATCTAAAAAGACATAGAATTAATGGGGATCAATCAAGTAAGATTCAAGTGAATATAGGTATATAGATATGTGTATCTCCTGTGGTTTATGTGCTTCAAATGATAACCAGTCAACATCTCAAAGGTTATACATGACAGATTTTCCCTATAATAAGATCATAAATATAACGTCAGGGGCAGGAATTTAAAATATCAATGTCACAAATAATAACAATGACGTGTAGTGGAAACCTACTATGTTCCATGATTTCTATCTGATTTAAATGGATTTTTCTCATTTACACTTTACTGCATCCATACAGATGAAAAAACTGGGCTAAAAGATATTAGTTAACTCACGCAAACCTATAGAGCTAATAAATGGCAGAGAGAGGATTTATATGCAACAATATCTGGCTATGAATTATTCCTACTTAGTATTTCACTTACACAGGCAATAAGAATGTCCTTCTCAACCTGATTTACTCCACTGCTTTCACCATTCCTGGACTTAGGCTGGGGAAGCTTCTAAGACCGCAAAGAAGATTCAAGGGCAGAGATTGCTGCTGGGGCTGTGACATTTGAATTTGCGCACACAGAGTACATGATTCAGTATGGGATGAAGAAGCAAGAGAGACACGGACCCAGAAGGGATTAACTCCCATTATACCACACCATTATCATCATGACTCTCCTGCCCAGGGAGGTACTGCAGCAGGAATATAGCCTTCTGGCTGCTTCATAAACTAAAAAGAAGTCATTTACCTGCATAGTGTCTTCCATCCACCACCACTGTGGCCCGCTGTCACTATCTCAGATGCCCTCCCACCTCCAGGCCGCCACTCCCCGTGAAATAGTAGCTTCCCTTCTCCTGTTCCTTTGCAGTTCATCATCTCCAAAGAAAGCTATAACATCTTAGGATGGACTCTGGTGCCACTTAGCAGCACAAATTGTTCCCTCCAAGTGTTACGCCACCCCACTTTCAGCATTGTTTATGATAAGATCACATAAATTTTGTTCAGAGTATTAAGCTAGGCCTGTTTGTCAATAGTCAATTGTGGGGCCGGTGAGATGGCTCAGCAGCTTACGCACCTGCCTGGCAAGCACGAGGGCCCGAGTTCGACTCCTGGAACCCACATATGAAAAAAAAGGGCCAGTGATATCGCTCAGTGGCACGGGCGCCTGCTGGCGTGCGAGGTCCTGAGGTCAACCCCCGGTACCCACAAAAAATAAATAAATAAATAAATAAATAAATAAATAATAGTCAATTGCAACAATAGTGTAAATGGTATGTTGTTTATACTATGAAAAAGACAGAAATTACCTATAGTCATAAAAAGCAGATCTGTTGCATAAAGTAAGATGCAATTCTTCACTGGAATACAGTATTGCTCTTAAGAACACTGAGAAAATTTTACAAAGTGGATTGTAGGGCTGGGGATAGGGATATAGCTCAGTAATAGAGTGCTGGTCTAACTTGCTTAAGACCATGGGTTCAATCCCCAGCACCACAACAAAGAGTAGATTATACAAAATATGAACATAAAATAACATGTAAAGCCATTCTAACATTTTTGATTTTATTGAAATTTTACTCATGTAAAGAGTTACTTGTTACTAGAATATAAAGATATCAGTGTTACCTCATGATTTTTTCCTGCCACAGGCACTGAAAACTCCCTTAACATTTTTTGTTTCTTATATTAAGAAACTTTCTTTAGAAGGCCCCTACATATACTGCACACATTTCAAAATAAGGCAATGTTTCCTGAAAGAGGTGAGACTTCTGTTAGCTTCCTGTATGGGTTATTAATTTACTCTAGATGATTCTGCTTACACTAAGAGCAAGCGACTATGTACCACTAAACAACCTGATGAATTTTATGGAGAAGACACCAACCATCAGATTTATGGAAAAAAAAGACCAAGATGGAAAGCAGCCAGCACAATTTCCTGCCAACACTCATCTCCCTGTCACTCTCTGCATCTCATAGCTGAGGCTGCTTCTCCTTCACATTTGAGTAATGCCCTTTTCCTTATCTTTCCTCTAGGCTCAAACCTTATTCTCATTAAGGGAAAACTTATCATACTTTATTAGATCCTTCTCAAAAGTGTGGTCCAAGGACCAGCAGTTTTGGTATCTTTAGAAGCTTGTTAGAAACGGGGAATCTCAAGTCCTAACCTAGACCTACTGAAACATAATCTGAATCTTTAACAAGACCCTTGGATATTTCATTTGTGTAACACAATCTGAGAAGGACTGTGATTGGCCAGTTCCCACAAGATCCAGCATCCCAAGTTCCTCTTGCTGCTGGTACCACTCTTACCTCTTACCCCAGGATCCACGTCATTTACTAGGATTAAACTTTACCTTGTACCTTAGAATTGGCTTTATGACACATTAACAGACACAGTGTTTCAGTGACTTCATTCTGTCATTCTGTTTCTCTCTAGCTGTCCACTAGCATCTGAGATCTAACACGCCAGCTACAATTTTAGCCCAGCTTATTAACATCTTAGTACTGGACCTAAACAGTTCTCTTTCTTCATTATCCACCCATAAGTTTCCCACCATTTTGCCCAACTGACCTATTCTTTTGTGCCATTTAGCAAAACCAGCAACACATTCTCCTATTATTTAAAGAATTTCAGAAAAGATTCCATTTATAAGGCATTTTACTCTTGCTCCTTTTTGTAGTGATAATAACCAGCTTTATCAGTTCTTTGTTGAACCATTATTAACCCATTTCTCACCTTGCTCTTCACATTTTGTAAATCAGTTGATGAATCACTGTTTCTAGCTCCTCTAGAGAAAGGAATGGTGCTGCGCCTAGATTTACCTAATTTTATCATCAACACACTTTGACTTGAATTCTTGTCTACAGCTGAGTGCTGAAAGAGGAAAAAGTGTTATACATCAGAAATAGAAGCTTTTTATCTTAAGCTAGTGATTTTTCATTTTTACATGCTTTTAAAAACTGAAGGGGCCAGTGAGATAGCTCAGTGGCATAAGTGCTTGCTTGGCAAGCGTGAGGTCTGGAGTTCAACTCCTGGTATCCCACATATGAAAAAAAAGGGCTGATGATATCGCTCAGTGGCATGGGCACCTGCTGGTGCATGAGGTCCTGAGGTCCACCCCCGGTACCCACAAAAAAAAACACTGAAGATTTTTTATTTGTATGACAAATCATCAATAATGACACACACCATTTTTAAAGCCCTTCTTGCCTCCCGAATGCCTTCACTCAGTACCTCAGTTGATATGTCACATCTTTGTGAAGCAGAAAAGGTATGTGAGAGTGAAAGACACTGGAACTTAGAGGAGTGAAGCAATTTTTTGGAAGTGAAGGTTCTATTTATGTCCATTCCTAATTTCAGATCCATCACATCCTCCAGTACAATGTGCTGCTTTGCATTAAATGATATTCAAAAAAGATATAACACATGCAATAGTAGGAATGCTCACAGCTCCCAAATCTTTACTTAGCACTTCAAGAATGTTGTTTGAGAAAAATGATTATCAGAACAAATAGGACATTCATATGTTCATTTATTTGTTACTAATGCACATTTAGCACTTGTGACTCACCATACATTTTTAGATGGTTTAACGTTCAGGATGATGAATACTTTTTGGGTCTAATATGATATCAGGCAGTCAGTGTAATGAGAACCAACTTGAAGTCCAAGAATGCAGAATATATTTTGCTTTGTGTCATGTACCAAATAACTAATAGGCAGCAAGGGCTGTCAAGGTTATAATTTCAGCCCAAGGTTCTGGTAACCACATGAAATCCTTGGTGGTTTATGATATCTTAAGGTGAAATTATAGCTCCCCATGGGCAAAAGTTGTTGAAAAGCTTTCAGACATTGAGCACCATAACTAGCCTGTACTTTATAGCAATTATAGGCAAAACTATATTAAATGCCTAGTCATATTGACTAATGACTTTAAATATAGAAATTATTTTTTCAAATGAGAATGCCAAACAAGCAATTCATTCATCCATCCACTCCATAAATATGTATAAGCCACCAATATGCCTGGCTCTAAGACAGGATTACAGGAGTACACAAGTCAGATCTCTAATACCACTCTCAGAGAACTTTCAGTTTAGTGAGAGAATTAGACATGAGATGATCATCATTGGGAGACACATGTTAAGATGATGATCAGAATGATATGCCAAATGTATTAGCAGAAACTGACTGGCTTCAGGGAGAGAGGGCAGAACACCATCAGAGGAAACCTCCTTGGGGAAGAAAACACAGAACTGATCTCTGAATGGTGAATCAGAATTATGAATTTTTAAAAAGCTCATTCTTATCAAGCAGGTAAATGAAATGAGAAGAAAATAAAGAGACTGTGGAAAAATACAACGATCCAACTTCCTTCCATCTAATAGGAAGATCTGTGTGTGTAGCCTAAAGGAAATTGGGAATCAGAAAATAATGTGTGTTGCAGACATCAAGATGGTGGATTGGTAAGCAGCAGAGAAAGAGCCTCTCTGGGTGCTGCTATCCAGATGCTGGAATATAGCAGTGTGAGGAAGACAAGAAGGAGGGAAGTGGGTCCTCTGGACCCAGGAAGGATCTGAAGTGTGAATTGAAACCCACAGAGAGAGTGAAGAAAGAAACTTCAACAAAGAAGAAGGAGGTACCCAGTGGTGCCTTCTCCCTGAGACAGGACTCACTGCATGGGAGGAGCGATTCAAACCTGCAGACACAGGGTGACTGCTGCGGACCCCAGAGGCCTCCACAGAGAGACACAGCAGTGGAGGGGAGCAGTGGACGTGAAGGACTGCACTAGCTGGTGGTGAGTACTGAGGGCTCAGTCATCCCACACTAGAGAGTGATTGGCCAGGAGCCATCTTGGAATGGGGCCCACTGAGCTCAGAACTCAGAGCAGCTGCTGGCTCCATCGAGTGGCTCCCAGCTGGGTTAAAGCCCATGGAAGGTGCACTGACAGCTGCAGGCTGAATGAGTCGGGTCTTGGCCAGAAGGTTCAAGCTCTCTGGGATTATCCACTACCCCACCTAAAAGCTACTGCTGGCTTGCTGGGACAGGTCGGCATGGATCGGGACTCTGTCTCCACACACTGTCTACCAGTGACAGCAGAGACAAACCTGGAAGTGGACTTTTTTTTTCTCTCTCTCCCTCTCTCATTTGTTTTTTGCTGTGGTGGTGGTGGTTTTGTTTTTGTTTTTTGTTTTTGTTTTTTCCTCCTTTGTTGTTTGATCTTGTTTTTACATGAGTGTGAATGTGGTTTCTATCCTCTTTGTTGTTGCAGTTCTGTTCTGTTCTTCTTTTATCCCTTCCTTCTCTCTTTTCCTCCAGTCTTCTGTGCTAATTCCCAAAGTTAGCATGATTCCCCTTTGTCCTCCAGCCTTATTTTTAATCTCTTCCTCTTCTTCTACCTCTTTACTTTTCCCTAACCCCTTTTAAATTTTAACCCCTGAGGGTAAAATTGACATATTAAGGACTTATATACTGCATATAATTTTCTGGTCTGTTTTAGATTTTGTCATATAACCACAAATCTAGTTTGTATGGTTAAAGGTAGCAAATTAATTGTTACTTCAGTTTTTCATTTTCTAGGCTGTGATTGATGCTACTGTTATTGCTGATGGTACCACTTTAGCCAAAAGTGACATAATTGTTCTAAACAGCTATTCTTCCTGGTATTCCAAGACTGAGATTGGCTAAGAGTAATAAAAAATACTGTGACACAGTGCCAAAGAACCAGGGGCTGGGCCAAACAGGCAGCAACTTCTCATCTCCAACAAATTAAAGAGGTAGGACCTTGCAACAGACTCAAAACCCAAAAATCAGTTATACCTGGAAGATACCTCAAAGAAGTAGTCATTTCCTAGGAGTTCCAAATACTAGCAATAAAGCAACCCACCACCATAGGCATTTACAAGCATCACCACAGGAATTAAACTAAGAAAAGAAAAGAAAATGAGGGGGCCGGTGAGACAGCTCAGCGGCTTAAGCACCTGCCCGGCAAGCGCAAGGGCCTGAGTTCGACTCCCGGAACCCACATACGAAAAAGGGGCCGGTTATATTGCTCAGCGGCACAGGTGCCTGCTGGCACGCGAGGTCCTGAGGTCGACCCCCCAGTACCCACAAAAAAAAAAAGAAAAGAAAATGAGAAGACACTTAAACAAGATGCAACCCCAGACATCCAGTTCACCAAAGGCAAGCCCAGGGGTCAATGAGGTGGGACAATCTGAAAGCCACCAACCTACCCTCTCTGAAGTGGTAACAACAAAGGAATTGAATAAGGCACTAGAAAAAAATCAAATCAGAAATAATTTCTCAGATAACTGCATAAATGGTATCCACAGTGAAAACCATGCTTAGTGATTCTAGAGCTGATACAGACAAAAAAAAAAATAGAGAAGCTTAAGAAAATTACAGGGGCCAGTGAGATGGCTCAGTGGTGTAAGCACCTGCCTGGCAAGCACAAGGTCCTGAGTTCGACTCCTGGAACCCACATACAAAAAAGGGGCCGGTGATATTGCTCAGCAGCACGGGCGCCTGCTGGTGCATGAGGTCCTGAGGTCGACCCCCAGTACCCACAAAAAAAAAAAGAAAATTATGGAAGCCATGAATGCTCAGCATAGGAAAGAAATGGAATCCATAAGGCAGATTCAAGCAGATATCCAGAAGAATAAAAGTTGCTTTGCAAGTATCTGCAGCAGATTATGCCAATGTGAGGATAAGATCTCAGATAAAGAAGACAGGCTTGCAGATAGCGATCATGAAAAGAAAGATTTCTTAAAAATAGCAAGGGGCCATGTGAAATCAATCCAGCAGCTGCTAGATCAGACAAAAAAAATAACTTAAGATTGATTGGAGTCAATGAAAAAGCAGAAGATAGCACAAATGATATAAAATCTGTTCACAGATGTCATGGCATAAAACTTCCCTGGTAGGGAAAAAGAATTTGACATACAGATAAGTGAGGCATATAGAACTCCAATTAACCACAATCAAAAAAAAAAAAATCTACACCAGGCATATCATAATCAAGATTCCAGAAATTCAACACAAGAATAGAATCTTAAAAGCTGTTAGGGAAAAGAAACAAATCATCTATAAGGGAAAGCCCATCAGAATCACAGCTGACTTCTCAGCACAAACCCTCAAGCCAAACAGAGCTTGGAGTGAACTATTGCAAGTTCTAAAGGAAAACAACCTTCAACCCAGATTGATGTACCCTGCCAAACTATCTTTCAAAACTGATAGAGAAATAAGATATTTCCATGACTAAGAACATCTGAGAAAATTTATGAGCACAAAACCAGCACTCCAAAATGTTTTGAAGAAATTCCAGAAATAGATAACAAGGACTACAACTCCATGAATCCCAACAGAAGGAATCCACAAGGCAAGGCAGACAATTAGACAGAGGGAGGGAAAAAAAGGAGGGAGGAGCCAACAACAGGAAAATAACATGACAAAGATAAGTCAATACTTAGCAGTTATAACCATCAATGTTAATGATCTCAATTCACCAATCAAAAGGCACAGGCTGGCAGAATGGCTCAAGAAGCGAGATCCAACAATATGCTGTATACAAGAAACACATTTAATTAAAAAAGAAATTCATAGACTGAAAGTCAAAGGATGGAAAACAATACTCCATATGACAGGAACCTAGAAAAAAGCAGGGGTAGCTATTCTATTTGCAGACAAAATAAATCTCAAGCCAAGACTGATTAAGGGAGATAAAGAATGTCACTACATCCTTGTCAAGGGAACAATCCCAGAGGAAGAGATAACAATCATAAACATATATGCAACAAATACCAGTGCACCCAACTACAAAAAGCAAATATTAACGGACATGAAAAATCAAATAAGCACTAATACAACTGTATCAGGCATCTCCATACCCCACAGTCACAAAAAGACAGACCAACTAGACAAAAAATCAACAATGAAATATTAGAACTGAACCAAACTTTTGAGTAAATGGACTTAGTAGATGTCTACAGAGTGTCCCATGCCACAACATCAGCATACACATTCTTCTCAGCTGCACATGGGACATTCTCCGAAATAGACCACATGCTGGCTCATAGAACATGTGTAAGTAAATGCAAAGGAATTGAAATTATCCCATGCATATTATCAAACCATAGTGAAATGACTTTAAAAATCAGTGGCAAAAAAGATCACAAGAACTTCATAAATACATGGAAATTAAATAGCATCCTCTTGAACAACAAATGGGTCACAGATGAAATTAAAGAAGAAATTATACAGTTTCTACAATTAAATGATAATGACCATACAACATACCAGAACTTATGGAACACAATGAAAGCCGTCGTAAGGGAAATTTATAACAGTGAATACCCATATCAGGAAAGCACAGAAAGCACAAATAAACAACTTAATGGAAAACCTCAAACTTTTAGAAAAAGAAGAGCAGGCTAAGCCAAAAGCTCATACAAGGGAGGAAATTATAAAGATCACAGCAGAAATTAACGCATTGGAGACTAAGAAAACTATAGAAAGAATCAATGAATCAAAGAGTTGGTTCTTTGGAAGATTAAATAAAATCAAAAAAACCCTCACCAACCTTATAAAAAAAGAAAAGAAAATACTCAAATCTGTGCAATTAGGATTGAAAAGGGTGAAATCACAATGGACCCTGCAGAAATCCAATAGATCATCTATACCTATTTTGAAAACTTGCATTCTAATAAGATGGAAAATGCAGAAGAAAAGAACAGATTCCTACATGCATATGAATTACCAAAGCTGAATCAAGAAGATATAAAAATCCTAAATAAATCAACATCAATCAATGAAATCAAAGATGTAATTAAAAACCTACTAACAAAGAAAAGCCCAAGCCCTGACGGGTTCACTGCTGAATTCTACAAGAGATTTAGAGAAGACCTAACACCACTACTACTCAAACTGTTAAATGAAATTTAAAGGGAAGCAATACTCCCAAATTCATTCCTGGAAGCAAGCATTACCCTGACACCAAAATCAGAAAAGGACACAACTAAGCAAGAGAACACAGGCCAATCTCCCTAATGAACATAGAGGCAAAAATCCTCAAAAAGATACCAACAAACAGAATGCAGCAAACCATCAAGATTATACACCATGACCAAGTGGGATTCATCCCAGGGATGCAGGGATGGCTCAACATCTGTAAATCAAGAAATGTGATACACCACATTAACAGAGCCAAGGGCAAAAATCATATGATCATCTCGATAGACACAGAAAAAGCTTTTGACAAAGTCCAGCAGCCATTCATGATAAAAACCCTACAGAAAATTGGAATAGATTGTCTTTATCTCAATCTGATAAAAGCCCTCTATGACAAACCAACAGCCAACATCATACTAAATGGACAAAAACTGAAAGCTTTCACTCTAAAATTGGGACCAAGACAAGGATATCCACTGTATCCACTCTTATTCAACATAGTCCTGGAAACTTTAGCCAGAGCAATTAGACAAGAGAAAAAATAAAAGGAATAACAATAGGAAAGGAAGAAGTTAAATCATCATTATTTGTAGATGACATGATACTCTACATAGAAGACCCCAAAAACACCACTAAAACTTGCTAGATTTAATAAGCAAATTCAGTAGCATAGCTGGATACAAAGTCAATACTCAAAAATCGATAGCCTTCCCATACACAAATTAACAAACTCAATGACAGAGAAATTAGGGAAACAACACCTTCCACAATATATCCAAAAAAATGCAATACCTAGGAATCAATCTAATGAAAGATGTAAAAGACCTCTACAATGAAAACTACAGTACTCTGAAAAAGGAGACTGAAGAGGATAATAGAAAATGGAAAGATATCCCTTGCTTTGGGGTAGGAAGAACCAATATAGTGAAAATGGTCATGCTTTCAAAACTGTTACAGAGATTTAATGCAATTCTGATCAAAATTCCAACAGCATATCTCACAGAATTAGAGAAAACAATCCTAAAATTCATTTGGAACCAGAAGAGACCTAGAATAGCAAAGGCAATTCTGGGCAACAAAGGCAAGGGAGGGTGCATCACAATCCCTGACTTGAAATTATACTACAAAGCTACTGTGATAAAAACAATGAGGTACTGGCAAAAGAAACAGACTCAAATATCAATGGAATAGATTAGAAGATGCAGAAACAACTCCAGACATACTCAGCCACCTTATCTTTGACAAAGGTGCCCAAACACATTCACTGGAAGAAAGATAGCCTCTTTAATAAATGGTGCTGGAAAAACTGTCTCTGCACATGCTGAAGATTAAAATTGGACCCATATCTTTCACCATGCACTAAACTAAATTTGAAATGGATCAAAGATCTAAATATTAAAACAGAAACATTAAATCTGCTGGAAGATAGAATAGTGAAAACTCTTGAAGACAATAGTGTAGGTAAAGACTTTATGAATAAAACCCCAATTGCACGGGAACTATCACAAAGAATCAACAAGTGGGATCCCATCTTATTAAAAAGCTTTTGCACAGCAAGAGAAACCACCAACAGAGTGAAGAGACAACCCACAGTGTGGGAAAAAATGTTTGCCAGCTGTCCCTCAGACAAAGGATTACTATCAAGAACATACAAAGAACTCAAAAAAATCATATCTCCCCAATTTAAAGACCCAATCCAGGGCCGGTGTGATGGCTCAGCGCCATAAGCACCTGCCTGGTAAGCGCGAGGGCCCGAGTTCTACTCCCAGAACCCACATACGAAAAAAAGGCTGGTGATATCACTCAGAGGCACGGGCGCTTGCTGGTGAGTGAGGTCCTGAGGTCAACCCCCAGTACCCACAAAAATAAATAAATAAATAAAGACCCAATCCAAAACTGGGCATCTGAGATGAATACACACTTCTCAGATGAAGAAATACAAACAGTAAAGAAATATATGAAAAAATGTTCAACATCATTAGTCTTTCAAGAGATGCAAATTAAAACAACACTGAGATTCCATCTCACCCCAGAAAGAATGGCTATCATCAAGAAATCAACCAATAACAAATGCTGGAGGGGCTGTGGGGAAAAAGGAACCCTTCTCCACTGTTGGTGGGAGTGTAGACTGGTGCAACCACTGTGCAAATCAATGCGGAGATGCCTCAAAAAACTAGGAGTGGAGGTCCCATTTGACCCAGCTATTCCCCTTCTGGGTATCTTCCCAGAAGAATTGAAAACATCATACCACAGCGATATATGTGCAACGCAATTTGTAATAGCTAGATCTTGGAAACAACCCAAATGCCCATCAACTGAGGAATGGATAAAAATGATGTGGTCTTTTTGTACAGTAGAGTACTAATCAGCCATAAAGAAAAATAAGCTGGAGACTTTTATAGGTAAATGGATGCAACTCAAGACCATACTCCTAAATAAAATAAACCAGACACACATGTACAAACATCGTATTGTCTCCCTAGTGTGAGAAACTGAAAGAGTAAATAAGATCAAAAATGTACAATAAATATTGTAAAATGGGAAGAAACTGTTCAAAAGGAAAGAGAAACTGGGATGGGGAAAGGAGAAAAGATGGAAGGCAAAAGCAAAAAAATAAAATTAGACAGATAGATAGATAGATAGATAGATAGATAGATAGATAGATAGATAGATACAAGGTAGTTAAGATAGTTATACTACAAATTTCTCTTAGTTCATTGAAAAGAAAGGTTTGTGCTAATATTGTTTGGACAATTAAATGCCTATATCTTGTACTCTGAGTAACTAATTTAAAGATAATGATACTCATGTATTAACCATTGTTACCCTCCTATTATCTTGTTTTAAAATTTTATTTTTTTCTCTTTAAAATAAAATTTTTTAAAAAGAAAATAATGTGTGAAATAATGCATCTAGGACATTAATAAGTGTGCATTTATATTTCTCATTCCATGTACATGTATAAAATAAATATAAATATATATCATATGTATCATAGTATATACTGTATATGTATATTATATATGTAATTATGCACATATATGAGAAACATGAAGTATATGTAATATAGTATATAACATATATATGTTATATGTGTGTATATATTTATGTGTGTGTGTGTACTGGAGTAGAATTTGCAATGATAAAACACCAAGCCATTTTCTATAAAATGCCTCATTTGTAGTCAAAGTAATAAAAGAATAAGATTCAAAGTCTCTGAAGATAGTATTTAGGATTCAAAGACTATAGAGATAATATTCAAAGAGTAATTAGGTTGACAAAATCAGATAAGACCATAAAATACTGTATGAATGGAACAATAGGTACAAGGTTCTAAAGGAGATCAAGAGGTCATTCGATGTGGAACATTTATCTGGTGAAGATGAAATTCACTTTAGAGTAGAATACCAAGATCACCACCAAATGAAAAAGCTCAGACAGAATGACTGACCTCACAAGTCATCCCTCAATAATATGTCAGTATCATTTCAAACAGCCAAGTTATATCATTAGTTTCAGTGATAACACAATTTTCATTTGTATCACATTTTATATCATGCATTTGCTCAACTTAGTGGCAGGATATTCTAACAAAGTTTTAGCAGTTAAAAATAAATCATCTAAGATCATACATATAAGTTAAAAATAGACACAAGGAAGGCCAGTGAGATGGCTCAGCGGCATAAGCGCCTGCCTGGCAAGTGCAAGGGCCCAAGTTTGACTCCCGGAACCCACATACGAAAAAAGGGCCGGTGATGTCACTCAGCAGCACGGGCGCCTGCTGGTGTGAGAGGTTCTGAGGTCGACCCCCGGTACCCACAAAAAAAAAAAGACACAAGGAAGAATATGTTTCTAGCATATAAACTATATCAATAGGTGAAAACATAAAACATATTAGACACAAAGCAATAGATCAGAAACGTATTTAAATATGTGCCCCAAGTTCTAAATAGAGATCCTTAGACACAGGAAAAATCGGTTTTGGTTTTTTGATACTTATTGGAAATTCTGATCACGAAAAGCTGGTTCCACTAAGAAAGCAATATTTTAGAAAGTCTCAACAATGTGTCATTGACATGAGACACACTTAGAATGGACCAAACCTAAAAAAAATTAAGGCATGATTAATATAACCCCAAAAGTATAGAAATTATTTTTAAATTTATTTTGTCACTTTAAAGTCAATCACAAATTTAATAGTAAAATTAACCTAAATATTTATTTCCTCTCTGAAAAGCTGTGTGTTAACCGAATATTACAATGAAACTGTGATAATATTTAACCATTTTTGCACTAAATGCTCTAATGTAGTTCTAGCTAACTAGCCTTTGGGAATTGTAATCTCTTAAAATCTTACTTGGATATCATTCCTAAGACAACAGACATGTGGTGACAAGTTTTAATAGCCATTCATACTTGGAATTTTTTATGCATTCATAATACCTGCAGTAAATCTGAACAGCATTTTGCAAATTGAAAATCACCTTGGGCTGAGTCAAATCATGGAAAATTTTAGCTCAGAAGAAAATTCTTCTTCCCCACCCCCACCTAGGAAAATCACAAAGATGTGAAAACAGGACTATATTGGAAGCTGTCTTGCAACATTAACTGCAGTGTTCATTCCCCTAAAAGCCATAATTCATGGCTGCTCTACAGCCTTTTTCTTTCAGCAATTATGTGTATTAGAGAAAAGTTTGAATACATAAAAACTAAATTATAATAGAAAATCAAGCCTCATAAAACACAAGTTTACTCGACTAGTCTCCCCTAAAGGCACATGTGAAAAAGCTAACTAGGCTGCCCTACTCCAAGGTGTTCCTGGTCCAGAGAAGTTCAAAAAAGCATGAAAACTACATCTGCAGGGCATTATACAGGATTTATTGCCTGGGATCCCTGGTCAACCCATTACTAGGGAACACCACTTTGGTGGGAGGAGGAAGTTGGGAACCACCAGCTCTGCTGGGAATTTAATGCAAAAATTGTTCTTCTAAATAGACAAACTACTACACCAAATACCTCAAACCTGCACTGCTTTCTTCTTTTATTTTCTTTTCTCCATCTCTTTTGCTGGGGTTCATGGGATATCATGGAAAGCACTTCATGAGAAATTCCTCATGGCATTTCAATTAAATTTCTAATTCCAAAATCTAATATAGAGTTTGGCACTTGATAAACATTTGCCTGGGGGAAAAAAAAAGAAAAAGAAGATCTCTAAATCCTGTTTTAAGCCAGAAATCTTGAATTTGAATTTTGTCCCTGCTATGTAACTGGGCACTGTGATCCTAAGCAAGTTACTTAAACTCTGGATCTTGGTTTCCTTACAAATGGAAATAGAAATAAGAACTACTCATAGCATTATCATTGGGCTGCTATGAGATAATGTATATATAAAACACTCAGCATAATCACTAATCAGTATCAATGCTCTGTAATTATATGGTAAATCTAAATTCTCCATGTTCCTATAATTTCAGAGTTGTAGTGACAAGATGAATGAAAGACAGATTATATCACATGTGAGGTCTGAGGACCCATTCTATAAAATAAGTAGAAGGGAGTCTACTTATAGAGTAGTCTCATACCTCAAACAATAGGACAAAACCAAATACATCCTTGAATTCCCCAGGAGGAATCACAGCCAACATTCATGGCGTTCGAGATTTATGCTTGGACATACATCTTCAAAATAAAGCTTGTGACCGTTTTTAAATGGGAAGCCTCAGAAGAACCCTAAAAGTATTATCAGGAATGTGAAATCTATTTGTAGAATTTATAGACTCATAGTAACCCTCCAAGTAAGTAGCATAGATTTTAAAATCTGAAAGGAAGACACCACACACACATAGTGAACTTTTTGCACCCTTCATTATCAGATTAATAAATCAACCAACAAACTGTCTGTACATCGTAGTCCATGGGCAATACAAAGAATAATGAATGGACTCCTTGTCCTCAGAAAATATATAACCAAGTTAAGATAAAATAGTGCCTTAAAACTAGGAAAAAAAATCTGTTCTCCCTTGAGTATCCACAAGTATGTCAATAGCTCTGACTGCCCTATCAAAAGGTGCCTCCCCCATCTGACTTGCTATCACATCACATCACCTTTTCCTTTCCTTTCTATCTGTAGGTGCCTGGTTTGCTGTTTCTTTATTAGTACATATTTGCAGTACATGCATTTTACTAGCCTCTTGGGGAGTTGGTACCTGTACATAATACACCAACATGTATTATGTACATGATTTGCCTTTTGTTAATTGCTTTTCTCCATAAATGTAGAGACATTGTCTATATATTCATAGGGATCATTAACATACAGATTGTGTATAAAGATATGGAGAATTAATAGATACTTTCTTCTTAAACCTATTACCTGTCCGAAGGATCATAACTAAGGTAGAAGGTATGACTGAATCAGAAATACACTTGAAATATTTCATCAAGAAATCACTTGTTTCTTTTTCTGTAGGTTCTTTCTATCAATTAGTAGAATCCAAAAATAATAATGAGGCACTGCAATAGGCTTTAAGAGATTTCAAAGAAGCATATTTCCTAGAGAAATACACAAAAACTACTAATTATACTACATTGTGATTGCTAAAATAATAAAATCATATAAAAGGGAGGATGGTTAACTTTCTTGGGAGGATCAGAAGAGATGGTGGTACCTGATGGAGACCACTAAGAAGTGGCTCCGAGCAGGTTTTAAAATTAATCAGTTGGCTTTCTATGTTTACTTGTGAGCCTGTCCAAGGCCTAGCCCCTTGTCTGGAGATGGACAGCAGATTCATAGTAAGTGAACTTCTATGAATCACTGGTCCCGGCTGAGGCCTGTATTGGCCGGTGATATCATGACACCTCGAAGGACAAGATAAAACTCCAGCTGAGGATGCCTGGTGCCAACCCCAATTAACTAGAGACTGTAGCTGCAGGCATCTCACTCCTGCAGTAAATGTCAACCTGGAGATAAGATAGTTCTCCTAAATTAACATAATTTACTACTTGGAGAAGTCCTTGAGCCTACTCCCAAATTCCTGCTCAGATTCCCACATTTTTCTCAGTATCCCCTCCCTTTGTTTGTAAACCAAATAAATATGGGCCACCCAGAGAAATTTTTTGTCTCAACCCACAGAGACTCTCAAATTCTGTTAGAGGGTTTTGATCCTCCTGGAACCCTAAAATTGTACCACTTGTCTAATTTACTTAAGCCTTCCCCATACACTCATTTGGGAGGTTGTGGGCCAGATCAGTCCATGATAGGTACCTAACTGGGTTTTAAGGAAAGAGTAGTGTTTACCCAGGGACCAAATGGAAATGGGAATTCCAGGCAGCAGGTAACAACATATGCAAATGATAAAAGGTGAGACTGGGTCAGATGACATGATCACTAGGCTTAGTGATAGATTTTTGTTCAGTTCTGGGTCTTTCTTGGAATTGTTACCACTATTTAGTCACCTGTTTCTACAATAGTATCACATAGCAAACAACCACAAAATATCAATGACACACAACAAAAATCATTTATGTAGCTTACAAGCTTGCAGGTTCAGGTGAACTAGTCAAGTCTCACTACACATTTGGGATGAAACATGGTAGCTTCAATAATTTGCTGGGATGATGTGACTGAACTCTACATATTGCAGCCTCCAACAGGCTAATCCAGTCATATCCTTCCCAGAGTGATAGAAAAAGGCTACAGCACAAACGAAAGGGGTCAACATTTTTCCACTTCAATTTTGGCATCATATCTGCTAACATTCCAGTGACCAAAGCAAGTCACTTGGCTGGGACCAGTATTAGAGAGATGGCACTCAAAGTGACAGACAAATGATATGAATCAAAAGGGAGGGAAAGATAGGAGCCATTGATATAATCAATCTACTGTGCCAATTTAATCTTTTTAGAATTTGGTTTTCTTTTATATATATGGAGAAAACAACCATTCCCTCCTGACATCCTAGGGTTGTTGGAAAGAAATGTATGGAATGTGTTTTTGTAACCCATCAGTTGAAAATAAATAGACAAATAACAAAAACAAAAACCATCATGGAAATCTAAAAGACAGGCATTACTCTGTTTGTGGCTTGCATACACCCTAGTCACATAGTTAAATTTAAACTTCTGTTTCATGTTCTTAAGACAAGGCCAGCACATTTTTCAGATTCTAATACCAAACTCCACTGCAGAAAACAGAGGGTGAGATGAGCTCAAGAACACCCATGACAGCCAGGTGTGGTGGGTTACACCTGTAGTCCTAGCACTCTGGCAGGAGCATCACAAGTCCAAACCCAGCCTGGACAATGCAGTGATTTAGAAAGCCCCTATCTCAAATTTAAAAAGGAAATTTTAAAGGGATGGAGATGTAGCTCAGTACAAAGCCTGAGGTTCAATCCCTAACACCACAAAATAAATAAATGAACAAACAATGGCTACTTCTGAAAGAAGTGGAGTCAGAGAGAAAAAAGAGGTAATAATAATGTTGGTTTGTCACAAAATTTCTGTTCAAGTTATACAATGAGAATAAATTCACATAGTACTTCTGCCATTAAGTAAAATGCATATGTTTTGACAATTTTTCATGAAGAGAAACCACATAAATTTTTCCATAATTCCCATTGTGATTACTAAAATATTACCTAGATATTAAAGGTAGATTTACTCAATTTTTTTCTTTAAATATCTGTGTAGTCACATTGTACTTTTATTTCTGAAACTAATGAGTAGGTTCTGGTCCCAATTTTATCATAATCTTTGGCCTTGGACAAGTCACTCAAACTTGGTCAACTCTGATTTCTTCATCTATAAATTAAGGATTTTGAATTAAATTCTAGCATCATCTCAGGTCTAACATTCTATAATTTGGGGAAGAAATGATCCATTTGCAAATAAGCCAACAAGCTTATCTCAAAATTATCACCATATGAATGAAAAGAAATAGTTCAAAATTTAATAACTATGCAAACTTGTAAAACTCAATTTTTATTTATTTATTTTGACAAATAAATATACATTTATACATTTAAGGTGTACAACATACAGTTTTGATACATTGTGTATATATATTGTATGTATTGTGAGTTGATTACCACAGTTATAAAATTCTAAACCTCATATAGTTACTTTTTTGGTATAGTCAGAACATTTAAGAGCTACACTCTTAGCAAATTTCACACTTTTCACATACATAATGCAGTATTATCAACTACAGTCACCATCGATACATTAAACTACCAGAACTTTTTCACATTATAAATGAAAGTTCAGGCCCTTTGACCAATGTTTCCCCATCCTCTCCCACTCAAGTCTCTGGAACCCACCATTCTACAAGTTGGTTTTTTTTAAATTCCACATAAAAGTGAAATCCTACAGTGTCCTTCTGTGCCTAGACTATTTCATTTATTTCCATATTGCCACTAATAGCAGGATTTCCTTCCTTGATAGGGCTGGGGAGTATCACCCTGTCTTTTTCCATCCATCCACTGATAGAAATTTAAGTTGGTTCCATCTCCTGATTATCGTGAATAATGCTGCAATGAACAGGGGGAGTGCAGATACTTCTTCAAGTTCCTGATCTCAATTCCTGTACATACGTTCCCAGAAGTGAAATTGCTGAATCATGGAATAATCCTGTTTTTAGTTTCTTGAGGAAACGTTATGCTATTTTTCATAATGGCTGTACTAATTTCCAATCCCACCAACAGTGTGTAAGAGTTCCTGTTTCTCTACATCCTCACCAACTCTTATCATTTGACTTTTTGATAATAGCCATCCTAAGAGGTAAGAGATATATCTCACTGTGGTTTTGATTTGAATTTCCTGATGTTTAGTGATTTTTGAATACTTTCTTCATTTGTCTACTAGGCTTTTTATGTGTCTTAATCAGAAAAGTGTATATTCAATTATTTCCCTATTTTTTAATTGGATTATTTAATTTCTTGCTATAGAGTTCATGAGTTCCTTACATACTTTAAATCAGTCCCCATCAGACCAATGGTTTTACAAATATTTTCTCCTATTTCATACATTGCCCTTTCATTTTATTTATTGCTCAGATTTCTGTTCAGAAACTCTTTAGTTTGATTCAGTCCCATTTTGTTTATTGTCATTTTTGTTTTCGTGGCCTATACTTTTGGAGTTGTATTCATAAAGTCATTGCCAAGATTCATGTCAAGGAACATTTCCTCCGTGTTTTCTTCTAAGATTTTTATTATTTCAGGTCATATGTGTAAGTCTATAATGCTTTCTTGGTTGATTTTTGTACATGGTGTAAAATAAGGATCCAATTGCATCCATTCTTTTGCATGTGAATGTACAGTTTCCCTAATACCATATATTGAAAAACTCTCCTTTTCCTACTGTGTATTGTTGGCACCTTTGTAGAAAACTAGTTGATTATATACACATGAGTTTCTTTATAAGTTCTCAATTCTGTTCTATTGGTATATGAGTCTGTTTTTAACACCACTAACATCCTACTTTGACTGCTATAGCTTCAAATTATGCTTTGAATATAGGTAGTCTGATGCCTCTAGCTTTATTCTTTCTCGAGATCACTTTGGTTATTATGGGTCTTTGGGTTCCAAAATCAAAATATTTTATTTTCGTTTAATGAATTCCATTACAACAGATGATATTTTTTTTAAATAATCAAGTAGTTACTTCTCACAATTACTTTTATTGTTTTTGGTGCTGAGGATTGAACCTAGAGCCTAACACATGTTATGCATGTGCTTTGTCACCAAGCTATATACACTCCGCCCCACAATTACTTCTTTAAACCAATAAAATATATTTAACTTGTGTAATTGTATAAATTAGTTAATAATATGAATTTTTAGTCTCCAAGTCAACATTCCTTCTTCCTTCCGTACACTATGTTCTTTCACTGAACATTTAGTAAGCAAATCTACTATCACTATCTAATAAACCATAGAGACAGACAGACCATGAAGCTGGTCTGCTCATCTAGTATTTACCTAGCCAATTTCTGGACATGAATTATAAACTCCTAATCTTCTGTTCCCCGTGTGTGTGCTGCGGGTACTACCCATGTTGGTGGAAACGGAACTGACGTGCCGGTTAAGTTCCGGAGACAGCACACGAGTGCACTGTGTTCAATGTCTATATGACATAGCTCCACTTAGCTGTCTAATCTTAACCAAATTGCTTAATCTCACTGATCCTCGTTTTTCTCAGCTGAAAACTTTATGAATCATTGCATTTTTTTTATTGCTGCATGATGGTTTTCTCAAATTTGCAGAAGACAGAGAAAGAAAATGTCTTTTAACTCAGATGACTGCTGCCCTCTGATGCTTGGCTCACACAGCAAAATGCTGCTTTAGTTGTGCTGCTCCAGCGATTCATTTAACTGAGGCAAATGTACTGAATAGAGTAAAAAAGATAAGCCAAACACCAGCTTGTTCATAAACTGGGAGGTGGTCTCAAGAGGAAAAACTGAAAGGAATGATATAAGCAGACTGGCCTATGGGACAAAGGGAGAGAGGAGGTATCCTCTCCTACTGAACACACATACCCAGCATAGATTCCTGAATCTTTGAGGATCCCTCCCTGATAATTACTCAATCACTAATGTCCTGAGCACTCCAGAGCAAACACATATTGACTTATTCAATCAAGGCAAATGCAATAATGAGGTACAAACGAGTCAACCCCAGGGGCTCCCTAAGAGAAAAATTAAGAAAGAGGAAAGGATTTCTCTTCTTACTGCTATTTGACAGTTTGTCTTTCTGTCTCATATTTTGTTTGAGTAGCCTCTCTTAAAGGCTGATCTCCTGAGATCTATAACTGAGGGATTGCTGACCTTTAATCTAAATACAGGACTGATACATTTGTACCCAACCCACCTTGAATGAAAGCCAAATTGGACCTGCTTTGATATTTTATTCTCCTGAGTTATATAATGAAATAAAAGCTGGCACTTTTTTTAGTCTTGTGTTGTGAGGATTTGGATAGAGTTGTGCCAAAAAGCTTACGTCATTGGACTAGAGTAAATTAATAGCTGTTTTCATTCATTTGCATTTAATCAGCCCAGAATTGCTGACTCTGGGTTCAGCAAAAACCTTTCTGCCTGCTCATTCTGCTGGCTACAGTACACTGCTGGTGACGGGCAGTGACTGAAGTTAGAAGTTTGAGTTCTATAGTCCACAAGTCATTTTTCACCTTTAAAGTTGGCTGTATAGCAAGTCCACTATGTTAATATAAAGCCAGAGTTATTCTGACACCGTGACTTAAAGAAATCCTCCATGCTGAGTGTCAGGGTTCACGCTTGTAATCCCAGCACTTGGGAGGCTGAGGCAGGAAGATCACTGCCATTTTGAGGCCAACCTTGGCTTTGTAGCGAGTTTAAGGCCAAACTGAAGTACATAGTAACACCTGTCTCAAAAAGCCAAAAAAAGAAAAAAAGAAAGAAAGAAAGAAAAGAAAAAGAAAGAAAGAATAAAGAGAGAAAGAAAGAAATAAAAGAAAGGAAGGAAGGAAAGAAGAAAGGAAGAAAGAAGAAAGAACAAAAGAAAGAAAGAAAAGAAAGAAAGAAAGAAGAAAGAAAAAGAAGAAAGAAAGAGAAAGAAAGAAAGAAAGAAAGAAAGAAAGAAAGAAAGAAAGAAAGAAAGAAAGAAAGAAAGAAAGAAAGAAAAGAAAAAAAAGAAAAAGAAAGAAAGGAAATTCTTTATTTTTCCCCCTATTAGAGGTTTTATAGCTGGGATTCCAGGCCAAATTGACCTGGTGCAAGCCCCAATTTTGCCACTTATAGTGGGATCATAGCATAAGACAGATTATAGTCCTAAAGTAATTTATTATGGTTATAATTACCTTTGAAAATAACATGCAAGAAAATATCTTACATGATAATTGGGTTCCAGGCTCAACTCATTAGTGTGTACAGCAACTGACTCCAACAGCATGGGCTGAAGATCCTGAGGAAAGTAATTTCAAGTCTCTGAACTTCATTTCCCCTATTTATGAACTGGAGTTATTAACAGAACCTACCTCTTGGGGACATAGCAAAGCTGAAATGAGATGATAAATGTGGAGGGCCAAGCACATAATCAGCACAATAAATGATAGCTACCAGTGTTAACAGATTGTAAGAGGGTAATTATGTTTCCACAGTGGGTTGTTGGCTACACGTACAATGACTGAACTCTTTCCATTAGCCATTTGCAGATTATGTGAGTCTTACTCACAGAAGTTAAGGGAATAGCTAGTAAAGCCACCAACTTTTGTACTGGGTGGTCCAGAACACAAACAAGACAGTCACACAAGCTGCCCAGCTCTGATATTTACTGGCTCCATAAGCTTAGCCAAGTTAATTAACAGCTTTGTGCCTCAGGATTTTCATTTATAAAATAGGTGTAATAATTGAATCAGTTTCATGGGATTGTTGAAAGGATTCTAAAAATTTATAAGTATAAAGTACTTAGCACTTGGTGAGCTACGTCATTATCATCATCATTACTATCATTTGAATTATTCTGTGCTGCTTTGAGAAGAAAACAGTAGTGTTGACAATAATGTTGGTAAAATAATTAATCTGACATGTAAGGAAAACATGGATTTAGTGCCTCAGGATTATTTAACATAATATAGGATTTTTCCCAATTTTTAAAAATTAACATAGAAGTTTATATATTTATCATGCACAAAATGATGTCTTAAGTATACATTCACTGTGAAAATGATAGATACAGATAATTAACATATGAATTCCCTAAAATTGTTACCTTTTTGTGGTGGGAACTCTTAACATCCACTCTGTATTTTTCAAGAATATATTATTAGCTATAGTTAACATGCTGTGTGTTCAATGTTTTTAACTTATTCTTACTATCTAACTGTAATTTTGTATTCTTTGATCAGACCACATTCCAACTTACCCAGCTTCTCATAAACTTCATTCTTTTTACTTCTATGTCTTTCTATGCCCTGTTTATTCCCTTAATATGATACCCTCTAGGTTCATCCATGTTGTTGCAAATGATAGGATTTCCTTTTTGTAGCCGAATAGTATTTAACTGTGTATACACATTTTCTTTATCCATTTATCCATTGACGGACACTGCTTATAACACATCTTGGTTAGTGTGAATACTGCTGAAATAGACATGGGCGAGCCGACACTTCCTCAAGTTACTGATTCCGTTTCCTTTGGGTATGTACCCAGAAGTGGGATTGCCGAATCATATGTTAGCTCTATTTTTAATTTTTGAGGACCTTCCTACAACTTCCCATGATGGCTATATTAATTTATATTTCCACCAAATTGTGCAAGGGCCCCTTTTTCCCATGTTTTCCCCAACACTTTCGTATTTTTGTTAATACTTATTCTAACCAGAATAAGGTGATAGTGTGTTGTGATTTTGATTTGCATTTACCTGATGATTAGTGATGTTGACCATTTTTTCAGTCCAACGGTATTTTTCTCTTTTTAGAAATGTCTATCCAGGTGTTTTTCCCATTTTTTGTTTTCTTGCTATTACATAGAGTTCCTTTTTTATCTTAGATATTAACCCTTTATCAGATGTTCACAAATACTTTCCTCCATTCTATAGGTTGTTTCTTCACGCTGTTGATTTTTTTTTTTTTTGCTGCACAGTTTTTTTTAATTTGATGTAATACCACATGTCTATTCTTGCTTTTTTTGCCTATGCTTTCAAGGCCATATTCAGCAAATCATTGCCCAGACTAACACCATGTAGAAGAAAATATGTCTCCTTGATGTTTTCTTTTCATTGCTTCATAGTTTCAGGTCTTATATTTAATTCTTAATATATTTTGAGTTGATTTTTGTACATGGTGTGAGATAAGGACCTACTTTCTTTCCTCTGCTTGTGTATTCCATTTTCCCAACACTATTTATTGAAGAGGCTTTCCCTTCTTCATTGTATATTCTTGGCAACTTAGCCACTTAAATATTGGTTGGCTATAAATGTGTGGATTTATTTCTCGGCTCTCTATTCTGTTCCATTTGTCAGTATGTCAGCTTAAAATGGGATTTGAGGAAGATTTTCAATAAAATAACTGGAAGTGACTAGGTGAACTGAAAGAATAGGCTGCTCCAGATGAACAAAATAAGAAGACATTAGGACTATGTTCAGAGAAGAAGCAAAATAAAATAGCTGGCATGAAATAAAAGGAGGAACAAGAAACAAGGAGATAGAATGCTTGTAGCACAATAGAAATGATTGCTTTGTAGAAATCCTATCATTCTTTAGTTTAATCTCTAGAATGCTTAAAGGCAATAATTTGCTTGGAGACCATGACATTAGGCCCTGCTCTTGCATTATAAATGAAAAAGAAACATACCAAGGACTTCCAGAAGTTCAGTAAATGAGGCCCTACTCCTGTATTCCTATAAATGAAACAGAAAAACACCAAGGATTTCCAGAAGTTCACTAAGTGACTATTGTCGTATTATTTCATGGAAGTTGCTAAACAAATTTAACTCAGGAAATTCTTCCTTATAAAATAAAGACTGAAAACTTATGACTTCATAAATAGTAAATGGAGGAGTGTTGTTGCACATATAATATTACGAAGGTGAAATAAAAAAAATATTTTGATGGTCATATATAGGTGGGGAGATGATAGATTACATTTAGTCTTGAGTTAAGATTTTTTCATACTTTATTTTTTTACTAGCACATGTTTGCAGTACATGATTACATTCATCATGGGGGACACATACAGGTACATAGCACATCTTAATTCTTTTTTTATCCCCTCCCCCTTCCCTCCCTCCAATCCTTCTTCCCCTCCTCATTTATGAAAGCTCTATTTCCATTTTTTTCTTTAAATCCATTTTCCCTTCCTTCTATCCCCCTCCCCCATATCTTGTTCCCCTTCCCAGTTGAACAAGTCCTTCCTACTTCCTGATATCTCTTCCCCATTTTGCTCCTTATTTATACTTTGGATTTGTCACAGAAGTATAGTAATGCAATATTTAAACTTGTGCACCTCACTTATTTCACTGAAGATTATGGTCTCAAGCTGCATCCATTTAGCTAAAAAATGCCTTATCCTTATTTATGGCAGAGTAGTACTCCATTGTATATAAATACCACATTTTCTTTATCCATTCATCTGTTGATGGGCATATAGACCGTTTCCAAGATTTATCTATTATGAGTTGTGCTGCTACAAACATGAGTATGTGTGTACCACTATAATATGATGTCTTTAACCCTTTTGGGAAGATACCTAAGAGAGGAAGATCTGGGCCAAATGGAAACTTTAGTTTTAGTTTTTTGAGGAATCTCCGTACTGATTTCCACAGAGATTCTACCAATTTACACTCCCACCAACAATAGGGAAGGGTTCCTTTTTCTCTGTAGCCTCGCCAGCATTTGTTATTGATTGGTTTCTTGATGATAGCCATTCTTTGAGTTAGGATCATTTTAGGCTTTCACTTTTGCAATATCTGTGTGACCTGGAGTAGTTCTCTTCTTCAGTTTCATCAATATCGTCTTAAATTTCCTTCTTAGCTAGATCAAGAAGAAATACAGTGTAATGTTCAAATACATAACCTCTAGAGTTAAACTAAGTTTAAAACTTTCTTTTACATTTATTGACCAATTTCTCTGGGGCAAGTTATTTAAACTGAAGCCTTAGTTTCTCACATGAAAGTGGATAACAATAATAGATATTATTTATTTATTATCAGTATTATGTGCTTCAAATCATATAATCCTTGGACAGTTCTTGATACATAGAGATTGCTAGATAAATAAAAGTTTTGTATATTGTTATCTATAAAAATAGATAGACTAAATGATCTTTAACAACTCCTCCAGCTACTCAGCTTTCCACTAGCCTAGGTTCCATATATTTACAGTCTCCTGAATTTGATATCTTTCTTCACCTGTAAACCAAGTAGAATGGAAAAAAGAAACATTAAGGTGTTCAGTGTAGCAACATAAATGTGTGGGAAGATGTGTACTTGGAAGAGGGAGGAGGAGAAATATGTAAGGGAAGTGGGAGCTGATCTCAGACCTACATCTACTGCCAAGATGAGGTTAGGCATCTAGATGTTGAACACAAGTATTTGAACATAAGGGGAAGCAGGATGCATGTCTTGATTTGGGAAATTTAGCAGATCCCTCTAGCTTGTTTTTTACCTTTTCTGAATAGAACACGGAAACCATCAGACTTCTTGTGCCTTGTGAATGAAATAATATGTGTGAATGGGTTTTGTAAACAGCACAGTTCAAATGTTCCTGCTGCTCTAACCGTGATAAACATCTTGCTTAAAAATCCAAAGGGCGTAAACTGTCTTATTTTTCCAAGCTGGCACTAGTCATTTGGATTAAATTGATCATTAGGTTTGAGAAAAGAAGAGAAACCTTCCCTGAAGGCAGCTATATACTGGACAAAAATAATGAGTAATATACCAGAGATAATACGTGCTAGAGCTAAGTAAGCTACAGATTAATAGTACAAATTCTCTGGTTTCTGGATTCATTTCCTTGATCTGCCACTTTCTGCTTGTATGGCCTTGAGCAATTTGCTTAATCCCTTCAAGCCTCAGATCTTCCATCTTCAAAATGATGATTATGATTGTATGTTCTATAAAGGGATATTTGGAGGATTAAATAAGGTAATGAATTTAAGATCTTAGACTGAAACACCCAATAAGGCTTAACTACTATCATTATTTTAAAAATAATGGAGGACAATATAGAAATAAATAACTGCAGCTTTGATGAGATGTCAGATACACAAAGCCTGGAAGAAATGATAAGGAACAGAGGCAAATGAAAATAAGGGGATGGAATAAACAAATAACTCAGCTAACATGAGTGGGTGTACTACTGGCCACTTCTAATAAGTTCATGCTTCTAGGGGCTGCTCCAAAAGCATCTGCCATCAAGAAAGTATTTTAGGGCCGGTGAGATGGCTCAGGGGCATAAGTGCCTGCCTGGCAAGCACGAGGGCCCGAGTTCGACTCCCGGAACCCACATATGAAAAAAGGGCCGGTGATATCGCTCAGCGGCACTGGCGCCTGCTGGTGCGCAAGGTCCTGAGGTCGACCCCCGGTACCCACCAAAAAAAAAAAAAAAAAAAGAAGGTATTTTAGATCAATCCATGCATCATATTTTTCCTTCAATTTGAAATTTTGTTCCTGGAGCCCTCCTCTTAGTAGCTTTATGAAGAAACACAGAACGAAATAGTCAGACCTCCAGTTGGAGGACCGAGATCCCAATGCAGCTAGAAAAAGTGTGTCATCATACCAAAGCCTAAATCTCAGTAGTGCCAGGAAGCCGGCTGAGATTTTTCACACCTACTTCTGTTCATTCACCTTCAAACATGGATCTTCCTAAGTGTCCACTGGGACTTTTGAATAAAAAGAAAAATTTTAAATGCAAGAGTCCAGGAGCTAGTTAGATTCATACTGTCTATACTAAAGGCCAGCAACAATTTTCTTATTGGGCCAGACAGTAAGTATGTTAGGTTGGTGAATCAGATGGTCTTGTTCACACCTACTCAGCTCCACTGCTGTAGCACAAAAGCAGACATATACAGTATGTAAATGAACGGGGAAGGCTGTAATCCAATAAATTGTGATTTTTAAAAACAGGTGGCAGACTGGATTTGGCCCATGGACCATAATTTTCTGACCCCTGTTCTATGCATAGACTTGATGCAGAAACTCAAATTGTCAGAAGGACCTGGGCTAAAGCTCATGAAAATGAATCATAATGTCAAAGAATATTCTTGACTAGACATTAGCTGAACTAACATAAAAAGCTCCCAACTAAAACGAAGAGAGAGGCAGTAAACTGCTTAACTTTAAATGGAGAAAGCAACTTCTGCAGAAGAAAATAAAAATAACATGGAAAAAAGAATTGTAGCATAAGATGTACTCAGAATTCACATTAGGAAAACTCTAGGAAGTTCTCAGACACATTTCCAGCCTCATTTTCTGTTTTCTCATGTTCAGAGCAGGAGTGATAACTTGGAGGAACAGACATCCTTATTTTCCAGGGACAGACCTAGGGTGTCTGTTGTCTGTGATCAACAGTATCCCTTTTTGAAGAAGTGTCTTCATTTGCCATATATGGCCACAATTATAATTACCAAAATGGGTTTTAAACTGTAACACTGATGGTATATGTTACTTAACATTTCACCAAAACTTGGGCAATAAGTCTATAAATACAGACTACAGTGCAAGATAAGAGAAAGCAAGGGCTTCAAGTCATACACAGTTGGATTCAAATCCAACTTCATCACTTTCTGCAGGTCTTAGACAATGTGCTAAATCTTCCTGAATCTCAACTCCTCAAATGTTATAATAAAAGACAAAGAAGTGTTGTTACGTGTAAATGCATTGGCATATAACAAATATTCAAAATTATTAGCTGCTATATTATTGTTATTATTGTATATGTGAGCGGAATAAATTGGCTGTGTGGGGACACAATATCATCTTTCATATGCAGAAGATATGCCATGAGAGAGAAGTGATTTCCCTGTCACGGGAGTTAATCAAGCAGACTTAATAGTGATGATATAATAAAGTCTTGGTACCCAAAGTCTGATCCAGGAACCATGGTATCAGCATCACCTAGATGCAATATCTCAGATGCCAACCTAAATTTAATAAGTACAAATCTACATGTTGAAGGAACCACAGTTGGTACCTTTACCTTTGCTATAAAGGATTCAGACATTAGTGGATAATAAGAATATAATAGTCATGTACTGTCGTACATGACTTTAAAGCCCTTTTGAGCACCAAAACAACTGGATATTAATAAAGTTCATAGGTTTGATATGTACAAAATAAAGTCATGGGCAGGAGCTATGTCCTTAATACCTAGCATATACTATTCCATTGGGCAAGGTAAAAATGACCCTTTGCACCCAACTCTGAAGAACACTGTACCAGGTCCAGTGATTACATCCCATTTCTGATTTAAGTACCAATCTCAGATAAGTGCAAATATGTACATTCTGAGCATTGGGATTGTTTTTAATCCAAACATATCTACCTTTGTCATAGAAACTTATTTCCTGAGATTTTTTTTTCATTTTTTTGAGCTACTTCTTTGTTTTTTTAGAAATGTCTGTCTGATTATTTTCCATGTTCTCTAGATGGAGTTCGGTATTCCAATAATGCTGAACAATTAATGTACAAATAGATAGTTTAACCTTGGATATTTCCTCCAAGACTCGAAGACACTGACAAATACGAACAGAGTTAGAAGAGCCAGTGAAGTATTTAGCTGAAACTTTAAAGAAATGCTTCTCTCTCTGAGACTTCCTAGGGATGGTTGTAATGCAGCTCAAATGCTTGAGCTCTTTGTACACTTTTATCCTCCCTCCTTGATGCAGGCTTTCTGACATCCCTGACTGAATTATAAACAGGATGGAACATGCTGGCCCACTGTGTTGCATCAATCACTTCTTAGATCTCTTTTCTGATTCTCTTATTCTGTGATTGCTGAACAGCCCATTATTATTTTCCATTAGAACGACACACACAGAAACTTAAAAAGAATATATTATTTTGAAAAAATTAAGGTAACGGGCCAGTGAGATAGCTCGGAAACATAAGCGCCTGCCTGGCAAGCGCGAGGTCCTGAGTTTGACTCCCGGTACCCACATACAAAAAAAGGGCCGGTGATATCGCTCAGCGGCACAGGCGCCTGCTGGCCCATGAGGTCCTGAGGTCAACCCCTGGTACCCACACACACACAAAAAAAAAATTAAGGTAACAATAAAGAGAAAATTTTTAATTTTAAGGAGGAGAAAGAAACATGAGGTGTGACTAAAGTATGAAATCTGTAATAAAGTGAACCCAAGAGAATTTCATGTTAATACTGATAATTCACTTATAATTCCCATATCCACCAAGTATCTCCTATGTGATAAACACTGTACTTTTACATCATGATGATCATGATGATCATGCTGATGACGACGACAACAATGACAATGACAATAACAGCCTCTAACATTTGTTAAGGACCTATGACAACATGAAGGAGATAGGCATGAGCCCCACTCTTGTAGAAATTTATAATCTAGCTGGGAAGGCAGACCTAACAAATAATTCCAAGTGTCATCACTGCTATGTGAATTACAGGTACAATAGGAGGGGGTTACAGGTGTACCCACCTAGTCTAAGGGCCCATGAAGTCAGTGACTGACATAATCAGATTTTTTGAGTTTTAAGATGACTCTGAATGGGCTGGAAGGAAAGAAAAGGAATGTGTAAAGGACAGAGATGAAAGTTGCTTGAAATAAAAAAGTGGCAGTACTTATAAAACATCTCCAAGTTAAAGGAGGAATGCTACGCAAGTTTTTAGAAAATGTTTGCTCTTCTGGATTCCAGTTATTTGTTAGTACTTAAAGGAACTTACCTCTCTCAAAACCTCAAAACCACCGCATCACAGAGCACATAAGGCACACGTGGGAACAGATAAGTAAATGGCAGCAGAAAGACATGAAAAGGAAAAACATAAAGGCCCAGCACCTAAATTCCTTAGGAAAGAAGGATGCTCTGAGGCCCTCCAAACAAGACATGAGGCCCAGAACAGCAGTTTCCCTAAAAACACTTAATAGGCCATCAAAGTATTCCACCAGGATAAGGAGAGGAAATGAACTCTTAAAAGAGATTATTTGCAAATATAAAACAAACATTTTAATTAAAGATCCTGTAGTTCTTTTCCCTCAAAAAGAAGGCTCATTTAGAAGGCTAGAGTGCTAGGTCATGCTGTTAGCACTTCTTCTGCTGAGTGGGATGATAAACATCTTATCTCCCCCTGGGTTCAAGGAATAGTTATGAATAATTATGAATTAATCAATCAGAAGTATTTATTGTACAACTATATTCTGAAAGCCATTGGGAATACAATGATGAGTTAAAATAGACATGATTCTTTTTGATAGCATTTCCAGTTCAGTAAAGAAGTTGAGAGTCTAGATAATAATCAAACAATAACACATTTAAAGGTACTTCTGTAGGTATATATGAGGACTTAATGAAAGCAGAACTTGGCCTAGACATTAAGCTACTGGTCTGAGAATAGAAGAATGAGTACTAGTTACATGGTTGAAGAAAAATGGGACAAGAGTGACAAAATGAATTAACTTGACAAACAGGTATGAAGTAGCTGCCAAGTTCCCAGGGCCTTGATAGGTAACTGAAATAAATGAATGAAACTTGGTCTATAAGTTAGGGAAAATCTATCCACTTGCTAGCTGTGAGAATTTGGCCCTCAGTATCTTAATCTGTAAAATAAGAAAATAATGTCTATGTTATAGAATTATAAATGTTTGAAGCCCTTAGCTCACTGCCTGGCACTTAAGTAGCAAATTTTGTAATGACCAGACTCAGGAAGTCAGGATGGCACATGTGAGAAGCAGTGTTCCTCGGGTCAAAAGCTGAGTGTCTTTGGTCAGACTGTGTGAGATTGAACCCCAGCTGCAACATTTACTAGATCTGTGACCTTGGGCAAATGACAAACTTTATAATGTTCAGTTTCTTCAACTGTAAGAGGAAGATAACTGAAACACTGTATTTATAGATTTCCTGTGAGACTCAAAGGAGATAATGCATAGAAAGTGTGAAAGATTGCTTACACAAAACCTAGACTACATATTTTGCATGTATATGGTGTTGTATCTATACAGATAAGTAAGCAGTTAATTACTTTTGTTGTTATCACTTTGAGTATGAAGGTGAAACTGGACAAGACCACAGACTTCACAGAAAATCTTGATCTAGGCCTTCATGAATGAATAAGTGTTAGACAAACAAAAATGCTGATAGATTTCCTTTGCTCAAGCTGTAGGGCAGCAATTTGCTATTGTGAGTGTTACCACAGGGTTGAAGGCTCAAGGAGAATATTAAGAAAAGTCTGGTGAGTTCCTTCTAAAAAATATCTTTACTGCAGTTGATACCACAAGCTTGAAGGCAGAATAATGTGGGAGGTAACAACTTAGGCTTTGAAACCAGACTTGGGTTCTGATCCCAAACCTACTGCTTTCAGCTGCATGATCTTATGCCAGTTACTTCCCTTCGCTGAGCTTTAGTATATAAATCTTTAAAGGAAGTAGTAATGGTGCCCTCTTCATGAAGCCATTATTAGGATTAAACAATGTAATGCATTTAAAGCACCATGTTTGGCGTATAATAAGCACTCGATAAATGTTAGCCACTGTTATTATTGTTTATGCCTTATTAGAGCTACACTGGCATTACCCATTAGATTTTGTTCAGTGCATGAGATAATTACACTAAACACTAGGGTATACCATATTACACACTCAACAGTGGGGTATCCAAAGAAATATCATGAGTAACTACATGATAAGAGTTCCTACATGGCAGTGATTGCAGGTATTTATCTTTGTGGCCCCAATAACTGAGAATTGTACATAGTGGGCTCTCAATAAATGTGGAATTAATTAATGAGTGATTTTTGTGCTGATTTTAAAACAAAACTTTCTCTGCTTATAAACATTATGCATATTTCTGTAGATAATACATAAATTAAAATATTATAATTTCAACAGCAGTGGAACAACCATTGCTATCATCTCGATACATTTTCTTCCAAGGTGTGCTCATGTATGCATGCATTTATATGTGTACACATATAATATTCATGGGGAATCATAATATTTGAATAAATACACACCTATTTAATTTTGGTCGTGACATGTAAAAGCTATTTGGCTTCATTTTATTAAGGATACTTTAAAAATATGATGTGCACATTGCATTACATTCTATAAAAGTGTACCATATACTCTTTTAATCTGTGGTCCTCTTGTTAGAACTTTAGTGTATGTCAAAGCTAATTCATCTTCAGATATAAGTTATGTATTACCATATTCAGTTAGTTCTTGGTTTTGGGGTTATAAACAACTTGAAAACCTAATTATTAAAAATCTCTGTATTATCACCTTCCATAGAAAAATTACAAGCACATAATTTACATAAAATATCGCTGGCAATTTCAGCAGGCTCATAAACTTCATGAAGCCCATCCATGGGTCCCTGTCTCATGGTCTTCACATCAAAACCGGTGACATAATATGTCAATATAAAGCAGAAAGAGAAAGTGTAAAGACTTTAACAATTTTGGAGAAGAATAATCTCTAAAATACTGCTGACTATAGAATATTTGACCATTTTCATAACATGGTCCAATCTCTGTTCATTCTTACATTTGAAATGGTCCCAGTTTGAGACTATATATTAAATCTCTCTACAACTTTTCCTGAATAATAAATTATGTGATGTATCCTTATGATCCTTGGTGATAGAAGGCTCACAGGGCTCCCAATGCACTACCTCTCTTTACTGCAAGATCTTGCATCCTGCAGACATGTGATATTACTGTGTCTACACCTGCTATCTCTCCCCTCCATTGCTTCTAACTGTCTTATGCATCATTTGTCTTGAGAAAATACACAGCATGATTGAGCACTGGATAATACAGTTACTTAAGGGAAAGAGAACATTTTATAATACCAAAAGTAAATTCAAAACACTTAGCATGTAATACAGCATAAAAACATAAAAGGGATATATTCATTACATTGGGTCACGCATATTGTAATCTCAGGGCGTATGACCTTTGTGTAGTTCTAACCAAGGAGGATTATAAACTTTAATTTGTTATCTGATTTATATGCTTTAATATGCAGTATGAACCTGATTCTAATGCCAACTTGTACATTCTCTGAATAATTCTAATAGGTTCTCAGAATAAAGCAAAGTAGTGGTTTTTCATTTTGGTCTGTTGTTTCCACCTGTTGCTTCTGAAGACAGAACAATTCCTAATGTAAAAGCTAGGATAGGAAAGAGCATATTGCTATGTCTGCAGCGCATATGCCTATGCACATGTTCCTATGTCTATGTCCATGTTTATGCCTTGTGTGTTTTGGAAGACTCTAAATTATCACCAGATTCCATATAAAAATGGAAAAAAATAAAACAATTCTAACAGTAATTTATATTAAAGTCATTTATTTTTCTCCCTCATAGCTGCATCATCCTTCCCAAGGCTTCCGGTTTGGAACTGTTCGGGAAAGCAGTGCTGAAGATTATGTGAGGCAAAGTTTCCCAGAGATGCATGAGTACATGAGAAGGTACAATGTACCAGCAACTCCTGATGGAGTGCAATATCTGAAGTGAGTGTCAACCTCCTCTGTCCTAAAAGTTCTCTCTGAAAGAGAAGTCATTTAGTTACTGTTGTATTTGTTGGTTTTTAAAATGACAGACAACTATACCCACTATGTGTTTAGTAATATCTCATATTGTGTGAGAGCCAGGAGTCAATATAGAATAGTGAGCATTTAATTATGTGACTATATTAGTAGTTACCTGCATAGAGTCAAGTTGGCAGTAGCTTTGATTAAAAATCCAATGGGGTCATTAGTGTGGCAGATGGTGGGGGAAGCAAATGTTGACTTGACATCACTTGCAAAAACAATGATGCTGAAATGATCAAACACACAGGGAATGTAGCCAGAGGATAAAGTGTCCCAAAGCAGCCCTTTCCTTCACAGTGAATCCCTAAGCCCATGGAATGCCTCTGCTTGCCATAAAGAAATGGAATTTATCTTATTGATGTCCTGTTAGAAAGGAAATAAGGTAGAAGGCTGCAATTTCCATCCCTGCATCTTTCTCATCAGAATTTATGAGGAGCAATCAAAGGCAATCACATTGCCATGGAAGATTATCAAAGCCTGTAATTCAGGGGAGCTGAATGCAAAGGAGGACAGTGCAGTTATAGGTCTGCTTGTCTAGTCTGCCTGGGAAAAGGGAAAGAATGCCACCTAATAACCAACACTGCATGAAAGTAAGGTCTCTCCCTCCTGCCTGATGGCATCATGATTACAACACACACCGAAATCCCAAGTGTCTTCAATTGTGTAGCATCAAGAAACTAGTTTCTCCACAGTCAGTTACAATAATCTTCCCAATGGACAGCAGGGCCTGCTGCCTCAAATTTTTCAAGAAAGAGAGGGAATAAAGAATTTCATGGGACATAAGGGTTTTGTGTTTCTTAAGAGCTCTGGTAATAGGCTCCTTAAACAATTTTATTGACTTTTAACTAGAGCTTGGAAAGGAAGCTGTGTGCTCTTAGTTTTGCAAAGTTATATATGATGTTTAAGTACTAGGAAATGGCACTTTTAATTCTGCAAGAACATCAAAACATTAGAGTGCCTCTCTGACACAGAGTTTAGAACTCCAGAGCCTCCCAGATCTTTTTCTGTATTCTTTCCTTCAGGCAAATGCATGGTTGAGAGAGAGAATAAGACATCAGGGAGATAGCAATGGCTCCCAGCTACACAGTAATGGTTCACAGGCTGGGCTCTCCTGGCAGTATTATAAAAATTAGATGAACCACTGCTGCACTTCGCAGCAGTTCCACTCCACTTGATGCATTCATTTATCCCAGTGCCTTTACCTTATAAGGTTCTCTCGTGCCCAGTATTGACCCTACCCTTGCCTGAAGAGTAGCAACCATTAGAAAAGCAGGCACCAATGAAGAAGATCAGAAAGGAGTTAATTTTCCATGGTAATATGGCTAACAAGTGGTGGAGTCATGACTAGAATCAGGTCTCTGACACCAAACCACTGCTTCAGGTTAGTTTGGAAACCATAAAGGAAGTGCAGGTTCTTGACATTCAAGGAATAGTCCCTGTTCCAGCAGCATCCACATTGCCGTTAGCATCTGTGAGCTAGTTAGAAGTAGAAAATCTTCCCGGGTGTGGTGGTGCACCCCGGTAATTCCATCACTCATGGGGCTGAGGCAGGAGGACCACAAGCCTGAGGCCAGCCTCAGCTACACAGTGAGACACGGTCTCAAACAAACCGAAAAAAGTCTCAGGCCCCAAACCTGCTCCATCAGAAACTGCATTTTAACAAGCTCCCTAGGTGATTCACTGATTGATGTGAAATAGGAATACAGGCAGAGCTCATCAGCAATGCCTTCTTTCTTCTCTCTGGGCTTCCTTCCCACTTTTGTTCTAGTCACTACTGGCGCTCTTAGATACCACTCCAGACAACCACAGTCCTCACATTACCCTTAGCATCTCAGAGCTCTGACCCTCTAGGCACTACCCCTGAAATCTGTGCAAGACAGTTTTCTGTGCACCAGCCTGTCCTTCCCCACTCCCATCACGGTCCCCCTGGGCGTAGACCTACACTCTCTTGACAATAAATTAATCCCAGTTAAAATGTTCATTTCTTTAGTATGATTGGTTTTTGTGGTATATGATATGTATTTTTAAATGAATGCTCAAAAGAAAAAGACATCCTGGTTCTATAATGGGAGAAATAACTTGAGGCCCTGCCAACCACAACAGTGACTCAGACAGTCTGGAAGCTACTTGTACCTGGATCAAACCCAGCCACTTCTTTACCAGTGACTCAGGGCCCCAAGGGAGTCAGTGAGCTGATTTCTTCCTGTCTTCCTATGCGACAGAAATCTGTCATAGCTAACTGCACTTTGCTGCCCAAAGCCAAGTGTAGTATTTAAAGATACCAGTGATGCAGGGCAGGAAATACTGGTTCAAAACACCAAACTGAACCTACATTTTATTCTATTGTCATATTGCTACCACAAACATTTGTGGAATATTGGTAAATGGTAACTTGTTGCTATGTAGCTCCTCTCAAGAACATTCTGTTACTGCAGCAGTCAAACCTTGATTGGAGAAATGTATTTCAGTTGGATTTCGATTTTTTTTTTCTTTTTTTTTTTTTTTTGGCCACAATTCCCATTAAGATTTTGCATCATCAACTCCTAGAAGACAGTTCACATCCTCAACCCTTTTTGAAGCTTCCCACTGCTGTGAATCAGGAAGATGTTTTTATTTTGGTTGAAGTTAAACAATATTCCTGGCTAAAGTTTTTTAAATGTCCCTGAAAAAAGAGATAGCATTTTGAATTGTCCATTTTATTTCCTGAAAGCACAGGAAACAGAGGCAATTGTAACTGACACAAAAAGAGAAGTTAATCTATTTACTATGCAGCCCTATGTGGCCCAAATAAAGACATCCATGTAGAAAATGTTTCTCGCCCAGTGATTCCTCTTCATGTGTCTAGGAATCTTTCCCGTTTAAGTTTTTGATTATTTTAACAATATTCTCCTCTAGGTTTAGAGACCAATTCTTTGTTGAATTTTAACAGCCTTATTCCTGGTCTTAAGAGAAGAAGGACTGGGCCGGTGAGATGGCTCAGCGGCATAAGCGCCTGCCTTGCAAGCGCGAGGGCCCAAGTTCGACTCCCGGATCCCACATACAAAAAAGGGGCCGGTGATATCGCTCAGTGGCTCGGGTGCCTGTTGGCGTGCGAGGTCCTGAGGTCGACCCCCCGGTACCCACAAAAAAAAACAAAAAGAAGAAGGACTTAGGCCAGATGGAATACAGAAGGGTTACTTTCTTTGCAAAACTATTTGCATATGGCCATTTTGAGAAAGGGGATTTAGAGGAGGAGGAAGGGAGACCAGAGGGAAGGGGAGGGGATTAAAAAAAAAAAAGGACCAAGCTATATTATGTATATTTACCCACTCCCCAGGATGATTTAAACTGCATGTACTGCAAACATGTATTACTAAAAAATAAAAAATAAAAAATAAAAAATAAAAAAAAACTGTTTGGAAAACTGTGGGAGTAGAAACAGTTTTCTTAAATGGATGTATGTCTTAAAGTTTTCTAAAAAGGATTTGAGGTGAACAAAAATAAAGAAGTCACCTAGCCAGCCCCCCTTTGAAGCTCTTCCTTCCTTTCTGTCTTTGTAGGGAAAGCTTAGCCTGTGCTTAGACATGTTCTTCCTCTGCACCACTTCTGCACTCATGTCCCCAAAATGAGAAGACTTTCATGAAGGATGCCCAAGGCATCTGATGGCAACTTAGGCCATTGCCAATTCACTGGTACAGCCCAGACATGTATACCTTAAATTATTCTTGCCTAAACTACCACTACGGTGGAAGCGAAACATGAATCTCTGGAGACAGACTGATAAATTAGGCCACTAAGATCTATTACATAAGCTTCCCCTTCCCCTTACAGAATGCTACTCCATGGATTTAAGGAACCCAAAACTTCTTATTCTCCAAAAATGTTAAGATCTTTTCTAAGTATTTCTTCAATATCTACTCCTGAATAGGAAATAACACTTGGTGTCTGAAGACTGATTATGATCATGGATGAAAAGCAATAAAACTTTCAAAGTCTGATTAAGGAGACCCCTTGGCTCCAACCTTTACAAGCAGTATAAACTTGTCCATGTTACTTTACTTCTCTGAGCCTCAGTTTCCCATTTGCTATGTCACAGTCTTTATGAGTGATAAAAATCTATGGAGGAAATGAAGACAAAGCTTACCACAGAAAGTTTGCTCTGATAATATAAGAGTATTTAACCCTCTTTATGTACTTTCCTATTCAATTCAGAGTTTCTCAGACTTTGTTGTAAGATTAAAAGTTATGAAATACAGTGGCAGACAGACCCATAGGAAAGACATCATGCTCACTTACAAGTGCTCGTTTCCTTGGTCTCTATGCTACAAGTCAGTGCAATGGCAAGAAACCTGAGATAGCAGCTAGCAAGCTTCCAGTATCCTTAGTATCCAAGTTTCTGTGCCCTAAACAAAAGCCAACTGTCAGGCCTACTACTTCCTGCCAATTAATGAATCATTTTCACTTTTCTTCTCCTGTTCTTAAATATAGAAATGATCCAGAGAAACTAGACGCCTTCATCATGGACAAAGCCCTTCTGGATTACGAAGTGTCAATAGATGCTGACTGCAAGCTTCTGACAGTGGGGAAGCCATTTGCCATAGAAGGTATTTATCAGTCACTCTTTGTTCACTTTTACTTGGGACGTGCTCAGTTTGCTAACCTAGCAAGTCACAAATGCCAATGTCAGAGGCAAGGAGCTATTCATCTTCCCTTATTTTCATTTTCAACTCATAAGCACTTAGGCTATTAAGCTGCTGAAGTTAAGAATTTTCCAACAACTCAACAAATATTTATGCATTTGTTGGGGGAAAAAATTCTTTACCAAATGATACTGGTTTAGCTATCTGGAAGTGGTAGCAATGAGGAGGCCAACTTTAATTTAATCTTTATTTTTTATTTTTGGTTCTTAGCTTTTCTGTTTGCTTGTTTTGCGGGGACAGGGATCAAACCTATGGCCTGTGCATGCTACACAAGGGCTCTACCACTGAGCTGTATCCCCAATGCCTAATCTTTCTTTTCTTTTTTTTTTTTTTTTGGGGGGGGGTACCAGGGGTCGACCTCAGGACCTCACACACCAGCAGGCGCCCGTGCCGCTGAGCAATATCACTGGCCCTTGCTTTGTATGTGGGTATCGGGAGTCGAACTCAGGACCTCGTGCTTGCCAGGCAGGCACTTACACTGCTGAGCCATCTCACCGGCCCCCTAATCTTTATTTTCAAGTGGCCAAATACTTTAATGAATCTGTTACAAAACCTAGAATAATTACATTTGAAGACTCAAAGAGCACCAATATTGATCTAATCAAATTTTTCACTTTAGACTAAAGAAAGCCCAAGGACATCATTTCACATTTTCATAATCAGCCAATTAGATGGTAATACTTGGATTAAAATGCAAATCTCATGGTTTCTAAGTGTTTTCCACTAGTTGGAAAGTAAGTAGAAAAAAATAAAATTTCATTCTATGATTTAGTGCCCTTAAGATCCTAAAATAACATTGTTTGGAACCCTACATTTTCCTTTTCCTCACTGGCAGCAATTTTTGCTTCCAACTAGATCAACCAATCAATCAAACTTAAGTACCAAAGAAGGATTGCTTTTTCAGTAGCTTCTTTCATTCTGAATGACAGTTGATATATGGAGCTAATAGTTTGAGCCAGCAAATTTCACGTCTCCCAATTCCCAGTTTCCTCTCCCTGACAGTACATACTAGCTCTCAAGACCACCATACTCACTGGTCAGAAAACATTGGTTTCCAAGCAATCCCATGGGGGTGCCCAAGTCCTATTTTCAGAAATTTGTGCTATGCTGTGTGTTAACTAGGGTATCAAGACTACTGTGATTCTAATTTCCTAACCTAGTTGGTCTCTGTCTCCCCTAAATGCATCAGCAGGATGTTTTTCTTCAGTCAGTTTTTATTTTTTGCAGTGAATGAGAAATTAACACTTGGTACTATTTCCTCCAGGCTTCTCCTAGGAGAAAATTAGTCTGCTGTCCAGGCAAAATGACCCTTACCTGAAACAAGTATGGATCTCAGGAAGGAAATAGTGGTCGTAGAGAGAAAGAGAGAAAAGGCAAAAGCTAGAAAACTGAAAAGGTCTGAGCCTACCCTCATTTTAATGTAACAGTGGAAAAATTCCTATTTTGTGGTATTTAGGCATACAGAAGAGATGTCATATTTTATTTCTGTCCTAAATGCACTGGGTAATTGAGGTCCCTCCTACCATTAGCAGCTACTAACAGTGAGTCATTTGTAGAGAGCATAAGAATGAGGGGCTCCATTTGCCACCTTTGTCTCCAGGGGACAGCCGTATCTTATCAAATGGCAGTGGTAAGATGGCTTGTTTGCCTCTGCTGGACCTCACTGCCAGATGCCACACAATTAACTCCCCACTGGTTTCCTGTTTATGTTTCCATCTGTGCTGGTAAGACTTAGTGTCTTATAGTTCCTATCATCTCTAGATACCACACTGTTCTCAAAGAAAATAAATACAAGATGGCACATGGAAGCGCTCTTCCTAGAAGACAGCAGGAAGACTGCAGATTTGAGTAGAGAAAGGATTATCATCGTCAGTCTAGACTCAGAATAGATGGGGTACAAATCAGAAAACTCAGTTCAGTAACTGCCCCCATAAACAAGTTCAAAACCTAAAAAAATGAACTTGGAAAAACACAAAGAGAGGATGGTTATACATTATGCACAACAGAAAAATAAAAAGACTAAAAGGCTTGATTGCTGATTTTAAAAAAATGTTAATCTCAAAGATTTTTAGAAAATATTTCCTAATAAATTTTATTTAATTTTTAAATGAATTTAACACATATATTATATGCTTTTCTTTGACAATATTTAGGTCTTTTGAACTTAAAAATGTGAGCTTTATTGTTAAGTGAGACTGCATAGGTATAAAAAAAATCATTAAAGCAATTTATGACTAATATTTGCCCATTTAACTCACAGGAATGTTGTTGCATATACTTAATCTATATCCCTTGATAGGGTCTAGTAAAATGTTAGGCATATAACAAGTATCTAATAAATCATGTAATACTCATTATGTAACTCATTAGTTTAAATTTGAAATAAGTACTTAGCTCACTTATTAAAGTGGTTAATCAAAAGTATCCTGATTATTTGCATATACTTTCCCAAGTGTTTAAATGATTTCTAGAACATAGGTAGGAAAGAAATCAGGGTCCACTTATTCCTTCACCTTGGATTTACTCATATATCCATTCTGTATAGTATTAGCACCCTAATTTACCGTGACTGCTACTATTCTCTGAATGTTTGCATCCTACCTGAAATTTCTGCGCTGCAACCTAATCTCCAGTGTGATAGCACTAGCGTGATACTAGGAGGTGGGGCTTAAGGAGAGATAATTAGGTCATGAGAGCTCAACTTTTCTGAAATGGAATTGGTGCTCTTATAACATGGGCCTGAGGGAGCTCACCCAACCTTTCCAAAGCTAGAAGCCATCCATCAACCCGAAAGCAGGTCTTCACCAAACACTGAATCTTCTGACGCCTTGATCTTAGACTTCCCAATTTCCAGAACTATGAGAAATAAGCATTTGTTGTTTATGATGCACCCAGTCTTTGGTATTTTGTTATAGAAGACTAAGAGATTAAAATATAAGTAATAAATACCCCTACCAACTTCACCCTTTTGCATTTATTTAGGTTTAAAAAGTAAAGTAAGGCCAGTGAGAGAGAGTTACTCCATATTGAGTTTGAAATCCTTTCAGGAGTCTTCTTTTTTTTTTTTTTTTTTTTTGGGTACCAGGGGTCAAACTCAGGACCTCACACTTGCCAGGCAGGCGCTTATGCCACTGAGCTATCTCACTGGCTCTTAGGAGTCTTCTTTTCCACTAAAAAATGCACAGAAGAACAGATCAAAACTATTAACAATTCAAGAAGCTGGGTGCGATGGTGCATGCCTGTAATCCCAGAACTCTGGGACACTGAGGCACGAGGATTGCAAGTTGAAGTCCTACCTGGCCAACTTGTTTGCTAATAATTATTAATACAGTGCTTGGAGCACTAGCTCTGGAGTCTCGGGCTGGCATTAGAATTACTGTCACTAACTGGAAAATTTCTTAATCAGTTCCTCATCTGCATAATGAGGATATGAATAGTACATCTATGATAAAGTTGTCATGAGGACTAAGTGAAATAATCCATGTAAAGCACATAGAAGCATGCCTGATATATAGGAAGTACTCAAAAAATTATTATTATTCAGTATGTTAAATTAATAAATCGGGACCCATATACTACGAAATTCTCCCAGGGTAGCATTCGTAGATCTCAGATTCTCCCTGAGACTTCTTTCCCCAATATAATGTGTCAGGAGTGGGGTGGGGACATTTTTAAAGTCTCCCTTACAATTGGAATCATTACGATATGTTCTCAACCATTGTCCCAGAGTAGCTAAATCTGGTATTCTGAGGACTAACTGAAAAACTGAATGATTCTTTTCTTTTCTGAAGCCTTTTTAACCCTGTCTCAGATCATATTTTCAAAACACCTATTTTCCATCCACATTTCAGGCAGATTCTCTTGGTCTATGAATGTCTAACTATACATTTGCTAGCCAAAATATATTTCCATTACTCTTAGCTGAATAATGCTGATTTATCCATGGGGAAAATATGAGGATTCTATTCTGAAAATTATTCTCTTGGGCTATTAAGCCATATCCAATTTCCAGAGTGCCTGATGCCTTCATCTTTAGGGTTGAAGGATTCCATTTTGCTTCATCCATCAACCACAAAACAGTCAACCCTGTCTTTATTGCAAAGCCACACTTTTAATGATAATGACAGCAACTCTGGCCAAGTTGAGTCAGCAACTTAAATGTAAGAATTCTTTGACCATGAACACAATAAAATTTGAAAAGCAACCGATAAAACAGAAGGGTGGAAATGATACCTTCAATTTTTACTACTTTGTTTCTCAATAAAATGGATTTTTATGTGGATGGAAATGATAACTTCAATTTTTGCTATTTTGTTTCTCAATAAAATGGATTTTTATGTATTTTAACAAGTACCTCTTCTCACTGTCACATAAGATTTTCCCATTTCTCCCCTTATTTTAATGTATGGTTTGTTCTAATTAACTAATAATTATGATTAATGCTAGAAATCATTAAACTATCAATATTCAATACCTGTATTAAAATAGAAACTAAAAAGCTAGTAATCTACTTTTGGCAGCCAATTTCAAATTAATCCAGGCATAATGGAGGGGAGTGATTTAATATTTATTATTTTCTATGTAGCAATTTTTCATAAATGTCTCTGCCACTTCAATATAACTTTTACATTAAGGGAATTTTAATGCTTTTGTTATGGTATCAAAATTCTATTGTTCGACTACATAGATTTATCATAAGTACTACTTTTCAGTTTTTAAACTTTCTTATCATGTATTGTTGTCTCATCTATCAAAACATTACTAGCAAGAATCAAAGGTGCCTCTCTCTCCCTCTCGTTCTGTACCAATTTTTATCCCCTGAACTTCTACAGAGGTTTATGTTCTCCTTTTTGTGTCTCACTTGTTATATGTTACCTTTATTTAATTTATGCCTCACCCTTCTTTATTTCCAAGAAAAGTTATTAACTTTATACCATGTTGTGTAGTTATCAATGTGTGCCACGTCTCCCCTATACTGCCCTAAGCTCCATATAGATAGTTGCTATGTTTAATTTAACTCAGTACCCTCCGTAACACCTGGCAGAGTGCTGGCACTGAGTAAGCACTGAACACATTTGTGGAACAAGTGAATAGATGAATAGGTGTTCAAGAAGTGCTTATCAAATGAAAAATAAAAACATTTCTGACATTATTACACCGGTGTGGGTTGGAATTATTAGCTTTAAGAGGATCTTTAGGAGAACAATAGTAATTAATGAGGGTTCTTGCTGGTGAATTTCCTGCAATATATAATTATACACAAGTTAAGGCTGCTCTTACACTATATGTACACTACTTATTAAAAAGTTCATAAACAGAACATGCTTGTGAACGGTATATATTTGTGTCTGCTGAAAACAAACCACCCGTTTTGGTTTTTTCTAATAAATTACCTGACTCGAGGAGATTATTTTGACATGGTTATAGTGATAAGGCCCATACTGAAGGGGAGGGAGTAGATCAAGGATTCTGTTGACTTGTAATGGATGTAGGGGAAGAGCATTGCTTTTAGTGTCAAAAAGACCTACTTTCAAATACTGGCTTTGCCAACTACTAACTGTGTGACATTGGCAGTTTCCTCATTCAATCTTCCATCTCCATGAAATATGTACTCTGGCATGGATTCATGTAGGGATATATGTAGAATAGCTTCTGGCATACAGGAGGGCTATGAATGTCCTAATTTTTAATTATTAGAATCCCAGAGTTATTTCATTAAGCTGTGTGCTACAGTTGAGAAAAACAACTTTGGGCCAGCGTATGATTTACACAATAGGAGAACGTATACAAAATGCTTGGTAGAGAGCAGTACTTGAATTATAGAAAACCTCAAAACATATTAGAAATATTTGTGTTGCTGACAACTGTTGATCCAGGGGAAAAGTGCATTAATATCCAGCAAACCTGACCCAAAATAATTATTCTGACTGCTAACCCACTCCTACCAGATAGTTCCAAGACCTCTTATACTATCACTTTACATGTACCGGTTCTTCTCCCTCATGGCACCCTTTTCAATGGTAATGAAATAATAATTATTATGCAGTGCATTGTTTAATCTGATTTCCCAGGCAGTGGTGTCAAACCTCACTCCTTCTTGGTATCTCCCCAAAAGAATTAAAAACATCATACCACAGCAATATATGCACACCCATGTTTATAGCAGTACAGTTCCTAATAGCTCAATCTTGGAAACAACCCAAATGCCCATCAACTGATGAATGGATAAAAAAAGTTGTTTTATTTTCATACAATGGAATATTACTCTACCATAAAGAAGGATAAGCTTGAGACATTTATAGCTAAATGGATGCACCTTGAGACCATACTCTTAAGTGAAATAAATCAGCAAAACAGGTAAATATTGCATTGTCTCTCTGGTGTGAGAAGCTGAAAGTGTAAATAAGAACCAAAATGTATAATAGATATTGTTAAATAGGAAGAAACTGTTCAAAATGAAAGGAGAACTAGGGAGAAGGAAGGGGGAAAAGAAGGAAGAGAAAAGAAAAAATGAGGAAGAAAGGATAAAATGGAAACAAAGCTTTGTAAATAAGGAGGGGAAAGGGGGTTGAAGAGAAGGGAGGAGAATGGGAAAAAAAGAGGAATCAAAATATCTCATGTATAGGTACAAATTCTCTATGATGAATTGGACCATTATGTATATCTAAATGGTACCAATAAACTTAATAATAATTTTTTTAAAACCTATGGCTCATGTGTCGCAGCTGGCTGTTTGTTATCATTGAAAGCTCTGAAAGAGCTGCCATAGAGTATGCAGTCCATGACAACAAAGATAACAAAGATTCTACTTTTCTCTGGTTAAACCTTGACCACTTGGCACAATGCCTATTTGCTTAATAAAGCACTTGCTGGATAAATGAATGAGTGAATGAATGAATGAATGAGTGAATGAGTCAATAGCTCCTTGAGTATGATTATACATGTGCCTAGTGTTCTGCCTGATGTATAAATAAGTACTGAATGAATGTTTGTGCAAATAAATTGTCAATAGAATTCATTATGTTTCTGGAGAAGACTGGCAACTTCTTCACATAAGCACAACAAAAAGCTACCCATCCAAAGTCTTTTATTATCAGTCTTGCCTTTCAAATCAAAACTACTAGGCTCAAAATAGGCACTCAAAATAGCTCTTTGAATGGAAAATTCTAATCATGCTTTTGACATTGTCATCTTTTCCTTGACTCTCCATTGTTCAGGAACAAACAAAATTATCAAGGAAAAAAAAAACACACAATTCTTTAAAACTCAAAAATTGTTTGTCATTATTTATTTCTACTCTTTAATTGGTTATATGTACATCATAAGCCTCATGTTAAAAATAAGGATTTATGTACTTCATTAAGAAAGGAACAAAAAATTAGGTCCTTGCAATTGAGTTGTAAGATAGAATAATTATTGCAACTATTTGTTTCCATTCATTGTCTTTGGATCCTTGACAGCCTTTTAGTCTTTATCTGTGAAAAGGGAGCTAACTGCATATTTAATTTATCTTCTTCAATCATCTTGAGGGCAAAAAAAAGTATTTTTTGACTGTGTTATCCAGTAGCTAAAAACAAGATGCAGTTAATTATCCTCTTTCACATAGCTTATCAAAGAGATTAACAGTGTCATAACAATTTGGAAAGCAAATAAAGTCATATAGTGTGAGGACGCAGAGTCTAAGCTAATTAATGCAAATGATAACAAATTATACCCATCTTAGTGCTCTTTCTTCATCCCTTGCCTTGCCTCCTATGCCTTGCATAATGTAAAATCTTGAGTCTTTAATTTATCATATCTTTCTACTTTTCTAAGTATAGTTTCATCACATACATATGTATTTCTAAAACCATATTATGTTGTTTTCAATGTTTTTACACTTATACAGTATATTCTTGGCATAAGTAATCTTTTGGGACCAACTCAGTGTTGAGTTTTTCACTAAAAAGCATACTGCTGATTCATCCATATCATTGCCTCTAGTTTTAGTTCATACATTTTACATTATATAATATTCCAGTTATGTAAATATTTCACACTTCATTTATTCATTCCCTTGTTAAAGAGCATTTGAGTTGCTTCCAGTTTTTGCTATTATGAATAGTGGCCCTAATGACGTTCTTAACCATATCTCTTGGTGTATCTATGGAGCAGTTCTTTGGGAAGGTACTTAAGAACAGAACTGCTAGCCTTAAAGTATGTGAACATTTATCTACACAAGATAGTACCAAACTGTTTTCCTAAATGGTATATCAATTTGTATTCCAACAAGCAATGTATACATGATCTTATTGATCCACATCTTCTCCAACACTTGATATTACCAGACCTTTTGTTTTATAATTGAAGTTAGTTATTATAATTTCCTAATGATATTTTTAGTTTTCATGGTCTTATTATTCAAAAATGAACAAAATAAAATAAATCAAAATATTAAAAGAGAGTCATGTACTAAAAATAAGAGAATGTCATGAACTGCACATTATGAGTAATCTAATTTTGTGTACTTAAAACCCAGAGGATGGATCCTAGGAGAGTTGTACAGAAACCATATCCCTGGTAAATATCTGAAAAATTGTTTCTAAAACAGATCTTGAAAGGAACAGCAAAAGACTTGAAATAAATCGTTCACTACTACACTGTGCAGTGCACAGTGTCCTTTGTAGACTCATCTAATCCTCTCAGAGATTCAGCTGATCTATCACTCCTAAGAATGTCTTTGAGTCCTCTGAAGGAAAGACAATGCAAATTCACCATGCCCTTGTTATTAGACCTGATGACAATATCACACAAGTACGGTGGAAACCTCTCAGGAACCATGTGAAAAACTCATGTGAGATTATATTTTCTCCTAGGATATGGCATTGGTCTCCCACCCAACTCTCCACTGACCTCCAATATATCCGAGTTGATCAGTCAATACAAATCACATGGGTTTATGGATGTGCTTCATGACAAGTGGTACAAGGTGGTTCCCTGTGGCAAGAGAAGTTTCGCTGTTACTGAGGTATGGAAAGACTACTGATAATGTTGATATTTTGTGTAGTGTTACCTTAAGGAATGTAAGGAAATGTTATTGCCTGTGCCTTATAGTCAATGATCTAGGCCAGGGGTGGCGAACCTATGGCCCACATGCCACAGCGGGCTGTTAGTATCATTGAAAGTTCTAAAATGTTCGAGATCACTGACTAGGCTACTTCATTTACTAGGAACTTTGTTTACCATTACCCCTAACTTTGCTTGGTTACCATTCCTATAAGAATTAAAAATGAGATATGTTTGTCTTAGATTTTAAATTGATGCTATTTTGATGAGTAGATATCTAAATTTATGTCTTTCCCCATACCTAGAGCTCCACAAGAGCAGAAGAAATTCTGTTCTAAATTGTAGCAATAGGGCGGGTGAGATGGCTCAGCAGCGTAAGCGCCTGCCTGGCAAGTGCAAGGGCCCAAGTTTGACTCCCAGAACCCACATACGGTAAAAGGGCCGGTGATATCGCTCATCAGCACGGGCGCCTGCTGGTGCACGAGGTCCTGAGGTCAACCCCCAGTAACCACAAATAAATAAATAAATAAATAAATAAATAAATAAATAAATAAATAAATTATAGCAATAGTATGTGGGCCTGACATTAACAGTGTTTGGTTTAATCATCACTCGTTGGTTATTATGTGGATTTCAAAACGTCCTTTAAAATCTAATCGAAGCTTTGCTAATTTCCCACAGGTGACTACTAATAAATCCTTTGTGGATTTAAAATTAGACACACCGGGCTGGTGAGATAGCTCAGCGGCATAAGCGCCTGCCTGGCAAGCGCGAGGTCCTGAGTTCAACTCCCGGAACCCACATACGAAAAAAGGGCCGGTGATATCGCTCAGCGGCACGGGCGCCTGCTGGCACGTGAGGTCCTGAGGTCGACCCCCGGTACCCACAAAAAATAAAATAAAATTAGACACACCTTAATCAGTAATACTTAGATTACAGAATCATAGTTTTTTTTTTTAAACTGGAAATGATAAATCACCTTCCCATATTTGAGAAGTTAATACCCAGAGATAATAAGTTATTTTCCCAAGGCACATAAATAGTCAGAAATCTACTTATTTCTGTTGAAGTACTCTGTCTTTACAGTGTAATCAAAAATAAGCCTATGAAATGAGGCAGAATCAGGGTGATTAAAATAGGAGACTGAAAGTTGTAACCAGACCCATAGGCTCAAATATTAAAAAATAGAAGCCAATTAAGTACAAAGTCATCTAGATATTAAGAAAAATATCTAAAGCCAACAATAATGGCTCCAAATATTATCTATTTGCCAAGAACTCCCAAATATGCTTCTCAAAACAGGTCATTCTTCTGAACTCCAAGACATGCATCCACTTTCCTGTCTGAAGTCTCAAATTTTACTTGTTCAAACCTGAAGCCCTCATCTTCCCTACTAAATCTACTTTTGTTCTTGTCCTTCGTGTCTTGATAGAGACACTTACGTGCACCTCGTTACTCATTTTAGAATCTGGCAGAGATCTTCAATGCCTCAATCCATACCTCACCATCTCCGTCTATCAACAAGCATCTTTCTATAAAATAGATCTGAAATATGCCCATTTATTGTCATTTTCTTTTTTTTTTAATTTTTTTTTATTTTAAAGAGAAGAAAAAACAAAACAAATCAAAAGAAGAACAAATTTTCAAAACAACATAATAGGAGGGTAACAATGGTTAATACATTATGTATTACTATCTTTAAGTTAGTTATTCAGGATGCCAGACATTAGCATTCAATTGTCCAAACATTATTGGCACAAACCTTACTCTTCAATGAACTAAGTAAAATTGGTAGTGTATCTATCTTAACCATCTTATATATATATACAATTTTTTTTCCCTTTCCCTTCTTTCTTTTCCCTATTCCAGTCTCTCTTTCCTTTTGACCAGTTTCTTTTTGATTCACCATGTCTATTGTACATTTTGGATCTTATTTACTCTTTCAGTTTCTCATACTAGAGAGACAATACGATGCTTACACATGTGCTTCTGGTTTATTTCACTTATGAGTATTTTCTCGAGTTGCATCCATTTACCTATAAAAGTCTCCAGTTTATCCTTCTTTATGGCTGAATAGTACTCCATTGTATAAAAATACCACATCTTTCTTATCAATTCCTCAGTTGATGGGCATTTGGGTTGTTTCCAAGATCTGGCTATTACAAATTGTGCTGCTATAAACATGGGTGCACATATATCGCTGTGGTACGATGTTTTTAATTCTTCTGGGAAGATGCCCAGAAGGGGAATAGCTGGGTCAAATGGGACCTCCAACCCTAGTTTTTTGAGGAATCTCCACACTGACTTCCACAGTGGCTGTACCAGTCGACACTCCCACCAACAGTGAAGAAGGGTTCCTTTTTCCCCACAGCCCCTCCAGCATTTGTTATTAGTTGATTTCTTTATACTAGCCATTCTTTCTGGGGTGAGATGGTATCTCAGTGTTGTTTTAATTTGCATCTCTCGAATGACTAGTGATGTTGCACATTTTTTTGTATATTTATTTTATAATCAACCAATGAAATTGAAGATGTAATTAAAAACCTCCCAACAAAGAAAAGCCCAGGCCCTGATGGATTCACTGCCGAATTCTACAAGAAATTTAGAGAAGACCTAACGCCCCTACTTCTCAAACTTTTCAATGAAATTGAAAGGGAAGCAATACTCCCAAATTCATTCCTGGAAGCAAGCATTACCCTGATACCAAAACCAGAGAAGGACCCAACTAAGAAAGAGAACTACAGGCCAATCTCCCTAATGAACATAGATGCAAAAATCCTTAATAAGATACTGGCAAACAGAATCCAACAAATCATCAAGAAGATTATACACCATGACCAAGTTGGATTCATCCCAGGGATGCAGGGATGGTTCAACATACGTAAATCAATAAATGTAATACAGCATATTAACAGAACCAAAGACAAAAAGCACATGATCATCTCAATAGATGCAGAAAAAGCTTTTGACAAAGTCCAGCACCTTTTCATGATAAAAACCCTACAGAAAATTGGAATAGAGGGTCTTTATCTCAGTCTGGTAAAAGCTATCTATGACAAACCAACAGCCAATATTATACTAAATGGCCAAAAACTGAAAGCCTTCCCTCTAAAATCAGGAACAAGACAAGGATGTCCACTGTCCCCACTCTTATTCAACATAGTTCTGGAAACTTTAGCCAGAGCAATTAGACAAGAGAAAGAAATAAAAGGAATAATGATTGGAAAGGAAGAAGTTAAATTATCATTATTTGCAGATGACATGATACTCTACACAGAAGACCCCAAAAACTCCACTAAAAAACTGCTAGATTTAATAAGCAAATTCAGTAGTGTAGCTGGATACAAAGTCAATACTCAAAAGTCAATAGCCTTCCTGTACACAAATAACAAACTTACTGAAAGAGAAATTAGGGAAACAATACCTTTCACAATAACATCCAAAAAAATGAAATACCTAGGAATCAACCTCACAAAGGATGTAAAAGACCTCTATACTGAAAACTACAGTACTCTGAAAAAGGAGATTGAAGAAGATATCAGAAAATGGAAAGATATCCCTTGCTCCTAGATAGGAAGAACCAATATAGTGAAAATGGCCATACTTCCAAAATTGTTATACAGATTTAATGCAATTCCAATCAAACTTCCAAGAGCATATCTCACAGAATTAGAGAAAACAATCCTAAAATTCATTTGGAATCAGAAGAGACCTAGAATAGCAAAGGCAATTCTGGGCAACAAACGCAAGGCAGGGGGCATCACAATCCCTGACTTGAAATTATACTATAAAGCTACTGTGATAAAAACAGTGTGGTACTGGCAAAAAAACAGACCTGAAGATCAATGGAACAGATTAGAAGATGCTGAAACAACCCCAGACATACTAAGCCACCTTATCTTTGACAAAGGTGCCAAACACATTCGCTGGAAGAAAGATAGCCTCTTTAATAAATGGTGCTGGAAAAACTGGCTCTACACATGCCGAAGATTAAAACTAGACCCATATCTTTCACCATGCACTAAACTAAATTCAAAATGGATCAGAGATCTAAATATTAAAACAGAAACATTAAATCTGCTGGAAGGTAGGATAGGTAAAACCCTTGGAGACATTGGTGTAGGCAAAGACTTTATGAATAAAAACTCAACCGCATGGGAACTATCCCAAAGAATCAATAACTGGGATCTCATCTTATTAAAAAGCTTTTGCACAGAAAGAGAAACCACCAACAGAGTGAAGAGACAACCCACAATGTGGGAAAAAATGTTTGCCAGCTGTTCCTCAGACAAAGGATTACTATCGAGAACATATAAAGAACTCAAAAAAATCAGACCTCCCAAATTTAAAGACCCACTCCAAAAATGGGCATCTGAGATGAATGCACATTTCTCAGATATTGTCATTTTCTTTATCATAACTCTAGCCCAAGCTATCAATCCCTCAGCTACACCACTACAATAGTCCCCTAACTGATCTCTCTTTTCACTCTTGCATTCCTCCAGTTAGTTTTCTATGTGGTGGGTCACTCTTCTACTAGAAGGCTGCAGTAGCCTCCTGCGTTCATTGGAACAAAATCTAAACCGCTGGTTGGCCTGCAATGCCCTGTGGGACCCACCCTGCCCTTGTCTCAGCCCCATCTCATGCCACTTTCTTCCTGACTCATTACAGATGTACCATAATGGACATTATAGATAAAGATATACTAGCAGCCTCCCTATTTTGGGGTCCTTTACAGGCTGTTGCCTCCTCCCCTTCAAATATCCCTCCCCCTTGGGCCGGTGAGATGGCTCAGCGGCTTAAGCGCCTGCCCGGCAAGCGCGAGGGCCCGAATTCGACTCCCGGAACCCACATACGAAAAAGGGGCCGGTGATATCGCTCAGCGGCACGGGCGCCTGCTGGCGCTCGAGGTCCTGAGGTCGACCCCCCGGTACCCACCAAAAAAAAAAAAAAAAAAAATATCCCTCCCCCAAAATTTGCTCAACTAATCCCATCACATTATAACATCCTGGTTAAAAACTTCTTCAGACCCTGATAGAAGCTGACTAATCTGAATCATATCCTTCTTTAAGATCTCATGTATCTCACATTATTTCTTAGCACTCGCTAATGATTTATAAATTTCACTATTTCTTCATTAGACTGTAAGAACTCTGGCATTCTCAGTGCCTCTTATATAATAGGCACCCAATGAATAATTGCTGAAGAAATGAATCACAGAAACTAAACGTACTGAGAAGAAATTGGGGAGTAGAAAGTAAGAACATCAAGCAGGAGTGATGTTGGTACTTACTGGATTGAATAGTGCCTCCCAAAATTCATGTCTATCCAGAACTTTAAAATGTGACCTTCTTTGGAAATAGTCTTTGAAAGTGCAATAAATTAAGATGAGAGCATACTGGATTCAGGTGGGTCCTGAATCCACTGATGGTTTCTGTATAAGAAGGCCTTATGAGGCTGGACATGGTGGCACATGCCTGTAACCCCAGCACTCGGAAGGCTGAGACAGGAGGATCGCTGTGAGTTCGAGACCAGCCTGGGCTACAAAGTGAGTTCAAGGCCAACCTGAACTACGTAGTGAAACCCTGTCTCAAACAGAAAAAAAAAAAAAAAAAAGCCTTATGGATGGACACACAGGGAAGAAGTCCAAGGGACAACAGAGGCTGAGACTGGAATATGCAACTACAGGCCAGGGAATGCTAAGGATTGCCGGCAATCACAAAAACCTAGGAGGGAAGCATGAAATAGATTTATTCCTCAGGGCCTCAGAAGAAGTCAACCCTGCTGATACCTGGATTCAGACTGACCTCCTAAGCTGTGAGAGAGTAAATTTCTGTTGGTTTAAACCATCCAATTTGTGATAATTTTTACAGCAGCCCTGGAGAATTAATACAAGTATATGATAGAATAGATAGATAATGATAGATGATAGACAGACAGACAGACAGACAGATAATAGATAGATACAGGCTGCGGCAAGCCAATGCCCTTGGAATTAAGTTACCTATGATCTTCCTAGCTGCCTTGAACCAAAAGGAATATAAGATGGGTTGAAAAGTTTTTCAATCAGGAAAAAAAGAAGTTATTCTGTCTTCAATTCTAAATTCTAAATTCATTCTAATTTTGAAAAGTGACACTGAATAACAGACTTAGCAATGTTTGCAAAATGAAAAAAAAAATATTCCTGCTCTGGCTAATTCTTATATTGTTTTTCTTGGATGTTGAGGGAGGCTGTTACTTGTGAATCAGTGAAAACCCTGGGGAGGCACTGCACACACGATTCATATCCTCTGCTTTTTTGCAACCTACACAACCTGCTACAGGAAACAGGCCACTGAGAAGGATGGGATGTGCTCGTCCAACAATGTTTATTGAGGGCCCACTATGTGTCAGACATTGTTATGGATATTTTGTATGTATCACTAAACAAGACACAAAGCTGCCTGCCTTGGAGGAGTTTTGAGTTTTATCAGAAGACTATATACAATAGACATAATAATAAGTAAATCAGCTATGTTCCAGGGTAGAAGCAGTTTATTCTGTTGATAACAGCAGAGAGGAATGCCTCACTAAGAAGATGAGTATGGATAAAAGATTTGAAGGAAGCAAAGGAAATAGGGACTTAGTGAACAAGCATGTTCTGTTTCCTACCGTGTGATAAGACCATAGTAGGGACATTAACATCTTGGTTCTCACTGTGACAGTGTAAGGCAGGCCCTGCTAGCTTTACTTGGAAAAATACACATGGCCTTTCCTAAAAGAAATAAAGTCGAGTTTACACCAGTCAGTTTATTCATCCAAGAAAGCAAATGAACCAGTAATTTAAATTGTGCAAAGGAACAATCACTTGATGTTTTTTACCATTTGTAATGACCATAACAGGCTTAAGCCAAGATCTCTCACTAATTCAAAACTGCTCCCAATCATGTCCTCAAAGCCATATGAATGAATAATTTTTACCTCCATGGTTCACGCCTCTAGACTATTACCGTTTCAGAGGATTATCAGATGAAGATGTCAGCAGGAGGGACCATCTAACTCCCAGGCCAAGCCTCTGAGTGCACCGGGTTCTGCAGGCTCAGAACCCAACTCCACTTAAGCACACAGAAGGGAACATATGTTTGGAAACACCCTAGTTCAACCACTAACAAAAATCTATTCCATGTTTATTCCAATGTGAAAGTATCTAACACAAAGTATGATAAATTTGAAGTTGTACCTTTCTGGATTTGAATCCTGGCTCTACCAATTAACAACTGAATGACATAACTGCTCTTGAGCCTGAGTTTCTTCTTCTGTAAATGAGTCTGATAAAACATGCCTTGCCATTTGTTCCAAGATTAAGAGATCATTTATGGAAATGCCTAGAAAACTGACTCAGTAAATAGTAAATAATAGGAGCACTAATTCCTCCTCTCCTTCCATCCAGAGGAAACCTCCTATGACTCATAGACATCTTCAGGTATCTTCCTGTGTTTCTTTTAAAGTAAGAAAATATTTCCAGAGAAATATTCCATCATATTTCTTTGTATTTTATTGGCAAAGATTGTGTTAATCTGCCCATACTTAAACCAGTCACTTATGAAGAAATGAGATCACCATGATGGATTAGGCCAGTCACAACTCACCCTCTAGAACTGGTGATGGAGCAGTCTCCCTGGAAACACGTGATTTTTAACAAGTCAAATTTGGGGAAAAGGCAGTTGGAAATTGCTTGATGTAGTCAGCTGGAAGTATTGGCTTAGAGATTGTTATCAGATGATCAAGTTGTGGTTATTAAGAAGACCCTGGGCCAACCCGCCAGATCAGCAGAATTTGGAAGGGAGAAAGAAGTAGAAATGAGGAGGAGTAAAAATATGTCCTAAGGCAGAACTTCAGAGACAAAAGTAAAAGAGGGTTCAGGTGTCATCCTGTGTCTGTAAATAGTAGGGGGACCCTCCTATACCCAGTTTCAGGAAATGTTATTAACACACACGAATCAGTTCTTTCCCAAGGATGGTATACTGCACTTTGGCATATCCTGGTCTATGCAATAAGAAACTGTTCGATGATGTTTACCTGTATGCATTTGCACGGCAAAACATACCCTTCTGCACTGACTGGAATATCTGTCTTGAACAACATAAGACGTAATTTCAGAACACAAAGAGAGAATGTAATTCCCGCTCACTGGCTGAGCTGGGTCTCCTCTGTGAAGGCCCTCTGCCTGCTGGATTTCCCTTTGTTCAACACACCAGCACACCACGGAGTCTCCACCTGCTTGTTTCTTTCCTTCTCCCAAGAAAGGTCAAAAGAATAAAACACGGCTATCAGCATTTCATTTGCCTTCTCCTTGCTTCAAATATCAGGCACTCCTAGTCTGTATTCATACAGAGAACAAGGCTGGCTTTAAATCAGACAAGCTGCATTCGAAACTTACCCTTTCCACCAGCTAAGGAAAGTTGCTGCATCCAGCTCAGGCTCAGCTTCTTCATCTCTCAGCGGCTCTTTCAGGATGGCCGTGATCACAGCCCTTCCCTCTCCCAGCCCTGGCTGGGGGAGAGTAGAAGACACAGTGCAGCAGAAGCAGGTGCGCTCTGGACAGCACCTCTCCCAGCAGATTCTCTTTGACCCTTGAGGAAGATATTCCTCAGCTTATTTCTGTCTTTATATCCATTTTGCCAGGTACAATCCCAGTCTATGTCTGTTGCCACAAAGCAATTAATCTCCCTCTTTCTATCTGAAAACCATCCTACTTTGCATAACAAATTATATGGTCACCTAACACTAAAACATGAAAGATACTTGCACTTTTTAAATGGGGCTAGTTAAGAAAGAGGAAGCAGTGGTCTTTGCAGAAAACAGATAACATACTCAAAAAGATAGGAGAGTCTTAAGAAAACCATTTGCAAACGCATGGTTTAAGGAAACCAGCACAGATGTTGCTGTGGTACTCCTGGTGAGTAAAGCGTGGGAGCCATCACCACACCTAGCCTGGAGGGAAAGAAATGGAGAGAACCATTCCCAGACTTCAGAGGGGCATAGAAGATGGCTTTCTAAGAGCTGTGGTAGTCATCCGTGGTGACCTGGATGGAAGAGAGGTGGAGAATAAATACCCTATCTTAGTCTCCCCTACCTTTCCATCTTCTATCACTGCCTTAGGCGAAGGGAGCCTGTCTTTAGGTCCATAGAAGCCTCTTCTCAGGGCACAAGGAAAAATGATGCAAGGTTGAGTGGATCTGGAAGGGAAAAGCATGTACAGCACAACCCCTTGTGACAGATGAAGTGGGAATGGAGAGAGCTTCAGGAAAGTACCCATAGGCTGAGATTGTATAGCCTCTGAACCTCCAGGCAGGGATCCAACCAGGTGGGACAGAGGATCTGCTTTGCTGTGGTCAGGAAAGAGAGAGAAGTACAATGAAGTCCACTAGAATGACCCTAGTCTTAGTTGTCAGACCACCCTAACTCTACCATTACTGTGAGGAGACAGCTGTAAGTCCTTGGGAAAACTACTTAACTTTTTGAGCCTCGAGTTAATGTAAATCTTGCTGCATTGTTACAAGGGTTTGCTTGGTTGGATGAGATGGGGAAAGAAGTATGGGAAACAGTATAAAAGTAAAAAATTAAACTTCTCAGTGTTTCTATTTTCAAAAAAACTTTCATAAGAGGACACTTTATGCTTTCCTGAACGTACTCCATCCCTTATCTGCCTCCATTCCTGACCACCAACCCTAAGATGGCCTTTCAACTCTTCTTGCCCCTTCCTACCCTTGGCCTCCCTGACCCTTAAACTTCACCTCCTAAGAGATGGAACTGCAGGGCAGGGATGGAGTGGCAATATCTGGTAAGCTCATTATGAAACAATTTTAAAAGCTGAAATGTACGTGGCTTGTTATTCAGGAGCACCATATAGGTGCAAAAATAAAAATAACCATGGTATCAAAATAAACACATCAAAATGTCATGAACCCAAATCACTTAAATTCACTGAGTTCTTTCCTTTGTAAAATATAGATGATAGTTTATGCTTCTGATTTTAAAGAAAGAACAGAGATAATGTACATAAAAGAACCTGACACATAGTAGGTGCTGAATGCATGATAGTTATATTTGTCTTGATTCTGGTGTGAACTAATAGCATGACCTTTGGCAAAACACAAATTTTCTAAACTTGTTTCTTTGCCTTAAATAAAAGGGCCATAGAGCATGCCCAGCAAAGAAATGCAGTGATTCTGAAGTAGGTTTGTTTAGAGAAGTCCTGGCCTATGTAGCTGAAGATATGGATCTTATAATACAAAGGACAGTGAGCTAACTGGCCTCCATGTTGGCCTCTTTATCCCTAAATATTGTGCCTGTCTGACTCCCAAGGACATCCAGAACATGTATCTAATGTATTAGTACTTGTTCACCTATTAATATTTGTTCACTGAGCATAAGTTTTTTCATAGCAGGTCCATTCCCTGTTAATGTGGGGGGAGGAAGAAAGGGAAGATTTAGTCAACCATACATTAAACAGCAAGACAGAGCACACAAGTCATATCACAAATCTTCAAAGCCAGTTTTCCACCCAGTTTATCTTTGATTTATATTCAAAACCCAAAGGCAACAAATGGTTAGGGCACTGGGAGAGGGATGAGTTTTAATGCAGTCTTTTCTGTTCTTGACAACTAGGTCACATCACAACACCTTCCTGCCCCTCTCATTTCCACCCCTTCCCTCTTCAATTTAAAATGTCACTGTCTGCTTTTCAACCTGATGAAAGTTATGGCGAGGCAAGGAGAGTTAATGACTCTAGATTGCTTTAAATTGAAAACCCGTGTATGTCGGGAGCCACCTTGACAGCTGAGTGCTTCCCTTGGAAAAGCCTAAGTAATTAACTTTAATATTTAAGCCAAGCATAAGGTCACATGGAACCTATCCAGGTAGGGTTTTCTGGAAACTTGAAAAAGCACAAAGCTGTATATTGCCCTTTTATGATCTTAAGTAGAATTGGACGTGAAAAAATGGAAGCCAATCTAGAAAGGCCTCATCTTCCACTACTCTACTACCAGAACAAGCTCATGCATTTATTTATTCATTCATTTATTCTTTTATCTATCCATCCATCCATCAGCAAACACATACTGATTGAACTCTATGTGCCAAGGCCCATGTCAGGTGCAGCCAGTACAGAAGTGAATAGAGAGCTCACAGGCAAGGACAGGCAGACTTGTGAACAAACCTGCTATTCCGCACCACCACTAGGGCAGCAATAGAGGTAGATGTAAGGTAGAGAAATGACACAAACAAGACCACAGGGAAGAACACTCCAGGAAAATTATGAGAAAAATAATGAAATTAAACCCTCCCCTCCAAAGATAATGTACCATTCATGATGCCCCAGGAATTCTGAAATCATAGGTAACCACTTTCCTTGGCCCACTTGTTATGAAGCCACACGTAGACCTCCACGTAAATTATACACCATTTAACTTCTCCTGTGTTCTGTCGTGTAGCCTTCCTATTACCATTGCAAGGACAGGTACATCTTTTCTAATCTTCATATGGAAGGCAGTCTAAAATAATAAAGCATTTCAGCTCTGTAAACGGACATATCAGGGTTGACTCCCAGCTCACCATTGTGTATCTATGCAAGCTGTGTAGATTCTAAAATTTCAGATCTTCTCCTTCAAAACAAAGAATTAATAACAGGCCCTGTTTGAAAGTACGAAGTCCATTTAATAAAATCGCTTGTGGAAAATGTCTAACTTAACAAACGTCCTCCCCTCCTCCCATGAGTATAGCACTACACAAAAAGAAAGCAAAAATAGCTGATGAATTATAATAATGCACAAAAAATTACAACTGTCGCATCCTCCCTTATAGATCCATCTTCAAAACAGCAGGATCATCTTAAAATTTCAATATAAACTATCTTTTACTTGTTGTTTATGTATGTTACAGAACTGAAGACTTTTTGATAGGAAGACTTGAGAAATGCACAATGCTGGAATTTCCTATTTTGCAAAGTGTTGCATTAACCAGCTTTTATAGTATTTTTTCCTTTATTCTGGCTCACCATCTAGGTTTGAGTGGGAAAAGGTGAGGAGATTTATATAAACCATTAGGCAGCACTTACCGCAGATATTTACAGAAATAATAGCTATTTTCTATAAATGTGGTCGATGGTATTTCAAAGTCACACTGCTTGTGGGTGGGCCAGGGACTTACGGTTCTCCAGGTTTTCATCCTCTCACCATGTTACAACAAAGTTAGGGCTTTTGCTCCTCTCTTGTACTCTGGTTACTATAAATGATGGAAGCTTGAATTCTGACACAAAGAAAGATAACCCCAAGTACTAATGAAAAGAAAATAGATCTCACAGAATAAGGGCATTCTTTTTTACATGCTAGAGATGTTTGAGCTTAAATTACATCCAAGACCACATACTGTTAATAGTTGTTGCTTTTCTCTTGGTTAAATTCAGTGAACTCATGAATATTTACAGAGTGCTATTTACTATGCAACTGAAAGGTATGAACAGCGCTCAAACTGATTAGGACTATTGTGAGAGAGCATTTTCCTTCTATTATTTTAGACTTCCGTGCACAGAGGTCTGTAGGGGATCTCACGAAATGGGATTCCTCCCAGATCCCTGTTCCCTGTGCAGTCCATTGCCTCCGGGCTCTGAAGATTGCAGCTTGAAGAGCAGAGAAAGCACGGAAATGGGTGAAGATTGCCATCTAGTGGCTCTGAAGTGAGGCGCTGCAAAATATCAGAGAGGACAGTTTTTGTTATTGCTCACAAACCGCATTAACCAAATCTAAGGATATGAGAAATTCCCCTGAGAAATTGCTTCTGAGGGCCAGACGTGGATGGCGTACACCTGTAATCCCAGCACTCGGGAGGCTGAGGCGGAGAATTGCCAAGAGTTCGAGGCCAGAGTTTGAGGCCAGCCAGTGAGTTTAAGGCCAGCCAGTGAGTTTAAGGCCAGCTTGAACTACATAGCAAGATTCTGCAAAGCAAAAAACAACAAAAAACAAGAAAAGATAAAAAAGAAAAGAAAAGAAAGAAGAGAAGAAGAAAAGGAAAGGAAAAAAGAAAAGGAAAGAAAAAAAAAAAGAAATTGCTTCTGAGAACACTCTCTCCCTATATGAAGGCCATGAGAGGTGGTGGAATTTCAGAATGCGTTGGATTAGACCGAGGCATCCTGGGGGAGCCCAGGAGCCCTTATAGGGTGCCCCTCTCATCCCACAGTGACTTCCTGTGACATTTAAGCATAGGCATATAGAAGCTAAAGCCTTGTCATTTGGAGCCTAACTGCCTCCTGCCTCTGAAACCTGTAAGACTTCTGTTCTAGTGTTATGGTTTGAATTATACCCCCAAAAAAGCATGATATTGAGGTCCTGAGGTTCTAAACTCCAGCAACACAGAATGTGGTCTGGTTTGAACATAGGGTCAGTGTAGATGTGATTAGTTAAGATGCAGTCATATTATAGTGGAGCGAGCCCCAAATCCAATATTACTGCTGTTCTGAGAAGAAAACAACTACCATGCAAAAATAGAGACATACAAGGAGAATGCCACATAATAACCAACGGTGAGATTGAATTTATGGGCTGCAAGCCAAATGTGTTTCAATTACTATAAAAAAATGACTATGATAATCAACCTATTAGGATAGGTTTATTTTGGTTTTCACTTTGGAGTTTTCAGTCCACGTCATTTGTCGCTTATTGTGACCTGGGGCGAGGCAGCATATTATGATGAGTCTTGCTTAGAGGGGCAAAGCTCCTCCTCTCATGGCTAGACACAAAGCCACACTCCCAAAGACCCGAAAGCCTCCCACTGGACCCCACCTCTTAGAAGTTCCACCAGCTCCCAATAGCGTCAAGCTGCAGACTAAGCCCCTAATATATGGGCCTCTGGGGGAACTTCTCATAACCAAACTGCAGCACCGAGGAATGTCAAAATTGCTAGCAATGTACCAGAAACTAGAAAGAGGCAAAGAAGGTTTGCCCTATAGGTTTTGGAGGGAGCATGACCCTGCCACCTCCTTGATCTTAGATTTCTAGGCTTCAGAACTAGAAAACAATAAAGTTCTGTAGTTTAAGCCACCCCATTCGTGGTGCTTTATTACAGCAGGCCTAGCAATTTAATACACCCAGCCTTTCACCTGTAGCGCCTCTGTCTCATCTTAGCTTAGTCCCTCATTTTCCAGACAAGTACATGTCATCTGCACTGCTCCTAGTTGCCCTCCCAGCTGCCAGTCCCTCGACTCTTCAATAATCCTTCACAATTCCAGAATAATCTTTTCAGAATACAGTTCCTACTAGAGCCCGTGCTGTCTCTGTTAAACAGGAACCAAAAGTCTTAGGTAAACACTCCACACCCTCTTTGATCTTGTTTCCTCCAGCACATCTTAGATACTTTGCTCAAGTACTTCAGCCACATTAAAGAAAGCATCTTGCTGAAATCCATACTTATCTTCTGACCCACTTCCATGGTTATGGTACTTGTCCACTTTGTCTCCACCAGAATTAGACACTTCAATAAATAGATTAATTAATTAATTAAACTCCTCGGTTTATTTCCAGGCAAAAGTAATTTCTCAGTTCTCTGAGTTTTTATAATTTTATGTCCTTACTTCTCTGACAATATCTTTTATTTATTCATCTTCTGTTACAATTCATTATAATTCTCTTGTGCTTTGATTTACTCAAGATTCAGAAAGCTTTCTGAACACCCTCAGTGTTTCACATGTTGAAACATGATTGACTAAGGATGTTCCATAAATTAATGTTTCTTCAGTGTCTAGGGCGTGGTCAAACCGTTTCTCCACTTCATCTGACTTTATTGTTTTCCCTTGACCTCCCTGCTTCAGCCACACTAGACTGCTTTAAGTTCTTCCTACTTGTTTTGCTCCTCCTACCCTGATGTTTTCGCACATGGAATTTCTTCTGCTTGGAACACTTATGCCTTCCCATAGCATCTAGTTAATTTCCTCCATTCCTTAAAATTTCAACACCATCATCACTTCCCTAATAAAGGTTTCCTGATGTGCAAACTCTGCTGGTACCGTGTACGCCTCCTTTGTAGGAGGTACAGTCCCTTGAGAAATATAGTTTTGCCATAGAGACTTCTAGTTTAATAAGCAGCATGGCTTTAAGGATGTAACCCTATTTAAGCAGTCTGTTATGTTTATCATGTGTATGCAAAAGGAATAGGAATAATATGATCGGCTTTCTTTTGTAATTGAGGGATGGTGTTTAATATGAGTTTTGGAATGTGTGGTTTTATTGTTTAACTGTTGCCTCAGGCAGAATTAATTATCTGGGTCACTGGTCATCTCTGAACAAGGGCAATGATCATTAATTCATAGCATCATTTTCAAGAATAAATGAGATAGGATACCTAAAGAATTATGTTTTAATTATAAATTATCAATTTCTAGCATACAGTAGGCACAAAAATGGTGGAGGTTATGATTATTACCTATTTTAGGCTTCCAAATGGATTGTTCTAAAGGAAAATGAAGAATTCTTATGGACTGTTCACATACACACATTGATATACTCAGCTATTTATTTTTCCCTCAAAAAATATTTATTGAGCACCTACTAGGTGAGAGGTATACAACAGTTGCCCAAAGCAGATACTTTCTCTATTGTCCTTGTCTCATAGAGCTTGCAGTTTTATAAAGAATATGGATATTAGTGAAACTATCACGTCCATAGATGTAAAAAAGTACCTCTATTGAGTGCTACAAAGGCGTAGTACATGGTACGTAAGGGAGAGAGCTTCCAACTAAAGATCAAGACTACCTATAAAGGTTTTATGATGAATCTGTGACCTCACTCAGAAACTCAGTCTCCTGACTGACTTGGAAGAGGAAGCTTGGTATGACTCTACGGCCTCATCAGTTCCATTTCTATCAGTCTTATTTTCCAATGTCCTATGTTTTTATATGGGACCATCTCGCAGTTCTTAATCTGAAAAATCCTTGAGACGAAAAAATGATGACTTGCTGAAACAGATGTGCTATCATGTTTCTGGTTACTTCCAAACCAATCCATCAACCCCTTAATTTATTTACTGCAGCATATGTCCTGTAACATCATTCCATAATGAGAAACAGAAAGAATAACCGGTAGTGTTTTCCACGCAAATGAGTAAGATTAATGACTAGAGGAAATTGAAACAATGACATTGGCCCTCATCATAATGCTCATCTACCTTATAAAGCATAGGATAATGGGAAGCTCCGCTTGACACTGGCTAAATCACCAGCTCCAGTATAATGTTACATTCTCTACAATACAGGAAGAAAACAATTCTTCCTGTACATGGGAATTGTTTCAATGAAGTGGTGCCAACTTTCCAGGATTCCCTGTTCAATCATTACATTAGTTAACTTTTTTTTTCTTTTATTTTGTTTTGTTTTTTGAGACAGGGTCTTGCTTTGTAGTTCAGGCAGGCCTTGAACTTTATGCAGTCCAGGCTGGCCTCAAATTCATGGCAATCCTCCTGCTTCAGCCTCCCAAGTGCTGGATTACAGCGGTATGCCACCATACCTGGCTACATTAGTTAACTCTTATGACAAGATCTCTCTCTTATAAATTGTTTCTATAAAGCAGGTGTAATCATTATCACTATTTACAGATGAAGACACTGAGGCTGGTACTATAATGGCTTCTCTAAGGGCTTATAGTCAATAAGAGGCAGAGCTGAGACTAGAACCAGGTACAATTAGATCCAATGCTCTTTCTGCTACTCCTTGTGTCCTCCTGATAACACTCACATGGATAAATACAGCTTACTGAGAATTCCCATAATGGTAGCTCTTTTCTAAATAACAGCATCAAGGAATTACGTACTCAGAAGAAAGTCAGTGAGGAATGTGTAAGAGTGCTCAATGGGCCAGTGATGACCACTACTGTGGTCCTCAATCCTGCAATTGAAAATCCCTGATCAGTCCTCAAAGAGCAATGAGTAACAGATGTAACTGACATATAAGGAGTGTTTCTTAAATATACATACATACACTTTTGTGCCCAGGGTTGTCAGTTATTCTAGCTTAAAGATTTCATCTCTACTAGCAAAGGTACACAATAAATTAGTAATAATAGCTCTGATCTCAGCTTTAATCCTCCTAAAACTATACAACTATACAAAGTATAGATGTGATCAAAGATATGGTAAATGTTTAAATTAAAAATAAAAAGAGGGCCGGTGAGATGGCTCAGTGGCTTAAGTGCCTGCCCGGCAAGCGCGAGGGCCCGAGTTCGACTCCCGGAACCCACATACGAAAAAGGGGCCGGTGATATCGCTCAGCGGCACGGGCGCCTGCTGGCGTGCGAGGTCCTGAGGTCGACCCCCCGGTACCCACAAGATAAAAAAAAATAAATAAATAAAATAAAATAAAATAAAAAGAATTTATTACAGTAAAAGACATCATCATGAATTACCCTTAACACGGCCACACTTCAGACACAATTATCCATCATTATTGCCCCTTTTGGAAGCAGTTCTAGTAGTCCTCTTTGAGTAGTGTCTTTTCATGGATGCCTCAATGTCCTGAATTGATTCAAAATATTTATGGCAATTTCTGTCAAATAAAACATTATAATGTGCCCTTATCCACGTTATTTACTGTATCGGGGATCATGTGACCTTTGGCTCTTCCCCAATGTCAAAATGACCATGAAAGGTAAGTGTTTTGAATACTTTAGGATATGGAGGCAGCTACAACAGCACAACTAAAGATTCTCATGAAAGAGGACTTCCAGAACTGCTTGAGAAAGTGGCAAGAACAATGAACTAAGTGTGTTCAAAGCAAGGGAGAATGTTTTGAGGGGAATTAATGGCAATGTGTCTTTTAGTGTAATAATTATTTTCAGTTCAAACATTCACCATATTGTTTGATCATAACTCATATGTATTAATCCTACTTGGGGGATGAGAAAACTAACATTAAGCAACTAGTCCAAGACCTTACTGCTATTAAGAGAGCAGTAATATTTGAAGTTGGGTAATCCTGTTTTTCTTTCTCTCTTATATGCTTCTTTCAGATCTAATTCAGTCAGTTGGAATAATAATTTAATCATTCAATATTTTAGCCTTCAAACCTTTCAATTTTCTTTAAATAATCTCCATCTGTGCTGTTCAATATGATAGCTACACATGGCTTTTGAGGAATAGAAATGCTGTGAATCCTAACTGAGATAGACTGAAAGTATAAAATAAACAACTAGCACAAAAAAAGGTAAAATAATTCATTAATAAATTCAAATATTGATTACATGTTGAGATAAAACTGGATAGATTGTGTTAAATTTAAATATTGTTAAAATTAATTTCAGTTTTTATTTTTTAATGTGGCTACTAGAATGCAGCTTTTTGAAAGTAGCTACCAGAAAAATTTAAATTATATATATGGTTAATATTATACCTCTATGGGACCATACTGCTATAGATTATTAAACAAATCTCCCACATGTTGACAACAGAGAGAGTCAAATAGGAAACAAAGTTTTTGCTTTTGAATTATTTTCATGGCATCAACCTATAACCTAAGATGTTCAAATACTGAGTTCCACAGTATTTGTGAGACTCCTTTTATTTTTTACTATAACACATAGCAAAAAAAAATACATCACCTTGCAACCAGAATAATCTGATATTTGTTTATTATACATATACTATACTAGTTTCATAAAGTTGTATGATATATAACTAAAACAATGGTTTAATGAATGGAGAAATTAACTTCCCCATCTTCTATTCTACTAATACTGATTGCAACCCACTAACCTAACTTTACAACCTACTGATGTGTTTCAACCTAATTTGTAAAATTCAGCATAGTGCCTGCAATTAAGATGCTGATTCCATCTACACAGAGGTGAAGGGATTTTTTGGTAAATAAGAAGATGGATCTGGCAGAAATAAATGAGCTAGCAGAGGCCTTGGGTAGCTACAGCAAGTTCTGTGGCCTGTTCAGTTGGCCACATTGAGGGGAGCTCTGCAGACTAAATGCTTCCTTGCTCCTGTAGAATCAGCATTAATGAATATTCATGATGTCCAGCAATTGTTTCATCTAGAACAATCTCTTCTGATGCAGGGGGGCTTAGAATCACTGAAACTATGTCACTGGCCAAATTGTCTGTCTTAAATCAGAGTGTAGCCCAGATTCTTGGCTTCAGGTGAGAAAATATACCTCTAAGAATTCTATCCTGCCCCTGACACTTCTAACTGTTCAGAACTGTATCTTCCAGGGCCTACATATCTACAGAGGTCTTTGAGTCTACAGAGGTCTTTGTGCTCTAAAAGGACATACACCAGAATAGTTGGTAGCGTTCAGACACCAATGATTCCACACATCCTATAACACAAATTAAGGTGATGCTTTTAACATTGCAAATGCAATAGGTCTGTGCCCTGTTTATAAAGCAAGCAATTAAGTAAGAGAAAGCATGCTCCTGATATATTATTGCAATTTAACTGGAGAAAAGAGGTTTTATTTAATATTCATGATCAGCTTTTTAAAAAAAATCAATAAATCATTGCTTATAAATCAAAAACCATTTTCTTATAGAATATTAAAATCGCTATTCCTAATGGTAAGGTACCCAGTGGCTTACCTAGTTATGTCAATTTCAGTGGTTACCTTAAGAGTGATCTTTCAGCTAAACTAAAGGACACAGACCATTCCAGTATCTTTTAAAGTGAGGGAACATTAGCCCCTTCAGTTTGATTTAGTGGGCTGGGGTTGCCCTCAAGTCCCTTTGAACTACATTGCTCTTGGACCACATTTATTTCTTATGCATTTAGAGTAACTGATGTGCTGTTCCTAAAAGAAGAAGGAATGTGAGGAAGCCTATAAGATTAATCTTCAACAAAAAGAATAGATCTAGTTGAGTCAAAAGGGGAAATGGAGGCCACTGCCATTCTCAACACACACAAAAGGCCTCTCTGGAAACATCACAGCTGCCACTGCTCTGCAGGACAGCCACCAGGCACCAGGCAACAAGAATATGGATCTAAGTGATAGAATAATAGACGGTATGTTGTTAGGCTCTTCCTCTTCTTGAAAAACTCGCCCGGACTGCAGCATTGTTTGTCTCTCTCAGGAATGTTAGTGCCTGCAGGGGATCCATAATAAGAAATCCTGTATGACCCCTGATGATCTCTTAAGAGACTCCAAATCCACAGCCTGAAACAGGTTCAGAGGATGCCATATATATATAACATGTCGTTCTATTTAGCGCATACAGGAGGCCTGCAAAGGAAGCATAAGGAGTCCTGAGTTTCAACCTTTATTAAGCACACACTGTATGTCAAGCTACTGCAGTAAATAACACAGATGTGGCCCGTGCTCTCTTGAGGTTTACTTCCTCTAAGGTGGGAGAGGGAGTGAAGAAATGAGAAAATAATTTCAAGTGGAGCTGGGGTGGAAACCTACAAAGGGTGTGAGAGAAGGAAGAGAAGGGGATAGCCCAGCTGTCTGCCTCTCGCTCGCTCGCCTTTCCTCCACCTCCACCGCCCACACCCACCCCCTCCCCTCCTTCTTCTCCTCACGGTCCCCCACCTGCCCTGCTCTGCCCTGCGCTGCGCCAGTGCTGCGGGTTTTCTGCTCTGGACGCGGTGGTCGCGAGCCCCCAGCCCCGAGAGGGGTTCAACCGCCAGGCTTTCTCCTCCCACCCTGTGAGCTGTGGCCCCGCCACCGGGATGGGAAACGAGGCCAGTTACCCGAAGGAGATATGCTCTCCCTTCAACCAAAATGAAATTAAAAGGCTGAGCAAATGTTTCAAGAAACTGGACTTGGACAAATCGGGCACTCTGAGCGTGGAGGAGATCCTGTCCCTGCCCGAGTTACAGTACAACCCATTGGTGAAACGAGTGCTCGACATCTTCGACACGGACGGCAGTGGAGAAGTGGACTTTAAGGAGCTCATCATGGGTATCTCCCAGTTCAGCGTCAGAGGCAATGAGGAGCAGAAGCTGAGGTTCGCCTTCAGCATCTACGACCTCGACAAAGATGGCTACATTTCCAACGGGGAGCTCTTCCAAGTGCTGGAGATGATGGTAGGAGACAACCTCCAGAACTGGCAGCTGCAGCAGCTGGTGGACAAAACCATCATCCTTATGGATAAGGATGGTGACGGGAGACTATCCTTCGAGGAATTCAGTGCTCTGGTACGAGGCCTGGAGGTCCACAAGAAGTTGGTACTGACTGTGTGAGCTTTTTTTGTAACAGGATCACCCAACAACTTTTGCTTTCTTCTCTCTTTCATCTTTATTCAAAGCGTCCAGCAACTGTTTTCTCTACTACCCGGAATTGCTTCTCTTTTTGAAACTTTGGCTTTGTCACCAATGCAGTGTTAGTAATTATTCTCTCAGGGTATCACCCTAAGTAGGAGAGGAGCAAGATGAAGGAGTTTGGTGAGGAAAGAAAAGAAATTGCTTAATAAATGTTTTTTGTTTGTTTTGATTCAGTGGCCAAAATATATAATGTCAACAAGAACTTGAAAAGCTCAAAAATAAGAAAATATAGGTCTTTGCTTTTCTTTCTCATGGTGTAAGTGGGAGGAAATTGTATGATTTGCACTGGGTGTCGGGTGAACTGTTTTCATTTACTTGTATTCAGACATCTTTGACAGATTATTAAATTCCTACTGTAGCAAGAGGGACAAATATATTTCTCTTTCCTGAGTGTCTTTTAATTACTAGCTGCACAACAAAAGCTCATTTTCCTTGTAACAGGCCTTAGCTCCATTCCCCGTGATGAGCCCACAATTCCATGAGCGAGTTTGAGGAGCGGAAGGCCAGTTCAGCGCCTCCTCCTGCCTCAGTGCTTCAGCCTCTATCAGAAACTAGCCTCAAGGCTCATGTAAAAAGTGATAAGCCCTGACCAGTGCCCAACCTAGCTCTCAGCTTTAGTGGGCGGGATTTTCACAGTTGGCTGCCCACTCCAGTGTTAAGTTCAGAAAAAGGGTCTTCCAGTCAAATAGGGCAGGGTCCTTCCCAGAAAGTATTCACCCCCAACATTCAGGCCCGCCCTAGTTGAAGTAAATGGGACACATACGGAATGGCCTTCCCATAGGTTACAGGCAGAAAAGATACAGGCTTCAACAGACTCTCCCCTGGATGCTTTTTGGGGATTCACTAATGGTCAATCTGGAATGCCCAGCTGAACTGAGTTAGCATGGTTCTCAGCATGGAAGACCCACCTGAGGATTGAGCCAAAATGACATAAAAGGAGAACGGGAGGGGAAGATTGCATGCTGCTGATTTTCCTGTAGAAGCTTGTTGTGGCTCGTTTTCCTGATACAGACTCGGCTGTTCTCATCAGAGGAGGAGCTCATGTGCTCACTGTGTGGACTGGGATAGCTGCTGTTATCTTTGGGGGAGCTCTGGTCTTAGCCTTTGTCTTGAGTGTCACTTCCTGGCTCTAGTGCAGATCCCTCAGCCATCTAGCACAGTTCCTTCACCCTGCCAGCACAGACTTTCTAGTTTCCACCACTGATTTCGGACCTTCCCAGTGCAGATCCTTTGTACCGACTTGCATGAACATTGCCATGGGATCTAGGCCTTTGGTTAGACTCATGCAGGACATTGCCATGTGATCCAGGCCCTTGGCCAGATCCTTCAGGTTTCTAGCACAGACAGATATCTTGCACTTTTCTGCATTTGACTTTTTGGTTAAATATTATAAAATAGTCCTACAAATTATGTGTCCTATATTAAATCTATTCCCTTCAACCACTGACTACAACAATGAGGAAGTGGTGTTATAATGTTCTCAGACTCAGAGATGTAGAGATTGCCGACCATGTCACCAGAGCAACGGTAAACAGTGCCCACAGTACCTAAGCTTGGTTTTGAAAATCAGACCTGGGGCCTAGCAGAGAAACTGAGAGCCTTCATATCCTCAGGAGTTTTTTCCCTAATGGATCATTTAGCCTAGATTTCCTCACACCCTAATACTGCATCTGGGTGTGTACTGGAGCCTTTTATTTCTGGATAAGATCAGAGGTGTACACAGCTCTCCCTAGCTCACTATGTCATGTTGGTAGCTTGAGAATGGTCATGGTGGGAATAGTATATCATGGAAAACAACAATAACCTTTAGTGGTTTTTGTTTTCTTTGGAGAGTCAGTTTGCCAGTGAGTACACCTCCTGCTACCACCCTCAGTGTTACCAGCTCTCTGAAGTCTCTCCCACTGCTGTCAGATCTTAGAACGCAAGCTATCCTCAAAAAAGCAGGGCCAGAACTGATCCAGCATCTGTCATTTCACACCACTTCTCTCTCGCACAGAGCCACTCCCCATATAAGGTACCTGAGGGTGTCAAAATATCTAATGACATGGACTCTTTCATACTTGCAAAAGGACAGCACTCTGGTGGTTTTTCTCAAGAAAGATCAATTTCTACAAGATTTATTATTGTTATATTTTGAAGAAGCTGACAACTAGTCTTGACCAGAACAATAAAAATAAAAAGGAAGAAAAACAAATCCACAGATTTAATCACTGGCAGGACACCCATCTATTAAGGCACCCTGCCATACTTTTACTAGTTCACTGTGGAACTACAAAAAATAGGAATCCCTGTTCCTTTAATTCCTGTAAAATTCCAAAGAAATACATTAATAATCAGTAAACACTCTCTGCCCTATATTGATATGAGTCAGAACTCCATTGCCAGGGAATATGGTTGAAAGACACAAAAACATTGCATTTTGATTAGTTACAACTGGGTCAGCATCACAGTCACAATTAGTTGTATGAACATAAGCAACTTCTGTGTCTTTCCTCTTAACTAAAACAAAGATCCATCCCTGGGTCATTTTGGGAATTCAAAAAGATAAAATATATAATGTGCCTAGGATACAATATGCTAATCCTAATAATTCCCTTCCCCCTGTTGTGGAATTTTCAAGAAATGGGAGAGACCAGGAGGGTTTTTCAGGACTCTGTAGTGGTGCACTGTCCCAGTCACTAGAAATGCTAAAAACCAGGTTGGACCCCAAACTAAGAAGAAGTCCGCTTTTATACAATTTGTGGCATCCAACCAGTAGAGATACAGAAGCAAAACAAAGGCAGTTAGTTAACCTAGCAGCTAACTCTATCTTATTCTTGAAAAGAAAACACATCCTGTGCACCTCAGGATGTTAAGATGCTGTGAAGCTTTTTTTTTTTTTTTTGTGGGTACTGGGGGTCGACCTCAGGACCTCATGCGCCAGCAGGCACCTGTGCCACTGAGTGATATCACCAGCCCTTTTTTCATATATGGGTACCGGAAGTCGAATTTGGGCCCTTGCGCTTGCCAGGCAGGCGCTTATGCCGCTGAGCCATCTCACTGGCCCCCGTGTGAAGCTTTTTTATAACCCCATTTGTTAGCTTTATTGGTGATGGTACACAGTATTGCCCCTCTAAGGAAAGAGATTCCCATGACAGAACTGCTTAAAGTGTCTCCCTTATCACTGAGAAAAGCACAGGACCACTGTAAGAAAGCCCCAGTCTGCATTCCTGAGGGAGCGGTTGCCTGAGGAGTTGCTTGCCTGAGCTCGGAACATTTTACAGAGGGAGAGAAAGGCTAAGCATCTCTCCAAGTTCTGCTTTACCCCTGCCTCGCTTTCTACAAGATCAATATGTGAAAAAGACATGAAGTAGGAGCTGCTTGTTCCTCACCAAGAAACTCACTTCTTTGAACCTCAGTTTGTGAAAATTTAGACAGTGTAATTGCATTTAAAAAACTATCAGATAATTTGAGACAGGTAAACATAGGAAACAAAAATAGGAATGTAGGGGCCGGTGAGATGGCTCAGTGGCTTAAGCGCCAGCCTGGCAAGCGCGAGGGCCCGAGTTCGACTCCCGGATCCCACATACAAAAAAGGGGCCAGTGATATCGCTCAGCGGCACGGGCGCCTGCTGGCGCACGAGGTCCTGATGTCGACACCCTGGGTACCCACAAAAAAAAAAAAAAATAGGAATGTAGTAAGGTAGAAACACTATTTGGCTACACCCATTCTAAAATTAACTGGACATCTGTATAATCCTAGACTAGCAAGCAAACAACCAGGAACAATGTCAATGTTCTTCCCATGCCCTGAGGGGCCAATAGGCTTCTGGACTTGAGAACTCAAGAAACTTTAGAAAAATTCTCTAGTTCTAGGCCAATCTGTTTTACTTTGTAGAGGAAATTTTACATGAGGAAATTGAGCACTTCATGCTAGCCAAGAAGACCTCTTTTAAAAAGACATTATTTATAGTTACAATGTGCACATTAGAATATGGAAATTTTGAATTATGACCAAGGGCTTGAAACAGGTTTGATTACATATTCAAATTTAACAAGGAAAAGAAAACATTTCAGCTTCTCAAGTGGCTGGAATCATAAGAAGCCAGTTGCTCAGTCTACCTAATATATCTTCCCAAGCCTTTGTGACAAAGCTTTGAGAGCTTGTTTCTGGTTTTAGTACTGAAAAGATCTGACTGGATATTTGAGGAAATGGGTCACATTTACTTCCAATTTAATACTTTGTTTTTTTTTCCCCTCAGTTAATTGTCAGTTGCCAAAAAAAAAAAAAAGAAAAAAGAAAACAAAAGTTCTAAAGCACTCCCTGGGGTGATAATAATAGATAACATTTACTGAGCTATTACAACTTTTCTTAAAGCCTTTGTCATAACATTTAATCATCACTACAATACTGTGAGATGGACACCATCATCTCAGCTTTATAGATGATGCCATACAGATTGGAACCTTCTCCAAGGTCACCCATCTGGTAAGTGGCAAATCAAGGATTCTTCCTAGGCTTTCTGACTCCAAACTCTGAGCTTTGTCTCTGCCACTGTATTCCTCTTATTTTTATAGCTCCAATATTTACCTGTCTCAAATTATTTCTGATAGTATTGTTAATGGGATCAGATCAAGCATCAGTTTTCACAAAAGAGGAAAACAGGCCCAAAGAACTGACTTGCTGACCAAAGAACAAACAGCCTCCACTTCTCTTGTTTTATGCTTTGCAAACAAATTATTAGACAAGACAGTTTTAAATCATCTTCTACCTTCAGCTCATCTTGAGAAGCAGATGAAATTATTTAGATTAAATGGTAACAGCAACCAATATGCTCTGAGGCTATAAAAACTAGTAAAAATATGTTGTAATCATATATGTTAATGGATTGTTTCTGCTCTTACCACATTGCTATCTCCAAGCCACTAGACAGTCTACTATTATACAGGCTTCTGGAGACACATAAAGAAAGGCACAACCCCTCTCCCCCACCAAAGAAGCCTTCATCGAGTAGGCTCCACACATTCTTTCCAGTGTTTTACCTCACAGCCCAGTGTAACACTTTGAAATTTACCCTGCATGAGATGGAATATCATCAAGGTGCCTTGAACACAGGAGTGACATAATATTTTTAGATGGCCATTCTGGCTAAGTAGAAAACAGACTGAAGGGGTCAGAGAAAATAATTAGACAGTAATTTCAATAATCTAGGTGAGAAGTGATGGTGGCTTGGACCAGGGTGGTTGGTGGAGGTGGTGGCAAGTCCTCAGATTCTGGATCTACTGCAAAGGTCAGGTCTACCATATTAACAGACATACAAGGTACATGATGCTAATGAAAGAGTCACCAAAGATGACTTTAGAGATTTTGCTTTGAAAATTACAAGAATGGAGTTTTTTTGAAAGAAAGACTATGTGAAAAACAGATTTCAGGGAGAAAAAGTTTGATTTAGATGTGTTAAGTTTGAGATACTTGATACCCAGGTAGAAAGTCTGAGTATGCAATTGAAGAATGGCAGTCCCCAGTTCTTGTAGTCATTGGCATATAGGCAGTATTTAAAACTGAAGTCTGGATGAGAAAGTGAGTATAGGAAAGAACTGATGGCATGTCCATGTTCATGGTCAGAAAGATGAGGAGGAACAGCAAAGGAGACTGAAATGGAACACAGAGGGGTATCCCAAAAACAAACAGAAGAAAGCATATAAACGGGGATAGAGCAATCAATAGTGACCTATCTACAGACATTAATAAAGTGAAAGTTTACTTGGGTTTGACACTGTGGAGGTAAATGATGGCTGATAGTTGTTTGACAGGTGACTGGGGATGAGGGCAACAAAAGTCTGATTAAGTGGGTCCAAGACTGAGAGGACAAAAATTGAAACCAATATGTGTAGAGAACAAGAGAAATTGAATTGTTGCCTTACGTTGGGAATGTGGATTGGGATGTAAGGAGGATTAGTTCCATAGGACTTAATTGATAACATCTAAGGCAAACAATGAGTGAAATATTTTAATCACATTTCTTGCTGGAGGCTTGAGAACCAGTCATTTATCCAGCCAGCTGTTTCAAGTGTCCACATCTAAGCAAAATGCAAAAAAAGGTTTAGGCAGGAAAAAAATTTGTGATTTTTGCCTTTACATTTTACTGGAAGCATAGATGATCTGAGTAGAATCCACACATTCGATAGTATAGGTGTCTCCTTTTCTCTGAATCTAGTCTATTCCTAGAAATGTTGGTCAGTAAATTTCCATTATTTTAAATGGGAAAAATAACAAATTATTCCTGCTTCATCCAAGAACTTCAACCTCATTTTCCCTAAATAGCACTAAAACGCGTTTAGACACCTATACAAGGGTAATGCCCAATGCAGTATGCATGTATTGTTTTATATAACAATTCACCAAGAATTTCTGCATAATTTTAAGAATTTAAAATACCAATGCTCTACTGCTTATTTAGTGGGTATGTCTGGGTACAGCATGGCAAGTATGACACCAAATGCAAACTATGTTTTCCCTCCACAGTACAATGAATACTCACTAATGTAGTTTAACAAAAATGAAGTGTCCAACATAACAATTACAAAAACCATTGAGAAAAATAAACAAGAGGATTTTTTGAATGGTTGCTTACTAATTAAAGAACTGCCTTAAGTGAAATGAGGTGGGTTGGAGAAGCTTGAAGGACTAAGTGAACCATAACTGCTTGAGATTTGCCCGTGGCTAAATCTTGGGACAATCTCTCTGACACTGGAGACTCTGGAAGTGTGTGACTCTGAGCTGTCAAGTGAAACTGCAGATGAAGTAATGGGGTGGAAATCAACCTCAAAACTTATGTTTCTCTGCATTCGTTTTGCTTTCATTTGTACAGCACTCAACAGCATGAGGGGTCGTGATTGCATTTTTCAATATGATTGTACTCATATCGCTTGCAACTGCAATTATCATTTTGTCTACATCACCTAAATTTATTTTACAGATTTGACATTGAATGTTTATTTCTCCTCTTCTTCTTCCTCTGAGCAACAAGTGTCAAGTTAGCAAGTTCCACTTTATTAGAAAAAGACGTTTTCACTTGATAACGTGGAGTGATGCACATACCTAGTGCATAACATATTTGAAGAACACAGTCCTAGGAGAAGAGGGCCTGAATTACAACAGCAGCTGCACATCTTATCACGCAGACTCAGACACAACTTAAACATTTTGTTTGGTGCTCACAGGCAGATTACAGTGGATTTTCAATTCAGATGCTGAGTTTCTGAACAAAAATTTTTTGCAAGTTGTTACAAGGAATAGACTGCGAATTCAGATGGCAAAGGACACCTGCAAATGGTGTTCACTTCAGAGGTAGTGCAGGCCCAGGCATCACACGGTCCTGGATCCACAGCCTGGATCCCCCATAGATGAGCTTGGATAATCTTGGATAATGTAATTAACCTCTGTGCACCTCCATTTCCTCAAATGCGAAATGGAGATAGTAATACTTAACTTACAGGGTTAATATATCACCATAAATGTGCATTGTGGTGTATGGCACACATATAAAAAAATGCCTAATTTAAAAAAATACTTCTATCAGTGTGGGTATTAAAAAGGAAGAAATGAATAATATAAACTTAATAGAGCTTATGTATTACTGAGGTAATTTGAGGAACACAAGATTAATTATTACACACAAAAGAATAGAGCGAAAAGCCATGTGCTGAAAGGCAAGATGACTCGCTGTAGGTTACATTTTTCTTTTTCATCTTGGCACTGTCTTACAAGAAAGCAGTGCCCACTGACTTAGAGTTTTACTGAATGTTTGATGATGTTAGTAAAAAATGAATTCTCTCAGTTTGTTCTTTATCCACAAAAATAATTAGCTCATTAAATCCTTCTAATATCCATAGGCTGTTCATATTATAATAGGTATAGGCCAATGACTATTTTCAAACACATTTGTTTGTACTTTCTAGAGCTCAAGTTTATACAATGGTTATTACTTGTACAGAGATATTGCAGGAAAAGTCCTATTGCTAGTGTAGCCCTCAGGGCCCAGTGGATCCAGATATTCTCCTAGATCAGTGTTCCTCGTTTCCTAGGATTGACCTTCCACCTGTAGTCTGAGGTCATCTGCCTGATTTTCCTGCCTTGTGTCTCAGTCTCCTGGAATTCTGAGCCCCTGCTCAGCAATTGTCTTTCCTTCCCTAGAGATCCTAATGCTGATCTCTGATTCATAGCTACTGCCTGAGGTCCTATCACTGAGGAAAAAAAAATCAATGAGCCAGGCTCCACCAAATCCTGTACTCGCTGAGCTTTGCCTCTGAGACCTGATCCCCAGATAAACCTCCTACTATAGACACAGTGCATGAACCATACTTCACTAGCTCTTTCTCCAGGATTGGAGTGGGTAGAGGTGGGGAGAATGAAATAAGGAAAATTCCTTAAAGAGGATGACAGAGCACTCATATCAGACAAAGGAAGTAGTGAAGAGTGTGGGCTCTGGAGACACTGCAAGGGTTTGAATCCTAGCTCACCGTGTCCTTGCAAATGTTACTGCACTTCTTCGTGGCTATTTCTTCACCTCTAAAGCAGAGATAGTAACAGTCCCTACCTTTTAGGTTATTATGAACATTAGGCAAGTTTCTACATGCTCAGCATTGTGCCTTATGCATATTAAGTGCTAAATATTTATCAACGATAGTGATGAAAAGCCTCCAGCAAACAAATACCATTCAGGTTCCTTAGCATGACATCCAAGGGCTTACACAGTTTTTTTCTTTTTTTTTAACTATAAGAAGGGGGGTGTTGTAACTACCTCTTTGCAAAACTTTTACCTGGCAGAAAGGTGGCAACAAATAAATATTAAGTTGCTTTCTATGACTGCCTAAGTTTGTGGGCTGGCTTAATTTACTATACCTTTTTATATGAGTCTATATCCTCATCTGTAAAATGAAGGCATTGAACTAGATGATCTCTGTTCTCTGCCAGACCTAAATTCCACAATTACTGAACTATTATGTTTCCCCCTTAAAATCTATTCATTAAACCTATTCATTCTCTGTCCCTGAGAGGCTTTTTCCTTTATAGCTTTTCAATGTTTTAACATATTAAATTTATTTAAATATATTACTGTTTTAATATATTAAATTTTGTTTTAATATATCCAGTTTCTCTTTCCTTCGCTCTCGCTCTCTCTCCCCATATGGTTGTCCAGACCCGAGGTCTTGGGACTCCAGGGATTTTTTTGTACAATGCGATTAATATGTGTCCAGCACTCCAGGGACTGTGCTGTGCAGCATCGCTCAGTCCACCACTGGCTGATTCCTTTCACAGTGGGGAACAGGGCAGTCCACTGAGCACATAGCAAGGAATAATCTCCAGCTTTCCTTGCATCTAGAAGAAGGAATCTTAGGCTAAAAATGAAAAAGAGTAAATAAGCATTGGGCCACTTGGATCACCACATTCATGGCCTTTCCTCTTTTGTCACAGACTTTGCAAATGGGAATCAAACACTTCTCTGGACTCTTCGTGCTGCTGTGCGTCGGATTCGGTCTGTCCATCTTGACAACGATTGGTGAGCACGTAGTGTACAGGCTGCTGCTACCACGAATCAAAAACAAATCCAAGCTGCAATACTGGCTGCACACCAGTCAGGTGAGTGATTCAAGCCTCGTGCACCGATATTCTCATACTTGAGAATTCCAGATGAGGAAAGGCTCTAGACTGACAGCATGTTATCAGACTTCTCTTGGCACATTACCAAGGGGATGAGGGTGGCATAGGTACTCTCAGTTAGAAGATGGATTACCCTCTATCCCATGAATTCACCTTCCTCTTATGTTATCCCAGTGTCCCTTCTGCTCCCAAAAACCTCCTCTGCTGCTCATAATAGACACAATAGAACTGTTTTTAATCAGATTTCACTTGATAGTGACAACCTAAAGAGATGCTATCAAAAATCTGTTTCCCACAGATTCTTTTCCTGTTAAAATTAAAACCCAATAAATGAATTTGAAGTTCCTGTTCCCCTTTAGGTGACTCCATTTGCTCCTGTTCTGTTTTTCTCTGGCTCTGAGGTTTGAGGTCCCCTAGTGCCAAGGACAAGCCACACAGGACCTCGGTTCTTCCACGTAAACAACACATGCATGGATTTATAGGAAGCAGCAAAATTGTTGACATACTGAACATTCAGGCATACTAGTGTGCACATTTCTCCTTGTAGGAAAGTGGCATGGAGAGCCGATGGGACTGAGGTATCTTACGATGGAGGGACTCTAGCAAAGAAAGTGATTTCACTGACCACAGTGAGGTGGATGCGCTGACCCAGCCCCCCCATGGAGGGAGCCCTCCTGCCGCCCACTAGGCTCTGGGTCACCTCTCAGCAGCGAGGCTGCCAGTTGTGCCACTTTTGCCCCCTCTATCCTCTTGCTGACCTCCTTGCTTTGTTAATGCAGTACCTTATTTTCCCCTAGATATGTTATTCTCATTGGTTTAGTTACAACTAAATTCTATTCTTCCTATTTTCATCTCCTGGGAAAACTGTGCAGACAAGTGATGCTCTCTGTCCTATGATAATATGATTACTTTAATTCCCAGGAGTTCTGCTTCCCTTTTTTGTCTTGGTAACCAAGAAATTCACACTTAAGATTTTGACCCTTCACTAGCAATTGCATAAGGGCTTTTGCTATGCATGAGTTATGATAGTGCTTCTTTCTATGACATTTCTAAGCTTTTACCAGATCACTTTGCTTGTCCTCCAGGTAGAAAAATAACTTAGAATTTTTGTTACAGAGATTAGGGGCTGAATGTTGATCCCTTATCAGGCAACCCTGGAAATTTGGTTAAAGAGGCCAAGGTTTACAGCAACTAGATATTCCATTAAGTCTCAAGTGGTACTTTGTCCTCTAACCCGCGTGCTTCTAATGAGCTCTACCTTTAAATCTGTTCTTTCCACCAGAGATTTCATAGAGCATTAAACGCTTCACGTGTAGAAGAAAAGCAGCAGCGTTTTAAGACCAAACATGTGGAAAAGAGGTAAGAAGAGGTCAAGCCGGCTGTCTTTGTATTTGCTAAAGTAAAAGTTGAGGGATGTAGCCGGAATCTGTGCTCAAAGGAGAAGCTATGTCTAAATAATGTCTCAGATCAAATCCGGACAATTTGTTGATAAAATCAATATAAATACATGTAGTTTCAGACAGAGCAAAATAAAACATAAAATAAACAAATACAGATACAGGTATAGACGCCGAAATGCAACAAAGGCAAAATAATCTCACGGCTACGAGTGCCAGTGTGGACTATGGAGCGGAGCATCACGTGTCTGGTCCTGTCTCCAGTACCTACGACGTGCGCCGTCTCGGGGAAGGTACTTAACCTTTCTGTGCCTCGAGTTTCTCATCTGGGAAACTGAGATAAAAACAGCACCCACAGCCAGGTATGATGGCACATGTCTGTAATTCCAGCACTTTGGGAGGTTGAGGCAAGAGGATCACAAGTTCAAACCCAGCCTGGGTAACTTAGCAACTTAGCAAAACCTTGCCTCAAAATACAAAATAAAAAGAGCTGGGGATATAACTCAGTCCAAAGACCCTGGGTTCAATCCTCAGTACCACAAAAAAGGGGGATCCACTTCCTAGAGTTGTTGTATGAATTAAATAATACACATAAAAGTCCTGAAAAAGTCTTAAAAATATTAGCTATTGTTATATACAAAATAATAATAATTGATTAGTATTTTAGGCAATTAATTTTATGGGATATTGTCTTTTTTGCAGGTTTCCAGTCCCCACCCTTTTCCAGCACTCCTAAAAATATTTGAAATATGTGGTAAACATGTCCTGCCTAATCTATTCCCGACATTCTTTGAAATCCCTAGAAAAGAACACTTCATTAATTGGAAGTAACATCCATTAAATGCATCAGTGACATTTGAAAATTCAAATTTTATGCCTTCAGCATAGCCAGCCTGTGGATGGCGGCTGCCTTATTCATAGTGACTCTAGAAAAGAACACTTCATTACTTGGAAGTAACATCCATTAAATGCATCAGTGACATTCGAAAATTCAAATTTTATACCTTCACCATAGCCAGCCTGTGGATGGCGGCTGCCTTATTCGTGGTGACTGAAGATGACGAAACATTTCAGTCTGTTTCCTGGCAGCCTCTGTTGCCTTCTGCCCAAGGCAGCCCTCCTGGTCCTTTCATATGCCCAGAGGCCTCAGAGGAGGGCATCAGCTGTAGCAACTCAGCCATCTGTGGCATAGCCGCAGCTCAAAGCTTGGCTTTCTGGGTAGGTTTGAAATCTGACACTCATACTTCTCATTCAGAACGGAATAAAAAGGGGGCAGACATGATTTTTTTTCTTCTTTGCTTCTATCTCCTCTGAGGCTGCTGTGGACCTTTCTCTCCAGGTTACATAGCACTTGTCAGAATCATTTCCATTGTCTCTTAAAACCTCTCTTTCTGGTCAATGGGCACTCCCTGCCTCCTTTCAGTCTGTGGCATCCTGGTATCATTGTGCAAATCAACCTGTAGACTAATCAGGTCACAGCTGCTCTGTGTCATGTTACATAGGTTTGGCTATAATTATTTTTAACATAAATTTTAACCAGAGGAACACAAGAAAACATTGTACTTGTTTTCCAGCAAGAATAGAAACAGGAAGCCCAATGATCCTATTTCAAATGTGATATGATTCTTACATCTCGCCTCAATTTAGAGCCAAATGTGTCTGTTCACTCAACTTTCAACCTAGAGAAATGGGACTGCAGTAGCCCTCATGGAGATACAAACAATGAAAACAAATCATGTTATCCACCCCATTTTCTTCTGTTATGAATGAGAGGTACTAGTTCTTGGATCTACATTTCCTGTGCCCACCTCCCTATAATCCAACACCTATAACCTTCCAAACACAGTCAATCTTGAGGGTCTCACAGCTGTCAGGTTTCTTTTGAATGATCCAGTGAAGCACTGAACCTCAGTGTTCCATAATTGCTTTGTAGATGCCAATTTTGCTCATTTTTAGTGTGGAAATACTGGTCACTAATTGGTCATGTTACACTCTTTAGACTGAAGGATGCTTGATGTAAAACACAACCTAAACATTACTGAAGCTGAGTATCACACTCATTCCAACCAGTTAGACCCTAACACAGTATCTATCACCTCGAGCCACACATCAATTAGAGCATGGTGATGCTAGCAACTACAGTATGTCATGAAAGAATCCAGCTCTTGCTTATTCTTCTATATTATATTCCCAGGTAGATATCCAAAGCTCTGGAGAATACCAGACTGGCTATCTTTGCTTACCTGATCGCTGAGGTTGCCTGGACAGTCCAAGAAAATGGTAGATTCTCTACTTTCAGGTTTTCCCCACTATCAATCATCATTCTATGGTACCAGTTAAGTCTGCTGGCTTGAAAATGCTCTCTCCCTTTTCTTGGAAGAGTATCTATGCAAACAAATGCTCATGCCTGCTACTAATTGACGTCCTCCCCTATGCTCCATATTTGTTGACTGAATGAAAGGATAAATAAATTAGTTGCTAGCAATGCGCTTGAGGAAAGCCTTGGAGAAATTTGGGCTATCTACAGAGCAGATGTTTTGTTTTGTTTCCTGAATGCAGAGAAAAAGTTGATGTCGGAAGAGACTTTGATATATATAGTTCTTGATTCACTCAATGTGAAAAAGAGAACAGTAAGGCTGTAAGAAAAATTAGGACTGTATCGTCTCTCCAATTCTAAAGTCAGTGGAGCTGTAAGTGGATTCATTATAAAACTTTTACCCAGCCCAGGATATAGGAAAACTGAACTCAAGTGCCCTCTGCTTGTTCATATGAGAAAAAACTAAGAAAAATGTTAAAGATCTATGCAGTAGTTCGTGTGTGTTAATGGCCCAGAGAAATTTTGCTGGTTTTTGCTGTGAGAAATCATCCCAGTTCTTAGTGTCTGCAGCCATGGTGGGTTGTTTACGAATCCGTGGAGTGGTTTGCTGATCTGAGCCGGACTTGGCTGAACTGTGGTGAGCTTGCTCATACGTCTGCAAGCCAGCTTGGGAAGGGAGTGGGGAGCAGCTAAGGGCTGTCTGGTCTGTGACAGCCTCAGTGGGGTCAGTTGGGGAGACGGAGGACTTTCCACATGGTCTATCAGCAGCAAGCTAAAGGGGACTTGTTCATGTTGTGGCACCAGGGAGAGGAGACAGAGCAGCAGAGTGTAACGCTTCTTAAAAGTTTAGGCTTGGAACTTCCAACTTTTCAATTTCCCAAAACAAGTTAAGAGACCAGACCTCATTCAAGGAAAGAGTAAGTAGGCTCTGCATCCTGACAGAGATGAGCAGCAGAGTCACATTCTAGAGGGACATGGGTGAAAGGAGGAATAAAGGATTAGACCACTTTTGAATCTACCACAGGGCAAAGCAAAACAGAATCACCCTATTAAGTCTTTGTGGTTTTGTTCCCAACCATGTAACTCTATCACAACCTTATTATCCATCCATTGCCCTTGGCCTTTCAGGTCCTCCCCTTCTTGGCTTCCTGGCAAATAAAAGTTCAGGAATAAAGTCAATTCAGTTATATGGACGGCAACAAAAATACAAGGATTTAATAGAGTGTTTCCAGGGTGCTGTGGTGGATTGCAAAGTGGCCATAGTCCTCTTCCTTTTCTTTCTTCTCACAGGGTAGAAGACAATCAGCAATTACACACTGCTTAGGGCTCTAATCTGTTCTTGTGAGAAACTGTTCTCATTGCATCCATTTTGCAAAGTGTATTTTAGAAACAAAATCAATGCATCCAGTACCTAGCTGGCAATGACTTTCTGTAACAGCCACTTCTCCATGATGGTGGTAGGTGGTACGATGTAAGCCTGAAAGAGGACTACAAACCTGTTTCTATTTGACTTTCATTACCCCAGCAAGAACCTGTGGACTTTTGGGGGTTTTTAAACATCAGACCTGACTTGCTATTTTCAATCCACATAAAGTCATTCCTATACTAAAAACACTTTGCTGAAACCTGTAGCTTATATACTTTTATTCTTACCAAAATCAAGTAGTGAGCATCAGCAAGGCTTCATGAAATTAAACATGTGCCATATATAGTAATACCCATCAGCAGACTGATGCCAAGAATACAATATCTGAATAAACCTATTTTTCACTCTTACTAAAGCATCATCTTTACAGCTAAAGGATGTTTCAAGGCAATGCTGCTTGCTAAGCTTTGCCTGAATGAAGGGAGTAAAAAAGCTTCTAAGGTTCCTCTCAAAAGAATGTGCCAGAGCCGTTTTATAAGATGACACTAATCCCAGTTTCAAAGTAGCATAAGACTTGGTAAGACCTTTGACTTCAGTTAAGAGTTCATGGCTTCTATTGTCCCAGTGACTTCCTCTCTAAATCCACGTCCAGTTCCATACTGTCCCTGCAAAAAGTGGCCAACAGGTGGAAAACAGCATTTCTCAGAGCTGCAGAACGGAATGTGAATCTGAACTGACTCTCTGTTTCCTAGGACCAACATGGGACCCCATCAGCTCATGGTATGGAATACTTCTAATTTGAGTCATGACAATCAACGAAATTACATTTTCAGTGATGAGGGAGAACCGAACCAGCTGGGCATCCAGACACACCAAGACATCCCTCTCCCCACAAGAAGAGAGCTCCCTGCCACGGTGACCACCAATGGGAAAGCAGACTCCCTCAACCTAGCTGGGAACTCAGTGATGCAAGAACTCTCAGAGCTTGAGAAGCAGATTCAACTGATCCGCCAGGAGCTGCAGTTGGCTGTGAGCAGGAAAACAGAGCTGGAGGAATATCAAAGGACAAATCGGACTTGTGAGTCCTAAGCAATCACATTGCTTCCTGTTGTTCTCAGCTCCCGGAATTCCTAAGCCCTTGAGACATTTTGTAATGCTCTTTTGTAATGAGTGACAAAAGTGTGGGGAAGCCGAGGTCTAGGTCTTTAAGTCTGCTTCCCCAACCTCCCATGCAGCAGCAGCTCTTCCCAAGCTCACCCTCTAGGTCTCCAGGGTAGGAATCTTTTTCATAGAAGGAGTCTGAAGTTAGTCAGAAGTAAACTCCATGTAAGGTATCTGTGAACAACCAGACAATCCCAGCTCCTGTTAATTTTTTCACCAGGTGCCACAGTAATATTTCTGGTTTTTAGCCCTTTCTCTGCACTATTAACAACAAAAGATAAAATTCTTGCTCATACCTATGTCTTACTAAATTGTTGATCCTAATCTTAATATAGGATTATCCAGGGTTATAAACACAATTCCCCTATATAGATTTGTTCTACATTCTGAGTGGGGAGCAGGACAACAGCTGGAGAAACTTGGGGGAGTGAGGATACTTAAAATTAACTGAACTCAAAATCACTGCAGGCAAGGATTGATTGGATCAGGCAAGAGGGACATTCTTGAAAAAATTGTGGCTCTCTGGCCCCATCCTAATAGTAGGAACATATTTACACACCACTATGAAGGGGACAGGGAAGCGGTGACTGGGAACAGAGGACAGGCAGAAGAGACATTATAAATGCACCCCCACACTTTTAGAACAAAACATTTGGGCCAGAAAGGCAACTTGGCTAAGGAATAAATAGGACTACACTTCTACTCTAGCTAAACATCTCCAGGATAGTGTATGCCTTTTATAAAGGAAACAAAAAAAGACAGAAAAGCAAAGTGAGGTTGTGACCATAGGATGAAGCTGCAACACCCCTGCTTATGGCCTATAACAGGGCAGGTGAGCTGGCACTATGGGTTAAGTATTCTGCATGCCACATACTAGGCCATTTTCAAATCAACAGTCATCTATCTATTAGCCAAAAGTGAATTGAGCCTGTGAACATCACAGGTTTCAACATTCAGGAGTCTGCCCTGTGCTTTTCGTACCTGTATAGTAATCACCAACTCAATCTCCCATCCTCACACCCACTCATCTCAGAGGAGCTATGTACAGGTTTTGGCTCCTCTCATCTTCCAGGCCCCACCTAATGCCCACAAAAGACTGGTATAAGTAACCCAGCTTCCGCTCTGTCTAGGAATCCCTTGCCCAAAGTACAACTGCTTGGGAATGCAGAAAGGAAAGGAATATTGGGAACTCCAGAACCTCGGCCCCGAAAGTTTAGCATATTTAAGAGTCATCTAAGGGACTCACCAGAGTGCTGATTGTCAGGACCCTTCCACAGAGATTAGAGGAGGACAAGGATCTGGTGGAGGGTTGAGAAACCTAGTGTTAACCAACACAACCATGACACACACAGGGCATCCGCAAATTACTCCTGGAGAAACGCTGCTCCGGAAGTTTGGCTGCCCCCAAGCATAGGAAGATATGAGGAAGAAACTTGCAAGGGGGTTGCATACTGGAGATAGGAGGAAACTTTTTAAAGTTCAGCACACATCTGCTGATTCACTTTCTAAACCTCCACCATGGCCCCAGGACACCATTTAGGACTAAATTTCCTTGTTTATCAATTACCGCTTAATCCTCTCAATACTAATTTCTACACGATTTTGAAAACATCTACAGCGAGTTCACAGAACTGAGCCAACCAACATGCAGATCATTAGAAACATGTCCCAATCACAAAGTTTCTTTCCTAACTTCTGAATATAATGTCTGCATTTCTACCCAGAGCTAACCAGGGAAAGACAACACCCAGGAGTGAAGGTAAGCTTAGACACTGGTAAGGGATTAAGCTTTATCAACCTCCCAGATCAAACAGTTCACAATGAGGGAAAACAGCTGAGCCCTAAAAAAAGAAAAGGGACAGTTCACTTGGAAAAACCCTGTCCTCCCATGTTCTCACCCCAGGCCCCAAAGTAGATGTACAGCTGCCTGTGGAAGATTAACTGACATCACCCACCTGCAACCTGAGACTCTGCCACCACGCCGAGCACCCCTGGATGTCTGCGCAGCACAGAAGGCTGATGTACAGGTGTACCTCAATTCACATAACAGCCATGCTCCTACTGTTGTACACGGACATTTTTGTAACACAATTCATATTCTGACTGTATGTGAGAAGCTGGCTATCTAAGGGAACCCAGAGGTGAAATTTTTTGTAAAGTATAGATCCCTTTTGTAATGCAATTATTTATCCCTTAATGTACCTGTTTTGTAAGTTTGGATTTTTGTATATCGGGTGTACCTTAAGCTTCTCTACAGAGCATTCTGAGCAGTGGTAATTGGATGCAAGACTGCCCAGCCTATCCACAGAATTGAAGACCACTGCATGCTCCTCAAGCACCTTCTGAGGAACTACCCAGCCAAAACAGTGGCCAAGATGCAGCAAGCAGCAGCAGGGGCTGAAGGCAGGCTTACTGCTGCCAACATGTCTTGAAATACTTCCATGTCCAGGATAAAGAAAAACCATAATTGCTTGTGGTGAAATGAAGTAGTCTTCACGTTAAGTAACAATGATTTTTTTCAATGGTAGTAATTGAACAGTATTTTGCAATTTGTGAAAGTGTGTTGTGTTTTGTAAAAAGATTTCATGAAAGGGTGGATCCCTGAAAACCTCTTTTCTCTTCTGCTCCACCTCGGTTCTCTCAACTCCCCTCCTCAGGTTCAAAAAAGAAAAAAAAAAAAAAAAAAAAAAAAGAAAGAAAGAAAAAGAAAAGAAACCTTCATGTGGAGGGTTGTATTTTGGTAAATTAGAAAGAGCTAAGAATGCTCTTGCCTCCTCTGGTGGGCTCCCATTTCATGAGATCAGGAAGGTCTCCATTCCCTTTTACACTCTGGTCTTGGGAAACCTGGAATACGACAAACTGTCTCACACCACAGGAAGACTGAGTAACACACAGGGCTACTCAGTTTGTGTAAATAAGGGTCCCAAAGTATATACGCCACAAACAGAAAAGGAGATTCTTCCAACAGATAAAAACAAGTTGGAAGAAAGACTGGGATGGCCAAGTGTGGCAGCCACTGGGACCTGATCAGTTAAGGTTTTTAATGTGCCTGGAGGTGACTCCATTATTCATGAATCTTGTTGTTGCACAAACTTTTTAAGGGAGCTGCTGCTTCCCACACAGCCCAGCCCAAGGAGTGGGAAGTGCGGCAAGACCAAGCAAAACTATTTCATCTGGGTAATAGACTTCTCAGTGCTAGGTCCATTAAAGCTGTGGAGCAAGTTACACACTTCCTTGATATAGAGAATAAAGGGAAAGAAACTACTTTTGAGCCTCTTTTCCTCCCAACTCATATTCTGACAAGCAAGCCAGAAAATCTAGTCTTCAGAAGAAATTGCTTTCTAGTTAATACCATTTCACCACCTGCAGTTTAGTTACTTCTTTCCTCTCACCTAAACCATCCATCCAATCCAGGATTCCCTCATTTTTCTTTTTGTCACTAATCATTTTATGAAAATAATGTATTTATAAGTATTTTCTTAAGGTTTGTGAAGAGTATTTGCATTGTGTCTTCATTTTAGTGCATTTGCAAGTGCTCTGCTCCAAGAACTGAAATGCTGTCTTGTGAGCATGAAGTAAATGGGCTGCTTTGCTCCAGCCACTTTTCTTGTACAACCACGTGGATGGACTAAATGTCCTCAGGTCTTTTCCATCTTCAGTTTCTATGACTGTGGAATAAATGTTCAGACAGAAACTTCACCTCTTGATGTATTGCTGGCATTCTTCAGGGATTCAAATGCTGACAAGGAGACCTACACAGGACCTGTACAGGTTTGTTTCCTTGGTATAATCTAAGGTAGCACAAGATATTCTCAGAAAATTCAGAGCCCAAGTTTCATGAACCAGAACTGAAGTGGCTTCAGCTGAAAGATATTCTAGGAAAAAAATACAACATTCAAAGGCCTCTAAGAACTCTGCCCTGACGTCCTGATTGAGTAATTCAACAAACATGTGTTAAATCACTTCCATTTACTATGCCAAGTACTAGACAAACAACAGTGAGCAAGGAGGGTATAGCCTTCTTGAGACCTCCTCACAATCTGATCTCTTCACAACCCCTAAAACAGACAATAATAGATAACATTTATTGGGCACTTTTTATAAATCTTGATCTTACTTAAAAATTACAACCAGCCTCATTAGATAGGTAATTCAGATATACTCTAGAGGAGGCAAATGAGACCTCTAGTTTATAGGTGAAAAAACCAAGTCAGAGAAATTACCTACCCTGCCTGAAATCACACTGCTAGTAAGAGTAGTAGCAAGAGATTCGTATGCAGACAGTGTCACTATACAATATTGTTAGGATTCTCATCATTGCCTTCTTCCTCCTCTCACACTCTTAGAATTCCTGACTGCCCACCCCTTGCCTCAGCCTGGCCCCCAGTTCTACATAACAGAGATAAGGTGATGTAACTGTACTTGCATTGATCCATTTATTTCTACCACAGCCCCTCAAGACTCACCAAAATAATGTTCAGCATCAATTCTGCTTTCTAGCCCAACCAAGAAGTGGTATACAGTTACAAATCACTCAGCAGTCCTGCAGTTTCAGGCATGCTGGCAGTTTTTACCATATGAATCTGCTAGCCTGATGTATTCTTCACATATATTCTTTTGAAGTCAAATCTCATAAAAATATAAACCTGTCAACTTACCCAAGGCTGCATCATTCAACTGTTTTTGGATGCCTGCTGTGAGCCAGGCATTGGGGTAGCTGCTCCAGATAGAAAAATGAAAGCAGATCCTGACCTCATGGTCCCATGGAGCTCAGTCTAACAGAGGGACACACTGGTAACACAATGGAGTCACATACCAATTACTGTGGGAACAAAGATTGTGTGTGTGTGTGTGTGTGTGTGTGTGTGTACACACGTGTAGAGATAGGGTGGAGAGGAACAGGCATCTCAACTAAAAGGAACAACATGTGCAAAATTTCACAGTAGGGAAACCATCAGAGAACTGGGGAACTTCAAGTAGTTCAAAATGACAGAAAGAGGCACAAAGTAGATGACAAGCTTAAGGAATGGAAAGAAAAAAACAGACATAAGATCACTCTGCTAAATTCAATTTGTATCCAGAAGACTACAGGAACTTTATGTTGAATTTTAAGTTAACAGAAACCAAAGTTAACTTTTTGATGTTTTGGAATAAGTCGGCCACGACATCATTTAACCAGAACAGGCAGACTAGAGGTAAATAGGCACAGATAAAAACATGTGTCCTAGATTTCAGGGAGGATATAAGATGTATATTTTCCTAGGAATAGTAAAAAAATGCAAGTAGAAAGAAAATTAACCTCTCAATTTTATTACAACATTAGTTTTTTACTGAGCATTTAGTAAACACCAGGCACTATACTGAATATATCTTACATACAGATTCATTTCATCCCCTCTGCAATCTCATAACATAGTTATTATTTTACAGATAGAGAAACTAAAGCAAAGGTGTACTACTGGAACTCTCAATGGACAAGGAAACAAAAAGCAGTACTCACCTCAGGTGAATTATCAGGATAAAAATGCTAGGTCTCTGTAGGTCTTCACAGAGACTTCAAAATGACCCAGAAAATGTATTCACTTCTTACCTTTCTGATGACAAACACTATTGGTACAAGTCTCCATTTACTCTGTGCCTCAACTGAGTGACCCTGGAGCCTATTTCCTCATCTCCAAGTAAGGATGTGGTATGAGTGGTCTGAGGTCCTTTTCAGCTCTCACATCCTACCTTTCAAATCGTTCTACTCTATATTCAGCATCTTGAAGTCCTCCAAGCATATCATTATTGTGAACACACTACTGTTCAAATTTTGTTCACAACTTCTCTCAAAAAACCTAAAACAAGAGCTGGGGATGTGGGGATGTAGCTCAGTGGTACAGCACTTGCTCGGTATGTGCGAGGCCCCAGGTTTAATCACCAGTACTGAAAGGAAAAAAAAACCAAAAAAACCTACATTAAGAAGCTGTGAGGGGCCAGTGAGATGGCTCAGCAGCCTACATGCCTGCCTGGCAAGCACGAGGGCCTGAGTTAGACTCCCGGAACCCACATACGAAGAAAAAGGGCCAGTGATATCGTTCAGCGGCACAGGCACCTGCTGGCACACGAGGTCCTGAGGTTGACCCCTGGTACCCACAAAAAAAAAAGCTGTGATAGGCTACTTCCACAAACTGTGACAGTTTTGAATTCATAATTCCTTTTGCTACAATCATAAAAAAATTTAAAATATAGTCATAAATATTAGGATAACCCAAATTTGAAGGACTACTTCCATATATGAGAAAAGACTGTTTCCATTTAGGGAATGAAAAACAAATGAATAGTAAGGTTTGAATTCACGAATTGATCCAAAAAAGCAGATGACTGAAGATATGGCAGCAGAATGAGGCTGAACTAACTCAAATCATGGAAACATTCACTGAGTACCACCTGTCTTCGCTAGATATTGGGAGTTAGATTTTTAAAACATTCTTTTAAAAGTCAAATTTTAGTAATTGTTAAGTATGCTATCAGTAAGATCTCACTTGCTAAGGTTAGGAAGAGACCAAACATGGGCAGAAATCCCCAAAAGGTAAAGCTCAATTCTTCTTTGCAAAGGAAAAAATCAAGTGTTTCCAAACTTTAAGATCTAGGAATTTTCAAGTATTTCTATACCAGGTAGTTCCCATGGTGTTATTCCAACATACACACAACCCACCAATATTCTGCTTACTTAGTGGAGCTGTCTTAAGTCAGCTCTGTAAGTCAACCAGGAAGACTATTTTGACAGTAACTAGCCAAAACGTTCCTGCAGACCAACTGGGACTTGAGTTTATCAACCAACTTGAGTTTACCACCCCCTCGACAAAAAAAAAAAAAAAAAAAAAAACTTAAGGAACAAAATTTAAAGGCATGCCACACCAGTAAATGACACTGGGTGTAGAGATTAGCATATAGTGTCCTGCAGGAAAAAGGATCACCATCCCAGTAGGTCTAAAGACAAATAATCATTTCTTTATTCATAATATCAAATCACACTCATCACTCCAGTGGCATGCACATCATTCTATAAAGACAGAATTTTTGTTCTTGAAAAACAAGGACGCCTACGGATCTGGACAGAGAATAAAAGAAGGAATTCAATGAAAATTCACGACGAATTTAATAGCTAGCAGAAACAGTTTAATACCTTTGAAAAAAATCCTTATAGTAAGTAAGAAGAGCCAAGCCACATAGTTAAGATGCATGCTTTAGAGCAAACTTGATTTTCACCAAAACTGTTGAGAAATGTCCAGGATAACAACAAAAGGAAAAACTTAAAAGAGACAAACACTACAAGATATGAAATGTTTAATAAGCCTCTAGTACTTTTATAATTTTCAGTGAAATTGACATTTATAGATACTACTTTAAAGAAATCCCTTTAAAATTCAAATGGATCTATAGTTGTGGTTTCTAATCTTTGGGAGATGGTGAATTTTCCAAATTTCTTTAAAAATCTGAAAAAATTAAAACTAATATACATCCAGCCCAAATGAAATTTAGTGTACAATTCAGTAATACCTAATAGCCCATTCACTGACTATTTCTATAGTCAGAGAAACTGGACTGCCCCCAAAAAAGTCCTTTTTTGGTCATTATTTGAAATGACTTTGATTGCTCACTCTGTATCACTTGGACCTCAACTTAACTAGAGGAGTTTCCCCAAAACCCAGTTGCCCATAGGATTAGTGTTTTCCTCCACAACATTCCACAAGCCCCATGGTCCCCTGGTACTGGGCAGCTGGCTTTCTCAGCCAACTGTCATAAAGACTTAAAGTCTAAACCCAAACCACCTGTGCCCAAGCAGTCACTGTCCCTTAATCAACAAAGTTATACTCAAGCTTCCCCTGTAAAAAAAAACAAGCAGCAAGGAAAAAGTGTCCCGTTACTGAATAGGAATGCACCATGTGTCCACAGCAGGGGGCTTCATCCCATCAGGGGTAGGGTGTGTGTGTGTGTGTGTCCCAGTTAGACTCATTTCTTAATCCAAATCACATGACTTTATGAAATTCATCACAAGTCTTACTAATTAAGCCAGTAACTACAAAAGGACATCTTCTAGGACAGGTGGGGGATCAAGAGGGATCCACTTTCTATGATCCCATACCACAAAGAGGAAATTTCTGGTTCACTGGTTATTATAAAACTAATAATTTAAGAACCCTCAACCTAAAAGTGCCAAGCAGTGATATACTCCCTAAAAAACAAACCACTGTTTCTTATCCATCATGGTTAACTATGGAAGAGAATTCAGTAGTCAAACCATCAGATGATAAACCATCATCTTTTAGGCATTCTCTCTGCTCAGAACAGACTCACTCAAACAGCTGGGAGAAACTACTTCAGTTAAGCAAAGAACTAAATTAAACACAGCTGCTCTCCTAGTCCAAGATAATTACTTCTATTCAAGAGAATTCATTTCTAGAATAAAAAGCATAAAAGTAACTAGTAATAACAAAGAAAAACATTTAAAAGAAAAATCACAAACAAAAGAAAACTGAATCCTGCTTTAATTGAAGCTTGTGGAGTATGAAGTTCTACAGACACATTACAGAGAATCTTCTGGAAAACAGGGATCACCACACTCCCTGCAGAAAGGAGGATAAGAGTAATTCATAGCTCAACCAGACCTCTCCGTTTTAATTTCCCAGAGTACCTGGATGTCTTCACCATCTCAGTCCTGTTCCTCATCTTCTCCCAATTCTGATTTCATTAGAAGACAAAAGGTACTATAATAGTTTGAAATTATTCTGGCCTCAAGAAATTTAAGACTTTAAGTAGTTAAACATTAAAAATTTAAATACCTTTAACAGAAAGCCAGCTGACCTTAAAAGTTACTTTGCTAGTAAAAGAGAAATGGATTGAATTATCCTGGATATAATTTCATTAAGGCTTCAAACAATCCAGGAAAGAGGAGCACAATTATATCATTTTATAATCCAAGTTTAGAAAAATTTTACTACTCAAATCAAGAAAAGTCTGCTCCTATAGATAGCTTATTTCCACAAGGTCATTTCCCCAAAATAATAGCACATTTGTCCTCTTTGTTCCCTTCACATCAAAAATACCAACTTGGTTTCTCAGGAGGAGTGGACAATCCAAGATTATACAATGGACCCAAACAAAAAATGTTTAAAGTCTCAAAGCAAGAAATAAACAAAGCTGGTAGGAAAGACAAACATAAGTTTGTTTCTAATTCATTCTAAAACCCCAAACTTGCATTTACCAGTCCCTTCCCCTAAAGTCATCTAGCTACTAGAGAGGAGAACCTGGACATGAAGTCTGAGGAAGAAAGGGAATTGAGAGAAGAGGTAGAGGTTTGGTGGTTAATGAGTAAGTGCCTGTCTGGCCAGCTCCTCTTCTTCTCTTGAATTGGATCAACCAATGTATATGCGGTGGAAATCATTGGCACCAAAAGCAGCGTTACACTTGGGACATTTGCGCTGACGGGTGTCATAGCGTGTCTTCACACATTCAAAACAAAAAACATGAAAACACTTGGTAAGTACAGCATCCTTTTTACGCATGTTGCAGCATGGACAGGTCAAACGTGCCTAAAAAAGAAAGAAGTCAAGAGTCTGAGCAAACATAAAAATCAAGTGGCTGTCATATACAATGGTACCTCAGTTCATGAACTTAATTCATTCCATGATTCTGAAAAAGCCACATTCATGTTTGTGTGAGAAAGATGGCCACAGTCATGTTCGTCACCTGATGGCAGAGTTTGCAAACAAAAACAAAATTTTGCCAAATGCTTCTGTTTGCAAACTAAACTGTTCACAAACAAAAGTGTTTGTGAACCGAGATGCCACTGTATAATGAAATAAGCAACAAGAAAACAAGAATACCACCTCTCCCCTCAAAATAAACTATTCTCCAGTAACCTTCATGTAAAGAAATTCAGTGTTTATTCTCCCAATATACTAGCAGATTACTTCAGCCCTTGACAGAAACCACAAAGAAAGTACTGAGGCAGTTTTTCTAACCTTGTAATCCTTAATCTCCTCCATCAGAATCTCATCACATTTGGGTACATTGTCTGGTTTCTTTGTTGTCTCCAGCTTCCTTCGAAGTCTAGAGATGTCCTCCTGTGGAAAGATAGCAGATAAATTACACATTCTTTCCCTACTTAATCTTTCTGTTGTGGAAGGAAAGGATTTTCCAATTATCTTTAGGAATGTAGAGAATTATAAATGATTAAGATATTTTGTTTCAAAACAAATAACCAATCATATCCCTAAACCAGAATTCTACCAAGTACTGCCAATTCAGTCCTATGAAAACACAACCTAAGAATTTAAAGGACAGGTCACTTTATTTTATAGTGACTAGTTTTAAGGTGAGGGTAGACTGGGATAACAATAATTTGAAGATTTATAAATAAGGATAGAAAGGCATCATGAAAAATAAATGACATAAAAAAATAGAATAATTTTTAAATTTTCTAATGCTGTTTATACTATTTAATAATTCAGGAATTTGCACACTTAATAAATATTTATTTCATGCCTATCATGTGGTAGGCACTATGACAGGTTTTGGGGATATGCCATTGAAGAAAACAGATGGAGTTTCCTCCTAAGAGAACTCATAGTCTTAACAGGAAAGGACATGCATTATACTAATGACTCATTCACATGGGGGTGAAATGTAAGGAAAAAAGAGGACAGCTCTTACTTGGGCTCGTTTGAAATTGAACATGTCCTTTTCTTTGGTGACACTGTTCTCCACAATCTCATCCTGAAAATCATGTAGCTTCTTCTGAGCCAGTTCCAGCTGTGCTTTGAGGTCATCCGCAAGCTGGGCTGCCTCCATTGCCTACGGGTGAGGTACAAATAACACCACTTTGTCACCCCTTATTTCTATCTAGCAAGGCAAAATGTTAACCCAAGTTCAAGGAGTGAGTAAACTGAAAACATCATCTATGTTATATTTGTCTGCTCCTCAAGACTGCCTATTGCTTTAGACTGCAGAGTGGCCCACCATACCTTGCGCTTGTTCATCTCCAAAGCCTGGGTCCTAAGGCCCAGCTCCTTCTCTCCTGTGCCAATGTTGCTCTGCAAAAGGTGTTCCTTCTCTTCGAGTTTCCTTACTACTTGTAACTGGGCATCCACCTTTGAAAGAGAAAGTCATACTTTAACACAAACACAAGGAAAAATCAAATAAAATTGGCCATTCTCTGGTAATTCATATCCCCACAAAATATACTACGTTAGAAATCTCAAACTAATTACTGAGTTCTACTCATGAACCCTTTAAAATACATACTAATTCTCAAAGCTGGACAACTCCCTACTAGAACATACAAATTTTGGTTTGCACAAAAGTCCAAGTGTGTCTCTTTCACAATGGCTAGAAGTTCTAAAAGTCTTTTTCTTGAAATTAATGCACCAAGTAGAATCAAACAACATTAAAGGCTAAAAAGTAAAATCATACATCTACCTAACCCCTCACCCACAAAGTCTCATCCCAACATCCAGATAACCATTCTTACAGTTTTCCTGCAGCCTTTCAGAAATTTTTAAAATCTATGCACACACACTTTAATACACAAAAGGGATAATAAACCACTTGATACATTTTGGACATTTGTTTCTGCACTAGCAAATCCATATGTACTTTAATGACTACACTGTAGTTTTCTGTAGGGTGTAGGATTTATTACCAGGATCCTAATGACATTTAGTTTGCAGCATTTTGATTCCTACCCTGTTTTTTTCCCAACAGAATGGAAATCTCTGCTCATCCTAATTACCTGAGTCTTCAGAGTCAAAACTTGGTCTGCCAGCTCCTCCTTCTCTTCTTTCAGCAACTTATGGATCTGATTAGATTTGATTCGCTCTGACATGAGCTTGAAATTTGCATCATCCTTCTCCCGCAACTGCTGCATCAGACGGATATTCTGCTCCTGCATGTCTTCAAAGGCCTGGCCTGTGACATCCATCTCGGAGAGGAGGGCTTCTTCCTCCTACAGTGAGAAATCTGATTAGTAGAATCTTCCAACTACAAGGAATGAGCCTAAGAAAAACTTCCCCACGGCTCACTGATATATAAATTAACTTAGCGACAGAGAGAGACTAGTTTAAGAAACTTTGTTAAAAAGCTTAGTACTGTCACTAGGTCAGCCTTTAGATGACAGAAGAAGCCCTATTCTCAGAAGTCACTGACACCAATTGTTGAGCTGATACTTATTAGCTGATCTGTACTTAAAGCCAGTTAAAGCAAACAGGAATTAAACATACCTTAATTTAGCAAACTGATCACGTAGCAGTTCGTTACCAGAACTTCTATCATGAAGCCCCACATTTTCTCATACTTTTCCACAATTCTAATATTGAATTTAATCTATAGATTTGCCGACAATTGCAAACATTCTAAGTTTCCTAACAATCTGATAGGTGACAAATTGTATCTAACAAAAGCTGTAACTTATTAATTCTAAAGACTGAGCATCTTTTTATGTTTAAGAGTGATGTGAGGGCTGGTGATATGGCTCAGCGGCATAAGCGCCTGCCTGGCAAGCGCGAGGTCCTGAGTTCAACTCCCAATACCCGCATTAAAAAAAAAAGTGATCTGAAATCTCTTCTGTGAACTACTCATATCTTTGCCTATTCTTCTATCAGGTTGTTGGGTTTTTCCCTATCATTTTTCAGAATTTTAAAAAATATACTAGGAAGATAAAGCCTTTGGTGACAAGAGTAAAGTATTTCTTCCTTTTTGTCATTAAATCTGTTGACACTGCTAACAGTGTTTTTGCCTCATTGAAGTTTTTTGTATTTTAATATCAAAATTATCAATCTTTCATGTTTTCTCATTTTTTAATTTTAGTTTATTAGTACATGTGTAACACATAGTATGTATGTACACCCAGTACATGTGTGTACACCCAGTACATGTGTGTACACCTAGTCTTTTATTATTAGGAAGGTATTCTCCACTTCAAATTTACAAAGTTAATTTACCTGTTTCCTTTTCCCTCTTTGATGTATTCATCTTTTTAATATATCTATAATTTACTTGGAAATCATCATAGTGTAGTGTTCAAATACGCATCTTTTTTCCAATTTTGCTTTATTTTTGTCCCAACACGTTTAAGTCTTCCTTTTACTCACTTATTTAAAACTATACTGTTAGCATAAATTAAAAGCCATGTGTACTTTAATCTATTTCTGAACTTTCTATTCAATCCTAATAGCCTGTCCAGTAGTCGAAAGCTATTTTACCTACTGAAACTTCATGTTTTAATAGCTGGAAAAGATCCCATTGCTGTTCTTTTTCAGTTTTTCTCATCATTCTTGTTTACTTTTCCATATGTACTTTAAAATCAGTTTGTCTAGTACCAAAATAAACAAAAGCATTACAAAACAAAAAATAATACTTTTATTGGTAGTAGAGTATATTTATATACTAACTTAAGCACTGACGTTTCGAAATAGAGAATAGTCCTAGCCTAATCTTTCCTATAGTGGTACCATTTCCTGATAACGTGTGTTTTAAAAAGGGGGAAAGCAGACATGACCAGATGTAAGACAAGCCAAAATTCTACAGTTAACAAAAGGTGTGTGTGCATAGGATCTAATGCAAGTTCCTCTTTTCAAAGCAGTTCATAATCAAATTACCCTTCTAACTACTTCATCTCATTGTCACTCTGCTGTTTCTTAGAAACAGTGCAGATGCTACTAACAGTGAGCATGTATGTGGATTTTCCAATCATTTTTGGCATCTTTATTATTGAATGTTAATAAAAATTCACTGGGACTTCAAAAAATACATGCTCATTATGAGAAGGAAAACAGTCTCTAAAGTTTATGACCCAGGAACAACCACAGTTAGCACACAAGTTATTTATTTATAACCTACTAGGGACACTAGTTTTCTTAATTTCATATATTTATAATCATAATGTGTATAAAATCTTGTATCATTTTTTTTCATCTTATATTCACTATATGCCCTAATTCCAGGTGAGCTAAGAAAGACCAGATCCTCAATAAACAATGTTTGAACAACTCTCTATCCATTTGAAAATAAAAATAAATTTTCTATCTCCCAACCACACGAAACAAAATAATGGAAGGATGAAAGACTTTAATGAATATACAAATTTAAAAAAAAAAAAAAAAGGATGAAAAATATTAAAAGACAAACAAAAGAGTAAACTTCACTGGCAGTTAACTGTCAAATAACATTGACTTAAGAGGCCAATTAAAAAACAAAGTGCGCCTACCTGCTTGGCCATGGCCAGCTTCTTCTGCAGGTACTCTATCTGCTCCTCCACTGCCCGGATCTTCCTCAATGCCTCCTCATCAGCCATTTTCCTGTTCTCTTTTTTCTCCTTATCCTCTAGATCCTTGAGTCTTTGCCTTAGATCGTCCAACTACAGGAGGAAGAGAATCACATAAGAAATAAATGTTGTAACACTTTCTTGAAAATCAGTGAACACTGTGTATAGCAGAGGGCTGGCCCGTAATACCAAAAAAACACTGACAGAGTTATAGGACAAGACAAATGGTACATTAATGATAAACAACAGAATACACATTACAATACTGTTTCAACATACTTCATTCCTATATTTCATGCTTCTACGAGCACCATTTTTGAGGAATGCATCTATACCTTTCTTTAGAATGGAGATTTCAACCCTTTTTTCCCCTTATGTCTGAAAATTTTAAAAGTGTAAGACATTTCTCCCAAAGTAATCATAAAAAAAAGACCACTATAGGGGCCGGTGAGATGGCTCAGCGGCGTAAGCGCCTGCCTTGCAAGCGCGAGGGCCCGAGTTCGACTCCCAGAACCCACATACGAAAAAGGGGCCGGTGATATCGCTCAGAGGCACGGGTGACTGTTGGCTCGCGAGGTCCTGAGGTCGACCCCCCAGTACCCACAAAAAAAAAAAAAAAAAAAAAAAAAAAGACCACTATAGTAATTATTTATATAGGTAAAGTGGGAAATACAATGTTTACAAATACTCCTATTCCCAGTAATTCTGATATATCTTACTACCTTGCAGAAAATCTTGGAATCTGCTTAGACGGTCTTTTAAAGAGTAGAAAATGTTGCTAAATTAAATACTAACTTTAAAAATAAGAAAAGTAACTAACTCTATCCTCAACAAGTATGAAGGAAACCCCACAAATGAAGATTTGCATCAAAATGACAGATAACGACTGACTAGATTACCTCCGCCTTAGACTTCTTCTCAGCTGCCATTAACTGAACTTTGTCCCTCTGTTCCTTTGGGGCAGAGCGGTACATATCTAGCAATAGCTTCATCTCCTTTTGGCTCTCTTGTGCCTTTCTACAACAGGGGTTGCAGAGGGAAGGGAACAATGGAATAAGAAAACAAAGAGCATCAGAGCAGGAGAATTTTGCATTGAGTGGAATATTTTAAAAGGTTTTTTATTCTCTGTTGTACCTAAAAGACAAAATTTTGTACAGACTATCAACAGACTTCTGGATATATTCAGAGAATAAAAAAGTAAACTGTATGAATGAATCCTTTCTTTAGTTCTCTTAACATAAAGTTGTAAACAAACATTTATGGCACTTAGACATAGGCAAAGTTCTGTGGTCTCACTCTTAGAAACTGAGATTAGGTAGGTATGGGATGGGCACCAGGTATATATTTAAACAAAGCACTCAGATGGCTCTGACACCTGAAGAAAAATGTTTACCTTACAGAGATTAAGAAGAAAAGGGGGAAATCTGGAAGTTTAAAATATACTGTTAATCTTAGTATGGTTGATTACCCACCATTTGAAAAATAATGTTTGCCTCTTACTAAGTTATTAAACCATTTAATTACGCTTGAGTTTCAAGTATTTAAGCACAGTGGTCCCTCTCAAATCTCAACATCAATGAAGAGTCAGCCATGAAAAACAGGTAGCCAAAAGTAACCGGTTCTACTAGAAGTTACTGCTTATGCAGGAGAAGGGGGACATGTGAAGTTATGAGACAAATAATGTTTCACTGTATTTCCTAAGTCCCTTAATATGATCTGACATACCTACAAACTAGTTTACTATCAAATAGATCAGATATCGCTCAAGTTACAATGAAATGTACTCCACTTAGTATAATTTAAACTACAACTAATGCCAGGAATCTGCCCAAATCCCATAAAGAGCAGTAATTAAGTTCCAGTAATTCTCAGGTGTAATTCTCAGGCCACTTAGGCTGTACATTTAACCAGAGTTGAGACCACGTTAATTATACATTTAGTTACATCTAAAATATTATAAAGATCAGACCAGCCAAGTCATCAACTGAACATTTCATTTATGATGTCTGCATTTTAGATTCTGAGTCAAAAACAGTTAACTCTGAATACTGGTCTTACTTCAGCTCAATCTTCAGTTGTTTAATAATTTCTGCTTCCTTTTTCCTTCCATCATCATGTTTCCCCTTCTCTTTATCCTTAATAGAATCTCTCTCTTTTTCTGACTCTTTCAGTTTTTGCTTCTCTCGTTCTCTCTCCTTTTCCTTCTCTCGTTCTCTTTCTCGCTCCCTTTCCTTCTCCCTCCTTTCTCGTTCTCGTTCTTCTTCATCTCGTTTGGACTTAATTTCGTTGCCGTCCTCCTGAGATGACTTTGAGGCCGAGGACTGGATGGATAAGTCCTCAGAATCCTGTTTTAGATCAGTAGGTTCATCCTTAGGGTCCTCGGTACTAGACTGTGACTGCAGAAGGGCACTGCCACTACGCAGACGTGTCTGGGAGAACAAAAAAAAGAAAGGTGCACATTGCTTATAGTAACCACATTGCCTACCTCACTCAAAAACAGCTGTGCAAACTTAATAGCACGTAATACTTATTCTAGTGCTGCTGGCTACCTTGTTCAGGTCAGATTGGGCTTCTCTCAATTTCCGCTTATACCTCAGGACCTCCCCTTTCAGCTGGTGATTGTGATTCTGTAGGCTACTGATGAGATGGCGCATCTCCCGGTTTATAGGGCCTTAAATACAGCAATGGCAATGTTAAGAAGAACTGCGACAAGGGTGAAGGCACAAAGAGAGAAAATGAAGAATACATGAGAAACTTTTAGGAAACGGAGAATTACTGAAAGAAATACTCTGTCAGAGGATGAAAATGAAACTGGACAACTTAAGTTAAAAAACAAACACTGCAAAATAAATTATAAGATTTAACTGAAGGTAGTCAAGGATTTTTGAGTTAAGTTACTATTAACAAATCTCGGGAACCATGTGTGTCTTTCAAGGAAGGCATTTACAGCAGACAAACGGCAGGGTGGAGTGAGAATAACTATACCTGCTTGCTCATTGGCAGCAAGGGTCTGCTCAAATTCTATCCTCAGCATTTCGTACTCCTTGCGGACCTGGGCCAGTGTATCTTCTAGCTGAATCACTTCAGTCCTCAGCTTCTTATGAAGACTAACCTCATCTCGCTATATACAGAACAAGGAACCAATCAAAAATTCTTACCAAAATGTAGAAATACCATCATATTCTATTATTCTGGCTCCTCTATTTGATCTGTAAGGATCTAAAAATGAGAAAAGAATATGCCAAAAAAAAGAATGGGTAGCTGAAAATTTCCACTTCATTCAATGCTTAATGAACACCAGGAGAGCTTCCAAACACAAATGTGGAAACTGGCAAGACACTACACACAAAAAAAGGAAATGGCCTCCAACTCTGAGAATATTACAATTTAGTTGGAAAACCTAAACCATAGTATATAAACATTTATAAAGTAGTATTCAATTCATTTGGCTGGCATATATATGAAAAGACCAACTACATCAAGGACTATGGAAGAAACAGAAACATTCGATAAAAATTTTCTGCCTTTAAAAAAATTACCTACAGGTGCCACTATCCACGATAACAGCAATGGAAGGATTGATGTGGCTTCCACCCACCATTCCACTCCCCATACACATAAGCTCCAGCCACACTAACCTACTTGCCAGCCTCCCTCACATTTGCATACATGCTAGTCTCATTGCTGGCAATGCACTTGTCCCACCTTTAAATACCAGTAAACTTGGATTTATCTCTAAGATTCACATTTCACTTTCTCAAAGGAATCAGGATGGCTCCACAGTCAAATCAGATGCTCTTTCCTCCATCACTGCACTCCTGGATACACTGCTACTGTAACCCATTATACCCTAATGGGTATCACTCTCCTTTAGGCAGGAATTCTTATCTTTGTATTCTCACCATCTAGCACAGTAAAGACCCATAGCTACTCTATATAAATGTTTGCTGAATAAATGAGAGATTACCTGCACACGAGAGAGTAAACTTGCAAAGTTTATGAGGCAGAAAACCTTAAATACAGAACATGAAGTAAACCCGCTACCTCAATGAGCTCAACTTGGCGCTGGTGGGTTCCCCTGGTGCCATGAAGCAGGGTTCGTGCCTCATCCAAGTGTGCTTTCAACTGCAGACTCTCGTTGTACAGGACTGAGAACTGGGACTGCATGCAGCGATATTCCGGGGTTTCCTTAACCACTTCCTCCACTGCACTCCGCAGTTCCACCTTAGGAGTGCCCAAAGGAAAGACAAGTCAGGGAGTGGGGGAAGAGCCCCTGCATGAGCCCTATAAAATGTGTCAGGATGCTTACACACTAACTTTTCTTTATTAACAGCCACAGAGAAAATACTTCTGACATGGTAACAAAAATAGTTACGCTTTTCCTGAGCAACTGCTTGTTTTAATCACTCAAACATTGTAAATGACTTTACTTAGCCTCCTTGTGCTCTTTTAGTTTTATTGTTATTTATTCACCTGGAAACAAATTAAATTATTAAAGACACTAACAGTCTTTAAAGAGATGAGGAACACTGCCAGAATCTTCTTTCTTTCCTTAAGACCCTGATGAAGGAAAATCCTAATGGGCAGGTTTGAAAATCAGCAGGATCATTGATCATGTTTCTTCTTTCATTTTGGCAGATAGAAACTGCAGAGCCACATCTGCGGCCCACCTTTGGCAAAAAGCGACATGTAAATGGCCTATCCTCCCACAGTATATACATGTTCCTTTCATGCACCTTATAAAGAAAGACTTATTTCTAATATCTATTTTGAATTCTCACCCTAGTGTACCCTCTTCATTTTTCTCACAACTCCTACATTAGAGCACCTTGATTTAGTCTATAAATCTTTATAGACTGGTATAAATCCTTTACAGAACAAGGCAGGGTACAGATGGTAAGTAAATACGTAAATAAATAAGCACATAGTATTATTGATAAAATTTATATTTTTCTTCCTCCAGCTTTATTAAAGTATCATCAATAAAAACTACACATATTTAGGGTGTACAACATGATATTTTGACATATGTATCCACTGTGAAATGATTACCGTGAACAAGCCACTGTTCTTGTGTGGTGAAAACATTTAAGACTTACTGTCTTAGTATATTTCCAGTATGTAATACAGAAGAATCAACTATAGGCCCTATGCTGTATATTAGGTCTCCAGAACTTATTCATCCTATGCAACTGAAATTCTGTACCCTTTGACTAACATCTCCCCATCATCCAGCCCTCATCAACCCCCAATCTATCCTCCACTTCTATGAGTTACGCTTTTATAGATCCTAACCTAAGTGAGATCATGCAGTAGTCACTGTACTGTGCCTGGCTTATTTAGTATAATATCCTCCAAGTTCATCCATGATGTCATCAATGATAGGTTTTCCTTTTTATGGCTGAATAATATTCCATTGTATACTTATATCACATTTTTTATCTATTCAGTGCACTAATCTCATATTTCTTTGATTAAATATGCTCGTAAATATTTTGCTTTTGATGCTATTGTAAAATGAGATTTTCTTAATTTCTTCCTCATGTAGTTTATTGTTAGTATACAGAAACAACTGATTTTTCATGCTTATTCTGCATTCTGCAAGTTTATTGAATTCGTTGATGATCCTTACGAGTTTTCTGGAGAAGTATTGAGGGTGTCCTATGTGTAAAGCCATGTCATCTGAAAACAGAGACAACTTTCCTTCCTCCTTCCCAATTTGGAGGCCTTTTATTTCTTATTCTTGCCTAACTGCTCTAGCTAGAACTTCTAGTATTATATTAAGTAAAAATGGCAAGAGTGGCCTGTGTCTTGTTTCTAATCTTAGAGGAAAACTTTTCTGTTTTTCACCACTGAGTATGATGTTAACTGTGGGCTTGTCACAGATAGCCTTTACTACGTTGAGGTGCATTTCTTCTACACCTAATTCACTAAGAGTTTTTACCATGAAAGGATATTGAATTTTGTCTACTTTGTTTTCCCTCATAAACGATGCAGCTTTGCAAGTGTTTATACCTGCACATGAACAGATCAGCAAAAGTCCAGTTTTACTGTCCTATACAGATGTGCCTCCTACCTTCAACTTTTCATTCTGTGAAGTGACCTCCTCAAAATCTTGCCGAAGTTTCTCTAGTTCACAGTGTCGGTTCTGAGCCAACTCTTTGTTCTCCTCAAGCTCTGCATTCATTTCCTCAAACTAGAAAGAAACAGAAAAACAGCAAATGAGAATAAAGAGAAAGAACTGTTACATCATTCACATTTCCAAGCTTTCCACATTCACTGGTCCATTCCTCTAGCAAACCTCACTTTGCCACTTGTAAACCTATCTAAGTAGCAGGTACAGTACCTGACACCAGGTCACTGTCCTACACAGACCACTGACTTTACCTTCCGGGCATTGATTGTGATTGTGCCGCCATAGAGACTGCTCCCTGCTCCATACACCTTGTAACCTTTCGAATTTACCTATAGAAGAGAAAAGAAGATTTAGTGAGAGACCTGAAGATTTTAGCCTGACAAACCAATGTACTTTACAAGGATCGGTATTTTTCTCCAAATGACACTATCCAAGTTGATTCTTTCTGAGAAAATTCCTTAAAATGATTCTAGTCTCCAAGCAATGATAAAACAGCACTGACCCGTTCTAGAACTTCAGCTAAGTGTCGGTTGAGTCGCTGTTCCCTTTTTCGAATTTTGTCAATATCCCACTGCAGATCATCAATCATGGACTCCAGGACAGACACGCGTGACTCAGCTGTCTCCACCTTACTCTGCAACTTGGAGAACTACATTCCAAAGACAGGCATTCAGAAAAACACAGTAAAAAAGAACAAGTTAGAAAAGGTATGTCTTATATCAATAACTTAAGTTTCCATAATTCCTTGACAATCTTCCCATCAAAAAGCAGAATCTGTTATCTCCTCTTGAATCTGGGTGAACTTTAATGATGCAGTGGAAATACGCTACATAACTTCAAGGTTAGCTCGGAAAGGCAACGAAGGGTCTGGTCTGCCTGGTGTGCTTGGAATACTCAGTGGAAGAAGACAGCTGCCACATAAGAATGCAACTACCCTAACCCTACCATGCAGAAGTCACCTGCAGGCATTCCAGCAGGCAACTCAGGTGAGCTCCCAGCTGGCAGGCAGCATCAACAGGCAACTATAACCATCTTGCACATTAACCCAGATGAGCAAAATAATGTGCCCACAACTTACTAATGCTGAGATTTTTGGAGAACGGTGATAAAATGAAGACCTTTCCATCTTGGTAGCACACAGTTCATGTCTTAAAACATTACAGGTTCTTTTATTTTCTTACCCCTTTAAAGGCTCTAACCCCTTTAAAGGCTCCTGAGAGTCAATGTGTATTTATAAACTCCCAGAAAATTCTAATGCAACCAGCCCAGCATGGACCTTAACAATGGAGTTTAAGAAACAAGGGTAGGGCCGGTGAGATGGCTCAGCGGTTTAAGCGCCTGCCCGGCAAGCGTGAGGGCCCGAGTTCGACTCCCAGAACCCACATACGAAAAAGGGGCCGGTGATATCGCTCAGCGGCACGGGCGCCTGCTGGCGTGCGAGGTCCTGAGGTCGACCCCCCGGTACCCACATAAAAAAAAAAAAGAAACAAGGGTATACGAAGATTGTGGCTTTGAAATATAACAGATTTATATTCAAAACACAGATCAGTTACCTTCTAGCTATTCGCCCTCAGACCAGTTATTAACCTTCTTGAATTTGTTTGCTTAGAAGTAAAATGAGAATTAGTTTACCATTAAAGATAATATTTATACAGTGCTTAAATTCTAGGCACTAAGTACACAGTAGCTTAAATTACTAGTCCACGTGAGAAGTCAGTGTCTGAACCAAAGTAGGTCGCATTTCAGTACAGCATAATTTGAACTAAGACAAAATGGTAATTATGAATGTCACACGAGCCTTATAAGGCCTCTCATCACTTAAAATATTTTTGTAAATAAATGACCAGATCTTGGCATGGTTTCATCTTGGCACGATTTACGTCCAAGCCTGGATGAAAAATATATTCCTCAAGTTCTTAGGACATCATCAATGCAGAATTTCCCATATCCCACATGCTGTGGAATTTTTGTCAAACCATTCTTCAGTAACACTGTCCCTGTATATTGTATTTGGAGTAATTCATTATTTGAGATTTCAGACTTCTGCTGTGTTTTGTAAAATCCCATTGGATACCATTTCTTCCTAAAGATGAGGATCTTAAAGTGTCTTTTTAAGCTGAGGCATAGTCAAGGAGAAATATTCAATTATTTTCTTCTTCCTTTAACCTTTCCTCAGATGTTGATTTCTCAGAGCTGGTGCATTAGCCTGCCCTGCGTGCTCTTCAATATAAAAACAGGTCTTCTAGAGTAAGGTGACTCAGAATCCTGAGTCAACATCTGCCAGACCCACTAGAAACAGCCATCTCTCCTTTCTGGTCAAGTACCTCTTGAGACATGGTATGATGCTTCTCCTGAAGCAAGTCTGTCAATTCCTGGAGCCTCATATTCTCCTGTGTGAGGAAGGAATTCAGCTCCTGCACTGCTTCCTCCACTATCAGATTATCTGAGGAAGAAAAGCTGTACTTTAGTTTAGCCAAAAAAAAAAAAAAAGGAGGGGGGGTACTGGGCATATAGCTCAGTGTTAAGACCCTGGCTGCAGTCCTCAGCACTGTAAAAAGAGAGAGACAGAGAGACAGAGAGAGAGAAAGGAGAGAGAGAAAAAGGAGAGAGACGAAAACATACCAAAAACTGATTCTTTGAAGTAAAAAAAAAATTAATTCTGCTACCTATAAAAGTATCCAATTAATACAATATCAGAATGGGTTGATAAAATTATTTCCTTGACTTCCTGAAGGACTGTCATATAGCTAAAATGTGAAGCATTCTTAAAATACTAATATGCCTCTGTAAAGCTGTTACCAGTAAAGAAGATAAAGATTTCAAGCAATTTAATTTAAACTAACAGATAAAGTTTGCAAACTACAAATTAGCATGAGTTTTTTTCTTCTCTTTTAGTGCTGGGGATTGAGTCCAGGACCTCGCACGGGCTAAGCACACGCTCTACCACTAAGCTATATACTTCCAGACACACAAAATGAATTCTTATTCTTCCCTCACTGCTTCTGGTCTCCAGGTTCTTGCCTCACCTCCACTGTTCAGTTTCCGGGCTAAAAAGTCCACTCTTTCTTGCAATTTATCATAGACAGTCACAATTTGGGACACAGCTCTGCGGGAGGACTCCACACGCTCCTGCAGCTGAGATTCCATCTCTTCACTGGAACTGCTGGCCAAAGTAGCAAGGAAAGAGAAAGCTGGCTCTTGCCCCTCCCCTGAGAACACAGAGGGATAAAGAAGAAATGCCTCAAAATTACAAAACTAGAAATATTAAAATTATTTTTTTCCCCTTAAATGGACAGCCTCATAACAAGGCCCAACTTCGATATCTAGATAACACACAGCAACAGAAACCACCATAAATACTCACCTCTCTCTCGGTCATCTTTGCGTTCTTGATTGCTATCCGAGTCGGGTTCCGGTTCTGGCACAACAAGGGCTTTCCTTTCTGTGAGAAGATCTCCCAAACCCTGCTCCAGATCATAACGTTTAAGGATGATACGGATGTTTTCATCAAACTGGAGAAGCATACAAACAATTAAGAAAGAAGAAAACGATTTCAGAAATGAAGAAGGTATTCAGAACTAAACTGCTCATACAAATCTGAGCAAATAAGCAAACAGGATACCTGACTCCAGTACCGGTTAACAATCAACAGGGAGGCGTCGTCAGTGGCCTGTCGCCGTTCCAGTTTTTCTATGTGCTCACGAAGTTCATCCTCAATCGTCTGCCGCTGATCTAGCATTTCTGCAAGCTTGCGGTTTTTGGTTTGCAGTGTTCGGATGTCTAACTCCTCCTGCTCCAGGAAACCAGTATTGTTAATCTCCACAAAGAGATTAGACAAATAAGCGGTTATACTCAACAAAATCCTATTAGATCATTAGATATTTGTTATGAAAAAAAGAGGTACTCATTTAAAAAATCTTACAATAAATAATTAGCTAAGTAAGAGAAAAAGAGATAAAGGCACAGATGATATGATGATGTGAGGAGAAAAACAACACACAAGTATATTAGAACCTGAACCTCACCCATCTCACTGCTCTATTCACGTGGACCTCTACAAAGTAAAGCTACAGTGTGGTTCCACAATCTAACTAGATCACCCTCGACTTCAATCGCCACTGTATTCTATTTCCTCTGCATACTTCATTTATGCAAGACTTCGACATCTGGGTTCTCTATCCAAGTCCCTGCCAATATATACCTGGTGACTTCAATATACATATGGACAAACCATCTAATTCTCTGGCATCTAGGCTGTCAGTATTTTGAGCTTTTTTTTGTGTGGGTACCGGGGGTCGACCTCAGGACCTTGCACGCCAGCAGGTGCCCATGCCGCTGAGAGTATCACCGGCCCTTTTTTCGTATGTGGGTTCCGGGAGTCGAACTCGGGCCCTCGCGCTTGCCAGGCAGGCGCTTAAGCCGCTGAGCCCTCTCACCGGCCCCATTGAGCTTTTTAAACCCAATGATTATCCACTCCATTGTACTTCAGCCATGAATTTCAAAAGCTGTATCACAGATATGAGGAACTTTGCTACATCTGAACTCTTAAATTCCAACTCCCCATTCCCTGAAAAAAGGCATATATATACCAGTCCTTTAAAATCACTTAGGTCTCCAAAATTTAAAAAATCTTTTTTCTCCCTTTCAATCATCTTCTATTTCTACCAAGTTCCATATCCTGATTTTAACTTGAAGTACATTCCTTCAAACACCTGTCTATCGGGCCGGTGAGATGGCTCAGTGGTGTAAGCGCCTGCCTTGCAAGCGCGAGGGCCCGAGTTCGACTCCCGGATCCCACATACGAAAAAGGGGCCGGTGATATCGCTCAGCGGCACGGGTGCCTGTTGGCGCGCGAGGTCCTGAGGTCGACCCCCCGGTACCCACAAAAAAAAAAAAGAAGGGGCAAGTGTAGCAGAATAAAGCTTAATAAATATTAAAAAAAAAAAAAAAAAAAAAGAAACACCTCTCTATCAATCTCAACTCTCTCTTTTATTCTACCTCTGTGAAAAGTCTGTCTAGTCCATTTATCCAGACGTCTGACTATTCCAGTCCTATCCCCCATATGATGAGACTTCAAATAAAGTCATGAAACCAGGGAAACCAGTGACTTAAAATGAATTCCGAACCTGACCACATCTTAGAATTTGTCCAGAAATATTTTTTATTAAACAAGTGAATGTCCTTTCTCTACCAAAGCAATATCAAACTCTACTGAGCTCTGTGCCTCTCACATCACACTACACGGACGGCTCTGCTTCCTATCTTAACAAAACAAAGTTATCAAATGGGAAATACCCCAATTCCCCACTCCTCCGATCCATTCACACAACTCATCACCACATGTGCACACGGTCTGAAAATCTCAACTTGTGCTCAGGATCTCTTCTCTTCCGTTTCTATTAACCCTCGCTTCATCAGTAATTCCACACCCCTCTCAATACCTTTAACCTCTCTCTAGCTCCTTCCCTAGAACAAATTTTGGAGATGGGCCAAGGGGTGGAATAGCCCAAGCAAAGAAACAGCACATCTTATGGTTTACATTCTAACGTACTTAGGAATTAATAAATTTTAATACTAGAATTGTTTATCAGAGCACTGATTTCTTGTTCTACTTTTCTCTTTCATTTTGGTTAAGATGTTCTTGATATATCAAAGAAGTAAATAGTTTCCCCATTGTACCAGCTTATTCATACTATTAATAAACTATATCCTTAGCTCCTTCTCTGAACATTATCTTTTCCTTTTTGCTCTAAAATCTAGATGAGAACACTATTTCCTTGCACGCTTCTCCAGTGACAGCTGTTTTTCTCCCACTCCTTGAAGCCCTACACCTAGAGGTAGATTGTATCTTCTCCATTTTCCATTGCCACTTCCAAGCCATTTTCCCACCTGTCCCGCTAAAAACCTCCTAGCTTTACAGCTTCTGCTATTAGTCTTTGCCACCTGCCATCCTGTTTGTTGAACTTATCTGTAAATGCCCAGGTCATTCATTCAGTTCTCAAAGATTTAACTTATCATCACCTGCTAAAATACTATAACTATTATAATTCTTAATGATTTCAGTCCCCATATAGATGGTCTTCTGTGCCTTGAACTGACCTCCTTTCCATCCATAATTTTATCTTCTTACCTTTCTGTCACCAGCTCCCAGTTATTCTCACTGTAAGTCTTAGCTATACCTGGAGATCCTCTACAAGCTCATTCTCCATAACTACCACTTAACTCTCCAGCTCGCTGTGTTTCCTGCTTCAACAATTCTTCAACTTCTCCAGAATCTATAATCATTTAGTCCTATACCTTTCACTACCTTTCATTCTTCTCACTTCTTACCTCCTTCTTTAGCAAACAAATTCTATGATCAGTCATTATAATCACCTCCTTTTAAATACCTTCCCCTTTCCTTGGTTCTTTGTCATATTTCTGGTAAAAACCTCAACCCTAGTAACAGCCGACTCTACCTACTCCAAGATCAAGGCAGCTCAATGTGACTACAAAAAATAAGTATTAGGGCCAGTGAGATAGCTCAGCAGCATAAGCACCTGCCTGGCAAGCACAAGGTCCTGAGTTTGACTCCCGGTACATACATACATACATACATACATACATACATATTAGACTGATTGAACTTTAAACTCAATGCTCACAAATTCAGATGGGTTCCCAGTGCTACCCAGTAACCCTACTATCTCTCTCTAGTTCATTCTCTCTCTTCAAGATGATGTCATATCTTCTTCTGCCTCTTCAAACCTCCAAACCTTCCTCCCCATCCTCACTCTTAGGTAAGTTTTACTTTTGATTTCACTGAAAGAAGTATTCAGAAAAGAATGCTCACACCTACCTCCCACAAGGATAGCTACCAACCTACCTACATCTGAACCCACACCCTCACTTCCTTCTTACTGCCATGAATAAACTGCCCCTGCTACTAGTTAAGGCCAGTTCCTCCACTTGTACATTACATTACACCCCCTCTCAGCTACTCAAGGACATCACATCAGTAACCAGCTCCTCCTTTTGCTATAGCATCAATTCTATCCTTTCTACCAAATCATTTCAATGCAAATTTAAAAAACAAACAAAAATAAAATAAAATCTGCCCTTGATTCCACATCTCTCTCTGGCTACTGCCCCATTTTCTTTGTTCTACTTTAATGCAATACTCCTCAAAGCACTGTCTTTTCCCTAATTCTCCTCCTCTCATCTTAAATTCACTGCAATTAGACGTCCATCCCCACCACTACACCAACATAGGTCTTGCTGAGTATCCAACCAAATCTCTTGTTAAATGTCTCAGTCCTCCCCTTACTCAACCCATCAGCAGCACCTGATCAATGCCTCCTTGACACGTTCCTCATTTGCTTTCCAGGATCCCACTGTTGTTCTCCTATCTCACTGTTCCCACCTTTTCGTCTCTTTAGTTTCTTTTCCTCTCCCTTTTGTGAACATGTGATAGTATCCCAGGACTCAGTCCTCAGACCTCTTCTTTATGCTTACTGCTTAAGGGAAACCCAATATCAACCCAGATCTCTCTCCAGAGTCCAGGTTACACCAACTACCTAACTACTAAGGGATCTAATAAAACATCTTAATGTTCAAAACCAAACCAAATTTATGATTCACCCTCCATGGCTCTCAAAAATCTGCCTCTCTCATATTCTTCCCTAATTCAATAAGAAGAAACTCAATTACTTCTAAAATCCTAGGGTGATCCTCCCTATCTCTCATATGCTTCATCCGATCCATCGGTAATCTTATCTCCACAGTGGTCCATACCACCAGGATACCTCATTAGGATTACTGTAAAGGCCTCCCATATCATGAGCCATGTCCAGCCAGCCCATGTGATTTCAGCACGGCTGTAATGGACAGCTCCATTCATACTGCCACTGTTCCCACTTCAGAAATACTTTGGAGTCTCTGCGGGTTCACTGTAACAATTCTAAAAGGAACAGGAGAAGTTACTGCCTTCAAGAGCAACCTTCAGCCAACTGGGTTAGGAACTAGTAGATACATGCTTCATATCCCCCACCTTTTCAGAAGTAGAGCTGTGTTGACAAAAGGGTACAAAGGAGCAAGGAAACAATTCTGCTAACTGGACTCCTGCTATAACCTTGTTCTTCTACAGCCTCTTCTCCAAACATAAATCAGAGCATGTTACTCTCCTCTACTTAAGACTTTCCAGGGCCGGTGAGATGGCTCAGCAGCGTAAGCGCCTGCCTGGCAAGCGCGAGGGCCCGAGTTCAACTTCCGGAACCCACATACGAAAAAAAGGCCGGTGATATCGCTCAGTGGCACGGGGCGCTTGCTGGCGTGCGAGGTCCTGAGGTCGACCCCTGTACCCACAAAAAAAAACAAAAAACAATGCAAAAAAAAGACTTTCCAACAGCTCCTCACTACCTTATGGATCAAGTTCAAACTGAGATGTGTGCTCTGCTTCCCTTAGAGCCTGTGTTTATCGATGGCATACATCACCCTCTATTATAACAGATGTCCATTTCCTTGTCAGTTTCCCTACAAACTGAAGTAGAGAGGTGGTCCTCAGTGTATAGCACAATATCCAGCAAATAACAGATGTTCAACAAATACTAATATTTGAATATCTGAATACCTTTCAATAAATGCCTTTGAGATATATGATATAAAACAGTGCTAAGAAAAAATCATCTCTTGGCAGCAGAATGGAGTACAAGAACCCCAGATAGTCCTAGAAAGGACAGTTCACCAACAATTCACTATGAATGTTCCTAATATTTAGACAGAAAAAAATTCAACCTCCCTGAACCTCAGCCTCAATAATCAAGTAAGTAACACAAATGGAAAGAATGTTAATATCATATCCCCAGGGCTGAATTCCAAAATACAGAATGTTAAACTAGACCAAAATCTGTAAGCTTCTGATATTTAAAGCATGCAACATTACTATGAACTTTTGGTATATATATATTCTAATGAAATACATACTCTTTTGTCATCTCCACAAGAGCAAGGATACCAATTTTATTCACTACTATCTAGTGCAATAACAATCATTAATAGTTTGCTATGAGTACTATGTCAAAGGCACTTTTTAGTGCTTAATAGAGACTCTTGTCTTATCTTCACAACAACCTAATGTGATAAGTACTGTAAGTTCTTTTCACAGACAAGGAAACAAAGGCAAAGGAAGGAAAATACAAGGCCACTCAGCTATAAAGTGGTGGTAGAGCAGAGAATAAACCTCAGGCTGCTCCATCTTCGCTACTCTCAATGATTTTGTTACACTCCCTCTGAGAACCTAGTGCCACATTTTGCAGTGAATGAAAATGAAATGTTTATATTCTAACTGCTAAGTAACTATAGCCAATGCTGTGTCAGGCACCCGACTCTCAAAAGAACATAATCGCATCTTAAAAACAAAAATCAAATGTCAATATACCTCTCTTCCAGAACTGACCACCACATCATTTCACACACTTCATAAGTCTTATTTTCTTCCTTTCAAATGACATCCCCTTACTCCAAAAGGCTTCCATAAATTTTTAATTTCAGGTTGCAACTCACAAATGAAAGCACACTTTCATAGCACTGTTTTCTCATACCGTTGAAGAAACACCCCCTAGCTTAATTGTTTCCACTGTAGTCCCAGAATCTTCAACTGCTGCCTTCTTCTCCGGAGGTATGGATGTGCCAGGCTCTCCGGCTGCCCGTTTATTTCCAACTCCTGACATCTTGGCTTAAGATGCTAGCTGTCGTCCTGGAGGAAAAAAAAAAAAAAAAAGTCAGAAATTGAGATGATATGCTAGGACAACAAAAATATAAAGACTGCCTATGATGTAAAAACTAACAATGTTCTAATCCTTTAACCCAGACCCACCCATAAATTCCACATCTAACTCCTCTTAGGAAAAAAAAACTAAATCGTCAATCAGGGCTATACTGACATGACTATAAGTTTTTAAATAAGATGTTAGTAAGACAATAGGAAAACAGTGAAGAGACTACAAATAAATTACAGGAATCTCCCTTCCTGAAATGCCAAAATAAGAAAAGTATAATTTGATTATGACAGAAATTATTTCTATAGTGTTTCGAGAACCACAGAGGTGAAAGATCTGGGACATGTCTACTAATTCATTAATAATGAATAAGTCAGTTATAATCTCTGACCTCAGTTTGCTAAGCCATGAACAACAGTATATATTTCTATTCTTGTAAGAAATGGATGATATAACTATAGAAAAAATTCAGCATAATGCCCAGGCATAAACTAAGCATTCAGAAACACTAACTCTCCCTTTAAAACCTGTATTTTCCCTTATTTTAAATGTTCTCTTCACTGCTTTGTGCAGCCCTAGGGAGGTCAGGCCTGAGGGAGAATCCGAGTTCTTCCTCTGCGCCCTATCTAACGCCCAGAGTTTCAGAGCTCAAAGAAGGCAAAACGGATGCTAACGCACTTTCTTTTTTTTTTTTTTTTTTTTTTTTTTGTGGGTACTGGAGGTCGACCTCAGGACCTCGCGCGCCAGCAGGCGCCCGTGCCGCTGAGCGATATCACCGGCCTTTTTTTCGTATGTGGGTTCCGGGAGTCGAACTCGGGCCCTCGCGCTTGCCAGGCAGGCGCTTAAGCCGCTGAGCCATCTCACCGGCCCCATAACGCACTTTCGCTACTTCTGGGAGTAACTTTGCCACCACCGAGACTACAGACTACTCTACTTCCACTTCGAGTTCCAGGCAAGGGGTACAGGAGGCAGCAATCAGAGTCGGACCCCACCTGCAAAAGAGGGGACAGGTGCAGGCTCAGGGCCGCAGTCAGACGCTACAGGGGCCAAGGAACGCGGCCTCCGGCGTGGGGTGGCGCAGGCCGGGAGATGGGAGCCCCACAGCCAGAGGGGGTGGACAGTCCCTAGCTCATACCCACCTCTTGGTGTCCTAAGACGTCACCTCACCTGGTTCTTCCAACTCAACGCGCTGGAGCACAGCTCACAACAGTTATTCACCACAGTCCGCGCCAGCCTCGCATCCCTCACCTCTGACCTCGGCCGCAGAGCGACACGCTTCCGGGAGGCGGAGTCATGGAGCGGAACCCGGGGAAGGAAAGAGGAAGTTGCTTCAACCCTATTAGGTGGACTGCGCTGGAAGCTGGGCGGAAGTGACGTAAGATGAGCCTAGGCGCTTGAGTAAGCACCGCCTCCCCGGCAAGGCTTAGTCCGGGCAGAGTTCTATCCGGGTTAAAACTTCCGGGAGTATCTGAGCCTTGGCTGACGCCCGCTGGAAAGCCCTGGGCTTTTGTTGACTTGTTGGGCTGTGCTACGGTGATGTGGTTTTTTCCACTGAGATAAAGCAGCTTGTTTTGTTGCCTGTCACTGGTTCGACCTAAACTCGTTCAGACTGCTAATTGGGTGATCGTCCTGTCAATCGCAGGGGGGGGCAATTAGCCTCAGACACCTCGGGAAACGTTAGGCGCCGGTCTCCTACATTTAGAAATGAAGGGCTCTGGGGAAAATAGGAATGCTCTCACGGATGTCGGGTTTTGTAGCTTCTTAGGGAGAACTGATCTGGGGAATTTTGGTTCCCCTAGGGCAGAATCTGGACAAAGACACTTTTTTTTAAAAGCTCTCATCCCACCCACCTAGAGTGTGAAGTGCAAACAAGATTGAGAATTACTGTTCTTGTGTGAACAGAAAGGACAACTACTGCTCTGTTTTGGGGGGAACAAAAAATAGACCAGAAAAAGGATCATATATCAGTTAGAAGTCTCTGCTCTCAATACTAGTCGATTTTAATCTAATTAGACATTGTTTTTTTTTGTTGTTGTTAATGATAAATGCTTATTCCATTAAACTAAATATCTGTGTTTTAATTATAGGAAGATAATTAATCTATCAATAAAAAGATGTATGCCACCCAGAACTATGAAAAACTACCTAGTGACATCCAATAAGCATTCAGAAAAACGAATGAATGAAAACAAAATGTAGGCATGTTGGAGAAAAGCAAACCCAGTCTATACTGTATTTCTGGTAGGGTGAAGAGTTTGGTATTGTATGTTCCGCCACCGGGAAGGTCATAAATTGTTCATAAAGTAAGAAGGTCAACAATGGAAAAAGGTTTTTGGTACCTGGTACTAGAATCCTTGCCTAGCACGGAAAAAATTGATCGGCTCTAAATAGACTTGACACTTTTATTGGTGAAGCATTTAATAGTCCACTATTGAAAAGTACCCAGTCAAGTTGACACATAAAATTAACCATCAGAGTAGGTAACTACATTCTCCAGCCGTTGATGAGATAACATTTTTTCTGAAAGCCTCAGTCCTCTCTACATCTTCGGAGTAGCATACCCAGCTTCTGAGGTAGACTCACTCCAGAGAATCGGAAAACGGAATAGATGAAAGAAAGGTGGTGGAGACCTCTCACTGACCACATTCCATATGTATGCCCATCCACTACCTCTCACACCATCTTAAGAAAAAATGAATAAATCTACAAAAAATTAGTTTTCCCCTCACTCATAAATTGGAGAACACAATGCTAACTGAATACTTAATATTTGACTTCACTTGTTTTTTAAAGCTCTTGTTACTTTTCTGAGCATTATAATTTAAGTAAAATAGTAATTTTTTTTAAGGAGAAAGTAGTCTCCGTGATTTCAAGTGATTTTTACAAGTTATTTAATACGTCAAAGGATCCCAGTTCTTTGGCTTTCAGCCTGTGGTCATTAACTACACGATTCTGCCACAAGGTGGCAGCAGGCAACAAGCTTTCCTGCCTCTGTTCCCCCTTCTTGGGTTGGAGAATAGATACTGTGCTTGTCAGTCATGGCACAATTCTTAGAAACCTGGACAGCTACTTAGGATATACGTAATAATCTCATAAAAGACAAGAAATTAAGCTATTTTGGAATTTTGTTTACCAATTTTCTACATTCCCTGCAAATATTCTGCTGTAATATTGTTGCTCTATCTCCATGCATTCAGATGTCCCACAAACTCTGGATTGGATTGTGTATGAAACATAGTTCTGGAAGTTCCTTATTTATTTTTAGACAAGTTGTATTTTACCTAGCATGGCATCCCTTGTTAAACACAAACAGACTCCATAGCCCCAGTTCTAGACTCTGAATTCAAATCTCTAAGGGAAAACTTTCTGGAAATACAAGTTCTAACTTTGTAATTATGTTTCCTATCTAGGCATGTTTGAGGAACACTGCCTTAGGTGAAGATGCTGTACTTGAGACTATTCTACAGCTAGATCCCAGCCCCCTCCTCTTGTCCTCAACCTCCCCAACTTTCTAGGCATTCACCACTTCCACGCCTTTCTCTTTCATCTCCAATCTCCTGCCTCTTCCCCAGATTACCTGGTCCACTATGCTACCCCATACCCAATCCTCTTGCACTGTGATTTATGAAGACCAGGAAGCTAGAGCCTGGCCTCCCAGAGTGAGGACAAAGATTCCTAGCAGAGTCTATTGAAGCACAAGGGCTGATAGGTAGTCACAAATTGCCACTTCATTTAATGCTGTACTAAAAGCTGAAAGGTGTGTGTGTGTGTGTTACAGTAATACACTTGCTCTTTTGTGTTTTTGTGCCATGTAATGTTTTATGTTTGGGTTTCTCATATTTTTACTATTTTGATTCTCATTATGCATTCATGCTTGCTATTACTCCCTTGTTAAAACATGGGAATTTGGGAAAGAGAAATCATATTGTCTTTATGAATTCTCACTAGGTGGAGTCACTCTTCCATGTTGCTATCACTCAGCAACTGGCAATCTACCTTGCTTTGGAAGAAAAAGACCAACATCATGAAATGCTTTCATCTAGCATAGAGGTTATTGTTAGGGAATATTTCCAGCAATATGGCATCACCATCTTTCAGAAAACAAACTAAGACTTTTGGAAATCCAAAGATTAGAATTCAGCTCAAGGGCATTTTTCAAACTGGGTAAAGCAGAATCTAAGCTTTCATAGTAATGAAGGCCAAAGAGGGATGGAGACCAAGACCAAGGATTATCAGTGTGGACTATATATCGGAGACTCCTTCCCATACAAGTAAAGTAGAAATAACCACTTTCAACATTAAGGGAACTGAAAAAAAAATTATCTTTCTCAAATTTTGGCATAAAGGTATTTGCTGACTGACCTGGAGTCTCAGGAGTTACTTAAGAAAGGGTTCCCAGGACTGTTGGGAAGTAGAAGGATCTGCAGAGGTATGCACACAGCCCATGATCTCATTTTTATTTTTAAATATTAAAAAAATAATAATAATTATCCCAGTGCTGGTTAACTGTACTTGTTTAGTTCATTTCCTCTATGTTCAAATTTAGAACAACAGCACCTGGTTAGGTTTCCAGGCATCCACTCACTTGTTCTAAGAGTTTACAGGAGCCCCAGGAGAATCCACATGGAAAGAGATCAAGCGTCTTTCCCAATGTGCAGTCAAGAGTTTTGAAATGCATCACTGAACTCTAAACAATCTACATCGTGCTGTATTTATATAGCAAGTAGAGTCTTAATTTCAGCAAAATAGTATCAACTGTCACATTAAATAAATATTGTCAACTTTACTCTTATTTGGCTTTGTAGCTTTGTTTATATTTGTAAGTTTGTTTTGGTTTGTATAGTTATATTAGCATAAGGCATTTATACTAAGCTTATGTCTACATATTTTAACAACATTATGAAACTAATTTAAGTAAGCAGTAAGGAACCATGACAAATTTATCTTTCTTTAAAAAGGGGATCTATACAGTATTTAAGTTTCTAAAACAACTCTATTCCTTAATTGTGCATATACTGGTTTGTGCAGTTCATGATTATTTCTTGTGTCTAGTCTTTTCATTCTCTGTCTTTTAAATTATTTTAAGATTGTTTTCTCGCCAGGGATATAACTCAGCAGCACAGCACCTGCCTGGCAAGCATGAGGTCATGAGTTCAATTCCCAGTACCAAAAAAAAAAGATTGTTTTGTCTAATTCTGTGAGATGTGCTGTTGGAATTTTGATCAGGATTATATTAATTATTGGGGACCTGGCCAAGATCCCAACTGCCTGTGTGAGGGATACAGCAAAGTATGAAGGAAAAAACAGAAATAAATTTAGTAATGCATGATGGGGGACTGGGAGGTCAATGCCTCAGGATGGGCAAAGACAAAGACACTCTGGTCTAGCCACTATTTATTGGGTGTATACAAGAATCAGAGGGATTATTGGATGACTTAGAGGCCAGTGGTGATCTTAAACTAATGAAGATCTTGCCCTGGAGCATCTTTAGTCTTAGTAGTCTTAGTCTTAGTCTTAGTCTTAGTCTTAGTCTTAGTCTTAGTCTTAGTCTTAGTCTTAGTTTTAGTGAGTGGGAGGGGATGGCCCATCCCTAATGAGATAATGGGAAACCTCAAAAGGGGGACACCAATAATCCCAAGCCTTCATTCATCCCTTAGGGAAGTATGTAAAACTAGCCATTGTGAATTTGTGGTCCCCAACATTAAATCTGTATAACAATTTTGGAAGAATGGCCCTTTTCACTACAGTGGTTTTTCCTACCTAAGAGCAAGGGATACTTCTCCATTTTCTGATACCCTCTTCAATCTCCTTTTTCAGAATACTGTAGTTTTCAATGTAGAGGTCTTTTACTTCCTTCATTAGATTGATTTCTAGGTATTTCTTTTATCTTTCTTTCTTTCTTTTTTTTGGATGCTATTGTGAAAGCTGTTGTTTCCCTAATTTCTCTCTCAGTGAGTTTGTTATTCCTGTACATGAATGCTGTTGATTTTTGAGTGTTGACTTTGTATCCAGCTATGCTACTGAGTTAAATCTAGAAGTCTTTTGGTGGAGTTTTTGGTGTCTTCCATGTCATCCACAAATAATGAAACAAAGCTTTTATAATTAAGGAGCAGAAGCTGGGCGTGATGGTGCATGCCTGTAATCCCAGCACTTGTGAGGCTGAGCCAGGAAGATTGATGTGAGTTCAAGGCCAGCCTGGGCTACAAAGCAAGACCCTGTCTCAAGACAAACAAATAAGCAAACAAACAAGTGAGGAGGGGAAGAGTGGTTGAAGGAAGGGTAGCAGAATAGGAAACAAAAGAATCAAGTAATATCATGTACAGGTACAAATTCCCTATGATGAATGTGATCATTATGTGTTTCTAAAATGTACCAATAAACTAGCTAAATAAATAATTTTAAGATGAATAGGGAGAATTTATATAAATATAATTTGACACAGGACTGCATATCAGTTTAAACATATATTGACTTCAAACAACTACATGTATTCAGATGTTACATCATTCCAATGCTGAAGGCATGTGGCCAAAACCTGTTAGGAGGAGGTCTTATAAATAGTATATATCCAGGAATCCATGAATGTTTGAAGTCTTGCCTTCATGGGTACCCTTCCTCTACCTCAGAGAAAAGAATAATGACTGATGCATTAATGACTGATGCAGCTACCTACAGGCTTGAACAATCAGTAGAGGCTGCCTGTAGCATCTCAGCTCCTATGAAGTCCTCCCAGGTGGACCGCCATCCTCAGGAACTACCTGGTATTCAGCCAACTCTATTTCTCTTCTCACTATTACAGCCTCAGGAGGCACTCTGATCTTAAATATATACATACTGACACTGTGAATTCAAGTTGATGTGTTATTTCTGGCAGGCAGCTCATTCACATTTGATCTTTTTTGTGGGACGATACATTACTATCTGTTGAAGGCATTTATAAAGCATGTGATCTTATTTGGAACAGGTAGGAGGGAGATCGGGGGTTTTCTGACAAGTCTTCCCTATTCTCCCTTTGAAAAAACATTTACCCTGGAATAATGGAATAAATCATATTTCCCTCTTATTGAACTAAAACCTTAAGTTATAATTTATGGACCAGCCTAGGAGCCGAATTGATTTGCAGCTTGTAAATGAATAAGGAGGTGAGTGTAATTGGGTGCCAAGGAAATATGAAGTTTAAAATACAGCAATAATGGTAATTTTAGTTGAATATATCCAAGCCATGGAGCAAATTTTAACACTATATTGACCTTTCAAATGTTCAGTTAATGTTGAAGACTAGTTTCCTTTGAAACCACACAGACTATCTTTTTCTCACTTGTGCATGCTTTTATTGATATAATATGTTGCATTTGAAATGTTATTTCCCTCTTTTAAAAATTTATTATTTATCTTTTAAAATTTTTTTTTTGTGTGGGTACCGGGTGTCGAACTCAGGACTTCACGCACCAGCAGGCACCCGTATCACTGAGCAATATCACCGGCCCTTTAAAAATGTATTTTTTGGTTGACACATAATATTTGTACTTATCCATGATACAAATTTGTACTTATCCATAATATGTGTTTTGATCCCTGTATACATTAGGTAGTAATAAACTCAGGGTAATTTTCATATCCATCCCCTTAAATTTTTACCATGTCTCTGTGGTGAATACATTCTAATTTCTTTCTTCTAATGAAGTGTGATCTTAACACTTAGAATAACACCAGATAGATGGATGTTTTCAAGTTGCTAAATGCTAAAATATGTGAAGTACTGAACATCTTGCTTTGTATTTTTTTTCTTCTTATCAAGACTGTCCTATTTTTCAAAATGAGTGCCAATTTGTCAATTTGTACCAAAAACTTAAAATGTTATACCTAATGATCCAGCTATTCCAAGTCTAATTATGTGTATATGTTCTGATGAAAAATGTAATCAAATGCTTGTTTAAATATGACTATATAAAATGTTTATCATAACATTACTTATCTTTTTAAAATTTTAGAATAAATTTAAATAAATTATAGTATGTCCATAATGAGTTCTATGTAGTCACTAAAATTGTGTTATAGAGCAGTATTTTTTTAAATTGAAATATGCTTACAATGTATTGCAGAATGGGATAAGGAGGTTACTGTAATATATATACAACACACATTTTTATAAGAAAATTTAAATTTAGGCAATCGAATACTGATATCTTGTACCCTAAGTAACTAATTTAAAGATAACAATACATAATGTATTAACCATTGTTACCCTCCTATTATGTTGTTTTGAAATTTTGTTCTTTTTTGTTTTATTTTGTTTTTTTCTTCTCTTTAAAATAAAAATAAATAAATAAATAAATAAAAATATGTTTAAAACCAATGAATTACCAGGTTGGAACTTACATGAATTATCTTTACTCGCAATTTCCACTTTCACAGTTTCCATTCACTCTCTCTTCTAAGTCAAATATCTTGCCATTCTATAAGAAAGGAAGAAAGGCAGAGTGTAGCGATGCCTGTAGCCCTAGTCATTGTGGGGTGGAGGTGGGAGTATCACTTGAGCCCAGGAGTTTGAGATAAGCCTGGACAACATAGTAAGACTGCTCAGCTCAAATAAATAAATAAATGAACAAAGGTATAAATATATTAACAAGGAAAAAGTTTAATACATAAACTGAGTAGCAAGCACAAACCTAGCTAACGAAAAATAGGGCCTTGTTGCCACTGTTAAAACACATCCCTCTCCTTAGAAAAGACAAGTTAAATAGAATCTAGTTGAAGTTTCCAAGGGAGTCAAAAGATAAGGCCACATGTGAGTGCTGAGAAACAAACAGCCCATGACAGCCGTGGAATGGATACCAAACCTCCCAAAACAGAAGCTAAGACTACTTTACTTTCCATCCCAGTCATTGCCTCCAACCACCCAACTACTATCACCCTGAATCACATGTGCATCTTTGCTTTGCTTTGCTTTTTATGTGGTTTTCTTACACTTAGTTATGTACCTCAATAAAAGTGCAGATTTTATTTTACTTGTTTTAATTCTTTTGTTTTAAAATTTGATATTTAACCTGCTTGTTTATGAGGCAATAAATTTAGCACATTTTCTAATGTGCTATTACATACCTTCTGTGATAGTTAACTGATTGTGTCAGTTTGAGTAAGAAATGCCCACTGAATTGGATCTCCATAGTTCTGAGTGTGGCTGAAGGAATTTATTAAGGCAGAAGATCCGCCATGTGCGTGAGTGATAGCAACCAGTACATTTGCCACCTGAGTGGAATAAAAGGGAAATGAAGAAGGAAGACTCACTTCTTTTTCCTCGGAGTTCCAGTCTTCACCTTCACCTTGGACGTCATCTCCTGATTCCCACTGCAGACTCTTCAGCCTCCAGTACAGACCCTTCAGCCTTCCATCACAGACCCTTCAACCTCCTGAAACAGACACACATGGGACATTACAGTGAGCTCCAGGCCTTCAATTAAATTCTTCTTATCTCCAGCACACAGACAGCCTGTTTGCACTTTTCCATACCTGACTTTGTAGGTGGCTATTGCAAGCCAAATCTTGTAAATTCTTATATATTTGTATATCTTGCATTAAATCTATCTCTCTAGTAAGCACTGACTGATACAGATTTTGGTGCTGGGAGTAGCTCTAGAGAAACAGAATTGCATAGCTTTAGTGGTTCCTCGAGTTGGATTTCTAATTTGATGAGACCTAAAGATGCCATGGTCTCTCCTTCTGATACTGTGGGGAATACTGACAGTCCTTGGTGTGAACTTTTTAAAGTAATATGCAGTGTAGATCTATTTGACTATCTCAATTCACCACTTGTGAGATGTAAGGAATTTAGTGACTCCATATATGACACTTCTCAATATTTTTGGCAGAGTGGGAAATACAGTGATGCTGGCTGGTTGCACTTAGCATCTCTGGACAAACTAACGACGGAAAACAATGAGCTCAAAACATCCATAGGAAAGTCTTTTAAAGTTTAAAGTTTAAAATCTTCTGTGAGGACAAATTAATAAAAGAAAATAATGAGCTCAAAGATTCAAATTCCTAGCTCCAGACACACATTAAGAATTTAAAAGTTTCTAAGTGTGTGCTGAAAGAGAATCTCCTCTCCTTTAGCCTCAGGGCCAAGATTCCGGAAATCCAAATGCAGGCCCTCATAATTTGATTGGTTGAAAGACATCATAAGTTTAATGCTCAGCCTCAAAGGATATCTGAAGTAAATGTGAGGGCACCAATCAGAAAAGAATGGGATCCTGTAAACTGGGATGGAGATGTTTGGGAGGATCCTAATGAGGCTGAGGATGTTGAGCTCCTAGAGCCTGAGATTATTTTGCCAGGGGAAGAGATTTCCTCACCCACAGTGCTGGAGGCATCCCCCTGTGGTGTTGACCTCTCCTAGTACCTGAGGAAACGAACCTGTGTTGATCAAGCAGGATAATGCTGACACTGCTCAGGACCCACCCTCACCACACACTTTCGCCTCTAGGCCTATAACCAGGCTCAAATCACAGAAGGCTCCATAAGGGTGAGGTACATAGTGTGACCCATGAGTAGGTCCACTATTCTCCCAAAAAACATCTTGAGTTTTCTAACTCTTATATGCAGAGGCCTGATGAACAAGTGTGGGTATGGATTTTATGGGTGTGGGATAATGGTGGCAAAAACATACGCCTGGATCAGCTTGAGTTTGTTGATATGGGCCCATTAAGCAGAGATTCAGAATTTAATGTTACAGCTTGTGGAGTAAAAAATGGTATTAATAGTTTATTTGGCTGGTTGGCAGAAGTATGAATCAAAAGATGACCCACTGTGAATGAGTTAGAGATGCCTGATATTCCATGGTTTACTGTTGATGAGGAGATTCAGAGGCTTAGGGAAATGGGAATGCCGGAGTAGAGTTGTCATGTTAAACCTAATTCTCCACACTGAGATGATCCAGAAAATGTACCCTTCACTAACAGCTTGAGAAACAGATTTATGAGGGGAGCAATGGCATCCCTGAAGAGCACTGTCATTGCTCTTTCCTGTATGCCAGACCTTAAAGTGGGGACTATAGTTTCTAAATTGGGAAATTTAAGGGCAGTGGGTTTAATTGGATCCCAGAGTGTCAGAGGTCAAGTGGCAACACTTAATTGCCAAAGGCAAGGTGCGTATACTTACTGTAATAGAAAGCAGAAGAGAGCAGTGATCAGAATGATTTCACATGTGTAGACCTATGACATTGGCTGATTAGCCAGTGTTCCCAAAAGAGAAATAGAAAAGAAGCCTACAAAATTTTAACTAGATTTATATAATCAAAAAAATTTAAAGGCAAATGAATACAAACCTACTTCAAATGGTAGTAATAGGGAATCAGGGCCCCTCAACCAGTTCCTGGATTTGATCCAGCTTATAGACCCATAATCCCTTGAATGAAGGGAAGGCTGAGTCCTCTTGAGGAAGGACCCTACTGCACCAAAAATTCATATGGTCAATCTTTCTCCCATCCTTCCCCAGAGTACCTAACGCCTTTTACCAGAGTACATAACTACATGGGGGAACGGAAATTATTAGACATTTTGGGGGACTACTGGACAGTGGTTCTGAACTACCACTAACACCAGGGGACCCAGAATGTAATTTTGGCCCTCCAGTAATAGCTGGGGCCTGTGGAGGTCAGATAATTAATAGAGTTTAGGCCAAGATGTGACTTACAGTGGGTTCAGTGTGTCCTTGAATTCATCCTGTAGTCCAGAATGCATAATTGGGATAGATATACTTAGTACTTGGCAGAACCCTCACATTGATTCCTTAACCTGTAGCGTGAGGCCTGTTATGGTTGAAAAGGCCAAAGGGAAGCCATTAAAGTTACCTTTACATGGTAAAATAGTAAACCAAAAACAACATCACATCCCTGGAGGGACTGCAGAGATTAGTGCCATTATCAAGGACTTGGAGAATGCAGGGACGATGGTTCCCACCACATCTCCATTAAATTCTCCCATTTGGCTGGTGCAGAAGACAGATGGGTCTTGGAGAATGATAGTAGATTACCATAAACTGAATCAAGTGGTGATTCTAATTGCAGCTGCTGTACCAGACATGGTTTCCTTGCTTGAGCAGATTACCCATCTCTTGGTACTTGGTATGTAATTACTGATTTGGCAGATGCCTTCTTCACACCTACCCATAAGGCCCATCAGAAATAATTTGCCTTCATCTGGCAAGGCCAGCAATATACTTTCACTGACCTACCTCAGGGTTATATTAACTCTCCATCCCTGTCACAATTTAGTTCACAGATCCTGATCATCTTTCTCTCCCACAAGGTATCACACTGGTCCATAATATTAATGATGTTATGCTGATTGGACCAAGTGAGCAGAATGTAGTGACCACTCTGGATTTGTTAGTAAAGTATTTGCAAACCAGAGGGTGGAAAATAAATCCAACTAAAATTCCAGCTCCTTTTTCCTCAGTGAAATTTCTAGGAGTCCAGGGGCATGGGGCATGTAGAGATATCCCTAAGGTAAAAGATATGCTGTTGCATCTGGATCCTCCTACAACCAAAAAAGAGGAACAATCCCTAGTAGGCCAATTTGGATTTTGAAGGCAACACATTTCTCACGTAGGTATTTTACTCCCACCCATTTAATGAGTGACTTGGAAAGCTGCAAGTTTTGAGTGGGGCCCAGAATAAGAGAAGGCTCTGCAACAGCTCCAGCTTGCTGTGCAGGCTGCTCTGCCACAGGAGCCATATGATCCAGCAAATCCAATGGTACTTGAGGTGTCAGTGGCAGGTAGGGATGCTGTTAGGAGTCTCTAGCAGGCCCCCATAGATGAATTGCAGCACAACCATTTAGGATTTTGGAGCAAGAGTCTGCCATCATCTGTAGACAACTACTCTCCCATTGAAAAATAGCTCTTATCCTTCTACTGGGCCTTAATGGAAACTGAACTCTTGACCATGGGACACCGGATTACCATGTGACCTGAGTTGCCCATCATGAGCTGGGTATTATCCGATTCACTGAGTTATAATGTTGGATGTTCACAGCAACAAAAATACCATTGCGTATTTCTAAACTGAGACATAAAATGGAATCTCTTTCTGTTTCTAAAATCTGCTCAAGCTGTTTTTCAGGATGAAGGCATAAAACACTACCCTAGGACCTACTGAAAATGACCTTGAGAACCTGGGCGAACCAAAAGTTTCTGTGGAGCAGAACCAGAAGACTGAGTACAAAGTCTGGCAGACCTAGATGAGAAATGAGGAGTGATGTCAACAGTTGCAGGGTGGCCCAAAATAATTCACAAGTTCCACCTGGGCTGGCATACTGGGTGTGGAATATTTCTCTAAGATTCTGTCACAACCAATTAGTCCTCTATTTCCTCTTACCTCTAGTTGCTTAAATTCCTTTGCTATTTGCCAGTGGAGAGATCTGAGTGGGTCTCCTGTCTCCTTGAAGGTCTACTTTCAATAGAGTTCTTTCTTTTGGTGGGAAAAAAGTTACCATAGTACTGCATTGCCTTCTTGTCTTTTTTTTTTTTTTTTTTTTTTTTTGGTACTGGGAATCAAATTCAGGAACTTGCACTTGCCAGACAGGTGCTTGTGCCACTGAGCTACATCCCCGGCCCCTGGATTGACTTCTATGAGCATTGGGTAGGGAGCCCTTGCCCAGTAACATTTCTTCAGGTAACTACTGCTTGCAGATATAAAAGATAAACTATAGGTTTCACCTATTCAAGACTATCTGAAAGGGAAATAGCATACAGGTGGTGTTCAGAACCTTTTTAAAAGTTTCCGGGCCGGTGAGATGGCTCAGTGGCATAAGCGCCTGCCTTGCAAGCGCGAGGGCCCGAGTTCGACTCCCGGATCCCACATATGGAAAAGGGGCCGGTGATATCGCTCAGCGGCATGGGCGCCTGTTGGCGCGCGAGGTCCTGAGGTCGACCCCCCGGTACCCACAAAAAAAAAAAAAGTTTCCTTCATTTGCTTATTCATTCAAAAATATCCATTATGTGTAACTTCTGTGTGATAAGACAGCTGCATGCACGTATACAGTGCATTTTCAAGAGTATTATTTTGTTTTTTGGTTTTTTTTTTTGTGGGTACCAGGGGTCAAACTCAGGACCTCACACGCCAGCAGGCATCCATACTGCTGAGCGATATCACCAGCCCTTTTTCTCATATGTGGGTACCGGGAGTCGAACTCAGGACCTTGCGCTTGCCAGGCAGGCGCTTATGCCGCTGAGCCATCTCACCAGCCCCCCAAGAGTATTGTTGCAAGGGGCAGAATATATTGGCAGAGGCTAGGGTATGTTTAACTTCAAATGTCATACAAAAATGAATTTAAATCTTTCGTCAGGAGGGATGTATTAAGTAGGAGAGAAACCTGATCTGGTTTACATTTTAGAAAATTCGCTGAGGTAATCTTTAAGAGATTTGGTTACAGGCCAATGACTAAAGAGCACAAAATGGATTAAAGATGATTAGCAGGTGACATGTGATGTCCTTGCCTGTCTGTGCTCTTCTGTCAAAAAGTCAGGTGAGGGCCGGCGATATCGCTCAGTGGCATAAGCGCCTTCCAGGCAAGCGCGCAGTCCTGAGGTCGACTCCCAGTACCCACGTTAAAAAAAAAAAAAAAAAAATCAGGTGAACGCACTGAAGGATCCAACTATTCCTAGATTCACTCATTAGTTTTGTTGTTGTTGTCATTGTTATTTAGGTTTTTTTTTTGCCAGTTTACGGTAGTACTGGAGATAGTACCCAAGGCATTAGCACTGAGTTACCTCTCCCACTCTTTTAAAAATTTTTTATTTTGAGACATGTTCTCTCTAAATTTCTAAATTACCCAGACTAGGTTCAAACTCCTAATTCTCCTGCCTCAGCTTCTCAGAGTGCTGGATTATAGGCATGCTAGCTATGTTTTACCATAGTAAAAACAGATTGGATATCTACTTTTGGACTTTCTCAAAATCATTTCAACTTTTTTTATTTTTCTCTTTGGTGAGTAGAAAGAATCACAAGATTAGGTGAATGCCACAAAGCAGAGAAGCCTATAAAACCAGTGTTGCTCAGCTTTAGGAAATGAGTGATTGTGGTATTTCCTAACTATGAACAAGGATGGAAACCAGGGATGTTCAACCAAGTTGTAGCCACTTCTCAGCACATAGTCTGTACATGTCTTTCATGAAATAGTCCTGGTATTTTGGTAAAGTAAGCTTTAATAAATAAGGGTTTAAAATGTCCTATGGGTATGAAATGAAAATGTTTCTCCTTATGACTAGTGACAAATGCAGCAACAAGATTCATTTGTTCAATGAGACTGAAGTTTGCGGAAAGTTTGTATGGTTAACGCTTCTACGAATTTCAGTTACCACAGTAGTAACTGAAAATTACCAAAGAGTCAGTTTTGTAAAAAAGTGAGTCAACTCGCCATACCTTAGAAAGTCACTAAAAAACTCTCATTCACTTTGAACATGGAAAATCCATTGAACAGATCGTTTTTCTTTTATTTTCTCCATTGTAAGAGTGAAATGCAAATATTTCACCCAACATCGAAGGGAATGAAATGCCTAAAGACCACATAGATGGAAGCTATAGTTGTATGTTGGGAGGAGGTTTAACAATGTTACTATATTATTATTGTTATTAATAGATGTCCTTATATAGAAACCTGATAAAAGCATGTTATGAGTCAGGAATGTGAATAATGTCTTTCTGGGCTCTGTTAAAAAATAAAATTATAATAAATTTAAAGATCTTGGGGCCAGTGAGATGGCTCAGTGGCATAAGTGCCTGCCTGGCAAGCGCGAGGGCCCGAGTTCAACTCCCGGAACCCACATATGAAAAAAGGGCCGGTGATATCGCTCAGCGGCACGGGTGCCTGCTGGTGTGCGAGGTCCTGAGGTTGACACCCAGTACCCACCAAAAAAAAAAAAAAAGATCTAATGGGTTTTATTAGCAATTAATTAATCAAGAAGCATCATATCTAAAATAGAGGGGTGCATGAGAGAACTGCTGGTTTTCATAAGATGGCTTTAGCAGGATCAAGAAAACATGAGATAGAGAGAGAGAGGAATTTTGGTTAATACCAAGTTGCTTCAGGCTATTTTCCTACAAGGGTTGAAACACCGGAGACTTCTTTATCATGCTGCCTCAGGTTGACTGGGCCCTTTCCAACTGGTGGCTGGAGTAACTTGTTATTAGGTAAAACTTGTCTGGGAGACTTTTTTTCTTCCTTAAGGTTTCAGCTTCATTGTATGGCACTTGGCATGAGTGACTCCATTTTTATTTGATATGTTAGGGAGTAATGCAAGTGTTCAGGCCAAAGCAATGGCCTCTTATACATTTTATTTAATATTCCTAAAAGCCCAGTTTTAAAAATATAAGAAAAGAAAGAAAAAAAACGCTATTACAAGTGGTAACCTAGGAGAAGCTTTGGGGAAAGGAAGTGGCCAGAGTAGAATGGCAAAGGGGCTAACCAGATGTTATGGTTTATATCTAGATGTCTTCATAAAATCATAGGTGGGGCATTTGGGTACTGATTGGATCACAGAGCCATGATAGAGGATCACAGAGGATTAGTGGAATAATCCACCAACAAGTTTATAACTAAATGTGATGCTGGGAGTTAAAGCCTGGTCCAAGGAGGTGGGTTACTGGAGGGATGGCCTGAAAAGTTATATTTCCCCCACCTCCTCCTTTAAATCTCTCTGCTTCCTGCCCATCATGCCATGAGCAGCTCTACTCTGACATGCCCTCTGCCATACAGCCCTGCCTTGGAGCCAGCCAGCTATGGACTGAAACCTCTACAAACTTTGAGCCAATAAAACCAGCCCTTTAAATTGTGGGTGTCCACTATTGTGTCTAAGTGATGAGAAAATGACTAACATACCAAATGAAAACCAGAGTCCTATCAGCTTGTCTTCCCAGGAATTTTTCTAGGCTTTCCAAAGTTACAAACTCTCCTACCCCCAGAACATCTCAATTTACTTTCTTTTATAAAAGAGCTGATGGGTATACATGTTTAGGTTTTGACCTGAAAAAAATTGGTTCCCTGTTACTCCTGTGATAATGTATATAGTTAATATTATCCATATGCATAGCAATAAATATAAAATAATAATAAAATCACCCTTGAGGTATCATCTAATGTGGAAATTAGAACCATACCACATAATTTTAACAAGTGTAGTATGAAACAACTTAAAATAATTGTGCATTCATCTTGTAACCTATATAGGATTAAATATAATAGCATACAATTAAATAATAATGATTTAAAAAGACTTAGCCCTCCAATATAAAAAGAAGTCTTGCCGTGTCCAGCGCAGCTCTCTAATTTCCCGGAGGGAGGACGGTGGACGATGAAGAATTGGAGACAAGAGTCAGAATGCAGAAAGCTGAGGTCAGGTGGAGCCTCCTCTCCTGGTGGGAGAAAGAGAGAACTGCCCAAGGACTGCAGCGCATTTATTTATGCATTCGGGAGGTTGATGTCAATTGAAACCCATCTGCCTGACAACTTGTCTGCCTGGCTGGTCTCAGGCGCCTCGTGTTCTCAGAACTGGAACAGCTTGTTCATGTAGCTCGCCTGGGGCGCTCTGTGTTCTTGGGGCTGGCCTTGCTTTAGCCCCACACGTGTGATGGATCTCCAGCTTCAGCCACTCCCCACAAAGTCTGAAATTAGTAAGGTAGCTACGTGGTGACTGGGGATGCAGGATTTTCTCACTTTCTTTAACATCTTCAACATGGGCCCTTCTTTGCAAGATCCTGTTTTGGTCCAAAGTGACGATAGGAATTCCAGCCTTTGCTTCTGTATTCCAAGCAGCAGGAAAAGCTTTCCTGGAAAACTCACTGCACTTCTTCTACTTTTATCTCATTCACTACCCTTGGAAAATGGTTTGGAAATCTAGATTTTTCATCTGGGTATATTTCTCTGGGATCTATTATCAAGAAAGAAAAGAAGTATTATTTATTGAGTCTTATGCCATACACTTGATGCAGAAATGCTAGTAAACATTGAAAAAAAGCTTATCCACCCACAGCATCATTCCTTCCCCACTCATACCTCCATCCTTCATAAGGAAAAAAAACTAGCCCAAAGTTCACCAAACCTATAACTATGAGAAGTGATCAATAGAGGAAAGAAAAAGATGTCTTTTTTACAAGTATTTTTTGTTGGTACATGTTTGTCGTAGTATGTATGACCACATTCATCATGAGGAGTTGGTATATGTACATTTCTTAATTCTTTTTTTAATCCCCTCCACTCCCCTTCCTCCCTCTTCTGCATCTCTTGGACCCCTTCATATATACATATTAGACATTTATAGTACATGAGGATCACATTGCTCGCAGGGACTTGGTGCATGTACACAGCACTTAACAAAATGTTCTTTTCTGGAAAATCTGACAGAGCTGGGAGAGATAACTGTCCTCCCTGCTCTCCCCACTATCTCTAACTTGCATGATGCTGGCTGGTATACCCAGGACACTGAAAGAGGCAAAGGGGCCAGAGAAAGGTGCATACAAAGCTAACCCTCTAAGATGGAAATGGGGCAGGAGATAGCTAATGAAAAGGCTGCAGGAAAAAAAAAGAGAGTCCACCCACCTTAGAGTCTACTTTCTAGGCTAGATCTGAGACCTATAGTAAACAAGGAAACAGCTGAGAAGGTAGGGAGGCCTGGCCTTAGAGCCAGTTTTCTGGGACTAGAGTCACCTTCTGAGTTAAACATTAACCAAAAACTAGAATACCCAGTTTTAAACACAATGGAAAAAGGTAACCAGGTAACTTAGCTTACACAGGGCATTATGCACCCTTGGCCAATCTGACTCCTAATTACCATGCCACTGACTGTGCAGATTTGGGCACACAACCCTTCCTGTAGATTTCAGACTTCACGACAGTTCGGCCAACAACCATAGAAAGTAAAAAACTCCACATGATGGATGATCCGAGTCAAGCTACTTATTGGCAGGAGTCATACTTCAGACTAAACCTTGAATTTCTCCTCAAACCCTAACACCAGGCCCCCTCACGGCCATGAGCTCTTCTCACTGGCCCACCCCCACTCTGTGGAGTTTATCTTACCTTTTCTCTTTCAAATAATTCATTGTTCCTGCTGCTATTCTTGGGTGTCCTGCTCACTTCTTTGTTTAGGGCATCAAGAACCTGGACAAAACCCCCAACCCAGTAACAGAAGGATGCCCTAATAGGAAAATGTGAAGACAGGCAATTTATTCTGCTCCAGGCACATTATAAATTTTCCTAATCCTCTACTGTAAGATTGGATTCTTTGTGGTATTGGAATGGTGCAGAGACATCTGTTTCACAGTTTAACTCACAGTGTAAACTCTCATTCCATAAGTTGCAACTTACTGGAGGTGTCTGGCTGGGAGAAGGAAGTAAGCTCTCATTATTGGAATTACAGAGGCTTAGCTTCAGTTTTAGCTACTTAAGTATTTAGAACTTATATCCACTAGAACTCAGCTATTTGGGGATTTTTTTTTTTATCATTTGTGTTGTACTCTATGAATGAGACTACAAAGGGAGGATGTCCAAAAAATAAAAATTGAGCTCTTTATTTTAGCTGGTACCCAGCAGCATCCTCTATGCCAGAACAAAGAGGAGCCCCGGGCGAAGACAAGAAGCAAGTTTTATAGGGTTGGGTATGGTAATGAGGGATAAGCAAGCAAAGTTTACAGAAGCCAATCGCAGGGAGTTAATGGGTATCTAGTTTGTTTATTGGTTACTTCAGGGAACCTATGGGCAGAGGAGTTCAGCAAATGGGCAACCAATCAGTTTGGAGAAGGTTAACAAAGGAGCCTTGAGCAATAGTCAGAACCACATGCTTTACAGGAATTTACCCTGAGGTGGGGAAACAGAAACTTAACCACAAAGAACAGAAACTTAACTATTTTGAAATGGCGGTCCTGGTTTTGAAATGGCGGCAATGGCCTTGTCAGGTTACAACAATTTGAAGCTTTTGACTACTGCACCAAACCAAAATGATTATTTCAATAAAGATGGGTATTTTCTTAATGAGAAGGCGTTCAAACTGGAAACTGGAATGAAATACTAGATCCCACTCCCCTCACCCCCACCCTTGAAAAATTCTATATTAAGAGTAGGAACAGAAATAGTTAGCAAGGAGGATGACTCCAAAACAACCCACTGTATTTGAAAATGTCCCCCAATGTTTATGTGCTAGAAGCTTAATCCCCAATGCAACAGTAGAAAAGGTGGGACCTTTAAGAGATGATTAGGTTTTGAGGGCTCTTTGTGGAGTTGGTTCTTAATAAAAGACTATTTTGGTCCTTTCTCCCCCTTCTCTCTCTCTCCCTTATACCTTTCACCATGGTATGATGCCGCATAAAGGCCCTTCCCAGACATGGGCCCCTTGATTTTAGACTTCCTAGCTTCCAGAATGGTAAGAAATGTTTCCGATCTTTATGAAGAACCAAGTCTCTAGTGTTCTGCTATAGCAAAACAAAATGGATTAAGACTCACCCATTTATCTGAAGAGTCAAAGATTCTACCCAAATTGTAGAGGCTATTTTAAATATAAAGAAAATTTTAAAACTTATATTTCTAATACTAGTCTATTTCTAACACTACTCAAAGGTAAGACTGAGAAGCACAGCCTGTTCCCATAATTAAAAAGCTACAAAACTTAACGAGCCTTAACATTCCAGATGCCAGCTGCAAGATAAGTATAACTCAGCCAGACAGTGACATTTTGCTTACTTTCAAGTCCCAGAGACTTATCATTTCAAGGACAGCTTGACTCAGTCTAAGACAGTGATTGATTCCTCCTGCTCACCTTAGCCTTGACCTCCTCGTTACAGGATGGAAAGCCCCCAATTAACTTGCCTGAACCGGACTTTCCTAGCAACATATGACAACATGTAGCCATAGAGTATCCTGTTATCAGCCTTTTGTATTTACTGCTAACAACCTATATAAGTAACTCTTTAACCTCAAGACTGTACTGATGATTTAGAACTGAAATTCCCATCAGCCTGCTAGCTAATAAACCTGTTTGTCTCCCAAAGTTCCTCTGGTGCCGTGTCTTTGTCTGGTCTGTTCCTGAATTCCGTAACAACGTAAGACAAGGTATCACAGGGAATAAATGGCTTTGATATTTTTAAAAGAAGGCAATTCTGAGATAGATAGATGAGAATGAGAAAGGAAGGTGAAAAGACAACCTTGTTTTATCTATGGGTGTTGCTATATGATCCAAGATTAAGCATTATTATTTATCCTGATGCTCCAAAAAACTGAGTTTGGGAATCTGAGAGCCCCTCCCTCTTTTTCTGTGGCTGTCGTTCCTTCTTGTCAGTGGATTTCAGTTCCCACGGTACTGCCATTGTTCAGCTATCTGGACCAGCTCAGCTCAGATTCTAAAGCTTTACTAATTCTAGGAGATTATTTTTCTGTTGCTGCTGCAGCATTTCAACAGTAACAGTTATGGAACACACAGGAAAACCCTAAGAAAAATCAAACTGCTTCCTGTGGAACAAGTTGAACATCAGATGTTTATATGAAGCAGAGAAGAACGGCCATGTTGCTTCACGATGGATGTCCTGGAGAGAGAAAAGTTTGATTTTCTTCCTGAGCTTCTATTTCTGCTCTATATAAAGCAAATGAACTACTTGCTATAATGACTTGTAAGGAAAGTGGTATGATTTATTATCCATTTGCAAAAAATAAAAAATCCACAGGGACACAACTGCGTTTATACTTTGAGAGGAATTAATCAATACATTAGTATAGAATTTAATGAAGCAGAATCCACATTTTCTCATTATGGTCTTCCACCAGAGGCATCAAACATTTTTGTTGAATTGATGCATTTAAAAAGGAAGTTCAGAAAAAGGCAGCTTTCCTAGTTTCCTTACCACTGTCAAGAAGGGGACCTACATCTTGAGCAATCTGCCAAATCAGAAATCTAGATTAGTAGACAACCCTCCCATCTCCTTTCTCTACTGAGCATTTTTATATTTTTCTTTCTTTGTTTCCTTCCACCTTCTTCCCTAAAGGCCTTACAATGACTTTCAAAAACATACTGAAGGGCCAGTGAGATAGCTCAGCGGCATAAGCACCTGCCTGGCAAGTGCGAGGTCCTGAGTTCAACTCCCGGTACCCACATAAAAAAAAAAAAAAATACCGAATCTCGAACACTGTGGTAAACCAACTAATCCCCTGCAGCCATCCATTTCCTAATCCCTGCAACCAGTGAATGTGTTTCCTTCCATGCTAAAAGAGACTTTACAAAGACGATTGGATTCAGGAGTTTGAGATGGGGAGATTATCCTGAATTATCCAGGTGGACCCATTATAATCATAAAGATCTTTGTAAAAAGGAGGTAGGATAATCAGTTAGTAGCAACAGATGTGGTGATGGAAGAGTTTCAAGTAGTGTAAGGAAGGGGTCATGAGCCAAGGAATGCGTGTGAGCTATAGAAACAGAACAAGACAAGAAAATGTTTCTCTTATCAGAGCCTCCACAAAAAACCTCAGCCCTGGGGCCAGTGAGATGCTCAGCGGCACAAGCACCTGCCTGGCAAGCGCAAGGTCCTGAGTTGGACTCCCAGTACCCACATATGAAAAAAGGGCTGGTGATATCGCTTAGTGGCACAGGCGCCTGCTGGCATGTGAGGTTCTGAGTTCGACCCCCGGTACCCACCAAAAAAAAAAAAAAAAAAAAACCTCAGCCCTGTCAATACCCTGATTTTGACTTATTGAGACTGATGTTGGCCTAATGTGTGTGGTTTTAAGACACTAAAATTGTGATAATTTGTTATCACTGAAGCAAGAGGTATTACAAAGAAAGTTCCTGATTAAAGGAGAATCAAGAGTGAAGACAAATGCAAAATATGATTCTGGATTTAATTCTAAACTAGATTTTTTCCCTTTTTACTAACAGGGATATTAGTGAGATAATTGATGATATTTAAATAAGCCCGAAAATTAGATTAATAATATCATATCAATGTTAATTTTCTAATTTTGAAAATTGCATTGGAATTGTACTAAGTGTCTTTGTATTTAGGAAATAGACATGGAAATATTTTAGGGATAAATAGACATTCTATCTGCAATGTATTCTCAAGTAGTCAATTTCCTATAAATATTAATAAAATGCATATGTAAAGATAAAGAGAATGATGAAGCAAACCTGGTAAAGTCAGTCTGAAATTAATTAAATACAAAAAAAGGCACATATGTACTATAATCCAGATATCATCCTCATGGGCTATGCTGTTTTGAATCAACATTATATGGAAATGGACTTTCTAATAATTTTACCAAAATATTGCAGCAAACATTTTTGTGATTTTGGCAGCCTTTACCAAGGACTGGTAGGACTACAGAAGTGATACTGGTTAGTATTTGCATTCTACTCTAGAAATGCAGTGCCCCATACACATATATACAGAGTCTTTCTGCTGCACACCGATCGGCATGTGGGATGGTTGCCCTCTCCTCTTTCCCTACAAACTCAGCCTTTCCAGCTCGGAAAGGTAAATTTCTTCTCACCTGTCTCTACAGGTAAAGTGAACCAGGAGCTGAAGACAGTTGAGAACATTATCCTCTTCTGTGATGATGTATAACCTCAGAGCAGTTGGGCATTATTATCTTTATTTTTCTATTTTCAACAAACAGCATCAGTGATACTTGCTATCATTTTAAAATCTCAAATTTGTAAGTCTAGTACTCCAGAGATTGTTTCTTCATTGTGGAGCAATGGATATCTGCTTCAATGGGTTTTCTTCAAAAATTGGCCTCTCCACCCGCCACTGGACATAGTATGGGGTAGCTACTGTCTTATTTCCAGAAAGAAATATCAGAATTATAAGATTAAGAGCCATAGAAGATTATAATTTAAAGTAAGAACATATGCTTTGTTTACTGTGTGGTCCCTGTGAAATTTTATGAACAGAAACTCCTATTTTTCTATATCATTCCTGATAAATTTCACTTCCCAGTGATTGACAGCTATGCCTGTTTCAGTATGTCTACAGGGTTTGTCATTAAATTCACTGATGCACTAAAATCTGTGAAAGTTTCTTCCTTCTACTGCCACTAAATCAAAATTTAAATATTTGTTACTTCTCCTATGAGGTAAATGTGGATAACCAAAAGTAAATCTTGTATTTTGGAAAAAAAATCTTTGTATAAAAGAGTGAAGGAAGCAAATAAAAATGACAATTACCGATGAGTAATTTAATCAGCTACTTACTGAAGGTACTACTTAAAATTATTCTCTGAATATCCCTCTGACTGCATGACATGCAGAGTAAAGTAGAAATAGTTACAAAATACCTACCTAATTAAAGTTCTGGCTTCTAGTAATAGTGTAGTGAATTGGTGAATCAAATTCTTCTGCAGGTGACTTTTATAAGATCTGAATAAAATATAAAAATGCAGTGAAGCTGGGCATGGTGGCACAAGCCTGTAATCCCAACACTTGGAAGGCTGAGGCAAGAGGATCACTGTGAGTTTGAAGCCAGCCTGGGCTACATAGTGAGTTTACAGAGATCATCCTGAATTACAGAGAAAGACCCTGTCTCAAAAAAAAAAAAAAAAAAAAAAAAGGCATCAAGAAAACCATCTCAGGGGGCATACATTGGAGAAGAGCTTACTTTTGATAAAACATGACCTTTTTTACCTGAAGTTATTCATCAATCTCTACAGCTCATGAAGTAGGAAACTATAGCTTTACAAGTATGTGGTGGCAAAAGGAAGACAGCTGGAAAATAAGGAGAAATGTGAAAAGCAAGAAAGAAGAAGAATGACTGATATTTAAAATTTGAATATAAACTGTGCCCAAATACCTGGTTGACTGCTAAACTCTCTCCTGGGCAATACCCAGAAAGCAGAAAAGTGATGAGAGTCCTTGTTGGAAAAGTAAAACTGCACTGGGTGAGACTCATAAGTTTGTTTTTGTTGGGGGGGTGGGGTCTGAGTGTGTACAATGCAGGCAGCTCAAAGCAGAAGCCTTATTTGTTTGAGGTATCAGAGGACAGAGCCTGAAATAAAGGGGCAGCTTGAAATTTAGAGGGGAACTGCAGAAGCAAGAAAACACAGGGAGGACAAGCCCAAAAGCTGAGAACAGTTTTGGCTCAAATCCATAATTCAAATTTCCTCAGATGCTGGAAAAACACTCGAGCTAGTCTTAAAAAAAAGGAGAAACTTGGGGTAGGGAGAAAATCAACAAAGATATAAGCTGCTGCAGGAGACACACAGGTTGATATTGACATTTGAGGCCAAATATATAAAATGCCTAGTAAAACAAAAATCATGGCTGTACACTGTGATGCATGCCTGTAATCCCAACACTGAGGAGCTGAGGCAGGAGGATTTCCATGATTTCGAAGTCAGCCTGGGCTACACAGTGAGTTCAAGGCTAGCATGAACTACAGAGCAAGATCCTGTCGCAAAACAAACAACCATCCCAACAATCCTCAGAAGAAAATAACAGAATTCAGAGTTGCTACAATATAGTATCCCCGATATCCAGCTCTTGTCAAAATGTATTAGATAGGCCAAGAAAAAGGAGCACAGTACATCTGAAATGACTACTTTCATGTTAGACAAGGGGACTTTATGACAAAAAATATTACTAGAGACAAAGAGATATGTCATAATGATAAAAGAACAATTATCAATATATGTGTGCCTAATAAAAGCAGCAAAATACATAAAACAAAAATTCTACAATTAAAAGGAGTAGTAGATAAATTCACAACTATTTGTTGATTTTAACAGAGCTTTCCCAAAATTGACAGAACAACTAAAAAGAAATCTGTACCAAAAAAGATGTAAATGACACTATCTCTTACAGGACTCTATCTGATGATTAAAGAATACTATATCAGAGCCAGCAGTGGTGCCTGCCACATGCTTGTAATTCCAGCACTCTTTTTTTTTTTTTTTTTTTTTTTGTGGGTACCGGGGCTCAAGCTCAGGACCTCGTGTGCCAGCAGGCGCTCGTGCCACTGAGCGATATCACCGGCCCTTTTTTCGTATGGGGGTACCAGGAGTCGAACTGAGGACCTTGCACTTTCCAGGCAGGCGCTTATGCCGCTGAGCCATCTCACCAGCCCCTTCCAGCACTCTTAAGAGGATGAGGCAGGAGGATTTTGAGTTTGAGTCCAATTTGGGCAACGTAGCAACTTAGAGAGGACCTATCCAAAATGAAATATAAAGAAGGCCTGGGAATGTAGCTTAGTGGGTTGGCCCTCAGTTCAATCCTCAGTATTAGAAACAAGAACAAAAACAAACAAACAAACAAACAAAACACTACACCCAACAACTGTAGAACTTTTCAAGTGCATATGATTCACTCTCCATAGTAGGCTATATTACAGAACACTTTTTTAAAATCTCATCAAATTTTAAATGAATAAGATCTTATAAGCTGCTGACTTCAAAAAATTAGAAAATAAAATATATAAAGAAGCTTTAAATATTTAGAAAGTTAAAATACATTTCTAGATAACATATGAGAAAAAGAAATTACAAGAAAGATTTTAAAAAGATTTTGATCTGAATCAAGTGAAGAACATAACCTGTCTTGTCATGTTAGTTTCTTCTGCAGTCATTTCAGTGCTTCTTTGATGGGTCATGTACAAAGTAGCTGTGTTTGCAAGGACTCAGGATCCAAATAGTTTCAATAACAGAACTTACCTTGATATGGCTGATCTATCTACTGCACGTGTTATGTGCCCAACCTGTCGATTGCAACAGTGGAACTCTGGTTCCCTAAGGCAGTTGTCCCAAGCCACCAGGCCATGAGCTGGGCAGTATGAGGCCTGTTAGTAACTGGGCTACACTGGTGAGCAGTGGGTTCCTGAGCAGAGCTTCATCTGTGTTTACAGGTGCTCCCCATTGCTCACATTACCACCTGAGCTCTACCTCCTGTCACATCAGCAGTGGCATTAGATTCTCAGAGTAGTGTGAACTCTATGTGAATGGCACATGGGAGGGATCTAGATAAGACTGTGCACTCCTTATGAGAACCTAATGCCTGATGGTCTGAGGTGGAGCTGAGACAGTGATGCTAACACTGGGGAGCAGTTGGAAATGCAGATTAACATTAGCAGAGACATTCGACTGCACAGGGACCACAACAAATCAATTGCTTGCGGACTCATCGAAACACTATTAGAGAGTGGCAAGTTACAGTTTTCTTCTGGTGGCAAGTCTTACAGTGGCAAGTGAATTGATATACTTCAATTGTATAGCTGCATCTGGTGGCAGGCTTTAAGTCAGAATTTGACACTTTTTCAGTCTGTGCCTGGCTTGCCTATTATTATACTTACCACTTCTTCCCATGCCTCTTTCCCACACTAGGTATTTGTCTCAGTCACAGTTTTGGTGAGCCCACAAGGTAACCTTAGCCAAAATGAGAAAATCACAAACATCACTGGAGAGCTTCTTGGGAAAGGAGAAAGACCCAATGATTAAACAGCAGAAGATTCTAACACTGCCAATGAAAAGGAAGTTGCATTTAAAAGAAAATACCAAGAGTCCTACTTAAAGCACAGCTTCAATATAATGGGTGATTGATATTCAATAAGCCTGCTTTAAATATGTAGCAACCAGCTTTCCAATAAACCTAGAAAACCTTCAAAATTGCTTCACCTCATGGAAGCCAAGCACTCTGAATCAAAATAGAATTCTTTGGAGTTTTTCAAAGAAAAAAGAACACAAACACGAAGAACAGAGGCAATTACTGAAGGCACCACTTCATCAAATGTGTCTGCACTGAGAACAACATTTTCTGTGGCTAACTGCATTGCTAAAGCTAAGAAGACTTTTACTGTTGGTGAAGAGTTGACCCTGCCTATTACTAAGGACATTTGCCGTGAAATTTTAGGAGAAGCTGCAGTTCAAAAAGTGGCACATGTTCCTCTTTCAGCTAGCACCATAACTAGATCAATTGACAAATAGCAGAGGATACCAAGGCACAGTTGTTAGAGAGGATCAGTGAGTCACCGTGGTACACAATCTAGGTTGGCGAGATTGATAACGAGTCAGTAATGCTTGTTTGTGTTCCATATACTTTTCAGGAGGATGTGCACGAGAATATATTAAGTGCATTTTTGTTGCCCAGCAACACCACAGCTGGGGAACTATTTAAACCTTTGAATGATTACACATTTGCGAAACTAAATTGGTCATTTTGTGTCAGTATATGCATGGATGGAGTGGCTGTCACAACTAGACAGCTTTCTGGTTTCATTATCTGGTTTACTTCTAAATGTGACTCTACACATTGTGTCATCCATAGCAAGATGATGGCTAGTCAAAAAATGTCACCTGAATTGAACAGTGTTTTGCAGGATGTGATTAAAATTATCAGCCACATAGATACACATAGATACAGATACATAAATACATAGATACAGCGCTCATACATCTCTTATATATAGAATTGATATGGCTTTCTAAAGGTAGATCACTGGCCAAAGTTTTTAGTTATTACAGCCATTCCAGAGATTTCTTTTAGAGAAAAAACTACCACTGCCAGCATATTTCAGGGATACTTGCTTACTCATGTGACATATTCAAAATGCTTAATATGCTCAACCAACTCAATATGTCACTTCAGGGAGGAACAACAGCTATATTCAAAATGGCAGATAAAGTGGCTGCATCAAAACCAAACTGGAATTATAGGGGTGATGAGTGACTGTTGATATTTTTGGTATGTCTCAAACATTAGCAGAGATTTTTAAAGAGACCGAGCCAAGATCTTTCTTCTCCCAACAGGTGCATGATCACCTATCTCAGATTCAAAACAGTTTCAGCATTACTTCCTAGCCACAAAAGACCTCTGAACTGGGCAGGAACCCCTTTATGATGTGCTAAAAGAGGATCAATTGCTTGAGATCACAAATTACAGTGATCTTAAAAATATGTTTGAGACAACTTCAAGTCTCCGTATTTCTGAATTAGTCAAAAAGAAATCCTGAGATTGCCACAAAAAGCATTGAAAAACCTCCTTCCATTTCCAACATCCTATCTGTGTGAAGCAGGGTTTTCTGGAGTGACAGCAACAGAAATAAGGTCACATAGTAGACTGGATATAAATAACACGGTTTGAGTGTTACCATCTCCCATCAATCCCAGATAGGACCATCTAGTGGCGGGAAAACAAGCTCAGGACTCCCACTGATTCTGCACTGTGGTGAGTTGTATAATTACAATGTAATAATAATAGAAATAAAGTGCACAATAAATGTAATGTGTTTGAATCATCCTGAAACTATCCCATACTCTTCTCCATGGGAAAAACTGTCTTCCACAAAGCCTGGTACCAAAAAGTTTGCATTCTGCTATCCTAGGGAGGCCAACCAGCCAAGTGGTAGCAAATTCTGTACACTGCACATCTAATATCAAGGAGGGAACAACCATTTGTCCTTGGAGGATAGACATACATTTTCAGCATGGACTTTTCTTCCTAGCCTACAGCCCTTCTGCTGGTACTGCTAGTCATAGACTTATAGAGTGACTGTTAACATTGCTTTGCTTGTGCATATGGAGTTCTGTAGTCTTACTACAGGCCCCATCACCCAGAAGTTGCTGATATTATTGAATGATTCAATGGACTGCAGAAGGCTCAGCTATGACACCAACTGTACATCTTGAGACTGGAATGCTTTGCTACAGAATGCAGTCTATTTCTTAAACCAGTAGCCATGATGCCATCTGCCTATGGCCAAATTTCAAATGTTCAAGAGCAAGGAGATAGTCTTTTCACCATTATACCAAATAACTTACTTAAGGAAATTTCTCTGTCCACAACCTTGGACTCGGTGGATTTAGGGGTCTGAAAGCCAAAAGAGAACTATTTCCACTAGATAATTCACATTCCGTTGGAATTGGAATTCTGTTGAACTGGAAACTGAGGCACAAAGAAAAGAGTCACCATATGGCTCTAGGTAATTGATTTCAATGCCAATGGGAAATTGAATTGTTGCTAACAATCAGGTCAGGGTGGACTGTATCTAGAACCTAGGAATTCGCTGGCAAATCCATGTGAGTACTCACATATCCAATGGCCCTGATGAGTGGATAACCATAACCCAAAGAGAGGAACATCAAGGAATCAAATCACAAGGAGGCAAAGATTTGGGTCACTCAGTAAAGAATCTCATACAGTGAAGTGCTGGCAGAGAGAAAGGGGAAGATATAATTGTTAGTGGCACAAAGATGCTAGGATTCTAAATTTAAATTTCACAATGAACCATAGAAGCAGGGTTCTAACACTTATGCTTTGCATTAGTTGTTTGATCCCACGTCCCCATTCCTTTTTTCCCTGACCTTATAGAAAGAGCAACAATAATGATTAACATTTCATTTTTCAGGTGGGAGTACGTCTAAATTTAATCCTGTTATGATACAATAGCTAACTGAATTCTTCCTGTGTCCCTACCTGTATGTTCAATTTTTATATGAACGCAGGACAAGAAAAGATGTTCAGAGGCAGAAGCTATAGACTGTACTAATATTTTCTGTTTGAGCCTCCTGGCATTCCAACCTACTCTAAGTTGTGGGTATCTGACCTACATGGACTGCCTTCTAGGTTACGGTTGGGTCCAACCAATAGGAGACACCAGGAGGCATTAAGATGGCAGGAAGAGAATAAAGTTAGACTATTTTCCCACTAGCTTTTTCCTATATAGGCCACCTGCCTCCTTCTATTAAAGGTGATAGGTCCCGTAGGATGGCCCCTTCTTTATAATTATCCTTTTGTGGTTCTAACAACCCTTCTCTCACTTTGCCTTTTGGGCCTAGGATTAGTAATGGTTTCCCACTGTTACAAGCCCTGAGGCACATCATGCCTTATCCATTTTCCTTAACTCCCACACAGACCTTTGAGAATAGATATTTTAAATTAAACTCCCTTCAATTATCCTGTTACAGTGTGCTAATTCTGGCCAGAGCCTGACTGATAATACATCCTATTTGTGTGGATATTAAAATACTTATAATAGTACCTGCCACTACTCTTTATCCCCTTAACCTATTTTATTATCCCCCCCAATTTATACATATTGATTAAAAGAAAAGACTCTGGAGCTAGGTTAGTAGGTGTTTGAATTCTGTCTTTATCTCTTTCTAGCAGTTTAATTTTGAGTAAATTACTTTATCTCGTAGGGTTATCACAGTAATTGAGAGTTACTAAAACTGAAAACACTTAGAACAATATTGTTGTGGTTTATATCTAAAATTTCCCCCAAATCTCAAGTGCTCATAGGCAGGGCTTTTGGGAGGCTACTGAATCTTGGGGGCATGGGAGTTTATAGTTAAATGTCTTGTTGGGAGATGGGTCACTGGAGGCGAGGCCTGGAAGGGGATATCCCTCCCCCGCTCCTTCCCTTACTCCATCAGCTTCCTGCCCACAATGCCATGAGGAGCCCTCCTCTGCCATGCCACCCTGCCTTGGAGCCAGCCAACCATGGAATGAAACTTCTACAAACTGTGAGCCAAAATAAACCTGTCCTCCTTTAAGTTGTTGGTATCGTATCTCAGTGATGAGAAAGTAATTAAGACATTAGTAATAGAAAATTCTAAGTGACTTTATTATCTGAAATGTTTGCTAATACCTGATAAAATATGCATTTGTTTGTTATCTACAGTCCGCTCAAATATAACTCTTTAAAGGTGAAGACTCGATTTCACTCACTACCAAATCCCTGGTGTATAGAAGAGCACGGTTCAACAGATTCTATGATCATGAAGATACTATATCTGCACCATCTAACACGGTAGTCACCAACCACAGGTAGATATTGAATATATGAAATGTGGCAGCACTACTGAGGGGCTGATTTTTAAATTTTATTTCATTTTAATTAATTTAAATGGCTATGTGTAGCTAGTGCTGCCAGATTGGACAGCACAGACATTGCCTGACACATTATAATGTGTACCCAATAAATTTTGGCTAAACAAATGAACCAACCATTTGTTGAATGCTAGATATTTTGCCAGGCATGGTGCTAAGTACTTTATACACATTATCTCATGTAAACCTTCCAAGCAAATTATAAAGGAAATCTCACTTTCCCAATTAGAGGAGTTTATTTGTATTAGTCAGTAAATAGATTGTGTAGAGACAGTCAGGACTCTTGGGTAGGGTTTGGGAACCTGGCCCTTTATTTGTGTGTGGGTACCCGGAGTTGATCTCAGGACCTCCTGTGCCAGCAGGCACCCGTGCCGCCGAGCGATATCACCGGCCCTTTCTTTGTATGTGGGTTTGACCTCAGGACCTCGTGCTTGCCAGGCAGGCACTTATGCCGCTGAGCCATCTCACCGCCCCCTCCCCTGGCCCTTTTAAGAAGTAAAAAGGAAGCAGCCTCTGCATCGCAATCAACAGCTGAGCTGACAGCTTGCAGTTTGACCCCTGCTTCTGTGTAGCCCACACTGACTCACCTAAGTTCCCCTTTAAGTATTCCCTATTCTCCCCTCAAAATTTCCCTGTTAGACCTAGACCTCTAGGAACAAGTCCAATAACCAATCGAGCAGTGACCCTTGGAGGAGGTGGAGATGGGACCCACCTACCCCGTAAAACAGGACCATCTCCCCCACCCACCGCATTCAGCGGTGACTCTGCTCTGGGTGCCCCCACTCCTCCGGAGTGGCTTTCTACCACTTCTTCTTGCAATAAATTTCTGCTTTACACCGGCCTTCTCTTTTGCCTCCTCTTCCTCTAAGTCAGAGAGAGAGACAAGCCCAACAAGGGTGGGTCCCCAGACCCACCAGACACAACAATTGGAACCCAGCCCTGGTCACTGATAGTGACCTGAATTACTCAAGTTTGTCACAGTCTTTTGATTTTAGAGTAACAGACTACTAGTCTTTATTCCAGGAAATGGGAATAGTCTCTGACGCTCTCTTCCTTTCCTGTGCCAGATCCAGCTCTCATACTACCTAACCTTGTATAGACTTTCCGACATTCCCAAAGATAAATTCCTTAAGTGCAGGATCCACAGCTCATTTTCAACTATAGAGTTGACACTGTGACAGAGCAATTCTTCAGTAAATATTGGTTGAAAGAATAGAGAATAAAAGGATGCTAAGGCGGCTGGATGTAAGGAACTTACTACACAGCATCAACTGTACTAACAAACACAAGAAGGAATCCTACGAGCATTTGCCAGGTTTAATGTGTCCCCTTCTGACCACTGAACAGACCTTTTAAAACACATGTTGTTAATACCAAATAGTAAAGCCTCTAGGGCTTTGCAGGTTGTGGGTCTTTGTCACAGCTAACCCTGCAACTGTGTAATAGCATGATAATATGTTAACCATGTTCCAGTACAACTTTATGATCATCAAAATTTAAATTTCACGTAATTTTTCATGTCTCAAAATACTGTCCTTCTAATGCATTAAATCCTGGCCTAGACAGGCAAACTGACCTAAAATGAGAAGCAATGAAAAAGGCAATAAAACCGTGGTGAAAATTCTGGTAAAAGGGAAAGGGCAGCACAGAAGGTAGCTGGCTATTACTTCTTTTCGACATACACATTTTTATCTTTTCTTGTGTTCCTCCTCAAGGAACAAGGTAACCCCACGTGCATGTTTTCTCATGTCTTCCCTGTTATTGCTCGCAGGAAGATTTGGGTTTAAGCAGAATTTTTTGGAAGACTGAAAAATATTCAGAACTCAAAGAAATAGCTTTTTTATGAAGCGCTTACACACATTGACAGATATTTCATTAATGGGAATCAACCACTATGTGCCCACCTGACGGAATAAAATGCTGGCTTCTGGTCCCCTCAGGGAAGGGACTTGCTTCCAGCTCCCATTACTTAGGGGCGACCCCTGCTTTTGCTTCCCTGCCCATCGGTTGGGGCCTTTTGACCCCCGCCCGCACCCCTCCTGCCCCCCCCGCCCCCCCGCTGCACCCCCGCCCCCAGCCGAGCCATCTTCAGGGGCTCGCAGTCGCGCCGCAGCTCGCAGGTCACATGGCCTGCGGAGAGGGGATTCCTGCGCGGGAGCTGCGCCGCGGGAGGAGTCTTCGGCACGCACCCAAACCGCGCTGCGGCCGCCCCTCCTGGGCCGCGGGACCCGACCCCGGGGGCTGCTCTCGGATCAGCCACCAGCCTGGGCGGCACGCGGGGCGGCCTCTGCGTGAGCTGGGGAAACCGACCGCCCCCACCCGGTAGGTTTTCGCTGCGCAAGGGCGGGCTGTCTTCGCTGCGGCCCTGCGCCGGGCGCCGGCCGCTTCCTGCGGGAGGACTGCGGGGACCCCTGCGGGGCGTCCCCCGCGCTGCCGGGCTGGCGTCCGCGCAGGGATGATTCCCCTCCCCACGCCTCGCCGGTGCCTGCTGCGCCGCTAGCCTGGTCAGGTGCCACGAGCCTGGGTAAGACCCCTGCAGAGCCCGGCGCAGCCCCAGGGGCCGGGCGCTTAATGGCCGCCCGCGCGCAGCAGACCCTCGCTGGGCGTGCGCCCCTGGGGCGGGCAGGATGCGCGAGACAGCTGCTGTGCCTCCGGTTCCTCCCGGCCCCCGGCGGGGGAAGGGACCAGGCCTTCCTCTGAGGCACTCGTCCCAGTTCCCAGAAACCGTGGCTGGTGGGAACCGGCGGGGAGATGGAGACAGGCAGGCTGGGGTAGGCCTTCGAGTGGAGAAACTGAAGCCTGAGTGCAGCGGAGACTGCCCAAGGTCAGTGGCAGACGCTAGATCCGGGACTCTCCGGGAGCGATAGTTAGGATCTTCTGGGTGTGTCTGGCCCTGTTTGTGGCCCTTGGGCCTGGACGTTGCAGGTGCCGCACTGCGTCCGCGGTGTCTTGCGGCACGAGCTCCTCGGGGTCCGTGTGACCCGGGCTTCCAGGGCTCTGCCCGTGTTCCCCTCGCGGGACCGCAGGGCGGCTCCAGTGATGATCTCACTATGCGGACCATTAGCAAAACCTGCAGGTGTATGCGCGAGTGTGCACGCGTGTGTATTTCCCCACGAGAATGACACCTGGTAAGAGGAAATGTTTTAGGAGCGGATTTGTAGAGGGATTGAGCGAGGTACTTAGGAGGCAAGAAGACTAACACGAAAATTGTTAGAATTTTTTTATGGCATAAACTTACTACAGAACATTTAGGAAACAAAAAAATGTAAGAGAAAATAAACACCTTGAAACTTCATTTTCTAATTGTTGAGATTTTGTTGATATCTTCTTATTCTCTGCATACATGCATTTGAAGTTTTAAATCAATAATATGGACCGAAAATGCTCTCGTGTTTTAATTTGCATGTCTTTAATTACCCCTACGAATCAATACCTATTCCTTTCTACATTAGTTACTTGCATTTACGTGAGTAAATTCTTTTGCTCATTTTTTTAGTTGGAGTATCTTTCTCTTACTGATTTTTAAACACACTACACATTAAGGTAATAATTATCTGTCATAAGGCCCCGAAAAGAGCCTTCCTGGTAGTTTTTACTAGTTGTAATTCCAGATGATTGTTTAAATACTTTTGTCAATTTTTAAATTGTGATGGTGGTTAAGTGGATGTATAAATTTGACAAATCTTATTGAAATATACAATTACATGGTGCATTTTGTTGTATGTAAAGTATACCTCAATAAAACTGAATTTTTAAAAAGTCAGGATAGCTATGACGCTGAGTTATCAGAGAGAATACACCTAATCAGGTATTAAAAAACTGTTCTAAAGCTTCAGTGATTAAAAAACATCACCAAACATCCTAGCACCAAAATACACAGGTAGAGTTGCAAAAATCCATGAACAGATGTGTGTGTGTGTGTGTATATATATATATATATATATATATATACAGTAATATATATAAATATATAAAGTAATATATATTTAATTCATTGTAACTGCAATTAGAGATTTTTTTAAAAAATGGGGTTGGGCTCCCTGCCTGTCACATTCACCATCCCAATGTCTGGCACAAGACTGAGTATATGTTGAAATGGATGCTTAGCAACAATCATAAAAGTAATACATGTTCTTTGCAGAAATGTAGAAGGCAAGACAGGAAAACTCCATCTTCCATACTCTTCATCTCTCCCTTACCAAATTGTACTCCACATTAAAAAATAAATCAATCATATTATGCACATTTTTCTACAGTTTGCATTGACATAGCTTGCAATTTCCCATAGAGACTGTCTTAAGTCTGTTTGGATTGCTCGAACAGATTGCCAAAAATTGGGTGAGTTTAACAACAGAAATATTTATTTCTCACACTTCTGGAGGCTGGAAATTCAAGATCAGAGTGCTGGCAAGGTTAGGTTCTGGTGAAATCCTCTTCCTGGTTTCAGACCAACAGGCAGGATTCCTTCTGTGTCCTCACAGGAAGTACAGCACAGAGAAGAAGTGAGCTGTCTCCTGCTTCTTCACAGGAGGGCTCTAGTCCTGCCATGAGGAATCCATGCCCATGATTTAATTATGTTCCAAAAGTCCCCCCTCTGAATATCATAGCCTTGTGGACTAGGGTTTAACAGGAATTTTGGAGGGACACATTCAGTCTATAGAAAAGACATAGGTAAGCTTGTGCTGACTACTCCTCCTTCTCCCTCTCCCCTCCTCCTCCTGTTCCTCCTCCTCCTCCTTTCAGTGTATTTAAAACTTCCCCTTTCTTTTTAAGTGTTCTAGCATACCCTTGTATGATTATCTAAAAATCTGTTCCCCATTCCTGGAATGTTGTTTACCTGCAATTAGTTGCCTTTTCCTCTTTTCTCTCTTCTCTTCCCTTTCCATTTTTCCTCTTTTCTTTCCCCTATTCCTCCCCAGACTCCCCTCCCCATCTTTCTCCCTTTTTCTTTCTTTTACAAACAAAACTGATGTGAAAATTCCTTGTCCATTTTTAGTAGTATGTGTTGGAATTTCTGCAAGTTATATATTTAGAAGTAGAATTGCTATGTCAAAGGAGATACAAAAATAAAATTTGCTGGATGTGGTGGTGAACACCTGTCATGCCAGCACTTAGGAGGGTGAGGCAGGAGGATTGTTTCAAGTTCAAGGCCAGCCTTGAACTACATAGTGAGACGCTATCTCAAAAAAAACAAAACAAAACAAGAAAATGTATATAAGTACTGCCCCAATATCACCTCCAAAGATTGTACCAATTTATATGATGGCATTCATTTGTAACTGTACCATTCCTTCTTGAAGTAAGTTGAATTGAGAGTATGGTAAATATAGGGGTTAATTTTGGAGAAAGCCACTTCTTTCTATTTCTGAGTCTTTCAGATGGTAAAATGTACTTTTTTCCACTTCTTAGTGACTTCTTTAATTTTTATATTATTGGTACATGCTTGGAGTACATAATGATTATATTCCTTGTGGAGACAAGGCACATGTACATAACACATCTTAATTCCTTTTTCTTCCTTCCCCCTCCCTCCCACCTCCCTCCATCTCATGGTCCCCTTCCCTTTTGCGAAAGATCTGTTTTTTATTATCTATCTTTTCTTTTAGTCTTTATGTATATTTTGGATTTCTCATGTCAGGGAAACAATATGATATTTAAACTTGTGCATCTGATTTACTTCACTTAACAATATGGCCTCAGGTGCATCCATTTTCCTACAAATGAGTTTTTTATTTTTTTGTTTTTGGTGTTTTGTTTTGTTTTGTTTCGTTGAGGCAGGGTTTTGCTATGTAGTGCAAACTGGCCTTGAACTTGCTTATGTAGCCCTAGCCCAGGCTGGCCTTGAACTCATGGCATTCCTCCTGCCTCAGCCTCCCGAGTGCTGGGATTACAGGCGTGCGCCATCATGCCTGGCCAAAGGAGTTTTTAAAATGTTGTTTAGTAGAATTTTGTAGTATACATGTATATTCTGTATATTTCTTAAATTTATTTCTGGGTATGTTAGTTGAGTATTTTTCCATTTTGATTGAGGTCTTCCATTAATTTTTGAGTAGGTGAAAGCATTTATTTTATACGTAGTACAAATATATATTGTCTGTATATGTAAAATCAGAGGTAATCAAAGCCATAATGTATACCCATATTTTTTATATTCTAATTCTGTTACCTACCACATCCCAATAGTTTTTACTATTTCTAATGGTTTTTCAGCTGATTTTCCTGGACTCCCGATCTTTGCAGAGGCAATAGTACATATTGATTAAGAACATGGGCTCTGGAATCAGTCTCTGTAGGTTCAAGTTTTAACACCCCTCCTAAAAGGCTTTTTTTACCCTTCAGTACAAATTAATGATTCCTAAGCTTTTCAGCCATAAAATGGGCCTAATAACTTCTCATAGGCTTTTTTGTGAGGATCCGTGAGGTACTTAGCACAGTGCCTGGCATGTAAGTACTCAGAAAATGTCTAGAAATAAGTTGATCTCTGAGCATTTTTGTGACTAGGGTCTTTGATACTCCTATTTTTATACTTGAAGAATTGGGGCCCATAGAGGTCAAAAGATGTCAGGTGGCCTTTTATTTGTTTAGCAGTCCATGCATCTCTTCCCTGCATAGAGTACTGTGCTGAATTTGTGAAGGTTATCAAAGATAAATTCAACTAAATCCACTAAAAAGAGATTTAAAACTCCCATGGGGCAAAAAAGGGCTATGAAGAAAGCCATAGAAGGCAAAAGGCATCAAGAATAACAAATGGGCTTTGAAATTTGTCCTGTGTTTGAATTGCCTGCTATTGATTTGCTATCATCTATTTTTTTTTTTTCAATTTGAATGGAATTAATTACATTACTACTTAAAAGTTGCTATTTTGGCCAGAAGAAATAGATTCAAGGATCTAGCACAACCCTGGGATATGTAGTAGGGGCATAATAAATGGTAGTTACAAGTAGAAGCTGTGATCAGAACTTGCCAGTCTTTTGGACTCAGCTGCCTAGGAGAATGGTCTTATCATTCATGAAGGATGGTGGTCTTAGGAACACGATTGGGGTCTCCTGACACTCAGCCTGGGGTTCTGTCTCCCGTACCCCTGTGGCACCTTTAGCTTTTCAGAAGCTGCACTAGAGTGTACTGTGAATATCACTGCATTTATTTACGTTTATTTCTGTGTCTTTGTCCTTTACTGACTTTCCCGAGCCTTATACCCTAATGTGGTAACAGGCAGAATCCAGTTTAGGAAATGGTTGGGTGTCAAGGTGCACTTACAAAGCACAGATCAGGACTCAGTAAAAATTGTTCCTCAGAATTGGGAGTGTAAAGTTTAAATATCACATTGCTTCTCTCGTGTGAGAAATGCAAAGGGTAAATAAGTACCAGAATTGAGGATAGATATTGGGAAGTAGGAAGAACATTTAAATGGGAAGAGGAACAAGGGAGGGAGAAAGGGGAGGGGAAGGAAGGGAAAAGGAAAAAAATGGAAACAAAGCTGTGTAAATGGGGAGGAGAAAAAGGGTTGAAGGGAGGGAAGAGGAATGGGAAAAAAAAGACAAGATATATTATGTACAGGCACAAATTCCCTATGATGGAGTGTGATCAATATGCATGACAAATATGTACTAAGAAAAAGAAAAGAATTTGGAGGGTAATACTGTGCCTACCAATGTCAGTTCACAGTGAAGGAGTGTTAGCCTGACCAGGTGACATCACAGGTAACTGTGGCCTTCTGTGAAAAGGCATCACAGTGATCATGCTGACACAGCCCTCCTTCTGTCTTACCCGCAGGGGTGGGCTGGGAGTAAAGAAATTCCCCCAGACTACCAGTAAAAAATCCCGTGTCTTTACATTTCTTCCTCTGGGGTCAGAAGTCTTAAAACTAGATTAATAAAGTGAAAAAAATTATAGGTGGTGATGGACTTCCTGAGCTGCACTTGTTTAAATCCTTCAAGACAATGATTTAGAAGGCAAACAAGAGCATGCTCTTGAATCCCTACGTAACTCAATGTGGCTGGAATCTAATCATCTAATCATTGAATGAAGGCTGTGTCCCCAGCTCCTATGGTGCAAGGTGGGTGTGCTAGATTGTATTGTTGATCTAAGTACTTTCTGCCTCTTCCTGAGGCAGTGTGTATCTCCCCAGTCATTGACTAGTTGCCTTTTGTCTGCCTCAAAACCAGCAAATATGTAAGAAAAGAGCAGTTCCAACTGCCTGGATTCTGGAGTACAGACAACATGGAACAGAGGCAAAGTTGACCCATATGAGCAAGTAACGTGGGCAACAATGAAACCTTCATTCTTAAAAAAGATGAAAAGAGCAGAAAGAAGGAAGAGAGGAAGGAAGGGAGGCAGGACAGAAAGAAAACCAGTATACTGTAAGGTGGCTTGTAGGAATTGACAAACAGGATTTTTTGTTTTACCTTTATTCTTTTTTTTTTTTTTGGATACCAGGGGTGAACCTCAGGACCTCGCATGCCAGCAGGCACCTGTGCCACTGAGCAATATCACTGGCCCTTTTTTTGTATGTGGGTTCCGGGAGTCGAACTCAGGACCTCACGCTTGCCAGGCAGGCGTTTATGCCACTGAGCCATCTCACTGGCCCCGTTACCTTTATTCTTACATCAATATGAGCAGATAATAGACATTTTGCTTCTAAATGGGTCTTATTCTTTTTTGTTTTTGTGACCCATGTATAAACTTATAAAAATTCAACATAATTAAAAAGTAGTCGGGCCAGTGAGATGGCTCAGCGGCATAAGCACCTGCCTGGCAAGTGCGAGGTCCTGAGTTCGACTCCCAGAACCCACACACAAAAAAAGGGCCGGTGATATTGCTCAGTGGCACGGGCGCCTGCTGGTGCGGGAGGTCCTGAGGTCGATGCCCGGTACTCACCAAAAAAAAAAAAAAAAAAGTGGTCTAGGAATCGATTCTGTTTATTTAAAACCTAATGTAAGGAAAGAGAGGTGTATTGTCACATATTTCTTGATTTCTTCTGTGCCATATTCAGAATAAAAGATATTTATTGCTTCCTACTTGTAGCATATGTACCTGAGTCATAGTACCTCATTGTCACATATATGTAAGAATTAAAACCAAGAAATACTAGTTCTTATCAGCTAATGAGATTTATTACTGAATCCTATTATTACTTTGACAGTGTACAGTGATAGGGTGCATGGGTCTTTATGCCATAAGAGAATTCTAGAAATTTCTCTGAGTGGATTGCTACATCTTTTCTTTTCTCCTGAGGATCTAGAAACTGGCCTACTGCTTTTCCTTTCTACTGAATCTTCACCTCCCCCTTCCCATGCTCTGTGGAAGGAGTGAATTTCTTTGCCCTATTGCTTTGACCAGTGGGTGGTGTGTGAACTTGACTTGTGGCACTCTTAAGGAAGTGTGCAAATGTACTTGCATGTTTTTTTTTTTGGGGGGTGTACTCGGGGGTCGACCTCAGGACCTTGCGCGCCAGCAGGCGCCCGTGCCGCTGAGCGATATCACCGGCCCCTTTTTCGTATGTGGGTTCCGGGAGTCGAACTCAGGCCCTTGCGCTTGCCGGGCAGGCGCGTAAGCCGCTGAGCCATCTCACCGGCCCTACTTGCATGTTTTGATTGGGCCTGTGTAAGGCTTCTGTCCAACATGAGAGCCCAACTCAGGTGACTGTTTATCTGTACTTTGATCTAGCCAGAGAGACACATCAAGTGATTTGCTTCTCATCAACATTCTGGCTCTGAATCCAGCTGGGCCACACCTATCCACAGGTCTGTGTGTGAGAAATATATGTTTTTATTGTAAGTTATAATGGTTTGGGGCTGTTGATCACCCCGGCAAGCACTGATCACAGCAAGCGAGGACAGTGGGTCCTCTGAAGTAGATCTCTGTCCTACCCTGGTCATTGGGGAAACTGCAGTCATGTTGCCGTATTTTTTAAGTAAAGAACTTTGTATAAGATGTTAATGATTATACTGTGCCCAATAGGGAAAGCTGCCTGAGATTAAAGATCATATCAATTCTGGGTGCTCCCATTTCTGCCCCACCTATGATATCTTAGTAGTGATAAGTGCCTGGCATTTTCCTGGCTGCCTGTCTTAACTCTATTTAGCTCCCTCCTGGACAACCCTTCCTTTGTGGTAAGTCACAAGTGGACTGTGTTCTTCCAGATGTGTACAAACCTTGTCACTCTTCTTAGGCAAGACGTTTACTTTCAGTATTATAGAGAGTATTTTTGCATTGACCTTACTGGCTTTATATTCAGTAATAGCAAGGACAGGGAGGACAGTTCAAGCAGGAAGCTACCTGGATGTGCCTATTCCCAGGGCCACTACGCCAGAAGGATGAGCTCAGCCCACTTCAGTGTTTGGCCTCCCAGTTGTGATGTGGAACTGAGGAGGCCGCATGGATGTACAACCCCATGCTTTATTAACCCCACCGACCTGAGAAGATCAGAGGGAGAAGCCGTCAGACTGGAGTACCCTAGAAGTTCATAAACCAACAAGCCTAGGATTCCCTAATAGCCCAACCTCTCCTTGCTGCTTTCCCTTCTTGAGCACGACCCAGATCTCTTACTGGGGTAAGAGATTCGAGTAGTCTCTTTCATCTCTGCTTCTGTTGCTGAAAGCAGACTTGTCTTTTACTTTCCATACTCATAGATAACACTTAGTTTTGTGTTAACCTTACTGGATTTATACTGATATTGTCCTTTGTATTCTGTTGTTTGGTACAAGTCTGTTTTCAGAATGCCAAACCTCCTTACTCCTAAAATATCATACGAGTTTGAATATAAATAAATAAATAAATAAATTCTACTCTGCGTTATCAGAATGTTAAACCTACTTCTAAAATATCACGAGTTTGAATATAAATAAATAAATAAATTTTACTCTGCATTATTTTGCTTCTGAACATACTTAATACTCAGTAACCCCAGAAGACTGGTATTATTACTTCCATTACAGAGCCGAGGAACCTAAGATGTAGAGAAGTGAGGTGACATCTTACCAATAAGCAGCAGAGCTGGAATTCACACCCACATGCCAGTACCTTCAGGCCTGTGCTTCACTTCGCACAGCATTTCTTTCTGGACTGGAGTCAGGGGAACTGTCTCTTCTATCTTCATCTCTGCTTCTTTCCTCTCTCATTGAAAAGCTACTTGTAGCTCTTCCTCCACATGTTTCCATCCCTCCCAAGCCTAGGGCTCTAGAGTTCGCTTGTGTATGGGAGATACTTTGTCTCCCTGGTTTGTATGACAGTTATATAAAAATAAAATAGAAGAACAATCAGGACTAAATGATTATGCAATTTGAAGTGTAGCTGCATGAGCTTAGAGAACTATGAATGGAAGATAGTATTAACTGACATTTTAGAGAATCCTAAGTATTATTGTTTGTTTGTTCGTTTGTTTCTTTGGCATATGCAGAAAAGACAAGTTTTCAGAAATTACTGTGCACAGTAAGTACTTACTGTATGCTTATACTGGAACTTGCTCTAGATGCATATATTTCCTCTAAGGCCTTGCCTGTGTGTGTGTCTGTGTGTGTCTATGTCTGAAGAACCCATGATTGTGTATCTGGCAAATAAAAATAATGATCTTACCTGTCTAGCTGGTGATTTTCTGGCATACTCTACACCTAACTAAGCATCTTTAGGCATGAGGACTTGGGTGAATAAGAGCATCATAAGGATCATTAGTACAAAAAAAACCAAAGAATAGTTCACTATAGAAAATATAGTATCTAGTAGCACAGAGTCTTGAACTAGAGTTTCTGGTTTGATATGTAATGGGTTCAGTCCTTGGAATTTTTTTTAAAGCTATCTTTACCATTCTCTACTTCCTCTTTAGGGTTGACTTGCAGTGATTCTGGCCTGAGTTCCAGGATGATTTGTTCTTGGGATCAGACATGAAGAGTTGACCTCAAGAACACATCACCCTCTCCAGCTGCCATGCTCCTCCGGAGGCTGCGACGACTCTCCTGGGGCAGCACTGCTGTCCAGCTCTTCATCCTAACAGTGGTGACATTTGGCCTGCTGGCTCCCCTGGCCTGTCACCGGCTTTTGCACTCTTACTTCTATCTGCGCAATTGGCATCTGAACCAAATGAGCCAAGAGTTCCTGCAGCAAAGTCTGAAGGAAGGGGAGGCTGCTCTCCATTACTTTGAGGAGCTGCCTTCTGCTAATGGCTCAGTGCCCATTGTTTGGCAGGCCACGCCCCGCCCTTGGCTGGTGATCACCATCATCACTGTGGACAGGCAGCCTGGCTTCCACTACGTCTTACAGGTGGTGTCCCGGTTCCACCGGCTTCTGCAGCAGTGTGGCCCCCAGTGTGAGGGACACCAGCTCTTCTTGTGCAACGTGGAGCGCAGTGTGAGCCATTTTGATGCCAAGCTGCTCTCCAAGTATGTACCCGTGGCCAACCGCTATGAGGGAACTGAGGATGATTATGGTGATGACCCTTCAACCAACTCATTTGAGAAAGAAAAGCAAGACTATGTATATTGCCTTGAATCATCACTGCAGACCTACAATCCAGACTACGTCCTGATGGTGGAAGATGATGCTGTTCCAGAAGAGCAGATATTCCCAGTCTTGGAGCACCTTCTGCGGGCTCGCTTCTCTGAGCCACACCTCCGAGACGCCCTGTATCTTAAGCTCTATCACCCCGAGAGGCTCCAGCACTACATCAACCCAGAGCCTATGCGGATCCTGGAGTGGGTCGGTGTGGGCATGTTGCTAGGGCCCTTGCTAACTTGGATATACATGAGGTTTGCCAGCCGCCCAGGCTTTAGCTGGCCTGTCCTGCTCTTCTTCTCACTGTATAGTATGGGACTGGTGGAACTGGTGGGCCGGCACTATTTCCTAGAACTGCGGCGCCTGAGTCCTTCCTTGTACAGCGTGGTTCCTGCCTCTCAGTGTTGTACCCCGGCAATGCTCTTCCCTGCACCTGCAGCCCGCCGAACCCTCACCTACCTGTCCCAGGTGTATTGCCACAAGGGATTTGGCAAGGACATGGCACTGTACTCACTCTTGAGGGCCAAAGGCGAGCGGGCCTATGTGGTAGAGCCCAATCTGGTGAAGCACATCGGGCTTTTCTCCAGCCTCCGGTACAATTTTCATCCCAGTCTGCTCTAGAGTGCCAAAAAATGCCTTTTGGAAATGGATCACTTCCTGGACATTCATACATTGAGTTCCTTATTGAGACATGGTTGCTTGCGTGATTTCATGATTTAATGTTGCCAGGATTAAAGGCACTGAGACAGCTGAGAAACATGTACTAATCAGCATTGGCTTCGGTAACCCCCAGCAGGGCCAGTGGTTTGCTGCAGGTCTGGACTCCTCTCCCGCCACACAGTGACACTGCTTCGTGCAGTCTGTGCCACCCAGTGGGGGTTCATTTAAATACCAGTTATGTTCTCCAGTTATCTGTAAGCTCTGCTTTGTAAGGAGCTTGTGATTCCCAAAAATCTTGTGCTCAGTGGTACATGACTATTCAGGATTTTAATGGTAGAACTTGGTGAAAGGTGAGATCTTTTTGAATGGATTTCCTTCCATTGGATATGAGAATGGATGTTTGTGTGGAATGTAAGCTCAGAGGGGCAGAACCATGTTGGTATATTCTATTTGTTTCCTTGACCTGGTATAATAAAAATTGTTAAAAGCCATGAAGTCCCTGGCATTTTGGAAGCAGGTGATCTGGCTTTTCTATGGCCTGGCATTTTCTTTTCTTATATATCTGTAGTTCATATTGTTAGTGAGCACTCTTAAGGTACAGCAGGATCTGGAAAAGGTTTCTGAATCATCAAAGTTCAAATGCCTATGTTCAGTATGATTTAATATTGAATATGTGATATTCTGATTCTTTGACAGTTGGATATTTCAGAAGGATTCAGAATGGGTGAGTTCTTTATTAGTAGCATATCCTTTTCCCTCACTTTGTTATTTTTTTTCACTTTGCACTTCTTTTTCTTCTGAAAAAGAAGAAATGATGGTATAGAAGATGGAATAGCCCTTTATAGCACGGGCTGTAAAGTCAGAAAACGCAAAACTTGTATTTCAGGTCTCTGGCATACTCTAATGATAAGACTTTGGGCAAGTCATATAACCAGTCTTAGTCTCTGTTTCTTTGCCTGTAAAATGAGGACAATAGTAGCTACCTTTTAAGGTAGGCTTGAGTATTAAATGATAGAATGGATATGAAATATCTAGCAAATGCAAACCCCATAGAGGATACTTGACAGATGTTCTTTTCTCTCTTGGAATACGCATACAGAACTCTAGTGTATTTTGGATAAAAACATTAGTGACGTTGTTTAAAGTGTGACATAGGGCAAGGGGCTAACACCTGGGTAGCAACTGGTTCAGTCCCAACACTGATGGAATAGAGGCTGACTTGTCCTTGTGTCTTCTGAAGGACATGCAGCTCGGCTTTCACCTAGCCCTGTCTCCCACCAAGCCAAAAACAAAATTGTTCATTCAGACTGGAAACGAACTGAGACTCCTGTTGAACTCATTCCAGGACTAGCATTACTTTTCTGAAAAGTTGCAAATAAATGTCCTTTGGTAATACTTATTAAAACAGTGGCCAGCAAGTCCCTTTATGGAGATGGATGATTACATGACACAGTTCAAACAGTTGTCCACTTTGTTTTGATGCCATATCTTTCATTTGCTTTTAAACTTCCACAGTGAACTTCTGTCTTGAGATCCGTTCAAGAACACTAAGGGAGATGTAGGGATTGATCTGCCATACTGTATAGATGAACGAATTGAGACCTAGAGATGTGAAACAAGTTCACAGCTGAACAGCAACAGAGCCAGGTTGGAAACATAGCTCTTCTTCTAGCCCTTCTACTTTTTCTGAACCACGTTTATTTTTTATGTGGCCAAAGTCTGGTTTGTAAGCATCTGAGTGTAATCTGGGCTAAATAATACCTGTAAGCTAAATTAGTAGAAACACATTGTTCTGTTAGTCTTGGAGAATAAATGATATAAGTACATGTTCTATGTTTATAGTGAGCTGTCACGTATCTCTCAACAATGCCCAAAGTGATTGGTGCTGCTAGATGACTCATTACAGATGTTCACATTCTACTCTTTATTGTACCTCCCCTGGTATTGGATTTAATCCCAGATTTTAGAATTGAACCACTTTCGATTAGATTCACTAAAGTTGTTACATAATGTTTGAGTCTCCTTATGAAAGGCTTTTGACCAGTGACAGGAGAGCCATGTTAAGCTAACAGGCCCAAGATATGGAATCACTACTGGTTTATATTTCTGCTTTTTCTAATTCAGTTGCCCATTACTTGCGCATGTTCCTTACCTGACTCATCTATTCTGAGTGGCTCAGGCCATCCTTCCTTGTTTGTTTTCTCCACCTTCACCCCGTGTCTTCCGCTGTTGATCTGAACTAAGGTCTGTCATCGTTGGACATTTTCTGTAGACACAGGCTTAGTTTAGCTCTTTCATCCTCAGCCACTTCTAGATCCTCTTCCATTTTGTTCTTATTCTTAGGGTCTAATTTTTGATTCAGGCAACTGGCACCTTTACACCAAAACTGAACTCCCATTTAGTCCTGAGCAAGAGCCTAAACTGAGATACCCCTCCTATATCAAGGGATATAGGTTACCAGGAGGATGGAGATCTCTGAAAATCTTTCCCACCTCTCAAAGTTTAAGTTATAGTCAGGTCTGAGAAATTCCCTGTTGTGATTAAGTGTATTTGCATAGACATGCCAGTTAAAAGTGCACGTTCTACCAAGGCTTCCTGAGAAGACTTCTGTCATTTTCTGTCCTATGGATGCATTTTTCTGATGTGGCGAATAGTATGCTTCCTCCCTTCCCCCACCTTACGCAAAGAATTATAATGTCCTAAGGTAGCCATTTTGAAGTGCAGGCTGCTGACTGTAAAAGCAACCATAGTTACAAGTCACAGCATTAACAGCTTCTTTCTTTTTCTGTATAAAAACAAACTGGGGACACCCCTACCATCTCACCCCTTACCAACATAAACCTGGTATACAATGCACTCTCTTTCCTACCTCTTGGCCTGAAAGTCCTAAATAGGCTATAAAGCTGCTATGGGTAGTATTTCTATCTAAATGATTCCCCTTGGCAACACCAAAAAATGCAGCTATACCTGCAAAACAAAAGAGAAAGCAGCCTTCCATGAGAGAAATACACAGGGCTACCCCAGGACACACTGAAAACAAAACCATAGCAGAACATGAAAAGGTCATGAGTGGTGCTGTAAAAGATTCTCCTAGCATGTCCCATTCCCTCTGCCTGAAATGCACGTAAAAGACTTCCAAAAATACAACCGTAATCAACTCTCACAATCTGGACCTCACTTGTTTTTCTCCCTCATTTTCTTCTCTACTCCAGTCTCTGTGTCCAATATTGCTTGTCTGCCAGGCAGTTCCACTGGCAGTTCTTTTACTCTTTGTTCACTCATTCATTACTTACTATGTATCAGATACTGTTCTAGTTGTTGGGGACCTAGTTGTGAATGAGATATCGAAGACCCCCAACACTGTGGAGCATATGTTCTATAAGGGGAAACAGAAGGACAAAGTAACAAGGAAATTTCAGGTAATGCTAAGTTTGAAGGAAGTGGGAAATACGGAGCTGGGAGTAGGGAAGGGAGTAGGTTAATTGAGTTGGAATGGGGTCCTTTATGGGAGATTAAAATAGATTAACCTAAATTATATAGAAAGATTCAGCCAAAGGGAAAACATTACAGACATGCAAGGGCCTTGCAATGAGAACCAGTGTAGAAAGTCTGTCAGTGTGGCTGGAATTTGAAGCATGAATATGGGATGGTGAGACAGGAAGTCAGAAGTTGCAGGGGTCAGATCACATCAGGGCTGGGAGGTGATGGAAGTGTTAAAAGTTTTATTCTAAATGCAAATGAAAGCCAGGTCCTAGCAAGTTAATGAACTGTTTTTCAAGAATATTGATTATCCATTATTTCATTCCTGTGCTGATCCTATAAAGATTTCATGATGATGGAGCACATATAAGAGACTTATTACGTGAGAGAGTGTGGGGGCACATGTGAAGTACACATGACATACAGAAGCTGCTTTACTAGACTGCTTTGCCCTCTTCCTCCATCTCTCTGACATCTTAGAGCTACTGTGTTCCTACATACTTATGCCATATGTTCTTTGGTTCATTTTCATAAATCCATCACTTACATTTGGATTTTCACCTGATTTTATTCACCAAATTTTTTTTATTATTCCATTTATTCTTCCATATTTTTCTGTAGGTTGCTAGGAAAAAAGACTAGGACAACTCGTTAAATTCTAAGCTAAAAATTCCCATTTGTTGAAGAGAGAGTATTCACAATAGTGCTGCAGGTCAGTTATGCATGACATGCAAGCCGCAACCTATCACCTTTGCAGTCCTAATATATTAAGCACTTGCTTCTTTTGCTTCTAGTTCTATTAAATGTGCAACCATCGTGGACATAATCCCAAATGTATTCCAAATAATATCCAACCTAGAAAATGGTTCCAATGAATGAACATTTCTCAGCAAATGCTGGTGTAGTAGGGATAAAGATACCCAAACAGTTCATACTAGTTAAAATTTTTATCCAATTTTATATCATGTGGTGCCATAACTCAGTGCATCACAATATATATAAAAATCCCACAGTAATCAATTCCAATTAAAATGCATCTCTGTCCAAATTAGGTTACTAATTAAATAAATTGTCCCAAATGAGGAGTATATCTAAGGTAAATTAGATTGATTCTATGAGATCTGTATTCTACAATTTCAGTGTAGTACTTTCAAATTTTTCTTCGAAGAACAAAAATAGTCACAATTTAAATGTTTGTATTTAAGAGACAGCAAGATCAGTTATCAATTTTTAAGCTCACAGTGTATCTAATTCTCCATTTTATTTTCTCTCTGTAAATTTCAGCCACTATTTCAATTCCCCTGAAAAGCAATACATAGAATTGGGTTTTTCAGACTTTTCCTATGAGGCATGTTACTCACACAGGTGATACCTGCTTTTCTGAATTTACTCCAAGCAAGGCAAGACACTCCTATTATGTCAGTTTTTAAGTCAAGTCCATGTAGATTTCTTAGACATCATTTTGTGCATTTCCTCTTGTTCTTCTCAAACTACTGTCCAGCACCAACATATCCAGAATCCATAACCAGCATTTGTTGTTGGTTGATTTCTTGATAATAGCCATTCTTTCTGGAGTGAGAGGGAATCTCAGTGTTTTAGTTTGCATCTCTCGAATGACCAGTGATGTTGAACATTTTTTCATATATTTATCTGTTGTTTGTACTTCTTCATCTGAGAAATGTGTATTCATCTCAGATGCCCATTTTTTGATTGGATTTTTAAATTTGGGGGATCCAATTTTTTAAATTCTTTATGTATCCTAGATATTAGTCCTTTGAGGAGTAGGCAGTAAAAAATTTTTCCCCATTCTATGGGTTGTCTCTTCACTCTGTTGGTGTTTTTTTTTTTGTTTTTTTTTTTTTTTGGCTGTGCAAAACTTTTTAATTTGATGCTATCCTAGTTGTTGATTCTTTGTAGTATTTCCCATGCAGTTGGGGTTTTGTTCATGAAGTCTTTGCCTACAGCTGTGTTTCCAAGAGTTCTACCTATTCTATATTCCAGCAGATTAAGTGTTTCTGTTTTAATATTTAGATCTTTGATTCATTTTGATTTTAGCTTAGTGCATTGTGAAAGATATGGGTCTAGTTTTGATCTTCAGCCTGTGGAAAGCCAGTTTTCCTAGGACCATTTATTAAAGAGGCCATCATTTTTCCAGTGAAGGCATTTGACCCCTTTGTCAAAGATAAGCTGGCTGAGTTGCTTAGGATTGTTTCTGCATTTCTGCTCCATTGATCTTTGAATCATTTTTTTGAATTTTTTTTTGTTGTTGTTGTTCTTGTTGGTTTGTTTGTTTTTGCCAGTACCATGCTCTTTTTATCACAGTAGCTTTGTAGTACAGTATAACTTCAAATTGGGGATTGGGATGCCCGCTGCTTTGCCTTTGTTGCCCAGAATTGCTTTTGCTATTCTTGGTAACTCTTCTAGTTCCATATGAATTTTAGGATTGTTTTCTCTAGTGAGGTATGCTTTGATGTTTTGATTGGGATTGCATTAAATCCATAGAACAGTTTTGGAAGTGTGGCTATTTTCACTATACTGGTTTTGTCTATCCAAGAACAGGAAATATCTTTCCCTTTTCTTATATACACTTCTATCTCCTTTTTCAGAGTACTGTAGTTTTCAATGTAAAGATCTTTCACTTCCTTTGTTAGATCTCTAAGTATTTCATTTTTCTTGAAGCTATTGTGAAAAGTGCTGTTTCTCTGATTTTTCTCTCAGTGAGTATTCTATTCATGTACAGAAGTGCTATTGATTTTTCAGTGTTGACTTTGTATCCTGCTATGTTTCTGAATTTGGTTATTAATTCTAGGCGTCTTTTGGTGGAGTTTTTGAGGTCTTCTATGTAGAGTATCATAACATCAGCAAATATTGATAATTTAACTTCTTCCTTTCCTATCCATATTCCTTTGTTTCTCTTGTCTAATTGCTCCAGCTAATGTTTCCAGAACTATGTTGAACAAGAGTAGTGATAGTTAGCATCCTTGTCTTGTTCATGATTTTAGAGGGAAAGCTTTTAGTTTTTGATCGTTTTGTATGATGTTGGCTGTTGGTTTGTCATAGAAGGCTTTTATCAGATTGAGATAAAGACCACCTATTACAATTTTCCATAGGGTTTTTATCATGAATGGGTGTTAGACTTTGTCAAATGCTTTTTCTGTGTCTATTGAGATGGTCATGTGGCTTTTGTCTTTGGTTCTGTTAATGTGGTATATTATATTTTGTTATGGTTTGTATGTAGATGTCCCCCCAAAGCCTCATGCAGTCATGGGAGCAGGTTTCTAGAGTTAGTGATTGATTCATTTTCTAGTGCTGGGATTATGGGTGTGAGTGCTACAACCACCCCAGGGTGGGTAGCCTGCATACAATATAAGGGAGGGAAAGAGGCTTGCTCTCTCTCACTCTCCTCCCTTTTTGCTCTTGTTGCTTTTGCTGTTTTCTGCCACCATGTCTCTGCCTTGGAGCCAGCCGAGTATGGACTGAAAGAAACCTCCACAGACTGTGAGCTAAATAAACCTGTCCTTCCTTAATTTTGGGAATCGGGTATTTTGTCTCAGCAATGAGAGAAAAGTAAGACATATTTATTGATTTGTGTATGTTGAACCATTGCTGCATCCCTGGGATGAATCCTACCTCATCATGTTGTATAAGTTTTTTGATAACTTTCACTGTTCTGTTTGCCAGTATCTTATTGAGGATATTTCCATCTATGTTCATTAAGGAGATTGGCCTATAGTTCTCTTTTTTTGGTTAGATCCTTCTCTGGTTTGGGTATCAGGGTAATGCTTGCCTCCAGGAATGACTTTGGGAGTACTGCTTCCCTTTAAGTTTCATTAAAGAGTTTGAGGAGTATTGGCATTAGATCTTCTCTAAAGTTCTTTTAGAATTCAGCAGTGAATCTGTCAGGACATGGGCTTTTCTTTGCTGGTAGTTTGTTTTTTAATTACTTTTTCAATTTAATTGTCTGAAATTGGCTTATTTAAAATTTTTATATCTTCTTGTTTCAGCTTTGGTAATTCATATGTATCTAGGAATCTGTCCATTTCATCTGAATTTCCATCTTATTAGAGTGCAGGTTCTCAAAATAGGTACTGATGATCTTCTGGATTTCTGCAGGATCCATTGTGATTTCACCCTTTTCATTCCTAATTGCATGGATTTGAGTCTTTTCTTTCCTTTTTTTGATAAGGTTGGCTAAGGGTTTGTCAATTTTATGTACTCTTTCAAAGAACCAACTCATTCATTGATTCTTTGTATTGTTTTCTTAGTCTCAATTGCATTAATTTCTGCTCTGATCTTTATAATTTCCTCCTTTGTACGAGCCTTGGGCTTGACTTGTTCTTTTTCTAGAAGCTTGACATTCAACATTAGGTTATTTATTTGAACTCACTCTGTTTTTCTGATGTGGGAATTCACTGCTATAAATTTCCTTCTTAGGACTGCTTTCATTGCATTCCATAAGTTCAGGAATGTGTATTGTAATTATTGTTTAATTGTAGAAACTGTCTAATTTCTTCTTTAATTTCATCTGTGACCCACTGGTTGTTCAGGAGGGTATTGTTTAATTTCTATGTATTTATGTAATTTTTGTGGTTTCTTTTGTCATTTATTTATAATTTTATTGTACTATGATATGATAATATGCATGGGATAATTTCAATTCCTTTGCATTTACTTATACATGTTTTATGAAGTAATCTGTGCCCTATTCTGGAGAATGTCATGTGTGCTGCTGTGAAGAATGTATATTTTATTGTTGTTGGGTGGAACACTCTATAGATATCTACTAAGCCCATTTGTTCAAAGTTTTGGTTCAGCTCTGATATTTTTTTCTTTTGTCTAGTTGATCTATTTGTGACAGTGGGGTATTAAGGTCCTCCATTACAATTATATTAGTGTGTATATGATTTTTCATATTCATTAGTGTTTGCTTTATATACTTGCTTGTGCCAGTATTTGGTACATATATATTTATGATTATTATCTCTTCCTCTTGGACTGTTCCCTTAATGAGTATGTGATGACTTTATTTGTTTCTTCTGATCAGTCTTGGCTTAAAATCCACTTTATCTGAAAATGCAATAGCTGCCCCTACTTTTTTCTAGGTTCCTGTTGCATGGAGTATTGTTTTCCACCCTTTGACTTTCAATCTATGAATTTCTTTTTGAGTTAAATGTGTTTCTGTTATGCTGCATGCTGTTGGATCTTGTTCTTGATTCATTCTGCCAATATGTTTCTTTTGATTGGTGAATTGGTGGTTATAACTGATAGGTATTGACTTATCATTGTCATGATATTATTTTCCTATTGTTGGTTTCCTTTCTTTACCTTCTATTTAATTGCTTTACTTGCCTGGTGGATTCATTCTACTGGGGTTCTTTTTTTTTTAATTAATTTTATTGGTACATTTTAGATATACATAATGATCACATTTGTCATAAGAATTTGTACCTGTACATGATATAACTTTTTTTTTTCTCTATTCCCCTACTCTCCCTTCAACCTCTCCTCCCTGGGATTCCTATAATTGTTGTCTTCATTGTCTTTTTCTAGAACATCCTTCAGAAATTTTTAGAGTGCTGGTTTAATAGCATGAATTACTTCAGGTGTTATTTATCATGGAAGTATCTTATTTCTCCATCAATTTTGAAGGTACCTCTGCCAGGTACTTCAGTCTGGGTTGGAGATTGTTTTCTTTTAGGGCTTAAAGAACTTCACTCCAAGCTTACCTTGACTTAACTGTGTTGAGAAGTCTGCTGTGATTCTGATGGGTTTTCCTTTATAGATGATTTGTTTCTCTTCCCTAGCACTTTTAACATTCTGTTTTTGTGTTGAATTTCTGGAATCATAACTATTATATGCCTTTTGTAGTCTTTTTTTTTCCTGATCATGGCTATTTAGTTCTATATGCCTCCCTTATCTGTATTTCGAATTCTCTTTCCATGCTTGGAAAGTTTTCCACCATTACTTCTGTGGACCGTTTTTTTTTAAATGCCATTTGTACTATCATCTGATTTTTCATTGAGTCCAATTAATCTTATCTTAGTCTTCTTTGCATCATCTAGCAGGTGCTGAATTGATTTTTTTGTGGTCTCTTGCTAATTTTTTATGTGGGTACCGGGAGTCGACCTCAGGACCTTGCCCTTGTCAGCAGGTGCTTGTGCCACTGAGCAATATCACCGGCCCTTTTTTTCCTTTATGTGGGTACCAGGAATTGAACTCAGGACCTTGCACTTGCCAGGCAGGCACTTATGCCACTGAGCTATCTCACCGGCCCTCTTGCTATTTTTAAGAAGTATTTCATTTGATGATTGCCGACCACAGTCCTATCTTCTAGATCTGATATTCTATTTTCACATTGGTTGATTCTGCTGCATATACTTTCAATAGAATTTTTAATTTCCTGGATATCTACTTGAGTCTGTTTTATGGAATCTAGTTTTTTTTTTTTTTTTATGTTGGGCATTCATTGTTTCTATGTTTTCCTAAGATCCTCTATTTTATTTTAATTTATATCTACTCTAGATTCACTAACCATTTTCTTCGTCATGGTCATCATCTCTTTATCTGTGTAATTATTTCTTTTTTTGGCTTTTTCAAGAGACTTACTCATCTGTTTTGTTACTTTTGCTGCTACCATTTCGGAAAATTCAACTGGGCGGCTTTCGATTTCTTTCACCTCAATGCCTGCTGGCTTTGACTTGGGTGAGTTGGGGGTGTTGGGTTTCATCTTACTTCTGTGTTTTCTCATTTTCTATTTTTTTGTTTATTTGTTTTCTGCACTGAAACTTGCAAATTTCTCATAGTAGGTAGCTTTATTACTAGTATCAAGACCTCTTTAGGAAATTATTACTTTTCAGAGATGTCTTCAGGCATAGTTGTCTTTTGGGTTTTGAATCTGTTTGAGGACCCTGCCTCCTCTGTTTATTAGGGATGAAAGGTTGCAGCCTATTTGGTCTAGCACCCATTTCTTTGGTACTGGACTGCAGAATTGTTTATGACCCCCAGACATTCTAGGTATTGGCATACAAGGAAGATCAATTGATCACAACAACTATGTCACCTTGGCTAAAGTATTATAACCAATAATAACAGTAGCATCAGACACAGACTGAAAAATGACAAACTTTAATAATTATTTGCTACTTTTAACCATAGGTACAAGATTTATAGTTACATAAAAAAAATCTAAGATAAATCAGAAATTTATATACAGTGAATAAATAGAGCAATTTTACTCTAAGGGGGAAACATTTAAAAGGGAGAAGAGGGAAAAATAGAGAAATCTAAGAAGAAAAGGAGATTAGAAGCAAGGATGAAGGACAAAGGAAGATTACCCAAGCCTGAGGAAACTGATGAAGAAGACAGGGGAAAGGAAAGAAGGAAAAATAAAACAAGAACAAACAAACCAAGAAACATAAAAACAATGTTCACCTAACAATAAAACAAAAACAAAACAATTTTTTTAAAATCCAAAATAAAAAAAAAAAAAGAAATTTATCTGTGAATTCAAGTCTGTAGTTATCTTCTGGGGTCTAAATTTTGTGGCAGTGTCTAGTTCCAGTAGACCTCTACTCTCACTAGTAGATATGGGAAGCAGGCAGAGCCCAGATCCATGCTGAGTAATCACCAGTAAACTGATATTAGGGTTAGGGTGGAGTGCCAGTTCTGGGACTTTTAAATCCACAGAAATTCAGGCTGAACCAGGACTCTGGTCATCAGGTTTGGGGTCATTTAGCTTATAATATTTCTGTGTGGTCTCTGCAGCCTGACCTCAGCTACCTGACCATGAAGTCTCCTGTGGCTGTCCCTTACCCAGTCACTGTGGGAGTTTAACATTGGCAACCCTGAGATGAAGCCAACACACTGCTACTCTAAATCCCAGGTTCAGTTGGCTGCTCCCTATAGTGGTATCCAACCAAAAAATCTCAACAGGGTATATGGCAGATGCTTGGACTTTAATCACTCACCAGCTGCTGTAGCACACAGTACCCACTACTCCATTCCACTGATGCATTTCTTCCTGAGGTCCTCTGGTGTTACCCGCTTTCACTGTGTCTCTGTAGATTCAATCTTCTTTTCTCACAAGCCCCAAGCCAGGAGCCTGGGAGAAAGCCTCAATGCAGAAAACAAATAAACAAACAAACAAAAAAAAAAAATAGAAAATGAGAAGACACAGGGGCAAGATGCAACCCAACACCCCTAACTCACCCTTCTGCTGTGTTGTCATCTGTCTCTTCAATTTCTCTTTAGGATCCTTCCTAGGTCCCAGGGATTCAACTTATTCCTTCTTATCTTCCCCAACCTGTTATTTTTCAGTGTCTGGTTTCCAAATCTTGCAGAGGCCGATTTGTTGCTGTTTACTACTCTGCCATCTTCCCAGAAGTTTTTGTTCTTTTAACACAAAAGTAGCTATACATTAACACTGCATCCGTATAAATTTTCTTCTTCCAACAAATGGGTTTCTGATCATGTGGCCCACTACTGAAAGTTCTTGGGAAGATTACTATGAAGAGTAGCCAATATCTAGATTCTGCTGCTGAGCTAAAGTACCCATCTCATTAACATATTTGCTACAAAACAACACAGATTTTGTAATAATGGAAAAATACTTAGGGCATGGAGGCTCTTTGTGAAGGGTTGGCCATGATATTCACAGTGTGGGAAGAGAGATTTTGGAAGGGGCAAAATTAATATTCCCCTTCCTGGGCTCTTTCAGCCTTTCCCATTGTCACCTTGTTATACACGTATTATCTCCCTCATTGACCATCATTTCTGCCAACCTGAATATGTGTTAATAGTCTCTGTCTTTGCTCTAAATATCAGTTTATTTATGTAGCTACCTGACAGCTTAATAAAGATCTTTGTTTCCAACTACTAGTGCTGTCTCCTCTAGTAGCTCTGCCAATAAAATTTTGAAATACACAGATATTGTATACAGTACATCAACATTCTTATCACTACAGAATTTTTATGAAAAAAAGTGCAAAAAAAACCCTACAACTTGTAGTTACAGACATATCACCATAAAAGATGTCAAGCAAGTATGTGAAAAGATGTTCAACACCATTAGTCATTAGGAAAATGCAAATTAAAACAGCAATGAAACACAATCTCACACTTACTAGAATGGCTAATGTTTCAAAAAGCTGACCATACAAGGTGTTGATGGAGACATGGAGCATTCAGAACTATCATACACTTTGAAAGGCAATGGACAGTTTCTTGAAAAGTTAATATATATAGATTGATTGAATTCAGCCACCCAGCTTGTAGGCACTTACACAAGAAAAATGAAAAAAAATATATCCACGGGAAGACTTGTCAGTAAATATGCACACAGCATTAGTCAAGCATGGTGATAATCCAAGTGCTATAATCCCAGCACTTGGGAGGCTGAAGCAAGAGGATCAACATGAGCTGGAGGCCAGCCTGGGTGATATAATGAGTTCAAGGCCAGCCTGAACTACATAGAAAGACCCTGTCTGAAAAATAACAAAAATAATTCATACAGCTTTATTTCTAATAGCTCTGAACTGTAAACCATTGAAACGTGCATCAGTAGCAAATGCACAGATTGAGGACTATACATACAATGGGATACTATTTGGCAATGAAAAGGAATTGACTATTCGTAGGTGTGATAATAAGGATAAATCTCAAAATAATTATTATGAGTGAAGGAAGACAATGATAAAGAGTATGTGTTGTATGATTTCACTTATGTAAAATTCTAGAAAATGTAAACTAATCATTACAAGGACATGTTGCAAATATATTGTCTGGAGATGAGGATGGAGCGTGAAATGAGGAAAGTTTTATAATGGTACATCAGGAAACTTTAAAATGACTAATATGTTTAATATCTTGATTGGCGTGATGCTTTCACAAATGTATACATGTGTCAAAACTTACCAAATTTTGTACTTCACATATATATGGAGTTTATTATAATCTCATAAAATTATATCTCATGAAGTTGTTTTTAATGAGACTTTTATCTGTTAGTTTTGCACCAGGTAAAGATGGAAATAACTGGCTCACATCTTTTCATTAAGTTTTGAATTACTCTCTGGAAGATCTCTTAAAATCTAGGTCAGTAGAGTGTGGGGGTGAATGTTCTGTGTTGCCTGTAACCCCACTGTACTTTTATCTGTTGGCTTGTTTATAGTTTCTTTAAATTTCTTTTTTTTTTTTTTTTTTTTTTTTTTTGTGGGTACCGGAGGTCGACCTCAGGACCTCGCGTGCCAGCAGGCACCCATGCCGCTGAGCGATATGACCGGCCCCTTTTTCCTATGTGGGTTCCGGGAGTCGAACTCTGGCCCTCGCGCTTGCCAGGCAGGCGCTTAAGCCGCTGAGCCATCTCACCGGGCCCTTTAAATTTCTTTTTTAAAGTCCATATTTAAAAAAAGAAAGAAAAAATGGAAAAAAAGGCTTTGAATTTTTGTGAATATACTGTCCCTTTGAATTAAAGTTACTTTTATTTATAAAAAACTACTACATTCTTAGGTTTTGTAAATGCTTTTTAGGGAGAACAAAGCAAAAGAAATATATCAGAGGTAAAGTAACCATAAGATGTATTCCAGGGCCGGTGAGATGGCTCAGCGGCGTAAGCGCCTGCCTTGCAAGCGCGAAGGCCCGAGTTCGACTCCCGGATCCCACATACGAAAAAGGGGCCGGTGATATCGCTCAGCGGCACGGGTGCCTGTTGGCGCGCGAGGTCCTGAGGTCGTCCCCCCGGTACCCACAAAAAAAAAAAAAAAAAAAAAAAAGATGTATTCCAATTTCAAAAATATTTAGAAGTGTGGTTTAGTATATTCAGCAACAGTTTGCCAGTGGGGGGGTGTGCAGGGTTATACTGTATCAGTTCAATGCTCAGGCTGTGGTATCAGCACCAGAGCTAGTTCACACACAGTCCTCCTAAAGAAATAATGCACTAAATCCCCGAACTTCATACTCAGCATTGGTCTCTTTTTCCAGATTCCATACAATCCCTGATACTGTTATTATAGCCAGACTCCAGCTTATCTCTTAAATATATAAATTGGTTTTCATTCACTCAACAAAATTTTATTGAGCACCAAGCTCTAGTTCAGACACAACAAGGAAAATGACAGATGTGAACCCCTTATCTCATAAAGCTAATATTCTAGCAAGAAGAATTCGTGAAAAGTGCACAAATTAAAAAGAATGTGGGTTCAGGTGGCAGTAAGTGCTGTAAGATAAAGCAAAGCTGTTCAAGGACTTAGGTGTGTGGACTATTTCTGACACGTTGTGAAGCCTTTTCAAAGTAACATTTACCTGGGGCCATAAATGATATGAGTAAGCTATGTAAAAATCTGTCGTGTAGGTTCCCAGACAGAAAGCACAGCAAGTGGCCATACAGTCATGATGTGGACGCAAGCTTGGTCTTTCTAAAGGAAATAAGATGGTGAAGATGGCTGGAGTGCAATAAGAAAGGGGAAGTGATCAGAGAGGAGGGAGGACAAAAGGCTCTTTTAGGGCACAGTAAGAAGCTGGGGGCCTGTGACATAGCTCAGCGGCATAAGCGCCTGCCTGGCAAGTGTGAGGTCCTGAGTTTGACTCCCGGTACCCACATACGAAAAAAGGGCCGGTGATATCGCTCAGTGGCACGGGTGCCTGCTGGCAGGTGAGGTCCTGAGGTCGACCCCTGGTACCCACAAAAAAAAAAAAAAAAAAAAAAGAAGAAGCTGGCATTATTTTTTTTTTCTCAGTATGATGGGTGGAAAGTTTCTGAACTTTCTTCTGAGACTCAAAAACAAAATCTTCGAGCACAACACCAACATCAACATTCTTATCTATTCTTCTCTACTACAAGCATCCAGATTCCTCTGTCACAACTACAGAATATAAAAGTTGACAGAAAACTGCATTTCTGCTAGAAATCAAGGAAAGTCTCTTACTATAAACTTAGGGGAAATTTTTCAAGATACAATGTCAATGGGACAGTTTGAAAAATATGGCCAGTACTGCCTACTGCAACCCAGTCACAAAAAGGAACAACCAAGAAGCCTAGAACAGAGCAAAACTTATTCATTCACTTAAGAGTCTAGGCTGAGGGTGAGAGTGGAACAAAAGATGATCTGAGGGTATACCTGGATCCCTCCCCTCAAGTCATTTTGAGACAGTTCATCTACTACTGGAGGTCATAGTTACCAGGTTCTTCCAGTGTTACTTAGTGTCAGCATGCCTTCAACAAGGATAAATGTACTTGACAAATACCCAGGATACTACCTTGGCTTTGTTGTATAGATTCAGCCTGACATGACTATAGTCATTTTTGAGTTGTAACCACCAGGATTGCCCCAAAGTAATCCCAGTCAATTTTTCCTACAAACTATAAATAGACAAAACCATTAGAGTGATACTATGGGTGCTGGCTCCAGAAACATGCCTGACTCTTTGATATTAGCTTAAGATAAACCAGAAAAATTCACTACTGACCAATATATATAGCTCTCCTTCTGACCTAAATTTCAGGGCTCTGCCTGGTCTTGCTGAAATCCAGCACCATGCTTCTGTCAGTAAGGACCCAATAAACTGCACTGTGTGCAAACCTGGATATGTCTGTCTCATTTCTTTGGTTTCATGGCATGTTGGAGCCCATTCGCATACACTGTGTCAGGCTGTTTTAGAACCCTGGTATTTAAAAAGGTCATCTTTGCCATGTAAATAATAAAAGCATAGGTAAAGCAACTTCTAATTATACAGTAAAAAAATAATTGAACTTCTCTGGGATACAAGTAAATTTCTAGCCCCAGCTGCTTTGGGGCCTGGCTCCTTACACACTACCCCTAGATAGTTTGATGCCTAAACTGGCAAAGGAAAATTACATTAAAATCAAAATTATGTCATATGTCCCTTCAATTGGACATCATACAAACTTTGCAAGACTCCATCTTTACTTTTCATGCAAGACAATCGAAAACTATCCCAGACCTCTTACACATGGAAATGTTCATAGATGATTAAAAAAAGATACAAGAGAACAGAAAAAGAGAGAAGCAATTTAAGAATCAGAGAAATGTCTTCCAATGAAATATAGTTGCTACGACAAGAAAAACTTTAGGAAATTTCTAAACTAAGTTTTACAAGATTCAAGAGGAAATTGAAACTTCAAATTTAGTGCATATAGTCATGCAACATTAATGAAGATAGATCTGTTGTTTGGGGAACACTGGATAAATCTGGGTGCCAAATTTCTGAACTCCATCCTGCCACCTCAATACCTTGAGAAACACCACCACTTAGAGTATGTACACAGATAAGAAATTATGGCGAAAACCATCCCAAATCATGACAACACCTCTCCTTGTGAGTTAGTATACAACAAGTGTCCTAGATGAGTTTTATTTCTGCCTACCCTTCTTACTCTGGTTGTTGCTTAGTTTCCTAAGAGCAACATTTCCAAGTGGCAGGGACACCAGAGCCTCCCTGCAGCACTAACTACACAGGTTCAATCAGTTCAAGAAGATACATCTAAAAAGGAGACCTAAGTTGGGAGACACCAGAGAATTTATCCTCAGCCAGTTCTACTGGTGTCTGTACATTTCTCACTAGAAACACTACACCTTTCAGAGGTCAGAGAGGAAAGCCTTGTGCTCCCCCTAGAGGACAGAGCAGAACACATTGTAGCACCTCCTGGTCTGTGCCACCCATATGACCCACAGTTGTGTAAACCCTTCTCCAGAGGAGGCAGTGGGGACACCTCTTCGTACTGAACTCATTGTTCCATGTGTTTTATCTCATTATACCCATATGCTTGTGAGCCCCTTGAGGGCAAGGCTATCTTTAGGTCTCCTCCTTCTGTTATAATGGTACATGGGACCCTATGTGCTCTCCACAGAAGTGTTTATTACGGGAATGAAAGCATCACGAGAAACAAAAAAGCACTAACGCTTCTAGAATGGCCATATTTTATCTTGCAGTGCTCATTAGTTTTTCCTATCTTTTTTCTATTTTTCCCTTCATCCATATTATAAATACCAATTTATTGCACGCGCAATATGTCACTAAATTCTCACAATTCTACAGGAACAGATATTTGCCCCTGCTTTTATTGGAGGAGAAACTGACATTCGAATAGATGACATGAGTTCCTCAGAGTCACATAGCTAGGTGGTATCAAACAATAAAACAAAGACAGGTTTTCCTGGATTCAGCTTCCATGATTAGTTAGGCCACTTTCCTGTTTTCCTTTAGATTTTTACTAACTTTAGCCTTAGTTTGTCTGCAAAGGCCTATGTATACACATGCACATTGAAGATAACATTCTTTGTCTTCTTGTTTTATAAAAATGATTATTGATTGTAAAACCAAACAAAATAGCACTGATTCTCACACTTCATTGCACATCATAATAATTTGGAAGAACTTTTAAAAATTACTAGCACCTGAGCCTCATCCCAAAAATTCTGACTTAAATGGTCTAGAGCAGGCCAGACACTCAGATGTTTAATAGACTTTCAGTGTACTGTCTAAGTTGAGAAACCACTGAAACATAGAAAAATGTAAAGCAAAAAGTTTTAATCTGTGATGCCACCACACAGAGATAACCACTACTGTTAATTTTTGGTGAATTTTTCTTCTCTTTGCATGGGAACCTGCACTCAATATTACAAAAGTAGGATAGAGTACAACTCGTTTTGTAATTTGGTTTCTTTACCCCAACTCTCCTACCTCCAGTGTGTGAGTGTGGTGTATATATGTACATATATACATTTTTGTGTCTTTATAGTAATCCATTGCATAAATGTTCACATAATGACTTAAAATCTCATACTGATGGATGTTTATATTTTTAAAAGATTGTTCTGTTAAAAGCAGGACTTTAGTTAACACCCCTGTGCTCTTGATTGTGCCACCAGGCTTATTACAGCACAGCACTGTTGCTTCAATCTGATTTCTGCTTCCTTACAACATTCTCTCCTCACCTAAATGAAGGAAGAGAGAAAAGACACAAAAAACAAATCCAAGAAATAAAAAACCCGAGACTCTTACATATTTCATGGCCCTATTTTGGACACATATTAGGATAATGAATCATTACCTTCACTATTCTGGTTTTCAAGTGTGACAATGTGTGTGAGACCAGTTGACATCCCATTTCCTAGCTCGAGTTTCCCTGTCCTGCTTTCTGTTGTTCAGGGCTGGGCATCAGGAAGTGCTGCGATGCAGTATCTTCTGGAGCTATGTTCCCAGCAGGTAGTACCATTGCCACAAGAGGTCACAAAGGTGTAAAAGACCACCGCATCTCTAAGCAAACTCCTTTGAGCTGAACACTGGTTTTCAGGGTGTTTGTCTGCGGCAGGATTCAGAGTCAGAGTGATTTGATAGGACAGCAATGTTCTGGATTTCTTGTAGACATTGATGTGCTGCAAAATGAAAAGGAAGACATGTCTTTTCCTAATCATACCACTAGTCACTGTTTTAAGAATTACCTTACAATTATAGAAAGGTTGAGTAAAGTGAAGTGACTAAGTATATATTCTTTGGGTATAATAAATACTGGGATCATGACCTTGCTTAAGTGAGATAGGGTCTCTAAGCCTCCATTTCTCCATCTGGGAAATATGATGATGATGATAAGTATTCAATGAAATAAGTACATAAAACATTTGTTACATATTTAAAGTAAACATGTGTTAGTTGTTTTATGTCCACATTTGGTATTGGAGGGGAGAAGAGTGCATTTTAGGGAATTTTAAATTACAAGTGCTGGGGAACATCAAAATAGAGATAATAGTAAGAACAGAGTGAAGTATTTATGATCATAGACAGCGGAGGGAGCATTAACTAAATATTTTTTCTCTCTCCCTCTCCACCTCTTCCTCCTTCCCTCTCTCTCTCTTTTCCCCTACTGGGAATTGAACCTGGGGTCTTACACTTGCTCTTGTTTATATAACTTGGCAATATACTTTGAGAACTAAAAGTGCATGCATTGGTCAGAAAACAAAATATAACAGAGAACCCAAAAAACAGCAGCTTAAACTAAGTAGAAATGTATTTCGAATTCATGAAACATCCAGTAGGTAGGTAACCTAAGGTTCTACTATCCAGTGCTGACTTTATGGGTGTTTGACTGGCATAGTACACGTACAGAAGGGCTCCACACCTGGTTTAGCACTTTTTGCTTACCATCTTGAAAGTCTTAGTGATTTTCAGTTTGAACTTATGGTTTGTAAATCCAATGGGACAACAGAACGAATACCTAGACAACAGAGCACATAGTATGTGTATCTGCCATTCCTTGCCACTGTATTTGTTCATAGTGTTGGCAATGTTGTATGAATATTTTCTGAGGGCCTATGATACATGGAAGTTCAGGAACACTCTTAAGTTTGAGGAAGGATACCGATATTCCAGAGAGGCCAAGCTTTCCATTCAAGCCAGAATTTGTTTTTATAGTAGAAAGAAAACCATTGTAAGAAACATGAGCAACCACATAAACAACCACGTCCTTTCTTCCTTGTATAACTTAGCTGTGTTAGCCAGACACTTAACTTGAAAATGATGATAGTTTTAAAAGAGGAAAAGTATAGTATTCCATAGTTCTTATTATGGTGTTGATCTAAAATGTTTCCCAAAAACCATGTGCTAGGACTTGGTTCTTAGATGGCCTTTTGGGAAGATGATTGGATCATGAGGGCTCTAACTTCATGTTGGATTAATCCATTGATGAATTCATAATTTGATGGCATTATTGGGAGTTAATGGAAACAGGCCATGGGACATAGTTAAAGGGAATGGGTCAGGGATGGGTCAGCAGTATGATTTGAGAGATTACATTTTGTCCCCAGACTCTCTCTCCCTCTCTCTTTTCTTCACTCCCTCCCTCTCTCCCTCCCCCTCTCTCTTCCTCTCTCTTTCTCTGCTTCCTGGCTTCCACAAAGTAAGAAGCTTTTCTCTGCCACACATTTCTGCCATGTTTCTTCCTATCCACAGGCCTAAAAGCAATGGAGCCAGCAGACCATGGATTTAAATCTCTAAAACTGGGCCGGTGAGATAGCTCAGCGGCATAAGCACCTGCCTGGCAAGTGTGAGGTCCTGAGTTCAACTCCCGGTACCCACAGAAAGGAAAAAAGGGGCCGGTGATATTGCTCAGCGGCACAGATGCCTGTTGGCACGCGAGGTCCTGAGTTCGACCCCTGGTACCCAAAAAAAAAAAAAAAAAAAAAATCTCTAAAACTGTGAGCCTAAACCCTTCCTCCTTTAAGTTGTATTTTTCCTCAGGTATTTTGTCACAGCAATGGAAAGCTGACTGACATGGTTCCTTTTTCTCTCGGTCCTTTCTCACTCATCAGTAAGTCAAAGGCAGTGTGTGTTGATAGAACATGTTATCAAGAAGTGAAATAAAAACATTGAGTTAGTTTTGTGCTGCATTTCTACTCTTCTGGTAATGATGAAATGCATATACATGTATGAACTACAAAATGCAAATTGTATAATTTTTGTGATTTGAC